>JAZHRO010000031.1:4971250-6340000 GCA_037157565.1 Thalassia testudinum
TTATTTTCCTACTTATGGATGCGCACAAGTAGTTTGATGCAAGATGCCCAAGGAAGTGAACTCTAGCCAAAGCACAAGTATGAAACTCCAAAGAGTTGTTGATCTAAAAATTTTCATGTGCAGTGAGAAGATCCTTTAGATAATATTAGTTCGAATTACATTGTCAACCTTAGGAAAGTTATTGAACATAATGACCAGGACAATTCTAAATTACCATCAACTGTAATATGATAATTATACCTTGACGATTAGCTATTCTACTAGATCTCCATACATCAACATGAACTAATGCAAACATACTGAAATGACTGTAACCCATCTTATAAACAGAAAAGCCCAATCTTTAATGTTTGCCTAATTGATATGCTTTACATTGAAGTTTATTTGGTAGAAGTTTGAAGGGGGGGACATGGTGCAACTTTTAAAATGAAAGTTGTTCAAAACGCAGGTGTTATGGGTATGGATTGGAAGACTCTAGGGAAGAAAAAGAGCTTGAATCAAACTTTGTTTATCGATGCAAGTGTTAGGCTCTCTTTTGTGGCTAGCACCAATCTTCTTTAATAGGATGTCCCGTATCACAAAATGCATGAGTCAAAATATGATAATTAAGGCCCTTGGTTATTCTTCTAATAAATAGAAGTTGAAAGATCCAAAACAATGCGGAAGCAATAATTAAAGTAATAAATCAATCAAGGAATGCTTGAGTTTATGTGGAAACCCCACTCATGAATAGCGGGGAGAAGAACATGGGAGAAGGCCTCGATAAGGCGTGTTTCTGTATTGTTCTTCTCAAATGAATAGGTGGGGGGTACATGCCTATTTATAGGCCACCATACACACAACGAAGACCACAACTCACGATGTGGTACTAAACTAACCATATTATAACTCTCTTAACACTCCCTCTCAAGCTGGAGCATGGAATGCTCAGTTTGTAACACAAAGAAAATCCCTCTACACAACAGAATAAACAAAACACCTAAAAGGTACAACTGACTCTCCTCTGCACACATCAGTTGTACTCGTGTTCATGCCTGTAGGCAGCAATGCTAATGACGACACATCAAACTGGCTGGAGCTTAACGACGAATTGTAGCTGGTTCTGACAAAAGGCCTCTACTCTAGATACTTGGTGCTGGTGGCTCCCCATTCAGTATCCCTGAAATGGATCTTTCTCTGAAGACCTCGAAGGTGGATCTTTCTCTTTGGATTCCACGGAATTGGATCTCTCATATAGAAACCTGAATGGGTCATTCCTCTGAAGACCTCAAAACTCTGGACCTCCCAGAGTTGGGTTTGTCATCTGGAGTCCAAGAATAAAAGGGACTCCTAAACGGGGGATGACTACAACATGCTCCTACACTCCCCCTTTCTCCCATACTTGTATGGGAGAAAAAATAACAAGAGAAGAAATAAAATTATAAAAACTAGACAAGACTTCTCCACTTCTCTTAAGCATGGACTTCATCATTTTATCTTTTTTTTCTTTTCTTTTTCCTTTTTCTATTTTGATTTTATTTGATTTTTTTTCCTTTCCTTTTTTCTCTCAATATCCTCTTCTCCTCCTTCCTTTTTTTGTTTTTTTTTTTCTCGCTCAGTATCCACATGAGCCACCACCAAAAGGAGAAAGAGGAAAAAGAGGAAAGAGAACAAACCCCTTTTGCTCTCCCTTAGGGTTCGGGAGAACCCAACAACACAGTAGAGCACATCGCTCCATCGTTGCCTCCAGTTGCCTCATCCGCACTAGCTGCCTCGACGAGGAGACGCCGTCGTCGCTGATCTTCCGCCTCGCCTCGTTGGAGGAGAAGCATGGCGCTGAGACCTCGTCCTCCTCATGCTCGTGGCTCCCCTCACCACTGATCTGTCGCTTCCCCCCGCGCGTCTCAACATCATCCACACCTTAGACCACCACGGCCATGTGCGGCGTCTCCTCTGACAGCCTTATCTCTGTAGTGCTGTGCTACGACAAGAACCTCCTAGCGAGGTGCTTGGACACTTGTGGCTCCGTCGCCTTTCGTGCGATCGTCGTAGCTTCGCCTTCGTCCTCGTCGCCCCTCGTGTCCTCCCTCTATTGACGTCGACGATAAGGACCCCGATCCCCCTTAGAGGTTGCCGATGCGGAACTCGGCCTTCCCCTTTACAAATCAATGTCTTGCTAATGACGACGATCGTGCACGCCAACGGCTCGGGTGGTTTGGACCGCTTGTGGATCCATGGAACGGCTTCAACCGCCTCACCGACTCCAGAGTTGCCTCCTTCACTTGCGGGTCAAGGCCTCTGACCTCTCTCGTCCTTTACGACACCGCACACGCCACCGACGAGGGCCTCCCCTTTGAACTCATTCTGGAGACGAGATCCTTTACCTCCGGCATCTGCAAAATCCTTAGAACAATGTGGAACAAGATCTCCCGATATAGATAAAAATATTTTCAATAATGAAAGGATAAAACCTAAGGAACGAACTACTCTGATATTAAGTTGAAAGATCTAAAACAATGCAAAAGCAATAATTAAAGCAATAAATCAATCAAGGAGTGCTTGGGTTTACGTGGAAACCCTACTCACGAAGAGCGAGGGGAAAATCACTAGACAAGGCCTCGATAGGGTGTGTTTTTGTATTGTTCTTCTCAAATGAATAGGTGGAGGGTACACGTCTATTTATAGGCCACCACACATATAATAATGATCACAGCTCACGATGTGGTATTAAACTAACCACACTACAATTCTCTCAACAATAGATGGCTAGGGAAAAAATTAGGTGCAATGAGTCTCAAAGTGGGTGTAAACTGCACTTCTCCTTGTCTGATAATCAAAAACTGACCACTAAAAAGGGTAACAAAATGGTCTCCTTGCAAGTTACGAGATATGAACTTGTATGAATTTAAAGGCATCTTCACATAAACGCCTTGATAGTTGATCTATTGACATTTACTATCCAATAGTTGAGTAAGTAGCAACGTTGCCTCTAGATTGAACAACAACAATCCCAGAAGAAAATAACCAGTACAATTTAAAAGATAAAGGATCTTCTCATACTCTCCTCTAGGAACAAAACTGCATATGGAGTATACATGTTGAGGCTAAGCAATTGCAACAAAGGGAGGACATGTTTGTTCCATCATTGATCTTTAAGTTGTCCATTCTTCCACGATAGTAGTGAAGTCAACTATGACTAAAATTGGATGAAAAGAGTCTATTCCATTGGAAACCTTAGGCCCTCTTTATATAGAGGGGGACCGTAGAGTTAAAAGTATATAAATGTCCTTGAGGGATAAAGATTCTTATAGCCCTTACAATAAGATAGAAATAAAAAGGCTAATATACACCAACACTCCCCCTCAAGCTAGAGCGAGATATTTATCGTGCTCAGCTTTGACATACAAGTATCAAATGAAGATCTGGCCGAGGGTTTGGTGAAAATATCTGCAGTCTACTCCTCAGATGCAACTGAAGTGGTGTATAGCAGTTCCTTCTGAATAATGTCCCTGGTATAGTGACAATCAACCTTAACATGCTTCATCCTCTCGTGAAATGTTGGGTTGTTAACAATGAAGGTGGTTGCTCTATTATCACACCTCATCTCTATGAGGCTAGAAAATTGCACCTGTAGATCAATAAGGATCTGATCCACATCATCTCAGTAGTCGTCTGAGCCATAGCTCTGTACTCAGACTCGGCACTAGATCTCGCAACTATGCCTTGTTTCTTGCTCCTCCATATGATCAAATTCCCTGCTAAAGAGGTGCACGACCTAGTAGTGGATTTGCGATCCACATGGCATCCAGCATAGTCTGCATCCGAATATCCAACCAATGTTATAGAAGATCCCTTGGAGAAGAAAAGACCATTTCCAGGAGCCTTCTTGACATATCTAAGTACCATCAATGTCGCATCCCAATGCTGACGTGTTGGCTTAGCCATGAACTAAGTCTCCCAACTGCAAAGGAGATATCTGATCTTGTGATAGTGAGATACAATAGCTTGCTCACAAGTCGTCTATACTGTCTACGTCCACCACCTATGCATCTTCATTATAAAGTAGCATCTTGGGGTTCATAGGAATATTGGCCTCCTTGGCCTAAAGCATACAAACCTCCTGCAGAATATCTAAAGCATACTTCCTCTGAGACAAGACCACACCCTTCTTATTGCGAGCAACCTCAATACCAAGGAAATACCATAAGGCCCCCAAGTCCTTCATAACAAACTACTTTGTAAGGATGCGCTTGACCTTAGTAATGCCCTGCTCATCGTCCCCTGTGATAATCAAATATCAACATAAACAAGAAGTACCACAGTACCTCGTGTAGTACTCCTGACAAAAAGTGAAATCAGTTGTCGATCTCCTGAATCCAGCTGCCTCAACAACTTGTGACAACCTCTGAAACCAGGCTCTGGGACTCTGTTTGAGGCCATATATAGCCTTTAGTAATCGGCATACACACTCCTGTCTCTCAAAGCCAGGTGGCTGCTGCATATAGACTTTCTTTTGGAGATCACCATAAAAGAAGGCATTCTTGACATCTAGTTGATGTAAGGGCCAATCCAACTGAACTGCCACTGCAATCAATACCTGGACCATGGGAAGCTTGGCATCTGGTGTGAAGGTGTCAAAGAAGTCAACCCCATAAGTCTAGGTGAACCCCTTTACAACAAGGCGGGCTTTGTACCTAGCAACACCACCATCAGGGTTAAACTTCACAGTAAATACTCACTGACAGCCAACAAGTGCAGCACCATCATGAAGTGGAGTTAGCTCCCAAGTCCCACGGCCTCGAAGAGAGACCATCTTATCCTCCATGGTTGCCCGCCATTTTGGATCAAGCATGACCTCACGGAAGTAGCTGGAATCTGCGTAGTAGTTAATGCCTGTGTAAAACTAGCAAATCTAGGAGATAGACTGTCAGTAACAAGTGCCCCTGCCATAGGATAAGTGGTGCATATCCGTGGTTGCTTCCGAATAGCTATCGGAATATCAAGATCATCGTCTGGCGCATCACATTTCCTGTCCCTGTAACCATCACATGGTAAATATACGTCAGTGTCTAAAGGATTCACCTGAGAAACCGATGGTGAAGGCGAGGGTGGGGGTCCCTGATAGGTAATATGAGGAAGAATGTATGTCTGGAGTGACCCTGTCAGGTGTGGAAAGGGATGCGTAGAAGGTAGTATTGGTGGTGTAGTAGGGACAAGAATCTCAGGAAAGCTTCCAAAGCGAATGGGTGTATATAGCATAGGTGCCATATCACCCTCAGGAGGTATTTCAGCAGCTATCACAGAAAAGAAAGATATAGCCTCATGAAAAGTAACATTCGCAGAAACATAATGTTGAGAAGTAAGCGGATCAAAACAGCAATACCCCTTTTGTATCTGGGTATATCCTAGAAAAACGTACTTAACTGCTCTCGGTGTAAATTTATCTCGACCCGGTCCCAACAAATGGACAAAGGTAACCCAACCAAAAGTCTGAGGGGTGACGTGAAACAGGGGGCGATCAGGATATATGATTTAAAGAGGAATCCGTTCATGTAACGCAGCATTGGGCATCTGATTAATCAAAAAACATGCAGTCAAAACATCATTACCCCAGTAAAGAGATGGAATCGAATGATGAATCAATAAGGTGCGAGCAACATCAAGAATATAACGATGCTTCCTCTTAGCAACACCATTTTGCTGAGAGGTATGAGAACATGTAGTTTCATGAATAATGTCACAACTAGAAAAGAAATTGCGCAAACGCATAGTACAAAACTCCAAGGCATTATCAAAATGAAAGCACTTCACTAAACATGAATGCTGAGTTTTTATTTCATTGACAAAGTTCTCAATAATTTGCTCCACATCGGACTTATTTTTCAAGAGAAACATCCAAAAAAGATGAGAAAAATCATTAACAAAAAAAGATAATATTTGTTCCCAAGTTGATCAAGAGTACGACTGGGACCCCACACATCCATATGAACCAAGTCAAATGCAGCAACGGATGAAACAGAGGAAGAATTGGAGAAACTAGCCCTGTGGTGCTTGCGAAGATGACAGGCATCACATGTGAGAGTAGTAGTGGAGGGGATATGTGGTATAACACGTCTGAGATGATGAATGGGTAAATGGCTAAGACAGTGGTGCCACTAGAGAGGAGATCTAGTAGAAGCAAGGCCCTGAGTAGCAGAAGCAGCAAAAGCGGTATGGCTCAGATGGTACACCCTATGTTCCTCATGCCTCCACCAATCGTCTTCCCAGTGAATTTGTTCTGCAAGACATAAGAGGATACATCAAAAGTAGCTCGGCAGTTCAGATCTCTGGTGATACTGCTAACAGATAATAAACTCAATGGAAAATTAGGCACATAATACACATCTGCAAGCCTCAAGGTAGGAGATAAAGACATATCTCCCTTGCCAACAAGTGGCGAGTGTTTCTCGTCAGCCACCTGCACTGTCCTGGCAGGTGTAACAAGTGCAAGGTAGGAGAAAGAGCCTCTATTGCCGCATAGGTGCTTGGATGCACCAGAGTTAATCAGCCACTCACCAGAAGACAAAAGGGATGGCATACCAGTCACAGGTGTCTTTGAAGAAGTAGCCATAGCTACAGTGTCAAGAGTCAGAGAGGAGGAAGCCTGAGTCAACTGAGCAATCTGCTACCGCAAAGTTTCAATCTCAATATTAAAGGAGTTAACATCAGAGGTAGGAAGGGCTGAATCTGGGATTTCAGCTGCCTGATTGGCCACCAGTGGTCTACCATGCTTCTGCCAACATGTAGCCTCAGAGTGACCAAGTCTACCACAGTAAGTACACGGAGTCCTATTCCGCGTACCAGAAGAACATCCACGTCCACGACCATGTGCAGGATAAGAAGTACCCCTGCCACGTCCAGGGATCATAGCCAGCGCAGACGACTGAGTAGTAGAGTCAGCAGTAGGAGAATGCATTGTAACTCTGCTGAGTCTACTATATGCTTCCTCCAGGGTAGGAAGGTCAGGAGCAGTGAGAATTTGATCTCTGGCTGCAGCATATTCAGGTCCGAGGCCATGCAAGAAAATGGAGATAGCCAACTACCTCCTGAAACTCCTCCAGGACTCACAGGCACACCCTGACAGGTAGGAGTAGTGCCTCTCCAGCATTCTCTTCATAAGCGAATAATACTGTGACAGCGTTCATCCCTCCTAGCATAGGTAGAAGAGGTTGTGAAAGACCTGGAAAATACGTGCGGAGTTTTTGGCATGTGAATAGGTATCACGCAAAGACTCCCACGTCTCCTTCGCTATAGTATAATACATGATCTAATCTCCTATTCTGGGAATAACTGTCTGCATCAGCCATGCACAAACCGTGGCATTCACTATCCTAGTTGACATTTGTGCCAGTCTTGTTCTCAGGCTTCGGATCTGTAAGTATATGACTCTTTTTATAACCCCTGACGGTCATAAGAAAGGTCTGGGACCATTGCGGGTAGTTGGTCTCATCCAACTTAACAACAGGACCAAAGAACAGGTTCTTGAGTACCCTGGTGTCCGAAATAGAGCCCGAAGACACCTCGGACTGATCATCCGAAGCCATCTTCACAATCCGGAAGCCTCAATCAAGTATCTAGGACCAAGAAACCATCAAATAATATGAAAATCCAACTAATTCAAATTTGCATAGTTGTTAAGAGGCTTCCTTAGACAGGCATTAGCCTCACCTGGGTGCAAGGAGAACACCCAAGGAGGCCATGAAGAAGTCTAGCCTCCTTCTTGCAACAAGAATAGGACTACAGTCCCTAGATCAGGGCAATATGCCCCTTATGGATGCTGCACAGGGGTCAAAGATCACACTCACGGTTGCAATAGGTGGTTGCGCCGTCGCTCCCCGTCGGTCACAGCCTCAGACGGCCAATGCGATGCTGCCAGATGCTTGGCGGCAACACTAGTGCCTGCTGCAAAGCACCACCAGCGACCCTTGGACCAGCAACGTCGCCGCTAGCTGCTGTAGGAGGTTGCAGCGCAGCCGCAACGTCGTTGGGTTTATCGACCCTCGTCGGAGCGTCTCTCGGTGGTTCAAAGGCTTCCGCGCTGCTATAGCCCCGTTGCAAGGGCTGAATCAGGCCTCAGGGGCGCCGCCTTCAGCCACTAGTGCTCCTACGTGGGGCTAAATCAAGCCTCAGGGGCCTCGCCAAGGGCCGCTAGGGCTCCTACGTGTGGCAGGAGGGTCGTCAGAGACCGCTATCGCCGCCGAGGAAGGAGGAGATGAGAACAGGATTCGGTGTTAGGATTTAAGAGGCCTTGAGGGGTGAGATACCTAGAGCCACGGTCTAAAATCGATGCTCTGATACTAAATTGGATGAAAAGAGTCAATTCTATTAGAAACCCTAGGCCCTCTTTATATAAAGAGAGACTGTAGAGCTAAAAGTACATAAATGTTCCTGAAGGACAAAGACTATTATAGTCCTTACAATAAGATAGAAATAAAAGGATTAATATACACCAACAACTAAGGGTCGATGACCTGAACCATGTTTAGGTCCAAGGTAGTACTTATAGGTGGACGTCCACACACATAGGAGAAGACTAGGGTAGATGACAAAGATGTGTCCATTACAGATGATGACCATGTCAACCAACATTTACTGCTTATGACCCTCAGGTGTAGGAATCATCTTCTCAGCCAGACAATGACCCATGACATAAGTATAATCAGCACTAGGACCACCGAGAAAATCTCAACCCACATCCTTTCTTGTTAATCCTGTCGCTTATAACAACACATTGGTTGACAGGCATTCAGATTGTCAAAAATAGGACTTATTAAAGGTTAATTGTGCCAGTGTCTTGTAGGCATGAGACAAAGAGAACATCTCTTAATATAGGAGGATCCTACTCACATTCTGATTCTACAAACGAGGTGTTCCTCAAGCTGTTCTAAATTTCCTCTACAGTATTGTAGTAATTCATCTGATTTGCAATCTGGAGAACCATACTATTCAATAACCAAGAATGAATAATGCTATTGTTTCACTTCAATTGAGGATATTTAGTATCCTTATCTCCTGTATAAGCGAGAAAAGCACATGCTGCTCATCATAGCTAGTAATAGAGATATAAACATCCTCAAGCATTGACTATCATAGTCCCATCCTTGACCATCAATTCATTAAACTTAACAATGGGTCCATTGTGAATGGATTATTCAACAGCTTATCTTCAACCATGTGAAAATCCTCCCATGTGGGCTGTGATCTTGACTCTTCCTTGGCCATTATTGGTGCACCTCTTCTTTAACTTCGTCAACATATATTTCTCAACAACTGTTAAAACTGTCCATATTAGTGTCAATGGACACAAGAAAAAGGCATATACCATGAGGCAGTGCCAAACAGGAGTTGTGCAGGTGACCACATGCAGGAGTGGGCATGTCTGGCTGTGGTTGGCATGGTAGCAGTGCTTATCATTGATGGTGTCGTGTGGCTCCTGGTGCCGAGCATTAATGCTTTGTGCAATGCCAAAGTTGACTGTTGCACTGGGTTGCTTAGCTGCTAGTTTGGGTAGCTCAGACCACTTTTCATCTTATTTGGCTATATTTGGACTATGGTTAGGTGTCCTCCTTATCCCTTCTTCCACCATTACTAAACAAATCATCTTAACAAGGAAACTCCCACCTAAAGTTTGAACCTTAGGCTGCATTTGGCAGCGGGATAAGTTGGTGGACGAGATAAGTGGGGATAAGGTGTTTGCAGCGATGTCATTTAAGCTGCATTTGCAAGGCATGTCAGTTTGGTGCCTTACAGAAGCTTTGACATACTTAGCATGATTGCAGGTGGGTTACTCATCATGCTTCCAGAGAATGGCATGGGTCACTACTCATCTAGATGTAACTATCAATCATTAAAAGAATCTCCTACCATGATTGCCAGTCATAGTCATCTTCCTATAGAAAATTATTGTCATTTTAATACCAAACATGGTAATGTTGAACCACATATATTTTTATATAGATATGTGGTCCTAATGTGACTACCACCTAAGCATTTTGATGTCATCAGAAAATATAATTGCCCAAGGACTTTGGAGCAAAGTCACCTTATACAAGGAAGAAACATTCTGAATTGTCTCTGAAAAAACACCCCTTCCCCATCCTTCCATCCATCAAGGAGGATCATGATTTTTCACCAATATTCACACTGCTAAAAATTTGCCACCCGCGTTGGAGGTGGAAGGTGTTGGATCAAGTATGAACTTTTGCACACTTGTTTCTTGTCGCATGTCACCAAAATTCATATGAAAATAAGTATTGAATTTGTAGCTACATATACTGGAATGGAGGGTGGCCACCAAGGTAGCCCAGTTATCACATGCATATAAAATTTGCTTCGCCTCAAGTGACACGTGCTATTGTTATTCTTTCATACCACTCTTCATTTTCCTTTCTGTATCTTGATATCTTTGCAATCCTGCCCAGGGCACTTGACAACGAAGAGTGATGTATATAGCTTCGGGGTTGTCCTGCTCGAGCTCTTAACAGGACGAAGGTCAATAGACAAGAAACGGCCTCACGGTGAGCAAAACTTGGTGGCATGGGCTCGCCTGTATTTGGGCGACAAAAGGAAGCTCTTCCGAATAGTTGACCCACGCTTGGAGCTCAATTACTCCATTAAGGGTGTGCAGAAGATTGCTCAGATAGCATATTACTGTCTCAGCAGAGATTCAAAATCCCGTCCTTCGATGCACGAAATTGTGAAGGATCTCACTCCATTGCAAAACCTCAATGATCTTGCCAAGTTGTCCTTCCGGCCCAGGTCGTCTCCACAGGCACGGGTTAAGAGGTGATCAGAAGGTTAACTGGTAGATATCTTCTGGTCGCAGCTAAAGGATGTTAATAATTCAACTTTTAGAACAGATATGCAGCAAAAAGAACACATCTTGCTCGAGTGTATGTGCAACCTGGGTATTTCTCCTTTTGATTTTCGTTTTTTTTTTTTAACTTTTGCTTGCAGTGCATGCTATACCGAAAAATGCTTGACGTTTGACAAATCCTGTAATTGGCAAAACGAGAATACAAAACGACTTCTGTGATCTGACCTGGAAATTATCCAAAGCATGTTGTTGTTCCTTGAGTAAAGAAACACAGGACCTTATTAGTGATTTGCCTTAGGTTTGCTTTTTTGCCGCAAATTCTTGTGAGGTTGGAGAAACGTTGAGGGGGTTCGAAAAGATATACAGGGAGCTTATTTTCTGTTTATCTACAGTATAACTTATGTGAAAACACATCAATTAATTTTTCTACAAGCCTTCTCTACGATCTTTTTTTATTTTGAATTTCACAATTTCAGAAGGTAAGAATTCACTTATTAAGTTTGATTCTCTCATTAAGTAACGTAAAAGAGAAGAATGCGTTCAATATCCTCCAATGCCATCAATTATATTTAGGGTTTCATTGTTAATTTAGCTTGCTAGATCCGCGTTGATTTTCCCTCCATAAGTAAAATTGTCCACGGTAGATAGATAGGGTTGTATACGGGTAGAGTTTAATCCAACCCGATTGAGTTAGGTTGGGCTGACTTTAAAGTTTAACTAATCTTACCTAACCTACAACCTGGAAAAACCTATACATACATATGTATATTATATGTATATAGTTGGGTGAGTGTAGCACAATGACGGGTGAAATCACGTTGTTGCCCAAGTCAACACATGCAAATTGGATCGTGGAGAGTGTGAGGTGGGCGATGTCAATGAATGTTCATGTCGACGTCAATGACACGAGAAGCAGCCAACCATCCTTGACGCATGGTTCTCGTTTACCAAGGCATATCCGACCAGTTTGGAAATTCTGTTTCACGTTTAGGGGCGGTTCAGGGGTCAAGCGACCTCTAGTTGTGTGTTCCAAGACCCATTAGAATCATATCTTCATGTATTATGTTTTGGTAAACCTCAAATCTCTCTCTAGATATTGTTTTTCACATAAAATCTAGGAAAATCCTTCTAATGCATTTAGAATTGTTTCTTGTTATGTTGATTTAGTGACTAATTCTTAGAATGCGTATGAAGCATGAGGATCCCTTGGGCACTAACAATGGATCTTTGGCATGCATTTCAAACTCATTGTAACTCGCTGACATTAAGTAGAGTAGTCAAACTCCCTTCTTCGTATAACATGTGATTGTGATCTTTTTCTCATAGTTGTCTCGCACGTGTATGTTCCATTTTCTTGTCGAGTCTCCAAGTTCGATAATCTATGTTAATTGATTATTCCTAATATCAAATGCAAATGACTTTTAAGATGGATATCGAGATTAATGGACTTGCTAATTGTTGGAATATTAATCAAGTAACAAATTACATGTAATCTTGTTGTTTGAGAAATTACGTATTCATCGTAATAATGATCTATAGTTAATTGATAAATTCTTGCTTATTTGGTTGTAAGAGGATTATATATTGGGATAGTTGGTTATCGTGCACAATGATAAACATGGAACTCTATTTATCGATAATCAACTGATTGAATACAAAATATGTTTAATTCTCGTTTCAGGCTTTTGATAAGCTTTTAAAATCATCGACAAAAGGACAAAAACCCTCAGAAAAAGGTGATGGCAAATCCACTTCATAAATCTTTGTCAATGGTTTTGACGAGAACCATCAGCATTTGTTTAAAATTGTCACAAAAATGATCAACTGACAAATGTATATGGTGGCCGACGATTCTCATATTCCAAGTGTAAAATTACTGTTGGTATTATTTTCAACTATAGTTTTAAAGCCACCAGCAAAACTTCAACAATTTTTAAAACGACCAATAAAGATCTTAAGTGTTAGCTTTCCTTTTTAGTGATGATTTTATAACCGCCAGTATAGATCCTATAACATATCCTAATTTCCATCACATAATATACATAACATTCACATAATAACTTTCATACTAATCATCTACATGCAAACCTATATATAACATATCGTACTTCACATAACATACATAACATTTACATAATAACATACATACACAAATAACAATATATTCTAACAAATTGAAATTTAGGACATATAAAAGTCAAACATTTAAAGTATAGAATATATAAAAGATTTATAGCATAAGTTTTTTAAAATAGTTTCAGAAAAGTCCAATAGACAAAAAGAGAATTCAATCTAAGGATTTATGGAGTGATGTAAGGACGCACATTTCATTATCATCATGCCGACAAAAAAATTATGATGGTGGATGCTCAACCAATGTAATAACATTATTGAATAGGCGATCAATCTTTTGACTTTGTTGTTCGATTAATTCTTTCTACTCCTTCCTGTCTTTATAAAGTACCTCTATCTGAGTTGCAAGATTGTTGAACTACTCTTGTGACAGTCCCCCATCCTTCCTACCATAGTAGTTATTGAGGGTGACATCTACTCCACCTCAAAGGAAAAGGACATGACCTGGATGTTCTTTTGAATGTATTATCCTAAATGCATCCTCTGTAGTTATCAGTGTTGATGAGCACTCACCACCATTCTTTACTAGAGTCATGAGTTGTGTCATACATTCCTAATTAAAGAATGTTAATTTATATATTATTTAATATATGTAATTTTGTTTAAATTAAGAAGCCATTAATACTTACGTGATTTGGTTGATATGTTGAATGGCATCAAGATTGAGAAATGAATCAACTTTAGTTCTTGAATATTCATAGGTTTTGACTTGATCAAGTGTATCACCATTGTGACTTTTAAATTGAGAAAAAAGAAGATAACTCAGTTATTATATAATCCGTAATCAAATGAAAATGTGTTTAGTTAATAAACTCATATATTCATATTTCATTTGATCTATACTCTTCTTTCTCAGAATATGTATGGATCAAGAGCTTTGACCTTATTTGCCTTATTTTTTTTCATATTGTTCCTAAACAATATCATAATGAAATTTAATTATTCATAATAATAAAATACATGTATAAATGATGCTTATAAAATTTACCATCGCTTGCAATACCATCCAATGTTCACACACTGCCCTCTATTGGTCTTCATCGATGCCTTTAAGTACATCAGTCACGGCCACCTCCCATATTTCAATGTAAAAGTACTTAGTAATTATTTAATAAAAAGTTAAATATATATGAAGATGTAAATATATATTTACCTTTACTTTCATTTCTGCCCTCAAATTATTACGCATCTTCCTCTCTCTTTTGAGTATGACTCTTTTCATAATGGGGCAATTTTCTCAATCAAAAGTCCCCTATATAATAAACATTATATTAGTAATCTATAAACCTAACATAATTTTAAATAATAAAATAACTAATTATCACCAACTCTTGTAAAAAGGTTGAACTTATATCATTTTTTCATGAAATGACCCTTCCCAAGGGTCAGTTGGCGTTTCTGGGGATTTTGGGGGTCTCGTTGTAATTTGAAACCCCCTAAGTCCTTGGAGGGGGGGGATCTGCAGGAAAAATGGGACCTTTGCGAGGCCTTTTGTGCAAAAGGCCCTAGCCCCACACCCACACCCACGCACACCTCCCTCCCCCTAAACCCTAACCCTAACCCACACCCTATAAAACTCCCCCAACTGTGGGCTTCGAACCTCTACTTCTCCCCCACATCCCTCTCCTTGCAGCACTACCTTCCTTCCCCCGTCCGTCCCCCATCCGATTGCTGCTGAGGGAATGGTCGTGCGAGGAAGAGTGTGGAGCTCGAGCTTGCACGGGAGAGAGGGAGCTGTTGGGGTTTGGCTGCGAGGAGGAGCTCGAGAGGAGCTACTGTTGAAGCTCTTGAGCAGGGTATGAGGAGGTGTTGCAAGGAAGGAAGTACTGTTTGCGAGGAAGAAATTGTTACGACCTGGTTCCCGAATCCCTACAGGACCTGAGACCGACTTGACTCTACTAATTCCAAGCCCCAGTCGTCCAACAAGAAATAACCAAAAAGCAGGAAAATAAACTACATTCACTATGCTAAGTAACTAACAGTAAAAGAGTACAAGCAGTAAAGAAAGTAAAAACTGCTAACAGTACATATCACCACTACAACAGTAAAGCGAAAACAAAGTATAGAAACAGAAACAGTAACAACAGTTTGAACTCACAACAAAACAAAGTACAACAATAGGAAATTACGGCTGGGCTCGACTGGGTCCAGCACCCTCTGCAGCTGACGACTCGGGCTGCTCAACTCCTGGACCTATAAAGGGGTATGAGTAAAACGGAGTCAGCGAACGCTGAGTAGAGTGGTAACCAACTAACTAAAGCAGTAAAAGCTAACAGGTAATTTATCTTTTCCAATTATTTTATTTTACAAGTTATTCCTTTTCACCCATTGGTTTACTTTTCAGATATCTTTCTTGATCTCATATGTTCCTTGTGAGAACGATCTTGATTGCAGTCTTTTCCGAAGAGTAGAAGGCACACGTGGTGCTCTCCTGATTGGGAAAGTCCCCCGTGGTCATAGTGCCTCCACCACTCTAAAAAAGGTGGGCAGCTTTAGGGGTTTGACATACCCCCGAATGGCAGGCCGGAGCCCTTAGTGAACCTCCACAGGCGCTCCTCCTCAGTAGGCACAACTGTCGCAGCAAAACGTGACAGCTCCAGGAAGCGCGTGCGGTACACGCTAACAGTCATCGTCCCCTTGCGAAGAGTGTGGAACTCCCGCCTCCTCTGGTCCTGCCAAGTTTGCGAGAAGTACTGCTCGCAGAAGAGGGTCACGAACTGATCCCATGTTGGCTCTCCCCTCTCATGGCCTCTGACTACTCTCCACCACTTGTGTGCCGCACTCTCCGGTTGGTACGTGGCAAAGGCCACGCGGCACTCTACAGGGGGGCGAAGGGTGTCAAACACCTCAATCTGCTCCAGCCAGTCCTCTGCCTTAGACGGGTCCTCATCCCCCTTGAAAGAGGGGGGCTTCAACTTTCGAAATTGTCTGAAACGCTCGTAGTGCAGCTGTAGTGGGGGAATGGGCACGCCTCCAGGCAGGGAGGCCTCGTGCTCAAAAGTGTCAGAGTGCGGTGGGGCGGTGGAGGACCACCCCCTCCCCCTTGTCCAGCGTTGCATCAGTCTCTCGGCCCCACAGAGGACTCCCCCTCCACGTCCCCAGGGAGAGGCGCCTGTGGAGGCGGGTGGAGCTCCTCTCGTACTATGTCTCGTATCAACTGAGCGAGGTCCTGAGCCTGAACACCCAAGAGAAGTGGCTGGTCAACTGGCACCTTGGGCCTGGCACGTCCGCCCCTCCGACCTCGTCCACGACCGCGTTTGCGGCCCGCCTCAAGGACTCCACGTTGAGGCATCTCCTGCAAGGAGACTCGGAAGACAGAACAAAAAGAAGTCAACTCTAACGGACTTCAGCGAAGGAACTCAAAACAGATGTCAAGCGGTATGTTGTGGTGGTTACTCTAGTTACATGCACGTGAATTGGTTATTCTCAAGCTAGTTAGTTCATTTCTCGGGGCGACCTTGCTTTGATACCATTTGCATCATAACAAACTTAAAGGAAGTTTCGTCCCTGAAACTTGAGCTAGCTAGGGTGCGGAAAAAGAAATTATATACACATAACAAACTTAAAGAGGATCGAAGTCGGTCCTAAAAGACGTACCCTCAAAAAGCTCTGGGTACCGCTCTCGCATCGCCGCCTCAGGCTCCCAGGTAGCCTCCTTGTACTGCTGGCTCCTCCACAAGACCTTCACTAGGGGTACCTGCTTCCGTCTCAAACTCCGAACGGCTCTGTCTAGTATCTGCACTGGTCTCTCAGGGTAGGTCAGGTCGTCACCCACCTCGACACTCTCGTGGCTTAGAATGTGACTGGGATCGGCGACGTACTTCCTGAGGTTGGACACATAGAACACGTCGTGCACGTTAGAAAGTTGGGAAGGAAGGGCAAGCCTGTAAGCAACGAGTCCTACCCGCTCCAAGACCTCAATGGGCCCCATAAACCTCGGCGCAAGCTTCCCTTTCACCCCAAAACGCTGCAGGCCCTTCATGGGTGAAACGTGAAGAAAGACGTGATCCCCAACCTCGAACTGCACCTCTCTACGCTTCCGATCGGCATAACTCTTCTGTCTTCTCCTGACAGTGCGAAGTCGTCTGTGAATCTGCTTTATTACCTCCTGACTCTGTCCAATCAGCCTAGGGCCAACCTCCCACTTGGTCCCCACCTCAACCCAACTCAAGGGCACAGTACACCTCCGTCCGTACAGAGCCTCGTAGGGTGACATGCTCATACTCGAGTGATAACTGTTATTATATAAGAACTCTGCCAGGGGTAAGTGCTCCTCCCAAGAGCCTTTCCAGTCCAGTACACAGGCGTGTAAAAGGTCCTCAAGTGTCTGTATTGTGCGCTCTGACTACTCGTCTGTCTGGGGGTGGTACGCCGTACTGAACCTCAACCGTGTCCCTAAGGCCTGTTAAAACTTAGCCCAAAACTGGGAAGTAAAATGGGTATCCCGGTCGGATACAATCTCACGCGGAACTCTGTATAAACGTACCACGTCACGAATATACCTCTCTGCCAACTGCGCTAGTCCCAAGGTGACTCGGATCGGCAAGAAACGTGCCGTCTTGTCAATCTGTCTACAATCACCCAAACTGTGTCGTGTCCTCACTGGGTAACGGGCAAGCCCACCACCAAGTCCATGGTGATGCTCTCCCACTTCCACTCTGGCACAGAAAGTGGCTGCGATGGCCCTGTAGGCCTCTGATGCTCGGCCTTCACCTGTTGGCACACCAAACACTACTGCACGAACTCACCTACATCTCGCTTCATCCCTCTCCACCAAAAGTCATGTCTCAGATCATGATACATCTTCGTGTTCCCAAGATATATGGTGAACCTGGAGTCGTGTGCCTCAGTCAGGAGCTCTCTCAACAACTCCTCGTCCTTGGGAACACACAAACGTCCCCTCATGCGCAGCACCTCATCTGTAAAAGAGAAGTCTCCTGGGTCCCCTTATAGTACTCTGTCTCGCAATGACTGCAGGTACGGATCTGTCATTTGTCCTGTGATGATGCAGTCTATCAGTTCTGATCTCGTCTGTGTGTCACTGTTGCTACCCCACAATGCCCCTGTAACTCTAAGGGTCGCCAACTGCCCAACTCCTCCATAAGTCTCCAACTCTATGCTTGTAAACTGGCCAAGTGGGCGGGCGCCACCACGTTGGCCTTCCCTGGATGGTAGGAGATGCTACAGTCATAGTCCTTCAGGAGCTCTAACCAACGTTGCTGTCTCATGTTAAGCTCTTCCTGATCAAACAAATACCTGACGCTCTTATGATCCGTAAAAATCTCAAAGGTCTCATCGTAAAGGTAGTGCCCCCATGTCTTCAGCGTGAAGACAACAGCTGCCAGCTCTAAGTCGTGGGTAGGATAGCTATGCTCATGGGGCTTCAGTTGTCGCGAAGCGTAAGCGACAACGTGACCCTACTGCATGAGCACACCCCCTAACCCCTGCAACGAAGCGTCCGTGTAGACAACAAAACCTCCACTGCTATCTGGGATGGTAAGCACAGGAGCCGAAGTCAGTCTCTCCTTCAACTCCTAAAAACACGCCTCACAAACGTCTGTCCAAGCAAAGGGCACGTCCTTTCGGGTCAACTGAGTCATAGGACGCGCAATCTACGAGAAACCCCTGATAAACCTCTAGTAGTAACCTGCCAGTCCCAAGAAATTGCATATCTCTGTCACTGTACGTGACCTCTCCCACCTGAGTACTGCCTCTACCTTGGCTGGATCCACAGCCAAGCCATCCCCTGAAATCACATGACCCAAGAAGGTCACCTGCCTCAACTAAAACTCGCACTTGCTGTATTTGGCATACAGCCTGCGCCGTCTCAAAGTGTCCAGAACCATTCGCAAGTGCTGTCCGTGCTGTTCCTGATCCCGTGAGTAAACGAGTATGTCATCTATAAATACCACCACAAACTGACCCAGATGCGGTCTGAACACCCGGTTCATCAAATCCATGAATGAAGTGGGGGCGTTGGTCAGCCCAAACGACATGACCAAAAACTTGTAGTGTTTGTACCGGGTGCGGAAAGCTGTCTTGGAGACGTCGGTCTCCCTGATCCTCAATTGGTGGTAGCCTGATCTCAGATCTATCTTGGAGAATACTGTGGCACTTCGTAACTAGTCAAACAGATCATCAATCCTCGGCAGTGGATACCTGTTCTTGATGGTAACCCTATTCAGCTGTCTGTAGTCAACACAAAGGCGCAGGGTACCATCCTTCGTCTTCACAAATAACACCGGGGCTCCCCACGGGGACGCACTGGGTCTCACAAAACCCTTCTCCAACAGGTCCTGCAACTGTGACTTGAGCTCTCGCAGCTCAAGTGGTGCCATCCTGTACGATGCCGTAGAAATGGGGCTGGTCCCCGGTACCAGTGTGATCTCAAACTCGATCTCACACTCAAGTGGTAGACCTGGCAACTCCTCTAGAAACATGTTGGGGTACTCTTTGACCACCGGGATGCTCTGAAAGTTTTCCACGGGGCTAGGCTCCGCCACTACACAAGTTAGAAAGCCCTTACACCCCTGGCCCAAAAGTCTCGTTGCCCAAAGTGCAGAAATGCACCTGAAACCTCCGTCCACCGGCTGTCCGTGAAACTCAAAGGAAGGGATCTCTGGTATGGAGAAGACGATCTTCCTCTCAAAACAGTCCATCAAGGCATGGTAAGCGGGCAGCCAATCCATCCCCAGAATAACGCCAAAATCCTCCATCGGTATCACGATCAGGTCAGCGGGGAGGTTGTGTCTCCCAATACTGACCTCACAGTCTGTGTAGACCTCCTCAGCTACAAATAGCTGACCACTCGGACCTCTGATCACAAATGGATCCTCTAACAACACGCAGTCCTGTCCCAAACTGATAGCAAAACTCGCAGCAACAAACGAGTGTGTGGCGCCGGAATCAAAAAGTACGTAAACTAATATGCCAGAAACTGTAACCATACCTGACACCACTGAACCCGATGCCTTGGCGTCCCTGTGTGTCGGGGCATTGATATGCCCCTCAGCTCTCGGTGCAGAAGAAGCAGCCACACTCTGCATCGGACAGGTAGTCGCTGGCCGGTGCCCTCCCCGCGACTGCTATCCTCCCCCACACGCCTGGGAACCACGACCACCTGCTCGGCCTCCAGTGCTCGGTGCGGGGAGCATCTGCTATGCTCCAACCCTAGACATGCAGTCCCTCCTGATGTGGTCCGGCTGGCCACACTGGTAGCAGAGGGGAACTCGACTCCCTTCTTCAGTAGGTCCCTGCTAACGGCTGAGTGGGAGTCCAGTGCTGACAGCTGGCCCCTGTCGGGGGCCCCTAAAGGCCACTGACGGCCTTGCAAAACGAGACAGCTCTCCTGCGGGCGCTGCGTGCCTCCTCTCTCGTCGGCCTTGTGAGTACTCTGGCTGGTAGGGCTTCTTCTATCCGTTGTCAGTATCTTGTGCGACCAGGTTGGTCTCCTCGTACGTTTGGAAATTGAAAATTTAGTACGTAACTCCACGTCTGCGGGCGGGCTGCGCGCAGACAATACCGCTCCTTTCTCTTTCCCTCTTCTCTCCTCCACCCGAACCCTAGCACACCCTTATAAAATCCCTCTCCCCCTTCCTCTATTCCCCACTTCACCATAGCCACCTTCCTTCCTCTCCATTGTAGTGTGAGGGGCGAGTGCGAGAGAGGATGCGAGAGCGAGCAACGAGGAGGAGAGGCGGTGTGAGGAGAGGAGGAAGAGCTTGAGCTCGTGGGAGCTCGCCAGAGGGCGTGCGTCCGGAGCGGTGCGTACGGGAGGAGGAGCATGTCGGGGGAGACGTCCCTGACACTTGCTGCAGTCGGAGCTGCAGGTGAGGAGGCGAGGCTACGGCTACGCGCGGTGAGGAGGAGCAGAAGGTAGTTCTGGTTTTGGAATTTTCCCAGAATCAGACGTCTGGCGTGCCATCCAGACGACGGGTTGGATGTTTGGTGACAACATCGGACGTCTGAAAGCAATGTTCCACGAAGGGATGTTCCTCTTGCGGATACGGCCACGCAGGCCGCACCATAGCTTCGATCTGCATGGCTAAAGATAGGTGATCTGGTCTGTCGTGTGCAGGGATAGCTTCGGGAAGGTGTGGGTGATGAGGGCCTCATCATGAGCCATAACTAGCTCATTTTAACCCAATAAAGAAGATAAAAGCTCCTACATAACCTAGAAGAAGGCCTAACTGAAGGAACAAGTGCTCTGAGAAGAAAACATGAAATAAAGGTTAAAACTGCAATTTTACCATTGCAGTAGATAAACAGGATTTCTCAGAGGCAAAACATAGGTCAAATGGTCTAAATGAGATAAAAAGTGGGTTGAGTCAATCAGAAATGGGTTCATGTGCAATCTAAGAACTAAAAGACACTTGGTAACCCTAAAACAGACCCGCTTAAATTAACAAGGTTCCGGTCAGAACAAAAAGCAAGTAAACCCTCTACAAATCATGGAAAAACATACTCTAGGGTTTATAACACTTAACTTGGCCTTTGGAACCTAGTTTGACCTAGATTAGGGTCCTAGCTCTTCAATTAACCTAATTTGGGTTTTTACGCAAAATATCCAGTCAAACGAGGTCAAACCTGAAATCTAACTTCTCCATTGGATTCCTTAGGTCCAAATTAGGTTTATACCAAAATTTGGACCTAAGGAGAGGTCATCTTGACCTACTTTGCAATTTAGTACACCCAAATCACAAATTGGTCCCTATCTTTTGAATACCGTTGCAGAGAACCCCCTAGGTTCTTCGCCTTCTTTGCAAACCGGTCCTGCCGCCATTGCTAGGGCAGAACTGAGCTCCGGCGAGGTTCGGAGAGGGATTGCTCTCTAATCCCTCAGAGATTCCCTCCCAGAAATGGAAGGAGAATTCCCTGAAGAATTGCCTTCCATTTATGACCGATATCGATCCCTGGTGTGAACCCAATCTCTCGTGCGAACGCACGAGAGATTTGGGTATCCTAACTCCTTTCCATCTCCGGCGACCAACCGCAGGCAATTACGTGCCCTTCACGCCCTGCACACCAAGTCCAGCGCCTATATAAGAACCCACAACTCCGGCCGAAGAGGCTGAGCTTGATTTGGCCGAGTTTCCCCCTTCAATTCCTCTCCTCCTGCTCGGCCAAATGCCCCAGCTAGCTCCGGCGAGCCCCCCCTCCCCTCCCTCTTCGCTCTGCCACAAAACCAGTGGCAGAGTTAGCTTCCTGACCTCCCTCCGCGTCGCGCAGTACCAGCGCACGCCGCCTCAGCCCCGTCGTCGCCGCCGTTCTCCCCCACTGGGCGTCATCTTCTCCGGCGACAGCAAGTACTGCTGTCCGCCTTCCGTCCCCTTTCGTCCTTACAATTAGGTTAGAACTCCTCTCCATCCTGTCCCCTCTCTTTTCCCCCTGTTATCTCATCTGATTACCCCTCGACCGACGCTGACCACCCTCATCTTCCACATCACCGACCGAACTCCGGCGAGCCGCCCACACCACTCCGCCACTCCACACGGCTCGCCAACCACCTCGTGAGCTCCGCCTCATCACCAGGAACTCGCTCCACCCCACAACTGCCACTCCAGACCTCCATAACCACCCCCCGAACAACCCACCGTCTCCGGCCACAGGTTGACCTAGGCGGGCACGCCTAGGCCGACAGGCAACCTGCAGCATCACCCACCGCCTTCGCCGTGCTACGGCGAAGGTTTCCAGCCATTCTAATTGGGCCAATAGGCCGTTCTGTGGAAGCTCAGGTGAACGCCCCGGCCGCCATTAACAGCCGAAGCAGCAGGAAGCTGGGAGCAGCAGCAGGCGTCAGGCTTCCCAGGCGGCAGGTGCAGCAGACTCTCGCAAGTGTTGCGAGGTGACTGAGTTCAGCAAGGAGCAGCAGCAGGGCCTTCAGCGTGGGCAATTGCACACGGGAGTCTGCGGGCGCACGCAAAGGAAGGGCGGAACGTTTAGTCCCACATCGTGGAATCTCAAGGCACAGGTATGGTATAAAGAGTTTTTGTGATATACGTTTACTGCCTCGAAAGCACAGGGGTGAGGTCCCTCACTGACCCCACCCGCCTCGTCCGCGGCCTGACCACGCGGACCTGGCGGATCCGACCCGACCTAGACCTACGCACTCCTCGCGCATCACACACCTGCAGGTGCGCCTGGTCCCGGGTACGATCCGCGACCCGATTATGGCTGTGGCTCTGGGAGAGCGGTTTGAGTGAATTGCTTGAGAGAGAGAGAGATGCGCGGGTAGAGGGAGAAGGGTTAGGTTTTGCTCCTGTGCAGGCAGGCTGAACGCAGGAGAAGGACTTGGCCGCGAGAAGGAAAAGAAAGAAAGAAGAAGGAACGGCAGAGAAGAATAGAAGAGGAAGAAACAAGGCAGAGAAGAAGAAGCAAGAAAGAAGCCTTCGCAGGAGAAGAAAGAAAAGAGCAAGCCAGAAGCAAAGGCATAGAGAAGCCAAGTGGAGACTTTGCAGAGATCAGAAGAAGAAAAGAAAGAGCAAAGACTGCAGCAGAAGGAGAAGAATAATCAAGAAGAAAAGGAGAAATGCTTTTAAGACGTCTGATCTTGTGATCAGACGTCCAATTTCATATTTTCTTGCCCTAACTCCTTTTAATCGCATACATTCATACCTGAATTGACATTTTGAGTAAATTAGAGTGTTCAATTACATTTTGATTTAGTGGTAAGTTCCATTTGCTCCCTGTGTTCGACCTCGGATACTCTAGTTGTTCGAGTAATAAAAACTTTGTATTTGTTCGAACGTTTTGTCGGTTATACTACAACATAATACGCTTTAAATCCGCACGAAACGTTGACAACAGTGGGGCACGCCCTTCCATGTGTCTCAGACACCTGGATAGCTTACCAAACGACCGGAAGCACTCCCAGACGACTGAAGGGGAGGTCGGACGTCTGGAGCTGGGTCCAGACGGTCAAGAAGGGGTTCTGGACGTCTGAAGTTGACACAGGAACCTGAGGTGAGACTCTGGCTACTTTTAAGACGTCTGGACCTTGTGCCAGACGTCTGATTTAGGTCTGCATCCCTGTTTTTGACCGTTTAGGGTCCGTTTGAGGTCTGTTTTACGCAAAAAAGATATCGGTGTTTTCCTTGTGAGTTCCTCTACTTATTAGAAGGTCTTTTATACTATTTTGAATGTTCCATTGTGGTATGTTCCTTGGTATAAGACTTCGATCGGTTGCGAGTTCGGGGCTTGCTGAGGCACGTGAGCCTGCCATTCGAGTCCCCAATACTCCTGGGTCATCTGTTAGAGTGGTTTCCCCCTATTTTAATTATAAAACCTGAAAGCATATGTGAAATTGAATAACTAGAATCCTAGGATGTGGCATGAATCCTAGGACGAGAAGTACTTGCACTATTTGTATGCGTGTTTGAAATTGTAGTCTTAAATGAATGAATAGAAATGTGAACAACTGCCTATTAATAAACAAGAGCTGCCTGTGAAATATGAAATGCATGTGCTAGTTAAACAGTTACTTGTGACATTACTTGTTGTATATGTTAAATGATGGAAATACGAGCTGCATGTGTATAATCTGAGAATGGAAATGTGAATGATGAAACCTGGTATGGAATGACATGGGGAATACGATCATGAACCCTACGGGGAATTAGGAGTAGAGCTCCTATGGATAAATGGAATGGACCTGAAAATGTGAGTGGGAAGTGTGCTGGCCTTTGAGTACGTGATACCAAGGAGAGCGACTGTCCCCTGTTTAGTGTAGAGCAGAGTTAGCCACCCTTGGGTTGGGACCTAGGGTTAGGATTAGTCACTCTACACCAACTTCTTTGGCCCTTGCGTACACTATACCGGGGAGAGCTACTAGTGTAAGGAGAGAGCTAGCCACCCCACGAGGCCTGGGATTCAACTAGCCACCCTACACCGACTTGTTAGGCCCACTGGGCAAACTGGGGTAGTCAGACGAGGGTGCGCAGACTGTGGAGGGGCGAGACCCCTGTTTAGTTCTTAGGGGCTAGACCCTTGTTACTGAGAGGGCTAGGTCCTATACTGTTCCATGCTGTACTTTGGGCATACCCGCTAGCGGAAACGACTGACTGCGTGCCAGTGCGGGGTAGCTACCCATGCACTTATCGCGCATGCCGTAATCACCGCTACGTCTGTCTGTGACCTCGGGGTGGTTGACTAGGTATAGGATCACCATGGGGGACTCTCCCAACCAAGAGAGCACCACGTGTGCCTTCTACTCTTCGGAAAAGACTGCAATCAAGATCGTTCCCACGAGGAACATACAAGATCAAGAAAGATATCTGAAAAGTAAACCAATGGGTGAAAAGGAATAACTTGTAAAATAAAATAATTGGAAAAGATAAATTACCTATTAGCTTTTATTACTTTAGTTAGTTGGTTACCACTCTACTCAGCATTCACTAACTCTGTTTTACTCGTACCCCTTTACAGGTCCAAGAGTTGAGTAGCCCGAGTCGCCGGCTGCAGAGGGTGCTGGACCCAGTCGAGCCCAGCCGTAGTTTCCTGTTGTTGTACTTCATTTTGTTGTGAGTACAGACTATTGTTACTATTTCTGTTTCTGTGCTTTGTTTCCACTTTACTGTTGTGGTGGTGATATGTACTGTTAGCAGTTTTTAGTACCTTTACTTCTTGTACTCTTTTACTGTTAGTTACTTAGCATAGTGAATGTGGTTTACCTTCCTGCTTTTTGGTTATTTTTTGTTGGACGACTGACTCTTGGGATTAGTCGAGTCGAGCTGGTCTCGGGTCTTGTAGGGATTTGGGAACCAGGTCGTAACAAGTATCCTCGCAAACTGTTCTCCTGAGACTTTTTTTTCGCAGAATCGGACGTCTGGGAGGACCCTCAGATGTCTGGTCGGACATCTGGAGCTGCATCCAGATGTCTGATACGGCATAAAAATTAGAGGTAACACCCTGTTCGAGGTCAGCATGCTTTTGTACCATCTCACCTACCTCTACGGTGGCCTGAGTCCTTGTGCATGTGTGTCGCAGGGCGAGAGAACCTTCGTGAGAAGAGGAAGGCTTGCAAAGGTCCTTGGGAGGAGTTTCTCCGTAGATCAGACGCCTGCACCCCTCGACAGACGTTTGACCGAATGTCTGGAGGTAGTATTAGACATCCGATTAAGAGGCTTTCCAGAGGTAAAATCCTGACCCTGTGATTTGGTCGTACGATTTGTTGCCGTGTGACTATACGTCACCGTGTGCATGCAGAGTCGTTGGGAAGAGGCCCAAGCATGGCTTCCTAGACACTTTGGGATGTTTGGACGTCTCTATAGATGTCTGATAATGGACTCAGACGTCCGGACACATTGACAGACGTCTGGAAAGACCCCAGGACGACCGTGAGGAGTTCCAGATGTTCGATCTCAATGTAGAACGCAAGGTGAGATCTCTGTTATCATTTAAGACGTCTGGGCACTATTCCAGACATCTGATTTCAGTCTGGTTGGTCTCTTTCAGACATCAAGTGGTCGATCCAACTGGACTAGCCTGCCTGGTCCGGTTCAAGTGAACCGGGAAGAGTGTTTGGACTGGTTCAGAGCCCAAATGGAGTCGGATTTACGCAAATGAAGTACCTTTGTTTTCCACTCGAGTTTCTCTACATGTTAGTATCAATTATATAATATTCTAAAATCATCTGATGTGATTAGTCAATGGTATAGGTCTCTAGCCAGTAGCGTGTTTAGGACTTGCGAGATGACCGAATCTACGATTCTAGCCCCCATTCCTCCCGTGTTTTCCGGTAGAGTGGTTTACCTTCATATTAAGATTTAAATAAGTAAAGTGCATGCTTAGAATAACTTGATTGAACCCTAGGATGTGAAATGAACTCTAGGCCAGAAACGAATGTACATTGCTTGAGCTACACTATTTTACTTTGAGATGCATGTTAAACCCCTAATTGCTAGCAGGTGTATAGATATATGATGTGATGTTTTTTTTTCAGTTATTAAAACACGAGTTGTCTGTTATATGAATGAGAATTAGAATGTGAATAATGAGATATGTGTGTTGAGAAATGAAATGTAATGAATACAAGCATGAACCCTACGGGGAACTAGGAGAACTCCTGTACATGGAAAGAATCTAGTATATACACAAAAAGTGAGTTGGTCCTTGTGTACACGGTACCAAGGAGAGCAGTTGTCCCTTTAGTGTAGAGGGGAGCCAATCGGCCCCTTGGGTTGAGACCCGGGGTTAGAACTAGTCACTCTACACCGACTCCTGTTGCCCTCGCGTACGTGGTACTGGGGTGAGCTATTTAGTGTAGGGAGGGAGCTAGTTGTCCCACGAGACTCGGGGTTAGGACTAGCCATCTGAAATGACCCTCCACTTTTTGGTAGGATAAGACGTCTGGAGTGTTCACCAGACGTCTGTCCAGACGTCTGGATAGAGGGCAAGATATCTGAAAGTAAGGAAAATCATACGTTCTTTTCCTTTCTGCACACATGCAACACACACCCCTTTCCCCCCTCCGGCCTCCTCACCCAAAACCCTAACAACCCATCTATTTAAACCCCCACACCCTTCCTTTTTCTCCCCATCACCACCAGCCACCACCTCCATCTCCTTTCCCCCTGCCGGCAGCCATCTTCTTCCCCACCCCCAGCGCAGCGAGTAGAGAGGAAGAAGAGGGACGGGACATGGAGGAGAAGGAGCGGAGAGTGTGAGCGAGAAGCAAGAGCTTGGGAGAGAAGGGGAAGGCTCAGGGGAGCTCGCGAGTGCACGGTCAGAGAGCTCGCGCGTGGGGAGCGCCTTGCTGCGGGTATGACAACGAGCACTCGGAGTCACAATGGAAGCTTGCGTGGCTAGAGAGTGACCGCAGAAGCTCGAGAACTCGTGCAGGAGGAGTCGAGGGCATGCACGAGGAGGAGGAGCTCGTGGAGAAGAGCTCCTCGACCTCTCGCAACTGCTGGAGCTGTCGTTGCAGTGCTGCGAGCGGAGGCGGCGAGGGAGACGAACATTGCGAGGAGTTCTATGTACTGGATCTTTTCTAGTATCAAACATCTGAAACATCTACCAGATGTCTGGAGCAGCAGCAGGACGTCCGGAGTTGAAGTCGGATGTCTAAAAGTACGTTTAGTGCTGAGGTACGTGTTTCTGCACGGGTTTCGGCCATGCAGAGGGGACCATTAGCTGATTTCGGGTCTGTGCATTTGTACGCAGGCGCAGAGCATTAGAAAGGCACACGGTGTGCCCTTCGAGATACTTTTGGGCATCTAAGCACATCACCAAACATCTGACTGTACTCTCAAACGACCGGAAGGAGAGTCCGACGTGTGGGACTCCCCTCAGACGATTGCGGAAGGATCCGGACGTCTGAGGAAGTCACAGGAAACATAGTGTGGGTTCTGTTGTCTTTTAAGATGTCTGAGCCTAAGTCTCGGATGTCTGATTTTGGGCAGTATGTACGTTTTTGGCCGGTTCGGGACCCGAATGAAATCGAATTTCCGCAAACAATGTACCGTTATTTTCCGCTTGAGTTTCTCTACATGTTAGTGTCGAGTATATACTATTTTGAACTCATCTGATGTGACTTAGTCACTAGTACAGATCACTAGCCTATAGCATGTTCGGGGCCTGCGGAAACGATAGAACCTGCGCTTCTAGCCCTTATTCTTCCTGTGTTTCCTGGTAGAGTGGTTTACTTAATATCAAGATTTAATCAAACAAAGTACATGTTTAGAATAACTTAATTAAACCCTAGAACATGAAATGAACTATAGGGTAGAAACGAATGAATATTGCTTGAACTACACTATTTCCTTGAGATGCATGTTAAACCAACTTGCTAGCAAATGTATTAGGTTATTGATGTGATGCTTTCTCAGTTAGTAAAACACGAGCTTCCTATTATAAGAATGAAATCCGTAATGTGAATAGTGAGATCTGAATGTTGGAAAATGGAATGAGAGGAATACAAGCATGAACCCTACGAGGAATTAGGAGAAGAACTCTTGTATATGGAAAGAACTTAGTAAGAAGACGGGAAGTGAGCTGGCCCTGTTGTACCTGGAACCAAGGAGAGCAACAGTCCCTTTAGTGTAGAGGGGAGCTAGCCACCCCTTTGGGTTGAGACCCGGGGTTAGGCCTAGTCACTCTACACCAACTTCTGCTTGGCTCTCGTGTACGCGGTACCGAGGTGAGCTACTTAGTGTAGGGAGGGAGCTAGCCGCCCCACAGGGCCCGGGGTTAGGACTAACCACCCTACATCGACTCTTGTTTAGCCCACTGGGCAAACTGGGATAATTGGATGAGGGCACGCGGACTGTGGAGGGGCGAGACCCCTGTTCTGAGAGGGCAAGGCCCTGTACTATTCCGTGCTGTACTTTTAGGCATACCCGCTAGCGGAAAGACTAACCGCGTGCCAGTGCGGGATAGCTACCCGTGCGCTTATCGCATGTGTCGTAGTCACTGCTACGTCGCGACCGTGACCTCGGGGTGGTTGATTGGGTGTAGGACTACCACGAGGAAGTCTCCTGGTCAGGAGAGCACCACGTGTACATCTTACATCATGGAAAAGACTGCAATCAAGATCGTTCCCTTGAGGAACAGACAAGATCAAGAAATGACCAGATAAATAAAAGAACAAATAAATTAGAATTACTTGGTTGAGCTAAATGAAAATGAAAAATTAATTAGTTACTTGTCTTAATTGCATATAAATGGCTTAATTACCATTCTACTCAGCGTTAGCTAACTACGGAATCTTATAACCTTGTTCAGGTCATGGAGTTAAGCAACTAGCACCACCGGCTGCAGAGGGAGCTAGGCCCAGTCGAGCCTAGCCTTAGCTGTTGTCGTTTCTGTTACAGCATGTTCTTTTGTTGTAATAGTGAGTATTTGTTATATGTAATGCTATTTCTGTTACATTTCCATTTCATTTTCCACTGTAGTAGTTGTGATGGCCTGTGCTATTATGAGACATTTCGTTCTATTTTCTTTACTATCTCTGTATTATTTTCTACTTAGTTACATTATACTCGTGATTGTGGAATATTTTCTACTTTTGGTTATTTCTCGTTGGATGACTAGGTCTGGGGATTAGTCGAGGCAGATCAGTCTCAGGTCCTGTAGGGATCTGGGGTCGGGTCATAACACCATCCTACACCGACTCTTGTTAGGCCCACTGGGTAAACTGGGATAGTCGGATGAGGGTATGCGGACTGTGGAGGGGTGAAACCCTTATTCTGTGAAGGCAAGGCCTTGTGTTATTCCGTGCTATACTTTTGGGCGTACCCGCTAGTGGAAATGACTGATCGCATGCCGGTGCTGGGTAGCTACCTATGCACTTATCGTGCGTGCCGTAGTCACCGCTACATCGCGACCGTGATCTCAGGGTGGTAAATCGGATATAGGACTACCACGGGGGACTCTCCTAGCCAGGAGCATACCACGTGTACATCCTACATCACGGGAAAAACTACAGTCAATATCGTTCCCTTGAGGAACGAGCAAGATCAAGAAATGTATGGATCCTTAGTAGAATAAACTAATCAGAACCACTTAGTTGAGCCAAATGGAAATGAATAATTAATTAGTTGCTTGTCTCAAGTTAATTTCATGTAACTGGCTTAACTACCACTCTACTCAGCGTTAGTTGACCACGGATTTGTAACCTTGTTCAGGTCAGGGAGTTAAGCAGCCAGCGCCAATGGCTGCGAAGGAAGCTAGGCCTAGTCGAGCCCAGCCTTAGTAGTTGACACTTTCTGTTTCCAGAGCATTCTTTCTGTTGTAGTAGTGAGCACTTTGATACATGTATTATTGTTTCTATTACGTTCTATTCTACTCTCCGCTGTTGTAGTTGTGATGGCACGTAATATTATGAGACTTTTCGTTCTGTTTCCTTTACTGTCTTTTAGTTATTTCTGCTTAGTTACATTGCTTATGTGTTGTGGAATATTTTCTGTAATTGGTTATTTCTCGTTGAACGACTGGGTCTTGGGATCTAGTCGAGGCAAGTCGGTCTCAACGCTTGTAGGGAGCTGGAATCGGGTCGTAACACTTCACCTTCCTCCAATCAAACGAGGCGAATCCAATGTGTGCATGAACAAGGTACCCAAGCCTCTTAACGAAGTCGGGGTTATCAATCCATTGCTTGACGCCTGAAAAAGCGATCTTTGTTTTCATTGAAAACTTTAACATAAAATGATGTGTCGTTGTATTTAATCGCATGTTAGAAAATCACTTTTCAAAATATTTTAATTTTTAGAATCTAATCATAAATAGTTAGGTCATCTCCACAAGGAGGAATTAGCCTATTTAAACTTGTAAATAGTGTCTTGTTTATTAGGAAATCTCAGTGGGTGTGTATGCTAATTCATGAGATTCTTTTTCTCACATAACTGCTCGTTTTAGCCAATTAATCAAGAATGTAGGTGTTTAGATGTAAAATCACCACCATATAATATTTTGTTAACAAGTGATCTTGATACCGGTAAATACTGTAAATACTGATTTCTAGACTATAACTTATTTACCAAAATATCTATGCATTGAATCATTCATGTGATATATGCATATGCAAATAATTTAGATGAAGTAGAAGGAGGACTATGCAATTACACCACAATAATGTAATGCCTAAAATAAATGAATAGGAACTTCCGCAATGGCATTTTCCGTAATTATTAATTGAATGAAAAACAGAGCATTTGGTCTCTCTTGCTTGCATATGGGAAGGAGTGTCGGCAGGGCTGTTAACACGTGAGGGAGGTTGGCGAAGACGAGGCCGATCCGATGGAGGCCGCAGCGTCGATGGAGATGGCCGGAGGTGGCCGGCCGACGGAGGACGAGCACGCTGGTGAGAGCCTGCTGCGACGTGATTGTGGATCGCGGTTGGCACGGTTAGGGACTTGGTCGTGTTCGCAGCGTCGAGGGGAGGTTGGTGGCATGGTTGGCGAGGAGAACCGCAGCCTGTGATGACGGCTACGTGGAGTAGAGGCCTGCATGTTGGGTTTCTTCGTGAGGAGATGAACTGTGCATGGAGAAGAGATGAAGCGCCGCTGCTGCGTGGAGGTGTGGCAATGCTTCACAGAGAAGGACCGGCGGTGGTGGTTGCGTGCGACTGCTGGGCGCGGTAGAACGCTGGAGGGGGCGTGCCTGAGGGCGATACGCTTGCGGGCGCTAGAGAGGGGTGCGTGCCTGCGGGTGTGATGGCGAGGGCTGAGCGGGGCAGCGGAGGGGCTTGCGGAGGTGATGAGCCTGAACAGGCCTGCCGGCGATGGCGGGCACACAAGGTGGTTGCGTTGTGCTGGTGCGGGTCTGGCAGGGCAAGGGGGGGCGGATACAGGCGGTGGTGAAGGCGAGCGCTTGCGGTGCTTGGCGTGCAGCACCTGCAGGGGGGCCTTCAGTGGAGAGGCGCGGGCCTGGTATGGGCGCGGGTGGGGCGGTGCGCCGAAAGGTGGGCGCTGGTGGCAGGCGCTGTGCGGGTGCGCAAGGGCAGGTTGGGGTGGTGTGAGCGCTGGAGGGGGAAGCTTGGTGCACAGTGCACACAGTGGTTGCACGGTTCCTGGATGATGGTTCCTCGCCAGGGGGAAGGCCTCCCAAGAAGAACCGACGATCCTCCCTTTTTATCTCCTCCCCCGGCGCAAGTCAAGGGGCTTTCCAAATCTTTTACTAAACATGGCCGGCGCGGTTGGTGAGGTTGTTGAGGCCGGCCGTAGGTTGAGAAATTTGTGGGGGAAAATATCTTTTCACCCCTTGTTCTTTTCCACCATTGATTCTCCCCCCTCTTCTTCTCGATTATTACTGATGGATAGATTAAGTGAAGAAGATGTAATGAGTGCGCTGTTACGGGACTTGCATGAAACATAAAATAATTACATACTATGTTATAGAATGCGATAAAATAGATGTAAACTTAAATAATGATTCATGCAATCATTCTATAACTTAATGTAGTTATTAACAAACATACAATATTAAAATAGAATTACTTAGGCGCAACAATAGTCCATTAAAATGGACTCATCAAACACCCCCATGCCTAAGATTTGCTAGTCCCTAGCAAAAGTGAAAAATAATAGAAGTAATCAGAAGATTTCTTCTTTTCTTATTTCAAAACTTTAGAGATCCAGACAAAAGTGACGTGGTAATAGCCTAAGTAACAAATCCAAGTGAAAAAGCCAATTCGCATTGGGATTTCGTACTTCACCCTTGGTAAATATTGCTGTCAGGATAAGCAACTACTTCCCTCGGGGATAAAGCAGAAGATAATATGTAATTTGACCCCGGTGTTTGGCTTAGGTAGGAGATATCAAGTTGAATGGATTTGTATTTGGTGGCACACACTCATCTGGTGTCACATGTAGTCTAGTACTACAGACTCTAGATCTCTAGACTATTAGACAAGTCAACTCAAAGAGAGGCTAAACTGTGCTCTCTTGATGTTCCTGGTGATGAGAGCCTCATCATGAGCCATAACTAGCTCATTTTGACCCAATAAAGAAGATAAAAGCTCCTACATAACATGGAAGAAGGCCTAACTGAAGGAATAAGTGCTCTTAGAAGATAACATGAAATAAAGGTTAAAACTGCAATTTTACCATTGCAGTACATAAACGGGATTTCTCAGAAGCAAAACAGAGGTCAAATGGTCCAAATAAGATAAAAAATGGGTTGAGTTAATCAGAAATGGGTTCATGTGCAATCTAGGAACTAAATGACACTTGGTAACCCTAAAACAGACCCGCTTAAATTAACAAGGTTCCGATCAGAAAAAAAAGCAAGTAAACCCTCTACAAATCATGGAAAAACATCCTCTAGGGTTTAGAACACTTAAGTTGGCCTTTGGAACCTAGTTTGACCTAGATTATGGTCCTAGCTCTTCAATTAACCTAATTTGGGTTTTTACGCAAAATGTCCAGTCAAACGAGGTCAAACCTAAAATCCAACTTCACCATTGGATTCCTTAGGTCCAAATTAGGTTTTTACCAAAATTTGGACCTAAGGAGAGGTCGTCTTGACCTACTTTGCAATTTAGTACACCCAAATCACAAATTGGTCCCTATCTTTTGAATACCTTTGCAGAGGGCCCCCTAGGTTCTTCGCCTCCTTTGCAAACCGGTCCTGCCGCCATTGCTAGGGCAGAACCGAGCTCCGGCTAAGTTTCGAGAGAGATTGCTCTCTAATCCCTCAGAGATTCCCTCCCAGAAATGGAAGGAGGATTCTCTGAGGAATTCCCTTCCTTATAAAGCCAATTACAATCGCTGGTGTGAACCCAATCTCTCGTGCGAACGCACGAGAGATTCGGGTATCCACCTTCCTTCCAACTCCGGCGAGTCGGCAGACCTAATTGCGCGGTCTCCACGCGCTGGTAGTTGCGGCCAGCACCTATAAAAGACACCCCAGACCCTGCCGCAGAAGGCAAGCTTGATTTTGACGGAGATCCCTTCCAAATTCCTCCCTCTCCCATCTCCGGCCAAACGACCCACAAGCTCCGGTGACCTCCTCCCCTCCTTCTCGTCGCTCTGCTGCCATACCAGCAGCAGAGTCCTCTCCGCCGCTTCCTCCCGCGACGCGCTGTACCCCGCGCGCGCTTCTGACCTCGTCTTCGTCGCCGCTTCCTCCCTCAGGGTCTTTCTTCCCCGACGACGGCAGTTACGAGCCGTCCTCTCCGCCGCCTTCCTTCCTTCCAGACAACCACAGATACGTTCTCCATCCTCTCCTCTCTCTTTTCCCCCAACTATTTTACTTGATTACCCCTCGACAGTACCTAACCACCTCCATCTTCCTCGCCTCCGACCTCACTCCGGCGAGCTGCCCACACCACTCCGCCACTCCACACGGCTCGCCAACCACCTTGAGAGCTCCGCCTCACCACCAGGAACCCATTCCACCCCATCACTGCCACTCCAGACCTCCACAAGCACCCCCCGACCAACCCACCATCTTCGGCCACAGGTTGACCTAGGCACGCACGCCTAGGCCGACCGGCAACCTGCAGCATCACCCACCGCCTTCGCCATGCTGCGGCGAAGGTTTCCTGCTATTCTGATTGGGCCAATAGGCCGTTCTGTTGGATGTCAGGTGTAAGGCCCAGCCGCCATTAACAGCCGAAGCAGCAGGGAGCTTGGAGCAGCAGCAGGCGTCAGGCTTCCCAAGCGGCAGGTGCAGCAGATTCTCGCAAGTGTCGCGAAGCAACCAAGGCCAGCCAGTAGCGCCAGCAGAGTCAATAGCTTGGGCAATTGCATACGAGAGTCTGCGGGCGCGCGTGAAATCAGGGCGTCACCTTTAGTCCCACATCGTGGGATTGCAGCACTCAGGTACGCTATAAATTGTATTTGTGCTTTAAGCCGGTTGCCTCCGTAAGCACAGGGGTGAGGTCCCTCACTGCCCTCACACGCCTCGTCCGCGGTTTCACCTCGCGGATCTGGTGGGATCCAACCGGACCCTAGCCTACGCACTCCTCGCGCATCACACACCTGCAGGTGCGCCTGGTCCCGGGTGCGAGATCCGACCCGATTATCCGTGTGGCTCTGGGAGAGCGTCCTTGAGCGAATTGCAGAGAGAGAGAGACGTTTGGGTAGAGGGAAATGGGTAGGTTTTGTTCTCTGTGCAGGCAAGCTGAACGTTGAGAAGAAGAAAAGGAAGAACAGAGACCAGAGAGAAGAAGAAGCCTCCGCAGAAGCCAATATCGGAAGGAAGGAGAGACTGCTGAGAAGAGGAGAAAGAAAATATCAGAAGAAGAAGACCAAGGTTGAGAAGAAGTCTTCGCAGAAGCCAAGAAGAAAGAAGGCAAGGCAGGAAGAAGATCGAGGCAAGAAGACCTGTAGATCAGAAGAGCCTACGAAGAAGGCAGAAGGAAAAAGAGAAGAGAAGACTGCAGAGAGAAGAGGCCACCAACTGCATAATCAAGAAGGGAAATTACTTTTAAGATTTACTCTTTTGCCCGAATTAATTTTTAAATACATTTGAAGTAAAGTTTTGAGTAAATTAGAGTGTTCAATTACAGTTGAGATTAGTAGTAAATTCCAATTGCTCCCTGTGTTCAACCTCGGATACTCCGATTTTCGAGTAATAAAAACTCTTTATTTGTTGACGACGCTTGATCACCTATACTACGATGTGACAATTCCTTTTTAAAACCCGAGAAAGCGTCTCAACACCTGGGCACTCACTTTTTTCTTTCTTTTCTTTCTGAGATCACAAATCTCGCCAGACTTAGTAATTGTACTCACTGTTTGACGGCCTCATATGACATCCACACTTCAATTAAAGACCCAATAACTCTACAACTAAGTTAAAGTCCTCAACCAGTATTCAGGCGATCAGAAATACTAAAAGGTAGGTATAGGTCATATTTGGTGGAACTCGATAGGTGTTCCGTTGCCTCAGAAACAATGTTACATTATAAACTTGGACTTTTTTTTTTTGTAATATAACTGTTTCTTCTTTTTTTTTCTTTTTCTTTTCTTTTCCCGCTTTATTTTATTTTATTTTTTATAAATCGACACAGACTTTTATTTATGAGGCATTATTAGGGATGATGATGGTCAAGAGGATATTATGTGGCTTATTTGGTGGAAGTGCCTATTCTCGGCTCTGGGAAGAAATGGATAAGACAGGCGTATTTCTGACCTTTGACACTATTACCCTCCTTCAGCCGAGGACTTTATGAAGGACAGTCGTAACCATCCACCATAGTCATAGCTTTATTAAGACTCCGTCTCTGTGTATCTGCCTTATTTGGTGACTCTCAGGAATTCACACAAAGTACGCACACAGGAACAGAGAGTGAAAACTTCACCTACCTCTGAAGTATCATCATCTAATTATCCAAAACTTAAGAGTCCTTGCACTAGACTTAGCACACCGGTAATCTCTCTACTTTCTTCGCACAAATATGAGGTGGATCTACTAGAAGATAGTATGCCTGACTCCCTATGAACTGTCCAAGGGTTCAGTAGATTACAAATGCTTATTGGTTTTCCTCAAGGATCCATTACCAAGTCTACGTGTACGTGAAATAAATGTACTGGATTCTAAACTTAAGAAATAATTCGGGAAGAAAAACCTCTAATGACAAAGGTATTTTGCTAGGGACTAACCCAATCAACTCAAGAAAAGAGGAATTTTTTTTTTATATGCTAACCTAAATGCATGAATACTTCCTAAAATGCAAATGCATCCCCCCATACCTAAATCCTACAATGTCCCTATTGTAAAATTAAAACAGGAGGAGAAAGGAAAAACATCACCTGACAACGGTGTTATTCCGATCGTTGGGTTGCCTCCCAACAAGCGCTGCATTTTCTGTCAGCATCTAGACTTAGAAGGAACCTATAAGTCTGGTTCCAAACAGACAAGGTTAGGCCCTAAAAATATGCGTAACAGTGCGAGCCTAGAAAACAGGTAGCCACGGATGTTGGCGAGTTGATGATGCAACGTGATACCAAATGCTCGCCAGAAGATATGAAAGCGAAAAACCTCGTTGGCTACCTTGGGAGGTCTAGGAATAATAAACAGAATATGAAAAGGGACTTTCCGAAACGGAATAAGTGGAGGATAACAAGGATCCTCCAGAGCAAGACGAGTTTTAAAAGATATACACATTATTAGTTCAAACCCTTGAATGGCGAGAGTAAAAGTACAAGCATCAATCCACACTCGCCATTCTACCCGAGGATGTACTGGCTTAATATGTTATCTAGAAACAATGTACATGAGCAAAGATCTGAGCCAAGGATCGGTTAGGGAATATAAGGGTTGTTTGTAATGTTGGAAGGTAATGGTTAAGTTCAATGAGGGCTTAGTCATTGTTAGGTCTAATTCCAACAATGATTCAGATTATGTATACTCCCTAATAGTTGTAGACAACAGGTTTCCCTGCCTAGCATTAATGGTCGAAGTCATATTTGAATCAAGGGTAGACTCCCAATTACAACTCTTTGATGACAAGGTCAAAATGTCAGAATCATTATTATTCAACTCATCCTTAGATTCGTTTGGTTCACTCAAATTTTTATCGGGGTGTATATGTGATTCATTAATGAAGACAGGAGTTGGATCAGTATCCTTAATTATTCCAAAAGGAAGATCAGTTTTAATATTTTGGAGCAAGCTTATATCATTGAATTCGTCATTCTTCTCGGGGTATAAATCCTCAATTGACGTGTTTTGTTCCCGAGAGTCTCCAATAGACTTCTCATTATTTTGTTTGTCCTCCTCTAATATCAACTCCTCCTTTGATGGAGGATGACTCTTAAAAGAAAGGAGGAATCTGGATTTCACCATATGGTTTATATCCTTTGGAGGTAAATCCTGAAATGATAAATAATTCCCCTGTGATTCACTCCAGATTTTCAGTCCAGGTTCCTCTATTGAGACCAAAATTGGCCTAATTCATCCTCATCTTCTGAAATAGACTCTTCATATCCTTGAGACCAAAATTGATCTAATTCATCCTCCATTCCCTTAGGGTCACCTTCATTGGGTGCATTTAAATCAGGATGCTAAATGGTAGGTTTTGATTCCCTAAGTGGAGGGTCAGGAGTAGGCTCACTAAAGATAAAATGGGATTCCACCAAATAATCAATAGGGGAAGTGATAGGAATAATACGACCTTGACCCGAGTCGGTAGGGGTAAGGAGAATACTGTCATTGGGGTTAAGGTCCTCAAGAGGTACCATCTTCCCTTACTTTTGACTCCAATAAAGCTCGGGTGGATAATCACTATGATCGTTGTCCTCTAATGGCCATGTCTCATTGGGAGAGTCTAAGTGATAGCTACATAAAACTGGATCCCTATTGTCAATGGTTTCCTCATAATTATTTTCATGATCATGGTCATATGGGTAGGGATCAGAATTATTGGGAAGCGTGTATCTAAGCTGTCTTATTTCTTCATTTAACTGTTGACTATTCCTCAACATCTCTCCCATTGATTCCATCATTTCCTTTTGTTGTTTTTGCATTCCTATCATAGAAGAAGAGAGGCTACTATTATCAGGTTGGGGAGGATAGCCAATTTTAGGCTCTGGTTGCCTAGGGGTATCGGTCCAGCCTCGATACGGAAAATCATGAAGGGTGGGAGGTTGGGTGTTTGCATGGAAGTAGGGATTTCAGGGTTGGGAAATCCCACTCCTAGGCTCTGCTCAAAAGTGGGAATTATCAAGCCAGTACTCCCAGGATAAGAATAAGAATGATCCCATAAATTGTCAATGTACCCATCAAAGGATGGATACACTCGGGGCATGGAATCCTGATTAAAAGATGGGAAGTATTGACTCTGATAATCTAAATGATAGGAGTACGGGCAATCCATTTCTTTAAGCAAAATAATTTTAACTCTCTTAGGATTTAGCAGAATTCAGAATACAAGCAGAAACTTCCTAGAGAGTTCTATTGTCAAAGCAAACGCAAATTCAGTGGGATCTTGTTTTTAATAGATTGTAGGTCTTAGAATTAAATGTTCAATTGGTGGCCAAACAAGTTTTGCAAAAAATTACGCTTCCTAGGCCAACCTTTGCTGGTGCCTATAACCTACTCGCAAGGGATGGAAGTCTCGATTCGAGCCCACACACGAGGAACCGAAGTAACTTAGTGGATATGCTTATTGATTTCCGACTAACTTCCCTTGTGGTGCAAAAGAGGAGAGGTAGAAATTTATCTAGTGACCTTATGTGTGAGGTGCATAGTGTCTCAAGTGTGTAAACATACGATTGTGTTTTGATTTTTGAAATTTCGCTAATAGGATCCTTTTGCACACAATTTTCAGTCACAGATTTTAAAGTCCAACCTCTTAATAGTCCCAATTTTTAAAGTGACCACTGAATTAATTTGATTCAAGCACTTAGTGGTCTTAGATTTATGTTCAATGCATAAGCATGACAGGTAATTGATGCTCAAGAGAGGACGTACCTTACTCCAGCTTTCTTCGTGCAATGTATGCAATGCAATAAAAATAAGCTAGATGCTGCTCATTCAGTCCTAGATGGTCGTCCTATAGATATGCAGCTTCTAGCAAGTAGTTCGAATTTTTTTTGTTAATAATAAACAAATAGACCTAATCTAACTAACTAACCGAAATGCAGTTCAAACAATGCAAATAATCCTATAATCTAAATAAATGGGAACACGCTCCCGAAAATACGCTCCCGCATACAAGAGCGATAAAAAATAAAGAGGCACCGGGAACATGTTCCCAAAAATACCCGACAAGGGTCCAAAAGACAGAAATTAAATTTTAATGTCTATCTAAACTAAATCTAACTAAGATCCACTAACTAAATCAGAAATAGGCTTCTTCGTAAGCTTATGTGCGTGGGATCAAGGCCCACATGTTCTTGTTACTGGCCTCCAGGTGGCGTCAAGGTCCACCAAAAAGATCGTCTCCACCGTACACGCCCGTCACGTTCGTCGCGTGTTTTTGCACAGAAGAAAATCCACAGTTAGTAATTTAGAAAAGATTTCAAAATAGCACAAAAATAACATAAAATTCCTTAAAAAATTAATAGGCATTTTTCCTCCCCGGCAACGGTGCCATTTGGTAGAGCGATCTTCATTTTCGTTCAAAATTTTAACATAAATGATGTGTCGTATTTAATCAAGTGGTAGAAAATCTATTTTCAAAACATTTTAATTTTCATAATCTAACCACGGATAGTTAGGTCGTCTCCACAGGGAGGAATTAGCCTATTTAACTAGTAAATAGTGTCTTGTTTATTAGGGAATCTCAGTGGGTGTGCATGCTAATTTGTGCGATTCTTTTTCTCACATAACTGCTCGTTTTAACCAATTAATCAAGAATGCAGGTGTTTAGATGCAAAATCACCACCATATAATAATTGTTAACAAGTGATCTTGTGTAACAACCCGATTCCCGAGTCCCTACGAGACACGAGAACCGGACCGACTCGACTAAACCCAAGACCTGGTCGTCCAACGAGGAAGTAACCAAAAGAGCAGTAAAATAAACCACATTCAACATGAATATAACTAACAGTAAGAAAATACAGCAGTAAGGAAAGAAACCACTACAGTATGTACCACCACAACAGTAGAACAACATTCATAACATAATATGAACTGCAGGTAAAGAAAAGCACAGCGGAAACAAGAACTACTCGCTACAGTGGAACCAAAAAGAGGTACAAGAGAACAGTGGTAACTCTACTGGACCCTACTTGGCCCAGCGTCCTCTGCAGCCGCTGACCCTGGCTGCTCAACACCTGATCCTGAAGGGTAACGAGTGTAACACGTCAGCAAAACACTGAGTAGAGTGGCAGCTAAACTAAAGAAACAGCAAAGTGTACAGGAGCTGTTTTAATTTTCTTTCTTCCTTTATTTACGTCTTTCTATTGTTTCACAATTTATCTATTCCTCAGATCCTTCACTTGATCTCGAATGTTCCTCGTGGTTACGATCTTGATTGTAGTCTTTTCCAAACAGTAGAAGTAGCACGTGGTGCTCTCCTGGCCGGGAGAGTCCCCCGTGGTGATCCTACTCTCAGTCAACCACCCCAAGGTCACTGACAGACATAACGGTGACTACGGCACGCGCGGTAAACGCACGGGTAGCTAACCCGCACTGGCACGCGGTCAGTCGTTTCCGTTAACGGGTGCACCCAAAGCACAGCACGGAACCAGTACAGGGCAGAGCCCTCTCAGTAACAGGGGTCCAACCCCTCCACAGTAACCAAACAAGGGCCTTGCCCCTCCACAGTCCGCGCACCCTCGCCTAACTACCCTGGTTTGCCCCAGTGGGCCTAACAAGTCGGTGTAGGAGGCTAGCAGAACCCCGGGGCCCGTGGGGTAGCTAGTACCTCCCTACACTAGTAGCTCTCCTCGGTACTACGTACATGAGGGCCAGCAAGTCAGTACAGAGTGGCCAGTCCTAACCCCGGGTCCCTGGGGCGGCTAGCTCCGCTCTGCACTAAACAGGGGGACAGTCGCTCTCCTTGGTACTCCGTACTCAAGGGCCAGCTCACTTCCCCAATTCTATTCCATTCACTTTCCAAGAGTTCTACTCCTAATTCCCCGTAGGGTTCCAGCTCTTTAACTCAGCGCATTCCGGTTTCACCTTTCCAGTTTCACGTTCATACATCCCATATTCTTACTCATGTTCATTTATTCATAACAGGCAGCTGTTTAAACAAATTTACAGGCAGCTATTATTTCTTTTCCACATTTTCAAGACTGCAGTGTTCACATATTCCACTAGTTTTCCCATCCTAGGATTCATGTCATACCTTAGGATCTATCATACAATCTAGTTTTCCAGCTCTAGGATTTATGCAACACCCTAGGATCTATCATTCAATCTCGTTTATCATTCCTAGGATTCATGCAATGTCCTAGGTTCTATTTATGGTTTCATAACTTAACAGATTATACTTAAAGCCACTCTACCAGTTACAACAGGCGAATTGGGGGGTGGTCGGGAATCCCGCTGCCTCCGCAACCCCCGAGACTGCAACGGAACGGGGTCCTATTACAAGGATCAAACACAAGGAATTTCTCAAAATAGTATACAGCTACTGTAGACGGGTAGATGATGTAATTCCGAAAAAAATGCAACTAGAAACGCGGAAAACGGAACTCGAACGGGCCCTAAATGGGTCGAAAACGACGAAACAGTGCAAAATCAGACGTCTGGAACTTATTCCAGACGTCTTAAAAAGTGGATCACGGGTTACCTTGATCTGTGTGGTCTCTCAGACGTCCAGAAGCCTGCGGGGGCGTTTGGCCTATTTCCCAGACGTCCGATGGTCACCCCGGACGTCTGGAAGTCGCTCCAGTCGTCTGGCACTGCAGCCAGACGTCTGATTCGCGTTGGATGCGAATCTCAGACCCTGCGCGTACCCATTTCCTCTCTCTCTTAGTACGGTCAATCGAAGAAAACGAAGAAGACGGAATAACTCACCTTTCAGACGTCGTTCCCGTCGTCTGGCTAGAATCCCAGACGTTTGATTCTGGAAAAGCTTCCAGAACCAGGGCGCAACTCGCCCTCCGCTCGCGACGCCCGGCCGCGCCGCGCCTCGTCCGCCTGCTGCTCGAGCCGCAGCAGTTCTCCTGCGTCGCTCCGCGCCCGCTGCGCCCCTCGTCGGCCGGCCCTAGCACCCCCGGCGAGCTCGCCCTCACGGCCGAGCGCTTCTTCCTACACGCAGCACCTCCTCCCATGCTCACCGCGGCTGTCACTGCCGCTGCCTCACTGGCGCTCTCTCACGTGCACCGGCTGGAAGGAGAAGGGGAAGGGGGCGGAGGTGATGAGAGTGAGGGAGGGGGAGTTCCCTTTTAAGGCCGCGCGAGGAGGAGAGAGAGAGAGCGGGACAGGGTGGTCTGCGGCCGCAGGAGAGAGGGAAAAAGAGAGGGAGAGAGAGCGTACGCAGGTCTGCGCGTTCAGGCGCACAGATGAATCACGCATGCCAAAAATAATCGATTCTTAAAAGACGTCTGAAGCGCGCGTTCGTTACATCTTGATACCAGTAAATACTGTAAATACTGATTTCTAGACTATAACTTATTTACCATAATATCTTGCATTGAATCATTCATGTGATACATGCATATGCAAATAATTTAGATGAAGTAGAAGGAGGACTATGCAATTTCACCACAATAATGTAATGCCTAAAATAAATGAATAGGAACTTCCGCAATGGCATTTTCCGTAATTATTAATTGAATGAAAAATAGAGCATTTGCTCTCTCTCTTGCTTACATACGGGAAGGAGCATCGGCGTGGTTGTTAACATGCGAGGGAGGTTGGCGAAGACGAGGCCAATCCGATGGAGGCCGCGGCGTCGACGGAGATGGTCGGAGGTGGTCGGCCGACGAGGAGGAGCTCGCCGATGACAGCCTGTTGCGACGTGATTGTGGACCGTGGCTGGCATGGTTGGGGACTTGGTCGTGTTCGCAGTGTCGAGGGGAGGTTAGTGGTGTGGTTGGTGAGGAGAATCGCGGTCTGTGATGATGGCTGCGTGGAGGAGTAGAGGCCTGCGTGTTGGGTTTCTTCGTGAGGAGATGAACTGTGCGTGGAGAAGAGATGAAGCACCGCTGTTGCGTGGAGGTGTGGCAATGCTGCATAGAGAGGGACCGGCGGTGGTGGTTGCACGCGACTGCTGGGTGTGGTAGAACGTTGGAGGGGGCGCACCTGAGGGGGATACACCCGCAGGAGCTGGAGAGGGGCGTGCGCCTGCGGGCGTGGGTGGCAAGGGTGGAGCGGGGTAGCGGAGGGGCTTACGGAGGTGATGCGCCTGAACAGGCCTGTGGGCGATGGCGGGCGCGCAAGGCGGTTGCGCTGTGCTGGTGTGGGTCTGGCAGGTGCAGGGGGAAGCGCCTGCAGGCGCAGGTGGCGCGGACCTGGCAGGGCAAGGGGGGGCGCGTACAGGCGGTGGTGAAGGCAAGCACCTATGGTGCTTGGCGTGCAGCGCCTACGGGGGGGCCTGCAGTGGAGAGGCGTGGGCCTGGCAGGGGCGCGAGTGGGGCGATGCGCCTGAAGGCGGGTGCTAGCGGCAGGCACTGTGCGAGTGCGCAAGGGCAGGCTGGGGTGGTGTGAGCGCTGGAGGGGGAAGCTTGGTGCACAGTGCACACGGTGGTTGCACAGTTCCTGGATGATGGTTCCTCGCTTGGGGGAAGGCCTCCCAAGAAGAACCGACGATCCTCCCTTTTTATCTCCTCCCCCGGCGTAAGTCAAGGGGTTTTCCAAATCCTTTACTAAACATGGCCGGCGCGGTTGGTGAGGTTGTTGAGGCCGGCCGTAGGTTGAGAAATCTGTGGGGGAAAATATCTTTTCACCCCCTGCTCTTTTCCACCATTGATTCTCCTCCCTCTTCTTCTTGATTATTCCTGATGGATAGATTAAGTGGAGAAGATGTAACGAGTGCGCTGTTGCGGGACCTGGAAGAAACATAAAATAATTACATACTATGTTATAGAATGTGATAAAATAGATGTAAACTTAAATAACGATGCATGCAATCATTCTATAACTTAATGTAGTTATTAACAAACATACAATATTAAAATAGAATTACTTAGGCGCAACAATAATCCATTAAAATGGACTCATCAATGCTCATTAGAAATATCAACATTAATCCTCTCTACTAGAACCACATTCTAAAAATCATTGCACGGAATGTGCCCTACTGATGAGTGACTACTCATCATAGCTAAATTAGCTAAAGTTAAGCTAAAAACTGGGTTAAACAATATTAAATTGACACATAAAGAGGGTTAAGTGTGGGAATCAAAGAAAAAGACCTAAAATCTTAATTCTGTGTTAAAATTGCATTATTAGGTCAATAAACGTGATATTCTTGAGAAATAGGTCTAGTGGTTATCCAAGTGTTAGTTGAACACAAACGAGTTTAAAAGGTCAAATCAAAAGTATAATTAACTTCTTAAATGTTCAATTAAGCACATACAAAAACTTGGAAGCATTTGGACATCATTTAGGCCTTGCAATCAAAGATTTACATTTAGGTCCTTTTTGCATCACATTTCCTTCTTTAGAAAACTTTCCTGGACCTATTTGTAACTTGCAGGGACCTCTTTGAAGGCCTTTAGGGTCCGTTCGGTTATCATTTCTTACCACTTATGGACCTACTTATAATTGTTCTACCTCTTCACTGAAGGGCTTACCCTGCAAATTTTCCTTTAGAACCTACACACACCTCCTCCCACGCACGCACTGTTCATGCGAAGAACACGTGCATCCTCAACTGTCCATCTTCGCTCAAATCTTGATCTGCGGCTCGATCTGACTCGAAGTTTCGCAGGAAGTGACGCGTGCGGTCATCCCTCTCCCTAGATCTTATCCTACGGTCTGATTTGAACTTAGAGGCTCGCGCTCTCTCTCCTTCCATCCTTGTCGCCGATGCCCTCGTCGAGTAATCACAGTTGCGCGGTGCCTGGATTCTTCGCAATCGCTATTTAAGCACCCTTGTGGCAACGTGCGGGGGGGGACCGCTCTCTCCTACTCTCTTGGCGATCATTCCTCCACTCCAGTTTCCTCTCTTCATCTCATCCCTGATTTCACAGCCACCGGCTGTGGAGTCCCCGACTTCTCTCTGACCCTCCTTGTCGCTAAGGACCTCATAGCACCTGAGGATGACCCTGAAGCCTCGCTAGTAGGCTTTTCACTCCGCTAGAGCTCACCTCCCTCCCTTCTTCCTCCTTAGCCACCGGCTAAGGACCCATAGGTCTCATTCTTCCTTTTAGACTAGTTTACTGTTTTGTAGTTAGCTTTAGTGTTAGTTAGATAGATTAGCAGTAGAATTAGATATAGATTTTATTCTGATCAGTTGCGCATGTTAGAATAGTATTAGAAGTAGAGTAGTTTATTTTATTTTATTTCTCACTTCCTCTGATCATCCCAGATCAGAGGAAGTAGAATTCCCTCAGCTACTATCTATGTTTTCTCCCTCTACGCATAGTTTTGTTTTACTTCAGATTTCCTCAATTGTTTTTCCATATTCCACCCACTCATGAGACCTAATCTCAGATCTGACTGGATTACAACCTCAAATTTGAGATTAACGTCAACATTCATTTTTAGCGGCTCTCACTCGTCTCATGTTTTGTCACAAAGCCCCTAATCTGAGCTTGAATTGGAACCGGTTTGCCAGATTCGTTTGATGAAGTCAGATTTCAATGTTTTATATGTTTATGAGCTTTGAATTCTTTGATCTAGCAAACTAAGTTGATGTTTAGTTGATTCATTGATGGGCTAGGAATCTGAGGTGATTCTGAAGTTAGAATTCACCTGAGAGGAGCCATAATCTGATTTGGATTTTCATGAGGTTTTGAATGCCTTGAATGCATGGTAGGGCTAAGGAAAATCACTTTGGTGATTTGAAGTCCTATCCTGTATTCATTAGTTATTTATTTTTAGAAGTCTGATTTTCAACCTAAGGAGTCCTCAATACTCCTTAAGGTTTTAGATATCTGGGATTTAAGTTTCTATTTTAAATAGATTGATCTAACTCCTTCTACATGTTGTTTATAACATTAGAAAGAGCTAGATCAGATCTTTTTTTATTTTGAATGATGAGATTTTATTGACAAGGGATTTTGAGTATGAATTATATTCATGAGTGACTTTTATGAGAAAGAAAATCATTGTCAGAGTTTTTCTTAGAGTGATTTCTGAGTTGGTCTTTCAATCCCAAATGCATAGCAACTTGCTACATTAGCAACTACATTCCCTTCCCCTTAATTCCAACATGTGTTCCTTGGATTAATCTCTTCAAATCCCTAATCAGGTTGTCCATGATCAGATCTGAGATATAAGAAAGGGGCTAAATTAGGAAATACATGTTGGAATTAACCTCTTCTTCATGCTGCAGACTTGTTTCTTTTTAGATGAGTCAACTGCAGCAGCAGTTGTGACATCTGAAGAGGAATTTGTTTGATGATGGGGTTTGATTCAGTCGCTTCTGTTGAGATCTGCTAATGCTGTCTAATTGGCTTGTTTCTGTTGTTCAACAGAAACTCTAGATCTGAATAATTCATATGGGCATTAGCCTAGGTTTTAAATAGCTGTCTGTTGTAGCAAGTGGTATTCAACTTCTGTACAAGCTTTCCTGTAAATTAAATGAACTATTTTTATATCCTTTGAATGCTTGTATTACTCCAAATGAATTTTTTGTCAGCAAGTAAGAAACCCAACTGATCACTGTTTCAATTAATTGTAAGTCTTGTGATCTGCATGTTAAACTTTTTTTTCTCTTATTTATATGGTGTGATAGGACCACTGAAGCATTTGAATACCTTTTTAGACCCTTTTAGATTCATTCTAAGCCTTTAGGATTCATTTGAAAGCCTTTAAGAGGCTTAGGATAGGCGAGTTTCAGAATTAGACAAAAATTAGCAAAAAAAATCCAAAAAATTAAAATAAACATGTCTAGTTGTAGAATGAGTATTTCTTTACATCTGTACCAAGTTTCATGGTAATCAGAACCTTCAACTTGGTATAATTTGCCAGTTGATGATTCTGTATACCATGAAATTAAATAAAATGAATCAAAGTTAAAAAAGGACAAAAACAACTCTTTCTCCACATCTATCTCTTTCCTTCTCATCTCCTATTTCTAACATATATATAAACTTCATAAAAATTGAAAAAACCCTAAAAAAATACTGAAAATCCCTTGTATAATATGTATATAGGTATATATTTAAGCTACTTAATCAGCCAACTTAGCTATAATGTACATTATACATGTTTATAAGATAAATAATTTATGTATATATTGTAGTATGTAAACTAAATATTTAAGTTAGATTATAATATATATATCTTAATTATATAACTAATTATTAACCATACTAAAGTATATGTACAATAAGCTATATAAAGTAATAAAAATTATAAACAGCCATATTAAGTTATAATTCTATATACACATATTTATATGTATATAATAAACATATTAATCCCTGTACTTTAATTTACTTATATATATAGAATAAATAATTAATTTATTAAGTTAACAGTTAAGTTAGTAGTTTAAATTAAAATAAATTAGTAGATTAAGTTAAAATCAAGTTAATCTATACTGTATATTTACACAAATGAAGATTGAGTAAGTTAAGCTAATTTAAGTCATTTATAATGTATAATACAATGTACACTAAATTATACACAAAACAATATGAAATTGAATAAGTTAAATGTAACTAAAATAGGAATAAAGCTTGTAAAATACAATAAAAATATATATTAAATACTTTAACATGTTTATTAACTTTGTATAAGGTCATTTAGACCATATATTAACTAATTTATATGTAATTAAGGAATAAAACTTATAATTCTATGTGTACAAATAGTATACTTTATTGAAATTATCTATACAATAAATCTAATTAAAAATCTAAATTAATTGTACAATTAAGAAGTACCATGTAAATAATTTATTATCCCATAATTTATTTTTATTTTATAATAAATTATGACCCTCGAATTGAGGGCCAAAATCTTAATTTTCTGCATGGCCGTTGGAATTCCTCCGCAGCACAGGCACTCAAAAAGTGCCACATCAATCACGGATAAGTACCCGGAGTACTTTTTATTGAATTGTGTTATAGGACGATTAATCGTCACGGGCGTCAGGTGCCCAAGCAACCGATCATCCTATATATTTTGAGCATCATGAACATGTGTATGTGTGTGTGGGGGGCTGGGGGCCTGTGTATGCGAGGGCTTGGTAAAGCTCAAATGAGCTCTAAAACGTACTTAAGCGGCCTAATTAAGCAATTAGGGCACGCTTAGTAGAGGTCTGATCTCACTCGGTCTCTGGGTGCTGTGTATCCCTTGAAAAGCGTACCCACAAATTAAATAAATTTTTGTTAAGTAAAGAACAATAATGACACTTTAAACACAAAGGAAAGTAAGAATTGCCTAAGTGTCAAACGAAGAAAAGATAAAGAAGAAACACTGCGATAAATCTGGAGAGTGAGAGAGGAGAGGAGTAAGTGTATATATATGTCTAATGTATCTCAGATAGCCGTATAGATAGTATTTGTAAATAAATATGTATAAGACAAATAATGTGTATGTGTATACGTAGTATAGCTATATATATATATATATAACTTCATATTTTTACTGAAAAAATAAAATATCACTGAAGGTGAAATAGATGTCACTATAGATCCTTGTTTCCTTTTTAAAGTTTGTATATAATTTTTTTGGGTCCAGCGACATTTATATCTGTCGCTGTAGCTACTATATCTGTTATTGTATATGTTAATATATGAAGTTAAGTAAGTACAGTATGTATTATTAGTTAGTATGATATATAAATGAAAGTATTGAGATTATAACTTATAAGTATATAATTTAGAGTATAGTTATGAAGTGTTTAATGCTTGTTTGTAATTAATTTTGGCAAGTATTTTAATTGATTCTTTGTACATAATTAAATCCAGCATTCATTCATTCATTCATTGTTGGACATAAAATTTATTTTTAGAATTAAAGAATAATTTTGGATCTAGAGAGTGATGTATATCAATAACTATCTTCCAGTGAATGACCTGGAATAAACTAGTAAAAATTAGGTAATTAAATAAAATGGACGTGATAATGATTTGTATTTCCGACACATAATACAACAACATTTCTTTTTTTTTATGAACCATGGACGATTACACAATAGATTTCATCAATTCACATCACAATTCTATCATTACCTACCACAAAGTGTTGTAACGCAAAAAAAGTATTAAATTAATGATACACATAATAGATATTTTGTTTTGTATATAAAAGCATAATACTTGCACTTGTTAATTTACATGGCATACTACACTTGTTAGTTGAAGCATAAAACTTGCAATACTAATTGTCATCACTAAAAAAATTGTCTTGAATGCATCATCTATAGAAAATGATATTGACATCCAACTTTGTAGAGTTATTCCTGGAATACTAACCGTTGGTAAAGACATCACATGCTACCTAGAAATTTCAAATGTCATTACCATTTCAACTATGCAAAGATGGTTGGAACAAACCAAAGAATTGACTGAATTGTTCTAAATGAGGTAAACCTTACAAGAAGAAATGGCCAGGATATTAGAGTCACTGGCCCCTCCCTATTGTCAAACAATTGATCAAGGTCAAGATGACATGATTGCTATTACGTGCAGCATTTGCGACGGAGCAGGCATTGCCACAGTATTGTGACTAATAAAAGCTTGGTCCCTAGTAGCCAACAATTTGAATATGGCATTTTGCTTGTGTCATCACGTGAAGGCTCGTTTTTTAAGATACTAAAAAAATCAAGATCTTCATGGGGCTGAAGGATATATGCCTCCAGATTACAATATTTCCAATGGTAAATCAAAAAGTTAATTGACCACTATTGCTTCAAGGGAATCCACGATCACAAAACCTATCACACGGAATAGCATTGCAAAGAAGCACAAAGTGGCTAGGTACAACAAAGAAAAGGAAATAAAAAGCTATTGGCCATCTTCTGCTACCTTACAAAACTAATTTTTGACACAAACAAAGCAACAAGGACCTAATGTAAACAGCAACAAATAGATGGCCTTCCTTGTATCTGCTGCTAGCACCTAAGACAACTCCGAAACCAAAAAATGCAGCTTTACACATTCAACGATAGGATGAGAACCATGGCAGATCATAAATTCGACCAGACAATCCGCCTGAGGTGGTAACCGGAGAACCATGTGGTCACCTCCAATCAATTCACTCGTTAAAGCCACACAAAAATCCTCAACCATTTGCTTAATTACTTCCAATCTATACCATTTACTAGAGCCACATAAAACACCACGTACAAGCCATGCCATTTTATAGGTTAACATTGATTGATAGAGAATCTGGCTAATAATGATCGATACATCGATGCACAGAAATGATAACATACAAAAATACAGCCTTTTCCCTTTCAGGTTTAAAAAAGAAAAACCCCTTTTACATGAACAAAAATAAAGGACGACAAAGCACCGTAGCAACTCAAAAATCAGAAAGAAAAAAAGGACAGCCTAAAACTTTCATAATCCAGAGTTGAAAAAAAAAACCTGTAGTGGAGATAGATTTGATAAGTAGAATGTTGAATGATCAACAACAAAATCTAATCTAGACATAATCACATAGCATGGAATGCCATTGATAAGCAAAGAAGTTTGCTATAAAACATCTAGAGATCCATCCATGACAAGAAAAACAAATAAAAACCCAATCTTCGTGCCACAACAAAGAAAAACAGCGACCATATTAGCACTAATGGTAACTCCAAAATCTATAGGACATAACAGGAAAGCTGACACATCCAGCATCCAAAGGAGAAATGAGGAAGCCACTGGTGACGATAGAACCAATGGGTATAACGCTAATGGATCAACAGTATAAGCTACTCTACTCATCCCTCTCTATAGTCGCATAAAAGCTGATGAAGCCATCACATAACATGGAATAACATTGATAAGCAAAAAAACTTGCTGAGAAATTTCCATAGAACCATCCATGATGAGCAAAAAAGTACACATCAGAATCTAATCTTTATGCAGCAACAAAGCAAAGGATGGTGATTGGCACCTCGAGATACAGAGTATCCGACTCAAGTAACGAACGGACCTCCTCTGTGGGTGGACGATCCAATCGTGGGATCAAAGCAATCTCATAATGGCACAGGAAGTGGTTACCCAATTCCACCGCAAGGGATATAGTCTAGGGGAGGATGGAGCTCTCGACTATGCACCGGCAAGATTATAAAGCATACAATCTCTCGTGTTCTCTCAAACTGCTTGGGAGGCCTTGAGGGCCTTCCCATCTATTTATAGTACTGGGAGCCCGATCCCAGCAAGATTTTTTAAGCAGATATATACGCTGCCCGACAATTGTACACGTGCTGCCAGGTTATTAATAGTGGCTGTTATTATCAGCATTTATTGGGGGCACAGGTCTGCTGTACTTTCGTCGTCCCTACTAACAGATAGGGTCCTTTGAGTCCAGCTACGCCCGACCTTCTTGTGCGTGAGCGGGTTGGATTGTCGGATCCATCTACGTAGAAAATTTTCCTTGGATGTAGGCGGCTTGGATTGTCGAGCCAACCTGTATCCAAGCTTCTCCGAGCTGGATCCTTTTTTTCAGGCCTATTGCAGGATTTCGGATTCGAGGGTATTTTTTACCCCTCATCAGATGGAAATCAGTTTCAAGAGATATTCGTTGCTGTTAAATGGATATTTTTCAGGATTTGCAAATGGAGATTTCAGGAGATATTTTTCAAGATTTGATTTGTTAGATGGATTAGTTTAACGATTGTTGCTAAAGATTTCGAGAGATATTCGTTGCAGGAGTTGAGCTGCTGCTGTTATTGTTCATGAAGTGGTTTTGAATTAAAGGTTGAGATTTATATCAGAATTGGGTGTTGCTTCTTTGAAGATCAGAGATGCTGCTGATGATTTATTTGCGCAAATGGACGAAGGGCTTAAGTTTGAACAATGGATGTTGGGTTTGGGATGTTGGTGCTAATGTGCTACTGGTATGGTGAATAAGGCTTAAGTTGCGACTAAATGCAAGATGTGATAGCAAATCATTTCTTGAAGAGGATGCTGCAATTGACATCGGATGAACTGATTTTGAAAGAACAAAAATTTGGATAGTGGCTACGGATGATAGTGGTGTTGCTTTTTTTTTTTTTTTGAGTTGAAGTTTGATGGATCGAATAAATGTAACTACACACATGGTCGAGTTTATCGAATAACAAGGCACAATAAGCACATGATTGGTGCTTACAGTGCCACCGGCCATTAGTGTTAGATACTTGTGCACTATAAAAGAAAAACCACCAGGTAAATGATGATATCTTAGAAATACACCTAGCAACAATGAATACGAGAAGCAATCGACGGAGATTAGTAAAATACTTAGATGGAGTATAAGAATCATTCACTCAACCGTTGATCACCACCTCAATTACATAAAAAAACCTCATTGCTTGGAGTTGTTTAAAATAATGACCCGATTGTCATTGGCACATAAGGAGGTCAGGGTCTTAACTCTCCTAATAACCATAATGAAGACTCACCTATATCTTTTAGCTTTGGCCAACAAGGAGGAGCTATTGGGATATGATTCTAGCATTTGGCCAAAAAGTGCCTCCTTGAGTAGCTAGCTATTTGCAGAATGGATTTTGCATTCGACACACCAATTTCTATGCTATCTTATCTAGCCTAATTAATCATGGGGAAAGGTGGGGATCACCTAAATATGATAAGATTGGAATTATAGAAAAGTCACCTTGAAGTAGACCTCTTCTAAGGATATCACCATAAGATAGGCAAATAAGGTGACATGGTGATAAGTGGAGACAGAGAAATTAAATCCACAACAAAGATCAAAAGGTTTCACTAGTTCAAAATGCATTCTATTTGAATAACAAAAATAGATTCTCCTTCTCATTTGATTTTGCAAATGTCAATGGCTTTTAATATCATAAAAATTTCCCATGAATTGTGCTACCCATGAAAAATTTTTCATAACTGTTGATCCTAAAACATCTCTAAAAGAAAGGGCTCTCATTCATTAAAAAGACCTTCTCAAAGAAACTTCAACAACCGAAACTTTTCAACTTATCCCCATGGTCATTAAATTTGGCATGAAATAATCAAATATCATAATTTACTGACTACGAACATATTCTATATGTGCTTCCCCAACATTTACTTTCAAGGGGTTGATGCATGGTTCTAATGCATATATAGGTTATTGGTATTTATTTTTAAGCTAAGTTAGAGAAGATTCCACTTGGGTTTTGTTGTATCCATTTCCAGGTTAGATCTTTAGCTAGTGGACCCTGTTAAGTTAATCATGATTAAGATTAAACACATTTAAATCTTAAAGAAACTCATGAATCCAGGATTATCCATGGTGCCATCTAAACATATATAGATGCATCTTGTATGTGGTGAAAACCAAGATGGAACATATGAGAGAAAAGTTAAAATTATCCGACCATATCCACAAAAATCAACAATAACCAATCTAGCTTGACGAATGATGAAATTGTGTTAAAAATTTGAAAAATCAGTGCTAGTTCACTTTGATAATATGCTTGTAAAATAAGCCTTATGGTGCAACGAAAAAAATGAGTGTAGAAAAGCTTATTAGTTGGCAACCCCAGGTTAAAAATTAATGAGTCAGGAAACCCCTAGTAGCTTGTGTGGACACATTCCTACCAGGGATGTTCATAGAAGCGATACCTGCTCAACTGCATATGACCAACCTAAATGACCAATTCATGGATTGCTTACTTAAGTTAAATCATTTGTCCAAAATGGCAACCTATTCCGTAGGACCGATAACAGGTGCCCATGGTTAGCATCTCTACAAGTTAAAATGGAAAGAATTTCAACTTAGAAAAAAAGTAGTAAATGGGGTGTTGAGAAAGAGGGTTGCCATGCATAAAGTGAGACAGAAAAGGAAGATCAGTGCAACTACTTAGCATTATAGTCCCATAAGCACCTTAGGATCCATTTGGGTAATGGGAGAGATGGATGGATTTGCAAGAGGTGGTAATAACAAAAATGATGATTCAATAACTATCTAAAAAAAATCATTAACTTATTCACGGACAAACTCATCCGTCAACTACTTTTTCAACTAACCTATTTACGTATTCTACTCGTTTATTTATCATAACAAACACCACTCGTGAAATAAATATTCCTAATTCATCGATGTGATAATAAAACCAATCAAACACTTACGTAAAATAAAATCACTCCAATTCTGTCTCCACCTCACCTTAGGGTTTAATGTTAACACACTATTTAAATCAAATCTTGTAAAAGATAAATAAATATTATGAAAATGTTTCCTGCCAGCGTACTCGGATTCGACGCCCACTGGCCCGCCCAATTGGGTGTCACAGTACACAAATTATTGGAATCAAACAAGCAAGAAGGTCTGGAATTCGGTGAAGGTTGCCAGATTGATGAACTGTAATGTGCAAGGCGAGATTGCTTCATGAGCCCATCACATGGAGTGGGGCCCAGATGGCCCCAATGCCCACAGAAATCGAGATCAGGTATCTCTCCCTCTCGTGTGTGTTCCTGGGATCACTTGGAATCTAACACGAGATTTTTGTCTTTGTAGGCCGACAACTCAACCTCTCAATTTAATTTCATTCCCGATTCTGAATTCATTGGTGTTGTAATTATATGCAAGTGGCCCAATGCGTTGTTCATGCACAACTATGATGCATCACAATAATATAGTGAGCAGTAGGATAGCATCTTGGACAACGAATTGGATGAAGATGATAGAGGAACCCATGGAACCAAGTTACTCCCAATCGATTTCAATTAAGCTTGAAAATTACCATGGATTGCAATGGAAATAACATGTAATTGATACCATAATTAAGATGATTTTAGAATTAAGTATTCAAGTATGGTTCCATGCAGTTTTTCGTTACTTCGATTACCATAACTTTTCTAGCTGCAATTTCGTAAGAATTAATTCCAATTCAATTGATAATGTCACAGCCAAATAATTTTGCATCCACAATAGCCACAATCAAACAATTAAAACAATGGAAATAGATATTTCAAGACACAATGAAAAATAATAACCATATTACAATGAACATCCAGGTATAAAACTTATAGATATTGGAACACTACTGTGCCCAATAAATTAAAGAGATAAAAGGGGAATTAAAAGGATGCAAGATTTCAAGGGAAAAAAGCCTACAAGAGTCACAATCGAATAATTAAAATAATAGAGATGGATCTTTAGGCCATGTTACGAGGAGTATTCAAGTGCAAAAGCTATATCACGTTGTAACACTACTTTGTCCAATTAATAAAAGAGATAAATGGGATTAAAAGGATGTAAGATTGTATCATTCTCTTTCCTATTTGGATTTGATTAGGATTTCTCAATCACATGTTGAATTATTTTTCTCAACATATTTAGGATAAGTTCCTTCCTTTAATTTATCATATATGTTTATTGGGATAAATTTGTGCAATTCCTTCAATAGATCATGTACTTCTTGTTCCTTTCCACAAATGCTAACTTTCCAGTATGAGCTCCAAAGTGAGTGTCCCTGTTAGATTTGAGAGTCTAATTGCATCAATTGAGATGTAATTGTTATATGGTAACATGAGAATTCATGTTAAAATCAGTGAGATTTGGGAGTGATTTTATCCCATACTAGAAGTGTACAAACCTCTCGGTGGGTGTAAAAGGCTTCTGTCTCACATGACTTATGTAGCAAAGAGTGAGGTGAGGTTAGGGACCACGTATGCACATGCATACGCCCCGCCCCGGCCGAGCTCGGGCTCGGGTGAGAATCAATTTGGAACTTAGAATTTGGAGTTTTTTGCTACAAACTTTTAATCTCACGATTTTGACCTAGATTGGTCGATCAAAGGATAAAATTGGTCGACCAATTATTTTGATCGATCAATTAGTTTGGTCGACCAATTTATTTTGGTCGATTAGTGGACTTAATTAGTTGAGCAATTGATGTATTTCCATAAAACAGGAAATTTCATAAATGTCTGGTCGTGTGCTCTATATAAGGGTGTTACGACCCGATCCCAGATCCCTACAGGATCAGAAATCGGCCCGCTTCGACTAATCCCAAGATGTAGTCGTCCAACAAGAAATAACCAAAAATAGAAAATAATTCACATCCACACATGCAATATAGCTAGGCAGAAAGAAACAAGAGACAGTAAAAGAAACAGAGCGAAATGGTCTATCAAAGTTACAGGCATATCAATAAACATGTAGCTCAACCATACTCATTTTTTCCTGTCCTAGGGTTCATTCTCATCCTAGGGTTCTACAAGTATCTCAAGTATACAGTATAGCTCGATGTAAGAACCCGTTACTTTTTAGTCTTTTAAGACGTCTGGAGTCTTAGTCAAACGTCCGTCCAGACGTTTGGATTCGTTCCCGGACGTCTGAAAGTGAAATTTTTATACTGCACACTGCGCTTTACGCGCAGGTGACGCACAGAACCGCTCCCTTCTCTCTCCCTTCCTCACCTTCCTCGAACCCTAAACCCCTCACCTTCTTATATAAACCCCCCCTCCTATCTCCTCTCCACTCCACACACCAGCCACCACCACCTTCAGTGCTTGTACAGGAGCAGCAAGAGGGGGCGAGCGAGGGAGAGTGAGAGGGAGGAAGGAGGAGAGCGCGGGAGGAGGAGGCCTTAGGTCAGTGGAGCTTCGGTGGAAGCTCAGCGGAGCTCGCACGGCCACCGGCGGGCGTGTGCGGGAGGAGGAGAGGGCTCGGGGAGGCGGCCTCCCAGCCCTCTGCAGCGGCTGGAGCTGCTGCGACGTGAGGCGGAGAGAGCAGAGAGAGCTGCAAGGAGTTCCCGGTACTGGAAGTTTTCCAGTATCAGACGTCCGGAGTGGAGTCCAGACGACTGGCGAGGTACTTGGACGTCTGGAGCTAAGGCCAGACATCTAAAAGCACATTTATTGCAAGGTACGTATCTCTCTGCAGCATGCATATCGCAGCGCAGGGGTTATTGTCGGCTGACTGCGCCTGCGATTGAGTACGCAGGTGCTGCTTTGGGAAGGAGCGAGAAACGCTTTCCCACGTGCTTTTGGATGTCTGAACACATCACCAAACGTCCGACGGTGCATCAAGACGACCGGAGGCATTGTCCGACGTTTGGAACTGCCTTCAGACGATCGCAGAGAAGGTCTGGACGTCTGATGTTAAGACCCACAACATCAAACATCTTTTAAGACGTCTGGGAGTTGGTCCAGACGTCTGGTAAGACGTCTGGATGCCTTCCCAAACGTCTGGAATTTAATTTTTGCGGCGTGCAATTGCGAGTCTGCGCATATGCGCGTGCAGACTGAACCGCCGCCCTGTTTTCTTCTCTCTCTTCCCTCCCCATCCTGCAGGCACCTCCTTTTTCTTCCTCTCTCCCTCCCCCGGCACCTTCAAATAGCCTCTCTTCCCCCTTCCCCCTCCCTCAACACCACTCCATCGTCCCCTCCTTCCAGCCTGAGCGCGAGTGAGAGAGAGAGAGGGCAGCAGCTGCTACCGGGTGCGCGCGAGGAGGAGGAGGTGCAACGAGAGGGAGAAGAGGTAGAGCACGTGAGGAAGAGAGAGCGAGCTCGCCAGAGTACCTAGGGCCGGCCGGCGGGCGCGCAGCGGGAGCGCGGTGCTAGGGAAGTTGCCCCGATGCTGCTGCAGCTTAGGCAGCAGGTGGAGGCAAGGAGGTCCTAATTCTGGAAAATTTTTCCAGAATCAGACATCTGGACCCACGTCTAGATGACGCGGGAGACGTTTGGAGGAAGATCCAGACGTCTGAAAGGTACAATATTTCTTTTCCTTCTCCTTTCGCGGGTACGGCCATGCAGGCCATTCCGCCGAGGGTTCTGCCTCATTGACGTGTTAAGGACGGTTACGTATGCGTGCAGGTTTCATTTGGGAAGGCGCAAGGGCACGCCCTCCCACACAGATCAGACGTCTGGGCACTGCACCTGACGACGGAGAGTCTCCAGACATCCAGAGTGACAGTCGGACGTCTAGAACAAAGTCCAGACGATCCAGCGGGATCCTGGACATTTGAAGAACAACGCAGAAGCAAGGTATGATCTGAACCATCGTTTAAGACGTCTGGAAGGTGTTCTAGACGTCTAATTTAGGGCAGGGTTGTCGTTTTTGACACGTTTAGGGTCCGTTCGAAGTCCGTTTTTCACGATTAAATTTCGTTCTTCTCAGAATTAGTTCCTCTACTTGTTTAAAGTACTTGTATCCTATTCTGAGTAGTTCCTTGTGTTTGATCCTTGTGATAGGACCTCGTTCTGTTGCGGCTCTAGGGGTTGCGGAGGCACGCAGACCTGCCGATCACGCCCCCAGTACTCCCGATTTTGCGGGTATAGTGGCTCCCCTTGATCAACATTTATGCACTTGTAAGATACATAATAGATTCTAAGGTATGGTATGAATCCTAGGACTGAAAAAATAGATTGAATGATAGATCCTAGGGTATGGCATGAATCTTAGGACTGGAAATCTAGATTAAATGATAGATCCTAGGGTGTGGTATGAATCCTAGGAACAGAAACACTGAAACGAATGTCATAAATACATGAATTGCAGTCTTGGAACAAGATAGAACAATGTTAATTGCTTGTAATTGGATAACAGTTGCTTGTATAAGAATGGATATTAAATATTGGAAACACAGGCTATATGAGAATAAAACTGAAATGATGAAACCTAAATTGGCTTGGTTAAAGAAATATGAGCATGAACCATACGGGAAATTAGGAGTAGAGCTCCTGAAAGGTAAATGGAATGGAATTGGGGAAGTGAGCTGGCCCTTGAGTACGGAGTACCAAGGAGAGCCACTGTCCCTCTGTTTAGTGCAGAGCGGAGCTAGCCGCCCCAGGGAACCGGGGTTAGGTCTGGCCACTTTGTACCGACTTTTGGCCCTCGCGTACACAGTACCGGGGAGAGCTACTAGTGTAGGGAGAGCGCTAGCTACCCCACGGGCCCCGAGGTTCTACTAGCCGTCCTACACCGACTTGTTAGGCCCACTGGGCAAACCAGGGTAGTCAGGCGAGGGTGCGCGGATTGTGGAGGGGCAAGACCCCAATTTGGTTACTGTGGAGGGGCTGGACCCCTATTAGTGAGAGGGCTTTGCCATATACTGGTTCCATGCTGTGCTTTGGAGCGCATCCGTTAACGGAAACGATTGACCGCGTGCTAGTGCGGGGTAGTTACCCATGCGTTTATCGCGCGTGCTGTAGTCACCGTTATGTTTGTCAGTGACCTTGGGGTGGTTGACTGAGGGTAAGACCACCACGGGAGACTTTCCCGGCCAGGAGAGCATCACGTGCTACTTCTACTTTTCGGAAAAGACTGCAATCAAGATTTTTCCCACGAGGAACATTCGAGATCAAGAGAAAGATCTGAGGAATAATTCAAGAATGAGTAAATGGAAAATAAAGAAAGAAATTAAAAATAACAACTACTTGTCCGCCTTACTATTTTCTTAGCGAGTTGGTTGCCACTCTACTCAGCGTTTCGCTGACGTGTCACCTTTTCAGGACCAGGTGTTGAGCAGCCAGAGCCTGCGGCTGCAGAGGGTGTTGGGCCTAGTAGAGTGATGAGAACTTCATCATGAACCCTAGCTAGCAAAATCTAACCTAAATATGCGAGAAAAAGCTCCTAGATAACTCAAAGAAAAGCTTGACTTAGAGAATTCTGAGTTTAACAAGAAAATAAGTCATAAGGGGTAAAAATGCAATTTCACCAATATAATCAGTAAACAGGGTAACTCAGGGTCCAAACATAGGTCAAACTAACCTAATAAGATGGAAAGTGGGATGATCTGATCCAACAAGGGCTACAGCAACTCCAAGGAATTAAATGACATTCTGTAACCCTAAAACAAACCAACTTCAATTCATGAGGTTCGAGGCAGGGTAAAAATCAACTAAACCCTCTAAATTCATAGAAAAATAATCTCTAGGGTTTAGAACCTTCAATTTGGCCTTGGAAACCCATTTTGACCTACATTGAGGACCATGCCAAATTAATGATTTAATTTAGGTTTTTACGTAAATTGGCCGGTCAAACAAGGTATGACCTAGAAATAAAATTCACCATTAGAATCCTTAGGTCCCATTTAGTTATGCATAAAAACCTGAGCTTAAGAAGAGACCTTCTTGACCGACTTTACAATTTGGTCCTCATCTATTACTTTTTGACCCTCAACTTTCGAAACCCTTGCATTTTGGCCCCTAGGTTCTTTGTCGTTCTTTGCATACAGGTCCCTCCTGCAAGTCTCTGAGCAGTGCCATGCTCCGACGACTTTGCGCGGAGCATGGCACCGCGCAGGGTGAGGGAGGCAACCTGCAATTTGATCCGGGTGTTCCCTGCGACGTCTGCTGTCGCAAGGACACCACCATACCTCCTGTCCTCACCCACACCTTCAGTGCGAGCGGGCGGAAGGTATGGGTCGCAATTCCGACCATTCTCCGGCGAGGGAGGCACGTCGCCTCCCTGCGCCCACCCCTCCGCCACCGCCTTTATAAGGACCAGCGTCGCCAGCCGACTCTGGTAGCTCGGTCCTGACGGAGAAAACCCCTACCATTCCTCTCTCCCCACTTCGGCAGAAACCCACCAACTCCGACGGTTCCTCCTCCTCCGTCTCTTCGCTTTGCTGCAATACCAGCAGCAGAGCCACCTTCACCTGCTCTTCCCGCGTCGCGCCGTACCCAGCATGCGCCCTCCGGCTTTCTTGCTCACCGCCGCCCTCCCTCTCTGGGTATTTCTTCTCCAGCGACAGTCGACACGACTGCCGCCCTGCTCTGACCCCCCTCGTCCCTATAAGTAGGTAACAGTTGTCTCCCTTCCTCCCCTCTTTCTTTTCCCCAACTCAATTTGTTCAACTACCCCTCGACCGCGCCTGATCGCCCTCACCTTCTCCATCTTCGGCCATTCTCCGGCGAGATTGCCCCCGTCAATCCACCACTCCACACAACTCACCACCTACCACAAAAGCTCCGCCTCACCTCACCCAACACCCCCCGCCCCTTCACTGCCACTCCTCACCCCCACAACACTCCCCCGATCAGACCCATTTTTCCGGTCGCTGTCCGACCTAGCCCCGCCGCCAGACACCGCCCCACAACCTGCTACACCCCGCATCACCTTCGCCGTGCCACGGTGAAGGTCACCCTGTAGTCTGATTAGGCCGAGAGGCCGTGTTTCTGTCTAATAGGGTCGGAGCCCTAGCCGCCATTGACGACGATTGAAGGAGCTTCCACGCGAGCTCCAGGCCCTGCAGCAGCAGGATCCCAACTGAGGCGAACTGCAGGGGCTTGGGCAAAGGCAGCATGCAGGTCCGCGAAGAGAGGCGAGGACGTAGCTGCTGAGGCCAGGTCGTGGCTCTCCTGCAGGTGCGTGCAAGCAAGGGGTAGAATTTAGTCCCACATCGTGGGATTTCGAAACGCCGCGCCGCGTTAAATTGATTTTGTGTTTTCTCTTAATCTCCTCAAGACACCTGGGGTGAGGTCCCGCACCCACTCACCCGCTCGGTCAGCAAGCTCACCACGCGGATCCGGTGGACCCGACCTGACACCACCTGCGCACTCCTCGCGTACCATGCACGCCGGTACGCCTGGTCCCGGGTGCGCTACCTGACCCGATAACCCGGCTCTGGGAGAGCTTCCTGTGAGCGGTTTACAGAGAGAGAGAGAGACACGCGGGTAGAGGGAAGGGTTAGGTTTTGCTGTGGTTGGTGCAAGGACAGGGTGCGCAGGAAGAAGACCGCAGGAAGAAGGCCAAGGAAGAAGAAGAAGAAGACTACAGGAAGAAGGCCAAGGAAGAAGAAGAAGACCGCAGGAAGAAGACCAAAGAAGAAGACAAAGAAGAAGAAAGAGAAGCAACAAAGGAAGAAAGGAGAAGCACTGTAGCAGACACCATTTAAGCCGTCTGAATGAGGAATCAGACGACGGATGAAGCTCTGCAGACAAAGCAAAGAAGAAGAAAAAGAAAAGAAAAGGTTCCGCAACTGAAAGAAGAGAAGAAGAAGAACTGAAGAAGATCAAGAACTCTGAAGAAGAGAAGAGAAAGAAGAGAAAAAGAAGACAAGCAAAGAGAGAAAGAAGAGAAGAAGAAAAAGCCAAGAAACAGAAATCTACTTCTCCCTCTCTCTCTCTCTTTTATTTTTATAATAAAGAAACATTGTACTTCTAGAATTCCAATAGCTCCCTGAGTTCGACCTCGGGAAAAATATTTCTGAGTAAAATTGTAATGGTGGCGATGACGACAAACCATAGCTATTTTATCTATACCACAACGACATTACTGTAATAATCACTAAAACAAACAAAGACTAGCCACGGTTCGGTCGATAGAGCTCTGCCATTATAGAGCCTAGTAGTTTTACTTGTGTTGTACCTACTGTACCGTTTCTTCTGTTGTAGTGAGTATTTTCTGTTACAATTGTATTCTTTTATTGTAACCCTCGTGTTTATGTACCTCTTTAATTCTCTACTGTTGTGGTGGTGTGTACTGTAGTAGTACTTTTCTTTACTACTGTACTTTTGTTACTGTTAGATACATGCATGATAAATGTGGTTTATTTTACTGCTCTTTTGGTTACTTTCTCGTTGGACGACTGGGTCTTGGGACCAGTCGAGTCGGTCCAGTTCTCGTGTCTCGTAGGGATTCGGGAATCGGATCGTAACATTTGAGGATACCATAGGGACTTAAGGTAAGATCTGACACCTTTTAAGACATCTGGGATTATTCCTAGACGTCTTATTTTGAACAGTAGACACGTTTTTGACTTGTTTGAGTCCGATCGAGGTCCATTTTACGCAAACGAAATACCTGTACTTTCCTCGCGAGTTCCTCTATGTACTAGGGTCTGTTGTACACTATTCTGAATTCTCCTTTTATGATGTATTTCCTGGTATAGGGTTTCAACCTACTGCGTGTTTGGGGCTCGTAGAGACGCTTGGTTCTACAGTTCAAGCCCCCATTACTCCCGTGTTGCCTGGTAGAGTGGTTTAACTACGTTAATATTATTTAAATAAGAATGTGCTTGCGGAAACAACCGAATGGAACTCTAGGATGTGGCATGAACCCTAGGGTAGAGAAATGAATGAACCGTTTGTGCTGTATGATGTACTGGCATGCATGATTGAAATAAACTACTAGCAATTACCTGTAATATAATTATGAGTTGCCTAATAGAATATGAGCTGTCTATATTTAATGAACAATTACCTGTGAAATCATTAGTTGCATGTATTGAATTATGGAAACACGAGCTGCCTGTATATGGATGAGAAATGAATTGTGAAAGGTGAAATCTGGATCGGAATAAATGAGGTGAACATGAGCATGAATCCTACGGGGAATTAGAATTACAACTCCTGTGGATAGACGGAAACCTGGAATGTAGACGGGAAGAGTGCTGGCCCTTGAGTATGTGGTACCAAGGAGAGCAACTGTCCCCTTTTACGTAGAGTGGAGCTAGCTTCTCTTGGGTTAAGACCTAGAGTTAGGATTGGCCACTTTACACCGACTCCTGTTGGCCCTCATGTACGTGGTACCGAGGCGAGCTACTAGTGTAGGGAGGGAGATAGCTACCCCACGGGGCCTGGGGTTCAGCTAGCCACCCTACACTGACTTATTAGGCCCTCTGGGCAAACCGGGGTAGTCAGACGAGGGCGCGTGGACTGTGGAGGGGTGAGACCCCTGTTTGGTTCTGAGGGGCGAGACCCTTGTTCTGAGAGGGCAAGGCCCTATACTGTTTCGTGTTGTACTTTAGGCGTACCCGCTAGCGGAAACGACTGATCGCGTGTTAGTGTGGGGTAGCTACCCGTGCGCTTATCACGCGTGCCGTAGTCACCGCTACGTCTTGACAGTGACCTCGGGGTGGTTGACTGGGTCTAAGATTACCACGGGAGACTCTCTCGGCTAGGGGAGCACCACGTATACCTTCTACTTTACGAAAAAGACTGCAATCAAGATCGTTCCCACGAGGAACATGCAAGATCAAGAAATATCTGGATACTTTAAGAAATGGGTGAAACGGAAATATATAAAATAGATAAATAGAAATGAGAATTAAACCTGTTGCTTTTACGCTTTTGTACTTAGATAATAATAGATACCACTCTACTCAGCGTTCGCTAACTCTGTCTCTTCAAAACACTGTTCAGGACCAGGAGTTGAGCAGCCTGAGTTTCTGGCTGTGGAGGGTGTTGGGCCTAGTTGAGTCCATCCATAGTTTTCTTCAGTACTTCCTTTTCATTTCTCTATTGTTGTAGTAAGTAATGGACTTTTAGTTACTGTTCTACTACTACTATTACTTTCCGTTTTCCGTTGTTATCGTTGTTGTGGTGGCATGTACTGAAACAGTAGATTTATTTTCCTTTACTGTTTTGTACGTTTCTTCTACGTAGATATATCACATATGTGAATGTGGTTTACTTTCCTGCTTTTGATTATTTCTTGTTGGACGACTAGGTCTTGGGATTAGTCGAGGCGAGCCGATCTCGGGTCCTGTAGGGATCCAGGAATCGGGTCGTAACACTCAACCATATTAATCTGTTCCTGTCCTAGGGTTCATTCTCATCCTAGGGTTCATGATGGGAACGCCATCATGAGCCCTAACTAACTCATTTTGACCTAGAAAAGAGAACAAAAAGCTCCTACGTAACCAACTGGAGGTATTAACTCAATGAATAACCATTCTGAGAGAAAAGTAAGAAATAAGTGGTAAAACTGTAATTTTACCATTGCAATACAACAATGGGTTTTCTCATGGGCTAAACACAGGTTAAATGGTCTTAACAAAATAAAAGGTGGGTTGGTTCAAATAGAAAAGGGTTCATGTGAATTCTATGAATTAAATGACTTCTTGTAACCCTAAAACAAACTCACTTGATTTAACAAGGTTCTGGTTAGGATAAAATTTACCTAAACCCTCTAAAAATCATGAAAAAATATTCTCTACGGTTTAGAACCTTCAATTTGGCCCTTAGAACCTATTTTGACCTAAATTAGGGTCTCAGTCAAATATTTGCCCTAAATTGGATTTTTGCGTAAATTAACCAGTCAAACGTGGTCAAACCGCAAATCCAACTTCGCCATTGGATTCCTTAGGTACAAATTAAATCTGTACCAAAATTTGGACCTAAGGGAAATTCATCTTGACCTACTTTGCAAACAGGTCCAGCCTAATTACATTTCTACCCCTATCTTTTGAAAACCTCTACAGAAACCCCCCTAGCATTGTTTTCATTCTTTGCAATTAGGTCACTCCTCCATTATAGCGGAGGGAATCCTACTCTGGGGAGGTTTCGAGGACAAGATCTGTCTGATTTCTCAGAGAATCCCCTTCAAAATTGAAAGGGAGATTCTCTGAGAAATCTCCTCCAGTTTGAACAAAATTTGAGGTTCTATTTGGTACCCAATCTCTCATGCAAATGTATGAAAGATTCGAGTCTCCTTCAACCTTCCATCTCCAGTGAGCTTGCCGTGCTTGGAAGCTTGGCTTCCAAGCACAAATCCTTCCTCCAAGGCCTATAAAAGCATATCCAAATCATACCGCATCTCCCATGCTTGAAATTGGTGAGAGAATCCCTCAATTTCGTCGCTTTCCCCTTCGACCAGTGGCTCAGCAAGCTCCGGCGATCTCCCTCTCTTTCCCTTTTCGCTCAGCCACAATACCAGTGGTAAGGTTCTGTTCCTCCTGTTCGTCCGTGTCGCGCCGCACCCGCCGACACCTCTACAACCCCTTCATCGTCGCCGTACTCCCCACACTGAGTGTTTCATCTCCAGCGACGGCAATACGAGCCGGCCTCCATCTCTGCATCCCCCTTCATTTCTCTATGTCCAGCTAAGTCCTTTCTCTTTTCTAATCCCTTTTCCCTCTTTATTTCTTGAAAACGCCCCTCGACGCATGCAATCACCGTCATCCCTTCCAACTCCGGCCAGACCTCCAGCGAGGCGTCCCCGCCGCTCCACACCTCCATCTGCCACGCCAACTACCCCATAAGCTCTGCAACACTCCACTGATTATAAGCCCTCACTCCCCTCACCGCTCCACGCCCCAAAACACCCCCCGAACACACCCACTCTCACGCACATAGGGTGCCCTAGGCACGCACACTTTGGCAGCCCCACGCCACGTCGACCTTCGCAACAAATTCACCGTGTCTCGACGAAGCTTTCTGAGTTTTTTGACAGGGCCGCAAGGCCGTTTTCGTGTTGACAGATGTTGAAGGTCTGCCGCCATTGACGCAAGCAAGGAGGTTGCTTGTAAGCTCACTCCAGGTCTTCCCGCTCCAGGCTAAGAGTCCCAGGGTGTGCAGACTCCTCTCACGCATAGCCTCAGACAAGCAATTGGCTTCGAAGACCCCAAAAGCCGCTGCAATCAAGCAACATTACCTGTTGCGGACGCACACGAAGGGAGGTGGGAAGATAGTCCCACCTCGGAAATTCTGGAAGTGCCGCAGTGGAATAAGAGGAAAAACTACAGTAGGCTCTTCACCTCCTAACCACGGGTGATGTCCCACTCACCCTCTCACCGCCTCACCCGTGACCTTGCCTACGCGGACCTGGTTGACACGTATACCTGACTTGCACTCCTCACCCAAAATCGCACGTCGGTGGGTCCCAGGCGCATACCCGATCCGATTACCCAAGAAGCAGCTCTTGGAGAGCAAGCCTAAGAGAGAAGGAAGAGGAAGAGAGAGCCTGCGCTGGTAGTGGGGTAGGTTTTGCTCTCGCAGGAAAAAAGAAGAAGAAGAAGCCAAGGAAGAAGAAGGCGGAGGCCAGAGAGAGCAAAGGAAGGAGAAGGCAAGACTGAAGAGGTAGAAAGCTTAAGTCAGAGAGGCTAAAGGGCTGAAGAAGAAAGAGAAGAAGGAACTGAAGGAAGAAGAAAGAGGAGCCGCCAGAGAAAGAAGAAGAAGAAGAAAGAGAAGAAGCCAAAGGCAAAGGAAAAGAAGCTAAGGCACAGGCCCGAGAGCAGAAGAAGAAAAAGAAGGAGAAGGAAGAAGGCAGCTGCAAGAGAAGAACAGAGACAAAGATCAGAGAAGAGAGAAAAAGAAGAAATAAAGTGCTGTAGCATCCATAAGTTTAAGACATCTTATTTTCAAATCAGACGTCCATTTTTTGTGCTTGTCTTCATACATTGACTTCTTTATTCTTTGTGATTACATTTTTGCATTACAATTCCAATTTTCATTGCATATTATATTCAATTTCTCAAAAGTTGTGCTCTTGATTTTTAAACCCCAATTTGGTCCCTGTGTTCGACCTCGGACTTAAAACTTCGAGTAATAAAATCTATTTGTTTTCGAGTGATTTCAACCTACACTACGACGCATCGATTTTAAAACACTGATTTTGCCTCGATAAATAGTTCATTCAAGTTATTCTAAGCATGCAGTTCATTTATTCAAATCATAATATTTATGTAAATCACTCTACCGGCAAACATGGGAGGAATGGGGGCTCGGATCGTAGATCCTGTTACCTCCGCGGCTTCTACGTACTCGACTAGTAGGAGACCTATACAATTGACCAACCACATCAAACACATCCAAAACCATATACAAGTGACACTAACTCGTATAGAAACTTAAGCGAAAAACAACTGTACTTCGTTTGCGGAAATCTGATTCCGTTTGGGTCCTAAACAGGCCAAAAACACTCACATTGTCCAAAATTAGACGTCTGGGTCTAGTCCCATACATCTTAAATGATGTCAACACTCACCCTCGTTTTTCTGCGGCTACCTCGGATGTCCGAACCCCTCCGCAATCGTTTGAGGAGAGTTCCAGACGTCGAGCTCTCCTTTCGGTTGTCTGGATGTACGGTCAAACGTCTGGCAACGTGTCCAGACGTTCGAAAACACCTCGAAGGGCGCACCCCTCGCCTTTCCAATGTCCTACTCCCTGCGTACGTCTGTGCAGACCATCAGAAAAGGTCGAACAAACTCTACGGTGAGTCCTGCATGGCTATAATCGCACAAAAGCACGTACCTTAGCACTGTGCTTGCTTTCAGATGTCCGGCATCAGCTCCAGACGTCCTTCTGCTACTCTAGACGTCTCGGAGATAATCCAGACGACTGATATTGGAAAATATCCAGCATGCAGAACTTCTCCCGCGAGCAGCCTCCCTCGCGAGCGCACTTGCAGGATCTACAATAGTGCCTTCAGCGGCTGCAGGAGGCCAAGGCGCCTGCTCGTAAGCTCCTCCTCACCCGCGCCCTCGACTCCTCCTGCATGAACTCCTCCAAACTCCTGCGAATCCCTCTCTAGCTCCTCCTCTCGAGCTCCTCCCACTCTCCCGCTCCCCTCTCCTCCTTCTCAGCGTCCTGTCTCTCTCTCTCTTTGTCCTCTCCTCTCAATGCACTAGAGGGAAGGGAGGAAGGTAGAGGACGGAGGTGGTGGCTGGTGGAGATGGATGGATGGAGTGGCGTGGGGGAAGTGGGGGTTTAAATAGAAGAGATTTAGGGTTTGGGGTGAAGAGAGAGAGGTGAGTGCGTGTGCAACATGTGTGCGGAAAAGAAGGAAGGTACGGTTCTACTTTTAAACGTCCAACACTCTGTCCAGACATCTGAACAAACGTCTGATGGCCAATCCAGACATCTTAAACAACCCAAAAAGGCAGCGGGTCCTTGCAACATAACAAACTTAAAGGAAGTTTCATCCCCGAAACTTGAGCCAAGTAGGGTGCGGAAAAGTTGTGTAAAAGAGCATAACAAACTTAAAGAGGATCAAAGTAGGTTTGAGAAGACGTACCCTCAAAAAGCTCCAAGTATTGTTCTCGCATTGTCGCCTCAGGTCCTAAGTGGCCTCCTTGTATCGCTGGCTTCTCCATAAGACTTTCACCAGTGATACCTGCTTCCGTCTCAGTCTCCGAATAGCTCTGTCTAATATCTATACTGGCCTAATGAGATACGTCAGGTCGTCTCCCACTTCGATGCTCTCGTGGCTCAGAACGTGGCTGGGATCGGCGACGTACTTCCTGAGGTTGGACACATGAACACGTCGTGCACTCCAGAGAGCTGGGGAGAAAGGGCAAGCCGATATGCAACAGGTCTAACCCGCTCCAAAAACTCAAAGGATCCCACAAACCTTGGCGTAAGCTTTCCTTTCACCCCAAAATGCTGTAAGTCCCTCATGGGCGAAACACGGAGAAAGACGTGATCCCTAACCTCGAACTGTACCTCCCTGAGCTTCCTGTCAGCGTAGCTCTTCTACCTGCTCCTGATAGTGCGAAGTCGCCTGTGAATCTGCTCTATCACCTCCTGACTCTGCCAGATCAGCCTGGGGCCAACCTCCCACTTGGTCCTCACCTCGACCCAACTCAAGGGCGCGGTACACCCTCATCCGTATATAGCCTCATAAGGTGCCACGTCGATGCTCAAACGGTAGCTGTTATTGTACGCAAACTCTGCCAGTGGCAAATGCTCCTCCTAGGAGCCCTTCCAATCTAGTACACAAGCGCATAGGAGGTCCTCGAGTGTCTGTATGGTGCGTTGTTAAGACCGAGACATCAAACGCACCTTAAGACGTTTGGGAGTTGGTCCAGACGTCTGGACGCGTTCCCAGACGTCTAGAAATAAATTTTGGCGTGCATACGATCGTGAGTCCACGCGCGTGCCGCACACAGACTGCAACCCACCGCCCTCTTTTCTTCTCTCTCTTCCCTCACCATCCTGCGAACACCTCCCCCCACACCTTCAAATACCCCTTCCCTCTCCCTCACCTACCACCCCACCGTCTCCTCCTTCTTCCAGCTTAAGCATGAGAGAGAGAAAGGGAGGGCAACAGCTGCTGCTGGGTGCATGCGGAGAGGAAGAGGTGCAGTGAGAGGGAAGAAGAGGGAGAGCACGCGAGGAAGAGAGAGAGAGCTCGTCGGAGCAGCTTGAGGCCGGCTGGCGTGCGCGCAGAGGGGCATCGTGCAAGGGAGATCTCCCCTGGTGTTGCTGCAGCTCGAGCAACGAACGAGCGGCTGCGTGGCGAGCTTGCGCGTAGTGGGAAGAAGGCAAGGAGATTCTGATTCTGGGAAATTTTCCCAGAATCAGACGTTTGGACCTACGTCCAGATGACGTGGGCGACGTCTGGAGGGAGCCCCAGATGTCTGAGAGGTATGTATTTCTTCCTCCGCTTCCTTTTGCGGATACGGCCATGTAGGCAGTTCCGCCGAAAGTTCTGTCTCATGCCATGTTGAGAGTGTGTTTGCGTACGCGTGCAGGTTTCGCTTCGGGAAGGCACAGGACACGCCCTCCCACGCTATTCAGACATCTGGGCGAAGCACCAGACAGCGAAGAGAGTCTCCAAACGTCCGGAGTGATAATTGGACGTCTGGAACTAGGTCCAGACGGTTCAGCGGGATCCTGGACATTTGAAGAGCAGCGTAGAGTAAGGTATGACCGGGACCACTTTTTAAGACATCTGGAAGGTGTTCCAGACGTCTGATTTGAGTCAGAGTTGTCATTTTTGACCCGTTTAGGGTCCGTTCGAGGTCCGATTTCCACGTTTAATATTCCGTTCTTCTCATAATTAGTTCCTCTACTTGTTTGAAATACTTTTATCCTATTCTGAGTGGTTCCTTGTGATTGATCCTTGTGTACGACCTCGTTTTGTTACAGCTTTGGGGGTTGCGGAGGCACGTGGACCTACCGATCACGCCCCCATTACTCCCGATTTTGCGGGTAGAGTGGCTTCGCTTAGTTAATTACAAACATTAATGCATATCTGAATTAAATGATAGATCCTAGGGTATGGCATGAATCCTAGGACCTGAAAACTAGATTGAATGATAGATCCTAGGGCGTGGCATGAATCCTAGGAACAGAAACACTGAAACGAATGTCTTGAATGCCTGAATTGCAGTCTTGGATAAGTAGATGGAATAATAATTGCCTGTAATTGGATAACAACTGCCTGTGAAATGTAGAGTACTGTTGCTAGTAACTGTTGCATGTAATTTCTGTTGGTTGAGATTAAATACGAGCTGCTTGTATATAAATTGGAAAGGAAAAGAAGTTTGAATGTTGGAAATACGTTCTATATTAGAATAAACCTGAAATGATGAAACCTAGTATGGCTTGGCCTGAGGAAACATGAGCACTAACCCTACGGGGAATTAAGTGTAGAACTCCTGGAAATAAATGGAATGGAATTGGAAAAGTAAAACGGGAAAGTGTGTTGTCTCTTGGGTACGTGGTACCAAAGAGAGCACACGTTACCTCTTAGTGTAGAGGGAGCTTGCCGCCCTCAGGTCGAGATCGGGGTGAGTTTGGCCACTTTGCACCGACTTTCTTGCCCTCGCGTACACCGTATCGGGGAGAGCTGCTAGTGTAGGGAGAGAGCTAGCCACCCCATGGGGCCTGGGGTTCAGCTAGCTGTCCTACATCGACTTGTTAGGCCCACTGGGCAAACCAGGGTAGTCAGGAGAGGGTGCGCGGACTGTGGAGGGGCAAGACCCCTGTTTGGTTACTGTGGAGGGGCTGGACCCCTGTTACTGAGAGGGCTCTGCCCTATACTGGTTCCGTGCTATGCTTTGGGCGCACCCGTTAACGGAAACGACTGACTGCGTGCCAGTGTGGGGTAGCTACCCGTGGGTTTATCGCACGTGCCGTAGTCACCGTTACGTCTGTCAACGACCTTAGGGTGGTTGACTGATGGTAGGACCACCACGGGGGACTCTCCCGGCCAGGAGAGCACCACGTGCTACTTCTACTCTTCGGAAAAGATTGCAATCAACATCGTTCCCACGAGGAACATTCGAGATCAAGAGAAAGACCTGAGAAATAAATCAAGAAAGAGTAAATAGAGAAATAAAGAAAGAAATTAAAAACAACAGCTACTTGTCCAACTTTTCTGTTTTTCTTAGCTAGCTGGTTGCCACTCTATTCAGCGTTTCGCTGACGTGTCGTATCTGTCACCTTTTTCAGGACCAGGTGTTGAGCAGTTAGAGCCCACGGCTGCAGAGGGTGCTGGGCCTAGTAGAGCCTAATAGTTGTAGTTTTGTTGTACCATTTTTCTGTTGTAGTGAGTATTTCTGTTACACTTGTACTTTTTTATTGCAAAGTTCATATTTATGTACCTGTTTTTAATACTCTACTGTTGTGGTGGTGTGTACCATAGTAGTTCTTTTCTTTACTGCTGTACTTTTGTTACTGTTAGTTACTTACATGGTGAATGTGGTTTATTTTACTGCTTTTTGGTTACTTTCTCGTTGGACGACTGGGTCTTTGGATCAGTCGAGTTGGTCCGATTCTCGTGTCCTGTAGGGGTTCGGGAATCGGGTCGTAAGATGCGCTTTGACTGCCCGTCGGTCCGGGGGTCGTAGGCGGTACTGAACCTCAAACGGGTCCCTAATGCTTGCTGGAACTCTGCCTAGAACTGGGAAGTGAAATGAGTATCCCTGTCGGATATGATCTCGCTAGGGACTCCGTGCATACACACCACATTTCCGACATATCTCTCTGCTAGTTGTGCTTGCCCAAAAGTGACTCGGATCGGCAAGAATCGTGCCATCTTCGTCAACCAGTCCACTATCACCTTGACTGCGTCATGTCCCCGTTGGGTGACTGGTAGACCCACCACTAAGTCCATGGTAATGCTCTCCCACTTCCACTTTGGCACAGGAAGTTGCTGTAATGGCCTAGTAGGCCTCTGGTGCTCGGCATTGACCTGCTGACGTAACAATGACGAGAACCTCATCATGAGCCCTAACTAGCTTATTTTGATCTAATAAAATGAATAAAAGCTCTGGCATAACCTAAAGGAAGGACTAAATTAGGGGATTACTGATCTGAAAAGAATACAAAAAATAAAGTGTAAAACTGCAATTTTACCAGTGCATTTCATCAACAGGATTTCTTAGGGTCTAGACATAAGTCAATTGGACTTAATAAGAGAAAAAGTGGGATGGTTCAGTCAGAAAAGGGTTATTGTGAAATTTAAGAATTAAATGATATTCTGTAACCTTAAAACAAATCCACCAAAATTCACAAGGTTTCAGGTAGGATAAAAATCAACTAAACTCTCTAAAATTCATGGAAAAAAATCTCATAGGATTTAGAACCTTCAATTTGGCCTTTGGAACCTATTTTGACCTAGATTGGTGTCCAAGCTCAATATTTGACTTAATTTTGGTTTTTGTGCAAAATGTCCAGTCAAACATGGTCAAACATAAAATCCAATTTCACCATTTGATTCCTTAGGTCCAAGTTAGGTTTGTTCCAAAATTTGGACCTAAGAAAATGTCATCTTAACCTACTTTGCAAAATAGTCCACCCAATTACATTCTGGCCCTTAACTTTTGGAAACCCTTGCAAAAATCCCCTCAACTTTTTGTCATTTTATTCATTCAAGTCCCTCTGCCATTGCAGCAGGGACCCATACCTCCGGCGAGGTTTCAAGGCAGTTTTCTCCTCGTTTCCCTAGGGAGCTGCTCGCAGATTTGAAAGGGGAGCCCTCTGCAAAACCCCTACAGCATGAGCAGCTCCCCATGCTCTGAATTGTCCCATACCTCTCGTGCGAACGCTCGAGAGGTATGAGTATTACCTCTAGCCTTGCCTCCGGCGAGGAATTTTGGCTGCCACCTTGCGCCTGACCTGCTGGCCATGCCTTTATAAGCAAGCCCAGATCCCTCCGCTTCGAGCAAGCTTGATTTAGCCGAAGAATTCCTCTTTTCCCTCTCCGACCAAGTAGCCCACAAGCTCCGGCGACTCTCCCTCCCTTTTCTCGTCGCTCTGCCACCGTACCAGTGGCAGAGTCATCTCCACCTCGTTCCTCTGCGTTGCGTCACACCAGCGCACGTCTCTCCGACCTCCACATCGTCGCTGTCTCTTTCTCTCTAGGTCTTCGTCTTCGGCGATGGCACATACGAGCCGTCCGCCTCCTCCACTCCCCCTTCGTCTATCCACTCGCGGATAAGTCCTCTCCCTCTGCTTTTTCTTTTCCCTTCATCTATTTCTAATTTCACGTACCGACGCTCACATACCACTGTCACCTTCTCCACCTCCGGCGAACCACCTACGAGGTGCCCCAGCCATTCCACGCACCCACCCACCTTGCCAGCCACCTCCAAAGCATCACCACATCCCACTGATCATTTTCCCCCTCTCCATTAACCACCACACCCTCCACACACTTCCCTTGAACACACCCAACTCCACAGCCACAGAATGACCTAGGCACGCACGCTCAGGCCGCCCCGCCCCACGCCAACCACCGGGCGACCTTCGCCATGTCACGACGAAGCCTTCTGAGTTATCTGATAAGGCCGTGAGGCCGTTTTCTTGTTGACAAGTACAGGTGCCTTGACCGCCATTAGAGCGAGCTTGAAGAAGCTTGCAAGCTTCATCTTTGGCTCCAAGCATCAGGATTCCAGGTCCCAGACGTGCGGGCATTCTTCGCGAACAATTCACGCCCAGCAATTGAAGGCCAAATCACCTACAGCCTCTATGATTGAGTGACGACCTGCTGCGGGCGTGCGCGAGAAGCGGGTGGGACATTTAGTCCCACCTCGGAAGTCTTTGAGTAAGTGAAGCGGCATAAATTGCAAAAGTGCCAGGGGCTTAGCGCCTCCTGACACAAGGTGAGGCCCCACTCGCCCACCATGCCTCGTCCGTGACACACGCCTTCGCAGACCTGGAATCCGACCTGACTACCCGTGCACTCCTCGCCCACCACACATGCCGGTGGGCCTGGACCTTGGCGCGCTTGACCCGACCCGTATACCTGATTGGCTCTGAGAGAGCGAACCTAAGAGAGAAAAAGAGAGGGCGTACGCGGGGGAGGGTAGGGGTAGGTTTTGTTGTGTGGTATTGTGCAAGGAAGAAGGAGGAGGAGGAAGCAGCTACGAGGAAGAAAAAGAAGAAGAAAGGGAAGACAGAAGAGTAGAAGAAGAAAAGAGAAGGAAGGAGAACTCAGGGCTGAGGAGTGGCAGAGGAAGAGAAGAAAAAGAAGAAGAAGGTAGCTGAAGAAGGAAAAGAAGAGAGGTAGGGACATAGCCACAGGAAGATAAAGAAGAGAAGGAAGAGAGAAAGCAAGGGTAGAAGAAAGAGAAGCAGGAGTGGCCAAGCAGAAGAAGAAGAAGAAGAAGAAGAAGAAGAAGACAAGGAAAGACAAAGAAGCAAAGAAGAAAAAGAAGCCCAGCCGCAAAGCAAAGAGAAAGAGAAAGAAGAGAGAAAGAGAAGACACAAAAGGCCAAAATCATATATAAAGCACTGTAGCACAAATTTTTAAGACATCTGATATTTTATCAACCGTCCAATTTTTGGGCCTTATTTCTATATTGACATTATTTCTTAATTTTAATTGAATTGGTTATTGCTTTTATGAGAGTTGTGCTCTTAAGCTTCTAAAATACCAATTTGCTCCCTGAGTTCGACCTCGGAAATTTTAACTTTTGAGCAATAAAATTGTTATTTGTTTATACGACGATTTCAAACTACACTACAACGAATGTCTTTTTAAAACATGATCTCGTCGCATGAACAACCAAGCACTGTTGGACAAACTCACCAACATCCCGCTTCATTTCTCTCCACCAGAAGTTGCGTCGCAAATCATGGTACATTTTTGTATTCAGGGATGTATGGTGAACCGAGACCCGTGCGCCTCGGTTAGGAGTTCTCTCAACAACTCCTCATCTCTAGGAACACATAGGCGTCCCCTCATGCGCAGTACCTCGTCTGAGAAGGAAAGGTCTCCTAGGTCCCCTGTCAACACCCTATCTCGCAGCATCTGTAAGTATGGATCGGCCATCTGCCCTGCAATGATGCGGTCTATCAGCTCTGGTCGTGCCTGTCGCGCCACTGTCACTACCCCGCAGTACCCTTGTGACTCCCGGGGACGCCAGCTGCCCACCTCCATGAGTCTCCAACTCTTTGCCTGCATGCTGGCCAAGAGGGCGGGCGCATGCCGGCTCAAGGCGTCGGCCACCACATTGGCTTTCCCTCGATGGTAGGAGATGCTGCAGTTGTTGTCCTTCAGGAACTCTAACCAACGCCTCTGTCTCAGGTTGAGCTCCTTCTTGTTAAATAGGTACCTGAGGCTCTTGTGACCCGTGAAGATCTTGAATGTCTCACCATATAGGTAGTGAATCCATGTCTTTAGCGCGAAGATAACTGCTGCCAGCTCTAAGTCATGGGTAGGGTAATTATGCTCATGGGGCTTCAATTGCTGCGAAGCATAAGCGACAACGTGATCTCTTTGCATGAGCACACCACCCAACCCTTGCAATGATGCGTTGTGTAAACCACGAACCCGCCACTACTATCTAGAATGGTAAGTACAAGAGTTGAAGTCAGTCTCTCCTTCAACTTCTGAAAACACACCTTGCACTCGTCGGTCCAGGAAAAGGGCACGTCCTTCCGAGTCAGCTGAGTCATAGGATGCGCAATCTGAGAGAACCTTTTGATAAACCGCCAATAGTAGCCTTCCAGTCCTAGAAAACTACGTACCTCTGTCACTGTACGTGGTCTCTCCCACCTGAGCACGACCTCAACCTTGGCAAGATCCACAACCAATCGTCTCCCGATATCACGTGCCCCAAGAAAGTCACTGGTCTCAGCCAAAACTCACACCTACTGTACTTGGCATACAGCCTGCATCATCTCAAGGTATCCAGGACCATGCATAAATGCTGTCCATGCTGTGCCTGATCCCGTGAGTAGACTAGGACGTCGTCGATGAACACCACCACAAACTGGTTTAAATACGATCTGAAAACGCGATTCATCATGTCCATAAAAGCAGTGGGGGCGTTGGTCAAGCGAAACGACATGACCAAGAACTCGTAGTGCCCGTACCGTGTACGGAAAGATGTCTTGGAGACGTCGGTCTCCTTGATCCTCAACTGGTGGTAACCTGACCGCAGGCCTATCTTAGAGAACACTGTGGTGTCTCTCAACTGGTCAAAGAGGTCGTCAATACGAAACAGCGGGTACTTGTTCCTGACGGTGACCCGATTCAGCTGTTGGTAGTCGACACAAAGTCGCAGGGCATCGTCCTTCTTCTTTACAAACAACAGGGGGCTCCCCAAGGGGATGCACTGGGCCTCACAAAGCCCTTCTCCAACAGGTCTTGTAACTGTGACTTGAGCTCTCGCAGCTCAGGTGGCACTATCCTGTAAGGTGCAGTAGAAATGGGGCTGGTCCCCGGTACGAACGAGATCTCAAACTCGATCTCACGCTCAGGCGGTAGTCTTGGCAACTCCTCTGGGAAAACATCGGGATACTCGCAAACCACCGGAATACTCTGAAAATCAGCCACAGAACTGGGTTTTGCTACAACATAAGCCAAGAAGCCCTCACACCCCTGGCTCAAAAGCTTTGCTGCCCGAAGAGCGGAGATATACCTAAAACCTCCATCCACTGGCTGGCCGCGAAACTCAAAGGGAGGCAACTCTGGTATGGAGAAGACGATCTTCCTCCCAAAATAGTCTACCAAAGCATGACAGACAGATAGCCAGTCCATCCCTAAAATCACGCCAAAGTCCTCAACCGGAGTCACAATCAGGTTGGTGGGAAGACTGTGTCCCCCTATAGCGAACTCGTAGTCTGTAAAGACCTCCTCTGCTATGAACAACTGTCCACCTGGCCCTCTAATCAGGAACGGAACCTCTAACAGTACACTGCTCGGTCGTAAATTGACGGCATAGCTAGAGGAGACAAAGGAATGTGTGGCATCAGAATCAAAAAGAACATATATTAATCTGCCGAAAACAGTAACCATACCTGCCACCACAAAACCTAAAGCCCTGGAGTCTCGGTGTGTTAGGGCATTGATGCACCCCTTAGTCCTAGGTGTAGACGAAGCGGCCATGCTCTGGGTCGGGTGAGCTGCAACTAGCCGATACCCTCCTTATGATTGCTGTCCTCCTCCACGTGCCTGGTGACCGCGACTGCCAGTTTGGCCTCTAGCACTTGGTGCGGGGAGCATCTGTTGTGCTCTGGCCCTAGATGGGTAGTCCCTTCTGATGTGGCCCCGCTGGCCACATTGGTAGCAGAGAGGAACACGGCCTCCTCCCTTAGTCGGTCTTTGCTGGTGGTCGGATGGGGGTTCGGTGCTGGCAGCTGGTCTCTGTCTGGGGCTCCCAAAGGCCACTGGTGGCCCCACAGAACGAGACTGGTCTCCTACGACAACCGTGTGCCACCTTTCTCGACGGCCCTGTGAGTACTCGGGCTGGTAGGGCCTCTTCCGTCCGCCGTCGGTGTCTCGCGTGGTGGGGTTAGCTTCCTCATAAGTCATGGCCACCTCAACCACACGGGAGAAAGTGGGTAACCTTAGGGGTTTCACATACCCCCGAATCGTAGGTTGAAGCCCCTTAGTAAACCTCCACAGGTGCTCCTCCTCAGTAGACGCAGCTGTCGAGGCGAAGTGTGATAGCTCCAAGAAATGCGTGAGATACACGCTAACTGTCATCGCCCCTTGACGAAGAGTGTGAAACTCCCTCCTCTTATCCTGTTAGGTCTGCGGAAAGTACTGCTCATAGAAGAGGGCCACGAACTGGCCCCACGTCGACTCTCCCATCCTGGCCTCTGACTGCCCTCCACCACCTATGGGCTACGCTCTCCAACTAGTACCTGGCAAAGGCCACGCGGCACTCTACAGGAGGGTGGAGGGTGTCGAACACCATCTCTATCTACCCTAGCCAGTCCTCTGCCTCAGACGGGCTCTCATCCCCTTTGAAGGTGGGGGGCTTCAACTTTCGGAACTGGCCGAAAAGCTAGTGGTGGAGCTGCAACGGGGGAATAAGTATGCCTCCATGTAAGGAGGGCTCGGGCTCAGAAGTGTCTGAGGGTGGTAAGGGTGGTGGAGGATCAACCCCTCCTCTAGCTCGTACGACGCTGTGGCGGTTTCCCTACCCCACGGAGGACTCTCCCTCTACATCCTTAGGAAGGGGTGCCGAGGAGGCTACTGGAGCTCCTTCTGTACGATATCTCGGATCATCTAGGTGAGATCCTGGGCCTGAATGCCCGGAAGAAGAGGTGAGTCGGCTGGTGCCTCAGGTCTAGCACGTCTACCCCTTCGATCCCACCCACGGCCATGTCCGCGGCTAGCCTTGGGAACTCCCCGACGAGGCATCTCCTATAATGAGACACAGGAAAAAGAGCAGAAACTGTCAATGATAACAGATTACATCAAGAGATAAGACTCGAAGATAAGATCAAAGCGATACGTTGTGATGGCTATCCTAGTTACATGCATGTGGGTGTCCAGTCCTTAAACTAATTAGTTTATTTCTCGAGACGACTTTGCTCTGATACCATTATATTACGACCCAATCCCAGATCCCTACAGGACCTGAAACCGGCTCGCCTTGACTGATCCCGAGACTTAGTCGTCCAACGAGAAATAACCAAAAGTAGGAAATAATTCACATCCACACATGTAATGTAACTAGGCAGAAAGAAACAAGAGACAGTAAAAGAAACAGAGCGAAATGGTCTATCAAAGTTACAGTCATCTCAATGAACAGTGTAGCTCAACCATACTCATTTGTTCCGGCCCTAGGGTTCATTCTCATCGTAGGGTTCTACATGTATCTTAAGTATACAGTATAGTTCAACTATATTCATCTGGTCCTGCCCTAGGGTTCAGTCTCATCCTAATGTTCTACATGTATCTTAGGTATATAGTATAGCTCTACCACATTCATCCGTTCCTGCCTTAGGGTTCATTCTCATCCTAAGGTTCATTCAAGTTATTCTAAGCATGTAGTTCAATTATTTAAATCATAATATTTATGTAAACCACTCTACTGGCAAACACAGGAGGAATGGGGGCTCAGATCGCAGATCTCGTCACCACCGCGGTTCCACGTATTCGATTGGCAGGAGACCTATACAATGACCAACCACATCAAATGCATTCAAAATCGTATACAAGTGACACTAACTCATAGAGAAACTCAAATGAAAAATAACGGTACTTAATTTGCGGAAATCTAATTCCGTTTTGGCCCTAAACGAGCCAAAAACACACACTATCCAAAATCAGTCGTCTGGAACTAGTCCCAGACGTCTTAAAAGACATCAACACTCACCCTGGTTTTCCTACGGCTACCTCGGATGTTCGGATCCCTCCGCGATCGTCTAAGGCGAGTTCCAGATGTTAGACTCTCCTTCTGGTCGTCTGGATGTACGGTCAGACGTTTAGTGACATGTCCAGACGTCCGTTAGCACCTCGAAGGGCGCACCCCGTGCCATTCCAACGCCCTGCTCCCTGCGTCCGGCTTCAACTTCGGACGTCCTTCTGCTACTCCAGACGCCGGGGAGATGATCCAGACGTCTGATACTGAAAAATATATAGTATGCAGAACTTCTCTTGCGAGCTGCCTCCCTCACGAACGCACCCGCAAGAGCTGCAGGAGGCCAAGGTGCCTGCTCGTAAGCTCCTCCTCCTCGCCCGCGCCCTCAACCCCTCCCGCACGAGCTTCTCCGAGCTCCCACGGCTCCCTCGCGAGCTCCTCCTCTCGAGCTCCTCCCACGCTGCCGCTCCCCTCTCCTCAGCATCCCATCTCTCTCTCTCTCTCTCTCTCTTTGTCCTCTCCTCTCAACATCCTGGAGGGAAGGGAGGAAGGCAGAGGACAGAGGTGGTGGCTAGTGGAGATGGATGGATGGAGTGGTGTGGGGGAAATTGGGGTTTAAATAGAAGTGGTTTAGGGTTTAGGGTAAGGAGAGAGAGGTGAGTACATGTGCAGCATGCGTACGGAAAAGAAAGAAGGTACAGTTCTTCTACTTTCAGACGTCCAACACTCTTTCCAGATGTCTGACGGCTAATCCAGATGTCTTAAACAACCCAAAAAGGCAGTGGGTCATTTTAAAGTGTCATGAGGAGGCTCTCATTACACACATACCAAGGTCAAAAAAGCTCTCTCCACTCTCCTCCTCTCTCTCTCTCGTTCTTATCTCTCTTTCTTGGTGCATTCGTTTGACGTGAGATTGGTAGAAAAATCACCAATCACTTTTGTCGGTCTTGTATAAGGAGATTGAGAGATCTACGATAAGTTTTTGGTTGATCAAACCATTAAATTGGTAGATCAATCGAGAATTTGGTTGAAAACCAAATTACCTCAACTTCGTTCTCCTAAGGTGGTTTTCGAGGACGTCCAAGATCGAAGTGCGTCGAATCTTGGAGGTGGATCGTCGTATCCTGAGAGGAATTCGTTAGACCCCGACACACAGGTATTATGAGAGGCGATACCTTCCCTAAGGAAAGTTCTTAATGGGCACCAATAATTTCTAACCTTTCTTCATTTTGTTTATTTGTGCTATTCATCGTATTTGTTCTTTATTTTATTCTGGATCTTTCCAAATCATATTTGACTTGCTTAATTTAATATTTTTGATCTATGTGAAAATGTTGGAAATGCATATGTTTTTATTGTTTATTTCCTTTATGCGTTAATTTCAACAATCTTAGAGAATATATCGCTTGGATCTAAAATATTTGGGATGTCAGAAATGACTTTCAAATCACATGTAAACTTATCTGGTACGCTCGAGAAATTTGGTGGAAAAAATTTCAAGCATTAGCTACAACACATGAGTATTTGGTTGACCACCATTGATTTGATCTCGACGTTGGAAATCGATTGCCCGATTTTGGATAAGGAAAAATCCACTCCTGAAGGTCAAAAGGCAGTAGATGTGTGGAATGAGCGTAACCATATTTGTCATGGTTGCATCTTATTGGCATTGTCCAAAGTGCTATTTGATGTATACAGCACATCCACATCCACTACAAAGGGGCTATGCGAGGAATTGGACAAGAACTATAATACCGAGGATCTTGGTATTGAAAAATACTCTGTCTCAAAATTAGTCAAATTTCAAATGGCTGAGGGTAAATCAATATCAAAGCGGGCACACGATTCTCTATTATTGCTCCATGGTTTAGCAAAGACTGAAATAAAGCTTCCTGAGAAGTTTCAAGTCATGTCTATCATTCAGAAATTTCCTAAATCTTAGGAGGACTTCGGGATGACTCTTAAGTATAGGAAGGGAAAGATTTCTTTAGATGACTTGATAATAGCTATTACTATTGAGGAAGAGCGTAGAAGACAAAAACCTGTAATGATGTGGAGTCTAAAGTGAATGCCATGACATTTAAGGGCAATGGGAATAAAAATAAGAATAATAAAAATAAAACGAAGGTTAAACCCAAGATCCAGAAAAAATCCAAGAACAAACCGTGCTGGCACTGTGGGCAGGTTGGGCGTTGGAAGAAGGATTGTCTTTTCAATAAAGCTTAGCAGAATACCACAGATGGGAATCCTCAAGTGAATGTGATCACCGAGGAGGCCAGGCCTAGCGATTGGTATGTCTCAATAAAACACGAACTCTATGTTATTCATGATTCTACTGAATGACTTGTGGATACTGGAGCCAATGTACATATTTGTAATGATAGATCGTTCTTTTCTTCCTATCAAATATGTAGTTGCGGGACTATGAAGATGGGGAATGACTGGTCGTTAACTTTCTCAACACAGTTAATTAAGTTAATTATGCTTAATTATGTGCAAAAGAAAGTAACTTAGGTCAACTTGAATTCATATCGATTGAGTAATATAGGGTCAAGTTAATCTAACATTTTAGATTTCATTTCGTTTTAACTGATTGAGTCCAGGTCGTTCGCTGGGAGTCGTAACTTAATTTAAATTCACCACTAAATCCTAAGCTACTTATGGGAATTATAATTAAATTTATTTTAAGAATATGAATCTTGCTTAAGGATTTCCAATTGAAAAATATGCAAAATTTCATAAAGAAAACATATTTACACATATGATTTACTATTACAAATAAGTAAACATGTTTATTTCTTTTAATTCTTCTTATTTACAAGAGATTAAAGCAAGAAAAAGAAATTCCAATGAATATATGCCTTATTACATCTTTTATGCTAAAAAAGAAATTAGTAAAGTACAAGAAATTAGACCACTATTTACTCTTCTCCGTCTTCAGCCACAATCTCTCTTCTCTTCTTCTTCTACCTTTCTCTCTCTCTCTCTCTTTTCTCTTTTTACTTTTCTCTTAATCTTTCTGTCTCGAGCTCACTTCTTCTTATACATCTCTTATTCTCTTTCTTTTCTTTCTTCTTATTTCTTTCATTTCTTCTGTCTACCTTTCCTTTGCTCTTCTACCTGTTTATCTTATTCAACCTTAACGAGCACTCCTCTTCTTCTCCTTCTCTTTGTTTGCATCTGAGCTGAACCGAACCGGTTTGAACCCATTGTCTGAACCAAAAATTAGGTTTTAAGATTGGCAGTTCGGACCGGTCAGGGATACGCAGCACCCCTCTCAGGGTGGGACCAGACCATACTAGGTCCAAGCCTAGTTTTTATTCAGTTTGATTTATTTCCAATTCAGCATAGTCTCGAGCCTCTTCGGCCCACGGCCTCCCAGGCCCACATGCACACACCCTCACGGGCCCACTCTCGCACGCCCACAGGTGCACACACACGCAAGCATGTGCACCGCACGCACCCACACACACACCCATATGCTCATTTGTGCACCCTGTGCTAATGACTGAATAGCCCCAAGCAATTTTTACTTTCATACTGAGGCAGGCGCTTCTGTTTCGCTGATGTGGGACTATGTTTTCCCCTTCCAGACCAGACTTTGGTTAATGATTCCAGCCAGCACAGAGCTCCACTTCGAGCAAATAAAAGCTCGCTGGAAAGCTCTAAGGTTGCTGTACGCGATTATCGTATCAATTTGATACTCAGGGAAGGTTTTGCTCTTCAATTTGAGGGGCAAAAAGTTTGGGTTGCTACAACCATTCTGGCCTGTAGAAATGAATCTCAGGTCTAAAGACCTGCAAGGTGGCTTTCTGACCTCAGACGAGGTGCTAAATAGATTCAGAAGGTATTTTCGTAGCTGTTGGTGAAGGAAAGGAACTTTGAGGAGCTTCAGGAAGGCAAAGAAGCTTAAGGGCTTCGCTAAGGAGCTTTAGAACTCCATTTCAAGTTCTGTTCAGCCAAACAGACAGCTAGAGATCTACTTCATCAACTCAAACAACCTCTAAAGGTTGTTAAGGATCTGTCTGGGTAGATTATTCATTTGAAATTCACCAAAAACTCTCTGTCGTCAGTTTGGGTTCAAAAACAACCCAAACTAAACAGCAATCAAATTCTTCTATAAAATCGATTAAAGCTCATCCAAATTGAATTTGAATCATTTAAAATCACCTCAGGAACAAATTGAACTCATCAATTCTTCTCATTGAATCCTAAATCAACGTACCAGACTTAAAGTTGACCATTAAACCTCGATATTTGACTTTCTAAATTAGGTCATCTCAGATGAAATTAATGCTTTAATTCACTTCTCTTTCTCCTCAGGAATAGATTCAGACTCCTAGAAGGAAGTTTCAACTAGGATTTCTAGGGTTTCAGGTCTGTCGCCTAAGATCCTAAGTGAGTTTATTTGACAGAACAAACCAAGGTCAATCTCAGTGATTGATCTATTGGATTGATCTCAGGGCATCCTTCTGATGCTTCTAGACCTTTAAAATGAAGCTTAACCCTAACCAACAGTCATCTCCAACTCTGCCGGAGTTGAAGAAGACAGAGGTCTAGATGGAACTGCAAGCCTTAAAACCTCAAACAAGATACTTCAGAATGATTAGTGAACCTCAAATACATGATCTAGAGCTTCACGTAAAGTTCTATGGGCTGAAGAATACATATGATTCGCTGGAGCTCGCTGGAGCTCTGGTGAGTTCAAAAAAAGGCTAAAAGTGTATAAATGACATTAAAACATGCCATGGATGATTCCTGAGGTCACAAGGAACCTCAGGAACACATTAATTTCTTCAATTAACAATTAAATTGAAAGTTATGCAATGAATTCACAGTGATCAGATTCTGAGTTCAAGTGAGCTCAGGACCTGTTTTCTCGCTCAATTGAGTGGAGGAAACAAGTCAAAAGGAGGTGGCGATGAATTATAAGTGGTTAATTAGCGATATGAACTCCTCCTGAGCTGCCATTGACAGTGAGCTTAGGAGAGTATATGAGATTAGGCGTTTTAGTTATAGATGATTATCATTCAAATTAAAATGAAGGTAGGGCCCTTAAGTGATGGTTAAGTGGTGGAGGGCCCCAGTGGAGATGGATTAGGCTTAGCTTCTTCTGCCATGGACGGTGGAAGCAGTTGGTGAAGGTGGAACTAGTTTAGACGAATAGGTGATCAAATTAGAGAATTAAGGTGATAGAAATGTTCAAGAAAGATTAAGGAAAGTAATCGATGTTTTAAAAAGACAAAAGATTGCTCCAGACAAGCTCAACGAGCTCGCTGGAGCTGAGAAAGATGAATGAAAGTCTAACATTAAGCTTATCTAATCAACCTAAGTAACTACTCTACTTAAACTACTTACCTATCCTACTGTTACCTGGACGAAGGGGGCAGAAGATCTCCGTTGATGATTGTTAAGACCTGTGCAGTTAAAGCCCTCTAAGACGTCTAGGATTTTGGTCATATGTCTGGACATCTTCCCAGACGTCTGGAAATCAAACTTTTTCGTGTACATCCTCGCGTCTGCGCGCATGCTGCGCGCAGAAAGTACGTAGCCGCATTTTCTTCTCTCACCCCTCGCCGATGAAACCCTAACCCCACACCTACTTAAACCCCTCCTCTCCCTCGTTCACCTCACCTTCAGCCACCCTTCTTCCCCAGCGAGAGCGGTGAGTGGCGAGTAGCGAGGAGCTGGCGTGAGCGGCGTGGGAGGAGAGGAGGAGCAGCGAGTGGAAGGGAGGTGAGCACGCGCGCGAGCTCGCGAGAGAGCTCGAAGGAGAGCTCACGGCCGGTCGGGCGTGCGTAAGGTGTAGAGGTGCCCCGGGGAGGTTCTCCCTGACACTGCTGCAGCCAGAGCAGCGGGCGAGCGAGTGTGGCGCGGCCGCGTGCGGCACGAGAAGACGAAGGTAGCTTCTGGTTTTGGAATTTTCCCAGAATCAGACGTCTGGATTGACATCCAGACGATGCATACGACGTTTGGAGGAGGTTCCAGACGGCTGAGAGGTAAGCTCCGTGACGTACACCTTCTTTGCGGATACGGCCATGCAGGCTGTTCCGCCGAGGCACTGTTCCGTAACATATTGAGGGGATTTTGTGTCGATGCACGCCGGATTCGCTCCGAGAAGGCACGGGACACGCCCTCCCACGTAGTTCAGACGCCTGGGCGAGGCATCAGATGGCGGGAAGCATCTCCAGACGTCCAGAGAGGTGGTCGGATGTCTGGAACTAGGTCCAGACGGTTCAGCAGAGTCCCTGGACATCTGAGGAGTAGCGCATAGCTGAGGCATGGTTCTGGACATTTTTTAAGACGTCTGGAACAATTTTTTAAGACGTCTGGAAGGTGTTCTAGACGACTGATATGAATCAGGATTGCTATTTTTGAACCATTTAGGGTCCGTTTGAGGTCCGATTTCTGCAATTAAGATTCCGTTGTTCTTCATATAAGTTCCTCTACTTGTTGGAATACTTTTATCATGTTATGAGTGGTCTCTTGTGGTTGATCCTTGTGATAGGACCTCGTTCCATTGCGGATTTAGGGTTTGCTGAGGCATGTGGACCTGCCGATCAAGCCCCCATTACTCCTAGGTTTACTGGTAAAGTGGCTTCCCCTAGTTTAATTACAATCATGTATGCATATGTGGAATGAATGTTAGATCTTAGGGTATGGCATGAATCCTAGGACTAGAAACACTGGAATAATTGCATGGAATGTATGAATTGCAGTCTTGGATGAGTAATTAGAATAATAATAATTGCCTGTGTATGAACTGGAAATGGAAGATTTAATGTTGGAAACGTGAGCTACTTGAGAATAAACCTGGAATGTGAACAATAAAGTTATATGCTACACGTGTAGACCTAAGAAATGGAAATAGAAATGATGAAACCTAGTATGGCTTGGCCTGAGAAACATGAGCATGAACCCTACGGGGAATTAGGAGTAGAGCTCCTGGAAATAAATGGAATGGAACTGGAAATGTGAATGGGAAAGTGAGCTCGCCCTTGAGTATGGAGTACCAAGGAGAGCGACTGTCCCCCTGCTTAGTGCAGAGCGGAGCTAGCTGCCCTAGGGTTGGGACCCGGGTTAGGATTGACCACTTTCTACTGGCTTTTTGGCCCTTGCATACACAGTATCGGGGAGAGCTACTAGTGTAGGGAGAGAGCTAGCCACCCCACGGGGCTCGGGGTTCAACTAGTCGCCTTAAACCGACTTGTTAGGCCCACTGGGCAAACCAGGGTAGTCAGGCGAGGGTGCGCGGATTGTGGAGGGGCGAGACCCCTGTTTGGTTCTTAGAGGCTAGACCGCTGTTACTGAGAGGGCTATGCCTTTTACTGGTTCTGTGTTGTGCTTTAGATGCACCCGTTAACGAAAACAACTGACCGCGTGCTAGTGCGGGGTAGCTACCCGTGCGTTTATCACGCGTGCCGTAGTCACTGTTACGTGATAACACCACACAAGGGGGTAATAAATAGGTTAAATATGGCCCATCTTTAGAATAAAAAGCACAACATAAGTAGAATAGGAGCATTACACGCATCAAGTACCAAGATTGCTTATAAACTGTATTAATGGCCATTTGTGTAAAGCATTTGTCAAAGCAGGCCTCAGATGAGCAATCGAATCACACCAATGGATTCAGAACGACGAACGGAGTCCAATGGACTCAAGATCAGCCAAATCCGACATCCGGAGCTCCCACAATGGGCCCAAGAAATTCTGACCGTTGATCTGAAGATCAACGGCCCAGAGAGCGTCACGTCAGCCCGCCCCCACCGCACGCACACCCTCAGCCGGCCAAGGACAAATCTCGGCCGTTGATCTTCGATCGAACAGCCGAGATCCGCGCGCTCGCCCGCTGTCGCCACGACAAATTGCGGGCGTGGCGCAACGGTTAGCGCACACGCCCGCATCGCCGCGACGCGTGTTCGAGCCGCGTGGAGCGGATTTTGAAGGAGAGCAGGGGGCGCGGAAAAATTGGGCCGCCCGATCAGCAGTGGGCGGCCATGATCTCGCCACGCAGCACGACGACAGCCCACGCGCGCCCAAGGCGCGATCTCAGCACCGGCAAAGAAGGCTCTGAGCCGTCCGATCTTTGATCGGACAGCTCTTGTTCAGCGGCCACGGATCGCGCGAAGAGGAAGACCGGGGCGGGCAGCTGACTGGCGGCAGGAGGGCTTCACCGACGTTTGTGGAAGGGGTTTTAGCGACGCTCTAGATGTCGCTAAAGCCCATTCTTCTTTTAGGAAGCCCTTAACTCTATTTAAACCACCTTCTACCACCATTCAATGCATACTCTCCCACTTGTAACTACTACACTCCTCTCTTAGCTAGCTATAGGCACTCTTGTAATCGCGGGAGACGACGAGCCGCCGACGGAGCCTCCTCCACCGCCGTGGCTGCCTCGTCGCTTTCCACTCTCTCTCCATCTCTCTCTCTCTCTTTTAAGCTTTCATTTACTTTTCTTAAAGCATGTATGTAATGTTGTAAGCTATGAACTATGAATGCATGTTTAATGAAATTATTTTCCGTTCAATCGCCATTTTAATTTCTGTTTAAAGTGCATGATCAAAACCAAAAGCTTTCTAACCCTAAACTCTCTCTATCTCTCGCTCTCGCTTTTCAAAATCGTCTCTTTCGCAAGCAAAACTCCGCCTTTTTCGTGACAACAAGTGGTAAACAAAATCCGATTTCCACGCCTCCCTGAGACCGACACTCAGACTCACCACCGTTTACTTTTTTTAAAATCGACGTATCAAGTGCGACTATAACGACACCTCTTAACACACACGCACAAGAGCACGTCAGTTTTTGGCGCCGTTGCCGGGGAGGCAACGAATTTGTTTTATCACCTCCATTCCACACTCATTCTCACATCATCTAATGCCCTATTTTCCTTTTTACTTGATGGTTGCAGGAATTCGGCGCATGGACGGTGAAGCGACGCATTCCACGACGGTAGCAAGGGAGTAGGTGCCTCGAGGACCAATAGTGAGTAACCTGTCTCTCATTGTTTGCTTGCGTGAAAAAGCTAAAAAAAATTTGTAAAAACTGCAAAAAATTGGCGTGGTGTATGATTGCTTGACCCACATCCATAACACATCACCCCACAAAAAAATGTACACTCGAACATTCTGAACAAATTCTTGGAGTGTTCTTTTCTTTTTCTTGAGTGGTGTTTGCGAAGCCACCGTGAATTGACCTGGGTCGCACCACTCAAACCTAAAACTGACTCATCTAATAGAAGCTGCATGATCATCAGGATGAGTACACTAGGGTTTTATAGCCTCAAGAAAAGAAAAGGAAATCAACTTTCACCAAGTTATGTGCAGAACTTGATGTGCTCACTGAAACTTGTTTGAAAACATTAAGACATGTCAACCCCAAAAAGTACTAAACTAAGGATGAAACACTAAAAGACACCACATCTTAACAAATCCTTGCTTGAAAACCATGTTTCGCTAGAAGCACACACCTTGAAAGTGGAAAATTAAGAGGCACCACCCCAATCAATACCTCATCACATCACCCAAAGCACAAGCACTATCCTAACCCTTTAAAACTGAGTAGACGTGCCCTAGGCAGGACTGAGTTATGTGATGAAAACACATTTACACTACTTAAAATGTCTATATATGCATGTTCTTAAGCATAGGATTGCATTTCATAATATAAATATTGCATAACATGCATCATCTTGCATTTAGAGTAGTTTGAATAAAATGGAGGTTAATTGTCTCCTTTTATGTGCTTGGACAGGGCAAACATTTTATCGGGGCCTAGGATCAAAGATCCAATCGTATGGATGTGATCAGGGTGACGATTGGAGTTCAACGACTCCAAGATCGCCTTAATCAGGCATCCGTAGCATCAGATAGAGACCAGGGAACCCTAGAAGATCAAGGGCCAGGATGGTGTAAATCCACATTTCAGATGACAAATCCGACCGCAAGAATGAATTCGGATCGGCGATCGCAGCCCAACGACACAAAAATCGAGTCAATCCGACATCCGTGGCACCATCTACAACTTCCAGAAGATGGACGGCCAAGATGGCATGCATCTTGTGAAGACCACGCACCCGTCTCCTCTCCGCCGTTGGATCTCGATCCAACGGCTGTGGCCGCCCGGCGCTTAAAACATGCGCTCGACCATCCGCGCCCCGCAGCGCAGCGGTCGAGCGCGCTTACGCGAGCGCGGGGCGCGAGTTCGAGCCGCGGCGAGGGAGCGGAAGGCGCGATTGAGCGGGCGCGAATGAGCGTCAGATGGAGATCCAACGGCCGCGCGCGCTCAATCAGGACGACGCGCGATTGGACACCCGCGTGGACGCGCGATCGCACGTGCATGCGGGCGGGCGGCAGCGGTGAAGGCGCGATTTTAAGCCGTCCGATCTCGCGATCGGACGGGTGAAAATCAATAGAAGGGCGTAGGCGTTACACGCGCGGGCGGCTGAGCGGGCGCTCGTGTGCGCGGAAGCGACACGCGCGCTGGGGGCTTTAGCGACGGTTTCATCCGTCACTAAAGACCCCTCATTTATTGTTTTGAGGTTGTAATGTCCATTTTGCCCCCACTCCTTGCAACTATAAAAGGAGACCCCCTCCATACGAAATTCTCATCCCTTCCTTCTCCTCTCTACCTCTCCAAAGCTCAAGAGAAGCTTGTCCCACACCCGGGATGCTCCTCGCGAGATAAAGTCTAAATTTTCGTCCTCCTTCGGAAGTGGATCCCACGACGACGACAGCGTGCTGCTCCGTTCCCGCTCTTCTGCTTCGTCCTCCCTCGTCCTGCTCCGTTCTCGTTCGTCCAGACGTCGTCTCGTTCGGCTCGTCCTCCAAGCGACCGTCGAGGAGGATAACTTCTCTCTCCCATTCTTATTTACAGCTTTTCTAGTGTAGAATTTTCCTGCTTTATAGTGTAATTGATTTTCCGCTTTCTAGTGTAACTTTCATTTCGTTTGCTTGTATAAACAATTGAAATATTGAATGCATGTTCTCTTTCTCTCTCTCTCTCTCTTAGTTTGATAGCTCCATTGTAATTATTTCGCCTTGTTTATCAAAAATCCTAAAAAAAACATAATTGCGAATATAGATCAACGTAGCCTCCCTGAGTTCGACCCGGAATTCTTTTTCGGTATAAATCTTATTTGTTGAACACGAATTCTTCGCTTTCGAACTACAACGACAGGTTTTTCCAAAACCAAACACGTTAGCATAGATTCGTAATCGTTCAACATTTTGGCGCCGTTGCCGGGGAGGCAACGATTTCCGATCTTTTCTTCGCATTTCTTGCACTTTATTTGTTTTCTAACTAGCTTTCTCTTGTGTCTATTGTTTTACAGAGACCTCCATCAAGGAATCAACAAGCGGTAGACTGGAGTAAAGTGCAGTTGAAGACAACTGTAAGTGCTCCCCCATTCTTTCCCCCTCCATAGATTTCATTCACCACATTAAATCCAAATTCCAATTAACCTAGGTGTTTGCATAAATCCTAGGAATAGTTTGGTTGTTTGGATTTCTACTCACACTCATTTCACCCTCATTCATAAAAAAAAAAATAATAACAAAAAGATAATTTTGTGGGGTAACTTTCAACAAACACACAACACACACCCACATTCAAGGCACTTGATTAACTTGATTTGTTTTCTACTCAACCGGGTTCTGATCTGTGGAACCGGTACACACAGAGCAATACATAACAGAGTAGAAATCATTCTAGGTTAACCATCTTTGAGTGCCTAACTTAGTGGTGCAATTGTGGCCAATTGTTTGAGTTGTTTGGGCCGCACCACTTTATTTAAAACCAACTCATCAAGTAGCTCCTCCTTAGGGTTTTCAATCTAGGTATATTCCAGGCACTCCGCTTTCTTTCTGATTTTAAAGGAAAACTATCTTCACCCGTGTTTTACAACTTGGTTTGCCTAGAAATTTGATTGCAATTCACCTAATTTGAAACCCTAAAAGCTACTTAAGCAGGATTTGAACATTAAAATTCACACATTATAAATAATCTTGCTTGAAAACCCTGGTTGTGCACGCACTTACACAAATTTCAATCAATCATTAAGGGCACAACCCATTGTAAGGGCCCATCACATTCCATAAGCACCACAATCCCAGGCCGTAATAAAATTGAGTAGACATTGGCCCTAAGGTTTGATTCGCTCTTCAGGGCTTAGTCTGAGATTGTTTTTGATTAACCTACTTGTACTGATTAATCTGATGTCTAGCTAGGGGAGTAGCGTCAAACGATCGCGGCTGGGGGGTACACTAGGAACCGGAGGCGAAAGCCAAAGGAAGAACCTTCTCCCCAGTCCCTCCTTCTAACTGGTTGGATTATACAGACGCAAGTAGAGTAAATCAGTTATAGTCTTAACGCTGGTGTTGGGAGTCAGTAGATCCTTAGGCTACCCCACTTAAGGACAACCTTGTTTTTTTGTGCTGCAGGGTCCCTATCCCCGGTCCTTCCGACCTACTCCTAGTTTATGCTGGGAAAACGGTCATTGAATCCCCGATTGGAAGGACCATTAGAACATTCTAGGAGGCGCAAGTTAGATTTTGGTCAATTTGATCCCATGGCCGAACAACAGCCTCCTCTGCTTGGAAATCCACAGGAAGAATTTCGAAGGCAGCTGGAACAAATGCAGAGAATGCAAGAATGGTTCCAGAGAATGCAGGGCGCTCAGCCCTTGAAGGATTTTTATGATCCTTCAAATTACGGGGAACGTCCCGGCATCCAGATTCCAGCCGGTGACGTAGAAATCAAGCCCCAGGTGTTAAGCCTGATTAAACATTATCATGGGCTTGGCTCCGAAGATCCGTTTCAACACTTGGAGGACTTGACCACTTTGGTCCAGACCACCAAGTCTCGAAACGTAAACGAGGAGCAAATGATCATGAGGCTCTTCCCCCACTCTCTTAAGGATAAGGCCGCGCATTGGTATAGGACAATAGGAAGACCAATTACAACTTGGAATGAGTTGAAATCAGCCTTTCTGAAGAAATTTTTCCCAGTCGGTCGTACCAATGCTTTGAAACGGGCAATCACTACTTTTACCCAGCGGCCGGGGGAGCAGTTTCATGTGGCCTGGGAGCGATTCCAGGACTTATTGCGGAGGTGTCCACACCACGAGGTGCCGAAATGGCAACTCGTGCAGATTTTCTATCATGGGTTGACTGAGCAACTCAGAAACCATGTGGATGCTTCTTGCTGAGGCAATTTCCTCAATAAAGATGCAGATAGTGCACATGATTTATTTGAGGAAATGAGTGAGAATTCAATTAATCATGCCTCCATGGATACTTTTAACCGGTCCCAACAACCCAGATCAAATGTCAATGAAGTCCATGACTCTCATTCATTTGATATGGAATTGATTTGTAATAAACTTGACAAAGTGGACTTGGTTGCTAAAAGAATGGAAGAGTGGATGGCTGGCAATTCTATGAACAACTCTCAATCCACTCAATCCCAAAATTCGGGATTCCATTCTTCACGAGCTCTTTCTGGACGGGAGTTCGTGAATCAACTCGATGCGACTCAACCTATGAGTCAGCATTTCTCGGAACCCCATGGGTTCCCAACTGGGGCCTTTGATCCCAGTTTTTCTAATCCTTCCTTTTCTTTCTCTCCATCCTCACCCTATGAGGATGTCTGTGCTGTACAAGAGAATGTTAGATCCAACCCCTACTCGAATGCCTATAATCCAGGTTGGAGAAACCACCCTAACTTCTCTTGGAAAAATCCGGGGCAACAGACCCAATTCTGACCCAGCAATTATGCTCCGCAACGACCAATGGGTCAGGGTCAAGTATATACTCAGTTGCCTCCGAATCAGGTCAATCAGCCAGCTTGGAATGCCCGTCAACCCGCAGGGCAGGCTGATTTGAACCGTCAAATGGTAGAGATGCAAGGATCTATGCTCCAGCTCATGCAGAAAATGAAAAACTCACTGGACAACTTGCAATCCGGGCTCATTGCTAACTCTCGTCAACCCGGATCTCTACCATCCCAACCCGTACCCAACCCACGAAACATTACGAATTCAGGCAATCAAGCCCAAGGGTACGGAAATCAGAGGGACCCACACGCGCATGCTCAGGTGGTTGAGCAGGGTTCCTCGTCTTCTTCTTCTGTAAATCAACAATTCATGGTCAATCAAGCCCCTCCAATCTTTCCTAACCCTCCCCAAGACCCAAATTCTTACGCTTCTGCAAATTCTGTCACTTTGAGGAGTGGTAAGAAGACTCAGGATCCACAACCACATTATTCAAATCTTTTGAATCCTGAAGAATCTGAGGAGAGAGAGGAGAATTCTAAAGGAGAAATCAAGGCTCAGGAATCCGATTCCAAAGATCTGACTCGTGTTCCTTTTCCTGAAGCCTTAACCAAAGCAAAGAAGAAGAAGTCTGTTGATAGCAATGAGTAGCTTCTGAATTTATTTAAGAATGTTGAGATCAATATCCTGCTCCTTGATGCTATCAAGCACATACCGACTTACGCAAGATTTTTAAAGGAATTATGTACACAAAAGCGTAAGTCGAGAGAATCTGTTCCGAGGAAGGTGGTACTCTCCGAGCAGGCTAGTTCTGTTATCCTGCACTACCTCCCTCAGAAAAAGAGAGATCCTGGTGCTCCTTTGATTTCTTACGTTATCGGAGATTACACATTTGATAGAGCACTTTTGGATCTCGGTGCATCCATCAACCTAATTCCGACTTCTCTTTACGAGAAGTTTGGGTTAGGCGAACTTCGGCCAACTTCAGTAACGCTACAGTTAGCGGATCGTTCGGTCACAAACCCGCGAGGCGTTATTGAAGATGTTATAGTTAAGGTCAAGGATTTCTATTTTCCTGTAGATTTCCTTGTCCTTGACATGGATGTACCAGATAATCTGAGGAACACGCCCATCATTCTGGGGCATCCGTTCCTGGCTACCGCAAAGGCCAACATTAATTATGAAAGCGGTAGCATGGAAATCACCTTTGGAGACCAACGTTTGAAATTAGATATTTTTAAGGTGATCAACAAATTTGAGGATTGTGGATTTATTGAGGAACTTGATGATGATAATGTTAATATTGAAACTTGTTTGACAGTTTCTTCAATTGAAAGTTCCTCTTTGGTTGATGAATTTGACCCGCAACCCTCTGACTTAACATCTTCGGAAGAGGTTACTGATTTTGTTCACTCACAACCTCTCCCTCTTGTTGAATCTTCAGCATCTACCCGACCATCAATCATCACCCCACCCCAGCTCGAATTGAAACCATTGCCCGAGAATTTGAAATATCAATTTTTAGGACCTCAGAATACGCTCCCTGTGATTATCAGTGCTAAATTGACAAAGGAGCAAGAGATTAAATTGATTAAGGTCCTAAAGGAACATAAGGAGGCAATTGATTGGACCATTCATGACCTTAGGGGGATCGAGCCATCTTACTGTAATCATAGAATATTCTTGGAAGATGGATCCCGCCCTTCTCGCCAGATGCAGAGGAGATTGAATCCAAATATGCAAGAAGTGGTCAAAAAGGAAATCATCAAGTGGCTCGATGCAGGAATTATTTATCCAATCTCTGACAGTCCCTGGGTAAGTCCCGTTCAGATTGTTCCAAAGAAAGCCGGGATTACTGTTGTGACTAATGAGAGAGGAGAATCTGTCACAACTCGTTCAGCTTCTTCTTGGAGAGTTTGTATTGATTACAGGAAGATGAACACTGCCACTAAAAAGGATCATTTTCCCCTGCCCTTCATTGATCAAATCTTGGAAAAATTAGCCGGGCAGAAGTACTTCTGTTTTCTTGATGGCTACTCGGGATACAACCAAGTTCCTATCCATCCCGAGGATCAGGAAAAAACTACTTTCACCTATCCCTACGGAACCTTTGCTTTTCGTAGGATGCCTTTCGGGTTATGCAATGCACCTGCGACTTTTCAAAGGTGTATGCTAGCCATATTTTCCGACATGGTGGGAGAGTTTATGGAAGTCTTCATGGATGATTTCTCCGTTTTCGGAGAATCATTTGACTCTTGTTTGGCTAATTTGGAAATGATTCTTAAGCGATGTATCAAGACACGATTGGTCCTTAGCTGGGAAAAGAGTCATTTCGTGACCAAAGAGGGCATCGTTTTGGGTCATGTAATCTCTGAACGGGGAATTGAAGTGGACAAAGTAAGGTTGATGCTATCGCTAAACTTCCTCCTCCCACATCGGTTAAACAAATCAGATCATTTCTTGGCCATGTGGGATTTTATCGAAGATTCATCAAGGACTTCTCGAAGGTTGCCCGCCCTTTGAGCAATCTTCTTGCCAAAGAAACGCCGTTTGTTTTTGACGAATCATGCCGAAAGGCATTTGATTTCCTAAAAACGGCAGTCACCTGTGCTCCAATTTTGCAACCACCTATTTGGACAGCCCCATTTGAGATCATGACCGATGCTTCTGATTACGCAGTCGGGGCTGTCCTGGGTCATAAAATTGACCGAAAGCCCTTTGTCATTTACTACGCTAGTAAAACTTTGGATGAAGCCCAGAGGAATTACACTATTACTGAAAAGGAATTACTAGCTGTAGTATTTGCGTTGGAAAAATTCAAGGCTTATCTCTTGGGGTCTCATGTTATTGTTTATACCGACCACTCGGCCTTGAGACATCTCTTGGCTAAAAAGGATGCTAAACCTCGGCTTATTCGTTGGATTCTTCTTCTTCAAGAATTTGATCTTGAAATCAAGGATAAAATCGGGGTACAAAATGTGGTGGCGGATCATTTGTCGAGACTCCTAGGTGATTCTTCTTGTCCGGACATTCCGATTGCTGACACTTTTCCGGACGAAACCATTCTTACAGTTTTAGGTGTCCACACCCCATGGTTTGCTGACATTGTTAACTATTTGGCCGTTGGTCAAATCCCCCAGGATTGGACCAAGCAACAACGGGATAGACTCAAATCTGAGGCCAAATACTACTTTTGGGAGGACCCTGAACTGTATCGCATCGGCTCTGATCAGATTATTCGCCGATGCATACCGGAGAATGAATTCAACAGTATACTTGAGTTCTGCCATGCATTTGGGTGTGGTGGACATTTCTCCGGGAAAAGACGGCTGCAAAAATTTTGCAATCTGACTTCTATTAGCCGTCTTTATTCAAGGATGCCCAGGATTTCTCACGGTCATGCCCTCGATGCCGGGCACTCGGGAGCATAACTAAGAGAGACATGATGCCCTTAAACCCTATTCTTCCTGTCGAAATTTTCGATGTTTGGGGCATTGATTTCATGGGACCCTTTATCCCTTCATTTGGACATCAATACATTCTTGTCGCTGTTGATTATGTGTCTAAATGGATTGAGGCAATTCCCACCCGAACCAATGACCACAAGGTGGTCATCAACTTTGTCAAGAAAAATATCTTCAGTAGATTCGGGATTCCGAGGGCTATCATCAGTGATGGTGGCACTCATTTTACTAATGCCCAATTTCGGAGTTTATTGGCCAAATACGGGGTTAATCATCGAATTAACACCTTACCATCCCCAAACAAATGGACAAGCCGAGATCTCTAATCGAGAGATCAAGAACATTCTGCAAAAAACGGTTAGGCCCGATCGCAAGGATTGGACTCAAAAGCTTGAGGACGCTCTTTGGGCCTACCGTACGGCGTATAAAACTCCCATCGGCATGTCTCCATTCCGTCTGGTGTATGGAAAGGCGTGTCATCTACCCGTAGAGATTGAACACAGGGCATTCTGGTCAATCAAACAATGCAATCTAGATCTAAATCTAGCTGGGAAGACCAGGAAACTCCAACTATCTGAGTTGGAGGAGCTTAGAAATGATGCTTATGAGAATGCCAAGATCTACAAGGCTCAGACCAAAGCTCTACATGATCAAATGATTTCCCGCAAGAGCTTTGAGCCAAACCAGAAGGTCTGGTTATTCAATCCTAAACTTAAGCTCTTTCCTGGTAAACTTAGATTTAAATGGAATGGCCCATTCATAATTGATCAGATTTTTCTAAATGGTGCCGTTCAGATTTCTGACCCAAAGACGGGTAACACCTTTAAAGTCAACGGTCAACGTCCGAAGCCTGTTGTTGACCGTAATCTTCCAGAACCCGTTTCAGACTCTGTTGCTCTAGCCATTCTGTGACTTCTTTGGCTGGACTTCGCCTAGCTGACGGCATTAAACTCAGCAGTTGTACATATAACACAAGGCTGATACGAGCTTCATATCCAGGTGACATCTTTCATATTCTACCCTTTCTTTCATGTCTCTTTTTCAAAGAGGACATTGCATCAGCTAGGCATGGGGGGGTGGATTCATTTTTGAATTAGTTGGTCAGCTTTGTGAAATCCATATAAATTGCTCTCTTTCTAAAAAAAAAAAAAAAAAAATAGGAAGGATTAGTTGGACATTAGGACTTTTCAATCCTAAGAAATTTTACATTAGGATCTGAACACAAAGACCCCTCAGGTCTTTGGACTTAATTAGCCTGTGTATCTACTAAAATGTGGATTTGTCTTTGAGTTCTCGCCATCTTAATTCTATTATAATTGGAATAAATAAGTTTGGGTGATAAGTACACGACTTGTCAACCCACCCTCTGATTTAAGGGAATTTTGAGTTTTAAGCATCTACACACTTTCTTTGCACTGACTCGTTGCTCGGCGATTATAATGGAAATTGAGTAGCTAATGAACCTTCTAGGGTGATATGGCTGGCAAGTTATCGTGGGTAACAGCCCAAAGGTAGGTTGTCCAGAGCCCAGTCACTGGACTTTTCTCTTTTTGCCGCCTTTAGGTAAATCTTAGACCAGGGAAGCCACCTACTTTAAAAAAAAAAAAAAAAAAACTGAGAACAGGAGAAAAGAACAAAAAGAAATAAGCCATACTTCGCCGCACGAGTATGACTGGCAAGTTGTCGGCGGTAACAGCTCATCGACCGGTTGTCCAGAACCCAGCTCAGAAAATGCACTAAAAATTCCCAAAACACTCAGGAAGAAGCGGAGAAGTAGAATAAACCGGGGAGATATACACTGGATTCACCCTTGTGTTGACCCCGTAAAAAAAATAAAAGTAGGGAGAAAGCTACCGGTTGTAAAGATACACCTTTAGGCAGAATTCTGGTTAGGTCACCTAGAGGTGTAGAAATCCGAAGTCCGTTCTAACTGCCGGTCAACGAGTCTATCACAATCACAATAAGATGCTTAAAACTTAGGGTTCTCATCAAATCTTGGGTGAGTTGAATGGCTGTAAAAAGCCACTCTTAAACCCTAAAAGTTGAAAATCCAAAAAAAAAACAAAAAAACAAAAAAAACAAAAAAAAATAGAAAAGAGTAAAAAGAGAAAAAGAAATGTTTCTTTGAATAAGGCGAGGCTTGAGGCGGTCTGCATTTTGGCTGATACCCGGGCACTGTTGTGTCTTTGAAAGTTCAGTTCCTAAGTAGACAATTTCTTAATGATTGAAAATAACACAGGTCCAAATAATCTAACTTAATTCTTTTATAAATAGCATATAGTTTTGCTAGGGACTAGCAAAAGGTAGGCATGGGGGTATGATGTAAACACATTTACACTACTTAAAATGTCTATATATGCATGTTCTTAAGCATAGGATTGCATTTCATAATATAAATATTGCATAACATGCATCATCTTGCATTTAGAGTAGTTTGAATAAAATCGAGGTTAATTATCTCCTTTTATGTGCTTGGACAGGGAAAACATTTTATCGGGGCCTCGGATCAAAGATCCAATCGTATGGATGTGATCAGGGCGACGATTGGAGTTCAACGACTCCAAGATCGCCCTAATCAGGCATCCGTAGCATCAGATAGAGATCGGGGAACCCTAGAAGATCAAGGACCAGGATGGTGTAAATCCACACTTCAGATTACAAATCCGACCACACGGATGAATTCGAATCGACGATCGCAGCCCAACGACACAAAAATCGAGTCAATCCGACATCCGTGGCACCATCTACAACTTCCAGAAGATGGACGGCCAAGATGGCGCCACGTGGCGCCATCTTAGCCGCCCAAACGACCGCATGCATCTTGTGAAGACCGCGCACCTGTCTCCTCTCCGCCGTTGGATCTCGATCCAACGGCTGTGGCAGCCCGGCGCTTAAAACATGCGCTCGACCATCCGCGCCCCGCAGCGCAGCGGTCGAGCGCGCTTACGCGAGCGCGGGGCGCGAATTCGAGCCGCGGCGAGGGAGCGGAAGGTGCGATTGAGCGGGCGCGGATGAGCGTCAGATGGAGATCCAACGGCCTCGCGCGCTCAATCAGGACGACGCGCGATTGGACGCCCGCGTGGACGCGCGATCGCACGTGCAGGTGGGCGGGCGGCAGCGGTGAAGGCGCGATTTTAAGCCGTCCGATCTCGCGATCGGACGGGTGAAAATCAATAGAAGGGCGTAGGCGTTACACGCGCGGGCGGCTGAGCGGGCGCGTGTGGGCGCGGAAGCGACGCGCGCGTTGGGGGCTTTAGCGACGGTTTCATCCGTCACTAAAGACCCCTCATTTATTGTTTTGAAGTTGTAATGTCCATTTTGCCCCCACTCCTTGCAACTATAAAAGGGGACCCCCTTCATATGAAATTCTCATCCCTTCCTTCTCCTCTCTACCTCTCCAAAGCTCAAGAGAAGCTTGTCCCACACCCGGGATGCTCCTCGCGAGATAAAGTCTAAATTTTCGTCCTCCTTCGGAAGTGGATCCCGCGACGACGACAGCGTGCTGCTCCATTCCCGCTCTTCTGCTTCGTCCTCCCTCGTCCTGCTCCGTTCTCGTTCGTCCAGACGTCGTCTCGTTCGGCTCGTCCTCCAAGCGACCGTCGAGGAGGATAACTTCTCTCTCCCATTCTTATTTACAGCTTTTCTAGTGTAGAATTTTCCGGCTTTATAGTGTAATTGATTTCCCGCTTTCTAGTGTAACTTTCATTTCGTTTGCTTATATAAACAATTGAAATATTGAATGCATGTTCTCTTTCTCTCTCTCTCTCTCTCTCTTAGTTTGATAGCTCCATTGTAATTATTTCGCCTTGTTTATCAAAAATCCTAAAAAAAACATAATTACGAATATAGATCAACGTAGCCTCCCTGAGTTCGACCCGGAATTCTTTTTCGGTATAAATCTTATTTGTTGAACACGAATTCTTCGCTTTCGAACTACAACGACAGGTTTTTCCAAAACCAAACACATTAGCGTAGATTCTTAATCGTTCAACATTAAGTCTCAAAAGGCGAGGTTTTGTTTGCTAGGCACTTGGCTTTCATTCCCTTGGTAGAATCTGGTGACTAGGCTGCGGGGTAGTGTCAAACGACTGCGGTTGTGGGGTTTATGGAACCGGAGGCGCAAGCCAAAGGAAGAACCTTTCCTGCAATCCCCTCATAATCAACCTGGCCAGATTAGCCTTGGGAAGGGGAGTCCAGTGCTTACGGACTTAATCACCCTTTATGAGATTTCTAGGTCTCCTAAGGAATACACCATAAGGATTAGGCTTGCGTGCTTGATTGAAACACATTTCTCACATCTGTCGCCCTCCGCATCCCCTCCTGTTCTTCTCTAGTGTATGCACGAGAGGCGCTCACTGCATCCCGAATTGTGTGTTTTGGGGCAGGAATCTAGGCGACATAATTTTGCTGAAAACATGGCTGAACCTAGGGTAGATGAGGCTGAAGATCAACCCCCACCAGATGCTATGGCCATCATCCAAGCTCAAATCAATGCTAACCATCAGCTTCAGCAACAACAAATCCATACCATCATGCAAGCCATACAACGGTTACAGAGCCCGCAAGAACAACCACCACCTTTCCACGACATACCAGGGCAACCACCACTTGATTTACCGCCATTTCAGGACCAGCCATGACCCCTCCGCGATTTCTATAATCCCTCTGCTATTAGAGTCGAGCCACACCTTAGGATCCCCGAGGGGGGAGATGATTTTGAGTTGAAACCAAACGTCTTAAGTTTGATCCAGAGCCACTTTCATGGAAGCTCAAATGAGGACCCCATTCAACACCTAGAGGATCTCGACCGCATAGCACGAACGGTGAAACCTAGGAACATTAGCCTTGACATTGTTCTAATCAAGTTGTTCCCTTTCTCAATAAGAGACAAGGCTTCTCATTGGCTTATAACCCTAGGTAGACCCATCACCACCTGGGAAGAACTGAGGCTTGCATTTTTAAAGAAATTCTTCCCCATAGGAAAGATCAATGCTCTCAGAAGAGCTATCACTACCTTCACACTCCAGGGTGGGGAACAATTTCATGAGGCATGGGAAAGATTTAATGAACTTTTGAGGAAATTCCCACACCACGAAGTTCCAAGGTGGCAATTGGCCCAGATCTTTTCCCACGGTCTGGATAGCAACCTACGGAACTTCGTCGATGCCTCATGCGGGGGAAACTTCCTAAACAAACATGAGGAGAGCGCATTTGAGCTCTTTGAGTCTATGAGCGAGAATTCACTCAACAATGCCTCCATGAGCCAGTTTAACAGGTCCAGTCAACCCCGTGGCGGGATTTATGAGGTACAAGCAAATTCTGGAATGGTCGACATGGACATCATTGCCAAAAAGTTGGATCGAGTGGAATTGGTAGACAAAAAGATTGATGAGCTATTGAATCAGACCAGGAACCCCTTGCAGACTTTCTCCCTAGCAAAGGGAGCACATAATGTTAACCTGGCCCAGCCCTTCACCCAACTGAACCTGGAACAACCCCTGACCACATTCCAGGGAGGGACCTTTGCTCCCTCGACCCTTGATTACTCCCTTCCCTCTTCATCAACATCGGCTATCCTAGAAGATGTGCAAGCCGTCCAAGGTTATGCGAAACCTGACCCTTTCTCCAACACTTACAACACCGGTGGGTGTAATCACCCCAACTTTGGTTGGACAAACCAGAAACCATCGCAATTCCAAAACCAGCCTAGGCCAAACCAGCAGCCACACTTGCCTCCCTATCAACAAGGACCACCAGCTAGACCCCAATATAACCAGAATAGGGTGGCCCCTCCCCCACAAAACCAAATGGATACCTTAATAAAGATGATGGCTGACATGAACCAGAAACATCAGGAAGAAATGGCCTTGGTAAAGGGACAGTTAAGCCAACTCTTAGACTGTAAACAGCAAGGATCTCTACCTTCCCAACCACAACTGAACCCGCGAAACATAATTAACAGAGGCCCCAATTCGCAAGGGTTCCAAGGCAACCCCGGGTAGGCTCACATGGTCTAACCAGCCCCACAAACACCTCCTGGGTTTGGCGCTTCTTCATCCCCGTCTTCTCAAGGATCACCCCATGGCCCCAATGCCTCTGCAAATGCTGTGACCTTGAGAAGCGGCACCGAAACCCAGGATCCCAAATGGCCGACTCTCCCCGAGACTTTACCTATTGAAATACCCGACTCAGAAGAGGCACCAACCAAGGACCCAGGCATGGAACCAATCCACATTCAGACACCCTACCCTGAGGCCTTGGAGACAATCAAGAAAAAGAAGAATGCTGTAGAAACTGAGGAGCTGTTGGAGATTTTTAAGCAAGTACAGATTAATATTCCGTTCCTAGAAGCCGTCAAACACATCCTCGTTTACGCCAAGTTCTTAAAGGATGCCTGTACACCCAAGCGTAAGCCGAGACCTCAAGCACCTAGGAAGGTTATACTCTCTGAGCAAGCGAGTTCCGTGATATCAACCAACCTTCCACTCAAACGAACTGACCCAGGAGCGCCCCTGATTTCCTGCAATATCGGGGACATGACATTTGATAGAGCACTCCTGGACCTAGGTGCTTCTATCAACCTAATTCCAACAACTTTGTACCACCAATTTGGTTTTGGGGAGCTAGCACCAACCCCTGTCACCATCCAGCTGGCAGATAGATCAGTGAAAACCCCGAAGGGGGTTGCCGAGGACGTAATTGTACGGGTCAAGGACTTCTATTTCCCAGTCGACTTTTTGGTGCTCGACATGGAGGTCCCTGAAAAATTACAGAACGCACCCATAATCTTAGGTAGACCTTTCTTAGCTACGGCTAAAGCAAACATCGACTGCGACACGGGATGTATGGAAATCGCCTTCGGAGATAGGAAAATGCAATTGGATATCTTCCAGGCGACAAAGTCTTTTGATTGCGATTACATTGAGGAACATGATCTCGTGGAAACTTTAATCAAGGAATGCCTTACCCTCAGTTCTGTCTCAGATCACCAAACCCGTAGTTCTGACCCGTCACCATCATTACCTGTGGACCTCTGTAAGGCTGAGTATCATCACATGACACCATTTGAAGAGATCGATGTTGATCAACTACCGCCCTTTCCATTCCCATCGACTGTGGTCCCACCCGCACCTAAACTTAAACCATTGCCCGAGAATCTCAAGTACATCTTCTTGGCACCTGACCAGACCTTCCCAGTGATTATTAATTCCCATCTAACCAAGGATCAGGAACTAAGGTTGACTGCAACTCTTTCAGAACATCGGGCCGCCATTGGTTGGACCATCTCGGATCTAAGAGGAATTAGCCCCACCTATTGCACCCACAAGATTTACCTGGAAGACGGGGCCCGACCTTCCCGCCAGATGCAGAGACGGTTAAGCCCTAACATGCGGGAGGTCGTTAAAAAAGAAATTATCAAGTGGCTTGACGCCGACATCATCTACCCTATCCCTGATAGCCCCTGGGTGAGCCCCACTCAAGTGGCTCCAAAGAAGGCTGGACTCACCGTTGTCACTAATGATCATGGCGAATCCATCCCCACCTGCACCACCACCGCATGGTGGGTGGGTATTGATTATAGGAAGCTTAATGAAGCCACTAACAAGGACCACTTCCCCTTGCCATTCATTGACCAAATCCTTGAAAGATTGGCAGGGCAGAAGTATTTTTGCTTTCTAGATGGATATTCAGGATATAACCAAGTCGCAATTGCTCCGGAAGATCAGGAAAAGACCACATTCACTTTCCCGTATGGCACGTTTGCATTACGTCGAATGCTGTTCGGGTTATGCAACGCACCTGCGACCTTCCAGCGTTGCATGCTAGTCATTTTTTCAGAAATGGTGGGTGAATACTTGGAGGTCTTTATGAATGATTTCTCTGTATTCGGTAATTCATTCGACCATTATTTGAGCAACTTGGAGAAAATCCTGAAACGATGTATCGAGGTTAACTTGGTGTTAAGTTGGGAAAAGAGCCATTTTATGGTTCAAGAAGGAATTGTCCTCGGACACATCGTTTCGCATAGGGGCATCGAGGTAGATCGAGCTAAGGTTGATTTAATTTCCAAACTTCCTCCACCTAGTTCGGTCCGACAGATTCGCTTCTTCTTAGGACATGTTGGCTTCTACCGAAGGTTCATCAAAGACTTTTCCAAGCTTTCCAAAACCTTGACCGACCTTCTAGCCAATGATGCCACATTCCACATGTCTCCTGATTGCATCCAGGCTTATCACACCCTCCGGGACTTAGTCTCCACGGCACCTGTACTTAAACCCCCTGACTGGTCCCAGGATTTTGAGATTATGTATGACGCATTAGATTTTGCTATAGGCACTGTCCTGGGACAAAGGCAAGACAAGAAGCCCGTGGTGATCTACTACGCGAGCAAAACGTTGGACGAGGCCCAACGTAATTATACGATCACAGAAAAAGAGTTGCTCGCTGTAGACTTTGGACTGGAAAAATTCCGATCATACTTGCTGGGATCCCACGTGACTATCTACATCGACCATTCAGCCATCCGGCACCTGTTTGCAAAAAAGGATGCAAAACCCAGGCTCATCAGATGGATCCTGCTTTTGCAGGAATTTGACCTGGAAATCCGAGACAAGGCCGGATCGAAAAATGTGGTGGCTGACCACCTGTCAAGACTTCATCCAAACCACATTGGACCCTCCCTACCTCTATCTGATACCTTCCCTGATGAACACATCCTAGCCGTGCAAGACAAGAAAATGCCATGGTATGCTGACTATGTCAACTACCTGGCTATAGGACAAACCCCGCACAGCTGGTCCAGACAGCAACGGGACAGGTTCTTGGCTGAGGCCAAGCACTATTTCTGGGATGATCCCATGCTGTTTTGCCTCTGTGCTGATCAGATCATTAGGAGGTGCATCCCCGAAGACGAAGTTCAGAGTGTGCTTTCCTTTTGTCATGACCAAGCGTGTGGCGGCCATTTCTCTGGTAAGAAAACAGCTGCAAAAGTTTTGCAGTCTGGATTTTATTGGCCGTCCCTATTTAAGGATGCACACATCTTTGCCAAGACTTGCTCATGATGCCAAACACCGGGGACCATGACCAAGAAAGATATGATGCCCCTTCAGCCCATTTTGATTGTCGAAATCTTCGACGTTTGGGGTATCGATTTTATGGGCCCCTTTCCACCATCCAACGGCTTCGAGTACATCCTGGTCTCGGTAGACTATGTTTCCAAATGGATTGAAGCCGTCGCCACTTGACGATGCGATCACAAGACGGTCATGGACTTTGTGAAGAAGAACATCTTTTTCTGGTTTGGAATACCCAAAGCCATGATCAGTGATGGTGGAAGCCATTTTATCCATTCCCAATTCCGTGCCCTACTTAGAAAATACGGGGTAAACCACCGCATTGCTACCCCGTATCATCCACAAACAAATGGGCAGACTGAGGTCTCCAACAGACAAATCAAGAACATTTTACAAAAGACTGTGAGACCTGACAGGAAAGATTGGTCCACACGACCTGATGATGCCCTGTGGGCATACAGGACCGCTTTTAAGACCCCGATAGGCATGTCGCCTTATCGCTTGGTCTTCGGCAAAGCTTGCCATCTCCCTGTCGAATTGGAACACCGGGCTTACTGGGCTATCAAGCAATGTAACATGGATCCCCAGTTAGCCGGTGCGCAAAGGACGCCTCAATTATCTGAGCTCGAAGAAATTCGTCGGGATGCCTTTGACAATAGTCGGCTATATAAGGAGAAAATGAAAGCCGTCCACGACCGACTCATTCATAGAAAAACCTTTGAGCCGAACCAACAAGTCTGGCTGTTTGATGCACGCCTGAAACTCTTCCCAGGGAAACTTAGGTCCAAATGGACAGGACCATTTCGGGTGGTCAAGCCCTATTCTAATGGGGCGGTTAACACTGCGCACACTTTTACAGTTAATGGTCAAAGATTGAAGCATTTCCTGGCCCAGGTACCCCCCAAGGAAAGTGTCACCCTCGTTGAGGGCTGACACCAAGCACCGCCCAGCTGGAGGCGTTAAACTCAGCGCTTCCTGGGAGGTAACCCAGCGGATTCAGACTAATCTGGTAGTTTACGTCACTCAGGTACTATCTTTTTGAGCCCTTTTGCATCCATGAATCTGCCAATGAAGACATTGTCCAACTTAAGCATGGGGGGGTGATAAATTGCATAATCCTGAGTTCAATTAATCAGTCTGAATAAATAATTAAGAAAATAAAATAAAAAAAAAAATTGAATTTAGGAAGAAAACTTAGGCATTAGAAACTTGTCAATAGTAGGAAATAATACAAAAAGAACTTAAACACTTAGACTTTTCAGGCCTTCAGGCTTAATCAGCCCTGGTGTCCGTTAAAATATGGATTTAGCGGCGAAACCTTGCAACTTTAAGCTATTCTAATCCACCTACTAAATAAGGTAATAAGTATACGACTTATCAACTCACCCTCTAACTCAGGAAAACTTTGAGTCTAAGCATCCGCACACATTTTTGCGCAGACTCACTTCTTGGAGATTTTGACAGAAATTGGGTAGCTAATGAACTCTCTAGGGTGGTATGGCTGGCAAGTTGTCGTGGGTAACAGCCCATTGGCAGGTTGTCCAGAACCCAGCCACAGGCCATTTCTTTTTCGCTGCCTCTAGGTACATTTGAGATCAGGGAAGCCACCTACGAAAAAAAAAGAAGAAAATAAACCACACTTCACCGCACAAGTGTGGCTGGCAAGTGATCGTGGGTAACAACCCATTGGTCGGTTGTCCAGAGCCCAGCTTAATAATTGCACAAAAAAAAAGACCAAAACACCTAAGGAAGAAGCGGGGAAGTAGTACAAACTAGGGAGATATACACTGGAAAATCCTTGTGTTGACCCCAAGTAAAACGAACGTAGGGAGAAAGCTACCAATCGAACAAATACACCATCAGGCAAAAATTTATTTTCTTTTCCGGTCACCTAGAGGCGTAGAAACTCGAAGTCTGTCTCAATTACCGTTAAGTGAGTCTATCACAACATTCACACCAAGATGCTTAGCACTTAGGGTTTTGACCAAGTTTTGGGTGGGTTGGGTAGCCGTAAAAAGTTACCAACCCACACTGAATTCCGAAAAAATTCTAAGAAAATATACATACGTATACATATGTATAGTTATATATACATTAAAGCAAGGATTCGGGCGATTCGTATTTTGGCTGCTTAGTCTTTGTAAATTAAGATCTTCGTATATTTCCTCTTATTGACAAGTAACGAAGTGCCTAAGCAATTACTTCTTGAATTCTCCAAGGAAACAAAGGCTAGAATAAACCTTGCTAGGGACTAGCAAGGAGTAAGCATGGGGGAATGATAACACCACACAAGGGGGTATTAATTAGGTTAAATATGGCCCATCTTTAGAATAAAAAGCACAACATAAGTAGAACAGGAGCATTACATGCATCAAGTACCAAGATTACTTATAAATTGTATTAATGGCCATTTGTGTAAAACATTTATCAAAGCAGGTCTCAGATGAGCAATCGGACCACACGGATGGATTCAGAACGACGAACGGAATCCAACGGACTCAAGATCGGCCAAATCCGACATCCGGAGCTCCCACAATGGGCCCAAGAAATTCTGATCAACGAGCGCCACGTCAGCCCGCCCCCACCGCACGCACACCCTCAGCCGGCCAAGGACAAATCTCGGCCGTCGATCTTCGATCGAACGGCTGAGATCCGTGCGCTCGCCCGCGGTCGCCGCGACAAAGCGCGGGCGTGGCGCAACGGCTAGCGCGCACGTCGGCATCGCCTCAACGCACGTTCGAGCTGCACGGAGCGGATTTTGAAGGCGAGCGGGGGGCGAGGAAAAATTGGGCCGCCCGATCAGCAGCGGGCGGCCATTATCTCGCCACGCGGCGCGACAACAGCCCACGAGCGCCCACGTGCGCGCGCACGCCGGGTGGAAACGCGCGCGCGCACGCCCGCCCAAGGCGCGATCTCAACGCGGGCGAAGAAGGCTCTCAGCCATCCGATCTTCGATCGGACGACTCTTGTTCAGCGGCCACGGATCGCGCGAAGAGGAAGACCGGGGCAGGCAACTGACCGGCGGCAGGAGGGCTTCACCGATGTTTGTGGAAGCGGTTTTAGCTACGCTCCGGATGTCGCTAAAGCCCATTCTTCTTTTAGGAAGCCCTTAACTCTATTTAAACCCCCTTCTACCACCATTCAATGCATACTCTCCCACTTGCAACTACTCCACTCCTCTCTTAGCTAGCTTTAGGCACTCTTGTAATCGCCGGAGACGACGAGCCGCCGACGGCGCCTCCTCCATCGCCGTGGTTGCCTCGTCGCTCTCCACTCTCTCTCCATCTCTCTCTCTCTTTTAAGCTTTCATTTACTTTTGTTAAAGCATGTATGTAATGTTGTAAGCTATGAACTATGAATGCATGTTTAATGAAATTATTTTCCGTTCAATCGCCATTTTAATTTCTGTTCAAAGTGCATGATCAAAACCAAGAGCTTTCTAACCCTAAACTCTCTCTCTATCTCTCGCTCTCGCTTTTCAAAATCGTCTCTTTCGCAAGCAAAACTCCTCCTTTTTCATGACAACAAGTGGCAAACAAAATCCGATTTCCACGCCACCCTGAGACCGACACTCGGACTCACCTCCGTTTACTTCTTTTAAAATCGACGTATCAAGTGCGACTATAACGACACCTCTTAACACACACGTACAAGAGCACGTCATTACGTCTGTCAGTGACCTTGGGGTGGTTGACTGAGTGTAAGACCACCACGGGGGACTCTCCCGGCCAAGAGAGCACCACGTGCTACTTCTACTCTTCGGAAAAGACTACAAACAAGATCGTTCCCACGAGGAACATTCGAGATCAAGAAAGAGACCTGATAAATAAACCAAGTGATGAAAGAAAGAATAATCAGTTAAAGAAAGAAAGAAATTGAAAAACAACAGCTACCTATCCACCTTTACTGTTTTAGTTAGTTGGTTGCCACTCTACTCAGCGTTCGCTGATTTCGTGTACTCATAACCTCTTTCAGGTCCAGGTGTTGAGCAGCCAGAGCCTAGGGCTGCAGAGGGTGCTGGGCCCAGTAGAGCCCTGTAGTTGTACCTTTTTGTTGTACTCCATTTCCTGTTGTAGTAACTTTGTTACACTTCTGTACTCTTTTATTATGAACTTTATATTCCTGTACCTGTTTAATTTTCTACTGTTGTGGTGGTGTGTACTGTAATAGTTTACTTCTTTACTGCTGTACTTTTGTTACAGTTAGTTGCTTGCATGGTAAATGTGATTTATTTTACTGCTTGTTGGTTACTTTCTCGTTGGACAACTGGGTCTTGGGATTAGTCGAGTCGGTCCGGTCTCGTGTCCTGTAGGGATTCGGGTCGTAACAATGATCCTTAATGGACGAGGAAATCAGAGGGATAGGGAAGAAGTCCGGCGGGTGTAGCGGAGTGAAGTAGAGGAACTCCAGCATCAGCTCTGCGTCAGAAGACTTGGCTGACGTCGGCGGAGATCCAGAGCAAGCAAAGGTGGACGAAGGAAGATGGAGGAAGCGGAAGAAGGTTGCCGGATTTTGGAGAGAATAGCCTATCAGTTAGTTCAGTGGAAGAAGAGGGAAGGGAGCTAACTTGTTGAAATTGAGGGTGTGGAGGGGTATTTATAGGTTGCGGCGGCTGAGGAGGGTGTATCTAGACGGAGAAAGGTATAGGAGTGAGGTAACCACCGACATCTTCTCCGATGCTAGTAAGGTTAACTTCAACCCTAAAATGGGATTGCAGCTTCTTCAAGACCGGTGGATGAATAGAAGAGGGTGAGCACAAGGTTTAGGAGCTTGGAAAGGACGGAATGACGTCAGATTCGCGGTGATCGGTGGGTGTTTGCATCTCCTATCGAAAGCAGTCGAGGAGGCTGAAGAGGGAAAGAAGGAGAAGCGGTTTTCAGGGACTTACTTGAAATGAAAACTGAGGACCTTGGTGAAGAATAAGGACTCGATTGAAATAAAACATAAGGACTAAAATATAAACTAAGGTTTTCAAGGTTTATTTTAATTTAAATCTTTTTCAACTTTTTATATATGATTATAAATAAGACAATTATTATATTTAGACCTTGAATTTACATTTTTGACCTTTTTAGCTTAATTTATTTAATTAAGTAAGGTTACTTAAGTTATTACATACTTAGGTATAAATAATACTTAAGTTAGTTAATACATTAATTAGATAAATTACTGATGATATTTCGAGTCCAATTATTAATTAAATTATTGATAATATTAATTGGATAATAATATAACATTTTTAACTTATTTTAAGGTTGTTTACTATTTTATCCCTTATTTAATAATTAACCCATATATTTACATATTCCTTGCTAATTAACTAAGAAGACTAGTTAATTAGGGGTAAGTAGAGACCATGATGAGCTTCTCATCGATGACTCTGCAGCCAAGGTGCTGGGATTCAGATGCATGGACTTGAGGTTTTCCTCAGGGTGAGTCTGGACAATACAGAGGGTGTTGCACGATCTTGATGTGGAAAAGAATGTTCTTTTCTCGTTCTTTGTTAGTTAGAGAGGGTTTTAAGTTAAAATTTAAATGAAATAAAGTTGTTATGTTGAGACATGGAGTATTTTATGGAAATGGGTATTTGGTAGGTTTTGATCTATTATTTAGAGTGAGATGCAATGTGAATGTATCATCTAGAAATATTCTAAATAATGTTAGCTTTCATTTGATTCAATCTGTTTGCAGTAATATTGAATATTGTGATATATGACATAGTAGATTGGGTCATGTAAATTTCAATTCTTTAAAAAGTATGATGAGACTAAATATGATTCCTGAACATACCATAGCTAAAACTAAGAAATGTGAGATATGTGTGCAGACTAAACAAACTAGGAAGAATTTTCACTCTATTACTAGAGATACTGAGGTTCTAGATTTGGTGCATACGGACATCTGTGAGTTTAAAGGTGTTGACTAGGGACAATAAAATGAATTTTATCACTTTTATAGATGACAGTAATAGATATTACTATGTGTATTTGCTTAAGTCTAAGGATAATGCATTAAGTAAATTCTCCATCTTTAGGAAAGAGGCAGAAATACAAACTAAGAAAACTCTTAAGAGACTAAGGTCAGATAGAGGAGGGGAATATACGTCCAACTTATTTGATGAACAATGCCAAGCTTTTAGTACAGTTCATGAAGTGACGGTCCCACGCATATTCCCGTTAATCTAATGGGATAGCTAAAATGACCCTTCCCAAGGGTCATTTGGGCTTTTCTGAAAGCTTAGGGGCCTTTTCATAATTTTCTGTGCACCAAAAGGACGTTGTGCAGAGTATTTTGAGCTTTTGGAGGGGTTTAGCGCAATTTTAAAACCCCTAAAACTTGTTCTGTGGACTCCGGGGGAAAGAGGGGGTTCTACGGGGTTAAACCCGCAATTTCCTCAGGGCCCTCCTTATCCCACCACCTTAAAACCCTACCCCCCTCCACTATAAAACCCTTAAGACCCTCCCCGAAACCCACACCCATCCCCTCCACACCTTGCCTTGAGTAGCCACCCACCTCCTTCCCTCCTTTCCCTTGCAAACTGTGAGTGAGGGAGGAGAGTGAGAGAAGCAGGGGGAGGGAGAGCGTGAGGGGAGAGGAGTGTGTGCGGGAGGAAGAGGGAGAGCAGCAAGAGGAGAAGCCGTTGCTGCGAGGTGAGGAGGGCCGCTATGAGCAAGTCCTACGTGTGGAGTTTGGGTGTAACTCCTGTGATTTTCAGTCGTTTGTGACATTTTATAGACGGCTGAAGGACTCTGCAAACATCTAGAGAGAGCTCCAGGTGTCTGGAAGCATGCAAAGTATTGAGGTAATCTTTGCCCATGGTGTGTGCAGGCGCAGAAACCAAGTTTCTGCTACCTTAGCAGTTGTTGAGCATGGTCTTAGGTGCGTACATCTGTGCAAGTGCGAGAGGCATTGGGAAGGCGCGTTGGTGCGACATTTTAGGCGCTTTCGGACGTCTGGAGGTGGTATCGGACGTTCGACTGCCCCCCCAGACGACCGGGCGTAGTGTCAAATGTCTGCTAACACACTTAGACGACTGTGAGGGGTAGGAGACGACTAGAATAGAAGCAGGAACGCAATGCGAGATTTCTGCACACGTTTAAGATGTTTGGGACTCACCCTAGACGTCTGATGTCGGTCTGGACACACTACTGTGGCCACCAGGTTGCCGGTCCAGCCAGACCAACCTGCTTGGTCTGGTTCAGGTGAACTGGGAGGGGTGTTTGGGTCGGTTCAGGGCCTAAACGAAGTTGGATTTTTGTAATTAAAGTATCCTTGGTTTCCTTTCTGAATTTCCTACGTGTTAGAAGTGTTTCCACGTTGTTTTTCGCTTAATTGATGTACTCGAATATTGGTCAACAATATTAATGTATGGTTTGACCAACTGTTTGGCATAGGTCTCCAATTCGTAGTGCGCATGGGACCTGTGGAGACATTGGGATCCGTCGTTCGTGCCCCTATATCACCCGTACCTTTTGGTAGAGTGGTCCTCTCTACTCTCGTTAAATTAAATTGTTAAGTGCATGCCAAATTAGAGATCTCTACTTGGAACCTAGGACATGAAATGAATCCTAGGGTTGAGAATGGTGCATGTTTATATTCAAGCACTTGAACCTAGTTTGTTACAATTTAAGTATACATGCTGATAAATTCCATATTGTGAGTAATTGGCAACTAAATTGGTGTAATTGAATGCTTTTCTTGTTGAATCACGAGTTGCCTATTCTATGACTAAGAAACCTGAATGTGAATAGAGATACCTACCATGTATTGGAATGAAATGAGTACTATGCACGAACCTTTCGGGGAATTAGGAAAGTAATAAAAGTACAGTGACATGGATACTTGATGTATAATGGAATACCTCGCCTACACAGGCATGTTGGTTGGTTGTTTGGACTTGAGTACAGAAAGTGAGCTGGCCCTCGCATACGTAGTACCAAGGAGAGCTACCATTACTTTTGTGTAGAGAGAGAGCTAGTCTCCCCTTGGGTTGGGACCTGGGGTTAGGAATGGTCTCCCTACACCGACTCCTATTAAGCCTATTGGGCAAATTGGGATAGTCAGGCGAGAGTACGCAAACTGTTGAGGGGTATGGCCCCTATTCTGTTCTGTGCTGTATGTTAGAGCGCACTCACTACTAAAAATGACTAACTGCGTGCCAGTGTGGGGTACTCGTGCGCTTATCGCGCGTGCTGTAGTCACCGCTACGTTACGACCATGACCCTAGGATGGTAGACTGGGTGTAGGACTACCACGAGACATGTGTGTCCTGCATCAAGATCATTCCTTTAGGGAACATGTGGATTAAGTGATGATATGGACCTTTACTAGAATAACCGAATACTAAATACATAGTGATTACGAATGGAACCAGATGATAACTGTCTAAATAACTGAAAAATGTATGAATGATTTACTGCTTTCCTTTTATTTATTACATTAGATGTTCTTATGTTGCCACTCTACTTAGCGTTTAGCTGACAATAGCTGTATATGTTTAGGTCATGGAGTTGAGTAGCTAATACTACTGGCTGCAGAGGGTGGTAGGCCCAGTCGAGCCCAACAGTAGCTTGTTTCCTTTTCGTTACACTTTTGAGATACTTTCACTGTAGTGAGTAGTTTTAGTATTTTGAAACTTATGTCGTTGCTTTATGTCTTCTTATAGTTGTTGTGATGGCTAGCTAGCAAACCTTCCTTTTGCCTATAGCGTGTTGCCTTTTGAACCATTGTTATGTTTCTGTTACTGCCTTTTATTCTAATGCATAGCTACATTGCACGTGTGGATTGTTGTTTGATTCTTGCATTTGGCTTATTTCTCGATAGACGAGTAGGTCTTGGGATTAGTCAAGGCGACCCATTCCCAGGTTCCATGGGGAGCTGAGTTTAGGTCGTAACAATAGCAGAGTGAAAAAATAAGACCCTAACTGACATGGTCAATGCTCTCTTGCAAAGCTCAGGATTACCTGCTTACATGTGGGGGGTAGCTTTGAATATGGCATGCCATATTCTGAATATAATTCTCCTCAAGCATAAGGAAAGTAGTCCATTTGAGATTTGGGGAAATAGAAACCAAGTTTGAAATACCTTAAAGTGTGAGGTTGCCTTGCAAAAGTGGTTGTCCTAGAACATAAGAGGAAGAAGCCTAAACCTAAGATAGTTGATGCGGTCTTTCTGGGTTATGTCGATAATAGCTATGCCAATAGATTTTTGGTAATAAAATTTGAGATTTCAGGCATAGATGTCAATACTATTGTTGAGCTTCGCGATGCTACATTTTTTGAGGATGTCTTCCCTATGAAGACTGAATTACCTTAAAATATGACTTCACATGATCTAGCCACCACATGTGGTTTTATTCCTGGTCAAGTAGAAATGATGTCTAATGTGGGGGCTAGCTCTTCCCCTTCTGAGCCCATTCAAGTAGAAGAGTCTGAGCATGGGAGAAGTAAAAGACTAAGAATTGCTAAGGATTTGGGAAGTGATTTTATTACTTACCAAATTGAGGGCGATCACCCTACTTATCGTGATGCGATGGCTTCTTCTGAAGCTAAGCACTGGAAAGATGTTACTAAGAATGAGATTGACTCAATCATCTCCAATGGCACTTGAGAGTTGGTTGATTTACCTCCAGGGTGTTCTACTATTCGGTGCAAGTGGGTGTTTAAGAGAAAACTCAAGCCTGATGGATCAATTGAAAAATACAAAGCTAGATTTGTTGCCAAGGGGTTCAAGCAAATGTAAGGAATCGATTATTTCGATACCTATTCTCCAGTAACTAGGATAACTAGTATCCAGATGCTTGTTGCATTAGCTTCTATTTATGATCTCACTATCCACCTAATGGATGTGAAGATTGCCTTTCTTCATGATGATCTTGAGGTGGAGATCTATATGGACTGGCCTGAGGGATTTGTAGCTCCTGGGAATGAGAAAAAGGTTTGCAAGCTTGTTAAATGTTTTTATGGTTTGAAATAAGCACCCAAGCAATGACATGAAAAGTTTGATAAGACTATGCAATTTTTTAGCTTTGTAGGTCACAAAACTGACATGTGTGTCTATTCTATGATTAAGGGTGATATGTGTATTGTCTTATGCCTATATGTAGATGATATATTATTGTTTGGATCAGACATTAGAATTGTGAATAAAACTGAGTTGTTCTTGAGTAGTAAGTTTGAGATGAAGGATATGAGTGTTACAAATGTGATCCTAAGCCTCAAACTGATTTGATTAACAGAGGCGATAACTATTTCTCAATCTCATTATGTTGTGAAGATTCTTGAGAAATTTGGCTATGAAGATTGTAAGGTTGTAAGCACTCATTTTGATTCATCAAAAACTCTCTATAAGAATAAAAGTGGAACACTTGTTTCACAACTAAAATATTCACATATTATAAGAAGCTTGATGTATTTAGCTAACTATATTAGACCAGATATTTCTTTTTCTGTGTCTAAGGTGAGTAGATATACAAGATGTCCTGACCATAGCCATTGGGATGCCTTAGACTGAGTACTTAGGTACTTAAATGGAATAGTTTCCTTTAATTTGCATTATGGTAAATATTCTTTAAGTTGGATCAGTCAAATGGAGGATTCCAAGAGTAATGGTGTTACATGGTATGTCTTGACCCTTGAAGGTGATGCAGTCTCCTCGCGGTCTGCAAAACTGACCATTTTAGCCCAGCCTACCTTTGTTGCGGAGCTATGTACTTTGGACACCACTAGAATTGAGGCTGAAAAGCTAAAGGGACTTCTTACAGAAATCCCTGTGGTGGGTAAGCCAATTTGTACGATATCTTTGCATTGTGATAGCATGACTGCTATAGCAAAGATTAAGAGCTCAAAGTTTAATTAGAAAACAAGGAAATATATCCAAATCAGACTCAAGTTTGTAAGGGATTTAGTGTCTCAAGGAGTGATTGCTGTGGAATTTATAGGATCCAAGGATAACACAGCAGATCCGTTTACTAAAGGACTTGATAGATCTTTAGTCCTTAAGTCTAGACTTGGGATGGGACTGAGACCCATTGGGGGTTCACCCATAGCAGCAACCCAACCTAATTAAGTGGACATCCCACAATGTAGGTTCAACGTGGTAACAATAAGCTGTATGGGGAACTAGTTGGTACTCATTGTTAGATGTTTTTATATCTGAGTTCAATTCCTAGAAGCCTGAATGCCTTAAGCTGCAAATTTAGGATGGGTAAAGGCTCTGAATAGGTTCAAGCCTTTATGGTAGGATGTGAGCAGTGCATTCTTGGAGAATGCCACCTATGCGAGTGTTATTGTGGGCCGCAAGTAAGGGAATAGGGTCTTTTCTGATTACACTCATAAAATAGGATAGGGTGGATGGCCCTTAAGAGCATCAACCTTAAAGATTATCAACAGGAACTTCATGATCTGTTATCACCACTATACACCCAACATCAATGGTTTAGAGTTCAAGACTAGTTTTACTTTATTCCTGTGGTGGTGAAGGTGGATGACTCAGGTAAGGGTTCAAACCGGAAGGTACCCTTATTGAAAGCAGAATGTGGCAGCCGAGGAATTTATCGTTGAATTTCGACGATGAATTTATGGGGGAATGTTCCATTTATGAACCTAATTGCATCAATAGGGATGCAATTGTTATATGGTGACATGGGAATTTATGTTGAAATCAGTGAGATTTGGGAGAGGCTTTTAGTCTCATATTAGAAGTGGACAAATCTCTTGGTGGGTGTAAAAGGCTTCTGCCTCCCATTGCTTATGTAACAAAAAGTAAGAGGTGGGGTTGAGGATTATGCATGCAAGCACGCACGCCCCACCTCGCCCTAGTTCGGCTCGGGCTCGGGCTTGGGCTTACGTGAGAATCAATTTGGAACTTGGAAGTTTGACTCTTTTATTACGAACTTCTAATCTCATGATTTTGAACTAGATTGATTGATTAAAAGGTAAAATTGGTCGACCAATTATTTTAATCGATTAATGAGTTAAGTTTGGTCAATCAATTGACTTAGTCGACCAAAAAGTTAAGTTTGATCGACCAATTCATTTTGGTCGATCAATGAACTTAATTGATTGATCAATTGCCATATTTCCATAAAACGAGAATTTTCATAAACATCTGATCATAGGCTCTATATAAGATCTATGAAGGGCTCTCATTACATGCACAACAAGAGTAGAAAAGTTTTCTCCACTCTCACCCTCTCTCTCTCGTTCTTGTCTTTCTTTCTTAGTGCGTTCGTTTGATGTGAGATTGGTAGAGAAATCTCCAATCACTTTTGTCGATCTTGCACAAGAAGATTGAGAGATCCACGAAAAGGTTTTGGTTGATTAAACTATTAAATTGGTAGATTAATCGGGAATTTGGTTGGAAACCAAATTATCTCGGCTTCGTTCTCCTGAGGTGGTTTTCGAGGACGGCCAAGATCGGAGTGTACCGAATCTTGGAGGTGGATCGTCATATCCTGGGAGGAGTTCATCAAACTTCAACGCACTGGTATTATGGGAGGTGATACCTTATCTATGGGAAGTTCTTAATGGGCACTTCGATCAGAGTAATCTCTAACCTTTCTTCGTTTTGTTTATTTGTGATATTGCATGTTATTTGTTCTTTATTTTATTCTAGATCTTGCCAAATCATATTTAACTTACTTGATTTAGGTTTCTTGATCTATGCGAAAATGTTGAAAATGGATATATTTTTATTTATTTATTTCCTTTATGTGTTAATTTTAATAGTATTTACAATTAGTTTGCCAAATGTATGTGTTCATGAATAAAGATGTATTTGTCTCGGGTCAAAGGATGCGCTTTCTCCAGGACAACATTGGGGATGGATTTTAATTATCTCTTGTTTCATCAAATGAACTACTTTAACTTGATCCACATGAATGCCCTGATCTTCATTCAAGAATATTAATCAAGCAACAACCATTTGAGAAGGTAGTCATTTCAACTTAGACCGGAGAACAAATGATTAAATCAAATAATTTCTTGATGTGCTATCAGAATCGTTTAAATCTTCGAGTCAACACACATCGAATTTATTCAATTTGGCTAAGTATGCCTCCCTATTCGTACTAAAAGATCCAATTTATACACCGGTAATAATCTAATTTTTTTATTCAGATGAAATGTAACTCATTATATTATTTAGATGGCTCGCTCAAAGTACACAAAATCTAACTGTGACATGTTGTAAAAAGAATGCTTCATACATACATGTGAGGTAAACATATATTAACACATTGCTCATATCATATGATCACAAGTCCTAAACGAGCCAATATATTGATACAATTTTACCCATTAAATTCGAATTTCCATCGTTTGTTCTTAGATGTATCTAAATCTATGCAAGTATATATATCTATAAAGTAATAATAAAATAAATCCAACACAAATTAACACGTTTTAAACATCAAACACATTCAAAATGCAATTAAGTTGTCTAAATCTAAAAAAATAACTGCTAAATTTCTCCTATACTATGAAATTCTTCTTAACAAATATATGGTGGGCACACCTATGTGATAAGTATTCACAAATAATATATAAACACACACCACATTTCATTTATATAGATAGACTAGCATTTCATGTAGAAAAACACATCATTCATATCACATTTCATATCCATCACCACCACAACTGTCTTCGTCCCCAGCTCCTCCACCTCAACCAACCCTTCTCATCGTCATGGCTGAGCTATCCCCCCCTTCCTCTTCCTCACAAACAGTGAACCCCCTCCCCTCCTTTCCTCTTCTTTCACGATCCTTTCCCTCCCCTTCCTCTCCCCTATTGCACCCTTGCTACCACTCCACTGTGGTTGTCATCCCCATCAATGATCACCTCTCTTCCCTTCCCTACCAACTTCGTTTCCTTCTTTCCTTCCTCTTTCCCTCTCCTATTTTTCCCCTTCCCTCCCTTCCCCACATCAAGCATACAAATCCACACACACACATACAATGATAGAATAACTTAACCAAATGCTTGACCTATGAATTGAAACATTTTCTATCTTCAAAACATTCAAAATTGTATTAACTTGTCTAAGTCTAAAACAATTTTGGTAGAGTTTTCCCTATGCTATGGGATTTTTTTTCCAAATCTTGCATTAAAAAATGACACATAATAATACAAACTTAAATACATACTACATACGATAATTTTAGTGCATGGACACACCCTATATTTCATTGACATACATTGTTCACGTACTTATCATTCACATAATGACATTTCATTCATTCACGTTCTATCAAGCAAAATTAAGGATTATCTTAAACTAGTTTGACCTCGAAGAAAAGGAGAGAGCCCAATATGAACTACTTGTACGGAAAGAGAATAAAAGACTTGAAACATATGAAACATTTAATCCCAATGCCAATGTCCTCGCAAAGAATCGGCTTATGATGAAGTGTTTTATGGCCCGGTGGGATTGGGGATTTTGGTAATTTTTGGCAAAACTTGTGCTTATCCTGTATTGAGCCGAGGGTGTAAAGTACTTCTTACTTTACCTCCCAAGTAAAGAAAAAAGAAAACATTGCATAACAAATCTCCACATGAAATTAACAACCTCCTTAAGCCACTAAATGTTGAGTAAAGTGGTATACACAGAAAGCAAGAAAGGAACTACGAAGTGAGTACTAATTAATTTATCTTTATAGTTATCCGTTAGTTTCAATTTATCTAGATGAGTGTCACCTATATATTTTATTACATATCACTTCCTTGGAAGACACAAGAAGATCTCATTGTGATATTCCGAGAAGTATGACAAGTATGTAATATCTTCTTGGTTAGAAAGATGCCTTGCCCTTGTCCTATATCTCATTCCATCACCTCGAGATTCTGGTATAGATAGTGTGTTGACTGCATATTACAAGTTGTATGCATAGATGAGACTTACATTGACTTATAGATGCCCTCTCTATGGCCCGGACACGATCTAAAACAAGATCAATTCATTATAACCATTCAGTTATCCATTCCCCATATTCGTTTTCCATTATATTTACTTTATTAAGGACTCATCACAACCTTTTTTAATGACACTCGTCCAAATTTAATCATATAAATCATCAACTTGTACCTTATAGTTTGAATTGTTTTTATATATTTCTTTTCTTTTAGTATGAGATATTGCAACACTCTTTCTTCATTCTTTTGACAATTTCTTATTTTTTAATACTATATAATTTCATAAGCCAAATAATCTCTTTTTCTTAAACAAAAAAATGCAAAAACATTTATAAAGTTGTTGCCACAATGTTTTTTTTTTTTTTTTTAAATTTTCATAACTTCCTATCGACTGCATCAATATCCCTCAACATATCACTCTAGGATCAAGGTTACGATCGCCCTTCTGTCAATTATCTTTGAAGTAAATAATTGAAGAAGGTTGTTTGTTGGTGCCGGCTACATGATGCACTTAGAACTTACTTCTTCATCTATTTCATGACATTTTAATCTTCCATCCTTCAATAAGAAGAAAGGGCCAAGTTTCAACTCTATCTTGAAGTATTTTTCTTGAGAATTTGAGAAAAATGGGATGGTTGAACAAGTTATCATTTGAAACTAGTAGGCCAAACATTAGGTCAAGCTCAAATTCAAGCATATATCATGCATTGATCAAGTTGGTGTCAATAATGTCAACTCATGCCTGAGTTTGGCGCAGATTCGTCCATTGGGCTAGCTACATCTTAAATTTTTGAGCAGGATATGTATATGCAATTTTTCTAATTAAAAATGCAAAAAACATTTTTAAAGGACGTAAAATGCACTACCATCCTCTGGGGCCAACGTCGATTTGCCACTCTAGTAGCTATTATATATGTGTACCTCTTTAAAGGGAGAATTAATGCCCGTACGATTGGATCCATGTAGTTTGTGGATAACAATGACCTCCTAAAATAATCTACGTATGATTAATGCATAATTCCTTCTGGTAAGCATTGTAACTTTTGTCAATAACACGTACAAGTACCAACCAACGATTAATTAATGCATAAAGATCTAGTACCAGTGCATGCACGCATGTAAGATACAATCGGCATTGTAGGTCTTAGTTGTAATTACGTTAACTCCAAGTGATTATTTACATGGAGGAGAAACAGTATTGTGATAAGCATAACTGGCTGTCTCACATATACGATGGTTCCTTTCTCTATATAAGGTCACTCCCACTCCACCTATTCTTCCCACACCTAAAGCACTTCCAATCTCGGCTACAGCCTTCTTGGCAGTTGCACATCTCTTCCAAGGTGCTTCTCTTTCTCTTATTCTATAGCTTAATTGTTTTAGGATCCCATAAGTTAAATTGTTTTAGACATAATATTTTGTTGTCTATTTTACAATGCAAGGCTCTTAAACAATCCAATAGTTTGCGTTACTACTAAGCTATTAACATTTGGGGTTTCCTTTAAATATTTGGATTTCATACTATCTTTCTCTAAATATTAGTATCTAGCCATTTTCCTTGCAAATATTTGTTGATTTTTGCGATGCTGAATGATGTTTGTGAAGTTCACACCTTGAGTGATGGATATTTTAGTTGATAAGTTGTTATAAACTATAGATTTAGAATGAAGGTAGAAGATTCATAAATTTAAATTGAACTGTTGCAATTATTTTTCTTCGCTTACCCCATGTAAAAAGCTTTTGACATGGGCTAGAAAAAGGACATTAGAGTACCTTGTCATTTTGCAAGAGTTAGATGCCTCGTGCGCACATGACAGAGTGGTCAAATTACTATTTTACTTGAATACAACTACAAAAAGTGTAAATTATTAAGAATTAGTTTACTGAAACTAAAAAAAATAAAATTGATATTAATTTATAATTTTTTATTTGTAAATTAATGTTAACATCGATTTATGCCTATTTAAATTAGCTAATGTTAAATTGTGACACTAACTTCTGTAGTATTTATCTGATAGTAAAATTAATTAAGAATATGAAATACTAGGGATATTATTAAAGTTGTGAGTGACTAAATCTAGATTATCAGATGGAGGATTAAATGGTCAAGTAAATAGAGATTTTGAAAGGTTAATCGGCCACCTAACAAATTAAGCCTAAAGGTCATGAATTTATTATGATACTTTACAATATTTGTGACCTTTTTCGTTGGTACGACAAGCACTCCTTGCTCCTACCTGAAATGAAGTAATATGGTAACTTCCTGACTTTCAAATTAGAAAACAAGGAAGATTATGTCTATACTTGAACATATCTTCTCCCCCTGCAGAGAAAGTGTAAGGGTGTAGTCGTGCAAGGGTAGGATTTATGCCCACTCACGATTTAAAAAGAAAAAAGGAAAAAGAGGATTTATGCCCACTGTTCTTGTCTTTTTTTCTCAATTAATTTAATGGTAGAGATTGAAGTGCAGAAATAAAAAGTCTAGAGTCAATAGGTCAAACATTAATATGTCCAAACCATCCTAGAAATTAACAAAAGAAAAAAGTATCTATGTATGCATGTACGATTTGCAATATATCACAGATGCATCATACATACGCATTTTCTTAATGACCCATCTACGTGCCATTGTATGTGTATTAATTTAACACTATTCTTAGATCATCAAGAAAGAAAACTTTAAGCTGCCATATTTTAATTTCTTCACTAACTTCTCTTTAATTCTTTATTGATTTGTGAACTTGAAGATGAGGAACTTCCTCCCAACAGCAATTCTTCTATTGGGAGCACTCCTCCTCCTCCACCTCCTCCCTCTCTGCATGGCTAGGGGGTACCCATGCTCCCGTCCATGCGTGAGGCCATACAAACCCATGCCAAAGCACAGGCCATACTTACCACACCCCAAGCGCCCTTGCCCTCCCAAAGTTAGGAGGCCTCCTGTGAAGCCACCAAGGCTGACCTGCCCCATGCCCCCCGACTACATGGACGGATGCGTCAACCAGTTCGGCGGTCTCATCACCATCGTCATCGGACAGGGTCTCCTACAGCAATGCTGCCCTCTCTTCCACGGCCTCGAGCCGGAGGTCGCCTCGCACTGCCTCTGCCGAGGCTTCCAGAACGCGGTCCCCAACCCGTCCTCCTTCTCTCCTAGGATAAAGGACTTGCTTGGTGGCTGTGGCTACCCGCCCGTCGACGTCCCGTGCGCCTAAGGGACAAAGGATGGGGGAGTAGCTCTCCAGCTGTGCATGGTTTTCATCATTCATGTGTGGTGTGTGCTTAATTTGGATGGTGAATAAAGAGTGGAGTGGTTACATGCATGTATGTATGTGACTGTGGTGCTCTAACTGGGCGTGAAGTGTGTGTGCATGCTTGTGTGTGTAGGCTTTTTCATTTGATTTCTTAAGGCTTATTTGGGGTGTGGTATTCGTCATTGGATTTTATTTCTACTTGAGGGTTAGTTGGGTGCTGGATTGAAGTATGTATATGTCATTTGATCTTATATTTCTACAAGGAAATTGTTTGGTGAAGAAGATTGTGCGAAGATATTAGACATTTTGTTTTCTTAGAGAGTCTGTGACTTCAATTCGCATTTTATGGCATAAAAGTACGTGCTAATACCATCTAATATTGATGTTAATTCTCGCTAAGAATCACTATTTATTTGCACAAAGATTATATGGTGGCAGTATATTTTATTTGTGTGGCACTCAGGCATTACCTAATTTTGATCATTATATGTCATGATCGTCTGCAAAATTTTAGAAACTCAACATATATACATGTAAAATAAAATGGGTGTAATGAATCATCACAGAATGCAATATCATAGCTTTATTTTTTTTCAATATTATAGCTTTATTATGCTTATATATTGGTGTTATAGAAATCTAAGATTAACATTTAACCACATTAATGATGAAAAGTTTAGCGTGATTCTTGCTTGAGGGACATGTCACTTTTGCGCATTTTCTACGAAGGCCCATTACCTTTTTCTCTGGAAAAGGGGAAAAAAGAGTAGAACGGAGCATATTTTATTACAGAGCGGAAATTTGTTCGCGAAACAGGACCTGGAGACTTGGCCAAAACTCATCGAGTACAAAAAAAAAAAAAAAAAAAAAAACTAACCACGACACATGACCTAATATAAAATACTATAAAATATAAAGTGTGATCTATACGTCGTTAGCCAGTATATCCGCAAATAGCATAAGAAGTTGTCTGGTCAGCAAAGACATAAGGCATCCGTAATTGTTCCAACTTCATCATACCTAAAATCCTCACCGAGAAGGGACTAGCATTCAAGAAGGTGCTCCAGCAAGAAACCCCTCCATGAGGCAGCAGGGCAGCAGACTGCAAGAAGTGCACCAGAGTTACACAATTAGCACTCCTAAAAGATCACGAACAATTAATTAGCACAGAGGTGGTCCCGACGACTCTACAAATTAAGTGTTTATGTTCATTGTTGAAAGAACAGCTTATGTGCATACAAATATTGGGTCAATCAAGAATAATTCACGAACCATCGAGAATTAGAGCAGTCGTATTTCTTCAATGAGATGCCAGCAACTTGACTTTCCAAATAATGGAACTAAACCTATTATTCAGAAATTCTAAAATCACATGCACGCATGACATGAATCAGTTTACTTTTTGTTACTTAACCGTAATCTAGAAACTATTTTCTTGAAGCTGCAACAAATAACTATGACATACGACCGTGCACGATCTCTTTTTACAAGCTAAAAGGTTATTTTAACTTGAATTTCTGGTACTTGTCCCCGTGTATAAATGGATCCCGTGTATAAATGGATCGTATTTCGTCCCATATATCAACCGAGCCAAACTTTCACTAGCTTTTAACAGCGTTGATTTGCACTGTGAAAGAGCGAGAAAAATCTTGGGAAACCATGACATAAGCCTAAGCGAGTGTAAGATACGTAACTGATTTTGGGAAAGAATGGCACACCAATAATTGAGATGCATCTATTAGTCTTCACTTTTGCGAAGAGGACATCCTGCATAGGATGCTGTTTTGCATGCAAACGAACAAAGCTGCATTATAGCCAGAGAAGACAAGGGGCGCCAGTACAGCAGGGGTTCAGATTGAAGTAGGAAAATGACGTTTTAGGCAATGGTTCAAAGATCGAACTGTGTCGACTGATAGAGCTGGTTGGACTAAAATTCGGCAAAACATTGACTGGGCCAGTCGATTTTTAAAATAAAAGTCTAAGCCGGTGCGAACCCGAGTCAACCGACTGAACCGGACCGCCGGCTCTACTACTCAAAAAAATAAAACAATCGCAGACTAGAGGACAAAAAGCCCTGCCCCTCCTCGCTCGACCCCAAGCTGCTGCACTCCTCCTCCACCTCCCCCTCCTCCATAAGAATTGGCTGATGATGGCCCCTGGTACCGCCAGAGCAGCCGTTAAGGCTGCAGTGCATGTGAGCACCGCGACGATGATGACAGTGGACGAGAAGGATCGCGTTTGAGATTGGACTTCCCCATCAACTTCAATGGCACTGTCGGCAGCATCGGCGTAGTTCTCATCGTTTCGTTCGTGTGATTCTCTCTGTGCATGCAATGTTGACAACCAATATTCAATGAAATTAACACGGATTCTTCGGTATTAATTAGTAAAGGATTGACGACCTACCAATTGATATGCTTTCCAGCAATTGATTTGGATTTTGAATGCCACAACTTTAAGTCTTTTTTAATATGAAAAGGGAAGTAAGAAACGACGTCCGTACACAAAACAATTCGTACGGATTCTTCGGTTATATAATTGTAAATAGAAGTACTAAAGGATACTGCATGATACTCGATCACCATCAATGCTCTTTAATATGAACGAGGGCAAGGAAATGTAAGTTGCTTAGTTAATCACTTTGATGTCTTTTAGTAAGAGATCCATACATGTTTCTATATGTTATGTCTAAAATATTTTTGGTTATTCTTTATCTGCAACGAATCCAAGTAACATTTTTCAATGGATATATTTAATTTTCTCATCAACTAAACCTTGATTCAACCCAATTTGATCAATGCATATCAAATTAAAGTTTGATCAATTTGACTTCTTTCAATTCAATTCAAATGGAGATGTCATCACCGATGTAATCGATTTGAACCGCTAATTGAATTATTAAAAGTTAAAAGTAAAATTTTATTTTGAACCCTTACTTTTAGACGTAACAAGAAATAAAGGAAACGATTTTACAAGGTGTGACAAAAGAGCAACAGGAAAATGCCTTATTGGGAACATCTTTGTCGGAAATATTATGTGTACCCTTTTTGAATATAAAATTACTTTCTTGTGGACCATCGATGACTATCATTATGTCAAAGATTAGTTTAAAGTGTTTAAATCTAATTCAAATTAATGTCAAAGACTTAAAGAATTTGTTTCGAGGTCATGCATGGACAGTGATATTTAGCAGTTTTCTTTCAGATACAAGACCCACATCTAACAAGGATTATAGGATGTATTAGTGTACATGTACACACGTGACGTTAGCCTTTCCATCAAAGAACCCAACATAGAGTTGATTTTAGAGCACAATTCATTTCTTTCCCTTTTGTAAGAGAGATGACCTAAAAATGCATCAAATCTCAATTCTTGATAAAATTGGATAATCTATCCTAAGATCTTCCCTACTATGGAACATTTAACCACTGCAATCTTTTTGACATCATGCCCACATTTAGCAGCTTTATCGGATTCTATTAATCTGATATATACACGCATTATGCACTCCAAACAGACCTCAAAGCAAGCAAGCAATTACCCTCTATATGCCTCCCCGCGCACTTCTTCAATCATGCCTCCTCCTCTTTCTCCCATCTCCTTCACTACCTTTAAGCCTCAAAGTGATCCCAATCCGATCCACATTCCTCTCTCTAGATGCTGTGAGACCTCGCCTCAAACTACCTCATCTTCGACACTGCCAGCGAGCTTACATGGATACAGTGTGATCCATGCGTACAATGCTTTCCCCAATCTCGACCCATCTATAACTCCAGCTAGCGGGTCAAGCACGTTCAAAGTGCTCCCATGCAGCTCACTCAATTGCACTGGTCAACGATGTCGAAGGGGTGTATGCCAGTACGAAAAATTTTACGCCAACCCATCGTCCTACAGTTTTGGAGACTATGCCACACCGCACCGCAAATGGCTTACTTCCACGATGTCATTTTTGGATGCCGGAAGATACAACAAATGAGAGAAAATAAGCCCACTCTTACAGAGGGGGAAGTGGGTTTCTCGGGTTGGGGGTTGTGGCTAGTTTATGGAGAAGAATATTACCTCAAGGGATAACTCCCATTTACGTCATAAGATAATTTAATCTGTCGTGGCATCCCTAGGTAAGTTAATTTGCGTTTGTTAGAGGTTAACTTATTCCGTAAATTTATTTATATCTTTCGTCACATCAAAGAATAACCTTATTTCCTAACATCTATTAAGTAGATATAAATAAGTGTAAATTCTTAATTTTAAGTAAATAGATACAAAGATTATCCCATGTTACAAAGAGATTGACCCATATTAACTATCCCCTGTAAATTTATTTATATCTTTTATCACATCAAAGAATAATCCCATTTCCTAACATCTTAAGTAGATATAAATAAGTGTTAACTCTTATTTTTAAGTAAACAAACACAAAGATTATCCCATACTACAAAGAGATTATCCCGTATTAACTATCTCCCATAAACTAACCCTAGAGGTCCGCTCTCACTCCAGAATCAGCTCCAGAGCAACAAAAGTTCTCATGCTATTTAAGTGCATTCGTAGGTGACATCGTGACGTCTGGACGCCTTCGCTTTCGGGATGAAGCCACGCTAATGAGTCCAGAGGTTTGGCCCATCACAAACTGAATTTAGTTGCATGGAATGGATTGGATTGACTATTGATCACGAGCTCGATATGGTTTGATATTGCATTACAATTCTGGCAGCATTAAGTCGACTTCAATCTATTCAGTGCATAAACCGATCTAGAACGTCCACATATCTTATCCATAACGATCGGACAAACCAATCGCTGTTTACAGTTGAAAAGAACATTTACCACGAAAAAATCTGAAGAAGTTTTATCAAGAAGTTTTATCCCCGTTTGTGGCAGTTATTACATGTTAGAATTATAATATGAACCTACATATATTATTATTAAGGAATTATATGTTAGATATGTATATATATTTGAATATCACATTTATGATCATTAAAGTGGCCTAATTATGTAAATTGGTGATTCACATCTCATTAGGATATGTGATTTAATACATAGAAATTTTAAGAGAAAAATACAATTCCGTGATTGGTGAAATTGACATTTTAATTTAAACGATTATGGTTTCTAGATGGGTGAGGGCAAAATGTACATTTGATTTTCTGCATTCCATAATAGAAAAGTTATAAATAGAACCCAAGGGATATCACACCTACCACCACCCCCATAAGTTCTTTTCATTCTCTCAACCTTCTGGAAGCACCATAGCCATCGACTCTCGTTAGAAAAGCAAGCTCACAGCTCCAGAGGATCTTCGCAATCTTCGCTTCGCTTCTACTGCGATGGACTCAAGTATTCATCAATCATTTTTCTTTCGTTTTCATTTTTATTGTTGGTATAAAGAATAGAATATTCTTAGAATTTAATCCAAAATCATTCGATTTTAATTTTATACTAATTAAATCCATCATTACCTGCTCCTAATCGACGTAAGCGTCGGACATCGTCGTATTGGGTTTGAACGAGAGACATTCCATCCAAACGGGCCACACGGCCGGTTCGTAATCGATTCAGGAAGTATTGCTACGGGATTTGCATCTGGAGGACCATATGAAAGGGTCATGGCGGCATAATTCAGGGCCTGCTTCCAGCAATTTGGGCTCCAAGCGGTTCTCCTGTACCCTGAATTCCTATGTTACAACAATACACGAAGATTTACGTCATACCCAACAATGACATTACACTTCGAGGCAACGGATTATGTGGTCGAAATGAAGCAGCTAATACAACTCTTTGGTGGTACATACTCCTGCGTGATGGTGCAAAAAATTCCATGGATAAGCTTGTGGGGGTCAATGCACCAGGATGATCATATATAGGATGAGCTATAAGATCACTAACATGGAGCTATCCTTTGTTCGTGACGATTGTAATCGAGTTTCATGATCGCTTATATCTAACTTGATGGTTCTAATATTATGGCATGTAGCTTACTTAATTTTGCAGAGAATAATATATGCACTCTGATAGAAACAACTGTCCCATTATTGGGTAAAACATGCATGTATGTCAGTCAGGGAATCCGTTGCCCTTAGGCAGTTCAATTCTTATGTGAGATGTACATGAGATAAGGATTGCATTTTTAAATTTCAGAACTTGTTTGCAAGCTTGTGGAAAGCTAAGCTTTATTTAACTTGTAATATAAGTGACTGAAATCAAGTTTTATGATTCTACGTAATCTTTCGTCTACAACAAAATAAGCCCATTGTTCTTTCTTTCCGCTAGATCCGTGTTCTTCTTGCACGGAATGACAATAACCACCCCTTATTTATCCCTCTTGACCAACTCCAGTGTATGATCCTCGCTTCTTAGTTCTTACCAGAGGAAAACCCATAATGATCTATTTAATGTTTACTTGGAATTAATGCACTAACTGGGTAATTTTGATCTCCACCGTTCCTCAATGACACAAGACAACAAAAAATTTTCAAGCAATTTGTATATATCAACTATTTAATAATTAATCTCCTTGCCATCCTACAATAATATTTGCGTGATCTTTTCAAAAAAACTAATATTTGCGTGATATGTAAACACAAAACCAAAATTGTTATGTAAAAATGAAATAGGGTCGTTTTTACACATATTCAACGTAGAAAGTTACTAGTGTTGAAGCCATCCACCCTTTGTGTGGGCAACTATATATAACAAATGATAAATTATCGTCCATATGTTACAAACATATAATTAACATGCATTTAATTATAATTCATTATATCAGCTATGTCTGAATGTGAAAAATGATTCATGGAATACAAAGTCAAAACATAGCTCTCCTCAACCCCCCTCCTCTTTCCCCGTCTTCTTTGATGGTGAAGGTGTTTGTATAGGTTTGATCGGCCTCTTGAGGTTGATCGGGACCCTCTTCTTGCCAGATGATTCTCTCCTCCTCCTCGATCTCGCCACCATTGTCGATCTTAACATGCATGGTCGAATGCGAGTGAGGATGCGGAGGCCAAATAGCTAGTTTTCTTCCACGGCATGCTCATGCAGCAGTTGGAGGGAGCTTCCCTTTCGTCGAGCGACCTGTGCAGCGTTAATTGAGGAGGGAGCTGCGTGCGTTGGCACGTTTGCTCGGATTCGCGTGTCGGTCGTTAGTTATTATGGTTGTGTGTTTTGTTTGTTGGTGGTGACTTGATCTTTCTTTGTTCTTATTTTTATAGTGTAATTTAAATTTTGTTGGAGACTACGTATGACCCCGTATTTTTTACGGTCGAGATTCTGACGTGTGTCAGTGGTTGATTTTGATCTTCGAATTGTCTTATTTCGACTATCTTATTTGCACATTTCTTTAAGATTATTCTCATTGGCGCATGTCATATCTACAAGTATATGGTCACTCTACTTCTAGGAGATCATCTAATCCCCAATCGTGAGGTACTTTCTTTTTTTTTGTTATCCTCGTCTTTATTTTTTTCTGAATTTTAACCTCCTCTCATATCTACAAGATGCAACCTTTCCCTCCCGTGAGCGTAAGGATTTTCTCTTTTCTTTTTTTCCCTTCCTGAGATGCATTTCTTTTATCGGATAATTCATCTTTTTAATGAAATTATTATTATTATTTTTTAAGAAAAGCTCCAGCGCTATTGAAGTTCGAATAGAAAAATGTTTAAAAGAATTACATTGATATGTCTACCATGATAATGTTGGTATATATCTATATATTTTTGCAGCCACAATTAAGTTCAATTGCGTTTCAAAATTTTGTTGGATTTAACACTGTATTAATTTTGTTTCTCCATTACATAGTTAATTATGAGATATAATGTACACCAAGTTCAAAATGTTAGTTAGTCTTTTGCAAATATTCTAAGCTCCTTTGTTACACCGCTGTAATCGTAAGTAAGTACTAAAATTGAAAATTTATGGCTTTAATTAGTTTATCGTTTCAATGATAAGTGAATCACTTTTGCATTCATTTTTAATTAGATCCCAGTTATATAAATTTTCTTAATTTTGTCATTTTTATGATTTTTAATTAATCATACACTTGATATTATGGTTACATGCTTAAAATATAATAAATTGTAATCGAGGCCTTAATTTTGAATAATGCCAGTCCGAGTGTAGCTCATTTACTTTAGCTAAGTCTTAACTTAGACCTGGGCCGAATTTTTACAAATGAAATGGATCTCGGTCCGACTCATAAGTCCGCCTGCTAGAATGGGTTTGAACAGGGCCTTGCTCGGCCTTGAATGGCTGTGCTCAGCCTACTTGCACGCTATCAGCTCGGAGGCTGGGCTAGTTGGGTCAGCGTCAAACCGATTCGCCCAGAGATGTTCCGCGCCCGACAAACTCTCCCCGATCCGAGGTCCAATTCCACCCGCAGAGCACACCAGCCACCCGGTGTGACCGGTATATGTATCAAGTGCGCAGGTTCCACGTCTCTTACTCAGCCCGCCTTCTCGACGGCGGAGAGGGGAAGAGGAGAGGAGAAAATCCCAGAAAGCGCAGCGGGGAGGGGAGTGAGAGGGAGATCCATGGCAGCGGCAGCGGCAGCGGCGGCGGCGGCGGCGGCGGCGGCGAAGAGAGTGGGCCCCGTCCTCCGAGCCTCCCTCCTCGGCACCCTCACCGCCACAGCCACCACAACCACCTCTTCCTCCCCCTATATAAGCAGAGCAGCCACCTCTTCCACCGCACACCTCCCCTTCTTCCCCAAACCCTCGCCCATCCCCCTCCCCTCCCGCTCACCCTCTCCTCTCCTCCTCCTCCCCCGCCGCTCCTTGTCCTCCTCCTCTGCCGGTACATCTCTCGTCCTCCCTCCTTCTTCTCCCCCCCCCATCGTCGCCCTTCCGCTTGTGATGGAAGTGGATCCGCAGGTTCGATCGTAGTCGTCAAGTCCGCGGAGGAGCTCAACAGCTCCCTCAGCAAGGCGCAGGGTGAGAGATTGATCGATCCTCTTAGGGTTTGTTGCTTCTGTTACTGTTTGTTGCGAACCGTTAGTTAGTGCGGTGGTGGTGTCTGGAGCAGATGACGGTGCGCCTTCGATCTTCTACTTCACCGCTGCGTGGTGCGGTCCATGTGAGTCGCCGTCTGCCTCCCTCCCTCTCACTCTCTCTCGTCTCGGATTTCGCTTTTGCCATCCTGCGAGTTCTTGGATTGCCTCTGCGCGATTTCCTACGTGTTGTTGGGGACGGAAGTGCTGTGATATAGATTAGTATTAGTGGTGGCCGATCGATCCGTGGAGAATGGAGGTTAGTGTGCTGACGTCTCGGATCCGGTTGTGACTCGGTAAATTCTGTGGTTAATGAACTTGTTGTGAGGAGGTGCTCGTTTTCTACTTCTGTGCGTTGCACGGTAAGCGTTTGCTCTGCAATGGTTACGTCTCGGATCCACTTGTGACTCGGTAAATTCTCTGGATTATGTAAAATATGTGGGTATGTTAATACAAGCATTTGCTCTGCAATGGTTTGAACTTGGAATAAGCCGTTCGAAGGGGAGGACCATATGTAAATATGCTGCACCAAACGCGTCATTGTTAAGACGTGCCATTTCCGGATAGTTGGGCACAATCATCAAGATGTTGACATTACATTGTAGGAACACATCGATTATATGTTGGAAATCCCCTTCACCTCTTAAGGGAAAAACCATGGGGGGAATTGATTGATCCACCATAGTAGAAGGAATTACATCGGTATCTTGTTGTAGGAGCCCCCCACTCTCAACCAAACCCAAACATCTTCTGGAGTACTTTCTTCCCCTCTCTATTTGGCCCTAAAGCCCAAGATTCAGATACTCAGTATGTGATATTCAGTTGGACAAGTCACCAGACTCACCACATAGGGAGTACTCCGTGGGCGAGTATGTGGGTGAATATGCAGTTTTGTATGTTTAAATAATTTAAAATATAAAATAAACAAATTATATTATTTTTATTTTTGAGAAGGGAATAAACAAATCATATTATTAATCAAACCAAAATACGTGTACTAAAATAAAAAGATGATAATTAAAAGAGAAACAGTTATATTTAAAAAAAAGCAGTACTACCTAAAATATAGGGTCTTAAAAGAAGTAATGAGTAAAATGTTCTAGTTCAACAACATATTTCCTAAAGCATATGGTGTTGAAGGTTTAGATATTATGTAGGGGTATTTGATACATGCATCATATGGAGGATGTTGGGGTATTATACTTTTAGTTATCACTTAAATAAAGTTAATAAAGGATCTGAATTCACTCTATTTGAAAATTGAATAGGTATTTGGATGATTGTGCGGACTAATGAATAAGTGGTCGAGTGTGAGATCAACTTGGCTGGCTTTCTAAACACCACTAAAGCCTACAATGAGAGTCCATGTCTTGGTTTATAGACTCTAATATGGGACTCAAGAATCCTAAATCTATTAGGATTCTCGATTGTTTGAAATAAAAGTCAAATAAAAAATAAGAATATTCTTGAATCCCTAACATAGCTTATATAAACTAGGTTCATTTAGGGCTATCAAACCTGACTTAGACTTGTTTAATCGACCTGAATTTGACCCATTTAGTGGACCCGAACTCAGACTTGGATAGGTTGGGTTTTGTGCATCACGCGGTTAGTAAATGGGTTAGGTCCGAGTGAAGTTGTGAGTACCCATTTAGGAACCGTGAACTCTAATAGGACTTGATTAGGATCCATGGATTTGGTTTGGACCCATTTATGACCCATTGACCCGTTTAGGGCTTATGCAGCCAGTTAGGACCTGCGAACCCAATTGAGTTGTGGACTTGTTTACCTAAATGAGTTAGGTCATGAGTCCATGAATTTATACCTGTTTATTAAATGGGTCCACTCAAACTCGATCCGTTTATAAATAGGTCAACTCTAAATGGGTTGGATCAGACTTGACGTGACCCTTTTGACATTCCTAGGTTTGTTGGGTTGCCTTATGAAGTCCTCTCCGAACTTCCTTATTTATCCTTTCTTCCAAACGTGAATACTATTTGTAACCATTTCAAGAAAAAATCAAAGTCTCTTCTTCCATGGCCATTTTCGACAAATTAATCCCATCGCCAAATCTTTTAACCTGAACAACATCCTCCTTCAAGGCTTAAGAATGAGAATGCCAACCCCATTTCTTTGTCTTTTTTTTGGAAAGGTATTTGCTTAATTTCCTTTGTTAGGAAATAAATCAATTAGTTATTTAGTTATATTTAGCAAGTGCTTTCTTTTGTTTCCATGTATGCCCTTACCTCTATATAAAGAGGGTTAGGGTCTCTTTTTATCAATAGCAGAAATCATATATTCCTCTAAATTTCTCCACATGGTATCAGAGCCACTGATGTTGGTGGTTTAGGGTTTATAAGAAGAAAACCTAGTGGGGGGAGACCCTTTGGTGGTGCCATCGGTCTTCGGCAAGCCACTGGAGAGGCTCTCTCCTCTCCCCAACTCTCTTCCCTTCTCTCTTCTTCCTTAGTTTCCTTCTTCGACTACTACTGCTCACCACTGTTGGAACAAAACTGGCCACCGATGCTGCCACCTACCTCAGTCTGGCGAAGGATCATCACAGTGGTGGTTGCATCGATCCTTGCTACTGGACCAACCCCCTCCTGTGGACCTCCGACTGAGCACGTGTTGGCAAGAAGCCAGAACATGTTCGATGCCGCCCTTGTGGAGGAAGCTCCGGATCGGCATTTTGGGTCAACAAATCAGGTCCGTTTGAATATCTGGAAGCACTATTGTGTTCCTTGGAGCCCGTGCCACAGACCTCCTCGTTGCTGTAGTCTGTAACATCGCCCAAAGGAAAAAAAGGAGGAGAAGAAGGGGAGTCGATGATGGCTCCTCTCCTCTCGACTGTGTTGATGACGTTGTTGCTGCTGCTTCACACCCAGCAGAGAAGAAGATATGCGCTGGTAGAAGAAGAAGAGAAGGATCTTCAACCAAGAGTTTGGAGGAGTTTTCATTTAGGAAAAGAAAAAAAATATTAAGGGTTATTCTATGATTGAGTCCATCTTTCTATTTTCCTTTAAAGTTAAGTCTTTTATTGTTGGGGTACTTATTTGTAACCCCTCAAAGTATTGAGTTGTCTCATTTGGCCTTTATATGTTTGAGTGGAAGACATACAATGAAGACGAGAGCATCTTGAAGATGTCAAGAGTACGGACAGTATTCTCACGCACCTCAAGAGAAATTAATCGTAGACGGACTCTGTGAGGGTGTACAAGAAGAGACACCTAGGGTTTAAGACACAAAGAAGGGACTACGACATGGACAAGAGTAGATCTTTGCTACCTTACGGATCTAAGACTTCACCGTCTCTCGTGTCTTGACTTGTGGGGGAGTGTTTGGAAATAAATCAATAGTTATTTGATTAATTGTTTACTATATTTAGGTCATGGTTATATTTAGCACATGCTTTATTGTATTTCCATGTATCTCTTTGCCTCTCTTTGTACAAAGAGGGATAGGGTCTCTTCTTTTATTAATAACAGAAATCATATATTCCTTCAAATTTTTCCACAATCTTGAACATTCAATTTGGCAATAAACCTTTAAGACTGCCATTTGATGTATATTTTATTTAAATGTTTGATACACTGAATGCAGGTTATCCTATTTATATTTGAAGTCTGAAAGGAGCAATAGTTAGATGAAATCTTCACAATATTTTACAAGCTTCTAATTTTAATTCGTAACCTCATCTTCTCAGGGTATGATGATTCAAGACCTTAATAGAACTTATTGCTCCTGTGCATTTATTTGGTTTTATCGTGGATGTCAACTAAATTTATTTTATTTTATTTTATTTTTGTTGAAGGGAAAGGAATGTCATCCATCCAATTACATTAATAATGAATCGAGTAGCCAAATTACAACATGTAGGAACTCTCTCCCTTAAGAGAGCTACAATAAGCCCAAGTTTGTTGTCTCTATAGATTTCCATACAGGGATGCAAATAGGTTATACCATATCCATAATTATTTTATAAAATGATTATGGATACATTTTTCTTGAAAGGAATAATGCAGATGCAAAGAATCAAAGAACCATATCCTTAACATACGGTCACTGACAGAAAACATGTATTGATGGTTTGGATATGGATTTATCTGGATATAGAAACGGGTCATCCTACGAATATTCTACATTTCTTAATTAAAAAAACACCTCTCAATTATTTAAAAAGTAAGAAAAATCTAAATGAATTTCCTAAGCAATGTTCTCTCAAATTTACCCAAGATAATATAAAATGCAATGCAAAATACGGTCTTCACATTGAGTCCAAATTAACATTAATCAGGAAATGCATACATGTAGATATGTAGAAGGGGATAAAGTTATCTTCAATAAAGTAAGGATTTCAATTTTATTGTAAGCTCCCTTTTTATAAAAAAAATGAATTAAGCCCAGTACCACTAATGAAAACTTGTAGAAGGAACATAGGTCAATGCGCATTGCTAACCTTCAGTGATATTGCAAGAGAGATCAATAGTGAGTTGCATATTGATTGATGTGGAAGAATAGATTGTCTTTATGTGCGTAGTTTGTTTTTTTTTTTTTTTTTTTGAGAAATCTTTCTGTGCGTAGTTATAGCCAAAAGAGTCTTCATGCAAAGGAAGGGATTAACAACAAAGGATGGGAGATGTAATGCTGGCTTTTTGGAAGGGAGTTGACAAAAGTAGAGGTGATGATGCGATGTTGATGGCGGTTGGAATTGGAACCAGAGAGGGACAATGGTGAACAGGAGATGCAGCAACAATGGTGTTGTTATTGGTAGTGGATTATGGCATGAGAAGGCAAAGGTTTTTGCAACTGGAGTGGAGATAATGGGCAGCAAGGGAAGAGGAGAGGGGTGAGGAGGGCCGGCAGGGAAGGAGTGGGAGCTAGAGTGGAGGGATTGTTCAGCAGAGAGGCAGTGGTGGAGGTGGTGTAGCTTTGTGGTGTTTCATTGAGTTCGTGGTGGTGGTGGTTGGAAGGATAGTGGTAGCTAGTTGGGGTGTGATTCACAGAGGTGTGGGTGGTGGCGGAGTTGATGGTTGAGGGAGGTGGTGTGGGTCTATGGGTGGTGGCTAGGAGGGTGGGGCCTGAGGGAGGTGGTGCCTAGGGGTGTAGGTTGCAACGGTGTTGTCAAGGTGCTCGCTTGAGGCGAGGTGAGGCCTTGGCACCTTGACAACCACCAGGCGAGGCGTTTTGCTTTGGGCGATGCCTGGGTGAGTGCCTAAGGTTGAGGCATAGGGCGCTAGGGTGAGCGCCTGGGCCCGATTACCCACATATATAACCCAAATACCTGAAACCACTAACCCAATAAATAAAAAAATCCTACATAAAAACCCAAAAACCTTTCGAATGCCCTTAAAACCCTTTTGATACTACCTGATCTCTTGGCAACGACCTTCAATTGTGTCCTCCCTTTGATCGCCACCAAGGAGTGCCTTCAATCACCACCGCTTTGGAGTGCTCCCTATCGTCGCTACTCTCCATCGCCGCTCACTGCTACTCTCCATCATCGCTGGAAGCCTCGAAGAGTTCTACTCCTTGTTGCTCCCCATTGCCACTTGTCGTGATCCTTGTAAGAGTTTTCCTCCTCGTCCCCTTACGTTTGTTCTTGCTCATTTTACCCTTCCCCCCTTTGATTCGTATCGTTTTTGCGGTGCATGTTCCCAATCTCTCTATCTCTACAACTCTTATTTTGAGTTTTCTTTTCTCTATTCTACGGCTTTGATTTTTTTGACTTGTGATTTTTTTGGCACTCTTACGAGTCACTCCTTGCTGGCTGTTCCTGATCCTCTTCTTTGGCTTCTCATTTCCATTTTACTACTTAAAAATTTCATTTCATTTTAGTGGTATCAATAACCCAATGATTTCACTTAAATGAGTTGGGGTTTGAATACCATGACAGTGGTGTCATTTATTTCAAATGGAATACAATGATAGTTAAGTAATTTCAAATTGATTTCATTCAAATTGACGGTGGTATCATTTTATTCTAATATTTGTGTTGATTTAATGATTAAATAATGATTTAGATTATACTGGATGGCTTCTTCAAGCAGGGATGATGTATTTTTTGCGAAGAGTAGAAAGAGAGATCATTCTTGGAAGTATAATTGTTTAAAGGATCAAAATGACAAGAATGCAGTCACTTGTATCTTTTGTGGGAAGACCACAAAAGGTGGAATAAATTGAACCAAACAACATCAAGTTGGATCATACAAGAATGCATTAGTTTGTCGGAAATGTCCTCTAGAGGTGAAGGAGGAATTAAAAATTACATGATTGAGAGAGACACGAAAAGAGGCATTTTGTGGTGGTATGCCTGACTTTGATGATTGGGAGAATCTGATTGATGTCGAAGATGGTGAAGAAGATATGGAAGTAACTGCTCCAACTAAGAGAGCCTTTACCAGTGGAAGTAACATAATTTCTATCCCTAGCAAGAAGCAAAAGGGAAAATGACCCATGACATGTTTGTGAAGAGTGACGGAAAGACTCCATTGAGACAAGGCAACCTTAAAGATGCATTTGATAAGGAGATGCGACCTAGAGCAATTCAAAAGATTATTGCTCGTTTTTCCTATCAAGCCAACATTTCATTCAATTATGCTAAATTGTAAAGTTTTAAAGAAATGATTTAGGCCATGGGAGAGTATGGGCCAAACTTGAAACCCCCCTCTTACCATGAGCTTAGAGTTCGTTTATTGAAGAAAGAGGTGGAGTACACACAAGACTTGATGCAAGATCATAAGGAAGCATGGGCTAAATATGGATGCTCTATTGTTGGATTGATAGAAATCAAAGGAATATCATCAATTTAATGGTGAATTGTGCTAAGGGCACAATGTATGTTGATTTCATTGATGCATCATCTATCATCAAAACGGGAGAAAAGATATATGAGTTGCTTGATAACTTTGTGGAAAGAATTGGAGAATCCAATGTAGTTCAAGTCATTACTGACAACGGAAGCAACTACGTATTGGTAGGTATATTTTAGCTAGATATGTTTTAATTAAAGTATTGTTTACTATGTATTTTAAATTACTAATGTACTTCATTCTTTTCTAGGCAAGTTTTTGCAAGAAAAGAGGCCACACTTGTATTGGATACCTTGCGTCGTTCATTGTGCTGACTTAATGTTGGAAGATATTGGAAAAATCCCAACAATTAAGACAAATCTTCTAAGGGCTATCTTTGTTGTCGGGTTGGAGTTTTAAATATAATAAGAGGCTTCACTAACAATAGGGAGTTGGTTCGACATGGAATTACTTGGTTTGCTACAACCTTCCTTTCCTTGCGATCTATTTACAAACAAAAGCATAGGCTGAGGACTATGTTTACATCAGAGAAGTGGGTAAAATGCAAGTGGTCTAAGGAGATGAAGGGCAAAAAAGCTAGGGACATTATTTTCAAGGTTCGAAATGTCGATTTTGACGCCGTGCCGATGAAATTGTAGGTATGCATTTCGTGGGCATGTCGTGGAAATGTTCGTTCGAAATGTCGATTTTGATGTCGTGCCGATGAAATTGTAGATATGCATTTCGTGGGCATGTCGTGAAAATGTTCGTTTTTCGATGGCAGATTTCGACCATTTCGACGGCCCGAAAAAATGACATTTCGAGGCACGTCGAGGGCATGCCGATGCATGTCGATAAAAATGACAGAAATGATTAAAATTTGAAAGACAAGTAAATCAAGATGTTAGAAACATATTTACTGTTGTATATAATAAAAACAATTGTTATTTAAGCCTATATGACAAAAAATCAACGTGTGTGTGTGTGGATTTCTACCCTCCCGCCTTATGGATTTTCACCCTCCCGCCCCTCCTCCCTTACCTAAAAAAATTGATTTTCACCCTCTCGCCGCTCCAATTCCCAGTGCAGGTTTTCCCACCCAGCAGACGGTCGGCATGTCGGCGGTTTCGTCAGCAACTGTTGGCATGATAGCGAAATTCTTGACATGCTGACGGTTTACTTGTAAACCGACACCATCTTTGTGTCGGCATGGCTCTGCTCCGAAAATCCCATTGCTGATGGCATTTAAATCACTGATTATTTTAATGCCTTCATTTTGGAATTATGTGCTTGAAACTCTCAAGTACATGGGACGTTTCCTGAAAGTTCTTCGGCTTGTTGATGGTGAGAAGAAGCCACACATGGGGTACATTTATGAGGTGATGGATTGGGTTGAAGAGGCTATTGGAAAACGTTTTAAAGGGAATGATAATAAATATAGGGAGGTGTTTGAAAGCATTAATTGAAGGTGGGCATGTCAAATGATGCACCCATTACATGTAACTGGTCATTTTCTTAATCCTGAGTATTTCTATACCAAACCCTTCAGGGAATTCAATAAGGAAATCATCAATGGGTTGTAAAAGTGCATATAGAGATTGAAACCTGATACACGTGTACAAGACAAGATAGCAAATGAATTCTTTGTATAAACATATAGAAGGGATTTTTGAAAATCCAATTGCAATTAGATCAAGAACAACTAAATCACCGGGCATTAATTTGTGTAAAGATTTAAATTTTGATGTATCATAATTTATCTTTAAGTATAGACTAATAAAGCATCACTTTGCAGTGGAGTGCTGGAGCTTATTTGGAAGTTCAATTCCAAATTTGCAGAGGTTAGCTATAAAGGTCTTGTGCTTGACATGCAATGCCTTTGGATGTGTACATAATTGGAGTATATTTGAGCATGAGTATGCTTTCTCGAACATATGGCAATAGTATGATTATTAAGTTTGATAATATTATTTATATCTTTAGCACTTCTTTTTTAATAACTACATATTCATTCAAAGAAAAAAAAGCTCTTGATGTTGCTAAATTGCAAGATTTGGTGTACATCAAGTACAATCAGGCTTTGAAGAGTCGTTATAACCTACAAGATGTCATCGATCCCATTGCGCTCAACTCCATTGATTATTTAAATGAATGGTTGATTGGAGAGATGGAAAATGATGATCCAGAAAATGATCTAATTTTTGGTGATGATACTTTGACTTGGGGTGATGTTGCAAGGGCATTTGGAGTTACAGAGATGGGAACCTACACAAGAAGTCAAGTAAGGCTCCATCATGTTATACAACCATCAAGTTCAAGATCAATGATTGTAATTCCAGAAGATGAGGTAGATGAGTATGTATCGGATGTAGGAAAAGAAGAGCAAGACTTGAACTTTGATGGAGATGAGGAAGATGAATTTACTACAGCCTTGTGGAGCTAGTTGGCAATGGCATTGGATTCTTTAAAACTTTTGGTCATGTTTGGGTTTATGTTCTTTTGCTTGTGAACTTGGCAATACGGTGGTTGGCCATGCTAGGATTTATGTTTAAAGTCTTAGTTATATGCTTTCTATGATCTTTGGTATGATTTTTGATTTTTATTTGGACATGTATTTTTTATTCATGAATTTCATGATCGGATTTGTGTTTTTGCTTATAAAAAGTACTTTTTATTTGGTATTTTTAATTTTTGTTTTACATTTTTACTTATTTAGTGGATCCATGCATGAATTTATAAGAGCATCTAATTTAATGATAATTTATATATATTTTTTAAATAAATAAATAAATAAATTAGCGCTTCATTTGTCTCGGGCGAGTACCTAGCACCTCGGGCATTTTGGACCCCTCTCGCCTTTTAGCATCCCTTGCTTTTGACAGCATTGGGTTGCAAGCATGTGGGTAGTGGCAGAGGTGATGATCAAAGGCTCCTCGGGTGATGGAAGGGTGGTGGATGAGGCTTGTGATGGTGTCGATGATGGTATAAGTGGGCAGCTTCGTGATGGTGCGGTTGTGAGGTTAGTGAGTTAGCATTGCAGATGGAGATTGATATTATGAAGTTGTAGGAGGGAGGGAGGGTACTGCAGGAGGTCAGATGGTTTGGGAAATCCAATAATAGAAAAATATATAACACCCTACTATTTAGCACATTTTTGTATACATATGTTACATAAAAAGATTACTTAAAAAATTGGATATCTATATGAATATTTGCAAAAAATTCTTAAAATTGTATCTGATCTGCTAAAGTCTAGAATTTGATATCCATGTTCATTCGCAAAAAATTGACTTTTAGTATCCATTTTTGCATCTGTATACGCCAATCTTGTAAATTTGATATTCATATCCTCTTTAAAATGGATATGCTCATGGATGGATTTGGGTACACCCGCATCTGGTTGCATCCCTAATTCCATCCCTATAAGTTACATAATTGCGATAGTATGACCACAGGTTTAGACCTGTATTTTGGACTCATGAGCAAGTGAACTGCAATGTTGATTTTCAAACCTTAACCTACACCAGACCTCCTTAGCGGATTTGATATATGCTAGTTGATATCTACCAAATTTCCTTTTTTTTTTTTTCTCGGAGTTATCAAGTTGCCCCATTTTTGGATGCAGTAACTAACTAGCTATGTGTTTGACATGTCTTCCATCTTTGGTGCATAGTTGGTTGACTCTACAATGTATTTCTAGGTTTGCTTGGTACGAACTTAATTATTGGTCTTATACACACTTTTACCAATTTCATAATCTTGTTGATGTGACTTTTCTTTCTGCTTAGCTGGCAGTGTAGAATTCAGTATCTGTTGCGGATACTGATGTTATCGTGTTACATTCTTGTAGGCAGTTTTATATCTCCTTTCATTGAAGAGATGAGCAAGAAATACCCACATGTCACAACCTACAAGATTGATATTGATTTGGTAGGTTTTTTTCTTTTTTTCTTTTTCCTTTTTAAAAGTACAACATTCATGCATAATTGGCATTTCATGGATCTGCTGCAGAAGCTGATGTGATGAACGCTTGAATTCAGCTGTTGATCATAGGTGTAAAATTTTCACAATGGGCATTTCTGTTGATAGAATTGGTGAATTGTAGATAAGCCCTTTAGTTATTTTTAGAAATTATATTCACTGTTGATGTTACACACATTAATGGGTGTTTGTCACCCAAGAACAAACAAAGGATCGCTCGAAAAGGAACAAGCTGAAGCAAGTGTTTGATACTCATTTCCCTTCTACAATATAAACAAGTGAATAAAGTAAATGGATTCATCCACATTTATGTATCACCTCAAAATTCTTGGCACATTTTGAATGTCGAAATGGGTTGTTGAAACCATCTCTCCCTTGATTGCTGAAACCATCTCATTTTAAACCACCAATTGCAGAATGAGGTGGAAGGTGGTCATAGATTTTGTTGCTTGATTGGCTAGTTTGAGAAGAATGAAATTATCTATTCTAGGAGTATGTGCGGAGGGTGCCTGCATGCATTATGTCATTTTTTAAAATTCCTTTCTTAATAAAGCTCTTGATGAGATTTTGATGTAATACCATTCTTTTGCATTGATAATGTTGGGAAGGCTACAACTTTCATGTATCCTTCCTTTTCCCCTTTCAAAAAAAGAGCTCTTGATTTATCAAAGGTTTCTAGTTATTCTATCTTTTCTAGCCCTCAAAAGAATTATCAGAAGAGAAAGCAACGGGGGCATGCGACCTTGAGCTCACTGAATCGGGTTAGTTAATGGCCTCAAATCGACAAGCTTCATTGTTGGATAACATTTTGTTATATTGTGACTTCAGGACTTTAGTTGTCCCTGTCAAGAATGTACACATCTAGGAAATGCACTTAGTTACAATATTTTAGCTAACTTTTCAAAAAATTAGATAACTTAGGTATACATCCAAAATGGCATTTTTCAAGAAAAAACAAAGATTATATAAGGGCCATTGACAATTATAAATTTGTTTTATGGAATTCCCATTCATGCCTCCTTTTTTTTGCCATTCCATTGTAATTATAGGTCTTGAAATCCCTATCTCCTGGGCTACTTTCATATATGCTCTTCGAATGCTTGGATATTACATATATACTCGTAGAAGGATCGTATTACATATATGCCCCTTCCAGTCTTGTTCTTTTGAAAGCAATGCTCTTTGCTATTCCAGTTTGCTACCTATTTGGTTTTAAATTACTAAAGAAGGTGTTGCATAAGCTTGATGTCCTCTAGAAGCGATGCTTTTTGGAAGGGGTTGGATCATGAAGGAAGATTCTTGCAGTGGGTAGCTTGGTCTGAGGTGTGTAGGCTAAAGGAGGGTGGTATGGGAGTTCTCAATCTTAACACTTTGGAGATGCTCAACTATCAAAGTGGGTGATTGAGCCTTTTTTTCTTGAAATGAGAAAGGTTGGTTATCCGGTTGATAACCACCAATGGGTGATTAAACTTTTCCACTGCTCTGGCACTGGTTATTGATACTTGTATGGTTGTTCTTTGAATATATCCCAAAGAACAGTGGTGAGATAGGGTGCTTTAGCTTTTTGGAGGTCTTTGCTTTCAGTGATGTGCTGGGTTTCCTCTTTCCTACATTCGGATTTGGTAATGGATGGACATTTAGGTTTTGGGAGGATGATTGGATGGAAATTGGGGTTTTTGTTGATATGATCCCAGACGTTTCGCTCTTGCTTTGGATAAGCATTGGTTAATGGTGAGTGTTTGGGATGAGGTCGTTGCCCCCTAGATGTTGATGCTTGATGGTGATCTTTCTGATGTAGGGATTCAAGATTTGTAGTTGTTGCTTTCTTTGATCCACGATTTGAGACCAAGATTGAATATTCCAGACTCCTTATTTTGAGCCATTAGACCTTTTCAGTTAAAAAAGCCTATAATTTGGCTTGTACGGAGGTAGGGAATGGTGGTAATGACACACGGGTGGATTGCATATATATTTGGCGGTTAAAAGTTCCTTTGAAGATTATGCTCTTCTTATGGTGGTCTGGTGCGGTGCGACCTCCTTGCCCCACTGGAGGGTGCTTCGCACTTCCATAGGGTTCTCTCTCTGGTGGCACCTAAGGTGCATGGTTGCTTTGTGCTGGTGATTAGATTGGGTGAGGTGTTTAGATTTTGGCAGGACAACTGGATGGGTTAGGGGAGGTTATGTGGAAGGTTCCTGAGACTCTTTGCATTAGCTACAGATAAAGAGGTGTCGGTGGCGGATATCTAGGAGGGGGATTGGTGCCCATCTCTTGTTGGGAACCCGCTGGATGTGAGGATTCGGGAGTTTCAGACATTGATTGGGGAGCTGGAGGGTTTTAAGCCCGAGGAGGGAATTGATGGTTTCTATTGGGATGAAGGTGAGTTCATGGTAAAAGTTGCTTATCGAAGACTTGGAGATAGGGGGCTACTTAGGGATTTAGACTTGGTGAGAGATTGCAATTAGGTCTGGACAGCAGGATGCCCTTTAAAAGTGAAGATATTCACTTGGCTACTTAGGAGACGCAGGCTTATGACGAGAATGTGGAGAGTTAGATGGGAACCTAGGGAGCAGAAGGAATGTCCCCTCTGTCATGGGGTGATGAAGATGTGGATCACCTGTTTTCTCTTGCCTATTTGTATCTCAGATTTGGAGGCGCTTGGAGATAAGATGGTGGAGCTACTCCTCTTTGGGGAGTTTTGAAGATCTTTCAGGAGTGGGGGGATCAATGTGGGTCAGAATGTCTTCTGCTTGAAAGAGAGGGTAAGGCCTTTAGCGGTGCTGTGGGGCATCTGGTTAGGGAGGAATGATGTTGTGTTTAGAGGGCAGCGTCCATATGTGAAAAATTTTGTGGAGTCCATTTTAGCTATGGTTAGGCTGTGGAGTGCTATGCTGTAGTTGGCTTTTTGTTTGGCTCAATGCCTATCTTTTTATATGATTTGATATAATATATTCTGAGTGGTTATCATTTGGATAATTGCCCTTTCCCTTTTCAAAGAAAAGGTTATGCTCTTTTTTTTTTGTTGCTGAGAAGAGATAGGCTTGTTACAAAGGTGTGTAGAAGTCGATGGGTAGCAGAGGATGATCCCAATTGTGATGGAGAGGATCTTGTTCGGGCTTGGGAGCTCGTCTTGGGTGGTGTCTTGCTCGCGTTGGACAGCCCCATCGATGGTGGGTGTCGTTGCTCTGACGTGGAGGAAGGCGGAGCGACGTCTGATGGTGTGGAGGCAAGCGGTCGTTGACGTGGCTTCGATTCCAGACAGATCCGCACGGATCTCGCATGACGACCTGTTGTTTCTTGAAATTGGTGTGCGCCCACTGATCGTGGGAACTAAAACGGCGGAGGAGAAATTCGAGGAGGTGCCTTTATTGCTCGAGGAGGCGCCTGGAAAGCCAGTTGGAGCCACCTTTATGTCGTGGGCCTGGGGATCCAAACTGTTCACGATTTAGACATGATAGGGAGGAGGATCCTGATTCAGATCCGATAGCCTAGCCTTGTCAGTCCCCCTTCCTGGATCTGAATGGGGCAGGGCCTGAGCTGCAGATGTCGGTTGGACTTTCATCCAAGGAGGGTTTGTGCCTCCATTCGACTTCACAAGTGAGCCAGCTGAAGGAGGTGCACTGGAGCTTGACAATGTCGGAGATCGGTCCTCGACCCCTTTCGACGTAGATGACTTGAAGGGCCCCACATCGTCTTCCCTATGGTGGGCGGATGTTCAAGGGGCAACAATGGCAGTTAGCGCGCTCTCGGGAAGAAGGGGCTGTTGGTTGTCCTGTGGTTGTTGGGGAGGATATCGAGCTCTCATGGCTGGCGGTGGAGTCTCTAGAGGTCCTTGCTGATGGTGCTTCACTGCAGTAACGGTCGAGGGGCATGTCCTTGACATTCGGTGGCCGAGCGGGGATCCCCTTGATCGGATGGAGGCCGTGAATGGTGAATGGAGGTCGGGCGGCACTCTCTGGTGTAGACGTAGATGGAGATTTCGTGAAACCGGCTGAGGACCTAGAGTGGTGGTGGACGGTTGTGGCAAGATGCCACAACCCTCGCAGTAGGCGGCGGTGCTGGATTAGAATGATGAAGAGGTGCGTCAAACTGCGGAGGCATGTGGCTTTCGACTAACTATAAGGGAGGCCTCCACTTGTTCTAGATGAACAGGGTAATTACGTGGAACATGTGGGGTCTCAATGACCCATCTAGGAGGGCGTCTTTGGGGCATTACTTTCGCCTGTGGAGAGCGGACGTTGTGTTGCTACTGGAAACGAAGTTGTCCGACTGTGATGTTAGGACGTGGTGGGAAATCGGGATCTCATGGATGGAAGGGTTTCAGTCTCTTGGAGCAGTTGGCTGCTCAGGAGGGAAGATCCTGGGGTGGCGAGAAGATGTTTTCTCCTTGGAAGATCGTTTCAGTGGAGAGAACATCATCTCTGTGAGACTGATGAGGAAGGTGGGAGGGGCCAGGATGACGATCATGGGGGTATGGGCCTTCAGATACCCAAGTGAGGGGAGTGATGTGGGAGGAGCTCACGACTGTGGCCGCCGAGTGCCGTGGGTGTTCTTGGCTGCTTGGAGGGGATTTTAAAATCACCTTATAGACGGAAGATAGACTTGGCGGGCGGAGGAGGCAAGATTCCGGATTGGATATTTTTATAGAGTTTGCTGCAATGCATGGCCTCGTGGATTTGATCTCGGCATCCTGTGCATACACCTAGATGAACAACTGCGGTCAAATGTCCATGATTGACGGATTTCTCTCCAACGTGGAGATGGTAGAGGTGTTCCCATTGGTGGATGTGTCTCCTTTGGAGAGACCTTTCTCAGGTCATACACCACTCATGTGGCATCCTAATGAGGGGGTGCATTTTGACACTTATTTCAAGGTTGATGGATCCTGGCTGATGGAGGAGGGGTTTCAGAGTATGGTGGATGAGAAGCGGAGTTTTATAGAGGCGGAGGGATCAGCCACACTTCGCCTGGCAAAGAAACTAAGTGTGTTGCGAGACCACTTGAAGGCTTACGGGAAGGAGATCAGAGCATCCTAGAGGGGCAGAAAGGAGGAAGCATTGGTAGAAATTACTAGGATCGACAGGCAGGAGGACTAAGCCCCTATCTCGCCTGAGGATAGGGAGATCAGGACGAGGATGACACGAGTGGTACAGGAGGAGGACAGGAAAGCAGAGGTGGAGTGGAAAACAAGGTCAAGGTAGAAGCGGATGAAGGAACGTGACTCTAATACCAGGTTCTTCTACCAGATAGCATCTGGCAGGAGGAGGAGGAACTGGATAGAGAAGATGTTGGTTCACGGGGAGTCCTTCTCTGGCAGGGAGGAGGTGGGACGAGCTGTGGCAGATTACTCAAGAGTTTACACAGGGAGGTGCAACAAAGGATGTTGGAGGTGGAGGAGAGTGGATGTGCAGTGTATCACTGAGGATCAGGCAAAAGGCCTTACGGTTGTCTTCTTAGAGGATGATGTGCGGTGGGTGGTTTGGGGGTTGAATGCGAAGGGGTGCACTGGTCCAGATGGTTTCCCTATCTTCTTCTTTAGAAAATTCTGGTCCCTGGTGGGGGTGGATGTGATGTAGATGATGGAGGAGTTCGCAGCCGGGAGCAGAGGTTTTGACAAGCTGAATAGATATTACATGTTTTTGTTACCTAAGAAGGAAGGTGTGGAAGTGATTCAAGACTTTCCTTCAATTGCGCTATTGAATGCCGTGTACCTTATTGTCGCTAAAGTCTTAGCGAACAGGTTCAAGGGCCTTCTTGGAGACCTGATATCCCTTATTCAGATGGCCTTTATCCTAGGAAGAGGAATCCTAAACGATTTTGTCGTCGCTATGGACGTGCTGGCCACTTGGAAGAGGGAGAAGAAACATGCATTTCTGTGGAAGGTGGACTTCAGCAAGACATGACTCGGTGCAATAGGATTTCCTATGGGCTTCCTTACTGAGGAGGGGTTTTCCCATAATGTGGATCGATTAGATGAAGAGGTGTGTGATGACTTCTTTCTCAGTCCTAATTAATGGGAACCCAATAGGAGGTTGGGTGCAGCCTAGGAGGGGGGTCAAACAGGGGTGTCCTCTTGCACCAATGCTATTTGTGCTTGCGGTAGATGCTTTGGCGAGGGCAACTCATAGGGTTTGTGATAGGGTTCTGATTAGAGGCTTTCTGGTTGGGGAGGACAGAGAGATGGTGATCATTCAGTATGCAGATGATACCCTGTTTTTAGTTGAAGGAGCAGGTCTAGAGGCTAGGAGGATGAGAATCATACTGGAGCTCTTTGGCGCAGCATCAAGGCTACAGATTAATTAGCAGAAGTCATCTTTTATCCCGAGGAACATGGTGGATAAGGAGGTGGAGATGGTGGGCCATGCATTAGGGACAGATGTGGGTTCCTTACTATTGGTGTATTTAGGCCTCTCGCTTTCAGATCAGCGCCTTAGGTTGCAGGATTGGTTTCCTTTGCTGGAGATGATGGAAAAGAGATTGGCAGGGGTCATCTAGACTGTTGTCTAGAGTAGGGAGATTAACTCTGGTGAAAGCAGTTTTGACTTCCTTACCGATGTATTTCCTCTCAGTTTTTAGGATACCGCGACAGGTTGAGAAGAAACTCTTCGGATTGATGAGGGACTTTTTTTGGTCTAATGTGGGGATTGTAAGAAAGGGGGTGAGGCTGGTGTTTTGGGAGGTCTGTAGGTTGGTGTAGGAGGGGGGCCTAGGGTTTAGGGATGTGGGAAAGATGAATGTCAGGCTCCTTGCGAAGTGGATTGCTAGGTTTGTGGGTTGTGACCAGGGGTTGTTTAGTGACGTCATGCGAAGTTGCTACATGCCCTTCCTTTCTTGGGGGCTCCTGGAGTCCCCTCCTGGGGCCTCCTTTTTTCTCAGGGGGTTGGCAGCGGTGGCAGGGAAGGTGCGAGATTTCTTTTCCCCTACACTAAGGGAAGGAGATGCTTTCTGGTTTTGGCAGGATGACTGGCAGGGGGTCGATTCAACACTAAGTGACTGATTTCCCCGTCTTTTTGGGGGAGTGGTGGACCCATTGGCCTTGGTGGGGGATTGTTGGATTGGGTCCTGTTGCCCGATCTTTCGGAGGGGCCTCTTCGACCAGGGGTGTAAAGATTTCCAGCGGTTGCTACAAGAGCTGGAAGGATGGGAGCTGGAGGAGGGCGGTGACTCGTGCTCCTGGAAAGAGGGAGAATTCTCTATGGTGAAGGTCTTCGGTAGATTGGGTATCAGTGTGGTCAACTCGGATGTCGATTTCTTGAGGGATTGCAGACTGCTTTGGGCGGCGGAATGCCCGCTGAAGGTGAAGATCTTCGCCTGGTTGGTGAGGGGGAGGATTATGAAGAAGCGGTGGAGGGTGAGATGGGCCTAGACGGATGATTTGAGATGTCTCCTTTGTGAAGGAGCAGAGGAAGACATCTAACATCTCTTTTTTCAATGTTCGTTTGTGGTGCAAGTGTGGCAAAGGATGGGGATCGATTGGATTGCCCATTGGAACACAGCTAGCTTTTGGTCTTCTTTCCACAGAGGAAATGCCTAAGATGGGGTAATCTCTTTTAGATCCAAGAAGGATATTTCTCTTAAAAAAGAAAAAGATCCAAGAAGGATAGGGCCATGGTCTTGGTGGTCTTGTGGGGTATTTGGCTTGGAAGAAATGAGGTCCTCTTTAGGAAGGAGAGACCATATGTAGAAAATTTTATCTCATTCATTTCTTCTCAGGTGGAGTTCTGGGGATTTATTTTGTAATTCTGATGTAATTCTTTTTTATGGAATGAAATAAATGTGGGTGGTTATCACTTGGATAACTACCCTTTGATTTTTCAAAAAAAAAATTGTGCTTTTTATGTTGTGGGAGAGAAGACATTACACCCTTGTTTTTTTCTTGTGAGTTTGCAAGACAGCTATTGGAGTGTTTGTAGATAACATGCATCTCTTTCACATCTTTGGATCACTTTTGGGTTTTTTTTAGGAATGGTGTTCAAACGAATACTTCTCCTTGGATAAGGGTTAGTGCTGCCTTTTGGTCTTTATGGTTGTAGTGTAACATGGCTATTTTTTAGGGGGAGAGAAGCTAGGTTGAAAATGTTGTAAGGGAGGCTTCTTGTTTGTTTGATTTTTGGAGCCACTACTTGTAATATTTGTTTTGTGGCGAATGAAGTGGATGGTTATTGACTTTCAGTAGTCGCCTTTTTTCTTTTAAAAAATATATGCCCCTCCACCTCCTACACCACTTTCTTTACCACAGCCATCACTTTTACTTTTTTTACAGGTCCTTTTCTAAGCCTCTTCCAGTGTGATGCCCTTCCTACCTCATCTATATGAACCTCTTTAAAAACAACATCTACTGGTCCTTGCCTAACCCCCTTCTGTCCTTCTCTTCTCTCCTTTGTCTTGACCTTTGTGACAATCTTTTCCTCGACCCAATCCTTAACATCTCCACTTCCTTCTTCCTTCCCTCAAACCTTTCCTTATATTTTGGCCTCTTCCCTTTAAGATGCTCTCCTAGTTTAGCCCTTCCATTTCTATCTCCTTAGCTAGCAAGGTGTGTCCTCCCTTGCACCTAATCAAGGTTTTAAATGTTGATTTTGATGCTGTTTTGATATTTTGGAGGCACGTCAAAGGCACGTTGTGGAAACACTTGTATTTCGATGTTAGATTTTGACGATTTCATTACCTCTTAAATAGCATATTTCAGACGCATGCTAACAAAAATGGTAGTAGTTAAAATGCTTAGAATTTCAAGAAAATCACCAACTTAAATAAGTTTATGTAAAAATAAGAATGCTATATTTTAATATTCATATGCAATATACAGTCTACCATATCATGTTCAAGTTTAAGAATTAAATATTAAGAAAAGAACAAATAGATGATGTTTATTCCAACCCCTAAATAAATCAACCACCATTAGATATAAATAGATTCTGAATGAATTATTAATGATACATAAGAGTAATTGTGTTTTCTCCTTTCGTTAAAAGAGGGATATATGGTTGATATATCATTGATATCGAGAATTTTTGGGGAAATCGCTTAAAATGATCTAAAATAGCTCAAAATGTCACAAATTTGATGAAATTTTAATAACCAATACATGTACGAAGAAATGCTTAGAAGATCAAAATAATAAATTTTGAATGAAAACATAATGTAAATGTCTTACTGGTGGTGTTTACTTGGCCACGAAAAATGACCCTAAGTAGTTGTAGTTGGCTCATGTTGATGAAAAATCTCTCTTGAGAAGATAAATTTGAGATGAGGCATTTAAGTATGTAAGAGGGAAAGAGCATGATACTTTATTTTTTTACTAGTCCTTAGAGTTGTTGGTATCAATTAAGCATGAGTTGAAGCTTTAGTAGAATCTTTTTTAAGCCAGGTGTCAATACAAATTTTAATTTTCAAGATATTTAATTCCTTGAAAGTAGCAACAACTATCGGGCTTGAACCTTCTCTTCTCCCCTCTTCTCCCATCCTTCATCATTGTGCGCAACATTGCGAGCCAAAGTGCACAATAGCAGCATTAGGAAACAATAGCAGTGTAGTAGTAGGCCAGCTATAGCAGCAGTGGCGTAGTAGTAGCAACCAGCAGTAGCAGTGTTGCGTGGTGCATGTGATCCAGTAAGCAGCAATGTGCCTACTAACATGCCATTGATATGTCGTCGAAATTATTAGCATGTTGTTGGTACCCCTTTGTTTCGATAACATTTTCGTGTCGACATGGTACCTCGCCTAAGATTCCCATTTTGTTGGCATGTTGAGGACATGCGGACAATATTTTGATCATTGCACCTAACTCCACCTTCCTTATCCTCTCTTTTGCCTTTGTTTGGCCCACCTTGTGGTAATTTAGAGATATGGAGCAACATGGAATCTTTCATTGCTATGCATCTCTATGCGTGTCATTGTTGTTGCACGTTAAGGAGTTGAGGAATTTAGGAGAAGGTGGAGAGTGGCATGGATGGAGACAAAGCTGTTAAGGCGTTAAGGTAGCTGCAAGGCTACGAGTTCCTTAATCACTCGAGGTGAGAGGTGACAAAAAAGGCGATTGCCAGATTGAATTGAGACGATAAATCTTTTTATTTCCTAAAATATTGAATATGCCTAATAAACTCATATGATAACATTGACTTTCATAAGAAACATATTATAATATAATTTAAGTGAACGAAAAAATAATGATCCTATCATATTTAAGTAACAATAACACATATATTATCATACAATGTGTAAATATATATAGTACATTTATACTTATAGGACAAAAGAAATAACCAGAATATATATCATATGTATCTACCAAAATGAGATAGTGACGTGTATTTGTTTTGAAGAAAAGAAGGGTTAACAATGGATGTTAACCCTCCATTGTATTAATAAAATGAGCTAATTACACTAAAAATTACAAAGAACATTATAATGTTGAAGCACTCCCTCTTTTGAGACTTTCTATGAAAAATCACTCCATTGTGTGAGCCTAATGCACCACAATAAAGCGAAGGCCTTCCTCAAGGTAGAGGCATCCACCAATGGCCCACAAATGCTCTCCCAAAAGGTTGTCTCCAAGTCGTATTCAAGACAATAACATATATTATAATATGCTATATTTATAATACAATACAAACTTAATACCATAACTTATACATATATTGTTATATATCATTGGAGAGTTGTAGACAATAACAAATATATACATACACACATCATCATTAAACTGCAATATATCATAATTATATCATTTTAGACATACAATAATATATATGTATAACTTATACATATGTCTTAGTAGACAAATAATGGTCTAAATTAGGAAGAGAAGATAAAATTGAGTATATAAAAATTGTCAATAACATATATGTATGCATGTATTATGTATATACAATAATATATAATACAAACATATCTACAATTTATGTAATTTAAGATCAAATAATAGTTTTATGGTCTTACCTAAAGTGAATTATGAGTAAGGCGCAAGGTGACCCAGGCAACAAAGAAGGCGACTGGGCGATAGTCCGGATGAAGTCCATAGCCTGGAATAGTTCCAAGGTGACTTTTGACTTTCTCGCCTGGCCCGATGGCTCGGTAGCCTAAGGCGATAGCCCTAGCAACATAGACAGACACACCTTTTAATTTTATCATATATTATGTAAGGCACTAACAAGCAGCCATTAGTTGCCCACAAAAAAAGGTAGGAGAATGCATGGTTGTTCTTGTATTATTTTATATACAAGTAATGAAAAAACATAAAACTAAGTAAGCCCTTGATGACTACTGCACATGTTGTATTCTCCTTAGACCTTACTGACTAAATATCAAGTTTGAATTTTTCGCAACATTGGCTGAAAGAATATACATCATCGCAAACAAACCATTTGCATGAGAAATGGATGAATTACAAAAGAGTCACACCTGCTGTTTCAAATAGATATACGTACCTTTTAAGGATTCTATGTAAGTGTCCCTTGAAGCTTTGTAATTATGCATACTAGGGAAGATGCATCCGCGCTTCGCTAGGCGTAAATTTTTTATTTAATGTTGTATTGTACTTGTAATCAAGTCTTTCTGATGAGACGTATTACAGGCACAAAAGTAGTAATTTCACACAAGATTTATTTGCACCATCATCTAATACTACATTAGTTATTGTATAAAAGAAATCATTGAAGAGACCAAGAGTTGCAATTTATGTTGCTAAAAAAATAAAAAAATAAAGGAACTTAAATGACTAAGCTGCGATATTTTATATCATTGGTAAGAAGATTATATCTGAAAAGAATAAACCACTCCTAAATACTAATAATTATAAACTTCAATATACTAAGATTGCCTCTTTTAAAGATTTCTTGCATATATCTCAATGCTTCTACAAGGACATTTGACAATGGAAAGTACAATTGTACACATGAAAAAGAAAATTCAATTGTAATTATATACAGGGGTACACTAATTATACAGAAAATAGCTACTTCACTCTGTCAGAGAAACCCTTCAGAACTTTGTTTTGCATCCCTAGGATGGTTTAGGAGTTGAGGCATAATAAAAGTCCCTTAAGTTGCCACATGTCGAATCCTCATTAATTTTCCTATATTGCTATCTTCTTCTCTATCAAATTTCCTATCCCAAGTGCGGTTTCATTTGAACCTATTTTGAAACATGTGGATCCACCCACATCATGCATTATTTAACATGACCATATCTACTCCTTGCAGCGCATAATTTGTGTGGTAGAATTTGATTTTGTCATAAGGATGTGAGTAGTCATACACCTTATTCGAGTTGTTGAGATAAAAAATTCAAAGAAAACTTGCTAGACTTACATAACCAACTTTCTTTGACCCGAACATGCTGTAGCAATCCAATGCCCATCTACAGTTGTACTTCTCGATCCCATGTCATCTTCCATCATCAAGAGGCAAACATCAGATGTTCCTAAGAATCTGTCTCTCCATTTCCCATACATTGGACTGAATGAATTAATAAGTATCATAGAATATCAACTCCAGTCCTCTCCATGTCAACATCATCGGCCACTGCCACCATCGTTGTCCTTGAGCAAGCAGTACCATCACTGCCATCTTCATTGTCAATATGGCTATTCTTCCCCCCATAACCATTGTTCATGTTGTCCATTGCTTGACCTCCCACTATTACTCAGCATGTTGCACCGTCACCTGCAGCTGCAGGCAGTTTTGCGGCTTGCACAGCCTCAAGATGATCATGGATACAATCCCCACTTGAGATTGTTGCCTGTTACCTGGGAAGAGGTTTATATAAAGTAAGTATCAGAAAAATTAAAAATAGGAAACAAAGGAAAAGAAAAAATGCACAAACATGTAAAAATATTGCACTGGCAAATAGCTAAAGGAATGAGGTACTAAATTTCAAAAGGAGAATGAAGGGGAATATTTCACAGTCATGAATGCCGTCCACAACTAAAATGCCTTTATGTTCAGCTTCACCTCAACTTAAGAAGGATTTGCCAAAAAAGGAGTATGGAGGAAGGAAAGCTCTATAAAAAGAAGGCAAAGAGGGATGGAAATAGAGTTAGCCAGAAGAGATTGGCTGCTTTGAGTTGCTATGCTTTGCAGGTGCCTTAAAAGAAAGGGTAAAAATACCTTGGACAAGGTTGAGGAGGATGGAGGCATCCTCATGGAACTTGTTGTTGGCTTCGTAGAGGATCGTGGAGGGGGGTGACAACAATGAGAGTAGTGATGGCTTTTGTGGGGGACAATATGCTTGTATTTGACAACAATATGGCGATGGTCTTTCTTGTGGATGGTCGGGGTCGATGACATGGTGGTGGTGACGGGGTGGTGGAGGTGGGGAAGTGGAGAGGGGATGGGAAGAGGGAAGAGCAGGTAAAGGGAGAGGGGGAGGAGGATGAGGAGAAAATGGTAAGATGGTGGTGGTCTTTCCTATGAATGGTTGGGGTTGATGACGTGGTGGTGACAAGGAAGTGGAGGGGGGAAGGGAAGAGGGAGGAGGTAAAGGGAGAGGGGGAGGAGGGGGATGAGGAGAAAATGGTAATATGGTGGTGGTCTTTCCTATAAAGGGAGAGGGGGAGGAGGAGGGTGAGGAGAAAATGGTGGGTTTGCTTGAGGTGCTTCTTCATGTCCATGGTGGGGTGGTGGTGGTGGAAGGAGAGGTGTAGACTGGTATTGGGGTTCGTAGGTTGTCTCGCCATCTAATAGGGTCAGGTTTACATGAAGGGGAAGATAAATGAGGATTTGTTATGTAGTGCGACAAGGGAGGGGTTGATGTGAGAGGGAGAAAGAGAGATGGGTGGCTTTGACATGTGTTTGAAGGAGGCGCTTAACACCTTCTTTTAGTATATATATAGATGTTAACCTATGGGATGGAGAAATTTGTACAGGTGTCAAACGATCAAGTTGAGTTAGGTTTGATCTGACTTGTTTAGAGTGGACCTATTTAGAAATGGGTTGGGTTCAAGTAGATCTCTTTACTAAACGAGTCCAAACTAATGGGCATGTGACTTGACCCATTTATCTACATTCAGACTCAATCCAACCCATTTAGGCAAGGTTCGCAAGGTTGGCTGCTTAAATCAAATACTTGATCGAGTACTCATACGGAAAGGGGACCGCACCACATATAGATATCTAGCTTCATATGCAGGCAAAGTGCATATGCGGGTTGAGTATTTTGCATGCAAGGTTGAATACTCGGCTACATTTGTGATAGATAAGTTAATGAGATTTTTTTTTTGTTTTAGACTATATGTTATTGTCAAACAATTTTACTTTTACTTTATATTTAGAACTTATGTTTGGTTTTGGTGCTTAAGTTTTTTGAAAGGTGGTTGTTTTTACATTAATATCCACATTTTAGTATCAAAATTTAACAACCAAGCTTTCTCCCACGCTAAGTAAGGTTGGCTACATGGATTCTTTGTCTCCACTTAACTCTATTTTGAGTCATTTTTGGACTTAAATTGAAGTAATTAAGATCACACTTAATGGTTTTCTTTGAATACTTTTTTGGTCTTCCCGCCCATGTTGAGCACTCTAGTTATCCTTTACGTTTTATGTTTGTTAGGGTCTATTTACTTATTTTATGTTTTTGCCTGATTCTCTTATGTAATTTTTTCAACACCTCTCTCTATATAAAGAGGTGTAGGGTATTCTTTGAGAATAAGATTCTTCATTTCGTCCCATTTGGTATCAGAGCGGCGATCCTAGATCAGCGCTCGGGTATCCCACCGAAACAAGCTGCCTAACCCTTCCACCTAAACCCTAACCCTTCTCTGTGTTGTTCACCATCTTTTCTCCCTTACCGGCAGCGACACAGCGGGCATGGGAGGCATCTTCGGAGGCAGGCGGTGGTGCCGATCATCCATGTGCCTCATGTGGCGATGATGCAGGGGCTCCTCGCCTATGTGACAGTGTTGTAGGCACCACCAGCAGCAACGGACATCGACAACGCTAGGCTTGGGTGGCGACGTTGATCTGCTGCTGTAGCAAATCTACCGCCGAAGGGCAGTAGAGCCACTAGTGGGTTTCGTCGACTCGACACAGCAAGGAGGGTAGTAGCCTTCTTTTTGGGGGTTGCTAGGGGTGCCTCTGGACCCTAGTAGGCTCCTACCAACTGTTGGAGGGCTACTATGTGTGTCTAATGTGATTTCCAAGGAGCAGATAGCTTGGATTTCATGTTAGATCACTCTCTTGTGTGATCTACAGTATTTTGCAGATCTGACAATTGAAGTTTAGATCTGATTTTGGCATCTTCCCATAGTGTTAGAGCATCATGGCCTCTTCATTTTCTGAGGTGACATTGGAGACTAGTCAGGAGAGTGGGAACTACAAAAACCCATTCCTTGTCCCGATTGTGAAGTTAGATGAGACCAACTATGCTCGTTGGTCTCAAACTTTCCTGATGACCGTTGAGGGTCATGACAAGGAGCATCTATTACTGAAGCCTGAGCCTTAGAACAAGATTGAGAAGTACGCCTAATCGAAGGACAATGCTATGGTGAGAGCATGGATCATAAATGTCGTCTCGCCATGGATTGAGGATGGCATCATGTATTACAAGACTGCTAAGGAGATGTGGGATACATTTCATGACACATTCCCATGAGAAGAATTGTAGCAAGGTCTATCAGATCTACAATGAGATGTTTTCTCTTAGATAGGAGGGACAACCCTTGATGTAGTAGTATGTTATGTTGAAAGGGCTTCTGGAGAAGTACCATGCGTGTAGGCTTGTGTGCATGTGTGGTACTCATCTAAAATACAAGGAGATAACAGTCCTTCACTTTCTCTGAGTTAGGCCCAGAAGCTCTCAGATTTTGATATTATCGGAGCTTCTATCACTTGAGGAGACTTATAGCCGACTAAATTGGATCACAGTGGCTACTCCTCCTGAGATTGCTGGATAGACCTCCACACTAGCTGATGGTGAAGGTCGAGGCACTAGAGGTTTACCTTTTATTCATGGACGTGGTCATGGTAGATGACAGACAGGCAAACCACGACCCACGTGCACTTTCTATGGTAGGATTGGTCATGTGGAGGCTTTATGTTGGTCTAAGCATGGGAAACCTCCTATTCCAATCAGGTTGCTGCTTCTTCTGAGATAAGAGTTTGACACAGTGTTACGTGTGGAGTATGATGCTGTAGTACAGGGGCTTTCTCAGATTACTTAGGAGACTCGTATAGGGGCTTTCTTAGATTACTTAGGAGACTCCTTCCTTTTCAGATACTGCTGCCATTGCCTCCTTACGTACATGGTGTGTTTTTGCTGTGTCTGATAGGTCTACTTGGTTGGTAGATTCAGGTGCATCACAAAACTTGAGTAGTGATGACAGTGGCTTCTAGCATCTTCAGTCTATACGTCCTGGTAGAATTGTTCAGGTAGCAGATGGGAGGCATATCACAGTTGATGGTTAGGGGGAGGTGCTAGTCATCCCCAATATGAAATTGGCCAATGCTATTTTTGTTATAGATTTTCTGATGAGCTTGTTATCTGTTAGCAAACTTACGAAAGACCTTAATTACAAGGTGATTTTTGATGACATTGGTTGTATGTTTTAGGACAATCTCATTGGGAGGATGATTGGTGGCGGACATGACGAGGGGGGTATGTATCGCCTGTCTCAGATGCCAGTTGCTGCACAGTGCAAGGGGGATGTATGCTTCGTTGCAGAGAGTGCTTTACAGTGGCACAATCGCCTTGATCATCCATCTCTGGGTAGGCTTTGATGTATCATTCATCTTTCGCCAACTATCGAGCTTCATTGTGATGCATGCCATATAGGAAAGCACCACGGATTTACTTATCTTTCTAGTTTTACTGTTTCGAAGTCTCTTTTTGATTTGCTGCACTTAAATGTATGGAGCCTTAGTCGAATTCCAGATCGACTAGGACATAGGTACTACTTGGTGATGGTAGATGAATGTTCCAGATTATCTTGGCTATTTTTGTCAAAGAATAAGTCAGACATCGGGTCTATAATTGAGAGCTTTATTGTTGAGATAAAGAATTAGTTTGCTTCCAGTGTCAAAGTTGTGCGCATTGATAATGCACTTGAGTTTTGTACTACACGTATGAAAGCATTTTATAGATCTCATGGAGTGGTTTATAAGACCACATGTCCCCATACATCCCAACAAAATGAGGTAGTAGAGAGAAAACACAGACATATTTTGGATTTAGCCTGGACTCTTTTGATACATTATAATATTCCATCACAGTATTAGTTAGATGTAGTGCTTTTACTGCATGCTTCTTGATTAACAAGATGTATAGTTCTGTTCTTTTTGAGTAGGTACCATGGCAGATACTGTACTTAGATCGAGAATTATTTTAGCTGCCACCTCGAACCTTTGGCTGTGTAGTCTTTGTGCATATCACTGGGTTATGTAGAGATAAACTTGTCCCCATAGCGGTTAAGTGTTTTTCTGGGATACAGTCACACCCAGTGTGATATGGATATATTGATTGCTATTTGGAAGGCCCCCAAGAGTTGTGCGCATTATCAGGTGGTAGGGGCAGATTCATCTGATTGTTTGAGTTGCCCATTTGCCTTGTTTATAGGTGCACTCACCTCTACATAGATACCAATCACTTATCAGCAGGCTATACTCGATCTGAAATGGTATTAGACCATGGAGGATGAGATGGCTGCACTTTAGTTTCGATAGACATGGGAGCTTACTCCATTACTGCCTGGTGCACGCACTATTGGTTGCCGTTGGATCTTTGCCGTGAAATATAACCCAGATGGTTCTGTTTCCCGGTACAAGGCTTGGCTTGTGGCAAAGTGATTCACTCAAACCTATGGGGTGGATTTCTTTGACACCTCCCTTGTCACTTGGCTTACTACTGTGCGGATTCTCATTTCTGTCATTCATTTTGACTAGTCGTTACATTAGTTGGATGTTAAGAATGCATTCTTGTGTGGTGATCTATAAGAAGAGGTGTATGTGTAGGAGCTACTAAGGTTTGAGGCTTAGGGGGAGTATGTGTGCAGGCTGAAGAAGGCGATATATAGCTTAAGCAGAGTCCGAGGGCCTGGTTTCAGAAACAATCAGAGGTTGTCGAAGATATGAGACTCATTCGATCTACTTATGATCATTCGTTGTTTGTGAGGAAGACAGACAAGGAGATTGTGGTTCTCCTTATCTATGTAGATGACCTCATTATCATTGGTGATGATGCCACTGGGATAGTTGAGGTCAAGTAGAGGCTGACAGAGAAAGTTGTGATAAAGGATTTAGGCTCATTGAGATACTCCTTGGGCATAGAAGTGGCAAGGGGAAAGAGTGGTATTTTCCTTAGTCGGACGAAATACGCTCTTGACTTACAGCAGGAGACTGGAATGTTGATATTGAAGTCTGCCAACATACTTATGGATCTGAAGATGCACTTATATGATTCTGAGTCACAGGCTGTAGAGAGCAGAGGTTATAGACAATTAATTGGGAAGCTGCTCTATCTCACTATTAAAAGTTGCACAATTGTAGAGAGTAGTTGCTCGAACGTAGAGTCAGAGCATAGAGTGATGGCACAAATGGTAGTTGAACTTGTGTGGATCAGATCTGTCTTACTTGGCTTGCATGTCAAGATTGGGGATCCCATGGAGATGAGATGTGATAATAGAGCGGCTACTTACATAACAAATAATCCCATGTTTCATGAGCGTACGAAACATGTAGAGATTGACTGTCACTACACTAGAGATTTGATTAAAAAGGGACTTCTCTTCACCTCAGCAGTTGCCTTAGAGAACCAGAAGTGGATATGTTTACCAAGATTCTTGTCAGATCTACATTTAAGGCTTGCTGTGACAAGCTGAATGTGATAGACATCTATGTTCTAACTTGAGAGAGAGTGTTGAGCACTGTAGTTATCCTTTGCGTTTTATGTTTGTTAGAGATTATTTACTTATTTTATGTTTTTGTCTGGTTCTCTTATGTAATTTTCCCAACACTTCTCTTTATATAAATAGGTATAGGGTTTTCTTTGAGAATAAGATTCTTCATTTCGTCCTACTGTCCACTCTCAGTTGGTTCAACCCTTAACTCCTCTCATCTCTTAACTAAGGCATGTATTGGCCTTCTTTGCAAATGTTTAAACTACCTTACATGTGTCTCTCTTATTTTATCCTTTATCGATGCAACCCTAATCTTTTCTCGAATAATCTCATTGGAAATATGATCCTTGTATTTTCACACATTCATCTTGACATTTTCATTTATGCTATAGACATCTTTTGCACATGCCTATAGTTGGCGACCCAACATTCAGAATCATACAACATGGTAGGTCTTATAGTTGCTTGATAGTACTTTCTTTTAACTTTTAAAGGAACCTTATTGTCATATAGAGCACTAAATGCTCCCCTCTATTTCAACCATCTTGCATTAATTATAAGTGTAACATATTCATCAATTTCACCATCTTGTTGAAAAATGGATCCCAAGTACTTAAAAATCCTTCTCATTTGATGTACTATTCTCTAATTTTTACATCAATGTCTTCATTGTTTCCTCTAGTATTACAATTATATTCCATATACTTAGTCTTCGTCCTGCTTAGGTGTAAGCCTTTAGTTTCCAAGGTTTCTCTCCAAACCTTATGTTTTTAGTGCACTACATCTCTTATCTCATCAATTAACACAATGTCATATGCAAAAAGCATAACCATGGTACCTCAGTTTGGATATGCTTCGTCAACTCATCCATGATCAATGTAAAGAGGTAAGGGCTTAAAGTTGATCCTTGATGCAGACTACTAGTGATATGTATTATGAGCGCTTACACCTCAAAATACATATCCTTTGTGAGGTTGATATATAGAACTGGTACTTGTCTTTTCTTCAAAGTTTTGTACAAGATCTCTTAGGATAAAGTCATAGGCCTTCTCCAAATCAATAAGGATCATATGTAAATCCTCTTCTTGGCTCTGTAGATCTCAATCATATGTTTTAGGAGGTGTATTGCCTCAATAGTAGACTGACTTGATGTAAATCCAAATTGATTTTTAGTTACTACGAGGACTTGCCTCAACCTTTGTTAAATTATCCTCTTCCAAAGGTTTATTGTATGACTCATCAATTTAATATCTTTATAGTTTGAATATTTTTGTATATCTCTTTTGTTCTTGTGTAAATGTATCATAAAACTTTTCCTTATTTCTTCTGACATCTTCTTCCCTATTCAAATAGCTCTTCTAATTTTCATCATCTTTAATGTATCAACTACTTTCTTTTGTATCCTTCGATAGTTTGCCTGATTCATATAATCTTCTAAATTGGCTAGTATCAAAATTTAAGTATTTTATATTTTTAATTAAAAAAATACAAAAATGCATACTTGCCTACATGCTCCCTTGCATTTAGGTAAATGGGTCCATGAGGCAATGAACTTTGCAAGACCAAATCATATTAGCAGCTGAGCTCATCAGATAGCTCAGCTGGTGAGCAGGCTCATACCACTTAAGTGGGAACGACATGTCTCTAGTTTAAATCTTAGCTAACTTGAAGGGATATGTTTGCAGGCTATTTATACCCCCACCTAGGATGGGCACCATCATCATGTTACCAGCTGCTATCCTATTCAAGTCCTATCTAAGTTGATAGGTCCTATTTGGGTGCTAAATGGGTCCTAACTAGCCCAATGGTTCTTAATCAGGCCCTAATTTGCTCCATAGGTCCTAAACAGGTTTGTTGGTTCAATCCTAGATGGATCCAATTGGTCTTAAGGAGTTCGCTAGGCTAACTTGTGATCAGCTCGTTGAAAATCTAGGTCAAGTCCAACTTGACTTGTTTAAAATTAACTGAGCTTGAGTTGGGTTCAGATCCAATAAATAGGTTGGGTAAATAGGTCCTGACCCTTTTGATAGCTCAAATCTCTCGTGGATGTGTACTTTGAGTTCGGCAAAGAACCACGCACACTGTCTCTTGTTTGCTTGTTCTATTTCTACTTTGAAAAATCAACGATTTCTAGTGGGAACTTTGATCAATCTACTCCTTTTCACGTGATAGGAAATGAAAAAATAGGTATGATTGCCAAAGCCCAGATAGACCTATCTTGTGTTGGAGAGGGGTCCTACAAATTAAAGTATCACACTTGTCTTGAGCTCTTGATCCACAACCTTCTTGCAGCTGGATTAGTTTTTGACATTGAACTGTAGAACCATAAGATGACTGAGCAGGGGACTTGGAAGTTGATAGATATTTTTAGAAAAGAATTCCATAAAGATATAAGCTCTCTCTCTAGAGAGAAGGATGGAAGAGTTCATGCCACTTCATTGACTGGATATAGAGAAATGAGGACATGCTGAAAAAAATCATGCCACATTATCCATGAAGCCCACATGGTCACCGTGAGCTCTCACATCATAATTGCTTGCGGGCCCTTACATGGTTATACAGTTAATCGTAAGTACCCTTAAGAGTTGGAGTCTATGGGTATGGTTGTTAAACTTGTTGGAAAACATTTCAAAAGAGGACATTTTGCCCCTTATTCATATTTAGATTCAATATCTACCATTGTTCTTCCTTTCCTCTGTAAACCCATTCCCTTTGTGCGGTGAACAAAGAGGTTTTATTTCTCGTGGTGAGGCAAACATTGAGACTAAATTGTCAAATAAGGAGCCAAGGATGAGTAAAGATGATGGTGGAGGTGTTGAGGAAAGGGGCAGCAAGAGGAGGTAAGGATGGGTTTTTTTCTTTTCTGTTTTCATTTTTGGGGATGTTGGCGGGGGGTGTTGTGGGAGGTGGTGGATGATAGGAGGGGCTGGGAGGGAGGAAATGTGGGTTGGAAGTGTGTACGAGAGAAGGGAGGACGTGGAGGGTGTTGAAATGCAAGGAAGAGGTGGACGTACATATAAGGAGGAGAAGGTCAGTGGCTTGATGGTGGAGGTATTGGATGGGCCAGAGAGGTGTCGAAGAGGGCAAGATGTGGGGCATGTGGGTGTAGAGGGTTGATGGAGGAGCTTTAGGGGTTGGTAGAGATTGCATTTTCTTTTTTATTTTTCAAAAAAAATATCTGAGTCTTTGAATATGCTTCATGATATAAATTAACCAACTTAGGTTATGATTGGTCTCAACTACAACCTCAAATTACTACAGGGATATATGGATACAAAGCAAATTTGTATGGATATATGTAATTGTAATGTTTGCATGGACTGATATGCAAATGCAAATGGTTGGATGTGCATTTATATAAATATGACAACTGTCTGTGTCTGCATGTGTGATTTTCCTCCTTTTCCCTTGTATGTTTGAAACTTTCTTGGCATGCCCTTGGTATGCCTGCCTCTTTACATGTCAAAACCATCATAATATCGATTAGTGGAACATCTCTTGTTGTTGTGGTTTCCTTCTATCTTCTTACCCTTTGAAAATCCACTACTTTTTTTTCTTTGAAAAGGGAAAGGGTGGTTATCTGTGTGATAATCACACGGATTCATTAATCAAAACAAAATAAATTACAAGGCCAACATCGGGGCTACAAAGCAGACTCCCAAAACACCAGTCGAGAGAATATGGAGCAGGCAATATTTTCAATATAAGGCATTTCTCCCCTAAATACAACTCCATTCCTTCCCAACCATGCACTCCATAGCACTGCCAGGACCTTCACCCTCTCCTTCCTTGATCTAAACGTGCTACCACCCTTGCCTATAGTACCTCTCTTGAGGGAGCTCTAGAATCCCTCAAAGCTGTCGATCGCAATCTAGTCTAACCTAATCCTCCTCCACACCTGCTCCACAAAAGGACAAAGGAAGAAAATGTGTTAAATGTCCTCATTTGCCCCTTTACACAAGGGGCAGCTAAGGTCCTCCATATCCGCCTACTTCACCCTCCAGACTTTGGTAAGGATTCTGCCCTCCTAATAAGCCAAGCGAAGATCCTTACCTTCAGTGGGCACTCCGTCGACTAGAGCAGCCTGCAATTCCTTAGGAAGTCAACATCCAGTGTCTGCATATGCGAGCAAATTCTGCGGAAAGCCATTGCAACAGAGAAATCCTCTTCCTCCCAGCAAAGAGCATCTCACCCACCTTCCGACTCCCACGCCTTTGACTCCCCTAATAAGGGCTGAACCTTCGTACACCTCTGATTTGACAACACCCCCTTAAAAGTGGGGCACCATGCACCATCCCAGTAACTCGGCACTATTGCCTCCCTTCACATAGCTCATTAGAAGAGCCTTGGGTATATGTCACAAAAGGCGACTGCCACCCTGCCAGTCATTCGTCTAGAATCTGAATGTGTCATCATCTCCCACATACGGTGAAAAGAAATTCCTCACCTTTGGTACCACCGACGATAATCCTTGCATGAAGTGTGATGCTCCTAGGATAGGGGACTCAAGGGCCCCCCAGGAGAGGAGGGAGCCATAACACTGTCGAAAGGTGTCCCTAAGAACACCCTGTTCTTGCCCTCCCAACCTGCCAATCCACTTCGTGAGGAGGCTGAGGTTGACGTCTTTCACGTTTCTGACCCCAAGACCACCTTCCTGCACCGATCTGTACACCTACTCCCAGGACACTAGCCTTGTCCCTTTCCTTATTGAACTAGGGCTTGATAAGAAGAAATCTTGCATAAGGCCAGTAATCTTCTCTATCTGACGGGGGATCCTGAACATAGACATGAAATCGGTAGGTAGGGCGGAGTGGACCGCCTTAACCAGAATCAATCTTCCCCCCTTAAAAGTAGTCGAGATGACCAAACTGAAAGTTGCTTCTCCAACCTTTCCAGCAAAGGCAACTAGGGATGCAATTGGGTTGGGTTTGGCTAAACCCATGCCCATTTACAAAGTCTATACTCATACCCTACTCATTCGGTACAAAACTATAAACCCAAACCCATCTACCCATCGGATATCTATTTACCCATTGGATATCCATTTATAAATTGATCTTACAATCAAATCATGCCAAATTCGAGTTACACAAGAAGAAAAATATATAACACAATTAATTAATTATTTATTTTTAATAAGCTCTAAATGTAAAAGCTCAGGTTACTTTAATTTTATTGTTCTCCACTAAAATTATTACAAAACAGCCCTTCAAGGGAAATACATAAAAAAGAAAAATACAAAGAAAGACTAAATACAAGTATCTTTCAAACAAAAAATTTCCATCTCTGAAATAAATGTTCAATGGAAGTTTTAGAAGCATTCCCAAACTCTAAAATCATGGAGGGAATCATGAGGAAGATTAGGGTTTGGGGAATGAGGGGCTTAAGGTGAGACTTATATATCTTAGGTAAATGGGGTTTTATTTGGGTATTCGGGTAGGGTAATTGGGTATAGATTCATACCCATACACACTCATACTCAAACTCGTCAGGTTTTTTTGGATAAAACCCATTCCCGAACTTTATCGGTTCGGGTCAGGTTTTACCCATTCTTTTTAGATTGGGGTGGGTCAGGCTTATCAAAACTTGCATCCCTAGAGGCAACCAATCGTGCACGCAAAGACACCTATCTATCAAGGGGAGACCCAGGTAGGATAATGGCAGGGCTCTCATGGTAGTCTGGAGTGCAGTGCTGCAGGCCTCTGCCTCCCCAACTGCCATATGAAATGAAACAAAATTAGACTTGCTATAATTAATTCTCAGCCTTGACGCCTCACCAAACAGCTCCAAGAGAATGTGTAGTCTGCGCGCCTCTACAAAGGATCCCTCCACCAAGAATAGTGTATTGTCCGCATACTGCAACAATGGAATCTCCCCACTTGCTCCTGCTGAAAAACCCCTGAACATCCCCTTGGAATACGACCTGGCAATTGCTCTACCCAAGGCTTCAATAGCTAAAACGAACAACATTGGGGCAAGTGGGCACCCCTGCCTAACTCCCCTCCTAGGTTGTACCCAACCACCTGCAGGGTTCCCATTCACCAAGATCGAAAAGGATGTAGTTGTGATACATCTCTTCATCTATCCTATCCAAACTTAAGGGAAACCTCTCCTAACCATAGAGGACCAGAGGAAATCCCATTGAATGGAATCATAGGTCTTGCTAAAATCCACCTTTCAGAGGAAAATGCTGTCTGCTTCAGTCTCCTCCATTTTGCCAAAGCCTCCATGGCCACCGCAAAGCCGTCCAGGATGCCCCGCCTTGGAATGAAGGCTGTTTGAACTGGTGAGATAATATCACCAAGCATCCCACGAAGCTTGTTGACAAGGACCTTTGCCACAATAAGATAGGAAGCATTTGATAGGGTAATCGGTCGAAAAACTTCAATAGCTCTATACTGTCCTTCTTAGGCAGGAGGAAGAGAGGATTTATTCAACCTGTCAAATTCCTTGTTACCTGCCGTAAACTCCTCCATAACTTGCATCATGTCCTCCTTCACAAGTGGCCAGAACTCCCTGAGAAGATCGGAAACCTATCTGGACTAGGGCATCCATTCGCATTAATGCCCCCAAATCACTTCTCTCACTTCGTCCTCCGAGAAGTTGGCCGTAAGGGACCCAACCTGCTTAGCCGAGATACTCTGCACATCCTCACCTAGCCACCGCCCCATGCCTCTCCTGCGCAAGCTCGTGAACTCCTTGAAAAAATCTGCTGCAACTCTCGTCACTTCTTCTCTACCTGAAAAAGTTGTCCCTCCAACCAGCAACCTATCAATCTAGTTCCTCCTAGCCGACACCATTTGGTGGAAGAATCTAGTGTTGGAATCTCCTTTGAGCCATTTCTGTCTTGATCTCGTCTTCCAGTCCACCTCTGCCTTCCTGTCCTCCTGCACAATCCAGGCTTGTCTTTCCCTACACTCCCTGTCTTCATTAGACAACGCACTTCTGTCTTCCTGCCTGTTAAGCTTGGTAATCTCAGCCAACGCCTCAGATTTCCTCCTGAGTCTTGTCTCCCTAAGCTCCTTCCTGTAACCCCTCAAGTAGTCCCGCAAGGTGGCCAACTTCATCGACAACCTGGTCGCTGCCGAACCTTCTACCTCCAAGGACCTCCACTTCTTCACACGGTCATTGAAATCAGCCTACAACAACTAAGATCTCTCAAACTTAAAATATGTGCCAAAGAAAGATCCTTCATTCGACCTCCACAGCAGAGGCATGTGGTCTGAGAAAGGTCTGTCCATCGGCCAGATGTCGGCCAGGGGGAACGTCTCCATCATCTCCACGTTGGACAGGAATTTGTCAATCCTAGATTTTTGCCCATCAGAGCTTCGCCACGTATAAGCACAGGAGCTAGGGACCAAATCGATCAAGCCATGAAGATCCATGAACCCAACAAACTGCTTTGAGCCAGGACCCTGCCTCCCGCGCCCCCTAGGTCTATCATCAATCTGCAAAGTAGTATTGAAATCACCTCCAATAAGCCATGGCGATCCATTGGACTCCGTAGCAACCAAAGAAAGCTCCTCCCAAAGAACATCTCTCGCTTGAGGCTCCAGCGGACCATAGACGCCTGTTATCGTCACCTTGGACCCGTCTGACCTCCTTACTAGCCTGCTTGAGATGATATGGCTTCCTGTGAAGCCATCCTCCCAAGCGAAGCCATCCTTACACCAACCCAAAATCTGATCGTCGGAGCGGCCCGTCGCATCAAGGGCACGAAACCCCTCCATCCAAGACCCCTCAATCTCTTTCCAAAGTCTTCCATCACATGCCACAAGCTTTGTCTCTTGCAAGAGAATGACGTCGACCCGTCACTGGTGGAGATAACCCCCCAACGTCTCCCTCCTCGATGGGTTGTTATGACCCTTGACATTCCAAGAGAGGACATTAATGATAGGGTAGGTGTAGTGACCTCCCTTGTGACCCGACGGAACTCGGCCGCCGCCGTCATCTCTTGCACATTAGCACCCCTTCCTCAAGCTTTGAGGGCAGGGGGTTTGCGTCGCCCCCTCCCTCCTATTCTTGACGTCAACGACCTCCCACGCACGACCACCACCACGTGCTACCCCCCGGTTGCACCATCTCGGGTTGTAGCGTAGATCGTGATCACCACCATGCACCTTGTGCGGATGCCATCCAACATGACTGATTGCATCAGTGCCGCCATTGCCCGAGCCACCCACCATCGGTGAAGGTGCGGCAGCAGCACCCGAGGATTCCCCATCAGCCCCTGCGGTGGAAGGACGTGCATAAGCTCCCAACGAGGCACTGTCGCCGACGACCTTCGGGGCTAACGCGGCCTCTAGTGTGTCCAGCGTGGCCTCACAGACGACCTCCGGCCTCATTGTGGCTTCCTTGACGCCCTCCTTCACTCCAAGATCAGCTAATAGGGGGAAGTTCCTGTCGAGCCACCAGCATTGTAGACTTTAGCTACTCCCACGCACTTAGAGAAAATCGAAGGGGAAGAGGGTTGCTCAAGATGAGAAGCCCCCTTTTCCCTATGCGGAGGGGGGCACTATGGCCCAACAAAGTTGTGCACGGACTCCACATTCCCTGGGTCAAATGAAAGAATCATATTCAATATGGGTCTGATCTGAGAATCCCTCGGCCTCTTTAAAAACCTTTGAGCGATCACCCCCCTCAGATTGCGGAATCACCTCTTCTGCTTCTCCATGTGCTATCAAATCCGAAACGGCTGCCACCGATCTCGCATTCAAGGCGTTCTCTACAGTTAACACCGCGTTCACTGCCCTTGTGTCCACGTCAGCATTCAGACCGTTTTGACTTCTGGGTCGGCGCCAAACCCTAGCGAGTCATCGCGGCAGTGTTGCCATACCGTCACTGTTGGTCGGAGCACCACCAGCGTCGAGGTGGTCCCGATCGACATCTGAGTAGCCCTCGTGGGAACGCAAGAAATGATCCACAAGAAACCTCCATGCTGGAGGAGCACCTTCCCTACAATCGCCGCCCCCACCTTTAACTCCACGACAACTGGGAGAGGTCCGTCGGAGACCCTGGAACCCCTACATTCACAGAGGCATGCAAAAGGTGAGATAACTGCTTCGACTACCTCCACCGTCCTAAGCCACCAAGGAACGCCGCCAATCGTCAACACCATCAACGGTTGCTTCGGCGGCCGTTCCCTCGACGCCTCATCATGAACACACGGTTGCCTCCATCTCAAGCACCTACCCTTTGCTCGGAGCTCCCCGAAACAGAGTTGGTCCCTCTCTAGAGAGGAGAGCCCCAAAGCAAGGAACTTGCCCTCACCAGAGGGGAGGACCTTCACCTCTCCCCTCACAGAGCAACCACGTAGCATCTCCTTCACTTCTGCTGATCGCAACCTCCTCTCGACCACCTCTCCCACTAGGCCCTCATCGACCTCTGCATGAAGGGTAGCCACTCCTTCAGACCACGGGGCATCTACATTAGCTAGAGGCACGCCTACCAGTGGCGGTGGCGGTAAGGGACCGATCTTTTGCACTGTTGCCCGCTTGCATCTCGTGCTCCGATGGCCAAGACTCGTGCACCTCCAACACCTCAGGGGCTCATGGCATTCCTTCGCCCAATGGCCTAGTTTAAGACACTTCAAACAACGCTCCGTAGCCCTGCTCCGACCACAACCACCAAAACCACCACTATGTCGCTCCCAGAGGAAGAGATCCCCAACCTCCCCCTTCTCTATGCGACCACCTTCCAGATAGCACCTGCGGCCTCAAGTTCCATAGCACCGGCCTCCTCTCGCTCCGATCCACACCCACTCTCTCGCTCACACTCCCCCTCCCCCATCTCTTCCGTGGAGATTGGATTGTCACATCCTGCTCAAATCAAGTAGTATTGTACAAGAACCTCATCCACTGCATTGAGATATGTTGATCTCTTTTTCCATCTTAAATTAAATTTATGGTTGTCGTCTACTAGCATGTCATGGTCTTCTTCCATTAATATAGACGCGAACATGTTGTTTTATGCCTAGTGATAATGTGTTCACTTCCAAACCATTTCTTACATTGTTGGCTAATGCTTTGTTTGCAGGAAGGGCTTGGTAGTACATTAAGCAGGCTGCAGATCAGTGCTGTGGTGTGATGTTCTTTACCCAACTTTTAATTGCCTAGTTATACGGTTCTTCAGTTTGCTCTTCTGTTGCTGCTAGCTTTGAATTTTTTTAAAGTTTTCCATTGGCTGATTTAGAACTGATTGCTGCATCTTCTCAAAAGGAAAAAAATTGCTGCATTATTGCATATTTTGTTAATGCTTACAATTTCCGAGTTTTTAAGCCATGGTTTTATGCATGGTTCAGATATTCATTGATTAAACAAGTTGATCTTTAGTTGCATTTCCAGTGATAGAAAACCATATTTTAGCTGCGATATTATTGGTCAACGTCATGGATTGCCAGATAAATAGCAACAGTGGCATGATAGGAGTCTCAGTCCTAAATCACGTTGAAAGAAGTAAAAATAGCAAAACTGCTGGACATGTTATGATATCCAAAATATTCTCAAACTATCTGATGGACTCTAATGCTTGCCGCAAGCTAGAATGCAGATATCTTTCAGGACCAGCTTGCCGGAGAGATTGTCAATGTTTTTCTTAAGTAAACGTCTTCCTAAGAATGTGTGCAATGTAATGTGTACAGGAATTGAGAGGATTGACCATACTCCGTATATGCTTATTGAATAAAAGAACAATCAACCTCATTTCCTATTGTCACCTTATGTATACTCATGGGATGATTTGGATGAATCCTGGACGAAATATCAACGAATGTACCTGGAGGGCTCTGAAATAGGCTAAAGCAAGGGAGGAGCACACTTTAACTTTGCACTAGATCAAGAGACTCACTACGTGCTTTGTACTCCTTGTAACCTATTTACAACCAAGAAATGTGCAATATCTGGTATTGGTGCATTGAATCAGACCAAACAGCACTTCAAACATTTTCTGGTGATTGAGAGACATATCTAGACATCATCACCTATATTGCTGGATTCTAGTGGTTTAACAATGGGCAGCCGGTCCATGTTATGGCAGTGTTGTCTTTTTTTTCCCAGAATAAAAGAGGATGTCTATTTGGTGTTAGTAGGCATCCAAAAACTTTTCATTAGATATTTTTCAAATAAAATTTCTCATTAGAAATATAAAAAATCAGTTATTCCTTCCAAATCGTAGATAAGGTCAAAAAATGGAGAACAACATTTTTCACACAACTCCAAATACTTTGTAACCATCATGACAACAAGCCTGCAAAAATTCTCTCAACATATGCCATCCAAAAACTTCCTCTTTAAAGGCCTCCCACAACTCCATAGATCACTGGAAATGTTCAAATCTCCAACAAGCTGTTGCATGGCCTCTCTTGACAAGTATACTGAAACAAAAGATGTTCCATGCCTTCCTTCGCACCGCCACAAAAGGAACGGCCCCTATTGGACTTAGGAGCTAAATTTCCAGTGTCTGATAGAAGATCATTGGAGGAGGATTTTGATGATTTAGACTTTGTGACTCCTTTTCATGCAGGCAAACTCACATCCTTTAAGGGGAGTCTTTAAGGGTTGCAGGAGATCTGTGAATACATATGTTAAATTGTGTCCACTCGGCCTGAACTTGACTTGACTCAGTTGAAGTGTGTAAAACCTGACCTGTTTAGTATTTAGTTGTGTGTGGATAGGGGTAATGGTTTTATCCTTGGGAGTTTACCCATGTTACCTTACATGTTCAACTAAAACACATGCACAGATATATTTTTTCCCCTAAATACTCTATACTACACCCTCACGTTATCTAACAACTTTACATTGTGATTGAGTTTCATAATTCTTATTTACTTGATTGTATGCCATGCTGCCGGCATGCCGTTGGTAAGGCTATTTTGGGGAGGAGGTCGTGTCGATACGATTAAAGTGTCAATTTACAGGGACGTCGGTGGCATGCTGATGATTTCGACGGCATGCCGATGAAAGGGGTGGCATGCCGCCGGATGTCAATGGTGGTGCTGACCTTGCTGTTGGGAATTCTAAGGGCATATATGGTTCCTGGGAATTCTAAGGGTTCAAGGTTAAGGAACGAACCGCATGGGCGTGCACACACACACACACATTCCTGGGAATTCTAAGGGTTCAGGGTTAAGGAACAAACCACACACACACACACGTACACTTAGAATTTCATCGATACAGCGTCGAAATTGATATTTCGAACCTTGATTGTATACTCAGTTATCTATTTTTATCCGGTAAACACTTCTAAACTTCTTGATCTTTTATCCGTAAGTCAAACGTTTTATGTTTGTAATGGATCCTATATTAGAATAAATTTCGCAACACATCATAAATATATGAATAATTGATGGTACTTGATGGTCAAGTGGGTATAGATATGGGTTTGGATTTAGATGGTAAATGGACATCGTATGGATAGTGCATTTGTAAGTGGGTAGGTGTTTGGGTGTGGTCGAACCCAAACCAACCTCACATCCGATGGTTACACATTACCGCTCTCTCTATCTCTCTCACGGCTCCAACCCATGGTCTTTGAAAATCAAAATAAAAAAAATTAATGATAAAAAAGATAATGTTTTGGTACAATCAATGTGGGGACGTCACCATAGTGATGGAATACATTTCTCATGCTGCATTTTCCTAAAGTAACATGCATCATGAATATGATAACAAAATGGAAATGGCATTATGATATATACCCAATAATATGTAGTTAGATTATTTTTGTCATGTACTTTTATTCTATGTTTATATCACATTATTTGATTTTGAATTATTTTTCTAGAGTAACATGCATGATGAGCATGGTATTTATGTTAAACTTGCATATGATAATAGATAAAAAGATTATCTGAATTAGTTTAATGTTACTCTTATACTAAATATATATTATTAAGCATGCTTATGTATATAGTTTATAAGGATACGATAAATCTATTTTCATTGCTTATGTTGTTCTAATTCTCAATCATTGATGTATTCCTAATACATTATTTATGTTATACATAAAAAAAGTATTTGTATTAGTTAATTATTTTAACATTTATATTATAGTGAAATTACGCAAGCACTATTATCAAGCATGTTTATGTACATAGTTTCTAAGGATACTACGTTATTTATGTTAGACTTATATATGGTAAATTATCCGTATTAGTTGCATTCTCATAAGTATTATAAATTGTTTATTATTTTAACATTTATATTATGGTGAAATTTCACAAGCACCCTTGTATTAAATATATATTATAAGCATGTTTACCATTTATGTCAGTGAAATTTAACAAGTACCTTTATACTAAATATATATTATCAAGCATTCCTTATATTGCTCTAATTCCTAATCTTTGATGTATTCTTATTACACTATTTATGTTAGACTTGCATATGATAATAGAAAAAAATATTTGTATTAAGTATTATAAATTGTTAATTATTTTAACATTTATATTATAGCGAAATTGCACGAACACCCTTGTATTAAATATATATTATCAAGCATGTTTAACATTTAAATTATAGTGTAATTTCACAAGCACCCTTATACTAAATATATACTATCAAGCATGTTTATATACATTGCTTATAAAAATATGATAAATCTATTTTCATTGCTTATATTGTTCTAATTTCTAATCTTTGATGTAGTTTTGACTACGTTATTTATGTTAAGCTTGCATATGATAATAGATAAAAAAATCCGTATTGAATATTATAAGTTAATTATTTCAACATTTATATTATAGTGACATTGTACAAGTACGCTTATACTAAATATATATATTAACAAAAATGTTTAACATTTAAATTATAGTAAAATTGCACAGGCACTCTATACTAAATATATACTATCAAGCATGTTTATATACATTGTTTATAAGGATATGATAAAATTATTTTCATTGCTAATATTGCTCTAATTTGTACTCTTTGATATATTCCTACTACGTTATTTATGTTAGGCTAGCATATGATAATAGATAAAAAACATTTGTATTAGTTTATTGTTATTATTTGCACTATCATAATTACCATAACAGATGTACCTTCAAATCTATTTTTCTTTGTTATAAATTCAAATCACTTTAAGTTGTCTACATATATATGAGGTTTATTTTTTGAGCCATTGAGACCCTAACTAGCCTAGAAATTTATATTCTTTTTTATTTTTGTATATATAATTGCTTATAGTACAAAGCGTATATTTTACTCATCAATTGCAAGATCTTATTTTTTTATGCAAAGATTGAAGTGAGGCTCTAATTGATCTATAAATTTATTGAAGTTGATTTCTCTTTTTGTTTTTATTTAAAATTTTAAGCATATCATTGCCTATAGTATAAAATGTACATTTTAGTCGCTAATTGCAACAAGACCCTTTTTTTATGCAAAAAATCTAGCGAGGCCGTAATTGACTTATAAATTTATTGAAATTTATGTGGCATTGCATAACAAAATATTTTGATTATAGCTTTTAGAAGACTTTTTTTTGTTAATATTACTAAATATCCATTTAACTTTTTTCTGAAAATTTCATAACATCTTTGCTTTTATACTATTAGTCTAAATGTTTGCTACATAATGCAATCTCACATCCGTGCAAAGCATGAGGCTAAACACTAGTTTGTGAATAATGAGAGAAGCAGCAAGACCAACACAGAGTCCTAGAGGCAGTTTTAGATCATGACAGGATAGAACATCCTTGTTCCCTTTTAATTGAAGAGATTGTTGTTAAGTGAAAGCACCGGGAGATTATTAGTGAGGATGAGAAGGCCAGAATTGAGTGGGGACAGTGTTCCAGGCAACTATAGTTGAAAGAAGGGCACACCGATGTGATGTTTCCTTCTTCTTTGAGGGGGTGACACTAATATGAGGTTTTTACATGCTTATGCCAATGGATGTTGTAGGAGGAACGCGATCGATCATCCGTCAGTGGTAATGGAGCTCAAGAGGATGTATTTATTGGCTGATTTCCTATCTCATCATTTTTGTCAATTTTTTCTTCTTGCATAGCAGATGGGTGGTCGTTATTGAAGTGGGGATGATGTCACCTTCCTCTTAGTATGGACTGTCTTTGAGGAGGAGGTGGAGGCTATGGTTGGTCTAAGTTCAGAGGGTTCTCTAGGTTCTGAAAGTTATTCATGTTTACTTCTATAAGGAGTTATGGCAGGTTGTTGGAAGTGATATCATGTCTGTGATCTGAGAGTTAATGAAGTTTGGGCTTTGGCCTACTAAATAAGTTCTTATTTGTGCTGCTGAACACCCTTTAATTTGTTTTTGCTACCAAATAAGAACCTGGAGAGAGTAGGGGGGTTTTCGGCTCATTCTGCGGTCAAATCTGTCTAGCAAGAGAGGCAAAGGTGTCCATGAATAAATTGAGTGGCGATGGACTCCTTGCTGCATCTGCTTCAAGTGTCATGGTTTGGCTGATAGTATCATGTCTCTGTTGGAGATTGTTCCTTATTGGAGAAAGAATGGAAGGAAGACTTCTATTTGGATGGTGGGCTCTGCAATAAAGCCATGACATGATATCTTGGAGCTTTATTTGGAGTTCTACTTAGTGCATAGAGTGGATAAAGAGATGTATCACTATCGTGAGGGATAAAGTGTCACGTGGCAGTGCCATTTGGCAGTTCTAGGATGCATCCAAAGGGGCATTAGCCTTAAGGGGGAGTTTTGGTCTTGCTTTGGGTCCAAGTTTTGTGTTATCTAGTATGGCATTTTTTGATTTTTTAGAAAGAAGTTTAGAAGATTTGATCATTTCTATTTTTAGGAGATTTGATTTGGCTTAGTTTGTTTTCTTATTTTAGAGGATATGTTCTCTCTATAAAAGAGAACCTTTTGTAATTGATTTCATTTGAGTTAATGTATTATTATTTTCCCAATTAATACCAACTCCCTCTCTCTCCCTTTCTTCTTCATCGTCGGCTACAACCCTCTCTCCTCTCCTTGTTACGTGAATAGGGCCACCTACAACAGCTTATTGTTGCATATTTTTTCCGCATGGAAGAGTCTCCACGTTTTTGTATTGCACCAATCGTCACATGGTATCAGAGCTTGTGATCTAGGCACTTTTTGAGAGGTGTTCCTACGCGTGCAAGGAGAAGCCACACATGACAAGGTGCGTGATTCTCTTTTCGGCTGTAGGTAGATTTTCACGTGTTGCAAGAGCCTCATGTGTCGAGGCATTTTCATCGACTTTGGAGTTCTCTTAAAGAAAAGATCCTTGGTGCCTTACGCAAGGCCCAAGGAGTCTAGTAGGGGGCTCTGGCGAGTTGCTTCTCTCACGCATCCAGCGTTTTACGCGGAGTGTATAAGAAGATGAAGGGTTTCTTCTTGGGGGCGAAGATGGCCGAGAATGAGAACGAGTTCAACACTGGGAAGGAAAGGTTATAGTTCAAGGTACCATAATTAAATTTCAGGGTACCTCGAATTATATTCTATGGGCTTGAGCTTTCAAGATCTTCGTAGGACAAGACAAGTTGCATGTCCTTCTTGAAGAGGAGTTCGAGTCCAAGGATGCAACGAAGAAGAAGTTGGAGGAGAACTACTTGGTGATAAATTGGCTAATGAACTCAATTGATTCATCCATCACCTCCAACCTGTTCTACAAGAAGGCGGCTCATGAGATGTGGGGTTCCTTGGAGAAGAGATACTCCAAGAAGTCTAGCAACGCCTGCATTACCAACATCTACACTCGAATTTGGATGGCTAGTCAGGGGGATCCTCCACTTGACAAATACTATTCGAAGATGGAGGCACTCATTGAAGAATTGGCTAATTTAACATCATATTTTATGATACACACTATTCATCCTATGTAGTGCAGATGATTAGATCCTTTTAGGCAATTTCAATGCCTACTCGTCATATAAATATTTTAATGCTTAATGTGGGATTTTCTTGATAGAGATGAATTGTTCTTGTGTAATTGCAATTTAATTTGGTGGGATAAAACTCCAATTAAGGCAAAATTCTGCGCTTGAGAATTAAGAGGGGAGATGCTTGTAATGCAGGCTTGGCCGTCTATGGCTACTGGGCATCTCGGTTGCATGTTCCTTCTGTTATGCGAAGGATGAGTGCACTAACTGCCTTTTTTTCAATTGTCCTCTAGTAAGCAGAATTTAGCAGGATTGTTAGGTTAAGTGGATTGATGGTGCTTCTTTCTTGAGACTTTCTAGATTCTTCAATGAGGACATGCTGGTAATGGTCCTAGTTTGTACTAAAAGGAATGTTAGCTGCACACTTTGCCTTTTTTGGTTGAAAAATGATGTTTTTAATACTTCCAAACCTTCTGCAGAAGGTATCCTTTTGATCTTAAGGTATGATTTGGTGGGATGGAGAGAGAATTTGTAATGGAAGTGTTGTAGTTGATGTTTTGATCTATTAATATTTGGAGGTCACTGATCTTGAGCTATCTTCCTTTTACTTTTCAAAAAATATTAAGGATGGCTACTGACTTCTAGTAGTCATCCTTTTTACCTTAAAAAATATCTATACTCAATTTCAAGTTTATGCTTTGGTCAGTCATCAAGCTGGAATCCCACCAACCTTTTTTGTATACTATTTGAAGTGATTTTTTTAAATTATAGTGCATATTCTCCAATAATCTCTCAAATTGTCAATGACCATCTGAAATTCTTTAACATTGAATTATGTAACCATTACCTATTTAATAATGTGGTTTCTGTGAATGCATAAGAGGTTGCTGCACCCTTTTTAGTGTAGATTCATTCCTTTCTTGTAGTCATTTTCATTCGTTATTATGCACAAAGTTGATGCCATGTTTTCCCGTGCCTGACACCTTCCTTTTCATCGATATTGTTCCACAAGCATCCCAAATATTAACAACCTAAATCTCTAGTTAGGGAACAACTTTCATTTTTTCCATGCTAGCTTGAGCTTGTTGTTTATCATGATTGTATTCTGTGAATTTTGCAGCCAACATTTCACTTCTTCCAAGGTGGCAAAAAGGCAAATGAGATGGTTGGAGCTGACATTAACAAGTTAAAGGAGACCATGGAAAGTCTTTACAAGTAAACCTTCTGAACCAACTGAAGTAACTATATTCTGTTATGCCTACTGGAATGTGAAATAAGCATGCATGTTGATGTATGGCAACTCATGATATCTTCTGTTCCTTTTTTCCCCATGGCCTGGCAGTTTCTAGGGCCCAGGCAGACTATTGATGAGATATTAATTCAAAAGAAGTTACAAATGGGGCTTCTAGGAGGAAGATAAATGCATGAACCATGTTGAATTTGTACAAACCACAATATGATATCAAACTAAACAATATGTGGTCCGGATGACCTTTGAAACTTGCTTGAATTCTTTATCTGTCTGTCACCCAATTCTGAAATGCTTGCACGATATGACTGCACAAAATGCCCAGGCTTGATTAACTTTATTTTAGCTCAACTTGATAAGGTCTCACAAGCCTAGCTTGATAAGTTAACTAGCTAGCTCAGGGCAAAAATTTAGGCTGATATATATATATATAATGCATAAAAATTGTATGACAATGATAACACCTTGCTTTTGGTAGCCACGGGATAGGAGTTTGAGCCACATTCACGACATATAATTTGTGGATACGATATCATGAAGTTGTGAGAGAAAGGTGGAGTTATGGATACGATATCCACTTGCTTCTAGAGCATGTGGTTTCTTGGCTAATGGTTTTCCTTTTCCCATAGTTTTCTTGGCTTATGGTTTTCCTGACCTATGGTTTAATGGCTGGTTTTCCTGATCAGTGGTTTCATTGTTGGCGGTTTTCTTGATCTATTGTTTCATGACCAGTGGATTTCTTGACCTATGGTTTCATAATGCATGGTTTTTATCATCTTCATCCATGACATCATTCTTATCCATAACATCCATGACCTTTACGAGTTATCGAACATCATGGCAACTCATATATCAAATCTAGAAGAAATGTGGCAGTATTTTCCCTTACTAGGTTATCGATCTTTTGTGACCATGTCTTCCTAAAAGTATGTTGATAATTCTATAAAAAAACTTGACTAGTGTATATGTGAGGATTTATGGATCCCTAACTCCAGCATCCTTAGGCACTCCTTTGATTTTAGCAACTCCTCACCAACCTTGACCCACATGAGGTTTTTGACACTTGCCTTTGCATGAACCTCATCTCCCCAATGACTAATCTCGATGTCACAAATTGTTGAAGTCAAACTTTTGCGTCCTTGGCTCCCATGACCTCTTGAGCAATACTAAATCAATGACCTTGCATGACGGTTGGCCGTCGTGGAATCAATCTCCTTGTTGGGCTTCTTTAGCTGAAGGAGTGCATCAAGGCCATGCAACTTGGATGTGTGGATCCTTACCATCTTGGTTGAGTGGGCCTCAACATTGAGAAATTGAGACATTGGGAGGCATGCACCGAGACTTTAGATCATAGTACGAAGAAGAAAAATCATTTAAAATTTTATCAATACATGTGAAATGCTTGAAAACTAATCAAGAATCTAGCATAAGAGGAGATCAATGTGTATTCCAACAACCTATGCATAGAACCTATGTGTTTGCCGTTTGTATATCTTGGCCAGCCTTTGAAGGGAAAGCAATGTGCAAAAAAGTCATTAGATGCCACTTATCAATCAACTTGAGAGAAAACTAATTGGTTGGAGAAGGCGTGTTTTGACTCCCAGGGGAGGCTTGGTGTTGCTTAAATCAATCCTTTCCGCTATACTTGTTTTCCACTTGTTATTCTTCAAGCCTTTTCAAAAAGTTCTAAAGAAGTCTGGTGTGATTAGAAAAAGGTTCTTTTGAAAAGGTGCTTAGCATGATGGTGGGCGGTGATTTAAATTTTATCGATATGTTGCCAAGATGGCTATTTATGAGAGAAGGCCATGTCGACATCATTATCATGTTGAAGCACAAGGATTTCAATGAAATTTCATTGAAGTGGTTGACAGATGGCAAAATGCACTTGACATTTTGATAGTTGCAGCTGATATTGCTGCCATTCTTTGTTGTTGCTACTGTTGATCTAGTTGCTGTTATGTTCTAAACACCTTGTTACTGTCGATTCGTACCGCGGGGGGCACTGAAAATTGGATTTTTTTTGGCACCTGCCTCAAAAAATATTATACCAAAATTTCAACTTATACTTAGTTGATCCCAAGTTGGCAACGACTAATGATTAGTGGAGTAACCATAGCTGCAGAAATCGGTAGTCTATATTTAGTCATGCAGGTGATTAATCAGGGATTAATTGGTGTAGTATTTTTTAATATTCAAAATTTTAAATATAATTATATATATACCATTATCCATATTAAGTATACATATGTATATGAATTAAAATATCACATATACATATATATTATGTGTAGTATTTGTTCTAATTATTTTAATATTATTTTTTTGATATGCATATTCTCTCAATATAGCTTCTAACAAATAGCTATTAACATCACAACATATAAAATAAGACAAATAAACTAAAATTGCTACATCATAAATCTAATGGAGACAAGTTGGGGTAAGTGAGATAAGAAGAGGCACTTAGGAACAAGGATTTTGCTTAGGGCTGAGGCTTTCATGTTTTCGGAACTTGGGGTAATGGGAGAAGTCGAGTTTAGTTTGATGCGTTTAGGCGTCGGGTTTAGTCAGGTTTTGGTTTGGGGTGCATTACATGTACATCAAAGCTTAAAAAAAAATTGAAACCTTAAAACTTACTCGGTCAATTAATCGGTTGATTAATCGGATAATCGACCGATTAATCGAGTAGACCGACTATAGGGCCGAATAGTGGTGTACTCGGTTCGTTTTTAGACCGCATACGATTATGCGGCCGATTAATCAGCCGCATAGATCTATTTTTGCACCCTTGGGGGCAACTAAGCATCATACTCTTCTCCTCTAGATCTATTTTTGCACCCTTGGGGGCAACTAAGCATCATACTCTTCTCCTCTAGATCTATTTTTGCACCCTTGGGGGCAACTAAGCATCATACTCTTCCCCTCTCCTTTAGCTACTTGGATGCCTTATTCTAATTTTATCTTCTCCTTAAAAGAAGGATATTTTATTATCTTTGCCATAAGGCAACTGCAATTACTGCTTTGTAGTCTACTCTTTTCTTGAGATTTGATTTCATGTCACATCTATCTCTAATTATAGAGTAGATCTACACTAAATCTACCATTATTAAAACATTTAGGTCTAATAACAATTTAGAATTGAGAAAATCTTTGTTTAATTCCCAAAAACAAAATCCTAAGTTTGTGTTAGCATTAACATCTTTCTTGTAGTTAATTTTGGAAATGGTTGTCCATTTAAATAGGGAGTATAATATGGGGTTTAGGATTTGGGACTTAAATGGAAATAGTTATTCTTAAAATTCTAATCATTTTGACTTCTTCTGTCATTTTTGTCGACATGTGTCGGTGTGCCTTCGGCATACGTCCAAAATGGGACTATTTTCGAGGCATTGAAATTGTTGAAAGCTGACGTTGAAACACGAGTGTTTCTATGGCGTGCCCTCGGCGAGTTGGTGAAATGCGCACCTGAAAATTTATCGAAATAATATCGAAATTGACAGTTTGAACCTTGATGGTGGATTCATCCACTTAGTGAAGTGGGATGAGATATGTAGACCTGGTGGCTAGGGTGGTTTTGGTGGTACTCTACTGATTTAAATGATGCCTTTCTTGCTAAGTAGGTGGTCAACCTGATGTTGAATGAGGATACACCATGGTACAGACTGATAAGGGACTGTTGTGACTGCTCCCTTAAATTGGGGCAGGTCTTTAACCCCCAAGGAGCCTTTATTATTTATATGGAGTTGGCATTTTGCATCTTTTTGAGCTGATCCTAGGTGATGAAAAAATCTTCAGATTTTGGGATGATTGAATGGTGTCTAAAAGCCTAGCCTCTAGGCTCCACAAACTCTATGCTTTGGCTCTCTAATGAGAGCAGCTAATTGGCAGATGTCTGGGATAGCCCTTTGGAATAAGGATTCTATCTCTTTGGCACCACAGTTTTAGGGTTCCCTCTTAGAGGCAATGATTCAAGAGTTGTAGGAGTTGTTGGCAACCATGTAGAGTTTCTATTCAAGAGGAGTGCTGGATTGCCTTGCTTGGGTGGCAAGAAATTTCTCGGTTAATGGTCCTACAAAGTGCTTAGACATGTAAGTGGAGGAAGTGACATGTATTTGGGTGTGGATTGCACTCTTATTTGGAAGACAAACACCCATTTAAAGGTCTCTTGTGGTTGCTTAGAGGAGGTTGGGTGGTTACCAAGGCTAGGAGTTGCTTGTGAAGCTAGGTCTAGGATGTCGCATGCTCATTGTGTCATGTACGGAAGAAGGTTGGGAGCATATTTGTATTACATGCGACTTTGCGGGGGAGATGCTTGTAAAGTTGGACATCCCTCCTTACGCCCATGAGAACAAAGGGGATTTTTTCGAGAGCCTATCAATGGAGGAGGAAGGCTAAATCAAGAGGTGCATGTGAAGGTTTTTGTTGTGCTTTGGGCATTATGGCCACAATGGAACAAGGTCGTCTTTTAGGGGGCTAGAGTGTGGATGGAAAATGGTGTGAGGGATGCTCTTAATGTTTCTTGATTTTGGACTACATTGTTATAATTCCTCTAGTTTTCATGGAGTAATGAAGCAGACGTCTGACCTTTGGTAGTTATCCTTTTAATTTGCAGCAAAAAAGTTAATCAAAAGTCAAAGACAACCATTAAAAATCATGTGAAAAAATTAGTTCATTTCAAAATATTAAGTAGTTAAAGGAGAACATCAAGGCTTACCAAAATTGTATCTCTTTACAATAAGCCTCAACACTTCAAGACAATGCCAATAGTGGGTTGAATCTTTGAGATCTTGCTTCATGAAATATGGATTGCACACTGTAATTCTTGATTTCAAGACATACCATATACTCATTAACTCATGGACAAACTTTTCAAAAGAAAAAGGGAAAAACCAAGTGATGGATTAGAGATGGTGGTAGGGTCGTCACTTATAGTGAGTAGGGACTAAGAAGGTTCATAGAGATATACATAGAGGATCTACTGGAGCCTAATAGCCATTAGATCTCTCTCCAATGGTTAAGATTTGATTCTTTACCAATCACATTGTCTTGTCTTAATAAATTTAAGCATTAAGTCCAAGCATTATCAATTGAGACTAGCAAAGCTAACTTTTTCATTGTAAACTTTTGAAATTAATATAATGCCACCAACCCCTCCTGAACTCCTACAATTCGACCCCCCTTAGTTTTCACAATGACCTTGCCCTTTTGTTGGCGGTGTTGGCTGAGGTGGGATCGGTCGATCTTCGCAAGTGATGCCTCCCCATGGCAACAAGATCCACTTCAACGAGGAGTTTGGGAACTTTGTGTTCATGATCTCAGAGGTGAGGGATGACATCTCATGATTCTCAACGTTCGATCACAAGCTCACAAGACTGTTATGGTGGAGTTCGACTGGGGGTCTAGTGTTGTTGCTAGGGACTAGCCCACTGTCGTGGATGAGGTTGACGACAGAGCTTGAGGGGAGGGGCATGTGGAGGGGATTGAGGGGCAAGGAGATCTAGTCGATAATGAGGATGTCTTGGGAGATGGGGAGGATGTGCTCACGAACACCAGGGAGGTGGGAAGGTAGGCATCAAGGTTGGGCTTGGGGAGGTATCAGGTGTGGAGGTGAGACTGTAGGAGGAGGCCACGATGGAGTAGTGGAGGACGGGATTGTAGTGGAGGTGGGAGATGCTAGGGAGGGAGGCGAGGGCATCGTGTAGGAGGAGGAAGGCGAGGGCATCGTGTAGGAGACTTTGTGAGTTTTGATGATGTTTAGCGAGGTTTAGGGAGTTGCTGGTGGTTGATTGAGGGGAGGCTTGGTGAGTGAAGGTGGAAGGGAGCAGGGGGTGGGGGGGGGGGGGGGGGGGGGTGAGGAAGGAGGTGGGGGGTTGGGGAGAGGAAAAAAGTAAAAATTATGGGGTAAAAAAAATTTCCTTACTTTTAGATCCACCATCGTTAAGTTTCAATGTTAATTAATCGAGTGACAATTACGGAAGTGGCATCACTTTTTTGGTGGCACCTAAAGCAATATTGGTTTTTTTTTTTGAGAAAGAAAAAGATTACTGGAGGTCGGTAATCATTTAGAGATTGTATTAGTCATGAAAAAGGAATAGACTTATAGATTTTGTCGCAAAAAATCAGACAAAAAATGTATCTCCCTCGGTGCATTATCCACCCAACACTGTTCAGCTCTAATGATAGTACCGTTTCTTTGTAACCAGATACACCAAAGTGCTACAAAAGCCTTGATTCATCTCGTCACATCAAGACTGTAGTGATCTCGAAAAGAGTTCCAGAATTGTTGACTATCACACTTTGCGGAGCTGCAGTCGATCCTAAGCATCTTTGGAGAAATCACACCTGAAAAAAAGATGTTCCACATCTTCCTCTACCAGGCCACACAAAGAACAAGTTGTATTAACCCCATCATTCCATCTTTTCAACATCTTCTTAGTGACCAAGCGCTCTCTCTTTGTAGCAACTATAGGAAAATTTTAATTTTTAGTGGTAGATGACATTTCCAAATTGAACCATAGTCAGATCGAATTACGTCTAAGTTTTCAGCACTTGAAAGGCTGAAAATCCCATGTACTTCTCTGAGCAACCCACATCTCATCAACCGTCGCATTTCTGTTAGCAGCAAGGTGGAAAACTCTTGGAAACACCTCCGAAACGGGGCCAGCATCACCCCATTTATCAGTCCAAAATTTAAAAAATTTACCATCCCCCAAAGCCGGTTCAAAGGCATTAATAGTTTTTGCCAGAATCTGTCAGATTGAATGCCAAAAAGATGACATTCCACGTCTAACGCATGCCATGTCATTAAAATTCTTATTCAAACCGTATGAATCGTTGATAACTATGGATACCATTGAGAGTTCACCGGAGAGTATTTTTACAACCGACTTCAGTGTAATGCTTCATTAAACGCCTCCAAACTTCGCACACTCAACTCCCCATCTATTTTGGGAGTACAAATTTCCTTCCATGGAACTAGTTGTGCAAATCTACCCTTATGTTCAGCTCCCTTTTAGAAGAACTTCTTCCTAAGCACCTCAACTGTGATTATCTTCTTTGGCAGTTTAAAAATAGACAGGAAAAAGACTGAGATGGAAGACAAGATTGACTTTAACAAAACAAGCCATCCACCTCTTGAAAGTAATCTGCCACTCTAAGTTGAATGTCTTTTCCAAACCCTCTCCACAACACAACTCCAATCAGATATCGTCAATTTTTTTCCTTTGAGAGGAAGCCCAAGATATCTAATTGGTAAATGATCCACTGATATCTCCAAAACATTTGCAATAGCTTCAACCTCTAAACAAGGAAAGGAGAAGGGAACTAGGATTGATTTTGTTCTGTTAATTTTGAGACCAAATAGGGAGGCAAATAATCTCAAGAAAGAAGAAATTTGCTTGGCCGCAGAAGCTCCTCCCTGAATGAAGGTCGTGTCATTCGCGTACTATAGAAGTGGTGTGAGGAGGGATCCATCATCTTGACAGGTAAATCCTTCAAAAAGATTTCCACTGCAGGCCTTGAACGCCAAGGTAGCAAGAGTATCAACCGTTATATCAAAGAGAAGCGATGCCAAAGGACATCCCTGACGCACACCCGTTGAGGCTGTATACACGATTCATTTGATCTTCCATTCACCAACATAGAAAAAGACGACGTAGTGACACATCGTTTTAGAAGCTGCACCCATCTTTCAGGGAATCCCTTCCTCCTAAGAACATCCCACAAATATCTCCAAGAAATAGAGTCGTAAGCTTTGGAAAAATCAACTTTCCAAAGAAAAGCACGAGTACCCCTTCTCTTCCAAGCTGCCACCATCTCCTCTGCCAAAATAAAAAATCCTACAAGGAACACCCCTTTATGAAGGCTAATTAGACTGGAGATATAATATCGGGCATAACCAAACGTAATCTATTTGCAAGCACCTTAGCCACCAATAAATATACGTCATTTGACAAGGCAATGAGTCTATAGTCATCAACGGACCTAGCTCTCAATTTTTTGGGCAAAAGGAACAAATAAAAATGGTTCAATCTATCATATCCCCTATTGCCCTCCATAAACTCCCTCACTAGGGCCACCAAATCTAACCCTACCACATCCCATAATTTTCTAAAAGACAAGACTTGTAAACCATCTGGTCCCGAGGATCCCTCTGCTTATAAACTTCTAAGTGCCACCAAGACCTCTTCGTCTACCTCCTTCAGAAGCTCCACCTTCGCCTCCTTCACCTTATCCAAGTCCAACGACCCCAAGTGCCAGTCCCCACTCATTGCCTCCGAGTGAAATCATGATAGTGCATCCTGAATGCATCACAAATTTGGTCCCTCTGTCGTACAGTTGAGCCACCCACTTCTAAAGCATTGATCATGTTTGGTCTCCTATTGCTAGTTGCTAAATGGAAAAATTTAGTATTAGCATCACCCTCTTTTAGCCATAGCTGCCGCAATTTGTTGCCTCCAGTCCATTTCCTTTTTGTGATCCTCCTCCATAACTATAGACTACATCTTCCTGCGTTCATTGCAATCATGACTAGACAAGGGAGATACCTCTTTGCATCTATCCAAATGAGAGATTTTCTTCACAGCATCATCTTTTCTCTCATCTCTATGCCTACGTAGATCACGTTTGAACTCAGTCATTGCCTGCTGTACTACCCAAATTTTGCACACCACCATTCTTGTAACTGAAGAAGAAACAAGTGTAGAGGATTATGTCTCCTGAATCAGCTCCTTGAATCCAAGCTCCTTTAGCCATGATTTGTAGAACTTAAAATACGTGGAAAAGTTTGCTGCCTTATTACTAGATCACAGAATTGATGTATGATCAGAGAAACGCCTATTGCACACGGTGACTTCAGCCCCATGGAAAGATTCTACCAAGGAGACATTGCACAAGAATCTGTCTGTGTAGGATGCCACCCCATTTCCATTCCTCCACGTATATCGTGCTCCATTGATAGGTAGGTCTATTAGCTCAAGATCATGAACCATACGTTGAAAATCAACGGAAGCCCTGTCCCTCCTACCATCTGGTCTCTCTTCTAAATGCAAAGTTGCATTAAAATCTCCCCCTAACAACCAAGGCCTGGCATCCACAAAACACGAGGCTTGCTCAAATTCCTCCCAGTCACCTAAAAATGCACTCTAGGTGAATCTTCACATGGTCCATATACACTAGACACAATGAAATTAAATTCATCCATCTTCCTACTAAAAACCGCTGTAGCCATTCGTCCTGGCACCAAGGAAGACTCCAGAACAAAAGCATCCTCGTGCCACAAAATAAGGATGCCTTCCGATCTCCCTTCCACCTTCACTTCTAAAAACTTGGAATATCTATCATCACAAATGCTATTTTTGATTTAAGCATTCAGACCCTCAAGGTGAGTTTCCTGTAAAACCACAATGTCCACCTTTCACTCCGCCAAGTATCTCCTCAAAATTGCCCTTTAACCCTCATCTCGAAGGCCTTGCATGTTCCAAGATAGAACTTTAATCATGGGAAGTGTGAGCAACCCCCCACCCCCCCTCCCGCTTGTGTATCTTCTTTGCACCAATCACTTTGGCCATGTGAGCATCAACATCCCTCGTTTCCCCTTGGTTATCACCAACACCCCCCCTTGCTAGATGGCTTCTTTGTGGACCTCTTTCGCTTGTAACAAGCACTGAGAACCATCCGGTGTTTTTGCGAAAGTACTTTTGGACGTGAGGAGGATTTGTTTGAGGAAGATCACCTCAACATGGACTGCTCTTGTGCATCTTCTCTCCCCTGCCATCCTTTACTTCCCACATCAGACGTAGCGTCTTTAGGTGCATCAACACACTTCATCTGATTTTCCACCAAGTCTGCCTCACCTAAACTTCATGGTCCATGAAGGTAGTCTTCCTCCTTATGCTGAACGCCAAAGATGGATCCAAAAGTCATTGGCATTCCAAGTTCATGTTCAAGAATAAAAGCGGCAACAACAGCCATCGTTTCTTGCAGAGCACGATAACAATCTTTGAAAAAAGTGTGTCAAGAGTGAACTCACCATGTCCGGACCCACGCATGGGTCTGGAGTCCACCTGTGGAAGACGACACATTGTCCATTCTGCCTACACCACCCTCGAACGCTACCATCGTTGGAACACTGCCAACATCATCCTTAACGCTGCCGTCATTGCAATTGTGCGATCAACTTGCATTGCAGCATACATGGCAGACGAGGGACCACCCACCTCAAAGGTTGAAAGATGAGGACTACTATTATGAGATTCGTTAAATTTACCACGCTCAGATCTGTTTAGGGACTAGGAAGCAACTTGCATGGGCGAAAAGAAATTGCCATCCTCGTCACCTTCCCAAAAAGGACAGTTGTCCAAATTTGGAAAGGGCCCATCATCATGTCCATTGCTCCCAGCTGTCACCATCAATTTCGAAGTTCAAAATTTGGATGATGACACCTCTAGCTGGTGCTTCAGTTTCTAGATTTGGCGGAGAGGGCTTTGACCGTCCCTGCCCGCCGTGCTTGCGTGCTGCTCGTCCTGACCGCTATCGTATCCTGTCGCCAAGGGCTTCTCCACTGCTGCACGATCTCCCCCTGTCAATGGCCGGTCTTCCCTCAGCCAAAACCCATGCATACGTAAGACCACGATCAATAGGCTTCAAAGATTGCCCCTCCTCGCAGATCTCACTGAAAGACACAATGCATTCGCAGCCCCTAAAGCGCAGGACCTTTTTGGGGGGCAAGCTCTTCCCTACCAGGGCATTATATTAATTTTGAAAGTTTAAAGTGGCATTTGAGTAAAAACTCTTACAAATTGAATGATATTTGAGCCTTGATATTGTGAGATCATTGAAATTGGTACCCGATTCATTAAGTTCATATTGATGTATTTGGGTTCTACGATCTTTACAGACACCCATACTATTAGGTATTTGTAATATGCACGAATACTTTGCTATGTTATCTCAAGATAAATAACATCATTTACTTTCTTCTCTGCTTGGGAGCACATGTGCTTATATTCTCCTTATATCATTGGAAGGAGAACTAAGATGTCTGCATTTTTGTGAAGGCTTGTTTAGTTGCTAGTTTGATCAGAACTCTAATTTCATGTGTTATTATCACTGCCGGAGATGCCCAGAATGAGTTATATATTTCAGATCAACGGTTGGTCCTATTGACAGTCTATGTACAGTTAATATCTCCTATATTCTTATATATATACCAACTTCCTCAGTATTTATTCCTATAGTAAGCACATCAACTATCAATGCACCAAGTGCATTATTCAAATCCACATTTGAATGTACATATTTGGCTCATTATCAGAGGATAGCTCTTTATGTATGATGGAAGGCTGTTATAAAATATAAATAAGTGTAAACATAACAAGATATTAAAAGCATTAAACAATCAAGGAACATTTGGATTTATGTGGAAACCCCACTCACAAAAAGTGGGGTGAAAATCATGAGAGAAGGCCTCAATAGGGTGGATAGTTCTATTCTTCTCAAAATACAAATGGGGGTACAACAATCTATTTATAGGCTCCCACACACCACTTTTTTCTTCACTCCATTATGTGGTACTAAATGTACCACTGTAGTAAGCGCATTTCTCATCAATGGCCTTTTCACATTTGAGTTTCTTAAAGTCCACTCTTATTCCTTATTAGTGCAATTTCTCTAAATCCTAACAACATTCTTTTCGTTGCTAACTAGGTCATCTATATAGATGATTTGCCTCCACTTGTATCTATTTTGTGTCATTTTGGGCTTAAATTAATGTAAGTGAGATCATGTCTTATAGTTTCCTTCCAATAGTTTTTTGGCCTTCCCTACCCACTCTTGAGAGGCTCAACGTCCAATTTGCACATTCACTATCCTTCCCTTCATATGTCCAAATCACCTTATGCTCTCTGCCATTTTATCCTCAGTGCGACCAGAATCCTATTCCCTAAAATGTAATTTGGAATCTAGTCGTTTCTTTGAGTTTCAATTCATTTTAAATCTCTAAGGCATCGGACAAGCGACAGTTTATGAAGTTTCAATTTCTTAAATTGAAAACATTGGTTAGACAACAAAATTATTTTACATAAATCAAATCATTTAGATTTTCAATTACTTGCTTTGGATAAATATGATTTGGCCTTTATTACCTTAAATATTCCATAATTATTCCAAAAAACCTATTCAATCGTGCACTTATTAATTTACATTATTCAGAGGGAGGGTTTGAAATAAACAGATGACCAAATATGTATCTACCGACAAATGCTTGCTTTGTCTTAGTATGAATCAATGCTTTGATTTATGATTTCTCAATCAATGCATTGGTAAGAGCATGCCTAATGTTGTCAGCAGAGGTAACCTTTATGATTATGATGTCATCATGCTTGCAATGTTCCATGAAGTGGTACTTTCTTTCAATTTGGTTGCCATTCTAGTTAGTGTGAGGTCCTTTGCTTGCATGATAGCACCATGTTGTTGTATAACAATAGGGTGGTTTATCAAAGGCACACAAAAACCAATACTCCCTTAGAGTCATTCTTGCATAATTCCAAATCAAACTCTCATTTTGCCAATCAAATGACTTCTAAGTTATGCCTGGATCTATGGCTTGTTAATATTGTTGGTGGAGGCAACCTTTGTGATGACTACGACATTATGTGTTGCTTTCTCTCTTGTGATGTTGTACTCCCTTGCCATGTTGTTACTCTTTTGATGAGAGCTGGGCTCCTTTGCTTGCATAATAGCTTCATGTTGTTGGGTAACAATGGAATGGCACCCATAGGGGAAGCTATGTCAAGCTTGCATGTCCATATTGCTTTTTTATAGAATCACAAGTTTCAATGTACTCTACCTTAGTTTTTAAGTTAGCCATGGCATCTTCTTGCTTCTCCAGTTTATAGTACCATTTTTCAATGTGAAAATAAACCCCGGCATTGACTTTTCATCTAAAATTGACTGGAAATTTTATTCAATGTGCCTAAACTTTCTAATAGATCTCTATTCTCATAGATTAGTCCATCATCTTTTGTCTTTCATGGGTTTTTAAGATATCCCTTGCTACCGCTGATTGTTGCTGTCCAGGATTATATTGGTAACGGCTTATTGGTCCTATTTCTTGGAAGACACGTACTCTTGTACATAGAATGGTATATATTAGATTGTCTAGTGTTGATTCATACAGCCCTTCTATCCAAATGGGTCCTTTAGCTTATGGAGCTGCAGATGCCATTCTGGAAATCTATCTTGTGTACTTATGGAGAAACCATTGATTGGGATGAGAGGGAGATCTTGCAGAGAAAAGCCCCTAAGTTTTGGAAGGGGCTGTAGCAAATGGTGGGAAGACTTAGGCCCTACTGTTGAAGCTATTTGGGTGATGATCTATCTAGATTTAGGTTTTGGACACACAAGTGGTCACCAATTGGTGTTTTGGCACATGTTGTTCTCTAGTTTGTCTGCCCTTGTCGATTGTATGGCATTTGTGGTTGGCCCCTTTTCTGAAGACTGCAGGGTGCCTTTCTTACCCCAATCCCTTTCTGGGGCCAGATTAGAGGATTTCACTCTCCTTTTATAGGCACCGCATGAGATTTTGCCAAGGGAGGGGAGGAATGGTTGGATATGATGGTATCATGGGTTCTCTAGTAGGAAGGCCTACTTGAGATATTTGGAGGGCACAATAAACTAAAATTTGGCTTTTGATTGCAAGAGGATTCAGAAGGCTTGCCTTTCCTTAAAAGTGGTGGCTTCTGCGAAGAAAGAGGTGGTAACTTGAGATTTCAAACAAAGATGGGCACCTGACTCTGATAGTACCTGTGTCCTTTTCGGATATGGAGTATAGGATACCAAATATCTCTTCTTTACTTTCTCCTTTGCACAGGACTATTGGACGGGCTTGGGAGACTGGTTTCCTTTGCAATCTTTAGAGCCGAAGCTTTGGACTAGCATCGATGGCACCCTTCCTGATCTAACACTATCAGGATAGCTTTTGTACTAATTTGTTTTATCTGGCTTGAGCATAAATTTTTTTTGTTTTTTGAAAGAACTGGCTTGAGCATAATGGCATGGTCTTTATAAGGGAGAGAACCTCGGGTGATGTGGTTCATCTTTTTAACTCTGTGTGATTTTTGGTGTAACTAACTCTCCTCTTAATGAAATTATGAGGGATTAACCACCTTTGTCAACCTCTCTTTTTCTTCAAAAGAATATCTAACTCAACCATGATATGGTATCCTCGCAACATGAAGGCATATATTCAATAATGCACCTAATAAATTACTTTACGTACGTAGCAACGTAAATGTGACTAGTTTCCATACCTAGTATAGCTCACCTAGGTGCATAAAGCCTACTACACTCAGAAATGGGGCTAGAAAAAAAGTTCAAGGTGGGGCGCAAAATAGAACCATAGCATTTTCTTAATAATTACTAAAAGATAATTTAGCACAATCAAATCTACAAATGGTTATGACATAATGTTATTTGAATGAAGAATTAATTTCCTTTTGTAAAAGTTGGCCATCTATTTTACAGAAAAAAAGTTTCTTTGGTATGCATGAAAAGTGATTAATATGTATAAGATGCATAATCATGGATTAATTCCTAAGAAAATACATGGATTGACAAGAATCAAATATTTGACATTACAAGAATCAAATGATAGTTAATAAACAAATAAATCCCTAACAAAGAGAAAACCAATTGTCACAACTCAACAACATTAAAAAAAAAACTCAGCAAAGAAAGCTACCTAGATTTCTTGTAGATTTTTGGAGAAAGCCTAAAAGGATGGTAATGTTTTTTGTCTTTGTAAAATAAATTACTATGATGGTAATTACATAGGAGAGGTTGATTCGTGGAGAGAAAGACTACTATAGAATTTATAAGGGTGAGCAAGGTATAAAAATCACATGGAAAATGGGATTTAAGAATGGTTGGAAAGGAAAGCCACAAATATTGTAGGATTTCTTTTTCTAGGAGAATTTAATAGGACTTGGGGGGACACAAATGATGCAAGGAATTTTTAGATGTAGCGGAGAGAGTGCATAGTTGTGATTTTAGAGAGGAAGGGAGGGGGAGAGAGAGATGGGATTTGGTAGGATTGGAGAGATATCATTACTTGTTGGAAAGTAATTAATGGGGGGAGGGGTTGGGGAGGTGGGCCACATTGGAAAGTAATGGGAGTGGAAATTTCATGGATAGTCCTTGACAATGGCAATTTTTTCATCAAAATTTGATGTTTAGGGATGGAGGGGTTACATTCATACCTTTTCTGAACATTTGCAATGGGGGGTCATACACTATAGTGGATTTGTGCACCCCACTCCCCTCCCCCCTTAAAAAAAAAAAAAAGAGAAAACAAAACTAAGGAAAAACCTTTACTACACCTTAAGAGTTGTGGAGGGAGGGTATGGGATGAGAGTGGACGAGGAAGAGGACAATAGAGAGGATGATCAGATGGGTTAGTTGGTCCCAATGGCAATGGATTGGAAGGATTAGTAGGGCTTATGTAATGCTTCCTTTCCCACCTCTATATAAGAAAGGTTAGGGTTATATTTTCCAATAATGAAGTTCATTTTCTCCAACATGGTATTAACGTAACAACCCTAGGCCAATGTTCAATACTCGCTTGACTGCTCTCCCCTTTCTTTCTTCCACGACAAGAAAACACAAAAAAAAGGACGTAGCCACTGAGAAGCCTAACTAGGGTTCACTAGCGATGCCACCAGGGCCTACAACCCTCTAGTGAGGGTTCACTAACCCTCTTCTTCCTTAGGTGATCCCCTTCGGGGGCCTCCTTTTTCATCTCTTGATAGAAGTTGTGATCAACCTCTCTTCCTCACTATAGCACCCTGCGTGGCCACATGAGTGTCGCTTCCGGTGACTAGGGTTCCAGTGAACCACCCCCAATATGTCGCTTGGCCTTATGCTTCACTTCAGTGGTTGAGGATCACCACCATTTTCCCTAGTGCCTCACCTAGAGGGCTCTCTTCAACCTAGAGCACTGCTTAAGCGACTGTAGTAGCACTCTGGGTTGTCACCTTTGACCAACGAGGGTTCGATGACCCTTCTTGAGGCCAAGTGATGCTCCGGCGATGAAGATAAGGCTAGAATAGTGCTTATCCTGTCATTCTAGACTGGATCTGCTTCATCACCTTGCCGCTAAAGGTCCTGCTCTTTCTTGATCTAATTCACTGAATCTAGATCCCTAAGCCACTATCTTGGATTCGGTGACCTTAGGTGGTTGCCCCTTGCGTGGGCTTTGCCAATGAACATGATCTAAATCAGATGTATCTCACCTCTATGTGTGTAGTGCATGCTTTTGTGCATGAAAATGTGCATACTTGACTGCGTGTTCTATTCTTATGGTGGGTTCGGATTTTACTATTGTTACTTCTAAGGCCAAGATCTCGACCTCCATGCTAATTTAGGGGATGACTATCAAGTTAGTTGGATCCCTAAACTATGTTCTTTAGTCACGTACAACACATTCGTTGGAGGACATGAGAAGTTGCATGTATTGACAGATAAGACTCTTGAACCCAAACATGCTGCTAAATATAAGAAGTGGGAGGACAACTATTTGGTCATGAACTGGTTGATAAACAACATCGACCCAATTATTGCCTCCAATATGCTATATAAGACGACAACGAAGGAGATCTGAGAGACTCTAGAGAAGCTCTTGCCGTGCAGACATTTATAGACATTTGTGGAATACCAATCAAGGTTAAATATCCTTGGTTGCGTATTTCACTACTTTGAAGGGCCTATTTGAGGAGCTAGTCGTATTTTAGCCTGCTCGTTGTTAGAAAAATGTTACTAATCGTGCATAATGGCAGACCTATTGGTTTTTAAATGGCTTAGCACCACAGTACTTGCCTGCCAAAGACTAGATTCTATCTTCTGACTTGGTGCCTGATCTAGAGACAATATAGAGCCTACACTTGCTGCTCTTGCTATTATGCCTGATGCATCTACCCACATTGCCTTTGGTGGGAGAGGTGATCATAATTGAGATTGCGAATGAGGTTGTATTTACTCTCATTTCATTCTTTGCAAGAGAACTAATCACTCTTTTGATCGCTGTTGGAAAAAGTTTGGCAAACCCATTTGGTCGAATCAGACTTCTATTGCTGAGTCCCCTGTTACTAAGACTGCAGTAGTCTCCTCTATCGCTTACTACAGATGAGTTAGGTCATTTGAGATGTTTACTGGCGAGTGAGCCTCAACTGTTGCTATTCCCACAACTCTTGTGCCCAATACTATTGCTATTGCTTCCTATCGAATCACTATGCCTAGAGCATCCTATCCTACTGTTGCCCATTATGAGGATGGTGATGATTGGTGGAGGATTTGAGTGAGGATCCTCGTCTACTACTACTGACTATCTACATAGTAGCCATTGCTACTTGGGAACGTTTCCATATCTACTACTGCTGCTGTTGCTACAATCATGCTATTGTCGATTATGATTGCTACTACTGTTATAGACTACAATCTTCTATCGTACTGTTACTGTTGCTACTTCTACTGCTTGAGATCATCTCTCAACTATTACTACTACTGCTTGGGATCATCTCCAATCTTTTCCTACTACCTGATATACTTGGGATTGTCTTCTACTGCTTGCCTGCTACTACTGTTCGTCTCTTGTGGTTGTCACTTTTGCTCCTCTAATCTGCTGCCTACTCCTTCGGATGTCTACATTAGGGGGGAGTTGACTTTTATTTCTTGTAACGAGTTAGGTGTTGCATACTCCAACATGAGTGGGAGTGCTAGAGTATTAGTTTAGTAGAAGTTCATTTATAGTTTGTTCATGAGTTGGTTATGTTATTTTATTTTTCTAGCAAGATTTCATATGTAATTTTTCCTTTTCCACCTCTCTATATAAGAGAGATTAAGGTTACATTTTCCATTAACGAAGTTCATTTTCTCCATTTTGGATCTCTTTCCAAAAAAAAAACTCTACTATGGGAAAAGGGGGAATGAGAGGAGGAATTGAAGGTATGGGGGGGCAAGGTTTGGGTTGGAATAGGTGTAGGTGGGATGGAGCGGGTTGGGTGGTGGGGCAATGGAGGTCCAGGTGAGGGAAGTAGGTCTGGGTGAGTGGAGGAGGGGAGGAGTTGGTGGGATGGCATTGTACTGGAGGAGGTCTAGGTGGGTAATTTTTGGGTGGGGGAGGGTGAGCTATAATTTTTTATCACATCTCAGTCCTAAGATGGGCTTTAAGATTCAAATTGACCAAACCAATGTCAACATTAACAGCATCTAAAGGGGTGTACATGTGTACAATGGGAAATGCTTGCAAATTTTCTGCAAGTAGGAACTAGAATCAATACAATGAATTCATGATTATTACATAAAAGACCCCCTATTCTTAGGACAGGTAGTAGGAAGTTAGTATCTTCTTAGTGCATCATGGTATGTATTTGGTAATTGTGAAGATTGGCGCAAGTGGAGTATGGAGGTTCCCTTGATGCATTGGAAAATAGCCCAACAAGGGCTATCCACGTGGAGATCAGGGAGCAGCAGCAATCGTCGGTGAAGCTGCCTGGCTGATGATGAGGCCGGTGGTGATGGTTGCCGATGGTGATGTTTTGAGAGAGAGAGAGGAGAGGAGTTGGAGAGGAATTGGAAATATTATTGCTAACTCAAAAGAATTATAATAGGAAGGCTCTTTTTTATAAAGAGAGAACATATCCCTCTAAAACAAGTAACAAATTAAGAAAGAACAATTTCTCAAAACTAATTCCTAAGACAACTTTCCTAAAATCCAGTTAACAAAATAACAAAACTTGTGACCTAAGAAACCAAAATTATGACCCTTGGTACCTCCTAACCGCCGACCTTAAGGGCCCTTATGTTGCTACCACGTGGCGTCTTTTATTCCCAACACTCTCCCTCAAGTCGAGGTCAGGAGGACGATGACTTGCTTGAACTTGAACTTGATGATGATGCTAGATGCCCCACTAATCTTCTTCTCCGAGCGTTGTGCTCTCAACTTGGTCTTTGGAAGAAGCCACGGTGAAGCCTTTTATGACCTCCGAGGTCATTGCATTTGTGGCAATCTCAATAGTCGTTGCGATGGCTGCCGTAGTCATCTTCTCAAGATTGACAAACATAAGAGAAACCACACGTGAGATGCTAGTAGTCCTAAGTGATCAAGTAACGAATCACATCTCCTAATTAAGAAAGAACAATTCCTCAAAACTAATTCTTAAGACAACTTTCCTAAAATCCAGTTAACAAAATAATAAAACTTGGGACCTAAGAAACCAAAACTATGACCCTTGGTACCTCCTAGCTGTCGACCTTGAGGGCCCTTATGCTACTGCCACGTGGTGTCTTTTATTCCTAACACTCCCCCTCAATTCGAGGTCAGGAGGACGATGAGTTGCTTGAACTTGAACTTGATGATGATGCTAGATGCTCCAAAAATCTTCTTCGAGCGTTGTGCTCTCAACTTGGTCTTGGGAAGAAGCCACAGTGAAGCCTCTTATGACCTCCAAAGTCATTGCGTCTGTGGCAACCTCAATAGTCATCGCGATAGCTGCCATGGTCATCTTCTCAAGATTGACAAACATAAGAGAAACCACACGTGAGATACTAGTAGTCCTACATGGTGGTCTATGCACCTTATCTGGATCTTTAGGAAAGGAACTTCTTGGATCAACCACTAGTCTTTTTGCAACCTGGGAAGTCATTACTTCTTTCAGTAACCTCGAAAGTCATTGTGTGGACTATGGTGTCCTCTTCTTGGAGTGATCAACTGATGTGCGACTCCATACATAATATTTGATATATTTTCTCGGGAAAAATCTCTTCTTTTGAAGAAGAGTAAAAAATCAGATATAAAGTGTCAATTGAAAAGACATGAGGATCGCAAACCGAATAACTTGATAGATCTCCTCTGCTCTTTTCTCGACTTCGAACTCTACCCTCTTTGTTGACAACGTGGCATCGGTGGTCGTAGCGGTGGTGTCCGTTATCTTCTATGATCTTCCTTCTTCATGTAAGGTGTCAAATTTGTCGAGGAAAATTTTGTCGAAGACGGAAACCACACGTGTGGTCAAGAACAGGCACACGCCAAAAGATCATAGACTGAAGGTTGTGATACCATGTCAAGATTGGTGCAAGTGGAGCGTGGAAGCTTCCTTAGTGCATGGGAAAACAACCCAACAAGGGTTGTCCACGTGGAGATCACAGGGAGAGAGAGGGAGTAGCAGCAGCTGCAGGTGAAGGTGGTCGGCCGATGGTGATGGTGGTCGGCGATGATGTTGAGAGATAGAGGAGGGGAGTTGGAGAGGAATTGGAAATATTATTACTAACTTAAGAGAATTACAATAGGAAGGATCTCTTTTATAAAGAGAGAACATATCATCTAAAATAAGAAACAAATTACATCTTCTAATTAAGAAAGAACAAATTCTTAAAACTAATTCCTAAAACAACTTTCATAAAACCCAGTTAACAAATAACAAAACTTGGGACCTAAAAGACCAAAACTATGACCCTTCTTGGCCTTTCCTAGTCACTGGCCTTGAGGGCCCTTATGCTGCTGCCACGTAGCCTGGCTAGTTGTCACATGGCAGTTCCACGTGACATCTTTTATTCCCAACAGTAACCTTGCTGACCTGTCATCTTAATGGAAATTTATGACCTATTCTGTCTGAGTTAGTCCAATCATTATAAAAGAGGTAAAAGCCATGAGGGAATTTCCATAAGATCAATTAATAGAATTTAATTGAGCAGTGTGTGCTTCGTTTCACCCCTGCTTCTCTACTTGAAACCGAAGGTACCCAAAACCCTTGGGGCTCTGATCGGCCAGAGCTAGCTGATCGGAGCCCCCCAACCCCTCCTGACTTCTCTCCCTCCCCCAACCTCCCTCTACCCAGATCGAAGTGGCCTCTCGACATGCGGAGCTTTGAGCTCTTGATCCACGACGTTTTGGCAGCAAGCGGCTTCCCTTGCCTCCGGCGATCGTTGACGAGGGGGATGGCTGCGACGCTCACGGTGTTCGCTGTCCTGCTAAAGCGTGGTGTTGGGGGAGCATGGCCTCCGTTTGGTCAATGTTGGTAGCGTCGTCGTCACTCCGTCGTCAACTTGGATGCGCGATCCTCGTTGTCGGCTTCCACCTCGTCGTTGGAGGTGTGGCTGTAAGGCTCCTTGCCAGTGCTCTTGTTTCGGCTACAGCTACGGGGGAGCATGCGTGGGCGCGGATGTCGTTGCTCTGTTATTGTGGATGTTTCTTTGTATCTTGTGTAGAGTTAGGTCTTTTTTCTTGTATTTTTTAGGGTAGCTTAGTTTTGATTAGGGATTACGTGGGACCCTGGGTTTATTCGGCTCCTTATGTTTGTCAATAGTCGATTTTGGCCGCTTGGTCGTTCTATATCAACTAACTCGATGCGCGATCTTCTCGTTGGCGCTTGCCGTTCTACAAGCATGGGGTCACCCTCCTTCGAGTGGTCAGTCGATTCCTGGTTGCGGGATGCGTTTTTCTTTTTCTTTTTTCCTTTTTTTCCTGTCTTTTTTGTGTTTTGGCCTTCCCTTGTTTTCACAGGACACCTTCCCCTATTGAGGGTGTGTAGGCTTCTCGTCTCTCTTCCCCTCGTGGCGCATCCTCTTGTATCAAGTTCTTCCCTTTAATGAAAATCTTTCAAAAAAAAAACCAAAGGGGAAGATACCGGATTCTCACAAAAAAAAAAAGAATTTAATTCAAAGATGAAAATGTTTGGACTCACTCATTGACCAGGAAGCGTAATGACTAGAAAAAGATCGAGTCACTCGTGTTGCAGATTCTCTCACCTCTGATGGACGGCATGAGTACTGCATTGATGTAAAATCTTTTAGAAAAAGTGGAGATCATCCTATTGGTTGAATTATCAGGCATGAGTACTGTATTGATAGATGGCATGAGTACTGTATTTTACATGCAGGCTTGACTAAATGAAGGTGACTGAACATCATCCTTTTGGTTGAATTATCACAAACTTTATAAACATATGAATCTGGTGCTTTCTCCTCACTACTGATCTCTTCCCTTGAATTAAGAATCAGATTTCGCTGTCTGATGATGTAGACTCCTATTTTCACTACTTCTGATGTCAACGAGTTTCATAAAATGATAGAGCACTTTGTGGCTTCCAATGAAGTTGCTCAATGTTATTTATATGCCATTTAAGAGTTACTGTCTATGTTCAAGAAATTATATCTCGGAGAACATACTTTTCTTTTTATTTGTTTTCCAGGTTTGTATAACTGAAGCCGCAATTCTACATGTTTTCATCATAATTGTAGATCTGCTAGGTGGAAATGCCCTTTTTGTTTGAAACAATACTGGGTGGAAATGTCGAGTACCATGGATCATTTTTTTTTATGATATTCATAAGATTTCACAGCTACCTTTTCAACTGTCTTTTGCTAGGAAACTGAATCCTGACACTAATACTGATTGGCCTTTTGGAAATATATGAAGATTGGGAAAGATATGTGAACCGGTGATCAGCGAAACCCATGCTGAAATAGATTAGGGTGCAACAGTTGCAATTATTGATGGTGCACAGTTTTGCCACAAGTAAACCCCATCTCTTTGTGAAGACCCTAAACAACAGGGCCTTTGATAGCATAGTGACACAAATCGTATCCATGAATGCATGCCAATCAAGCTTTAGCAGAATGGCTACAGATTAGACTGGTGAATGGACTTTTGTGAAGGACCCATCTAGAGATAGTAGAAGAAGAGGCATCCGGTCAGAGGGTATCCAATAACCTGAAGAGATTCATGTAGTCATGTCCAAAGGAGTGGGTGTGCCTCAGTACATGTTGGAATTCAGGTATATCCAACTAATTTAGAGGGATTTGCTGAGGGGTCGTTTACTTCTGAGGTTAATCCCCTCTGTTTATCGTGGGGTTATCCCTGAAGTCTTGTAACTTGGGCTCCTGTGTGAAAGCTAGAGATTTTGTAAGCCAAAGTTTGGAGAAGAGTTGGGAGATACCCAAATGTAAATGTGGGTTTCCTTTCATAGGTATTGTTATATTAAGGGTTAGTTTATGTAGGGAGTAAATGAATCTAGGTTTTCAAGTTGAAAACTGGAGTTAATGTCTATTTGTGTTTACTTGGGAAGGGTGATTAACCCCTATAGGTGTTTACTGAATGGGATTTAACCTATATACAAAGGACTCATGAGAGGAAGGGAAACAAGGGTTTACTTAATACCAAGCCAACAGATGTTTGAGAAAACTTGGGTTTTCTCCAAAACCTGGATTGGGATAAACCCGGTGCAAAATGGTGGCTACCCCTCATTTCCCTAGGTTAACTTCCCACATAAACCAAGCCTAAGGGTTAATCATTCTTAATGGCTTAACTTTTGTAAAGTAGTTAAAAGTAGGAGTTGATTTCCACAAATGAACTCCAAGGGTTTCAGGGGCGCTAGGCATAACTCATCATGCTGGCAATGATGGCCTTTGGTAAACTTTATCCTATGGTTACTGTTCCAATGCTCTTGAAAAGATCACGAAATCCTGTGAAATGGGAGATCAGGAGAGCGGCTGTACTATCAGTGAGTTTTTTTTGTGCCCTTGAGGATCAATTTGCTAAGAACCTGTTAGAACATGCGGTCTTTCACTACCCACTTTCTGGAAAAGTTGTCTTGCAGAAGTAGGGATTGGAGAATTGTGTTTCAGATGGATTTACACCGGACTTGACATCAATTTGAATTATTTGATTGTTTCTGATCTTGTTATATGATTAATTATGACGGACCATATGGTGTAATCGGACAATACACAATTTGGTCCCTATTGTCTATCCCTCCCTATGATTGTAGGATCATGCTTTCTGAACTATTAAAAAGCTGTTGCTATTTTTTTTTTTTTTTGAAGTTTCTATTGCATGTATGCTTGGTGACTTAGATTAGTTCCTCTGAATTATACTTGAGCAGGAACATGAAACAATACCCTTAGATCAATATTTTACGTGTGCCATTGTATAGCATTCTTATGGAATATTTTACATGTGCCATTGGATGGAATTTCTTTCCCTTTTATTGTTAAGTTCAAACCTGAGTTTGAGGGGACCTTCACTATTTCAATAGTGTTTGCAGGCCTTATCAAACAGTTATTACAGCAGGGTAAAAGGTTAAAAAAAAAAAAATCAAGTTGTACTGCCAAAGGTGAAAGCAAACAATAAGAGTAACATGCCAAGGCACATTAAAAAATCAGCAGTCACTGCATGTGGACCACATGCCACGCGTCACACCCCCAAGTTGGTTGGATTTATACATAATCTTATACATAGTCGTTTGCATGGTATCGCAGGAGGCAAATGCAATGATTGTACTACTCCCTGTTTCACATGGAGGTCTGGATGTGTGCATTGCCCCTCACCTCCTTTCTGTGACCTTTCGAGTCTCAGCAAGTCATGTTCAGGATTCCGATGGGAGCAGACGGGAAAAGGAAAAGTCCAACCATGGGATGATGGGCTTCTTGATGTGAAATTCAGGGAGGAATGAACATGGAGCAACTGTAGTAGCGGTGGGAGGGCGGGGCCTTTCCACCACATCATTGTTAAAACCCTATTCCCACTGGACCCAATGTCAGTAACCCTCTCCGTTTCAATCATAACTGATATATCACATATAATCAATCCCCTCATAAAAGCTACCATTGTTCTAATTTAATACTTCCAAAAATTTAATGCTAAATACTAAAGGGGTATTTGGTTGGTTGTATTAGATTAAGTATTTAATCTATCACTTAACTTAACTTTAATTTATATCTGATTAAGTTAACATAATCTGATGTAAAGTTACTCTACTACCTCCGTGGAATAATTTTAATTTACCAAAACAAATAAATAGTTAACTCATAATTTCTTATTTATTTTATTTTTCTTCTATTTCTCACTTATTCTACAAACATATTTTCCTTGCCGAATGAGGCTTACGTAATGGGTACACAAATGTAGCAGTGTAGTACTTCCTTAAAAACTTAGCCAGTGCTAAAACAATTACTCTTATTCAAATGCGTTTGTAGAATAGTACTTTCTAAAACTCAGCTATAGCTTGATTGGTAGAATGCGATTGGTTTTGATTCATGGATCATGGCATGAACAGAAGGATTACAAATAGAAGCGTTATAGAACTGGTGGCATTAATCGAATAGCATTGGTAGCGAGTCTCTGATACCCGTGGTGTATGTCGGTCATGAATATTGCGATTCCGAGTGATTTAGTATATAGGTGGTAGACCATCATAGTGAGCACTCTGAAAGGGTGAGGAAGTGAGGCATGTCTTCATGAAAAATTTTCCTTCAAACTTGCTCCAATTCCCTAATAATCTTGAAATTTGCCTCTTAACGACTGATTAATCATTGACTCACCAGGTGAGTTACTTGGCTGGAGGCTTCTTCTATGGAGGCCCCTGTTGGAATATGGGGTTACGGTCTGCAATCTGGCAACTCCCATCCAGCGACTCCCATCCCGTGTTTCCTGGGACGTGCTGGAAGCGGGTAATTGACCTTTCTTCCTTGCAAGTCATCACCAAACTCTCGATCTTCCGATGCATACTTACGTGGCACCATCTTGTTGACTTGCAACTATGTTGAGAGGTTTCTGTAGGTACTTCAACTATTTCGCTGATACCTCCTCAAGAGTACTCCCTCTCCTCAAAAATCTTACTCTTCCTAATCCTCAAAAAATGCACTTTAACTTTCCAATGTGTGCTTCTATGTAAGAAACGTACCCCTGAGTTTGTTCCCATCCATCACGAGAAAACTCCCCCATGAACCAATGAAAATGCCTTGTCCTAGCTACTAAGAGATTGGCTCAGTGATATAATATCTCATTAACAACCAAAAGATCATGGGATCAAATTTCATACCTAACACATTTACTTTCTAAGAACAAAATATCTTGTCCTATGTTAGACCTCTACTGACTTTAGCTGTAGGGTGTCCTTCCACGTGATTTCACGTGATGCATAGATGTCCAATGCTTTTTGAAGTCTAGGAAGTCCTATGTTTCTTTGGGTCTTTTTAACCTCATACTTTAAGATAGAATAATAAATAGGGGTGTCAATAGACCTGTATCCAACAACCCAACCCGATAAGTGGACCTTAACGTAACCCAAAAATGTTGGATTCCAAATTAGGTTGAGTTGGATATAATCCACCTCTTTATCGGGTCGAGTCTTAGGTTTAATCCTTTGGCTCATATGGATTTGATAAACCTAATAAATAGGATCCGAGGTAGATTTGCATGGACCCAATAATAGGACTCAAGAAACCGCGTTGGACCCACATGGACTTGTGAAGACCGGATGGATCTAATAAAGAGATTCCTTAGGACCTGATAGTATAAGACCTGGTAGACGTGCGTATCTGTTAAATCTACTGGATCTGCATAAGACCTGACTAATGTTGGGCTGCGTTGAGTCTATTAGTTTGTTATTGGGTTGGGTCTCATATTAACGTTTTGGGACGTTTGCTTTACGGATCTGATACGATCAAATAATTTTCCGGTGAAGTGAAACTTATACTCGCATCCAATCCCACAATCCCACCTCTGCCGTCCGTTTTATGCACCTTGACAATGGTGTTGGTTTCAACTAGTGGCAAAATGGGATGTTCTGCCTTCTTTTTGACATCTTTCATAACTAAGCTCTAAAGTCCTGCTTAAAAAAAGAAAAATCACCACAGTTTTGGGTCTTCGAAGAAAGGCAACCATCTCCTTTGAGTTTTCATGTTTTGACTTTAGGTTTGCATCGATGATCATTACTTCTGTTCGTTTTGCCTCCCATGACCTAAGTTCCTAAATGTGTCTCCATTAGATGCGATGATCCATCAAATGGTTCTAGCTTTGATGAGTTACTTTCTGCTAGCAGGCAGGTGGGTCTTTTGAACGAGGGAAAATTCAAAGGGCAAATAACCAGGTATTAAAAGATGACAAATTTAGTGTTGTGTTGAATGGTTTCTCCTCCTAACTAAGGTAGTGTTTGTTTTGCATGATATAGTCATTTATCCCTTGTTTGGTAAACTTTATTTTGGGATAAAGCTATCCTAGGATAAGGGTTGAAAACTTGGGATAAATTTATTTTTTGTGGGGTGGGTGGGGGGGAGTTTGGAATACATGTATCTTCCCCTCTTGTGAGATGTTATCCCCACCTATCCTCCTGAACACCTATTTTTATGTCATGATTTGACTCATATCTCCTTCAAATATCAAAATCGATTTATCTCTCAATTCCACCGATTACAAAATTTATTTCTCAAAATTCATCTTAGGAAACAAACTAACACTGAAAAGAAAATAGAAGGTAGTGTTTGATGAGTGGGATAGGAAAAAGGTATTAGTTTTGTTGGGATAGGAAGGGGATATGTTTTGAAGGAAATGTTCTTTCAAGGGAAAGTTGTGGTTATCCTATGTGTTCATTGTTAAGAATGTGGGAGAAGTCAAGGTTTTGTGAGAAAAGCAGTTGGGGAAGCTATCCCACAATGTTAATCCTAAGGGAAAGGTGGAATTAGTAACTTGTGGGAAACGCTGAGGCCATGAGGTTAAAGCATTGGTCAATCAAATATCCTGGCCATGAGGTCATATGCGAAAGATCTAGGTTCCATAAGATCAGATGGTGATCCCAATAAGATATTGGATGGGCAAAAGACTTGCGGATGTCATGAGGACATCTAGAAAGTGCATACAACACACATCTCCAACAATGAGATACAGGCCTCCAAGGCGAACCTGAAGGACACATGTTGCTAACTTAAACCCCAAAGAAGGCGCAACCACAAAAACATATAACCAAGAAACAAAGGATTAGAAAACAACAAACAAAACAAAATAGTTTTGGACGCTAAAAATGAAGGGTGGGACGATGGCGAGAGAGAGCACAGTTAGGAAACCATCAGCTAGTTAGCAATAAACCAAAGCATCAGACCAAATGGAGAGAGGGGTCAGCAAACTTTGCTACTACCCAAAGGGAGCAGCAATGACACCAGCTCAGTTGAGAACCCTTGACGGTAGCAATAGCATAGTGTCAACCACATGAGTAATGGAAAATGACTCGATCGCCATAATCGCTTGCAACGGTAGCTGTAACACATAACGTTGAGAGGAGAAGCATGGCTATCAACAATGCATGGAAGAGAAGAGCAACAAATTTGGATGGGGGGGGGTGTGGTGGTGGTTGGTTGATAGAGGGGAAAGGGAGCGTAGATCAACAGGGTGGAGGACCCCAATTGGTGACGATGAGTTAAGCAAGGTCCCAGACAACACAACTAGGGTTTAGAGAAGGGGCGAAGGAGACAAGCAAGTGAACTCCTCTAGAAACAAGGAGTGTGCGCGTAGTAGGGGGAAGGTTATTCCTTCTATTTGCTTGAAAACCTTTCTTTACTTTTGGGTTCTCTTGTTCCGACAACTCTTTGCCTCAAGGAATAAATTTTTATCAAATCACTGTCCTTTTATATTTTTTTTACTTTGATTTCTTGCCCGCCTAACCTCTCTCTCACGCCTGCCTCTCCCTCTCCCTCTCTTACACTCCCTCTCTCTCTCTCACTTCCGGCCTCTCTCTTTTTCCCCTCCCCTCCCGCCTAACCTCTCTACTGTCAAAAGCAAGTATTAAGAGCCCGTAGGGTATTGATATCGTAGGTAACAGTAGACGGAAAAATTACCTACGTCAAGGTCATGCATAACTGGAAAGGGAGCACATCATGGATATATTTACATTATCATGTGTGGTGGTGGACTGAATTATTTAATTTGATGGGTAGCGTGCAATCACTACAACATGCATGGGATAAATCAAGATAGCTCATACTTATCTATATGGCTTTTTTACATGGATTATGCATAAGCGAATAGAAATTGGCACATAAGATACATAGGCCATGGTTTGACTTTGTTGGCAACGAGAAGAAATGGAATTAGATTTAAATATTCAGAAAATGGATCGGTGTGGTATCAGCATTGTGATATCTATTATAACTGAATTTGATGGAAAAAATTGCCTTTGTAAATGTTAAAAAGTATAAATAAAATCCTACGTCTCTTTCTTTTTTTAATTTTTTTTAATTAAAACTATTGGATGCTCCTTAAATAAAATAAAAATAACACAAAGATCCTTACCAGCATAGAACTTACTTTGAAGACCTATTTTAATTATTTTCTTTACATATTTACCTTCTTCGTCATTCTTCATTTTTAATTTATCGATCCTACACATCCACCAACAATTAAATTTTCTACATTCCAACTTTGTTAGGAAAAATTCCATGCAAGCTCTCATAATTGTTAAAAATTACAAATATGACTCTTGCTATTTGCAACTAATGTAGATACATTTGATGGCTTGCACTAATGAATGCATGTGAAATTACATCCAAGTTGTCATAAATGTTAAAAATTAGAAATAAGATTTCGTCTCTTTTTTTACTTGATCAAAATTGCAAGAAGCTCCTTAAATGGAGTGAAAATAACACAGAGGTCCCTACAAGTATGAAACTTACTTTGAAGAGTTGATTTGATCATTTTCTTCACATATTTGACCTTCTTTGTCATTTTTGAGATCCTATTTCTAATTTATCGATCCTACATAAACATTGAAACTTTTATTTCTAATTTATTAACCTTTCAATAGTAATTAAATCTTTTACATTCTTGCTTTTTAGGAAAAAATTGCTACCAAGTTTTTACAAGTGCTAAAAATTACAAATAAGATCTTATGTCCTTTTATTATTTTTTCTGATCGACAGGCACTGTAATAGCTATTGTAGTTGCATTTGATGGCATTGGTTGCCTAAATAAGTGCTAAAAGTTGCAAATAAAATCTTATGTTTCTTCCTTTCTTTTTTTTTTTTTTATCAAAATTGTAGGAAGTTTCATAAATGAAATGAAAATAGCATAGAAGTCCCTACAAGCATGTAACTTTCTTGAGAGACTTGTTTTGATCATTTTCTTCACATTTTTCCTTTTTCGTCATTCTTGAGCTCTTGTTTCTAATTTATGAATACTACACAATCAGGGAAACTCTCATTTCTACATTCCAACATTTTAAGGAAAGAAATTTAGAATCTCATTCTGGTCATGTTATTTATCCCTTTTCTTTTGCACAAATTGTCTTCATTAAATCAAAATGACTCATATCTTTTTGTGATGATATGACATCTTTGTATAAAAAGCAAGTCTTTAACTATATTGTAATTATTTATTATCATTTAGCTCTATTTGAAATTATGGTTTAAATGAAATAATGGGGAGACCCTTCTTTTCATTTTTTCTTTATCAGACTAAATATATGATTAAGGTCTATGTTCATATACAACATCAATAAATGATTCTTACATTATATCACTAATGTTATAGGTTTTCTAAAATTATATTGATAAAAGTTCAATTCTTTAGATTGTTACTTTTGATTATTTCTTTTTCTCATAACCATAAGAATTTCATTGTTACTCTTAACGAATGTACATTGCGCTCTCTTCTTCTAAAATTTTTAAGTTCATTTTTACTCCTTTAGCAGAATGTGAGTTAAAAATTACTTGAATTTTTATTTCTCATTCCATCATACCCACTTTTTTGCTTAATCATGTCGGGAATAAGGTAATTCCCTAGACATCCAAACACTATTCAAGAGAACAAATTATTAAAAACGAGTTCGTAGTGCTCAGCTTGATCAACTTCTTCCTTTGTTTGTTGGAATAAGTTATTATTTTAGGTGGGTGTAGGAATCTCGAGATGCCATGGAATTCTTGTTCGCTTTCTTCCAAGTTGTTTGATATCTCATTGATTTCAGTGTGAGGTGTTATAACAACAATTGAGGCAAACATGGGTAAAGATTAATGAGAATGACTCTTATCTGGTTTGATATATGCCTACATATAAATGTTTGGGAAGAAGAGGAAGAAACCCACCCACACATCATATGCCCTGTTTCCACGTGCATCGACGTCGGTGATGATGACGATGTACTTTGTGCATTGGTTCTGCATGGCATCCATGCAATAGCATTAGTTCTAGTATTGCATTGTAGGATCTACATTATTGTAACCTTTTCATCTCCTATTATTGACCTACAAATGAGTGTAAGGACAGCATTATCTCCTGCTTGCGTGCACGAGTTCCTTGATTGATATCAGGCAGACATATTTAAGAGGACAAATTACATGTGCAAATCCTTCCTACAAACAAAGCTGAATAACAGGAAAAGGAAAACAAAGTCAAAAATCCATAGAAATTATCACCATCCCTCTAGAAATTTGCGGCAAATGTTTGTTGTATAAGGTGTCTGGAAGTGCTTCCAGCTTGCTAATAAATGAAAGGACCTAAATAGCAGTTGGAAATCACTTTCTGCCCAATAAAAGACGTGTACAAGAAAGCTTTTGACGACTCTATATTGGAAGCTCTGATGCTAATATCTCCACTTAAACAAACCAAAATTCCCAACGGTTCCTGATGAAATCCCTTCTGATGTCATGATGTCAACGTAGTAGAGGAGTTAGTCATTTACCTTTAATATAAAAGCATCTGTGCCTCCAGGGGAAGGACCTCATTAAGCTAAGGTCTGATCTTTACATAAATCCATCTTAGCTTCCTTGAAAGTTGGACATGTACACAATCCGATGATTCTGTGGAGGAAATTTCAACTGCCTTAGGCCGAAAGAACATCCCCTCGTAGAGGAATATGATATCAAGTTAAATATGTTCGTTTTGAAAATAATTGTACTAAGAATCCTTAATTTGAATTTATTCTAATGATAGTTCGTTGTCATTCTTTTCCACGCTTGCATCATTTGGTGTGCACCCTCCTTTTTACTTAGCCTTGAAGTTCATGTTGTATTTCTCAGGATATTACAGCAAGATCTTCTCATATTCCTTTCAAAGAATTGATTTATGACATGTATGATCGTATTGTTGAGGGTAACACATATGTCTTAATAATTAAAACATTATAGAATAATGAACTGGAAATTAATAATTAAATTAATTAATTAGTATCCAACCTTTATGCTCTTCATTTTATTTTTTTATCTATATAACTCCACTGAGAGTTCAATGACATATTCCAGACTTCGTGCTCAGGTATAGTTGGACAGTCTAGAGTAGCCGCATTCGAAGTGACTGGTGTGAAACCTATCTCGATATCAGGAAACAGTTTATGATGTCAAGAGTCCTCTCACTTGTACTTGTACGAATATACAATTTGCACTACATACAACCAAGACAAACCAAGCAAAAGCAAGAGAGAGGAAGAAAATTGTAATGCATTTGCAACACCATCAAGCATACTACAACTTTTATTTAGTATACATCACAACAAACTTCATTAATACATGCAGTTTAGAATGTTTAATGTTACATAATATAAGCAGATTATATTCATACATGTATATAACAAAAAGTGGTCCACAGTAAAAGGGTACTACCCAACATCCCTAAGTACTGGTAGCAGTGTCCTAGCTATCTTCAAGAGGTGTGTTGTATGCCTTTGGAAAGTCTATCTCCCGAGGTGACGTAGCATCCTCGTGCTTGTTATCTAGTCTTGAAAAAGAAAATGTAGCATAGGTGTGAGTCAAGTGACTCAGCAAGGTTTCAATCTAATGTTGATATTAGTATAGGCAAATGTGTATACGTATGTATAGTTATTATTTGATTTACTCAGAAGATTCTTTTCGTGTTCTGTTTATACTGACTATTCTTACCCCCACTTAATATATTTTAACCCATGGATATTTTTAGGTATTGACCCATTGGTCAACTTAAGTGATAATTACCCTCGTATTTGATCGAGGTAGATGTCGCATGTATGGTCCCTTAATTGAGGCTCAAGATTTGAGCTACCTTGACTTTCGGTAGCTTAATCTCCTAGACTTAGGTCCAAATGTTATCTGGGATGACTGTGGTCGGTCACATTTTTTACCTGGCGAGTGGTCGTCAAACCCCCTCCCTAGGTGATTCTCCAAAGGGACATCATCGAACACCCTAATTGGCTGTCTTCCCAACACTCCGTCAAGCTGCTATACATAATTGGGGGGAGTTGACACATACTCAGCTTGTGCAACTCCTCGACCTCCCTGCCCTAAGGTACTAAAGGTCCAACCTCCTGTCAACCAATTCACATTGATCCCTAAGGTACTAAGGTACCAATTCACATTGTCAAGCAGTAATTCAAGGTGCACATAAAGCTGTAGTTACATGATTCCCCATAGACACATCATCAGGTGTCCCCACGTGGCTACCCTTCCATTACCTGACTTTCTTGTCGAAGATTTAGTATGGTTTGTCAACATTCTTTCTTGGTAGGTGAACGCCACATTCCATCATGTGGGTGATATCCCGTAGAGACATCACTGGACGACCCCAGGTGGCCACCTTCCTAGTGCTTGAACACCTCATATCCATGAGTTCCTGGCTCATTCCCTTTGGTACAACTTATCAGTCACCCCTCGCAAGTAGTAAAGGTCCAACCTCTCGTCTCCTTAGACCCCATCAATCACTGAGTTTGCCTCTAAAGGCTCCCCTTATAGCCAATTCCACAAGGCGGATAGGTCCAAAATGATCCTTGCATAGCCCTAGAGCTAGAGTACATGCCTTAGGAATAAGGATCATAACCCACCTATGGTTGACCCTGCAAATCCGGAGTCCAACCACAGCAATTCACTGTTAATAGTCAATGAAAGGGTTCCCCAAGTCGACTGCCTTTCTAAGTACTTGCTCTTGAGCCCCTCGCCCTTTCCTAGGTGTAGCTTGTACCTTTGGTACAACCCTCTTTACACACTAATCAGATAGTTCACCATGTCAATTTCCCCTATGACTGATTTCATAGGTTAGTCGATTCCAAGATAGCCCTTACAAGAGTTACATCCACCACTGTTTGCAGGATCAAACATCAAGTACCCTCGTCAGACATCTGGTAGCACCTTATCAGACGTCTATCGTCGAAATCAGATATCACCTAGTGGTGTGCCAGAACGGGTCTTTCTGACCTTTACATATCAAATGTGTATCCCCCATATCAGACATTTGAGACGTCAATCAGACATCTAATAGTCGTCAAGGATGTTAGCCAACTACTCATTTTAGTTGGCACTTGCGATCACATCACAAGGGTTCCAAAATCCATGTCACCAGGTGTTTAAAATGGACCCTAGACGTTTGCTAACCCACCACCCCACCCTCGTTGGTGCGCATGCTACAGGGTTTGCCTAATTTTTTTGATGAGGCGTCACATAGCTCAGTATCAAACGTTTGGCACATGGGTCAAATGTCCGTTACTGTAATTCGCCCAAATCCACTAAATGAACTCATCTCCAGGTGTCGTCTAGTCAGACATTCTAACATCTGACTTTCAGGTATTAGACATCTGATTATATGATCAAACATCGCTTGAAGCTACCTAAGCATCATGCTCTTGCGACACTTCATCCCAAACCACATTTAATCCCTTGGAAATAAAAATGTGATATAATCACTTCTAGACATGGCTATGCATCTAGATCACTCCGATCACCAAAATCTGCATTCCAAAATCTGCATTCCAAAATCGAATCTATTGGCATGCAACCCCTCATTTTGGGCTGATCAGTGGTTTCCACCACCACAAAACCTCTACCATCAGAGGTGGATCCCCAATCTAACCTCAACAGTTCTATTGAAATGCTACTCTAAACCTTAAATCAAGAGGATAGATGCCCTACTTGATGGTTCGATGTTCCCTAAATGTTGATGCAGCTGTTCTTCTCCTCTCCTTCAAGCTGCAGCTCCTCCCTGTTGCTGCACTCCATTCGAACCTTCATTAGATCAACATAAGCGTGCAACATCAGATTCCTCATCATCAAACTTGGAGAAAACAAGTTTTGAGCCCTTCCCCATTTAAATCCAACACATGCAACTAATGGGAAATCCATCTCTTCAAAGAAACCCAAACCCAACATGAATCGAGAGCTTACCTTGCAGCAATGTGAAGAGAGAGGGGCAATGGAGATGCTCTCCTCTCTTGATCTGGCCTCCAAAGCTCCTCCTCTTCTGATCTCTCTCTCTCTTTCTTGCTGCCATAGCTGGAGTTTCTTCGTCACCTTGCTCTCACTCCCTCATGCAGGAAGAAAACAAGAAAGAACGAAGAAAATGATCGATAGGATCTAATCCTTATCCCAAGTTATTGTTTTTTCGGTAAGTGGGATGGGTAAATTGTCAGGTGGTCCATCCAATTCCAGATCTTTGATTCCACCTTAACTAAAACTTGTTTCTCCAATGTCCTTTGTAATAGCAAAATCACTGATTTAAATCAAACTTGGCCCCTCTCCTCAGTGGAACCTAGACTTTGGCTCGGTTCCTAATTTCTTTAATTTGGGTGATAAGGACCTAAGTCTACGTTTAAGAGAGATAATTGCACTCTTAGCTCATAATTAATACATAATTCCTAACAGGCTCCCACAATTTTCTTCCTTATTTTCTGGTAGTTGTACCAAGATGATTAGATAGTTTTATTTCTTTTCAATTTTTGAGACTTGTAAATTTGATTATCTTTTAGTTCATATTTACTTGCTTGATTGTTTAATATTTTATGAATTGTTTGTTAATTATATTTATTATTTATGATTACGTGTTAGGTGACATTGATCCCGGTGAAGTTTAGCGATTTAATTTGATGGCTTGGATCTCACCAGATTCGATCAATAGGTGAGGTTTGTGTCATCCCACTGATTAACAAATTTTGATGCTACAAACTACTTTAAATCTGGTAAGTTAATCTATTTTCTTGCCTGTAATTTAGATTTTTTGTTGCTTTTTAATATTTTGTTTTAAACAACCAATTTGTGATGACAAAAATTGATTTATATCTTGCCTTAAACCATTGATGAATAGGTTTATTTAGGACGTTATAAAGGAGATCAAACCTTGGACTAGGTATTAGTTTCAACCTAAGAAGGCATTTATCCATGCTATTAGATAATACATGTATTGAGGAAACTATGAGGACAACATTCATTCATCTTACTCCCATTGTTAACAAACCAACAGAGGGAACAAAGGCAAATGACAAGGCAAGATCCTTTATACTTCAATTCCTTGCAAATTGGTTAGAGTCATCTTTTAGGATCCAAATCCCAGGTTCAAATACAAGGAATGGATGATTTGTTACTTGAAAATACCCTTGAAGGTGGTATTATCTATTCATCTTTCAAAGGGTTGGACAAGTTCCCAAGTAGGGTGGAGCATTGGGATTACTATCTATTTATCTTTCAAAGAGTCGAACAAGCCCCCAAGTAGGTTGGAGCACTAGGCCTACTATCTATTTATCTTTCAAAGCAGTCGGACTAACTGTTCCCAACTAGCTTCCTTGTTGTAAGGGTCCTATGAATCACATGGCTCAACAAACTAGAGGTTGAAGGAGGGTTGAAGAGCTCTATATCCTTATTCTCTATCAAGAGGAGCATTCTAGTAAACCATAACTAATCAACTTGCTAACTTGTCCAAAACCATTAAGATCGTCATGTAATCAAATCCATAACCAATGATATCAACATAGGTGTTGGATGTTTCTTTGTTTGAAAGATTATGACAATGCTATTTAAATGAATCCATCAAATTCGTAGTGTGACAACTAGAATGTCTATTTATGAGAGAAGAAATAATCACAAATTAGGAGTAGTTAGTTCTTTTAATTTTTGTCCACATCATGTATAAGAAGGGTAGAATGGAACCGTTGTGGGAATCCAACATTTCTTTAGTGTGTAAAAGCTTGTACTCTCTCTCAATGACAATGCATATGGATTGGCACACTCCTTAGGATACAACCCTTACTTCCCTTGTTAATAGTGTGAGCCTAGCAAAATTCACTATCTCTTTGTGCTTTCTTATTTCTGCACTCTCTTGCTCTCTTACTCTTATCTTTCTCACATTATCAAGATCAATTTTTGTTGGGGGAAAAAATTCACCTTCAACAACTTGTATTCCATATTTAAAAGATTCATGTTTGGAACAAACTATACGATCTTTCAGGATACCACTCTAAACTTAGACTTTAACCTTTAATGTGGTTGCATTAAATCCTTCAATGTCAAAATTGCATCAGTTGCAAGGATAGTCTATTTTTGTGTGTTTCTAAATTTGGACTTGGGTTGTAGTAAGGGTATCATATTCACGAACCAAATAAAAAAGTGTGATTTACTTGTCATATATGAAAAAGTATAATATGCTCAAATGATAGCATATTGGATTCTCATAGAAAATAAAATTTAGTCATGAGGATTGAGAATTACGGATTGGGAACTTAAGTTTATGAATTTTTAGTGGTTCTAGATCCATTAGGTTAAAATTCAGCAAGATATCATAGCTGTGACAAGAAACGATTATAGGAGCTACAGTGAATCTTATTAGCCTTCGTAAGATTCTGAGTTTGGAGTAGGCTATACAAAAGTTAACGTTGGCTCCAATATTTTAGCTATTAATCAATCTATATGCAAAAGTTGTAAGTTTTCAATCATTTGGATCCAGTATGGGAAATTCTGCAAGCCAACAACCTTATGGCCAAGGACCCATAACCTATGACAAGTCATAACAATCCTTAATAAGTATAGTATAAGCAGGCATGCTTCCAATACTGTGCACACGATCGGCTGCATCTCTCTCTCTCTCTCTCTCGCTCTCTCTCTCTCCTCTCTCTCTCTCATTTCCTTTTTTTTTTTTTACATCTCATTTTTCTTATGCATTGTTCAGTACATTTATTCGATTCGAATTTCATCTTCTTATATTTTTTATTAGATATTAATATTAAATTTTTTATTAAAATATAAAATAATACATATATAAAATGAGATAATGTAAATATAATCTAAGATACCGATTAAAAATAAAAATTCATCGAACAATATAATTTACAACATGTGATATGTTCTGATTGTTGATTTTTTTTTTTATCAAATTTTTAACTTTCACTTGTTATGAGAAAGTGAGAAATTAAAATATATCATAAGATTTTATAATTATATATTTTAATTTTTCATATAAAAAATTAAAATATATCGACCAATAAAAAATTAAGATACACAAAATGTTCATTCTTCATTTTGAAAATTTTATCTTATTTTGGGAATCCGCACGATGTTAATCGAATTATTTATTTGTTTCTTTTTTATATTTTTTTAAAATAATATGACATTTGTTTATTTTCGTTTGCTCGCGACTTTAGTACTGGAGCGTGCTCAAAATTAATTGCATTTTAATAGAAAAAATTTGAATCTGGGGATACATGTATACGTGCAACTGGCCCTAGTGGGCTGCAAACACAAGGACCCACAACCCAATCGGCCGTACGGGCAAAGGCCTACTTACCAAGACTAACTTTATTCGGGACATGTCCCTCTCCCACCATCGACATTTTCTTCGAATTCATCATTTTCTTTATGCTTCCAAATATAGAAAGCCTAAAAACTAAGACTAGCGTGAAACTCTAATTTTGTCTATTTCATTCATATTTTCCAGTCGTTTTCGACGGTTACTTATTTGATAAAGTCAAAGTTTTATCAATGTGATAAATGTAACGCCGCCAAAAAGTAAAATACCCCGAATCACCTTTACTTTATCTAATGCAATTTTTTTACTAACTGGAGCCCCTAAAGTATACTCATTATCCTCATCGAAATATGGGATTACTTGGTCCTTGACAGGAACACTTGTCTCATTGTTTACCTTTCATGCGAATAAATGCGTGATGTACGCTCCACCTTCTCTTCTTATCGTCTCTGAACACGCGTAGATCAATTGGTGGATGCCTCTGAACACTTGTGGCAAAAGTTGCTAGTTTGGGCCTTTAATGAGAGTATGTGGGGTGAGAGTCATATTTCTCCCAAGTTTAACTTGCGCCTTCCATAAAAAATTTATGGAGTTCAAGGCTCTGGTCATGAAAAAGAAAACATGAAATCAAATATTAACTCCTTGACTGCCCATAACCCATCGGATTTATCCCTTTTCCTGTAAATAACGTGCCGTTGGATTCGGTTGTAGATTCTCCTGGAGGATAACCAACAACTTGTGGACCATCATGCATTTAGTGGGGAACATCTTGGGATAAGTCAGATCTACGTTAGTTGAATTTTTCTCACCAAGGGTCCAAGGACTCTTTTGGAAGGCAAGACGTGGAAAATAGTTGAACGGAGGTTTTCTTTTATAAAGGAAATACCACATTTTGGGTTTTTTTTATAAAGGAATTTCCACGTCATGAAGTAATTGGTGAAGTAAACCCGACTTCTAGTCAACAAGATGGAACAAGAAATTACGGAAGCCTTATTGGATTCCTGGTAAGACCTCTCTTCCAAACAAGCCCCGCAGAAATAAGTTGTCATCTCATGGTTTGGTCATCCAAACACACATTTTGTCAAAATACAACGGACTATCCATTAACATAAAATTCCAATTGTCACATTAAGTAACACTTCCTCTTGCCTTTTTGTCACCTTCGCCAAACAATGGAAACATCCATCAAATTGCTGACTTCCCATATATCTCTCATAAACGTTGGAATCTTACAACCAAAGGTGGAGTGTAACCATCACTACATGGAGAGGAACTCTAGAAGTGCAATTTTTTTTAATTTTTGGTTTAGAGCAAGATAAGATTTAAACCCTAATCTAAGTGAGTACATTTTAGAAAGGGCACTACACATATGAATTTAAGCATCGAATCTCAATTTGGAGAAAGCCTCCAAAGTCCTTTTGCCTTTTAGCTGTTAACAGTTGGGGGAAAAAAAGGAGAAGGGAGTCAGTAGGTGGTGTTACGTGAGTGGCGAGACCAATGGTCAAAGGCTTGGACAATGATAGCCTTGTGGGCAACAGGCAGAGGGGTCCTTTTGCATCCCTTCCACCCTGCATGGAAGAAGACTCCCAGAGAGGGACCAAAGGAAAGATAAATGTAGTGATAATATATATGGAGAGAGAGAGTAAGTGGAGACCAGTAACAATAGGGGGGACCTCTGTCCTTCCCCTTCCGATGGCTTTATTGGGCTTGATCCCCCAAAAGGAGGACTTGGCTAGAATGTTGTTTCCCCCATCCACAAAGTCCATCCACAGCCCAAAAGAAAAAACTCAATTGAGTCCTCCCCTCCCTCATTGGTTGTTCGAGGACAAAAGCGGAGCTTCTTTCCCTTTCCCCACCTCGAAGCAAAGGGAGGGAAGGTGGAAAAGGACTCGGCATTGGAATTGGATAGTAATGGGGGAGAGAGAATTCATGCAAAGCCATTTCTAAAAAGCTGACATTGTTGTGGACTCAGTACTGCCATGAGAGGGCCTTAATTGTAATTTTCAAGAGCACTACTAAATTACGGATCACGGGTGCTGCTTTTTGACTTATGACGGATATCAATTTACGTTCTACTATAGTATCATATTTGATGCCATATCAGTAACCCATGTAATAGTGAATTTTGAGCATAGTTTTGATAAAAGGCTACATGTCATACTGCAATTAAGTTTATCAATTCTTACGCTTCTAGATTAAGAAAATTAGAAACCAATTTTAAAAATTTTCATTCATTTTGTGTTGATTCTGGAAACTCCTCTCCGTTGCCACTACGACCAAGTTTTCTAGTGCAATCCCAATCATTATTTATTTATAATTTCAAAGCTAAGTCCAAATCAACCTTCTAATTCAGTGATTGGTTAGAGCCGTGTGATAGAGATTTTGGTTGTCGATAGAAACCATATATGGTACTGGTGAATCAAATTGTTAATTAACCGCTATAATTCATATTGTTGGTCTAACGTGTTCTAACGTTTTAAAACACTTCGCTTGTGCTTCAATGCGAAGTAAGTACCACAAAGCACAACTCGTTGAGGCTTTCTGAAACATACCACAAAGCACATCCTCCTTCGAGTAATTTAATCACAAGGTCTGGTTCAGCAATCGAGTTAACCTATGAAAGCAACGGTTAACTTATGAGATATTTTAACTTAAGCTAAAGATAATTTATGATAAGTTATTCTGAAATTTAGATAGGATATGGATTTTGAGGGTTTTCGCAGGATGGCGCACATTAGTTCAACCATTAGTTAAGAAATAAGAACGTCGGCACTTAGCCATTACCGTCATCTTTTCTTCGGGATTATCTGAATCCGTACCGTTGTCTGGACTGCCTTCCTCGTGCCCATCGTCTCAAAATTCATGTGGTCCAATCTCAATTACCCACTCAACGGGATCTCGAGGCTTCACGCAAGTGCAATAAATAGATACATGGAAGGGGGAAAAAAAAGATCGTAGTTTATTTTCCTTGCTTAATGTTTGATTAAGTTGGTGTTCGCGTGCTTTCACACTGATCTCAATTTTCAAGCATCACTAACAATGCTAGCTAATACAGATTTTAAACCTTGTATAATACATCAATTTTTATTGGCTTGAAGTAGAATTCGAGCAACGTTAATATTACATTTCTCTATTAATTAATTTACCAGACTGGTTATTGAAAGAGACCCATTCTAAGATTGTGAAATGGGAAAAGGTATGTAGAGCTTATTTAAAAGGAAGAAGATAAAGTCGGATCTGGGTACAACTTTTGTTAGTTTGACAACATAAAAGTTAGTAGCAATGTGTTGCATTTTAAGGTTTAGTTTATTTGAGGGTTAATCTGTTAAAATAGGAGATGACCTCATATTACGATCTGGTTCTTAAATTTCTACATGATACGAGATCGGATCGACTCGACTAATCCCAAGATTCAGTCGTTCAACGAGAAAGTAATCAAAAAGTAGGAAAGTAAATCACATTCATTACACTAAGCAACTAACAGTAGAAAGGTACAGTAGTAAAGAAGTAAAAACTGTTACTGTACGTATCACCACCACAACAGTAGAAAGTAACAAGTACATGAGCATAAATGTAACGACCCGATTCCTGAATCTCTACGAGACACGAGAATCGGACCGATTCGATTGATCCCAAGATCCAGTCGTCCAACGAGAAAGTAACCAAAAGAGCAGTAAAATAAATCACATTCACCATGTATATAACTAGCAGTAACAAAATACAGCAGTAAAGAAAAGAAATACTACAGTATACACCATCACAACAGTAGAGAATTAAACAGGTACATAAATATGAAGATTACAACGAAAAGAGTAAAGGGGTAACAGAAATTACTAACGGAAAGAAAAGTACAGTGGATACTACAAGTAACACTACTGGGTTCTACTCGGCCCAGCGTCCTTTGCAGCCGCCGACTCTGGCTGCTCAACACTTGGTCTTGAAAAGGTAACAAGGGTGACACATCAGCGAAACACTGAGTAGAGTGGTAACTAAAAGCTAAAAGAAACAGTACATTGGACATTAGCTGTTATATTTATTATTTCTTGCTTTCATTTTTCCATTTATTCACTATTGAATTATTTATCAGATCTTTCTCTTGATCTCGAATGTTCCTCCTGGGAACGATCTTGATTGCAGTCTTTCCCGAAAAGTAGAAGTAACACGTGGTACTCTCCTGGCCGGGAGAGTCCCTCGTGGTGGTCCTACCCTCAGTCAACCACCCCAAGGTCGCTGACAGACGTAACGGTGACTACGGCACGCGCAATAAACGCACGGGTAGCTACCCCACACTAGCACACGGTCAGTCGTTTCCGTTAACAGGTGCGTCCAAAGCACAGCATGGAACCAGTATAGGGTAGAGTCCTCTCAGTAACAGGGGTCCAGCCCCTCCACAGTAACCAAACAGGGGTCTTGCCCCTTCACAGTCCGCGCACCCTCGCCTGACTACCCTGGTTTGCTTAGTGGGCCTAATAAGTCGGTGTAGGAGGGTTAGCAGAACCCTGGGGCCCGTGGGGTAGCTAGTGCTCTCCCTACACTAGTAGCTCTCCTTAGTACTGTGTACACGAGGGCCAAAAGTCGGTACAAAGTGGCCAGGCTTAACCCCGGGTCCCTGGGACGGCTAGTTCTGCTCTGCACTAAACAGGGGAACAGTTGCTCTCCTTGGTACTCCGTACTCAAGGGCTGGCTCACTTCTCCAATTCTATTCCATTCACTTTCCAGGAGTTCTACTCCTAATTCCCCACAGGGTTCATGTGCTTTTAACTCAGCCAATTTAGGTTTCACCGTTCCAGCTTTATATCCATATAACCCATGTTCTCAACCGTAATTATTAATTCATAAACAGCAACTATTAACCAATTTACAGACAGTTATCATTTCCTTTCTACTTTTCCAACACTGCAATGTTTATATATTCAACTAGTTTTCCAGTTCTAAAATTCATGCAATACCCTAGGATCTACCATTCAATCTAGTTTTCTAGTCCTAGGATTCATGCAATACCCTAGGATCTATCATTCAATCTAGTTTTCCAGCCCTAGGGTTTATGCAATGTACTACACTCTATTAATTATTTCACAATTTCATAATTTTTGATAAATAATTGAAAAGGCCACTCTACCCGCAAGATCGAGAGTATTGGGGGCGTGATCGGCAATCCTGCGTGCCTCTGTAACCCTTAGAGCCGCAACGGAACGGGGTCCTAACACAAGAATCAACACAAGGGGTTGCTCAGAACAGTATACAATTACTGTAAACAGGTAGAGGAAATAAATCTGGGAAGAACGAAATTTGAAACGCGGAAGACGGACTCCGAACGAATCCTAAACGGGTCAACAACGACGAGTCTGCCCAAAATCAGACGTCTGGAACTCCTTCCAGATGTCTTAAAAGGTAGCTTAGGTCATACCTTGGTCTGCGCAGTCCTTCAGACGTCCAGAAGCCCGCTGGATCGTCTGGACTTAGTTTCCAGACGTCCGATTGTCACCCCAGACGTCTAGAGGTCCTCTTCGTCGTCTGGTGCTGTGCCCAGACGTCTGATCTGTGTGGGATGGCAAGCACTCGCGCCCTCTCGAACAAATCGTGTACACACACACGCTCGCTCTCATCACGAAAAGGCGTAGAAGAACGCGGCGGACGGCTACATGGCCGTACACGCGTAAAAAGGAGAAGATAAGAAATATTGTACCCGTCAGACGTCTAGACCTTCCTCCAGACGTCTTCTCTGTCGTCTGGACGCAAGTCCAGACGTCTGATTCTGGGAAATTCTCCCAGAATCAGGACCATTTTCGCTCTCCGCCCGCAACGCATGACCGTGCCGCACCGCGTCTGCCTGCTGCCTGAGCTGCAGCAGCTCCTCCACGGCACCCCGCGCTCGCTCTCCCGTCGGTCGGCTCTAGCTGCCCCGGCAAGCTCGCACCCTCGCGGTCGAGCTCCTTCTTCCTCTCGCAACAGCTCCTCCTCCCACACACCCGCAGTAGTCGCTGCTGCAGCTCTCTCCCGCGCGCTCTCTCGCTGACAGGGAGAAGAAGAAGAAGGTGGTGGAGTGAGGGTCAGGGAGAGGGAGGCGCTATTTGAAGGCAGCGCGGGGAGAGAGAAAAAGAGGACGGCTGCGTCTGCAGGGAGGGAGAGGAAAGAGGAGGGCGGCGGGTTCAATTTGCGCGCGCATGCGCGTAGACGCGAACCGGTACGTCGAAAAAAATTTAATACCAGACGTCTGGGAAGGCCTCCAGACATCTGGCTAAACGTCTGGGCCACTTCCCAGATGTTTTAAACGACGTTTGATGCCCTGGTCGTAATAATATAACAAACTCAAAGGAAGTTTCGTCCCCGAAACTTGCGCTAACTAGGGTGCGAGAAAGAACAATATATACATAACAAACTCAAAGAGGATCGAAGCCGGTCCGAAAAGACGTACCCACGAAAAGCTCCGGGTACCGCTCCCGCATCGCCGCCTCAGGCTCCAAGGTAGCCTCCTCGTACCATTGGCTCCTTCACAAGACCTTCACCAGGGGTACTTGCTTTCGTCTCAGAATGTGAACGGCTCTATCAAGAATCTGCACTGGCCGCTCAGGGTCGGTTAGGTTGTCGCCCACCTTGACGCTCTCGTGACTCAGGACGTGACTAGGATCGGTGACGTACTTCCTGAGGTTGGACACGTGGAACACGTCGTGCACACCAGAAAGCTGAAGTGGGAGGGAAAGCCTGTAAGAAATGGGTCCAACCTGTTCCAGGACCTCAAAGGGCCCCACGAACCTCGGCGCGAGCTTCCCTCTCACCCCAAACCGCTGCAGGCCCTTCATGGGCGAAACACGAAGGAAGACGTGGTCCCCAACCTCAAACTACACCTCTCTGCGTTTCTGATCTGCGTAGCTCTTCTGCCTGCTCCTGACAGTGCGGAGTCGCCTGTGAATCTGCTTGACTACCTCGTGACTTTGCCGGATCAGCATGGGGCCAACCTCCCACTTGGTCCCCACCTTAACCCAACTCAAGGGTGCCGTACACCTCCGTCCGTACAGAGCCTCGTAGGGTGCCATACCGATGCTCGAGTGATAACTGTTATTGTATGCAAACTCCGCCAAGGGCAAGTGCTCCTCCCAAGAGCCCCTCCAGTCCAGTACACAGGCACGCAAAAGGTCCTCAAGTGTCTGTATCGTGCGCTTAGACTGTCCGTCCGTCTGGGGGTGGTAAGCTGTACTGAACCTCAACCGCGTCCCCAGGGCCTGTTGAAACTCAGCCCAAAACTGGGACGTGAAGCAGGTTTCCCGGTCGGATACGATCTCCTGCGGAACTCCGTGTAGACATACCACGTCGCTGATATACCTCTCTGCCAACTGTGCTGGTCCCAATGTGACTCGGATCGGCAAGAAATGCACCGTCTTCGTCAATCTATCAATGATTACCCAGACTGCATCGTGTCCTCGCTGGGTAACAGGTAAGCCCACCACCAAGCCCTTGGTGATGCTCTCCTACTTCCACCCTGGCACTGGAAGTGGATATAGCGGTCCTGTAGGTCTTTGATGCTCGGCTTTCACCTGCTGGCACACTAAACACTGCTGCACGAATTCACCCACATCCCGCTTCATCCCCCTCCACCAAAACTCGCGTCTCAAGTCATGGTACATCTTTGTGTTTCCAGGATGTATGGTGAATCTGGAACCGTGTGCCTTAGTTAGGAGCTCTCTCAACTACTCCTCGTCTCTGGGAACGCACAACCGTCCCCTCAGGCGCAGCACTTGGTCTGTGAACGAAAAGTCTCCCGGGTCTCCTAACAGTACTCTGTCGCACGAGGACTGCAAGTATGGGTCAGCCATCTGTCCTGTGATGATGCGATCTATCAGCTCTGGCCTCGTTTATCGTGTCACAGTCACTACCCCACAGTGCCCCCATAACTCTAGGGGTCGCCAACTGCCCATCTCCTCCAAAAGGCTCCAACTCTACACCTGTAAATTGGCCAAGTGTGCGGGCCCCTTCTGGCTCAGGGCGTCAGCCACTACGTTGGCCTTTCCTGGGTGGTAGGAAATGCTGCAATTATAGTCCTTCAGGAGCTCCAACCAACGTCTCTGTCTCATGTTGAGCTCCTTCTGATCAAATAGGTATTTGAGGCTCTTGTGATCTGTGAAAATTTCGAAGGTCTCATCGTACAAGTAGTGCCTCCAGGTCTTCAGCGCGAAGACAACAGCTGCCAGCTGCAGGTCGTGGGTAGGGTAGCTATGCTCATGGGGCTTCAGTTGCCACGAAGCGTAAGCGACAACGTGACCCCTCTGCATGAGCACACCCCCTAACCCCTGTAAGGAGGCGTCCGTGTACACAACGAACCCGCCACTACTGTCAGGGATGGTGAGCACGGGAGCCGAAGTCAGCCTCTCCTTCAACTCCTGAAAACACGCCTCACAAGCGTCTGTCCAAGCGAAGGGCACGTCCTTCCGGGTCAACTGTGTCATAGGACGTGCAATATGTGAAAAGCCCCTTATAAACCGCCTGTAGTAGCCTGCCAATCCCAAGAAACTGCGAATCTCAGTAACTGTACGCGGTCTCTCCCACCTGAGCACTGCCTCGACCTTGGCTGGGTCCACTGCCAAGCCATCTCTAGAGATCATATGACCTAAGAAGGTCACCTCCCTCAACCAGAACTCGCACTTGCTGTATTTGGCGTATAGCCTACATCGTCTCAGTGTGTCCAGAACCATCCGCAAGTGCTGTCTGTGCTGCGTCTGATCTCGAGAATAGATGAGCACATCATCAATGAATACCACCATAAACTGGTCCAAGTACGGTCTAAACACCTGGTTCATTAAGTCCATGAAGGCAGCGGGGGCATTGGTTAGCCCAAACAGTATGACCAGAAACTCGTAATGTCCGTACCGGGTGCGGAAAGCTGTCTTGGAGACGTCTGCCTCCTTGATCATCAACTGGTGGTATCCAGACCTCAAGTCGATCTTGGAGAATACCGTGGCACCTCACAGCTGGTCAAACAAGTCATTGATCCTTGGCAGCGGATATCTGTTCTTGATGGTAACCTTATTCAGCTGTCGGTAGTCCACACAAAGGCGCAGGGTACCATCCTTCTTCTTTACAAACAGTACCGGGGTTCCCCAGGGAGACGCACTGGGCCTCACAAAGCCCATCTCCAAAATATCCTACAACTGGGACTTGAGCTCTCGCAGCTCAAGTGATGCCATCCTGTATGGTGCGGTGGAGATGGGGCTGGTCCCTGGTACTAGTGAGATCTCAAACTCGATCTCACGCTCGGGCGGTAGTCCTGGCAACTCGTCTGGGAACACGTCGGGGTACTCTCTGGCCACCGGGATACTCTGGAAGTCTGCCACAGGGCTGGGCTCTACCACCACACAAGCTAGGAAGCCCTTACACCCCTGGCTCAAAAGTCTCACCACCCGAAGTGCAGAAATGCACCTGAAGCCTCCGTCCACTGGCTGATCGTGGAACTCGAAAGAAGGCAACTCCGGTATGGAGAAGACGATCTTCCTCTTAAAACAGTCCACCAAAACGTGGTAAGTGGACAGCCAGTCCATCCCTAGAATTACGCCAAAGTCCTCCATCTGTATCATAATCAAGTCAGCGAGAAGGCTATGTCCCCCAATATTGACCTCGCAACCCGTGTATACCTCCTCAGCTACAAACAGCTGACCACTCGGACCTCTGATCTCGAACGGATCCTCTAACAGCATATAATCCTGGCCCAAACTAACTACGAAACTGGCTGCGACAAACGAGTGCGTAGCCTTGGAATCGAAAAGCGTGTAAACGAGTCTGTCGGAAACTGAAACCATGCCTGCCATCACTGATCCCGAAGCTCTGGCATCCCTATGTGTCAGGGCATTGATACACCCCTCAGCCCTAGGTGCGGACGAAGCAGCCACACTCTGCGTCAGACGGGTAGCTGCTGGCCGGTACCCTCCTCATGACTGCTGTCCTCCTCCTCGCGCCTGGAAACCGCGGCCTCCTGCTCGCCCTCCAGTGCTCGGCGCGGGAAGCATCTGCTGACCTCCTGCCCTAGACGGGCAGTCCCTCCTGATGTGGCCCGGCTGGCCACACTAGTAACAGAGGGGAACCCGACTCCCGCCTTCAGTGGGTCTCTGCTGTCGGCTGGGCGGGGGTCCAGTGCTAGCAGCTGGCCCCTGTCGAGGGCCCCCAAAGGCCACTGATGGTCCTGCAAAACGTGACGGCTCTCCTGTGGGCGTCACGTGTCTCCTCTCTCGCCGGCCCTGTGAAAGGTCTGGCTGGTAGGGCCTCTTTCGCCCGCTGTCAGTATCTCGCGCGAAAGGGTTGGTCTCCTCGTAGGTCATAGCTGCCTCCACCACCCTCGAGAACGTAGGCAACTTCAAGGGTTTGACATACCCCCGAATCGCAGGTCGGAGCCCCTCGGTGAACCTCCAAAGGCGCTCCTCCTCAGTGGCTACTGCTGTCGCTGCGAAGTGAGACAGCTCCAGAAAACGCGTGCAGTACGCGCTCACGGTCATCGTTCCCCGGCGGAGAGTGTGGAACTCCCGCCTCCTCTGGTCCTGCCATGTCTGGGGAAAGTACTGCTTGCAGAAGAGGGTGACAAACCGGTCCCAGGTCGGCTCGTCCCTCTCCTGTCCCCTGACTGCCCTCCACCACCGGTGTGCCGCGCTCTCCAATTGGTACGTGGCAAAGGCCACGCGGCACTCCACCGGGGGGCGAAGGGTTTCAAAAACCTTCTCGATCTGCTCGAGCCAGTCCTTCGCCTCGGTCGGGTCCTCATCCCCCTTGAAGGAGGGGGGCTTCAGCTTCCGGAACTGCCCGAAAAGCTCGAAGTGACGCTGTAGTGGGGATGCTGGTGCACCTCCAGGTAAGGAAGCCTCGTGCATGGAAGTGTCGGAGGAAGGTAGGGGCGGTGACAGCCCATCCCCTCCCCTACGTCCAGTGCCACGTCCATTGGGTGGTCCCACAGAGGACTCCCCCTCCGCAGCCACAGGGAGAGGCGCTCGGGGCGGCGAGTGGAGCTCCTCTCGCACTATATCTCGTATCAGCTGGGCAAGGTCCTGGGCCTGAGTGCCCGGGAGCAATGGCTAGTCTACTGAGACGTTGACTGCAACACGCCCACCTCGCCGACCTCGTCCTCGGCCGTGCCTACGGCCCGCCTCGCTAGTCCCGCGTCGAGGCATCTATTGCAAGGAGACGCGAAAAAGGAACGGAAACACGTCAATATGGAACGATATCTAACGAAGAAATCTAAGAGCTTATGTCAAAAGAAACGTTGTGGTGGCTACTCTAGTTACAGACACGTGAATTTGTTATTTTCCAGTTAGTTGGTTCACTTCTCGGGACGACCTTGCTCTGCTACCATCTTGTAACGACCCGATTCCCGAATCCCTACGAGACACGAGAATTGGACCGACTCGACTGATCCCAAGAACCCAGTCGTCCAATGAGAAAGTAACCAAAAGAGCAGTAAAATAAACCACATTCACCATGTATATAACTAGCAGTAACAAAATACAGCAGTAAAGAAAAGAAATACTACAGTATATACCACCACAATAGTAGAGAATTAAACAGGTATATAAACATGAAGCTTACAACAAAAAGAGTATAGGGGTAACAGAAACTACTAACGGAAAGAAAAGTACAGTGGGTACTACAAGTAACACTACTGGGCTCTACTCGGCCCAACGCCCTCTTGAGCCGCCGACTCTGGCTGCTCCACCTGGTCCTGAAAAAGTAACATGGGTGACACGTCAGCGAAACGTTGAGTAGAGTGGCAACTAAAAGCAAAAAGAAACAGTATGGTGGACAGTAGCTGTTATATTTATTATTTCTTGCTTTCATTTTTCCATTTATTCACTATTGAATTATTTCTCAGATCTTTCTCTTCATCTCGAATGTTCCTCGTGGGAACGATCTTGATTGCAGTCTTTCCCGAAAAGTAGAAGTAACACGTGGTGCTCTCCTGGCCGGGAGAGTCCCTCGTGGTGGTCCTACCCTCAGTCAACCACCCCAAGGTCGCTGACAGACGTAACGGTGACTACGGCATGCGCGATAAATGCACGGGTAGCTACCCTGCACTGGCACGCGGTCAGTCATTTCCGTTAACGGGTGCGCTCAAAGCACAGCATGGAACTAGTATAGGGTAGAGCCCTCTCAGTAACAAGGGTCCAGCCCCTCCACAGTAACCAAACAGGGGTCTTGCCCCTCCACAGTCCGCGCACCCTCGCCTGACTACCCTAGTTTGCCCAGTGGGCCTAACAAGTCGGTGTAGGAGGGCTAGCAAAACCCCGGGACCCGTAGGGTAGCTAGTGCTCTCCCTACACTAGTGGCTCTCCTCAGTACTGTGCACACGAGGGTCAAAAGTCGGTACAAAGTGGCCAGACCTAACCCCAGGTCCCTGGGGCGGCTAACTCCGCTCTGCACTAAACAAGTGGACAGTTGCTCTCCTTGGTACTCCGTACTCAAGGGCCAGCTCACTTCCCCAATTCTATTCCATTCACTTTCCAGGAGTTCTACTCCTAATTCCCCACAGGGTTCATGCTCTTTTAACTCAGCCAATTTAGGTTTCACCGTTCCAGCTTTATATCCATATAACCCATGTTCTCAACCGTAATTATTCATTCATAAACAGTAGCTGTTAACCAATTTACAGACAGTTATCGTTTCCTTTCTACTTTTCCAAGACTGTATGTTTATATATTTGACTAGTTTACCAGTCTTAGGATTCATGCCATACCCTAGGATCTATCATTCAATCTAGTTTTCTAGTCCTATGATTCATGCAATACCATAGGATCTATCATTCAATCTAGTTTTCCAGTCCTAGGGTTCATGCAATGTCTTAGACTTTATTAATTATTTCACAATTTCATAATTTTTGATAAACAATTGAAAATGCCACTCTACCTGCAAGATCGGGAGTATTGGGGGCGTAATCGGCAATCCCGCGTGCCTCCGCAACCCTTAGAGTTGCAACGGAACGGGGTCTTAACACAAGGATCAACACAAGGGGTTACTCAGAACAGTATACAATTACTGTAAACAGGTAGAGGAAATAAATCTGAGAAGAACGAAATTTGAAATGCGGAAAACGGACTCCGAACGGACCTTAAACGGGTTAAAAACGACGAGTCTGCCCAAAATCAGACGTCTGGAACTCCTTCCAGACGTCTTAAAAGGTAGCTCAGGTCATACCTTGGTCTGCGCAGTCCTTCAGACGTCCAGAAGCCCGCTGGATCACCTAGACTTAGTTTCCAGACGTCCGATTGTCACCCCGGATGTCTGGAAGTCCTCTCCGTCGTCTGGTGCTGTGTCCAGACGTCTGATCTGTGTGAGATGGCGAGCCCTCGCGCCCTCCCGAACAAATCCTGCACACACACATGCCCGCTTTCATCACGAAAAGGCGCAGAAGAATGCGGCGGACGGCTGCATGGCCGTACACGCGTAAAAAGGAGAAGATAAGAAATATTGTACCCGTCAGACGTCTGGACCTTCCTCCAGATGTCTTCTCTATCGTCTCGACGTAAGTCCAGACGTCTGATTTTGGGAAATTTTCCCAGAATCAAGACCCTTTTCGCTCTCTGCCCGCAACGCACGGCCGTGCCGCGTCGCGTCCGCCTGCTGCCTGAGCTGCAGCAGCTCCTCCGCGGCACCCCACGCTCGCTGCTCTCCCGTCGGCCGGTTCTAGCTGCCCCGGCAAGCTCGCATCCTCGCAGTCGAGCTCCTTCCTCTCGCAATAGCTCCTCCTCCCACACACCCGCAGCAGTCGCTGCTGCCGTTCTCGCCCGCGCGCTCTCTCGCTGATAGGGAGAAGAAGAAGAAGGCGGTGGAGTGAGGGTGAGGGAAAGGGAGGCGCTATTTGAAGGCGGCGTGGGGAGAGAGAAAAAGAGGACGACTGCGTCTGTAGGGAGGGAAAGGAAAGAGAAGAAGGAGGGCGGCGGGTTCAATCTGCGCACGCATGCGTGCAGACGCGAACCCGTACGCCGAAAGAATTTAATACCAGATGTTTGGGAAGGCCTCCGGACGTCTGGGCCACTTCCCAGACATCTTTAACGATGTTTGATGCCCTGGTCGTAATAATAAATAATAGAATATAAAGGTACAAGAGTCTGCTCACTACAATAGAAAGAAGTACAACAAGAGGCTACAACTACTGGGTTCTACTGGACCCAGCACCTTCTGCGGCCATGGGTTCTGGCTTCTCAACACCTGCACCTAAAAAGAGTTGAGTACACAAAGTCAGCGAACGCTGAGTAGAGTGGCAACCAACTAACTAAAGCAGTAAAAGTGCACAGGTAGCTGTTGTTTTTCAATTACTTTCTTTAACTAATTATTCCTTTTCACCACTTGGTTTATTTATCAGGTCTCTTTCTTGATCTCGAATGTTCCTCGTGAGAACGATCTTGATTGCAGTCTATTCCGAGGAGTAGAAGGCACACGTGGTGCTCTTCTGGCCGAGAGAGTCCCCCGTGGTGATCCTACACCCAGTCAACCACCCCAAGGTTATGGACAGACGTAACGGTGACTACGGCAAGCGCGATAAGCGCACGGGTAGCTACCCGCACTGGCACGTGGTCAGTCGTTTCCGTTAGCGGGTGTGCCCAAAGTACAGCACGGAACCAATATAGGGCCTAGCCCTCTCAGTAACAGGGGTCTAGCCCCTAAGAACCAAACAGGGGTCCCACCCCTCCACAGTCCGCGCACCCTCCCCTAACTATCCTGGTTTGCCTAGTTGACCTAACAAGTCGGTGTAGGGCCGCTAGCTGAACCCCGTGCCCCGTGGGGTGGCTAGCTCTCTCCCTACGCTAGTAGCTCTCTCCGGTATAGTGTACACGAGGGCAACCAAGTCGGTGCAAAGGGGCCAAACCCACCTCAGGTCTCAACCCGAAGGCGGCAAGCACCCCTCTACACTAAGAGGTAACATGCGCTCCCCTTGGTACCACGTACTCAAGGGCCAACACACTTTTCAACGCATTTCCAGATCCATTCAGTTATTTCCAGGATCTCTACTCCTAATTCTCCGTAGGGTTCATGCTCATATTCCTCATGCCAAGCCATACTAGGTTTCATCATTTCTATTTCCATTCTCAGGTTATACATATGCAGCTCGTATTGCTATCATTTACATTTCCATACACAAATTATACACAGGTAGCTCGTATTTCCATCATTCACATTACCATTCTCAATTTATATATATGTAGCTCGTATGATGTCATTTAACATATACAACAGGAATTTACATAAAACAGTTTGCTAGCACAAGTACTTTACATTTCACAGGTAGCTGTTATTTATTTATGGGTAATTGTTATCATTCTATCTACTCATTCAAGATTGTAATTCAATCATCCATTACAGACATTTCAAGTGTTCATCGTCCAAGGATTCATGCCATATCCTAGGTTCTAATCATTCATTCCACACATGCATTTAAATTATAATTAATTTAGGAGGAAGCCACGATACCAGTAAACCCAGGAGTATTGGGGGCTTGAACGGTAGGCTCACGTGCCTCAGCAAGCCCCGAACCTGCAACGGAATGAAGTCCTATGATAAGGAACAATCACAAGGAAACTATCAGTACAGTATGGAAAGCCTTCTAACAAGTAGAGGAACTCACAAGGAACACATTGGTATCTTATTTGCGTAAAACGAAACTCAAACGGACCTTAAACGGGTCAAAAATAGGGTTTCTGTCTCAAATCAGACGTCTGGAACAACTTTCAGACGTCTTAAAAGTGGCCAGTAGCATACCTAAGTCTCTACACCAATCCTCAGATGTCCAAGAACTCTTCTGGACCATCTGGATCCAGCTCCAAACGTTCGACCACCTCTCCGGACGTCTGGAAGTGCTTCTCGTCGTCTGGTACGTCGCCCAGATGTCTGAAATGCGTGGGCGGGCGTGCCCCGCACCTTCCCGAAGTGAATCCTGCACGCCACCAGCAGATCTCTCAAAACAGGCATGCAAAAGGGTTACTGCGGAGCGGCCTGCATGGCCGTATCCACAAAGGAAGCGTAGCTTCACAAAACTCTCACCTCAGACGTCTGGAACCGCCTCCAGACGTTCGCACCGTCGTCTGGAGGTCACTCTAGATGTCTAATTCTGGGAAAACCTAGAACCAGAACCTGCTTCCGCTGCTCTCGCGCCGCGCCCCTTTGCCTGTAGCTCCGGCTGTAGCAGTGTCGAGGAGGACCTCCTCAATGCACTCATCTGCCTCGCGCACGCACCGCTCTGGCCATGCGCTCACTGGTGAGCTCCCACACGAGCTCGCGAGCTCACTCTCCTCCTCTCACATCGCTCCTCGACACTACCCACACGCTCTCTCGCTCGCACTACCTCTCTCGCTGGAGTGGAGAAGAAGAGGGGAAGGGGCTGGTGGCTGAGAAGTGAGGAGAAATGAGAGAGGAGGGGGTTTTAGAGATCGGTGGGTTAGGGTTTTGCTGGAGGCAGGGAGAGAGAGAAGAAGGGGAGGAAAAACGAGAGTACTGTCTGCGCGCAACATGCGCGCAAATGCGAGTTTGTATTCAAATTTTTCGATTTCCAGACGTCTGTGAAGGTGTCCAGATGTTTGACCAGACGTCTGACCCACAGTCCAGACGTCTTAAAAGGTTCAAACAGCATGGGTCTTAACAACCCCTATTTTTTTAGGACTTAACTCTTTATTTTTTAACATGAGTTAAGTCATTTTTACATCAGTTTGTCTAGCACAACTTTACACAAGTGTTAGTCAAACCTATGTTATAGTTGTTTGTCATTTGCGCCTCTAATACCTTTTTCATTTTATATTTCTAACAGCTTTATCAAGTAAATAGCACAAAGATTAACACTATAACTTAACACCCATTTAAGTAAATACAAATTAATGTTAACATTACTCTATAAGTCCCTCGAAAATCCCTCTCTTAAGTGGGTAATCAGCTGGTCCGACTAGTGAGTCCTATCAGATCATGGACGAACTCTTAATCAAGTAATTGTAAATGCCTACACCTCCTATCCAGCAAAAAATACTAGATGGTGCATAGTTGCCTACTAGACATCTTCGGCAGAGGCAAAATCCCACCCATTTGGTAAGTCAAACGGGCTATTCATTCAATTAAATCACTTAAGGCAAGTGGTCTACTATGCCCACCTTACCTCCAGGTGTTACTACCCGGTTCCGGCTCCCTACAGGACCTAAGATTGGCTCACCTCGACTAATCTCAAGACCCAGTCATCCAACGAGAAATAACAAAAAGCAGAAAATATTCCACAACCACACATGCAATGTAACTAAGTAGAAATAATTAAGGGATAGTAAATGAAACAGAACGAAAAGTCTCATAATATTACATGCCATCACAATTACAACATCGAAAAGTAGAACGGAAATGTAATAGAATCAGTATTACATGCTAGAGTACTCACCACTATAATAGAAAGCTCGGAATAAGAAGGGAACAACAGCTAAGGCTGGGCTCGACTGAGCCCAGCTCTCTCTGCAGCCGATTGCGTTGGTTGCTCAACTCCCTGACCTGAACAAGGTTATAAAATTCGTGGTCAGCTAACGTTGAGTAGAGTGGTGGTTAAGCTATTTTGCATGCAATTTACATAAGAACAAGCAACTAATTATCCATTCATTTCCATTTAGCTCAACTAAGTGGTTCTGATTTATTTATTCTATTAAAGATCCATTCATTTCTTGATCTTGTCTGTCCCTCAAGGGAACGATCTTGATTGCAGTCATTCCCGTGATGTAAGATGTACACATGGTGCTCTCCTGGTTGGGAGAGTACCCTGTGGTAGTCCTACACTCGGTCAACCACCCCGAGGTTACGGTCGCGACGTAGCGGTGACTACGGCACGCGCGATAAGTGTATGGGTAAGTATCCCGCACTGACACGCGGTCAGTCGTTTCCACTAGCGAGTACGCCCAAAAGTTTAACACGGAACAGCACAGGGCCTTGCCTTCTCATAATAAGGGTCTCGTCCCTCAGAACAGAACAAGGGTCTCGCCCCTCCACAGTCCGCATACCCTTGTCCGACTATCCTGGTTTGCCCAGTGGGCCTAATAAGAGTTGGTGTAGGGTGGCTAGTCCTAACCTCGGAACCCGTGGGGCGGCTAGCTCTCTCCCTACACTAAGTAGCTCACCTCGGTACCATGTATGCGAGGACCGAATAGGAGTCGGTGCAGAGTGACTAGGCTTAACCCTGGATCTCAACCCAAAGGGCGACTAACTCCCCTCTACACTAAAGGGATAGCTGCTTTCCTTGGTACCATGTACGCAAGGACCAGCTCACTTCCTGTCTATATACGAGATTCTTTCCGTGTACAGGAGTTCTCCTAGTTCCCCATAGAATTCATACTTGTATTCATTTCATTTCATTTCTCAACATGCATATCTCGTTGTTCACATTCTGATTTTTATTTACATAACAGGCAACTCGTGTTTTAATAGCTGAAAAAGCATTATATCAAGTATCTATATACTTACTAGCAATATCAATGTCAACAGTGCAGCTCAAGTCACATTCATATATTTCTATCCTAGTGTTCATTCCACATCTTAGAGTTTAATCAAATTATTCTAAGCATGCACTTTACTTATTTAAATCTTAGCATTAAAGTAAATCACTCTACCAGAAAATACGGGAGGAATGGAGGTCTGAATTATAGATCCGGTCGTCTCTGTGAGCCCTGAATATGCTACAGGCTGGAAACATATACTAGTGGCTAATCGCATCAGACGAGTTCAGAACAGTATAATAATTGACACTAACACGTAGAAAAACTCGAGTGAAAAGCAATGGTACTTCGTTTGCGTAAATCCGACTTCGTTTGGGCCCTGAACGGGGAAAAAACGTGCACACAGACCAAAATCAAACGTCTGGGAATTAACCTAGACATCTTAAACTAAGTCAGTAGCTCACCTTGTATTCCTGCATTACTGGCAGATGTCTAGAACCCCTTTATGGTCGTCCTAGGTCTTTCCAGACGTCTGTCAGTGCGCTCGGACGTCTAATAGGTCTATTTGATGGCTGTGGAGACTTCCAAACGTCCTAAAGCACCTCGAAGAGCGTGCTTACGCACCTTTCCAAGGCTTGTACTTGTGCATGCGTTCGTAAGTTTAAAACGATGACACGTAGCGCTAACATACTTCACGTACGCGCATGCATGAGCTTATAGGACTCATACCTCGGCACTCTGCGTAATTTTAGACATCTGTTTTCAACTCCAGACGTCCCGCTGCTGCTCCAGATGACTGGTAGATGCTTCAGACGTCTGATATTGGAAAATCTAGCATGCAGAACTTTCTCGCAAGGTTCTGCTTCTCGCGAGCTCTGCCCGAAGAGGCTGTAGCAGTGACTCCAGCAGTTGCAAGAGGTCGAGGACCCTCCTCCGACATCCTCCTCTCTCCCACGAGCCCCTTCTTGAGCTCCCACGGCTACACTCCGGCCGTGCCTCCTCCCTCTCGCACCCCCGAACTCCTCAGAAGTCCTCGCACCTCCGAGCTCCTCGCAGCTGCAACCGTAGTTCCCCCGAGCATGAGCTCTCTTGCTCGAGCTTCTCCGGCTGCGCACGCTTGAGCTTCCTTGAGCTCTCTCCTCTCTCCCACACCCTCGCTCTCCATCTCTCCCTTGCTCTCCCCTTCCTCGCGAGCTCCTCTCCTCCACGCGTGGCTGCAAGTGGAGGCGAGAAGGCTATTGGTGGTGTTTGCCAGCTGCAAGGGAAGGAGGTGGAGATGGTGGTGAGGGTGTGAAGGTGGAGAGGGGTATGGGGGGTTTTAAATAGATGTGGGGTTAGGGTTTTAGGGTGGAAGGAGAGGTGTGTGTGCGTGAGTGTGTGCGTAGGAAGAGAGAGAAGGGAAAAATTGTGTGATTTTCCCTCAAAGTTTCATTTTTTTCCGTAAGTCCCATAACGCCTAAATCCAAGGAGTTTAAAAAGTCGCTCACGTTCCTACCCTTCTAAAAAAACTCTGAACGATCCTTGATAAGGATTATTTCATCGAGCAAGAAATTCATTCATGCATTATGTCACCTAGAGAACTACGGTTATTGGCCTATAAACCCACTAACCAAATATCAATGGAAACGTGACATAGTGATGGTCAACTTTACATAACCGACCATTGACCATGATCATCACAACTCTGAAGACCTGTGGATGTGGTACAATGGCCCTTACAATGAATCGACGTATATCTCTTTAAGATAAAACTAAATAAATGAAGTCTATCTCTATGTACTTAATGTAAATTGAATGAATCTACTTTTATTACGAACCTGAATATGATCCATTTAAGCAACCTTGATCACGTACTAACCACTTTAATAGATAAATTTCGACATGAATATCTTGTTGGCGTTGCTATTTCATAAATATGCGTCGTAAAAAGATAATTATTTATCTCTCAAACTCATAAGTAGGATGGAATAGAATGCTCCTAGCTAATCCCCTCTGAGAATTTCTTGGAACTTATGTTAAATAAAATCTAAGGGGGGTGTTGGACTTAATTTGGAATGTACGACGGGGTGTTAAACCAGCTTTAATGGATTATTAAATTATAAAAATAATAAAAAAAAATGCAATTCTAAAGAGAACAGAAGGACACGCATGTAATTTCCTAAATTTCCCTACCGCGCCTGCTGCTGAATCTATCCTTGCTTGATGGGTCGAAGTTCACGAGCATTGAAAGAGCCGAGGTAATAACAAAACGGTGGTCAAGGTGATCTAAACAGCCCACTTGCTCTTAGATTGTCCACAAGAAGGGACCACATAATTCTTATATTTTGATATGCAGAGATCTCAAGACCTCATCGAAATCAGTTTAGAAGGTTCGGGACTTTTATGTAAATTACTTATGATATTATTTCCCGCTTAATTTTACTTTATTTGAATTGATAATAAGCATAAAAAGGTGATTGGCGTAAATTAAAGTACATTCTATATATAAAAGAGCTAACTAATTCCAAGCTAACTAATTCCACCTCAGGAGAGAGTATGCTTATTTTTTTGATTTTTCTCTGTTTTGTAATTTGCATTGCCACGTGCGTTCACGTAGGATAATGCAAGGTAACCTCTAATTAGGAGGAGGCTAATTAACTAAACTATCCCTTGGAAGGTAAGGTGCACTGAAATGGCATGCAACAAAAGAAGCTGATTTAATCTAGCAAGAGCCCAAATGTGGATACTTGCAGACGTGGACGTTGCAATAAAGGAGGAAAAGGGCAGACGTCAGAAGGGAGAAAGGGAGGAGGGAGAATTGAGGACCACCTTAAGTAACCACCTCCACCCTCCCATCACTAGAAGGCAACTGCTACTTCTAGTTTGTTTAGTTTGTTATCCCTTTAAAAGGAGGATAACTCAATTTGATTGCTAGATTAATTCAAATTACAAGAGGTTAATTTGGAATAATTTATCTAATACTTAACATAGAATAAGTTATCCTACAAATTAACCCTTGTCATCTTGTACCACAAAAAATAAAGTCACAACTATCGCACAATATTTCAAATAATCATAAGTTAATCATTACGATAATTTTTTTTGACTTTCAAGTAGAAATATAGGATAATAAAATTCTATCCTTCATACCAAGCTAAGGCTTATGGGGTCGGGAAGACCCCACATCTCCATTTATGTTTAGGGCTACTATAGGACACAATATGGGGGCAATACCAACACCCCCTCTTTTTTTGGTATAAGATGGCGACATCTTTTTGCATCCAAAACATTATAACCGTAGGGGTAAAAGGGAAGGGGAAGATACATAAACCTACGTGCATAGGTAAGATGCCAAAGTGAAGTCTAATTTGGTTGAAGGACCACAATAATTTTGTGCTAAGTTGTGTTCTTGTTGAGTAATCCTGGTTTTCTTTTGTTGGATATTGAATAGAAATTGGAAGAGGATAAATGAGCTACAAGCCATTTATGATTAGGCATTGAAGGAAGAACTCTTTTGGTATCAAAGATTGAAGCACATATGGATGAATGATGAGGATAGAAACACACATTTTTACGATCTTATGTGATGAGCAACAAAAAGAACAACACCATACCTTGGATTAAAATGAGTATAAAGAATACACTGGGGACCTAGAACACATTCAATCAACCTTAATTTTTGTGAGCCTTTATGGGTAGTCACAAGGTCAAGAATTTATCCCTTTTGTTTTTTATTAATGAGACACTGCTATTAGGAGTGTCATCAGGTTTAGTTGGGTTTAACCTTACCCAATTTCACCTAACTCTAGTGTGGTCCAATAAGGAAATGGATCCTAAATCTTAGACTCGAGACCCAACATGTTCAGAAACTAATGGACTTGAACCAATCCAATATTATTGGGTCCTATACGGGTAATAGTGGGTCTACTGGATACATGGTTCCTATACAAGTTTAGCTGGTCTTATAAGGGTCCTATACAAGCCTAAGTGATCCCTTTTATTGGGTCCAAGGGTCCATGCAAGTCTAATGGATCCTATCTATTGAGTCCATTCAAGTCAAAAAATGCATTTGAGACCTAACTGACACAGAGGCAGTCAGGTCTACCTGATTTGCGTCTAATTCTACGGGTCAAGTTTAGTGTGTTGGGTTTGGGTTCAAGTCTATCGAGTTTGGGTCTGGTTTGAGTCTCCAAGCCACTACTACCAAAGAAAATCAAATGCTATCCTCCATACCTAAGGCTGAAGATATTAGAGAAACTCTTCTTAGCATGGGTCCCGCCAAAAGTTCAAGGCCAAATGGCTTTCCTCCATATTTTTATCAAAAGAATTGAGACTTGGTTGACGGTGTTATTAAAACAGTCCAAACAATCTTTGTTGAAACCAAATTGCTTCTTGAGATGGATCATGCACATGTAGCACCTATTCCCAAAGATGCCGTGGCCTTAGAACTAGAGGATTATACACGCCCATCAGTCTTGCCAATTTGATTTACTGTTTCATTGCTAAATTGGCTACGAATACGCTCAAGCCCCACCTTCAGAGAATAATCTCGCTGCACCAAAGTTATTCTTGAAGGGTAAGCTTATTACACAGGCATTGTCGTCAATGCCAAAAGACTTATTCATTCTATATGCTCTAAACAATCAAGAAAAGATTTATGTCTCTCAAACTCATTATGGAAAAAGCTTTGATAGGATGGACTGGAGGTTCCTCTCAGGTCTCATGTTACTACTCTATGTCAACTAGATTTTTCCCTTGTTGAATCTTGCATTACCACTTTCACTTTATCAATTTTCATGGTTCGCCTTCCAAAACAATTGCACCAAGAAGGAGACTTAGACAAGGGTGTCCTTCTTTCCCTTTATTTTCATTCTTTGCTCCGGGTTTCTCCCTAGATTACTCATTGAATTGCAGGTTGCTGCAGATATTCCTGGGTATATGGTTGCAAGTCTTCATTGTTTGCATATGATACTCTACTCTTTAGTGCAACTACCAATGTTTTAAATTAAGATATAAAGCCTCCTCAACTGTTATTGCATTTTAAGGGCAATGTTGATATGAGCAAATTTTATATTTCTTTAATAAAAGTACTTACAGCTGGATGAAAAAAGAATCAAGAAGCAGCTTCAGATCTATGAAGAGTTTCATGATGAAATTTACTTAGGCAACTTAATCCATGGGCATCTTAATCCATGATAGTATAAGTCAAAGTCTTCTTCATCAATGCATTGTGAACAAAGTAAGCAAAAAGCTTGAAGCATATATGGAAAGGTAGAGCACTTTCTCAAGTTGGGAGGATGCTATTAGTTAATTTTACCTTTGTAGACTTTCCTACTTATTATATGCATGCAAACCCCCCTTCCTATCCAAACGTATAATGTAGTTGATAGGTGTATGTGGAATTTTTGGTGGGACTTGGAGCAGGGAGATATATTGGTTAATTAAAGCATAGAGGAATATTGCCTGGCAAAAAATCTAGAGGAACTGGGATCAGGCTTGTCCAAGAACTAAGAATGCACTTTTGATGGAACAAACTTGGAGGCTATTGGATGGTAGAGGTGGATTAATGTGGGAAGTGTTGAATGCAAAATATCTTAAAGAAAACAGCTTGATGGGGACAGAAAAGGTGAAGCGGACACAAAAGTTTGGAGAGCCTTTTTGAACATAAGGGAAGAATTCAATCAAAACATAAGTTGTGCTAATTGGTAATGGGAAGAATACTAGAATTTGGGAGGATAAATGGCTAGGGCTAGACAAGTGACTTCTGCTAGGCATGCAAATGAGGTTCAGTTTGTTTCTGACCTTATTACATATGAGAAGGGACAAGGAAAATGTGGGTACCATACTCAGAACTTTCATCCATCAGCAGAGGGAGGATTTACTACCATGGACACCACATACCAAATGCATCTTCACAGTTGCTGATTTGAAGATATGCTTTAGTAAGAAGGGGAATTCAATGCTTGCATCAAATGGAATACATCAATCCATGAATTAAATGGAATATATTTACTTGGAAACAAAAGCTTTTGAAGCCTCGAGTTAAACTTTTCTTATGAAATTACAAAACAGATCGTTGCTTCTAGGTCAAATTCTTGCAATGGTCGGCAAATCAATATCCCAAGAGGCATTCCTCCTAGCAGAAATCATCAGCACTTGAAACTTATGGGTTGCTTTGACCATCAAGTGGTGAATGCACACGGTACATTTCCTCTCTGTTCTGTTTGCTTTTTTGGATCATGATCTGATCTCTTCCTTTTTCTTTAACTTAAGCATCGTGTTTTTCTTGAATGAGTGCTTTTCGTTCTTCTAGGTACTGTTTGGTAAGGGGAATTATTAGGAGCAATAAAAATAAGAAGTAAGATGAATGGATGAATTAAGGAATTTTATTCCAACCGAGTGTTTGGTTGGGTTTGTTACCTTATTAAAAGAATTAAGGAGTTTTATTCTGTTTAGAGTATTTATTTGGTAGAATAAGTTAGTGAAACAAGAAGAAAATTAGTTGAAAAGAAGGAGTAGTTGAAATTAACAGGGGGAATTAGATAATTCCACTAGAGGGGATGGAATTAACTAATTTTAGAATTACACAAGAATTAGAAATGACAAATATAAAATTAAACATAAAATTAACATTTATTCTGCCAACCAAATAAGGTGCTGGAGAAAAAGGAGATAACAGTGATGTGATGGGGGAGAAAGGGAAAGATGAAATTAAAACAGCACCCGCAAGTTGGAGGACCGTGATAAAAGAGAGGGATTTATTTTTGTGAATAGGATTGCACCGAAAAGAGTGGGATCCTATGGCCACTGAAAAGGTCCCCCAACCACTTTGAAATACAAGGGTGCCAAAAGTAGGGATGCAAATGAGTTAAATTTAATTAAATTCATATCCATATGTATTACAAAAACTTATACATATATCTGATCTATTTACTCGTCCTAACATTCATTTGTAAATAAATATTACAATTAAATTAATTTTATAATAAAATAAATAAACAAGAGTCAATAGCATAATTTATTACTAATCTGTAACGAGAACAAGAATCATTCGGGAAAGTAATTCAAAGGGGAAATATAGAGATCGGGGGAAAGACGTAACATAATAATGGAGAGAATACAATTATTCGAAGTGTCGGATACAAATGAGGCAGTTAACATTAGACGGTGGTGCTCCAGGTGGGGCATTGATCGGAACCACTTTCTTCTTGCCCCTGCCTTTCCGTACTGCCTTCAACTGTCCAGGCATGAGAAGCCTTCCAGCTTTTCTTTCCTCCATGCAATTATTTGATGGTAACAACAGTCGTGGAGGAGAAAATATTCAGAAAAATGTTTCCCACGAGGGAAGCCTCGCGCAAGATTCGACATCTTCCCCCTCCCCAAGCAGCGGCTTCCACCCCTTTTTAGCGGGCCCCGTGCGCAATTTTGTCCCTTTTCCAAAAATATACGGATGAAATTTATATGGATAATTTTTTAAATATAGAATTTGACATCTACTCCCATAAAGTGAGACACTATCTAGACACATATGACACCATCTAGATATATGATCCTCCTTTGTTATAAAAGAGAGTCATGTGTGTTAGATTTTATGTACATGTCAATGTACATAAAGTATTTTTCTTAATTTTTTATAGAGAAATTATCCCTTACAACATATAGTTAACATGAGTTAATTTCTTTACAACAGCATAAGATAACACCTATTTGCATTTACTTGAAAATTGGAGTTAAATTTTTATTTGTGTTTACTGAATAAGAATTAGGAAAAAAATTATCCTGTGATGTAACAAGAGGGATGAATAAATTCAGGAGGATAAGTTAGGAGATAAGTTAATCCCTCAACAAATCCAATTAGTTTATCTCAAAATAAGAATGTTACAAGAGATTAGACTATCCCTTAAAAAAAAAAAAAAGGATAGCCCCATCCATAATTCTACACTTATCATATTGCGGCAATTTAACAATAATATTGATTTCACTTTTTTTTTTTTTTGACAAATTAAGATATCTATTAATGGAAAGGAGAAGATTTCCTGTACATTCTCCCAATACGTGTGTCTTGATTGTTCTAAAGGTGTACTAATATATTCTATCTTTTACGTAAAATAGGGACATAACTTTTATTTTTAACAAGATTAAACCTTTGTTGATGGAAACTAAGCATATTACATCATAACATTACATCCTCAACAAAGGAACTCAACTCCCTAAAGTAGGGAGTGACATTCTCGTAAAGGGGAAACAAAACATATAAATATTTAACGAAAAGGTGTATGATCTAACTTACTTTAATTTTTCACGTAATAAATAACGATTCACACAAAAATAGGGACATAACTTGCCAATTATGAATGATGCACTGAAACATTTCTGATAGGAATTTATGAAGATGAGAAAAAGGTTTTTACGGGAAGATTCGAAATAAATCAAGAAGATTCTTGTATGTGGTCCTAGTTTTGCATTAATTTGGACAAAATACTTTCTTTTATCTCTCAGGCATAGTTTGGTTACGCGAATAATCTACAAAAACATGATTATCCTTATTTAGTTCAGGTTAAAGGAACTTAATCCAGAATAAACTATCTTAGGAAATAAATTATCCTTACACTAGGTCGTATCACGTTGTGGGCCGCTTACGAAGCGGTCAGATACAATCACTTCTGTATGTTGATCCTGCTGTTAATATGCTAGTCAGGAAACTAGCTACTTTGGGTCAACGTGACTGGCAGATTGTCAACTCTCCATCTCATTGCTCTTTACAAATTCAAGGAATTATTCGTCTGGATAAAATTCAATTCCAGCATATCATTTGTTGATTTCTGGGTTGGCTAGTCATCTGCTTCGATTTCTTTTATTTAGCTTTTATTTTAAGTCACAAGTTATGACTCTTTTAAGTTTCTAAATGCACTCGATAGGTTTTAATTTAATCCGCTTGTGATTTTGATTACCTTCGATGAGTGAGAGAAGAATAAGATTAACTCTTGCTTTTGTTAAAAAAATAAAAACTATTAAAAAAAAAAAAGATGGGATAGACTTATTCTGGATCAAGTCATCCTTTCTCATCTCACGTAACACAAGACAACCCATTATGTTATCTTTATGCATAGCAAAAGTCACAAGTTTACGTAGAAGAATAATCCTTCTGTGGTGTCCACGTAGATAGCAACAAAAAAGTTATCACACTAAATCAATCCTTTTTACAAAATCATGTCATACTAACTATGCTTTTTTTTTTTTGGAAATAAAGGTACTCGTAGGGTTAGAAAAGTAGAGTATGTGGGATAGTTCAGCTAGTGAATAGGTTTATATCACTTTAGTGGAAATTATAGATTTCGAGTTTGTGTCTTAGTTAACTTGAGGGGATAAGTTTGTATGTTATTTATCCCTCTCATCTATAATGAATGTTATCATTGTTTTTATGGTTGGAAAAGTAGTGTTAAAAAATATGAACCTGATATTAGTATGTAATTACATTTATTTGCAGAGTAGTGTTAACATTAATTGTATTTACTTAATTAATGTTAAGTTGTTACGTTAATCCTTGTAACATTTATTGTAATAGTGTTAGGAACATGAAATGTAAGGAGTGTAAGAGATATAAATGATGTATAATTTTAACATGAGTTTGACTAACAATAGTAGAAATTGGTGTTAAATAACTTCGTATTAAAGTGTCCAAACTTGGATTATTAGATTACGAATTAAACAGTCAAGTAAACAGAGATTAATCCCTCATTTATAATTACGATCAAGGCATCTACTAAATTGTGTAGTAGGTCTCTTATGTATAAATCTAGCCGATTTTAATTTTAATACCCAACTTCGGACTTATTGAATTTATCATGCTCTTTGGGAGGATTACAAGAAGGGAGGGTATATTACAAGTAGAAACGAAAAGGAAAATCTAGAATATATTTGTTTTCCTAATATTTTAGGGATGGAGGTTGGAAAATATAAAAGTTGATGTGTAGCAGTATAAATATGATCTCAACTTGCCTCCCTTCTTTTTATGTAAAAAAAGTATACATATGGTGGGATCCACCACTGTTGAAATCAACAACAAATCATTTTAGTATGGGTGTAAATTACTCAAATCACCTTTGGAATCACTTTGTATTGGTGTAAAATCACATTGCATGGTTGCAATCTTACTTTGAACTACTTTGCACTGGTGTAATTTTATTTTACACGGATGCAAAGTAAGATTGCATTAGTGTAAAATAAATTCAAGTATTTCTTTACTTATGACAAGTGATTTTACACTTGAAAGGTGATTTTTCACCTTAGGGTTTAAAGTTTAGTCTTTAGTGTTTCTAAATCCTAAAGCCTAAGGTGAAAAATCACCTTTTAAGTGAAAAATTATTTTTCATACGTGTAATCACTTTTCATAAACCTAAATCTTAAATCCTAAATCATAAACTCATAGGTCAAAATTACTTTGGATAAGTGAAACTACCATTGGAATAATTAATCACAGGTGTCAAATGAGATTGCACATGTGCAAGGACACCTTAAAATAATTTATCACCGGTGCAAAGTAATTTATCACCAATGTAAAGTTATTTATCACTTATGTATTTTAGGTTAAATGATGTGATTTTTTTAAATGTAGTGAGGATTAGTACATAACAAATCTTATGTTCTTTTATTTCTTTACATTAAATATCAATTATCAAGTGAGTTTACATTTTCAATACTGTGTGAAATATGAAAATAACATTCCACATCACTTTTGACGTTAGAAACTACGTCTCTTTATTTTTTGGCTTTAGGTGATAGAGATAGAGAAAAAGATGACACATCTGAATCATCTTTATTTAGCTAATTCTTGAGATAATAGAGATAAAAGAAGAGCTATTTATGGTAATGGTAATGAATATTCCCCCGAGTTTTTTTTCTTATTTTTCCCCGGATGAAGCGTATCTTGATACCATGGTTATATATCTTTCATGGTTTTGGATGTTTATGACCTTCGAGACAAGGAAACAGTGTTAGTTATATAACCCTCTATTACGGATCGTTCATTTCTGCAGTATTGTATCTATGTCGAGCATTGGTACAATCATGTAGCTTCACACATCTGGACTCCCAAATCTGTTGCTACCGTTAAGATTGAACGTCAGTAGTGGACACCTTTATACATGGTAGGGTAAATGAAGGTCTGATCCTAATTCAGTCCACAAAATTAAAGTTGGTCGACTATTGGATGGCTGGGGTAGAAGAAACGGGATTTTTTTTTTTCCTTTCTAAGTGTTATCATCAATTTAGAAAAATTAACTTTTGATGATGGTTAAAAGTCATAGCCCAAACGCAAAAATTGCTAATTTATTTAACATTGATCAAATTCAGATATCCCATCTAATAAGCTAATTTACCGAGAAACGATGGTAATTTCCCTAACCTAAAAGAGGAATAAGTAATTAATCAAAGTCAAAAAGTAAGAAAATATAGGTATTGACGAAAAAGGTGATGCAGTTAAATTTATGGGTATCATTTTTATACTTCACATGACGTTTAAAAGGTAGTTTATTTGATAATTGATATTTAGTGTAAAGAAATAAAAGAACATAAGGTTTGTTACGTGATGGTCTCCATCATACTACTTTAATCTAAAATGTACATGTGATAAATAACTTTACATCGATTATAAATTATTTCGGATGATTTTACACGATGCAAAAGGATTTTGTATCGGTGATAAATTATTCTAAGGTATCTTTGCATCGATACAATCTCATTTTGCATCGGTGTAAAATTATTCAAGGGTAGTTTCACTTAACCAAAGTGATTTTACACCAGTGCAAAGTGATTTTGACTTATGAGTTTAAGATTTAGAGTTTAGGATTTAGGTTTATGGAAAATGATTTTTCACTTAAAATGTGATTTTTTACCTTATGGTTTAGGATGTAGGGCTTGCTAAACCCTAAACACTAAAGATTAAACTCTAAAAACTAAGGTGACAAAATCAACTTTCAAATGTAAAATCACTTATCATAGATGAAGAAATATTTAGAACTTAATTTTACACCGATGTAATCTTACTTTACATCGATGTAAAGTAAGATTGCATCGGTACAAAGTAGTTTAAAGTAAGATTACACTGATGCAATCTTACTTTATAGTCGTATAAAATTATTTTGAATGTGGAAAGTGGTTTTACACAAGTACAAAATAAGATTACACCTACGTAAATTGATTTTACACTAGTGTAAAGCCATTCTGAAGGAAATTTAAATGGTTTGTACCTGTATCAAATTAATTTGTTATTAATTTAAATAATAGTGAATCTCACTATATGTTATCATTTTTTTTACATAAAAAAAGAGATACAATTTGAATCCACATTGATATTATTATACATCAATTTTTACATCAACTTTTATATTTTTAAACTCACGTCCTCATCAAATATCTATAAATAAAATAATTTACATGAACCCGTTCGCGAATATTTGTGCTAACCGAAAAAGAAGGCGACGGAGTTACAAGCACGTAAATAGATCTTCGGGTTCCACCTAACTAGTGTAAGCGGATCGATCACATGAGATCTATTTATTTTATTCCTTTTGGGCTGAGGGTAATCAACATATGCCCTATCTTTGTTCGAGGAATAATCACTACAATCCATACCTCTCTAAAGTCTTTGGGATTTAAATATTTTCCTGCGGGTGAATATGACTATTATAATCAAGGTTTCCAAAATTAAATACGGTATTGAGATGGGTTGGCTTTATTAAGATGCTTGAGATGTAAGTCTTAATTTTTTTTATAAAAAATAAAAAAATAGCATAAATATATATTTTAAGTACTAATAATAAAAAATAATATAAAAATACATTTTCATGTTAGTTTTCTCTGTTACAACATTTAAATATCAATTAATCACAATATAACATGTAAACTAATATAATATGGTTAAACACAATATAATAGTACAAATATAATATTTACATATAAATTAATATAATATGATTTAAATATATATAAATACTACACAACATGTAAATTCTTCAAAAAAATAAAATATCAATTAAATATTTTTTTACGAGATTGATAATAAAAGACATGCAATAAAAGAATCTAAGAACCGTCAAAAAAAATAATAGGATTTAAGTAAACAATCACCACATAATTTAAAAAAAAAAATCAATTTAGTGATCACATACCATGTAAACTAATCATATAAAATATTCAAATATATCTTAACGTAATTAAACAACAAAATAAAGATATAAGTAAGAAGAAAAAATATAATGTGGAACTCAAGAAATGTTTTATCAACAACAGTAACAATGAGGTTGAGACTTGAAAGGAGAAGAAGATAATGATGGACAATGGAGAGGAGACAAACTAGTAAGGGATAGTACCAAGGAGATGTGAATACCAACAGGTGATGTAGCAACAACCTTCAGTAGTGGTAATGAAAGAGTCTAAAGATGGAGAATAACTTATAATAGCTAAAGGCAATGAATTTTTTAGAGCTTAAAGGTTAGGATCATTATTTGGAATTGGATGATGTGTATAGTATTTTAGAAAAAAAATTTATTTACTTTATTAAATTATATACAACTCACATAACCTCCAAAAATAAACTTTCAACTAAAATTATAACCTCAATTTTACCTCATCACCTCAACTCCACCTCGACAAATCGATGCTCATGCCGCACAATGTAACCACCCCAAGGCTATAATCTTAGACATTTTCTTCTGCCTCACCAAGTGTTAAGACCCATGACATCAAAACACTTCAAGACGTTTGGGAGTTTGTCCAGATGTCTGGTCAGACGTCTGGATACTTTTCCAGACGTTTGGAAATTAATTTCTGCGTGCGTACAGTCGCGAGTCTACACGCGTGCCGCGCGCAGACTGAAACCCCACCGCCCTCTTCTTTTTCTCTCCCCTCGCCGACCTACAGAAGCCTTTCCCCATGCCTACAAATGCCTCCTTCCCTCTCCCTCATTCACCAACCCACCTGATGAGAACCTCATCATGAGCCATAACTAGCTCATTTTGACCCAATACAAAGGATAAAAGCTCCTACATAACTCAAGGAAAGGCTTAACTCAGAGAATTCTGAGTTTAAGGAGAAAATAAGTCATAAGGGGTAAAAATGCAATTTCACCAGTATAATCTGCATACAGGGTAATTCAGGGCCCAAACATAGGTCAAAGCAGCTTAATAAGAATAAAAGTGGGATGAAATGATCTAGCAAGGGCTACAGCAATTCCAAGAAACTAAATGATAAATCTGTAACCCTAGAACAACCCACTTCAATTCACAAGGTTCGAGGCAAAGTAAAAATAGAATAAACCCTCTAAAATTCATAGAAAAATAATCTCTAGGGTTTAGAACCTTCAATTTGGCCTTTAGAACCCATTTTGACCTACATTGAGAACCATGCCCAATTAATAACTTAATTTGGGTTTTTGCGCAAATTGACCGGTCAAACAAGGTTTAATATGAAAATGAAATTCACCATCAGATTCCTTAGGTCCTAATTAGTCATGTATAAAAACTTGAGCCTAAGAAGAAACCTCCTTGACCGACTTTACACTTTGGTCCTCATATATTTACTCTTTGGCCCTCAACTTTTGAACCCTCGCATTTTGGCCCCTAACTCTCCTTCGTTCTTTGCAATCAGGTCCCTCCTGCAAAAACCTGCCAGCACCATGCTCCGGCGACCTTGCGCGGAGCATGGCGCCGCGCAGGGTGAGGTGGGAGACCTAGCAAGTAAACCGGGGGTGCCCTGCGTCGTCAGCCGTCGCAGGGGCACCCCCCTGGTCATTGTAGCCCACCATACTGGCCGTGCGAACGCACGGACGGTATGGGTTCGTGTTTCCGACCATTCTCCGGCGAGGGAGACACGTCGTCTCCCTCCGCCTTCCTCCCTGTTTCATCCCTATAAATACCCCCCGCTGCTCCACCGACCAGAGCAGCCTGGATCTGACGGAGAAAATCCCCAACTTCCTTCTCTTCTTTCTCCGGCAGACGCTCACCAGCTCCGGCGGTTTCCTCCCCCTCCACCTCTTCGCTCTGCCGCAATACCAGCAGCAGAGATTTCCTCCCCTGCTCTTCCCGCGCCACGCCGCACCCAGCTGGCGCCTCTCCGGCTCTCTGCTCGCCGCCGCCCCTTTCCCTGAGCATCGTCTTCTCCGGCGACAGTCGATACGACTGTCGCCCTGTTCCTCCCCCTTCGTCCCTGCAAGTAAGCTAGAGCTACTCCCCTTCTCCTCCTCTTTCTTTCCCCGCTTTCAATTTATTCAATTAAGCCCTCTACCGACCCTGACCACCTTCACCCCCTTCGTCTCCGACCACCCTCCGGCGAGCCGCTCCCATCACCTCAGCAACCCACACGGCTCGCCGACCCTCACCGAACCTCCGCCTCATCACACTGAGCACCCCCCACCCCTCCACTGCCACTCCACACCTCCGTAACATTCCCCCGAACAAACCCATTCCTCCGGTTGCAGTCCGACCCAGGGCTGCCGCCAGACACCTCCTTGCGGCCTGCCGCGCAGCTCCTCACCTTCGCCGTGCCACGGCGAAGGTTCCCCAGTGGTTTGATCAGGCCGCGAGGCCATATTCGTGTCCGACAGGTTTAGAGGTTCGACTGCCATTAACGCACATTGAAGCAGCTTCTCCCGCGCTCCAGGCTTGAGGACTCCAGGTCTCCAGCTGCTGCGGAGTACAGGGAGTATTGCGAAGGCAGCCAGCCAGCAACCTATGCAAATAGAAGCCGCAGCTGCAGAAGCCAGGCCGCGGTCTCCCAGCAGGCGCACGCGAGGAACGGTCTGCGTTTAGTCCCACATCGGTAAGCCTCACACCCGTTCCACTGTTTAAATTGATTTCGTGCACTGGCCTTATTGCCTCAGTACACGGGGTGAGGTCCCCTTACACCCGCCCGGTTACCCGGTCTCGTCCGCGCTCACGCCCCGCGGACCTGACCCGACCCGACTTAGACTGACCTGCACTCCTCGCCCACCACGCACGCCGGTGGGCCTGGACCCGGGCGTGACCCGAAACCGATTACCCGGTAGCTCTGGGAGAGCTTTCCTAAGAGTGGTTTCAGAGAGAAAGAGAGACGCGGGGGAGGGGGGTAGAGTAGGTTTTGCCTCTGACGAAAAAAAAAAAACTCTGAAGTGTGCAGGCACAGGCGAAGAAGAAGACCCGCGGAAGAAGAAGGAGCTGCACTGTAGCAAATGCGTAGTTAAGTCGTCTAAGTACCGGGTCAGACGACGGAAGGTCAGCAGCCAGAGCAGGAAAGAAGGCAGGCTGAAGAAGAAGGAAGAGCAACGGCCAAAGCAGAAGAAGAAGAAAGGAAGACTTAGTAGCTGAAGGCAGAAGCTCTGCAGCCATAAAGAGGAAAAGGGAACAGAGAAAGGGTCACCACAATTGCAGAAAAAGAAGAAGAGAGGTCAAGACAGAAACCAAGGAAGAAGAAGAAAGAGATCTGAAGAGGAGCATCACCTCTGCGGAACGAAGAAGAAGAATAAGGAGCTCTGAAGAAAGAAGATAACCACCAAAGCAGGAACAGCAGGAAGAAGCACCTCTGCAGAACAAAAAGAAAGAAAGAGATCTAAAGAAAGAGAGAAAGAAGAGCATCCCCTCTGCAGAACAAAGAGAAAACAACAAATTCTTTCCCTCTCTCTGTCTTTATTTTGTAAAAGAAACATGTATATCTCTAGAATACAACTTGCTCCCTGAGTTCGACCTCGGGAACTCTTTTATTTTCCGAGTAAAAAAATTTATATTTGAAGTGTTGGTCATAACCGGCTTTACTACAACGTTATAACAAAACAAAACCGACGTTTCACCACCCCATCCATCTCCTCCTTCCTCCAACGCAAGAGCGAGAGTGAGAGCGAGCAGCAGCTGTTGCCGGGTGCAGTGGCGGAGAAGAGAGGTGCAGCGAAAGGGAAGAGAAGTGAGTGCGCATGCTGTGAGGGAGAGAGACCTCGTCGGAGCAGCTCGAGGTCGGCCGGCGTGCGCGAGGCGGAGTGTTGTGTCAGGGAAGGCCTCCTCGACGCTGCTGCAGCTAGAGCAGCGGGCTGACGAGCGCGGCGTGGTCACGCGTAGCGGGAAGAAGCCGAAGAAGCTTCTGATTCTTGGATTTTCCCAGAATCAGAAGTCTGGACCTACATCCAGACGACGCGGACGACGTCTGGAGGGAACTCCAGACGACTGAGAGGTACGAATTTCCTCCTTTACTTCTTTTTGCGGATACAGCCATGCAGGCCGTTCCGTCGAAGCTTTGTTGCGTGCCGTATGACAGAGTTTTGCGTGCGCGTGCAATATTCGCTTCGGGAAGGCGCGGGACATGCCCTCCCACGCAATTCAGACATCTGGACGAGTCACCAGACGACAGAGAGCATCTCCAGACGTCCGGAAAGATAGCCGGACGTTTGGAACTAGGTCCAGACGGTTCAGCAAGATCTCTGGACGTCTGATGAGCAGCGCGGAGTGAGGTATGACCTGGACCCCTTTTTAAGACGTCTGGAAGATGTTCCAGACGTCTAATTTGAGTCAAAGTTGTCATTCTTGACCCATTTAGGGTCTATTCGAGGTCCGATTTCTGCGTTTAAGATTCCGTTCTTCTTCGTATTAGATCCTCTACTTGTTGGAATGCGTATTATCATGTTCTGAGTGGTTTCTTGTGGTTGATCCTTGCATTAGGACCTTGTTCTGTTGCGGACTTGGGGTTTGCGGAGGCACGTGGACCTACCGATCACGCCCCCATTACTCCCAGTTTTGCAGGTAGAGTGGCTTCCCTTAGTTAATTACAAACATAAATGCATATCTGAAACAAATGATAGATCCTACGGTATGGCATGAATCCTAGGACCTGAAAACTAGATTGAATGATAGATCCTAGGGTATGGCATGAATCCTAGGAATAGAAACACTGAAACGATTGTATTAAATGCCTGAAATGCAGTGTTGAAATGAGTAGATGGAATACTAATTGCCTGTAATTGGATAACAGCTGCCTGTGAAATGTAGAGTACTGTTGTTAGTAGTTGCTACATGTAATTTCTATTGGTTGAAATTAAATACGAGTTGCTTGTATATAAATTGGAAAAGAAAGATTGAATGTTGGAAACACCTGCTATATGCAAATAAACCTGAAATGATGAAACCTAGTATGGCTTGGCCTGAGCAACATGAGTGTTGGCCGTTAGTTTCGCCTTTGTTGTTATTTATATTTACAGTCGTTGTGGTATATGACAAAATAGCTACTAGATTAATACAAATTTTTTTTCTCAGAATGACAAGTTTCCCGAGGTCGAACTCAAGGAGCAACTATAATTCTAGAAACATAAATTCACAATATAAGGTTTTACAAAAATTAAGAGATAGAGAGAGAGAGGGAGCAAAAGTTTTTTTGTTGGCTTCTTCTTCTCTCTTCCTCTTCTCATTTCTTCATCTCTTGCAGCTGATTCTTCTCTTCCTTTAATCTACCTTCTTTTCTCTTCTTTCTCTTTTCCCTTTCTTCCTCTTTGATTTTCTTCTTTTCTTCCTTGCGGCTGTAGAGCTTCTGTCTTCTTTTCTTTCTTTCTCCTTCCTATCTTCTTCTTGTTCTTTGCGTCTTCTTTCTTTTTTCTTCTTTCTGCTGACCTTCTGTCGTCTGACCCGGTGCTTAGACGACTTAACTATGCATTTGCTACAGTGCGGCTCCTTTTCTTCTTCTTCAACTCCTCTCCTTCCTTTCTTCTTCAGCTGCTCAGTGTGGCTAAATCTTTCAGCTACTCCTCTCTTCTTCTTCCTTCGCCTGCTTCTTCTTCTTTTCCTTCTTCCCTGCACGCACACACAATGATCAGTGCAAAACCTACCCCTACCCCTTCCCCGTGTCTCTCTCTCTCTAAATCTCTCTTTAGGAAAGCTCTCCCACAGCCGAGTAATCGGGTTCGAGTTGCGTGCCCGGGACCAGGCCCACCGGCGTGCGGTGGTGGGCGAGGAGTGCTTAGTCGGGTTCGGCCCAGACCTGCGGGGCGTGAGCGCGAGGAGGGCGGGTGAGCGCGTGGCACGCTACGTGAGGGTGAGGGACCTGACCTTTGTGTATCGAAGGCAAACAGCCCTATACACTTTTTCAATTTAAGTGTGGGCGCGAGGCCACACACTTACGAGGTGGGACTAAAGTCCCACCTCCAATCTGCGCGCCCGCAGGATAGAAGATGCTTCCAATTGGGGCAGCAGTGAGCGTTCGCAACCCCAATCTCCTCGAAATGTAGGGTTTCTCTGAGCCAGAAGAAGCTTGAAGGAGACGACAGACCCTATCGCTCCTTAAATAGGCACTGGCGAGGAGAGAAGACCGAGGAGACGACGTGCTAGGGTCGCCGGAGCTGAGGACGAAGTGGACACCCATGCCTTTCGTGCGTTCGCACGAAAGGCATGGTCGGTTGCAGAGGTCAGGGGAGGGTCCCTGCGACTGAGGATGTCGCAGGGAACTCCCCGCTTGTTCCTGAGGACGGCCGCCCTGCCCTGTGCAGCGCCATCCTCCGCACAAGGTCGCCGGAGGTATGGTGCTGCGTAGAAATGGAAGGGGACCGTTCTGCAAAGAACGATGAAAAGATTGGGGGAAAAACGTAAATGTTTCAAAAGATAAGGGTTAGAAAGTAAATTAAGAGGACCAATTTGTAAAGTCAGTCAAGATGGCCTTTTGTTAGGCCCAAATTTTTATACCAGACTAATTTGAACCTAAGGATTTTAATGGTAAAATTTGATTTGAGGTTGGACCATGTTTGACCGGTCAATTTACGTAAAAACCCAAATGAAGTCATAAATTGGGCATGGTTCTCATTTTAGGTCAAAATATGTTGCAAAGTCCAAATTGAAGGTTCTAAACCCTATGGAATATTTCTCCATGAATTTTAGAGGGTTTAGTTAATTTTTATCCTGCCTCGAACCTCATGAATTAAAGTGGATTTGTTTTAAGGTTACAGAATGTCATTTAATTCCTAGAAGTTGCTATGACCCTCTTCAGATCAGATCATCCCACTTCCTTCCTTATTAAACTCGTTTGACCTGTGTTTGGATCCTTAATTATCCTGTTTGTATATTGCATTGGTGAAATTGCAGTTTTATCCCTTATGATTTATTTTATTCTTTTACTCAGAATTCTCTGAGTTATGCCTCTCTTTAGGTTTTGTAGGGGCTTTCTTACACTTATTTGGATTAAATTGTGTTAGTTAGGGTTCATGATGAGGTTCCCATCATACCTCAATGCCTAGCTTTTGCTAGTCCCTTAGTAAAATTTTAAGGTTTCAACCCTTATTCTAGACTATGAAGTTCTTAATGATTTCAGATAAGTACTTTTTCTTTTGTAACCTTGATTTGGTCAGAATGCCATCCATAGGCCTAAAAGGTACTCTAGTACCAATCAAGATCTAGATCTGTCTAGCTTCAGCTTCAGTCTTTAGCAAAGGTTTTTAAGGCCTACAAGAACTAACCTAAGGCTTATTGAACTTTGTGGTTAAAACACCCGTGCTTGAGATAATTTTAGCCCTGGCTTAGTTCACAGTGCGTTTTGTAAGAGAGAGGTAGAAGATTTATGTGTTTGGAGAGTTTTCTCTCTCTTTTTCTTTTTAATTCTAGCTTAGGATTGGCTTCTCAACACGATCTGTATCAGATTCCTTGTCCCCATCATCAATCCTCAAGGGTTCCTGGCAGTCGATGCTTCGAGATAGCACCGCCCATAGTAACCCCAGAGCCCTTGCTGTTGAGATTTCGAGATAATCCTATCCATGGTGTTCCATGGTCGAATTCAGACCCTGGCAATTAACATTTCGTGAGAATGCCATCTATGGAATCTAAACCAGCAGAGTGCTTATATGCCCCTGATAGGATATGTGAATATCTTAAGAGACAAGCACCGAGGAGATGATATTTTGTTACGCATTTTCGAGGGGAATTTCCCACCTCTCCGTACTGGGAACTCCTCCAAATCAACTTGTGTTGATCGGCCGCTCCTACTCTAGGTGTCATTTTCAAAACTTTTATAACGCTTCTACGTGATTTTGATTTTTATGCTTACTAAACCAGGCTGTGTGTGAAGTTAGGGTGCTTAGGTTACTGAGTCCCGTGAACCACAAGTTAGTTAACGAGGCCAAATACTCCCTAAGCCTTAGACCTAATACTTAAGCTTTTCATTTTCCTCAACCACTTGAGGAATGTCAAGATCTTAATGGGTACTAAGAGTATATCCAAGAATACCTAGGGTTTGCATTCTTATTAATCTCACTGTGCACTTTCCATTTCTTTTTCCTGAATGAGGTCTAGAACTTAGGTTAACTCCTTAATTTCTTATTAATGATTATCTCTTTTCTTTCATTTTGTGCTCCTTTTTATCTTTTTGTTCTTTTTCTCATCCTCCTTAGTAGTGTCCACAAAATTTCTTTCCTCCTCTCATTTTATTATTCTTTTTCAATTTTTTTTTAATTTTTATGGTGTTTTTGGCATATGTGAAATTTTTTGTTTAAAACCTTTTCTTACGGGTTTTGCATTTCCATACCCCCCCATGCGTAGGATTTGCAATGTCCTCATTGTAACTTAGGAGGGTTTTTATTCAACTTAGTTCATACATTAGGACAGATGTTTTGATGAGTGAATGGGTTGGGGTGACAGTTGCGGACGATTTCTAATCTCAGATGCAAGCACCTGAGATGGAGTCAGCTGTCCTAAAGGGTGAACCTTAAGTGCAAAGAGGTGTCAGAAAAGGTTTCGGGTTTTTTCAAAAAGAATGATGGGCTGCCTCTCATTGAGCGCTGAGTTTTACGCCATCGGCTAGGCGCAATATGCTCAGGGAAAATGGAGGATAAATGATGATTCAGCCAAATCAGTAGAGGTTACATCAATGAACGGTTTGAGTCTCTGGCCGTTCACGATGAAAGGTTCGAAATCATGGCTGAGCAGACTGATTTCAGTGGCTCCATTTCCAAAATCCTGTCGGACAAGGTATGGTCCGACCCACTTGGATCGCAGTTTCCCAGGGAAAAGTTTGAGTCGGGCATCAAAGAGTAAGACCTTCTGACCAGGATGAAAGATCTTTCTAGATAAGTGCTTGTCATGGAAGGCTTTAACTCGCTCCTTGTAGATTCGCGAGTTCTCGTACGCACCAAGGCGTAATTCATCAATTTCGCTTATCTGAAGCTTTCTGTGGGTTTCAGCCTTGGAAAGATCTAAATTGCAGCGCTGTACTGGCCAATAGGCTTTGTGCTCCAGTTCGACGGGAAGGTGACATGCTTTCCCGTACACCAGTCTAAAAGGAGACATGCCTAATTAGGTTTTATGGGTGGTCCTATAAGCGCACAAAGCTTCCGGAAGTTCGGATGACCAGTCCTTCCTGTCAGGCCGAATAGTGACCTGCAGGATTTTCTTAATCTCCCGATTTGATAGCTCAGCTAGACCATTAGTCTAGGGGTGATAAGGAGTGGAGATTCGGTGAGACACCTCGTATTTGGTCATCATTGACCTGAACTGAGCATTTGTGAAATGGGTCCTCCCGTCAGAGATGATAGCACGAGGAATCCCGAACCGTGAGAAGATATTGTGATGAATGAATTTGAGAACGATTTTATGATCACAGGTTCGAGTCGGTATGGCTTCGATCCATTTGGACATGTAGTCCATAGCCAGCAGAATGTGCTCGAAGCCATCCGAAACAGGAAAGGGGCCCATAAAATCAATCCCCCAAACATCGAAGATTTCGCATACGAGAATCAGCTGCAAAGGTATCATGTCGCGATGGCTCATGTTGCCCAAAGTTTGGCAACGACTGCATGCCTTGCAGTGATTGTATGCGTCCTTAAATAAAGTGGGCCAATAAAAGCCATACTGGAAGATTTTTGATGTGGTTTTGTGCCCAGAGAAGTGGGCACCGCATGCCTGGTCATGGCAGAAAGAGAGAATATCATTGATTTTACCTTCCGGGACACATCGCTGGATGATTTGGTCAGCACTTATGCGGAAGAGGTACGGATCTTCCCAGATGTAATACTTGGCATCAGAGCGCAAGTTGTCTTTCTTGGCCTTCGGCCAATCAGACGGGATCTGATGAGATGCCAAGTAGTTTACTATATTAGCAAACCATGGAAGTCTAGTACCAATAGTCGGTAGGTGCTCATCAGGGAAATACTCTGTGATGGGTCCAGAAGGGTTGATGATCTCAGAAGGAAGGCGAGACAAATGGTCAGCTACCACGTTTTGTCTTCCCACCTTGTCGCTTATCTCGAGGTCGAATTCTTGCAACAGCAAGATCCATCAAATTAGTCGGGGCTTTGCGTCCTTCTTGGCAAGGAGATGCCTCACAGCCGTGTGATCCGAGTAGATGATGATGTGGGAACCCAGGAGATAAGATCAAAATTTTTCAAGGGCAAATATTACGGCTAGCAGCTCTTTCTCCGTAACTGTATAGTGACACTGAGCCTCGTCAAGTGTCTTGCTAGCGTAGTAGATGACCACGGGTTTCCCGTTAACTTTCTGCCCTAGAACCGCTCCTACAGCGAAATCAGATGCATCACACATGATCTCAAAGGGTTGAGACCAATCAGGGGATTGTAGGATCGGGGCCCGGGTGACTCGGTCATGGAGGTTTTCAAAGGCTTGAGTGCATTCCTTGGAGATCTCAAAGGGTACATCCTTAGAGAGAAGAGTAGTTAGGTGTTACGAACGCACTCCAAGACATTTTTTTTAAGACGTCTGGGAGGTGGCCCAGACGTCTGGCCAGACGTCTGGAACCCCTTCCAGACGTCTGGGATCTATTTTTGGGTGGCACGCAGGACTACGTCTGCGCGCAGGTTCGCGCAGACCCGCAACCATCTTCCTCTCTCTTTTTCCCTCTCTCCTCCTGCGACCGCAGTCTTCCTCGCTCTCTCTCTCTTTCCCCGCACGGCTTTAAAAAGCCACGCCCTCTCCCTCACTCTCATCACCTCCGCTCCCTTCCTCTTCTCCTTCCAGCCGGTGCGCGAGTGCGAGCACGAGCGAGCGGCGGCAGCGACAGCCGCGGTGAGTGTGGGAGGAGGTGCTGCGCAAGGGAGGAGGCGCTCGGCCGTGAGGGTGAGCTTGCCGGGGCTGCTAGAGCTGGCCGGCGGGGGCGCAGCAGATGCGGGGTGACGCGGGAGGTCTGCTGTAGCTCGAGCAGCCGGCGAATGAGGTGTGGCGCGGCCGTGCGTCGCTTGCAGAGGGCGAGTCGCGCTCTGATTCTGGAAGTTTTCCAGAATCAGACGTCTGGGTTTCCAACCAGACGACGGGGAAGACGTCTGGAGGACTGTCCAGACGTCTGAAAGGTAAGTTATTTTCGTACTTTCTTCCTTTCCTTCGACTGTCCGTACTGAGAGCGAGTAATGGGTAAGCGCAGGTTCTGAGATTCGCATCCAACACGAATCAGACGTCTGACTGCAGTGCCAGACGATGGGAAAGACTTCCAGACGTCCAGGGTGACCATCGGACGTCTGGGAACTAGGCTAGACGCCCCCGCAGGCTTCTGGACGTCTGAGAGACTACGCAGGACAAGGTACCATCTGATCCCCATTTTTAAGACGTTTGGAAGAAGTTCCAGACGTCTGATTTTGCACTGTTTCGTCATTTTTGACCCGTTTACGGCCCGTTCGGAGTCCGTTTTCCGCGTTTCGAGTTGCGTTATTTTCGGAATTAAATCCTCTACTCGTCTACAGTGATTAGATACTGTTTTGAGAAACTCCTTGTGTTTGATCCTTTTGATAGGTCCCCGTTCCATTGCAGTCTCGGTGGTTGCGGAGGCACGTGGGACTCCCGACCACGCCCCCAGTACTCCTGTTGTAACTGGTAGAGTGGCTTTTAAGTTTATTAGTATAATCTGTTAAATTATGGAACCATAAATAGAACTTAGGACATTGCATGAATCCTAAGAATGAGAAACTAGAATGAATGGTAGATCCTAGGGTGTTGCATGAATCGTAGGGCTGGAAAACTAGATTGTATGATAGATCCTAGGGTATGGCATGAATCCTAGGATGGGAAAACTAGTGGAATATACGAATACTGCAGTCTTGGAAAATGTGGAAAGGAAATAATAGCTACCTGTAAATTGGTTTAACAGCTGCCTGTTATGAATAATTGAACATGATTGAGAATATGGGATGTATGAACGTGAAACTGGAAAGGTGAAACTTGAATGTGCTGAGTTAAAAGAGCTGGAACCCTACGGGGAATTTAGAGTGGAACTCCTGGAAAGAGAAAGGAATGAAACTGAGAAGGAAAGATGTGGAGGTGCGTTGTCTCTTGGGTACGTAGTACCAGGGGAAGCACCTGTTACCTGCTTAGTGCAGAGTGGAGCTAGTTGCCCCAGGGACTCGGGGTTAGGTCTGACAACTTTGTTACGACTTGCTGGCCCTCGTGTACGTAGTATCGAGGAAAGCTACTAGTGTAGGGCGAGTACTAGCTACTTACACCGACTTGTCAGGCCCACTAGGCAAACCAGGGTAGTCAGGAGAGGGTGCGCGGACTGTGGAGGGGCAAGGCCCCTATTTGGTTACTGTGGAGGGGTTGGACCCCTGTTACTGAGAGGGCTCTGCCCTGTACTGTTCCGTGCTGTGCTTTGGGCGCACCCGTTAACGGAAACGACTGACCGTGTGCCAGTGTGGGTTAGCTACCTGTGCTTTTATCGCGCGTGCCGTAGTCACCGTTACGTCTGTCCGTGACCTTGGGGTGGTTGACTGAGAGTAGGATCACCACAGGGGACTCTCCCGGCCAGGAGAGCACCACGTGCTACTTCTACTGTTCGGAAAAGATTGAAATCAAGATCGTTCCCACGAGGAACATTCGAGATCAAGTGTAGGATCTGAGAAATAGATAAATTGTGAAACAATAGAAAGACGTAAATAAAGGAAGAAAGAAAATTAAAACAGCTACTGTACACCTTACTGCTTCTTTAGTTTAGCTGCCACTCTACTCAGCGTTTCGCTGACGTGTTATACTCGTTACTTTTCAGGACCAGGTGTTGAGCAGCCAGGGTCAGCGGCTGCAGAGGATGCTGGGCCGAGTAGGGTCTAGTAGAGTTACCACTGTTCTTTTGTACCCCTTTTGTTTCCGCTGTAGTGAGTAGTTTTTGTTACTCTCTGTACTTTTCTTTACTCGTAGTTCTTGTTATGTTAAATGTTGTTCTACTGTTGTGGTGGTACATGCTGTAGTAGTTCTTTTTCTTACTGCTGTATTTTGTTACTGCTAGTTATATTTCATGTTGAATGTGGTTTATTTTACTGCTCTTTTGGTTACTTCCTCGTTGGACGACTAGGTCTTGGGATTAGTCGAGTCGGTCCGGTTCTCGTGTCTCGTAGGGACTCGGGAATCGGGTCGTTACATTAGGGGGCACACGATTTTCGAAAAATCAGGAATGAAACGACGGTAAAAATCGACGTGCCCCAGAAAAGAACGGATGTCCCTGATCGAGCTAGGCGTAGGAAGTCGAGAAATTAGATCAACCTTTACTCGATCCACTTGGATGCCTTTCTCAGAAATTAGATGTCCTAGGACGATCCGCTCAGGCACCATAAAATGGCTCTTTTCACAGGAAAGAACCAAATTAACATCGATGCAGCTCTTGAGTATATGAACCAAGTGCTGGAGGCAATCATCAAATGATGTCCTGAAAACTGAGAAGTCATCAATGAAGACTTCCAGATAATCACCTACCATATCAGAGAAGATGGCAAGCATGTAGCGCTGAAAAGTCGCAGGTGCGTTGCAGAGATCGAAAGGCATCCTTCGGAATGCGTAAGTTTCGAAGGGGTAGGTGAACGTGGTCTTCTCAGGACGAATAGCCACTTGGTTATAACCGAAGTACCCGTCAAGGAAGCAGAAGAATCTGATCAATGAAAGGTAGTGGGAAATGATCCTTCTTCGTGGAGGAATTTTGTTGTCGGTAATCTATGTAGACTCTCCACGGGTTAGCTATTCAGGTTGGTATGACTTCTCCGGTTTCAGTCGTAATGGTGGTAAGTCCTGCCTTTTTAGGCACGACCTGAATTAGGCTCACCCAACGACTGTCGGAGATCGGGTAGATGATCCCTGCATCTAACCACTTAATGATCTCCTTTATCATGACCTCTTGTAGATTGGGATTCAAACGTCTTTGCATCTCACGGGAAGGTCGTGCGCCCTCTTCTGAATAAATACGGTGTGTACAATAAGAGGGACTTATTCCAGTTAATTCATCGAGAGTCCAACCAATGGCTCTGCAATGTTGCTGGAGAACAACAACCAGACGGGATTCCTGATCAGGAATAAGCTTGGAGTTTATAATCACAGGAAAAGTCTGGTTAGAATCCAAAAAGATGTATTTCAAATGATTGGGAAGGGGTTTTAGCTCAAGGATGGGGTTATCAGCAGCGGTGGGTGGTTCAGGGTACGTGTGAGGTTCAAGTATAGGAGTTATGGGTTTGTCTAAATCAGGGTCTGACTCCTTTAATTGCGGTTCAGGATCTTTCTGTGGTTGATGAGTCATGATCAGGTTATTCTCAAAATGTGTTTCATCAACCAAAGCCCTAATATCACAGATTTGTTCAATGACACTGCAATTGATTCCTTGTTGGGCCTTAAAGATATCAATTTTGAGAGTTTGATTCCTAAATTTCAGTTCTATTTGGCCCTCCTCACAACTGATGTTGGCCCTAGCAGTGGCCAGGAAAGGTCTCCCTAAAATGATCGGTGTATCTCTAGGGTTTTTAGGTGCGTCCATGTCTAAGACTATGAAGTCTATAGGGAAATAGAAATCCCGCATTCTTACAATAACATCCTCAAGAATCCCTTTCGGTGACTTTATTGATCGATTTGCTAATTGTAATGTCACCTCAGTTGGTTTTACCTTAGTTTCTTCTAGGTGGTTAAGTAAGGATGTGGGTATCAGATTTATGGAGGCACCCAAGTCTAGCAATGCTCTATCAAACTGGGTTTCACCTATTTTGCAGGAAATGAGGGGAGTACCTGGATCTTTTGCCTTGGGTGGGAGTCTGCTCAGGATTACAGAGCTGGCTTGCTCTGACAGTACAATTGTACTCCCACTCTTGGTTCGCGGCTTACGCTGAGGTGTACATACATTCTTTAAGAATCGTGCGTAAGCCGGTACGTGGCGAATCGCATCCTTCAAGGGGATGTTTATTTGGACTTGCTCAAAGAGCTTGACCAGGCCCTCCTCAGGTGCCACGAGTTTGGTTGTCTTCTTTCCCTTAGTCAAGGCCTTGGGAAATGGAACCTTGGTTGGTTCTTCTAGGATAGGTCCAGGTCTTTGATCTGGGACTGGGATAGGAATGTCCTGGATTACTGTCCTTAGGTTTGGATCACTACCAGGCTTGGAGTGGTTTGGATAAGGTGGATCTTGGGTCTCCTTACCACTACGGGTGGTCACAGAATTCAGTCCTGCTTAGTTTTGGTTAGGGTTTGATAGGATGGGTTGCTGCTGATAACTCGCATAAGAAGTTGAAGCCTCCATCCTGTCAGGTGAAGGAACAGAGGGGGCCTGATAAATCATGTGTGCTTGGCCCGGGTTTAGGTTCATAACGCGCCACTGGGTTAGCACGTTATTAGGGTTAGGAAGAGGTAGAGAAGGAAGTGTGCCTGGTTGGAGAGAATTTGCCAACTGGGCCAGTTGGTTTCGAACCTCTGTAATTTCATCCTTGTGTTGCTTCTGAATAGCCGCATTTATTCTCTGAATGTCAGCCAGAGTCTGAAGGATGAGGGACATTTGGTCTTGGTTTGGCCCTGATGGATAAGTTGGGTTGGGCCGAGGCGGCTGGTAAGGACGAGGTGGTTGTGGACGGGGCTGAAAGGGTGGTATTTGTGTTTGGGGATTTCCCGCCCACTGAAAGTTTTGATGATTTCACCATCCAGGGTTGTAGGTATTGGAAAATGGATTATTCTGGATGGCGTTGAGGTCCTCGCAGGTCGGAGGAACCTCCAAAGAGTCAGAGAATGGGGGAGTGAAATTCCCCTGGCTAGTATAGAAAGGATCGGAGGATCCTCTGATCCGAGAATCAGATGGGGGTGGATACGGATCCATCCCAGGAGAAGGTCGGTGGAGAATGTTTTGCACAGTCTCCCGTGTGGAAGGAGGCTGTGCAAAGGAATTATGCGCAGAGGTGGTTCACTGCAAGTGCTGAGTCAGCTCATCCACCTTCTTCTTAATGATAGAGACCTTGTCCAATCGACTGGCCATCAATTCCTGGTCGACTGATGCGGACAGGCCCTGCGTCTCGTGTGCTCCACTAGGGTTCGTCGATGCACGGGTATTCGTCCTGTCGAATAATCGCATGGAGTCATTATTGATGGAGTTCTCGCACATATTTTATAGAATCTCCCACACGGTGTCCTCATGCTGACCCATGATATTCCCTCCGCAAGTTGCATTGACGAAAAGCCTAATATCTTCACGGAGTTTCTGGTAAAATGACTGGATTTGTTCCCATTTAGGAACTCCGTGATGGGGGCACTTCCTCATGAGATCCTGAAAGTGATCCCATGCCTTATGGAGAGGTTCTCCTGTCTGTTGCGTGAAGTGGGTAATCTGATGGCGCAAGGCATTGGTCCGACCAACGGGAAAGAACTTCTTCAAGAACTCGGACTGAAGTTCCTCCCAATTGTTGATCGGTCGGGTCTGTGTTTGGTACCAATGAGCGGCCTTGTCCATAAGGGAAAAAGGAGAACATCTTCATGAGGAGAATATCCCGATTTTGTGCATTTGACCCAAAAGTTTGGGCCATATGTTTTAGCTGTTTAATGTGCTGGAAGGGATCTTCAGAATTAAGCCCATGAAATTTAGGTATGGCATGAATCATGTTGGGCTTTAGTTCAGAATCAGGGCCTCCAGTTGGGATTCTGACTCGAGGCTCAATAGCCACCGCAGCAGGATTATAATGGTCCCGCATCATGGGATGCTGCGGTGGGTGCATGAAGTTCTGGAAGAGGTCATTGAGTCGCTGGAGCTGGTGCTCCAGATTGTTCTCTTCCTCAACTGGCTGAGCCATTGTGGAAGAAGGTTAGTTGGGTTCGGAGTTGGAGGAGAGGTCTATGTGAAGTGTTGGTTGCACAAATAAGGGCACCAAGACTCGGCCTCGAGGAGAGTGAATTTCTAAAGGAGGTTTCAAGGACCTCCTACCAAGCATACACTGATGGAGAGGATGAGTTTAGCAGGTGCTGGACCCAATCTAGACACCCAGAATGTTGGGTGACTATAGAGGTTCGGGGCAGATGGACCCCTTAATCAAAAGATCATCCACCTGAGAATTACCTGGGCAGCCAGAGAGGGTGAGTCCCGCGAAGACCCCTACACGGTAGAGCGTCTCCACAGGTTACAGGGTTTCCCCCACTCGACCTCTCTTGTCACTGAGATTCCAGGTAGACCAGAATGGGGACCTTGATCTCTTAAGTCTACGACTTTTAGTTAGGATCAAGGTGCTTAGGTTTTCACTTGAACTTTAGCCTTTTGAGTGCAAAGAGTGACCTAAGTTGAAGGTTGGTTGACCCAATGGGTAAACTTCACCTGCTAGTTCCTTTAAGAGCCTATTAGGTCTTTGTCTTTTAGGGTTCAAGTGTTTTGAAGAGCCAAATTTCTTAGGGTTTCTCTGAATAGGTACTTTCAAATAATGGCTTGGGCACACTTCTTTTTGGAATTCTCAATTCTTGCTTAAGAAGTGTGTCTCTAAAATCCTAATTTTGAATCTTATGTTGGCTCTACTTGGTCCAGTTGGCTTCCTTTTGATTGGGTAATTAGGGCTCAAGCAAGGTGTTAGCCCTTAATACCCTTAATAGATGTGCAGAACTAGTGTGTTGAAATTGAAAATAGGCAGCTTCGATGATTCACTAAATATGGAAGACAAGTTATACCTATATTGCATATTCTTTCTTTTGCTTCCTCTTTAGAATTTAGGGATTAAAATGAGAGGATAGAAAATTACCTGTCTTAGGTGTGGCTATTGTGCGGCTACTTGTCCTCTTGATTTCCTATGCCTGCATAACAAAAGAGAAGAGATTAATAGAAACTCAAACATAGAGAATTTATGGCTTCTAGAATAGCCGTTACTCCCCGGCAACGGCGCCAAAAATGCTGGCCGCTAGTTTCGCCTTTGTTGTTATTTATATTTACAGTCGTTGTGGTATATAACAAAACAGCTACCAGATTAATACAAATTTCTTTTCTCAGAATGACAAGTTTCCCGAGGTCGAACTTAGGGAGCAACCATAATTCTAGAAACATAAATTCACAATATAAGGTTTTACGAAAATTAAGAGATAGAGAGAAAGAGGGAGCAAAAGTCTTTTTGTTGGCTTCTTCTTCTTCTCTCTTCCTCTTCCCTTTTCTTTTTCTCTTGCAGCTGATTCTTCTCTTCCTTCAATCTACCTTCTTTTCTCTTCTTTCTCTTTTCCCTTTCCTCCTCTCTGATTTTCTTCTTTTCTTCCTTGCGGCTGTAGAGCTTCTGTCTTCTTTTCTTTCTTTCTCCTTCCTGTCTTCTTGTTCTTTGCGTCTTCTTTCTTTCTTCTTTCTGCTGACCTTCCGTCGTCTGTCCCGATGCTCAGACGACTTAACTATGCATTTGCTACAGTGCGGCTCCTTTTCTTCTTCAGCTCCTCTCCTTCCTTTCTTCTTCAGCTGCTCAGTGCGGCTAAATCTTTCAGTTGTTCCTCCTCTCTTCTTCTTCCTTCGCCTGCTTCTTCTTTTCCTTCTTCCCTGCACGCACACACAATGATCAGTGCAAAATCTACTCCTACCCCTTCCCCACGTCTCTCTCTCTCTGAATCTCTCTTTAGGAAAGCTCTCCCAGAGCCGAGTAATCGGGTTCGAGTTGCGTGCCCGGGACCAGGCCCACCGGCGTGCGGTGGTGGGCGAGGAGTGCTTAGTCGGGTTCGACCCAGACCCGCGGGGAGTGAGCACGGGTGAGGGTGGGTGTAACGACCAGATTCCCGAATCCCTACTAGACACGAGAATCGGACCGACTCGACTAATCCCATGACCTAGTCGTCCAACGAGAAAGTAACCAAAAAGCTGTAAAATAAACCACATTCAGCATGAATATAACTGGCAGTAACAAAATAACATCAGTAAGAAAAGGAAATACTACCGTATACACCACAACAACAGAAGGGAAATAAACGTGTACATAACATAAAGTTTCGATAGGGAAAGTACAGGAGTAACAAAGAAAACTACTCACTACAGTAGAAGAAAAGTACAGAAAGTACTACAAGTAACCCTACTGGATCCTATTAGGCCCAGTGTCCTCTGTAGCCGCTGACCCTGACTGCTCAACACCTGGTCCTAAAAAGTAACGAGGGTAACACGTCAGCGAAATGTTGAGTAGAGTGGCAACTAAAAGCTAAAGAAGCAGTAGAGTGTACAGTAGCTGTTATATTTTTACTTTCTTTATTTACGTCTTTCTATTATTTCACTATTGATTTATTTCTCAGATCCTTCTCTTGATCTCGAATGTTCCTCGTGGGAACGATCTTAATTGCAGTCTTTTCCGAAAAGTAGAAGTGACACGTGGTGCTCTCCTAGCCGGGAGAGTCCTTCGTGGTGGTCCTACCCTCAGTCAACCACCCCAAGGTCGCTGACAGACATAACGGTGACTACGGCACGCGCGATAAGCGCACGGGTAGCTACCCCGCACTGGTACGCGGTCAGTTATTTCCGTTAACGGGTGCGCACAAAGCACAACACGGAACTAGTATTGGGCAGAGCCCTCTCAGTAACAGGGGTCCTACCCCTCCACAGTCCGCACACCCTTGCCTGACTACCCTGGTTTGCCCAGTGGGCCTCACAAGTCAGTGTAGGAGGGCTAGCAGAACCCCGGGGCCCATGGGGTAGCTAGTGCTCTCCCTACACTAGTAGCTCTCCTCGGTACTGCGTACGTGAGGGCCAACAAGTCGGTGTAGAGTGGCCAAACCCACCCCGGTCTCAACCCGAGGGCGGCAAGCTCCCCTCTACACTAAGTGGTAAGGTGTGCTCTCTTTGGTACCACGTACCCAAGAGACAACACACTGCCATGTTTCACTTTCTCAGTTCCATTCTATTCTCTTTTCAGGAGTTCTACTCCTAATTCCCCATAGGGTTCATGTTCTTTTTTTTTGGCCATTTTAGGTTTCACCGTTCCAGTTTTACGTTCATACAACCCATGTTCTCAATCATATTTATTCATTCATAACAGGAAACTGTTAATCAATTTACAGGCAGCTATTATTTCCTTTCTACTTTCCAAGACTGCAATGTCAGTATATTCAACTAGTTTTCCAGTTCTAGGATTCATGTCGTATCCTAGGATCTATCATTCAATCTAGTTTTTCAATCCTAAGATTCATACAATACTCTAGGATTTATCATTCAATCTAATTTCTCAGTCCTAGGGTTCATGCAATGCCCTAGACTCTATTAATTATTTCAGAATTGTAACAAATTTTGTTAATTAAATTAAAAAGCCACTCTACCAGCGAAACCGGGAGTACTGGGGGCGTGGTCAGCAATCCCGCGCGCCTCCGCAACCCTCAAGACTGTAACGGAACGTGGTCCTAACACAAGGATCAATCACAAGGAGTTCTCAAAAAGTACACAATTACCGTAAACGGATAGGGGAATTAATTCTGGAAAGAACGCAACTCGAAACGTGGAAAATAGACTCTGAACGGGCCCTAAATGGGTCAAAAACGACGAATCTGTCCAAAATTAGACGTCTGGAACCTCTTCCAGACGTCTTAAAAGGTGGATCAGGTCGTACCTCAGTCTGTGCAGTCCTTCAGACATCCAGAAGCCTGCTGGAACGTCTGGCCTTGGTTTCCAGACGTCCGATTGTCACCCTGGACGTCTGGAGGTTCTCTTCGTCGTCTGGCACTGCGGCCAGACGTCTGATTTACGTGGGATGGCGAGCCCTCGCGCCCTCCCGAGCAGAACCTGCGCACACACACACCTGCTCTTCGCACGACGAAGCGCAGAAGAAGTCGCGGCGTACACGCGCAAAAGGGAGAAGGTAGAATATCTTACCTGTCAGACGTCTGGATAGTCCTCTAGACGTCCTCGGCGTCGTCTGGACGTAAGTCTAGACGTCTGATTCTGGAAAATTTTCCCGAACCAGAGCCCGATTCGCTCTCCGCCCATGAAGCATGGTCGCGCTGCGCCCCGTTCGCCTGCTGCCCGAGCTGCAGCAGCTCCTCTGTGCTACCCCACGCTCGCCGTCCTCCCGCCGATTGGCTCTAGTAGCCCCGGCAAGCTCACACCTTCACGGTCGAGCTTCTACTTCCTCTCGCAGCATCTTCTCTCCCCACAAGCTCGCAACAGCCGCTTTGTCGCTCTCTCTCGCTCGTGCTCTCGCTAGCAGGGAGAAGGAGAAGATGGGTGGAAGGGAGTGGGGTGGCGTGAGGGAGAGGAGGGGTATATGTAGGCACGAGGGGGGCTCTGCAAGTCGGCGGGGGAAGAAAGAAAGAGAAGAGGGCAGCTGGGAAGTCAGTCTGCGCACGTCTGCACGCAGATTCGCTCCTATACGCACGCAAAAATTTATTTCAAGACATCTGGGAAGGCATCCAGACGTCTTATCAGACATCTGGGCCATCTCCCAGACGTCTTAAAGAGGTCTTGGTGCCTCGGGTCTTAACAGCAGGAGAGCATGTGGCACGCTGCGTGCGAGTGAGGGACCTGACCCTTGTGTATCGAAGGCAAACAGCCCTATACACTTTTTCAATTTAAGTGTGGGCACGAGGCCACGCATTTACAAGGTGGGACTAAAGTCCCACCTGCAATCTGCGCGCCCGCAGGCGAGAAGACGCTTCCAATTGGGGCAGCAGCGAGCGTTCACGACCCCAATCGCAAGCCTGGGCATGCTCGCGGAACCAACCCGCGCTGCCTGGGGCTTACACCTGGGCTGGGAGCGTCCTGGAGCTGCTTGCGATGGAGCTTCAGTAGCTCTTCAATGGCGGCGAGGAGACGCTGACCTGAAAACACAAGGACAGCCTCGCGGTCGCATCAGATAACGTAGGGAGCTTCACCAGAGGGCGGCGAAGGTGGTGCGAGGGTCGGCGAGGCGCGGGGGCGCCTGTGGAGGTGTGCCTAGGGTAGATTGTGTGTGTGGAAGTGGGTTTGTTCGGGGGGTGGTCGGGCGATGAATGGCGATGTATGGAGTAGGGGAAACGGTTGAGTGGAGTGACGGGGAGCTTCTGGGCTTGTCGGCGAGGGGTGAGGTGGTCTATGGAGGTGGAGTGACCTTGCCGAAGATGGTGATCAGAGATGGAGCAGATGGAGGTGGAGGTGGTGGTCGGTGGATTAAAAGGGTAAATCAGGAAGGGAAAAATGTAAGGGAGAGAGAGAGGAAGATTCCTACCTACTTAATCGACGAAGGGGGAGAGGGCGGCATCCGGCTCGTGCTTGCCGGAGATGAGGACGAAGATGCCTAGGAGGTGGTTATCGGCGACGAGGTGAAGATCTGAGGGCATTAGCTGGTACGGCCTGGCGCGGGACGACGGGGCAGAGTGGACTCTGCTGCAGGTAGGGCAGCAGAGCGACGAGGAGGAAGGGGGAGGTTCGTCGGAAGCTCAGGCGTTCTGACCGGAGAGGGAAGAGACGAAATGTATGGTTTCTCGGAGCCAGAAGAAGCTTGAAGGAGACGGCAGACCCTGCCGCTCCTTAAATAAGCACTGGTGAGGAGAGAAGACCGAGGAGACGACGTGCCAGGGTCGCCGGAGCTGAGGATGAAGTGGACACGCATGCCTTTCATGCGTTCGCACGAAAGGCATGGTCGGTTGCAGAGGTCAGGGGAGGGTCCCTGCGACAGAGGACGTCGTAGGGAACTCCCCGCTTGTTCCTGAGGACGGTCGCCTTGTCTTGTGCGGCGCCATCCCCCGTGCAAGGTCACCGAAGGTATGATACTGCATAGAAATGGTAGGGGGACCGTTTTGCAAAGAATGATGAAAGGATAGGGGGTAAAATGTAAAGTTTTCAAAAGATAAGGGTTTGAAAGTAAATTAAGAGGACCAATTTGTAAAGTCAGTCAAGATGGTCTTTTCTTAGGCCCAAATTTTTATGCCAGACTAATTTGAACCTAAGAATTTTAATGGTGAAATTTGATTTGAGGTTGGACCATGTTTGATCGGTCAATTTGTGCAAAAACTCAAATTAAGTCATAAATTGGGCATGGTTCTTATTTTAGGTCAAAATAGGTTGCAAAGGCCAAATTGAAGATTCTAAACCCTAGGGAATATTTTTCCATGAATTTTAGAGGGTTTAGTTAATTTTTATCCTTCTTCAAACCTTGTGAATTAAAGTGGGTTTATTTTAATGTTACAGAATGTCATTTAATTCATAGAAGTTGCTATAACCCTCTTCAGATCAGATCATCCCACTTCCTTCCTTATTAAACTCATTTGCCCTGTGTTTGGATCCTTAATTACCCTATTTGTATATTGCATTGGTGAAATTGCAGTTTTACCCCTTATGATTTATTTTATTCTTTAACACAGAATTCTCTGAGTTAAGCCTCTCTTTAGGTTTTGTAGGAGCTTTCTCACACTTATTTGGATTAAATTGTGCTAGTTAGGGTTCATGATGAGGTTCTCATCAATGAGCATCAACCCTACGGGGAGTTAGGATTAGAGCTCCTGGAAATGAATAGAATGGAACTGGAAATGTGAATGGGAAAGTGAGCTGGCTCTTGAGTACGGAGTACCAAGGAGAGCGACTGTCCCCCTGCTTAGCGTAGAGCGGAGCTAGCCGCCCTCTTCCTTCTCTTTCCCCCTCCCTGCAGATGCAGCCTTTCCTCTTTCTCTCTCTCCCCACGCTGCCTTCAAATACGCCTCTCCCCCTCCCTCACCATCACTCCATCGCCTTCTTCTTCTCCTCCCTGTCAGCGAAAGAGCGAGTGAGCGAAAGCGCCAGCAGCGATTGCTGCGAGCGTGTGGGGAGGAGCTATTGTGAGAGGAAGAAGGAGCTCAACCACGAGGGTGCTAGCTTGCCGGGGCAGCTAGAGCCGACCAGCGGGAGAGCAGCGAGCGTGTGGTGCTGCGGAGGAGCTGTTGCAGCTCAGGCAGCAGGCAGACGTTGCGCGGCACGGCCGTGTGCTGCGGGCGGAGAGCGGGAAGGTTCTGATTCTGGGAAAATTTCCCAGAATCAGATGTCTGGACTTACGTCCAGACGACGCAGGAGACATCTGGAGGAAGGTCCAGACGTCTGACAGGTGCGTTATTTTTATTTTCTCCTTTCGCGTGTACGGCTATGCAGCCGTTCCGCCGAGGTCTTCTGTACCCTTTCGTTATGAGGGCGGGCGTGTGTGTGTGCAAGACTTGTTTGGGAAGGTGCGAGGGCTCGCCATCCCACACAGATCAGACGTCTAGGCATAGCACCAGACGACGGAGAGGGCTTCCAGACGTCCGGGGTGACAATCGGACATCTGGAAACTAAGTCCAGACGGTCCAGCGGGCTTCTGGACGTCTGAAGGACTATGCAGACCAAGGTATGACCTGAGTTATCTTTTAAGATGTTTGGTAGAAGTTCCAAACGTTTGATTTCGGAGTCCGTTTTCTGCGTTTCATGTTTCGTTCTTCCCAGATTTAGTTCCTCTATCTGTTTACAGTAATTGTATACTATTCTGAGTAACTCCTTGTGTTGATCCTTGTGTTAGGACCCTATTCCGTTGCGGCTCTGGGGGTTGCGGAGGCACGCGGGATTGCCGACTACACCCCCAATACTCCCGATTTTGCGGGTAGAGTGGCCCTTTCAATTATTTATCAAAAATTATGCAATTGCGAAGTAATTAATAGAGTCTAGGGCATTGCATGAACCCTAGGGCTGAAAAATTAGATTGAATGATAGATCCTTGGGTATGGCATGAATTTTAAGACTGGAAAACTAGTTTGAATGATAGATCCTAGGGTATGGCATGAATCCTAGGACTGGGAAACTAGTTGAATATATATATAGACATTGTAGTCTTGGAAAAGTAGAAAGGAAACGATAATTGCCTGTAAATTGGTTAACAGCTGCCTGTTTATGAATGAATAATTACTGTTGAGAACATGGGTTAAAAGTGCATGAACCCTACGGGGAATTAGATGTAGAACTCCTGGAAAGTAAATGGAATAGAATTGGGGAAGTGAGCTGGCCCTTGAGTACGGAGTACCAAGGAGAGCAACTGTCCCCCTGTTTAGTGCAGAGCGGAGCTAGCCGCCCCAGGGATCCGAGGTTAGGTCTGGCCACTTTGTACCAACTTTTGGCCCTCGTGTACACAGTACCGAGGAGAGCTACTAGTGTAGGGAGAGCACTAGCTACCCCTCGGGCCCCGGGGCTCTGCTAGCCCTCCTACATCGACTTGTTAGGCCCACTGGGCAAACCAGGGTAGTCAGGCGAGGGTGCGCGGACTGTGAAGGGGCTAGACCCCTGTTACTGAGAGGGCTCTGCCCTATACTGGTTCCATGCTGTGCTTTGGGCGCACCCGTTAACGGAAACGACTGACCGCGTGCCAGTGCGGGGTAGTTACCCGTGCGTTTATTGCGCGTGCCGTAGTCATCGTTACGTCTGTCAGCGACCTTGGGGTGGTTGACTGAGGGTAGGACCACCACGGGGGACTCTCCCAGCCAGGAGAGCTCCACGTGTTACTTCTACTTTTCGGAAAAGACTGTAATCAAAATCGTTTCCACGAGGAACATTCAAGATCAAGAAAAGGATTTGAGAAATAATTCAATAGTGAATAAATGGAAAAATATAAAGAAAGAAATTAAAAATATAATAGCTACTATCCTCCTTACTGTTTCTTAGCTTTTAGTTGCCACTGTACTCAGCGTTTCGCTGACGTGTCACCTTTGTTACCTTTTAAGGACCGGGTGTTGAGCAGCCAGAGTCGACTGCTGCAGAGGGCGCTGGGCCTAGTAGAGCCCAGTAGTGTTACTTGTAGTACCCACTGTACCTTTCTTGCTGTTGTTGTGAGTAGTTTCTGTTACCCCTGTACTCTTTCATTGTAAGCTTCATGTTTATGTACATGTTTATTTTCTTTACTGTTGTAGTGGTGTATACTGTAGTATTTCTTTCTTTACTGCTGTATTTTGTTACTGCTATTTATATACATGGTGAATGTGGTTTATTTTACTGCTCTTTTGGTTACTTTCTCGTTGGATGACTGGGCTTGGGATCAGTCGAGTCGGTCTGATTCTCGTATCTCGTAGGGATTCGGGAACCGGGTCGTAACACTAGCCGTCCTACACCAACTTGTTAGGCCCATTGGGCAAACCAGGGTAGTCAGGCGAGGGTGCACGAACTTTGGAGGGGCAAGACCTCTATTTGGTTACTATGGAGGGGTTGGACCCCTGTTACTGAGAGGGCTCTGCCCTATACTGGTTCCATGCTGTGCTTTGGGTGCACTCGTTAATGGAAATGACTGATCGCGTGCTAGTGCGGGGTAGCTACCCATGCATTTATCGCGCGTGCCGTAGTCACCGTTACGTCTGTCAGTGACCTTGGGGTGGTTGACTGAGGGTAGGACCACCACGGGGAACTCTCCCAGCCAGGAGAGCACCACGTGTTACTTCTACTTTTCGGAAAAGACTGCAATCAAGATCGTTCCCATGAGGAACATTCGAGATCAAGAGAAAGTCCTGAGAAATAAACCAAAGAAAGAGTAAAATAAAGAAAGAAATTAAAAACAACAGCTACTTGTCCACCTTTACTGTTTTTCTTAGCTAGTTGGTTGCCACTCTACTCAGCGTTTCGCTGACGTGTCGTACTTACCACCTTTCTTTTCAGGTTCAAGTGTTGAGTAGCCAGAGCCTATGGCTACGGAGGGTGCTGGGCCTAGTAGAGCCCAGTAGTGTACTTGTGTTGTACCCATTTCTGTAGTAGTGAGTATTTTGTTACATTTTTGTACTCTTTTATTGTAAATTTTATATTTCTGTACCTGTTTTAAATTCTTTACTGTTGTTGTGGTGTGTACTGTAGTAGTTCTTTTCTTTACTGCTGTATTTTTGTTACTGTTAGTTACTTGTATCGTGAATGTGGTTTATTTTATTACTTTTTGATTACCTTCTCGTTGGACAACTGGATCTTAAGATCCGTCGAGTTGATTCAATTCTCGTATCTTATAGTAATTTAAGAATTGGATCGTAGCACTAAGATTAATTTTTCATAACCCTGACCATGATAAACTTAAATATTTATATATGTCATATCTATTCACTTCGCTTAAAAATAAAAACAAAAAAGAAAAAACGTTCTGACCATGGTACGTAACTTACAGCAATTTATCTTGGAGCATCTAATCATTCTCGTTTTGCTCGGTACCTACAGTAGTCTTTTTACGGCCTTTTTCTTCGTAGTACTACTTTTGTGGCATACGATGTACCCGAAAGGACCCCCTTCTTTTCAATTTTTCTCTCGAGTGTACATTCACGAGCATTTAATTAACGTTGCCAACAGTATTCCAATTTCCTCTCCATCGTACAATCATCATTCGTTGTACGTAAATGTTGATCGCTGGCTTGAAGTTCGTTTTGTCAGTAGAACAGTATCTGGTTCGTAACAGCTCAGGTTCAGGCCTCACTAGCCCAATTTCAATTTAGTTTTTTTCAACTAAATTTGAATCATTAAAAATAGTATCAGAGAGAAATTGTAATACAAACCCTAAAGTCATGAGGTTATCGACAAACCCTCATTTCCAATTACGAAAATAAGTGATAAGATATAAGGTTACTTAATAATTTGGAGTTAAGTATTTTGAGTGATTATTAATTTAGATTTATAAAATTCATATCCAACAAATGGTTAAATATATTTTTTTTAATTAGACTCAAATTTATATTGTTATAAATGATATTAGAGTTAAACTCCTACTAGTATGGAAAAAATGTTACCCTTAGGACAACCAAAGAACGTGCTATGAGGTAGAGCTGCTACTATTATTAAGAGTGCATTGATTGATTAAACCTTGAAAAAGATGACGGGATTTTAAGTGGTAGAAGTTGTAACACCTTCAAAAATAGTCACATACTAAAGTCATGAAAATGAATAGTGGAATATGAAGAATTTAGAATTATTACTTAAATATTTTATATAATTGTTTAGGTTTATGATACACATACCTAGCAGATTGTTAAGGACAGTTTCTTAATTAGACTTAGGTCTAAACCTGGATCGTTACATAAGAGGTTATGGCATGTCCATCATATTTACCTTCGTAGCAAACTACAACACTTTGTAAGTATCATAACTCTATGTATTTTTAAACATTGTTACACACAATGTGGTAAGTGTTGCAACAAATGGCATTAATATTTGTGAGTTCCACATCTTGGTGTAAGGGTGTTACATATGTGAAACAAGCCTAAATATGGCTTTTATTTCAATTAAGAGAATTGAATTAAACCTAAGGGGTATGTTTATGGGAGAAAGAACATTTTATGTGATTTTTGGGTTTATAGGATCCATATCTAATAAGTTGTTAAGGATAATTTGTCTTAATTAAACTTGGATCTAGACCTGTATCATTACATAAGAGGTCATGGCATGCCCATCATATTTACCTTCGCAGCAAACTATGATAATTTGTAAGTATCATGTACTCCATATATTTTTAGCCATTGTTTCACATAATGTGATAAGTTTTGCAACAAATGACCTTAATATTTGTGAGTTTCAACATCTTGGTGTAAGGGGTGTTACGTATGTGAAAGAAGCCTAGATATGGGTTTTATTTTAATTAAGAGCATTGAATTGAACCTAGAAAGTATGTTTATGGGAGAAACACATGTCCATCAAGTATTGTTCCCTTGAGGGATTGCACCTAGATTAGGTCATTAACTTGGTTTAATGGTAAATAGATTGTCATTAGAAAAATTTTAGCTAAAGAAGATTGCATGCATGATTAAACTTCGGAAAGGGTGAACCTATGTAACTCGACTTTTATTTTTGAAAACTAGAGATTTCATTAATGGAGTGGGATAAGCACGTACAAACAACGACAGAGTAAGTTTCAACTACAACAAACACAAAGATAATATAGATAAACCTAAGAAGTTGCAACTCCTCACTAATCCTGATCGAAGCCATGTGCGAAAGAATGGAGTAGAAGGGCCAAGAAGAGGCCACCAAATGAAGGATCAAATCAGCTCGAAGATGTCGACACATGGGTGGATCAAGTGACATATGAAAGTCTAAATATGCAGGCAACTTCAACAAAGTGACAAGTACCACCAAATTAAAGCAACCAATGCCAACAACGTAAACCACAAAACAACTTAACAACAAGAAACAAACTAGAGTCACCAAGGATAGCAAACATGATGAACAAAAATGTCATAGATGGTGAGGGTGAGGTGGGTCCATGGTAAAAAAAAGTTGGAAGCATCTCCTCAAACATCAAGGGCAACAGCCAAGGAGAAGAAGGCCAACAATCCACTAGCCAAATAGAGACCCAACTAGCATAGCAATCCCTCCCTAGTTGCCAACTCCCAACTGCCGAAGAATGATCAATGTAGCACATTGAACAACAACTAGCTAGACAACTAACAACCACCAAAACCCATAGCGACCACCTAGGGAGCATGGCAAAGAAGGACAACATTTATTGCAACCATTGAAACTCACAACAACCACCAATGGAAGACTCGTAGGTGGTGGTTGGCAATCCTGATCACTGAAACTCATGCCACACTAAGGAACACCAACAACCAAAGGAGTGGAGGCGTCGAACCAGGGAGAGAGGAGAGGTGGAAGGAGGTGGATGGAAGGAAAGAGGATGGGGTCCCCAATTGACATAACTAGTCGACTGGGGACCAAATGCTTATGCTCTCTATAAGGATTAGGGGATGGAAAGGTACAGGAGACGAGTGGGAAATCGGAAAGGAACTTTTCTGAAGGAGAGTGACAAATACCTATGTAACTCGATTGACTTCCATGATATTTGCCACCAAGGGGTTGTGATGGAGCACCTCCTCCACATCCAAAAGATCATAGGATGATGTCCATCACATTTACCTTTTCAAATTAAAAAATTGACATTTGAGTATTAATTTTAGATTGACTACTTGCCTATTTCTATTATTTGCTTACTTTAATGCACTATTTAACTTCCATGATTTCTTTCCCTCTTGCTATTATCACAACCTTCTACCATGGCTGCAAATGATCTATAACCCATTGATGGTTGCCTATTCTGACTCAAATTGTAAGACATATTAACCATGAATAAAATAAATACATAAAAGATAAAAACTAAATATTCAGGCGATGATATATAAAAGGTGTGTCACTACTCACTTTCGACTCCCTACAGGATCTAAGAACGTCTCGCTGCGACGAACCCCAAGACTCAGCCATCCAATGAGAAACAATCAAATATCATATTCATTCCACAACCACACGAGTAATGTAACTAAGCAGAAATTATATGATTGATTATAAAAGAAAGAAAACAGCAAACCACTAGTATCTCACATTATACAGCGGAAAGTATGATTTCAAATATAACAATCACAACAGAAACTGGTACAAATATAACTGAACATAACTATGAGTTATAGATATTCACTACCACAAAACTCTATAAAAGAAATAGAAGGAAATTACAGTTGGGCTCGACTGGGCCTAGCACCCTCAGCAGCCGGTGGCTTTGACTACTTGAATCCTTGACCTAAACAAAGTTATAAAATCTGTGGTAAGCTGACGCTGAGTAAAGTGGTGGTTAAATCACTTACATACGATATAATTTAAATAGTGCATTTAACAGTTTACTTATTATCATCCATTTCCAATTATCGTTTTTCTGATCTGAGTACTCTAATCAAGTTCCATAACATTTCTCAATCTTCTTGTTCCATAAGGGAATGATCTTGCTTACAGTTTTCCCGTGATGCAGGATGTACACGTAATACTCTCCTGGCCGAGAGAGTCCCTCGTGGTAGTCCTACACCTGATTTTCTACCCCGAGGTCTTGGTCGCGACGTAGCAATGACAATGGCACATGTGATAAGCATACAGGTAGCTATCTTGCACTGGTACGCAGTCAGTCGTTTCCGCTAACGGGTACGCCCAAATTTATAGCACGGAACAACACAGGGTCTCGCCCCTCACAAATAGGGGTCTCACCCCTTATAGTCCGCGTATCCTTGTTCCACTATTCCGGTTTGCCCAACGGGCTAACAAGAGTCGGTGTAGGGTGGCTATATGTAAAGACTCGTTCTATTCTAAGCCTTTTAGGACATCTGGACTATCAGTCAGACATCTGGTCAGACGTTTAGACCCCTTCTCAGATGTCTGAAAATTGAAAATTTTGTACGCAGGCTCAAGTCTGTGCGCTGGCTGCATGCAGACAGCCTTTCTCTCTTTTCTCTTTCCCTCTTCTCCCCTCCACCCAAACCCTAACCCCACTACCTATATAACCCCTCTCCCCCCTTCCTCTCTTCCGCACTCCACCACCACCACCTTCTTTCTTCCTCTCCACTGCAGCGAGAGGGGCGAGCGCGAGAGAGGGCGCGAGTGCGAGCAAAGAGGAGGAGAGGTGGCGTGAAGAGAGGAGAAAGAGCTTGAGCTTATGAGCTTGTGGGAGCTCGCCGGAGGACGCACAGCCAGAGCGGCGCGTGCAGGAGGAGGAGCTCGTCAGGGGAGACGTCCCCGACACTTTGCTGCAACCGGAGCTGCAGGGGAGGAGGAGAGGCTGCGGCTGTGCGTGGTGAGGGGAGCAGGAGGTCGGTCTGGTTGTGGGTTTTTCCCAGAATCAGACATCTGGCGTGTTGTCCAAACGACGGGTTGGACATCTGGTGATGACACCGGACATCTGAAAGTAGAGCTTCGCGAAGGTCTCTCCTCTTGCGGTTACAGCCATGCAGGCCGCACTGCAGCTACGATCTGCGTAGCTAAATGTAGAAGATTTTGTCTATCTCACGCAGGGACAGCTTTGGGAAGGTGCGGGACACGCCCTCCCACGCATTTCAGATGTCTGGATCGCTTACCAGATGACTGGAATCACTTCCAAATGACTGGAGGAGAGGTCGGACGTCTGGAGTTGGATCCAGATTGTCAAAAAGGGGTTCTGAATGTCTGAAATCAATGTAGGAACCTGAGGTAAGACCCTGGTGACTTTTAAGACGTCTGGACCTTGTGCCAGACGTCTGATTTAGGTCTGCAGTTCTATTTTTGACCTGTTTAGGGTTCATGTGAGGTCCGTTTTACTTAAACAAAATATTGGTGGTTTCCTTGTGAGTTCCTATACATGTTAGAAAGCCTATATACTGTTCTGAACATTCCATTGTGGCACGTCCCTTGGAATAGGACTTCGCTCTGTTGCGTGTTCTAGGCCTATAGAGGTACGTGAGCCTGCCGTTCGAGCCCCCAGTACTCCCGGATTGTCTGGTAGAGTGGTTTCCCCCTGTTTTAATTATAAAACATGAATACATATGTGAAATTAGATAACTAGAAACCTAAAATGTGGCATGAATTCTAGGACGAGAAGTGCTTGCACTCTTTGTATGCGTGTTTGAAATTGCAGTCATTAACGAATGAATAGAATGGTAAATAATTGCCTGTTAATAAATACGAACTGCCTGTGGAATATGAAATGCTTATACTAGTCAAACAGTTACCTGTGACATTACTTGTTGTATATGTTAAATTGTGGAAATACAAGCTGCCTATGGAATATGAAATGCCCGTGCTAGTTAAACAGTTACTTGTGACATTACTTGTTGTATATATTAAATTGTGGAAATACGAGCTGCATGTGTATAATACAAGAATGAAATCATGAATGATGAAACCTGGTATGGAATAGCATGGTGAATATGAGCATGAACCCTTCGGGGAGTTAGGAGTAGAGCTCCTGTGAATGAATGGAAAGGTTTGGAAATGTGAGTGGGAAGTATGCTGGCCCTTGAGCACTTTGTACCAAGGGTGGAGCGACTGTCCCCTTTTTAGTGTAGAGCAGAGCTAGCCGCCCTTAGGTTAGGACCCGGGGTTAGGAATGACCACTCTACACCGACTCCTGTTGGCCCTCGCGTACACAGTACCAGGGAGAGCTATTAGTGTAGGGAGGGAGCTAGCCACCCCACGGTGCCCGGGGTTAAGGTAGCCAACCTACACCGACTTTTCTTTGGCCTTCTGGGAAAACCGGGATAATAAGACAAGGGTGCGCGGACTGTGGAGGGGCGAGACCCCTGTTTGGTTCTGAGGGGCTAGACCCCTGTTGCTGCGAGGGCTAGGCCCTATACTGTTCTGTGCTATACTTTGGGCGTACCCGCTAGCGAAAATGACTGATCGCGTGCCAGTGCGGGGTAGCTACCTGAAACGACCCACCACCCCTTGGCCATTTAAGATGTCTGGGATGTTCACCAGACGTCTGTTCGTACATCTGGGATGTTCATCAGACGTCTGTAAGGACATCTGGGATGTCCACCAGACGTCTGGAAATACTTTTAGCACGCAGCGTATGAGAGCCATGCTTCCTCCCTCACTGCGCCTCACTGTGCCTCACCGCACCTCATCGCGACGCCACTCCTCGCCCATGCTCGCCTCTCCGCTCCCCTCACCTCGTCTCCCTTTATATACCTCTTCCCCCTCCCCTTCGTTGCCATTCCGCAGTCAAGAGTGAGTGAGAGTGGAGTGAAGAGTGGAGGGCCGAGCGAGAGGAAGCACGAGGGCGAAGGCTGTAGCGATGTTCTGCTGCAGCACCTGCAGGCAAGGGGAGCAAGAGCATTTTTGCGGAAGTCATTTTTCCGTGGAATCAGATGGCCAGAGAGACACCCAGACGTCTCACCAGACGTCCGAAGGTATGGCAAGACGTCTGGTAGAGATCTACTTTCCATACTTTTCCTCTCTGACAAGTCCTGACAACGTACATATGTGTCAGAGGGCGGGAGAGTAGCCGAGGCAATTTCAGATGTCCGGAAGCACTCCCAGACGTTTGACAAAGTCCTTGGACGTCGGATTTGAGTTTCAGACGTCTGATAGCGGAACACCAAGAGAGGTATCCCTGAGAACTATTTTAAGATGCCTGTTTGATAGCTTGTTTTGGGGTCGTGTAAGGCTCTATTATTATCGCTTTTACGCAAACGAACCATCTCTATTTTCCATAAAAGTTTCTCTGTATAATGATACCTTATTTACATCCTTCTGAACCTTTTGGCCCATCAATTCATGTTTAGGTCTCCAGTCCGTCGGGTGTACGGGACCTGTGGAGACGTCGGGAGCCACTGTACGAGCCCCTATTCCACCTAGTTACCCAGGTAGAGTGGTTACAATCTTAAATCTCAAATTTAATACATGAGAGTAATCCTAGGACTTGAGAGGAACCCTTGGAAGGAATAAACATATATTTGAGAATAGATTCTTGAACTCTAGCTCTTGGCATGAACACTAGGGTCAGGAGAAACTACATGTAAATGATTGTGTAATCAAGAGCTGCCTGTTTTTAGCTAAAATGGACCCCTACTGCATGTGAATAATTGAGTAATCGAAACTGCCTATTTTTAGCTAAAATGGACCCCTATTATAATAAAATGGAAGTTGAGCTGTTGTCTCGAACATTCCAACCCGGATATGATAAAGAAATTCCTGTACGAACCCCACGGGGAATGTAAACATGAACACCATACCTCGAAGAACCAGATGGTTCTGGGAATTTGCTGCCTATGGACAGCTGTTAAGGGAGGTAAGCTGACCTTTGTTTACGTAGTACCGAAGAGAGCAACTATCCCTTGTAGTGTAGAGGGGAGCTTGCCGCCCTTGGGTTGGTACCCGGGGTGGGTTTGTTCACTCTACGACGACTCTTACTGGCCCTCGTGTACGTGGTACCGAGGTGAGCTACTTAGTGTAGGGGGAGCTATCCTCCCCAGGGGGCCTGGGGCTAGGTATGGCCACCTGGTCGGGCCCGGATAGGTTGTATTAATATGGTGATTTTATCGTTGAAATGTGTATAGTGGTTAACCTAAATCGTGCCTAACCATCTCTTTACAAAATTTTTAACCTGGCCTACTTGATTTTATCTTGGTCACTTTTAGGCCCAAGGTCGAACTCAAGGAAGTGGGATTAGAAGTGAACAAGTTTCTACGCCTTTCTTACAACGAATCTCTTCCGTTCGTTTATTATGTTTTTTTGGTGTTTTTCTATTTAAGATTTTTTTCTGATAATTTTTTGTCCTTGAGGTACACCCTCAAAATCAGGTTCTTGGCTTTGAGCCAAATTAAGGTTCCAAAACTAGTCTTGCTATTTGCAAGACTGAGTACCTGCAAGTGAAGGATTGTCTTTGCTCTTTTGTATATTTTTTTTTATCTTTTTAATGGCAAGAAAGAGAAATAGAAATAAGGTAAATATAGTATATATATATATGTATATATTATATATGTATATAGGGGTGGGGGTGGAGGTGGAGATGGCATGTAATACGGTGTTGAGTCGATCGTCGTTTAGGAAGATGCAACCAACAGGACGAAGTGCTGTGTGGAGTGTAGGATGGATGGGTGGAAGATGTGTGCGAAAAACGCTTTCTGTACGCGTGTATCGGGGAATATCAGCAACTGGTGGGGATATTCCCGCGATACAACGTATGGTAGGTGATATGAAAAAATATATATATATGTATATATGTAAATATATATATATATATATATATATATATATATATATATATATATGGTTATAATTATCTATGTGTATATGTAGTTATATATGTATATATATGTATATATATATATGTATATATACTTATACTTAGTTATATAAGTACTAATATATGTATGTATATATATATATATATATATATATATATATATATATATATATATATATATATATATATACATACATGGTTATAATTATCTATGTGTATATGTAGTTATATATGTATATATTTGTATATATATATATATGTATATATACTTATACTTAGTTATATAAGTACTAATATATGTATATATATATATATATATATATATATATATATATATATATATGTAAATATATATGTGTATATATATATATAGGTATATAGATATATATATGTATGTATGTATGTATATATATACTTATATATAATTGTATAGGTACTAATATATATATATATATATTATATATAGGTATATATATATATAAGTGTGTATATTGGGGTGTACAAGTGATAATGTGTGTGTAAGAGAGTGTGTGTGTGTGTATGTGAGAGAAAGAGAGCGAGAGAGAGAGAGAGAGCGTTTGCTAAGGATGGCGCGTTAAGTCGTCCGGAGGTAGCGGGCGACGTCTAATGCCACGCGCAGGCGCAGGCGCGTAGGCACACGAAGGCATGCGTGCTCGTAGGAGGGAGCGGGCGTGGGAGGAAGAGACCACAGCGCACCGCTATGCGAAGAGGCGGGCACTGAAGTGGGCGAAGATGCGGGCGCAGACGCGAGACGCAGACGCAGGCGCTGGAGCGGGCGCGGGCGTTCGCGGACGGGCTGGCGCCGGTAGCGGCACTAAGAGAGAGCACCAGGTGACCGGATAAGTGAGAAACTTACCAGTCATTGCACTGTAGCCACAGTGTTCCGCTGACTAGCGTGAACAGTGGCTACAGTGCGCTCTTGGCTCACGTGGCCGCTTGGGCCCGGTTCAGCGTGTGCGGGCGGTGTGGAGTGGCTGGCACGCGCGCGGGAGAGGCTGCATCGGTTGCTGGCTTGCACGGAGAGAGGCGAGGGCGGTCTGCTGGCTTACGCAGAGAGAGGCGAGGGCGGCCTGCAGGCGCGCGCAGAGGGGCGGAACCGGCACCTGAGGCACGTGGTTCCCTGCGCTGCTGCTGGCTGCTGCAAGCTTCAGACCTTGACTCTACGTCAATGGCAGAAGTGGCTTGGAACGACGAAACAGAGGATAGAACCACCACGCCCACCAGTTCTTTGATGAGTTGGGCGGTGGTGGGACTCACAGTGGTGGTTGTGCACCACTGTGAGCTGCTCCTGCCCGCAGCGTGGCTCCTCAGAAGGAGGAGAGGCTGCGTATGGAGGGGAGAGGGGAGGAGACAGCCTGGAAGGGAAGGAAGGTGCTGTCTGTGTGGTGTTGGACCAGGCTCTCCCTCAAGGAAGAAGGCTGTGCTCTTTTTGAAGAGGACGAAGGCATGCACAGCCATGCCCTGGCTGTGCATGTAGCTGGCAGGGCAAGCTGGGCAGGGCTTGGCGCGAGGAAGAGGCTGCCATGCATTGCAGCTGCGGAGAAGAAATACAAAGTTAAATAAAATTAAAAATAAAGATGGTGAATTTGCGAGGTAGCACTTGAAGAATTTGTTAATTACAAGGCCATTTTATTCACTCTCCTCCCCTCTCAAATAAATGCATGCTTGCGTGTATTTTTACAAATACGACTATGGCTACCTAATATGCACTGGCAATGCTAGGAAATAGCACAAGATGACACAATTGTTGGTGTATTTTTGCTGTGCAATCATACCCCCATGCCTATCTTTTGCTAGTCCCTAGCAAAACATTTTTTTGTATTGTATTTAGAAATGATCTTTAAGCTGAAGATTTTCTTCTGAGGCGACAAAGGTGTGTTTATTTGTTGAATATTGTGAGAACCAATTGTAGAGAAGACTACCAGTACTTTAAGTCTCACATGACATAGACCATCTGTCAACTAACCAGGACTCTTGATATTTAAACCTTAAGTACGATTTCCAGGACCCAGGAGGTTTTTTTTTGCCGTACTCGAGAGCTCAAGAGGTTATGACTTCTGCTTAGTGAAGGATCAAGACTGACCAGATGAACATTAAGACTCAAGCCTAAGGTTTCACGAATTTTTAAGTACAGGTTGGTCCCAGTTTCAGCTTGTGTTTTTGGATTGACCCTTAAAAAGATGATGGAAACTCAACTCCCATTTTTTGACATTTGTGGCTTAAAGAAAACCGGGTATTTATAACTTGCTCTGAAGAATTTTTGTAGGGGGAAGACTTTACAAATATTTGCGAGATATACTGACTTATTTGCATCTTTCTTTCTCTTTTTTTTTTTTTTGAAACACGTGTCAGTATATCTCTTACAACTTTATTTGGAGGAGCACACATTTTCTTTTCGGTGGGAGAGTTCCTTTTTGGTGGAAAGAGTCTCTCCTAAACACAAGACTAAAGCATGGGATAAAAAGTCTACCTGCGCGCACAGGTAAGGACTCCACCTTCCCTAATGAACAATAGTGTTGGATCTTATGTTCACCTGGTCTTTCTTGATATGTGTAGTGTGAACCAAGATTACTTAGTGTAACGACCCGATTCCCGAGTCCCTACGAGACACGAGAATCGGACCGACTCGACTAATCCTAAGACCTAGTCTTCCAACGAGGAAGTAACCAAAAGAGCAGTAAAATAAACCACATTCAGCATGAATATAACTAGCAGTAACAAAATACAGCAGTAAGAAAAGGAACTGCTACAGTATACACCACCACAACAGTAGAACAACGAATATGTACATAACATAAAGCTTACAATAAGAAGTATTAGGAGTAACAAGGAAACTACTCACTACAGTGGAAGAAAAGTACAAAATGAACTGCGGCAACTCTATTGGACCCTACTAGGCCCAGCGTCCTCTGCAGCCGCTGACCCTGGCTGCTCAACACCTGGTCCTGAAAAGTAACGAGTGTAACACGTCAGCGAAACACTGAGTAGAGTGGCATCTAAAAGCTAAAGAAACAGTAGAGTGTACAGTAGCAGTTATATTTTTACTTTCTTTAATTACGTCTTTCTATTATTTCACGATTTATTTATTCCTCATATCCTTCACTTGATCTCGAATGTTCCTCGTGGGAACGATCTTGATTGTAGTCTTTTCCGAAAAGTAGAAGTAACACGTGGTGCTCCCCTGGCTGGGAGAGTCCCCTGTGGTGGTCCTACCCCCAGTCAACCACCCCAAGGTCGCTGACAGACGTAACGGTGACTACGGCACATGCGATAAGCGCTCGGGTAGCTACCCCGCACTGGCACATGGTCAGTCGTTTTCGTTAACGGGTGTGCTCAAAACACATCACGGAACCAGTATAGGGCAGAGCCCTCTCAGTAACAGGGGTCCAACCCCTCCACAGTCCACGCACCCTCGCCTGACTACCCTGGTTTGCCCAGTGGGCCTAACAAGTCGGTGTAGGAGGCTAGCAGAACCCCGGGGCCCGTGGGGTAGCTAGTGCTCTCCCTACACTAGTAGCTCTCCTCGGTACTGCGTACGCGAGGGCCAGCAAGTCTGTGTACAGTGGCCAAACCCACCCCGGTCTCAACCTGAGGGCGGCATGCTCCCCTCTACACTTAGAGGTAATGTGTGCTCTCTTTGGTACCACGTACCCAAGAGACAACACACTTCCACGTTTCACTTTCTCAGTTCCATTCTATACTCTTTCCAGGAGTTCTACTCCTAATTCCCCATAGGGTTCGTATTCTTTTTGTTTGGCCATTGTAGGTTTCACTGTTCCAGTCTTACGTTCATACAACCCATATTCTTAATCATATTTATTCATTCATAATAGGCAGCTATTAATTTACAGGCAGCTATTATTTCCTTTCCACTTTTCCAAGACTGCAATATATATATTCCACTAGTTTTCCAGTCCTAGGATTCATGCCGTACCCAAGGATCTATTATTCAATCTAGTTTCTCAGTCCTAGGATTCATGCAATACCTTAGGATCTATCATTCAATCTAGTTTCTCAGTCCTAGGGTTCATGAAATACCCTAGACTCTATTAATTGTTCTACAATTGTAACAAATTATGCTAATTAAATTAAAAGCCACTCTACCAGCAACAACGGGAGTACTGGGGGCGTGGTTGGAAATCCCGTGCGCCTCCGCAACCCCCAAGACTGCAATGGAATGAGGTCCTAACACATGGATCAAACACAAGGAGTTTCTCAGAATGGTATATAATTACTGTAAACGGGTAGAGGATTTTATTCTGGAAAGAACGCAACTCGAAACGCGAAAAACGGACTTCGAACGGGCCCTAAACGGGGCGAAAACGACGAAACTGCCCAAAATCAGACGTCTGGAACCTCTTCCAGACGTCTTAAAATGTGGGTCAGAGTGTACTTTCTCTCTGTGTAGTCCTTCAGACGTCCAGAAGCCTGCGGGGGCGTCTAGCTTAGTTCCCAGACATCCAATGGTCACTCCAGATGTCTAGAATTCCTTCCCGTCGTCTGGCACTGCGACCAGACGTCCGATTCACATGGGATGGTGAGTCCTCGTGCCTTCCCGAGCATAACCTGCACTTACCCACCCTGCTCTCAGCATGACGGTTCGCAGACGAAGGCGCGGCGGACGGCCGCATGGCCGTACACGCGAAAAGGGAAGAAGATAGAAATATCTTACCAGCCAGACGTCTGGACAGTCCTCAAGACGTCTTCACCGTCGTCTGGTCGTAAGCCCAGACGTCTGATTCTGGAAAATTTTCCAGAATCTGAGCCCGACTCGCTCTCCACCTACGACGCACGGCCGCGCCGCGCCCCGTCTGCCTGCTGCTCGAGCTGCAACAGCCCCTCCGCGACACGCCACGCCCATTGCTCCCCCACCGGCCGGCTCTAGCTGCCTCGGCAAGCTCGAGCCCTCACGGTCGAGCGTCTTCTTCTTCTCGCAACACCCCCTCCCGTACACTCGCCGCGGCCGCTGCTGCCGCTGCTCACTTGCTCGCTCGCGCTCTCGCACCGGCAGGGAGAAGAGAAGAGGAAAGTTGAGGAGATGAGGGTGAGGGAGAGGGCGAGGGGCCTTATAAGGCCGCACGGGGAGAGAGAGAGAAAGGAGCTGCGCCCTGTAGGAGGAGAGAGGGAAAAAGAGAGAAGAGAGCGGTGGGCGCAGTCTGCACGCGCATGCGCGCAGACGCAACCCCGTACGCCGCAAAAATTTAATACCAGATGTCTGGAAAGGGTTCCAGACGTTTGGTCAGACGTCTGGACCACTTTCCAGACGTCTTAAAAACCCGTCTTGAGGCCACATTCGTAACACTTAGGCTCTCAAGTAGAAGCAAACCAATGGATCCTGTACTGGTGTCTCAGGTACAAGAATATGTCCTTAATTAGGAAAGATTCTGATTTATTTTGTCAATGCTCGAGTGAATTAAGCCGAGCCTGAGCGAATCAAGCTTCTGTGGCCTGGAAAGTCTTCAAAACAATGGTTGAATATCCATAAACACTTATTGTATTTTTGTTTCAGCCTTCAGATCATTACTAAACACCTTTTTTTTTTTTTACATATTTATAGATAAGTGGAAACTGCATGATACCCTAAAATACCCAGATCCTAAGGATGTCTATCCACCCCCCATGCCAAACGATGCTATGTCCTCATATGCATGCATGGAAGGGTAGAGGAAGGAGGAAAGATCGGGTAACGAGAGCTGAGGTGTAGGGTATACAGCAGGGTGGTAGGGTGGGTGGATGGTGGGTGGTGGAGTGAAAAGTGAAGTGAGTGTGACAGTAAAGTGAAAAGTGATGGTGGATAGTGAGTGTTGTTGGGGTGCCTCCTAACGAGCACTGAATTTAACGTCCCTAGCTGGACTCAGAATGAGGCATAAAATTAGTTACCCTCCAGCAGGGCAACAGTTTCTCCAACGGAGGCAGGTTCATGAGTAAGATAGGGTTTCAAATGCTGCCCACTGACCGTAAATTTATGCCTAGATTTGGGATCTTCAATCTCAACGGCCCGTTGGGAAATGGTCTCGAGACCAGGAAAGGACCAGTCCATTTGGACTTCAATTTCCCAGGAAAGAATTTGAGCCCGGCATTGTAGAGCCAAACTTGCTGAGATGGCTCAAATTCTTTCCGCTGAATACGGCTGACGTGAAAAGCCTTAGTGTGTTACTTGAAAGTTAAGGCAGAATCATAGGCTTCACGACGGAGCTCTTCCAGCTCCTAGAGTTGGAGTTTCCTTTCTTGACCACGTAGGTCTGGGTCGAGGTTACATTGGCAAACCGCCCAATAAGCACGGTGTTCCAACTCCATGGGCAAATGACAAGGCTTCCCATAAATGATTCTATAAGAAGACATACCAAGGGGAGCCTCGAAGGCGGTCCGATACGCCCAAAGTGCGTCAATCAGCTTGTCAGACCAATCCTTACGGTCAAGCCGAACCGTTTTCTGGAGAATTTGCTTGATTTGCCGGTTCGACACCTCTGCCTGGCCGTTCGTCTAAGGATGATACAGAGATGCGATATGATGGTGGACTCCGTATTTCCTTAGAAGTGCCCGAAAAGAAGCATGGGTAAAGTGGCTTCCTCCATCCGAGATAATGGCTCGAGGGATCCCAAAGTGCGCAAAAATGTGGTCTTTGACAAATCGAGTGGATATAACATGGTCAGCATGGCGCGTGGGAATAGCCTCGATCCATTTCAAAACATAATCAACAGCCACGAGGATAAATTCGAAGCCGTTGGAAGGAGGAAAGGGACCCATGAAATCAATTCCCCAAATGTCGAAGATTTCCACAGCTCGGATGGGTTGTAAGGGCATCATGTCACAATGTGACATTGACCCTAACGACTGGCACCTAGTGCAATGTTTGGCATAATTGTGTGCATCCTGGTGAAGGGAGGGCCAAAAGAAACCACACTGTAACACCTTGGCTGCAGTTTTCCTCCCAGAGAAATGGCCTCCGCAGGCCTGATCGTGGCAGAAGGATGGCACACTAGGGAATTCGTTGTCAGGAATACAGCGACGGATAATTTGATCAGCACCTATGCGGAAAAGAAGTGGATTATCCCAGAAATAATACTTTGCTTCTGCCATGAGACGTTCGCGCTGGTTTTTAGGCCAACCATGTGGAAGGGATCCAGAAGCAAGGTAATTAGTAATGTCAGCATACCACGGTCCACTTGCCACATTAATTGCCAATAGGTGCTCATCGGGAAAAATCTCATTAATCTGCAGAGTAAGTCCAATATGGTTAGGATCCAGTCTGGAAAGATGATCAACCACAACATTTTGGGCTCCGACCTTATCGCGGATCTCAATGTCAAATTCTTGGAGCAGAAGGATGCAACGAATCAGTCTAGGCTTGGCATCCTTCTTGTGCATGAGATGGCGAATGGCCCCGTCATCAGTGAAAACAATAACATGTGAGCCTAGAGGGTAAGAGCGAAATTTCTCCAGCCCAAAGACGACCGCCAGTAGTTCTTTCTCTGTGGTAGTATAATTACGCTGGGCCTCGTCCAACGTCTTACTGCCATAGTACACCACGAAGGGGTGTCTATCGCGTCTTTGTCCCAGGATGGCTCCAACTGCAAGGTCGAAAGCGTCACACATGAGTTCAAAATCGAGGGACTAATCAGGTGGCTACAGAACAGGGGCCTTGGTGACAGCATTACGCAGCTGCGTGAATGTTTGTATGCAGTCGGGGCCCATATCGAAGGGTACGTCAGTTGATGGGAGATGAGTTAAAGGTCGAGAAATCTTGGAGAAATCTTCAATGAATCTCCTATAGAAACCGATGTGTCCCAGGAAGGAGCGGATTTGTTTGACAGAGCCAGGCATAGGTAAATCAGCAATTACATCAAGCTTAGCTCTGTCAACCTCGATATCCCTATTGGAGATGATATGTCTGAGAACAATTCCCTCGTATACCATAAAATGACTTTTTTCCCAAGAAAGCACGAGGTTTACATCAATACATCTCCTAAGGATACGAGTCAGGTTGGCAAGACATTCATCGAAAGATGGTCCAAAGACCGAAAAGTCATCCATGAAGACCTCGAAAAAGTCACCCACCATGTCATGAAATATTGCCAACAGACATCTCTGGAAAGTTGTTGGCGCGTTACAAAGTCCAAACGGCATCCTTTTAAATGCAAAGGTACCGAAGGGGTAGGTAAAAGTGATTTTCTCTTGGTCTCGGGGGTCAATTACCACCTGGTTATATCATAAGATTCCATCCAGGAAACAGAAAAATTTATTTTCCGCTAACCGCTCCAGGATTTGGTCAATGAAAGGTAGCGGAAAGTGATCTTTCTTAGTTGCAGCATTGAGTTTCCTATAATCTACACACACTCTCCAAGATGTAGGAGTGCATGTAGGGATGGATTCGCCCCTGTCATTGACACGGATGGTGAGTCCCGCCTTTTTGGGCATAACGTGAATCGGACTCACTCAGGGGCTATCGCTGATCGGGTAGATTATACCCGCATCCAGCCACTTAATAATTTCCTTCTTAATGACCTCTCGCATGTTAGGGTTGAGACGTCGGTGCATCTCGCGGGAAGGTCGAGCCTCCTCCTCCGTATATATATGGTGAGTGCAGTAGGAGGGGCTAATGCTAGATAAGTCTGATAAAGACCACCCAATGGCTGCCTTGTGTTCCATAAGGACCTCAGTTAGTTTGCACTCTTGCTCCCTGGTCAATTTTGAACTGATGATTACAGGGAGCGTTTCATTTGGTCCTAGGAAAACATACTTAAGTGTACTAGGCAGCTCTTTCAGCTCTGGAGTGGATGGTGAAAGATCTGGCATTTCTTGGGATGAGAGTGTCCCAGGGGGGTTGGAAAACAAGTCAGGAGGAAGAAGTTGGACCTCAGATTGGCCAAGAAGAGGGGATTCTTGGATAGATGGATCCAAAAAGGAATAGCCCCAGTGAGTAGTATATGGGCTCAAGGTCCCAATGTGGAGTTGCAATTTCGCCTGATTTGGCGGGAAAGAAAGGGCAATTTGGTCTTCAAGAGTGTGGACTGGCAGTGAGTAGCCCGGATATGACTCAGACCACAAGGTATGGGAAGCGGAGAAAACCTCGTCAGAAGTCTGGTCAGGAGAAGGTACGGGAATAGGGAGGGATGGGGGAACGTCACAATATGTGTTTGTCAGGCAGTTGTCAGTGTTTGCAGGTAATCCGCAACAATCAGAATAGGTCCCAATTAGTCTGATACACGCACTGACGGCCATGTCCATGTCGGACGTGTCATCCTCGATGCAATCGCAATCAAAGTTCTTGGCTGCCTTGGAGATGTTAAGCTTGAGCTTTTCAGATCCAACGGCAATCTCAATACAACCCGACTCGTAGTCGATATGGGCGCGGGCTGTGGCTAAGAAAGGTCGACCAAGGATGATCGGACAATCAGAAAGTGAGCTAGGAACTTCCATATCTAAAACAAGAAAGTCAACAGGAAAACAGAGACTGTTGACCCTAACCACCACGTCTTCCACCACACCATTCGGAATTTTGACAGAACGATCTGCCAACTGTAATGTGATAGGGGTGGGTTTCAGATTTCCTAAGGAAAATTTTTCGAGCATGATGGTTGGTATAAGATTGATGGAAGATCCTAGATCAAGCAGAGCACGGTTAAAATTGCAGCCTTGGATGCTACAGGAAATAAGTGGTGTGCCTGGATCTTTCTGCTTTGGTGGTAGATTTGACAGTATAGCACAACTCGCATGAGGCGAGAGAACCACCGGATTCTTAGTTTTCTTTGATTATCGCCTGGGTGTTATGTAGTCTTTGAAAAATCGAGCGACAGTAGGTATGTGGTCGATAGCCTTGAGCAAGGGTACCTTGATTTCAACATCCCTGAACAAATTACGCAGGTTATCAAAGGCCTGCATATCCTTCTTCTTGCCTTTTGGCTCCCTCAGTAGAGCCTCAGGGAATGTGACTGATTCTGGCACCAATTTGGGTGTATCGTCCCCTCGCGAATGGCACCAATTTGGTTGAGGCGGATCGACAGTCTGCTTACCGCTCCTCGTAGTGATCGCATTGGACGATGCAGGTCCAGTGGGATCATAAGGCGGAGGAGGGTTCGCAATAGGGACATAAGAGTGAGGTGCTGCAATGGGATTAGCCTGAAATCCCGGTGGAATGCTCGGAGCCTGCAGAAGGTCGTACCTGCCCCTGAGAAGGTCGTACCTGTGGTTGGGGACCACGAGGTACGAAATTTCGCGGGTTGGAAACAGGTTGGGAGGGAAGAGTGCCCTGAGACCGAGTCTCCATGCATAGTTGACTCATCTCAACATTCTGTTGTGCCAATTGGTGCTGAAGAGAGGTCATGTTCTCTTCGTGGCGCTTTGACATTTCCGTCATCATTCGCATCAATTTGTCATGAGGACTTGATGCCTGTTCTGTTTGCAGTGTGCAAGGACCCGATGGAGGATTCGCCATAGGATTAGACGGGGCCCTTGGGATGACAGGTGCGGACGGTCGCATTGGTCCACCCGCGAGGTTTTGACGCTGTGCGTTGTTGGACCATGCAAAGTTCGGATGATTTCGCCACCCTGGGTTATAAGTGGCAGAGAACGGGTTATTCCCCATGGCACAAGTGTCTTCTATGCCAGAAGACGCATCTGCATGTAAATATGCGTTCGAGCACACGGAGGCTTGGTCCTCCTTGTCAAAATACTGTCTTGCAGAAGCCAGTTCCACATGACTTACCGAATCGCTCGGTGCGACACTCGGTAAGGAAGGTCTTACGGGGTTTCTCGGGATAAGCCTGGTGTTGGAAGAATTGGAAGTGTGATGAAGTGGTGAGGTGGGGGTGTTTGCCATAGAACCGGCGGGGTTGGCCAGAAGCTCATCCAGCTTCTTGTGCACGACGGAGACTTCATCCAATTTCTGTGAGATAAGGCTGAGATCGGTGGATGAATGGGAGGGTCCCATGTCAACTTCGTAGACATTACGGGGCAGGCTGGTATAATTAAAGGTGACAATGGAGGCATTGTTCGTTGAGTTTTCGCTCATATTTTCAAATAATTCGAATGCTCCATTCTCGTCTTTATTCATGAAATTCCCTCCGCAGGAAACGTCTGCAATCTGCTTCAAAGTCTCATTTAGCCCGTAGTAGAAAATCTGGGCTATATGCCACTTAGGCAGACCGTGGTGCGGACACTTCCTGAGGAGGTCATTATATCTCTCCCATGCCTCATGAAACTGTTCGCCATTTTGTTGCGTAAACGAAGTGATAGCACGGCGAAGCGCATTGGTTCGCCCGATTGGGAAGAACTTCTTGAGAAACGCTGTTCACATCTCTTCCCAATAGTGGATGGTTCTCCCAAGGGTGCGTAACCACTGCGATGCTTTATCCCGCAATGAAAACAAGAACATTTTCATTAGGACAATAGGTAACCCGATATTTCTTGGTTTAACAGTTTTAGCCAATCGGGTTAGGTCTCTCAAGTGGAGAAAAGGATCTTCACTTGTAAGACCATGGAAGTGAAAATTTATCAGGTCAATTATGTTAGGTTTCATTTCAAATTCATCCCCGCCCATGGGGACCTGAATTTGTCCTATGGTCTTTGTAGCAGTGGGATTCTGATAGGAGCTAAGAGACCTAGGCTCCTCCCGTTCAGGAGGGTTCTGCATTTCCTCCAATGTTTCCCTAATGGCCTCAATCTGTTTATTATACATTTCCATTTGGGCTTGGAGGCGAGTTATGGGATCCAAGGCTCCACCACCTGGTGGGTTTTGAGGGCGGTTTCCTCCCTTGGGATTTGGGGCTGGACGTGCAGCCATGTTTGTGGAGGAGGAGGACGATGCGGCTTCTTTTCTAAATTTATCAAGCAATTCACACAGTTCAGGATTTTGTGACCTCCTCCCAAACATGTACTACCACAGGAAGAATTGGGGGGATACGAAGGGAATAGGAGATGAGAGAAATGACGCTGCAAAGGTACACTTGATGACAAATCAATACAATCAAATTCCTAACCTCTACAGTGTGCCCTTAGACCTAAAGATCTAAGTTACCTACTATCACGACCTACGGAACCGAATGCGAGCATCGTGGAACCACCGGGTCTGATTGAAAGGCCGTTTGCCTCAGTCTTAGACACCCGATAGCACGCGGGAACCCTCACCAGCACGTAGGCGCTACACGCAGGTAGTTAGACCTCCAATCCTTAATAAGGGTCAAGTTGCTACCAATTTAAGTTAGAGGCTTGGGATCAAGTGCTTTTGGAATGTGGAGGACGTTATTTACGGGTAATGACCAAGTGATTGATTTTACAAGGTGTGTAAACCAAGCATTTAACGGGGAAATCTCCCCGAATTGAAGTTTTAATTGGTGAATGATTTTTAGAATTCAGCCTTAAGTAGTATGGATTTTAGGATTTCGCTGAATTACTAATTCAACCAATCTCCGGGTTTTGTGAGAATATAGGTTTTTTTCTAACCCCAACAAACCCTTCTTCAATGTCAATTGGTTAATGCATGGTAAAATGCAATGGGCTTCCCTAGATGGAGATTTCTATGTGTGGATGCACGAATCAGTTTTAGATTAGTGTGAAAGGGAGCCAAAGCACTTCAATTCAAGTTCTCCCAATCACCAGAATGATGTCCACACACAAGGCTCAACCATAAGATAAAGAAAATCAAATTGTTGGGGTTGAAGTATTCGGGATCGAATCTTAGGCACGTGAAAGGTCGTGGTGGGGTTGGAATCAACTCAATTCCAAGTCTCCCCACCAAAAAGGTGATCCCGAATTGCAGATAAATGAGCAAAGAGGGATGGCAATCAATCTTTTTATTTTTGCCTCAAAGAATACTTCACATGGCGAAAAATTCAAGAATCAAGATTCTTGGATTTTCGCTATGAGAAGTTTGGTGGGAAATCCCAGGGCGGTGGGAGTAAAGGCAAACAATCAAACAAGTGATTCTTAATCCACTTGCCCAAAGAGATCCCAAGAAGTGTTTTTAATTTTTTTTTATATTATTAAGGTGACAAGTTAACCTAAGTTGCTAAGAAAGAAAGACCTACTCGTTCAACAACGTGTGCGAAGCTCCAGTGCGGTGTCGGTGACTTCACGCTCTCGTTCCCTCCTTGGATCTGCTCACATCTCCGACTTCGTCTGCCTCTCTTCTCCTTGTAATAGGTTCACCTGCACAGCAACAAACAAAAACACCCGTGAAGAGAAGGATGTGAGAAGAGAAAAATTAAAGGAATGGAGTAGAAACTTAGTTGAATGTGCACTTCCCCGGCAACGGAGCCAGAAAAGAGGTATGGTCGGGCCCGGTTAGGTTGTGTTAATATGGTGATTTTATCGTTGAAATGCATATAGTGGTTAACCTAAATTGAGCCTAACCATCTCTTTACAAAATTTTTAACCTGGCTTACTTGATTTTATCTTGGTCACTTTTAGGCTCAGGGTCGAACTCAGGGAAGTGGGATTAGAAGTGAACAAGTTTCTACGCCTTTCCTACAACGAATCTCTTCCGTTCATTTATTATGTTTTTTTGGTGTTTTTATATTTAAGATTTTTTTCTGATAATATTTTGTCCTTGAGGTACACCCTTAAAATCAGGTTCTTGGCTTTGAGCCAAATTAGGGTTCCAAAACTAGTATTGCTATTCGCAAGACTGAGTACCTGCAAGTCAAGGATTATCTTTTCTCTTTTGTATATATTTTTATTATCTTTTTAATGGCAAGAAAGAGAAATAGAAATAAGGTAAATATAGTATATATATATATATATGTATATATTATATATGTATATAGGGGTGGGGGTGGAGGTGGAGATGGCGTGTAGCACGGTGTCGAGTCGGTCGTCGTCTAGGAAGATGCAACCAACAGGACGAAGTGCTGCGTGGAGTGTAGGATAGATGGGTGGAAGATGTGTGCGAAAAACATTTTCTGTACGCGTGTATCAGCGAATATCAACAACTGGTGTGGATATTCCCGCCTAGGTGATATGAAAAAATATATATATGTATATATGTAAATATATATATATATATATATATGGTTATAATTATCTATGTGTATATGTCGTTATATATGTATATATACTTATACTTAGTTATATAATTACTAATATATATATATATATATATATATATATATATATATATATACTTATATATATATGTATGTATGTATGTATGTATGTATGTATGTATACTTATATATAATTGTATAGGTACTAATATATATATATGTGTGTGTGTGTGTGTGTATTATATATAGGTATATATATATGTGTGTGTATATAGGGGTGTACAAGTGATAATGTGTGTGTACGAGAGAGAGTGTGTGTGTGTGTATGTGTATGGTGAGTGTCTATGAGAGAGAGAGAGAGAGAGCGTCTGCTGAAAATGGCACGTTAAGTCGTCCGGAGGTAGCGGGCGACATCTGATGCCACACGCAGGCGCAGGCGCATAGGCACGTGAAGGCACGCGTGCACGCAGGAGGGAGCGGGGGTGGGAGGAAGAGACCGCAGTGCACTGCGTTGCGTGAAGAGAAGGGTGCTGAAGCGGGCGAAGATGCGGGCGCAGACGTGAGATGCAAACACAGGCACTGGAGTTGGCTCGGGGAGAGACGTGGGCGTGGGCGTGTACGGATGCGCTGGCGCTGGTAGCAGCATGGAGAGAGAGCGCCAGGTGACCAGATAAGTGAGAGACTTACCGGCCACTGCACTGTAGCCACCGTGTTCCGTTGACTAGCGTGAACAGTGGCTACAGTTCGCGCTCGGCTCGCGCGACTGCCTGCGCCCGGTTTAGCTTGTGCGGGCGGTGTGGAGAGGCTGGCGCACGCGTGGAAGAGGCTGCGCCGACTTCTGGCTTGCGCGGAGAGAGGTGAGGGCGGTCTGCTGGCTTGCGCGGAGAGAGGCGAGGGCGGCCTGCAGGCGCGCGCAAAGGGCTCGGAACAGGCGCCTGAGGTGCGTGTTGCCCTGCGCTGCTGCTGGCTGCCGCTGCTTCTGCTGCTGCGAGCTTCAGACCTTGACTCTGCGGCAATGGCGAAAGTGGCTTTGAACGATGAAACAGAGGAGAGAACCACCACACCCACCGGCTCTTTGATGAGCTGGGTGGTGGTGGGACTTACAGTGGGGGTTGTGCACCACTGTGAGCTGCTCCTGCCCGCAGTGTGGCTCCTCAGAAGGAGAGGCTGCGTATGGAGGGGAGAGGGGAGGAGACGGCTTGGATGGGAAGGAAGGTGTTGTCTGTGTTGTGTTGGACCAGGCTCTCCCTCAAGGAAGAAGGCTGCGCTCTTTTTAAAGAGGAAGAAGGCATGCACAGCCATGCCCTGGCTGTGCATGGTTGTGCATGCAGTTGGCAAGGCATGGCGCGAGGAAGAGGCTGCCATGCATTGCAGCCGTGGAGAAGAAATTCAAAGTTAAATAAAATTAAAAATAAAGATGGTGAATTTGCGAGGCAGCACTTGAAGAATTTGTTAATTACAAGGCCATTTTATTCACTCTCCTCCCCTCTCAAATAAATGCATGCATGCGTGTATTTTTACAAATGCGACTTTGGCTACCTAATATGCATTGGCAATGCTAGGAAATAGCACAAGATGGCACAATTGTTGGTGTATTTTTGCTGTGCAATCACCACCCTACACCGACTCTCGTCAGCCGTTGGGCAAACCAGGGTAGTCGGACGAGAGTACGCGGACTGAGGAGGGGTAAGACCCCTGTTCTGTTCCGAGAGGGCAAGGCCCTACACTATTCCACACTGTACGTTGAGGCATACCTACTAGCGGAAAGGACTTACTGCATGCCAGTGCGGAGTAGCTACCCGCGCGTTTATCACGTGTGCCGTAGTCACTGCTACGTCATGACCTTGACCTCGGGGTAGTAGACCGAGTATAGGACTACCACGGTGGTACTCCCCTGGCCAGGAGAGCACCACGTGGGCATCCTATATCATGGGAAGCTGCAAACAAAATCGTTCCTATAGGGAACCAGATGATTTAATTAATAAATCCTAATTAGAGATCTCTACGCACTCACATGTTTAATATGATTAGAAAATGGAAAACTTTATGCATGTTAATTCTTAGCCACCACTCTACTCAGCTTTAGCTGACTCTAGTCAGATATATTCTGTACAGGTCAAGGATTTGAGTAGCCCGAGCCACCGGTTGCTGAGGACGCTGGGCCTGGTCGAGCCTAGTTTTAGTTCCACTGCCTACTAGTGAGTTTTATAGTTTGTATTCTGTTACATGTACTCCTTGATGTGATGGCTGTAATATCACTGTTCTCTTTCCACCTGTTGAAACTTTCTTTTTTGCTTAGTTACTGTACTTGTGTAATTGTGGTTTGTTGAATGTTACTTAGTTATTTCTTGTTGGACGACTAGTTCTTGGGATAAACCAAAGTGAGCCAGTCTTAAATCCTGTTGGGATTTAGGACCAGGTCGTGACAAGATGGTATCAGAGCAAGGTCGTCCCGAGAAATGAACCAAGTAGTCTAGAAAACACCACATTTGTACATGTAACTAAGATAGCCATCAGAACTTTTCTCTTGGTTATTGTGTCCGAATATCACGTCTCCTCTTTGGTCAAACAGGCACCAATAATCTAGTTCCTCCTCGATCTTTGAGTGGGAAATGCCTCGCCAGGGAGCTATTTAGTCAGGCCGCAGACGTGGTCATGGCTGAGGACGTGGTCGCAGGGGAGGACGAGCGATGGCCGAAGATAGAGCCGCTCCACCCCTCCTCCCGGGCATCCAGGCCCCGGACCTCGCCCAACTGATCCGGAGTCTTATCCGGGAGGAACTCCATCAGCCTCCTCCTCAGCCTTCCCTTCCTAGGGATGTGGAGGGGGAATCTTCCGTGGGACAGGCAAGCCGCCACGGCGCTGGACGAGCTGTAGGGGGAGGGGGTGATCCTCTACCGCCCCCTTCAGACACTTCGGGGCACGAGTCTTCCTTGCCTGGAGGTGCATCCCTTCCTCCGCTACGGCTACACCATGAGGTCTTCAGCCAATTCAGGAAGCTGAAGCCCCCCTCTTGCAAGGGGGGAAAGCCCATCTAAGGCAGAAGATTGGCTGGAACAAATGGAGAAGATCTTTGACACCCTCTGTCCTCCTGCAGAATGCCACGTGGCCTTCGCCACATATCAGCTGGAGAGTGCAGCCCACAGGTGGTGGAAGGCGGTCAAAGGACAGGAGGAGAGAGAACTGACGTGGGACCGATTTGTGGCTCTCTTCAGTGAGTAGTACTTCCCACAAACATAGCAGGATCAGAGGAGGCGGGAGTTCCACACTCTCCGCCAAGGGGCAATGACAGTTAGCGTGTACCGCATGTGTTTCCTGGAGCTGTCATGCTTCGCCCCGACCGCCGCATCTACCGAGGAGGAGCGCCTATGGAGATATACCGAGGGTCTCTGACCCACCATCCGGGGGTACGTAAAGCCCCTAAAGCTGCCTACCTTCTCCTGCGTGGTCGAGGCTGCCATGACCTATTAGGAAACCAACTCGTCCGCATGTGATATTGATGGAGGAGGACGGAAGAGGCCCTACCCGCAGGAGCACTCACAAGGTCGTCGGGAGAGGAGGCACCAGACACCAGCAGGGGAATCGTCTCGTCCTGTGGGTCCACCAGGGACCTATGGGAGTCCCCGACAGGGATCGGCCGACTGCAGCAGACCCCTGCCCAGTCACCAGCAGGGACAACAGACAGAGGGAAGTCACGTACCCCTCTGCTATCAGTGTGGCCAACCGAGTCACATATAGAGGAATTGTCCATCTAGGACTGGAGCATAGTCGACGCTCCCAGCACCGAGCACTGGAAGCCGAACTAGCGGCCGCGGATTCCAGCCCCACGGAGGAGGACAGTAGTCGCAAGGAGGACACTGGTCCACTGCCTCCCACCCGACCTAGAGCACGGCTGTCTCTTCTGCACCAAGGACTGAATGGCGTGTTAACACCCTAACTCACGGAGATGCAGAGCTTCGGGCTATGTAGTGGCAGGTATGGTTACTATTTCCAGCAGACTTGTCTACACTCTTTTTGATTCCGGAGCTATGCACTCGTTTGTTTCTACAAGTTTCGCTGTCTGCATGGGAGTGAGCAGTGTGCTTTTAGAGGAGCCCTTCCTGATTAGAGGACTAAGTGGGCAGATGTTTATTGCCGAGGAGGTTCTCGCTGACTGTGAGGTCATGATAGGGGGTATAGTCTCCTGATAGACCTGATCATAATCACGATGGATGACTTCGGTGTAATCTTAGGGATGAACTGGTTGGCCGCATATCACGCCCTTGTAGACTATTTTGGGAGAAAAATTGTTTGCTCCATACCACGAATGCCTCCCTTCGAATTTCACGGCCAGCCTGTAGACGAAGGATACAGATGCATCTCCGTACTTCGAGCAGCGAAGCTATTGAGTCAAGGATGCGAGGGCTTCCTTGCTTGCATTATAGCAGAGTCCGGCCCTGTGAACAATATACAGAGTATTCCGGTGGTCTGTGAGTACCCCGACGTCTTCCTAGAGGAGCTGCCAGGACTGCCACCTGAGCGCGAGATCGAGTTAGAGATCTCACTAATACCAGGGACAAGCCCCATTTCTTCATCACTGTACCGAATGACCCCGCTTGAGCTGCGAGAGCTCAAGACACAGCTATAGGATCTGCTAGATAAAGGCTTCATAAGGGTTAGTGCCTCTCTGTGGGGATCCCCCGTCCTATTCGTAAGAAAGAAGGATGGTACTCTTCGGCTGTGCATTGACTACAGACAGCTGAACCGGGTCACCATCAAGAACAAATACCCGTTACCACGCATAGATGACCCCTTTGACCAGCTAAGGGATGCCACGGTATTTTCAAAGATAAATCTGAGGTCAGGATACCATGAGCTGAGGATTAGGGAGACCAATGTCTCCAAGACAGCCTTTCGTATACGGTATGGCCACTATGAGTTCTTGGTCATGCCGTTTGGATTGACCAACGCCCCTGCCACCTTCATGAACTTGATGAACCGCGTTTTTGGGCCATATCTGGATCAGTTCGTGGTTGTTTTCATCGATGACGTGCTTATTTATTCACGGGACCAGATGCAGCATAAGCAACACCTTCACATGATCTTGGACACCTTGAGGCAGCATAGACTGTATGCCAAATACAACAAATGAAAATTCTGGTTAAGACAAGTCACCTTCTTGGGCTATGTGATCTCAGAGGACGGTTTAGCTGTGGATCCAGCCAAAGTAGAAGCAGTACTCAAGTGGGAGAAACCGCGTTCGGTGACTAAGATACGCAGTTTCATGGGGCTGGCTGGTTATTACAAATGATTTATCCAAGGGTTCTCGCAAATTGCTTGTCCTCTGACTCAGTTGACTCGAAAGGACATACCCTTCGCCTGGACCGACGAGTGTGAGTCTTGCTTTCAGAAGCTGAAAGAGAGGTTGACTTTAGCTCCTGTACTCACCATCACTGACAGCAGCGGCGGATTCGTCGTCTACACAGACGCCTCGTTGTAGGGATTGGGGGGTGTACTTATGCAGCGGGGTCATGTTGTCGCATATGCTTCGCGGCAACTGAAGCCCCACGAGCATAACTATCCCACCCATGACCTAGAGCTGGCAGAATTCATCCTAGCATTGAAGACCTAGAGGCACTATTTGTACGGAGAAACATTCGAGATTTTCACTGACCAGAAGGAGCTCAACATGAGGCAGAGACGCTGGTTGAAACTCCTGAAAGACTACGATTGCAGCATCGCTTACCACCCGGGAAAAGCCAATGTGGTGGCTGACGCCCTAAGTCGAAAGGCGCCCGCCCACTTGGCTTGCTTACAAGCATGAAGTTAGAAGCTCATGGAGGAGTTGAGCAACTGGCGACTCCAGGAGACACAGGGGTATTGCGGTACAGTGATAGTCGTGAGGCAGGCACAACCAGAGCTGGTGGATCGCATCATGGTTAAACAAATGACGGACTCATACCTACGGGCACAACGGGACCGAGTATTGGCAGGAAACCCAGGAGATTTCTCTTTCACTGACGGAGTTCTGCGTATAAGGGGGCGCTTGTGCGTTCCTAGAGATGAGGAGCTGTTGAGGGAGCTCCTGACTGAGGCCCATGGATCCAGATTTACCATACATCTTAGAAACACGAAAATATATCACGACCTACGACGTGATTTTTGGTGGAGAGGCATGAAGCGGGATGTTGGCCTTTTCGTCCAGCAGTGTCTGACATGCTAGCAGGTGAAGGTCGAACATCAGAGGCCCGTAGGGCCATTGTAGTCACTTCCCATTCCAGAATGGAAGTGGGAAAGTGTCACTATGGATCTGGTAGTGGGGCTACCTGTGACACAGAGAGGGCACGATGCAGTCTGGGTGGTTGTGGATAGATTAACGAAGACAGCACGGTTTCTGCCAGTTCGAGTCACTTATGGACCAGCATAGTTGGCAGAGAGATGCATCAGAGACATAGTACGCTTTCACGGGGTTCCCCGCGAAATCATTTCAGACAGGGACACTCGTTTCACTTTCATTTCTGGACAGAATTTCAGTGAGCCTTGGGGACTTGTCTGAAATTCAGTACAACCTATCATCCTTAGACGGACGGACAGTCAGAGCGCACCATTCAGACCCTTGAGGACCTTCTGCGTGCTTGCGCATTAGATTGGAGAGGCTCCTGGGAGGGGCATTTGCCGCTGGCAGAATTCGCATACAACAACAATTACCACTCGAGCATTGGCATGGCACCATATGAAGCTCTGTACGGGAGAAAGTGTACGATCCCCTTGAGTTAGGTAGAGGTCTGAACCAAATGGGAGGTTGGCCCCCGTCTGATACGCCAGTGTCAGGAGGTGATCGAGCAGATCCATCGACGACTGCGTATCGTCCGGAGCAGGCAAAAGAGTTACACCGATCTGAAGCGTAGGGAGGTACCATTTGAGGTTGGAGATCACGCTTTTCTTCGTGTTTCACCAATGAAAGGTTTGCAGCGGTTTGGGATGAGAGGGAAGCTTGCACCGAGATATGTGGGACCCTTTGAGGTCTTAGAGCGGGTAGGACCTGTTGCCTACCGGCTTGCCCTTCCTCTCCAGCTTTCTGGAGTGCACAACATTTTTCATGTGTCCAACCTCAGGAAATACATCGTCGACCCCAGCCATGTCCTTACCACGAGAGCATCGAAGTGGGAAATGACCTAACCTACCCCGAGAGACCGATACAGATACTAGACCGAGCCATTCGGAGGTTGAGGCGGAAGGAAGTACCCCTGGTGAAAGTTCTATGGAAAAGCCAGCGGTACAAGGAGGCAACTTGGGAACCTGAGTCGGCAATGCGAGCGCAGTACCTAGAACTCTTCGAAGGTATGACTCTTCTGACCTACTTCAGTCCTCTTTAAGTTGTTATACCTACAACGTTATATTTTTCGCACCCTAGTCAGTTCAAATTTCGGGGACGAAACTTTCTTTAAGTTTGTTATATTGAAACGACCCACCACCCCTTGGCCATTTAAGACGTCTGTCCGGATGTCTGGGATGTTCATCAGACATCTGTCAGGATGTCTGGGATGTCCACCAAATGTCTAGAAATACTTTTAGCGCGCAGCGTACGAGCGCCATGCTTCCTCCCTCACCGCGCCTCACCACACCTCACCGCACCTCACCGCGACGCCACTCCTCACCCATGCTCGCCTCTCTGCTCCCCTCACCTCCTCTCCCTTTATATACTTCTTCCCCCTCCCCTTCGTTGCCATTCCGCAACCGAGAGCGAGTGAGAGCGGAGTGAAGAGCGGAGGGCCGCGCGAGGGCGAAGGCTACAGTGGCATTCTGCTGCAACACCTGCAGGCAAGGGGAGCCAGAGTGGTTATGTGGAAGTCATTTTTCCGCGAAATCAGACGGCCAGAGAGACACCCAGACGTCTCGCCAGACATCCGAAGGTATGGCAAGACGTCTGGTAGAGATCTACTTTCCGTACTTTTCCTCTCTGACAAGTCCTGACAGCGTACGTATGTGTCAGAGGATGGGAGCATAGCCGAGGCAATTTCAGACGTCCGGAAGCACTCCCAGACATCTGAGAAAGTCCTTGGACGTCAGATTTGAGTTTCAGACGTCTAATAGCAAAACTCCAAGAGTGGTATCCCTGAGAACTGTTTTAAGACGTCTGGGACCTTTCCCAGACGTCTGATTTCCATCTAATAGCATGTTTTGGGGCCGTGTAAGGCCCTGTTATTATCACTTTTACGCAAACGAACTGTCTCTATTTTCCATACAAGTTTCTCTATATAATGATACCTTATTTACATCCTTCTAAACCTTTTGGCCCATCAATTCGTGTTTAGGTCTCCAGTCCATTGGGTGTATGGGACCTGTGGAGACGTCGGGAGCCACTGTATGAGTCCCCATTCCACCCGGTTACCCAAAGAGAGTGGTTACAACCTTAAATCTCAAATTTAATACATGTGAGTAATCCTAGGACTTGAGAGGAACCCTAGGAAGGAATAAACATATATTTGAGAATAGATTCTTGAACTCTAGCTCTTGGCTTGAACACTAGGGTCAGGAGAAACTGCATGTGAATGATTGTGTAATCAAGAGCTGCCTGTTTTTAGCTAAAATGGACCCCTACTGCATGTGAATAATTGAGTAATCGAAACTGCCTGTTTTTAGCTAAAATGGACTCCTATTATAATAAAATGGAAATTAAGCTGTTGTCCCGAACATTCCAACCCGGATATGATAAAGAAATTCCTATACGAACCCCACGGGGAATGTAAACATGAACACCGTACCTCGAAGAACCAGATGGTTCTGGGAATTTGCTGCCTATGGACAGCTGTTAAGAGAGGTAAGCTGACCTTTGTGTACGTAGTACCAAAGAGAGCAACTATCCCTTGTAGTGTAGAGGGGAGCTTGCTGCCCTTGGGTTGGGACCCGGGGTGGGTTTGGCCACTCTACGATGACTCTTACGGGCCCTCGTGTACGTGGTACAGAGGTGAGCTACTTAGTGTGGGGGGAGCTATCTGCCCTAGGGGGCCCGGGGCTAGGTATGGCCACCCTACACAGACTCTCGTCAGCCGTTGGGCAAACCGGGGAAGCTGGATGAGGGTACGCTGACTGAGGAGGGGCAAGACCCCTAAGGTGCAAGACCCCTGTTCTGTTCTGAGAGGGCAAGGCCCTACACTGTTCCGCACTGTACTTTGAGGCGTACCAGTGCGGAGTAGCTACCTGCGCGTTTATCACGTGTGCCGTAGTCACTGCTACGTCACGATCGTGACCTCGGGGTAGTAGACAAAGTATACGACTACCACGGTGGGACTCCCCTGGCTAGGAGAGTGCCACGTGGGCATCCTATATCACGGGAAGCTGCAAACAAAATCGTTCCTATAGGGAACCAGATGATTTAATTAACAAATCCTAATTAGAGATCTCTAAGCACCCACATGTTTAATATAATTAGAAAATGGAAAACTTTATGCATGTTAATTCTTAGCCACCACTCTACTCAGCTTTAGCTAACACTAGTCAAATATATTCTGTACAGGTCAAGGATTTGAGCAGCCCGAGCCACCAGTTGCTGAGGACGCTGGGCCTGGTCGAGCCTAGTTTTAGTTCCACTGCCTGCTAGTGAGTTTTATAGTTTGTATTTTGTTACATGTACTCTTTGATGTGATGGCTGTAATATCACTGTTCTCTTTCCACCTGTTGAAACTTTCCTTTTGCTTAGTTACTGTACTTGTGTAATTGTGGTTTGTTGAATGTTACTTGGTTATTTCTTGTTGGACGACTAGATCTTGGGATAAACCAAAGCGAGTCAGTCTCAGATCCTATCGGGATTTGGGATCGGGTCGTGACACTACCTGATAATGGCGTAATTGTCGACCGAACCGTGGCTAGTCTTTGTTTGTTTTAGTGCTTATTACAGAAATATCATTTTGGTATAGATAAAATAGCTACGGTTGTCGTTGCCATTACAATTTTCTTTTTTTTTACTCGGAAATAGTTTCCCGAGGTCGAACTCAGGGAGCTACTGGAATTCTAGAAGTACAATGTTTCTTTATTACAAAAATAAGGGGGGGAGAGAGAGAGGGGGAGAAGTAGATTTCTGTCTCTTGGCTTTTTCTTCTTCTCTTCTCTCTCTCTTTGCTTGTCTTCTTCTTCTCTTCTTTCTCTTTTCTTCTTTACGGGTCTTCTTCCTTGGTCTTCTTCTTCTTCTTTGGCCTTCTGCCTTGCTCGGATGCAGGGCTTCTTCTTCTTCTTCCTATGGCCAAGTGTGACCTTCTTCTTCCTCTTCTTCTTCTTTGCTTTGTCTTCTTTTTTTTCTCTTCAGCTGCGGAACCTTCTCTTTTCTTTTTCTCCTTCTCTTCTTTCTCTTCAGAGCTTCATCCGTCGTCTGATATCTCAGTCAGACGACTTAAATGGTGGTCTGCTACAGTGCTTCCCCTTTCTTCCTTTGCTGCTTCTCCTTCTTCTCTTCTTCTTCCTTGGCCTTCTACCTTGCTCAGCTGCAAGGCTTCTTCTTCTTCTGCTCCTTTTCTTCTTCTTCTTGCGGCCAAGTCTGAATCTTTTTTTTCTCTCACCCTGTCCCTGCACAAAGCAAAACCAAACCCTTCCCTCTACCCGCACGTCTCTCTCTCTCTGCAAACCGCTCATAGGAAGCTCTCCCAGAGTCGGGTTATCGGGTCGGGTAGCGTACCCGGGATTAGGCGTACCAGCGTGTATGGTACGTGAGGAGTGCGCAGGTGGTGTCGGGTCGGGTCCGCCGGATCCGCGTGGTGAACTCGCGGACCGGGCAGGTGAGTGGGGTGCGGGACCTCACCCCAGGTGTCTCGAGGCAATTAAGAGAAAACACAAAATCAATTTAAATTAGCACGGCATTTTGAAAACTTACGATGTGGGACTATTCTGCTCGCCCTTCTCGCGTGCGCTCGCAGGAGAGCCACGACCTGGTCGCAGCAACTACGCCCTCGCCTCTCTTTGCAGACCTGCTCATTGCCTTCGCCCAAATCCCTGCAGCTTGCCTCAGCTGGGATCCTGCTACTGCAGGGCCTGGAGCTCACGTAGAAGCTCCTTTAGTCGTCGTCAATGGCGGCTGGGGCTCCGACCCTGTCAGACAGAAACAAGGCCTCTCGGCCTAATCAAACTACAGGGTGACCTTCGCCGTGGCACGGCGAAGGTGATGCAGGGTGTAGCAGGTTGCAGGATGGCCTAGGCGTGCGTGCCTAGGTCGACCTGTGACCGGAAAAGTGGGTGTGTTCGGTGGGGCTTTGTGTGGGTGTGGAGTGGCAGTGAAGGGGTGGAAGTGGTTCAGCGTGATGAGGTGGAGGTTTTGGGTCGGTTGGCGAGTCGTGTGGAGTGGCGGAATGATGGGGGCGACTTGCCAAAGGTTGGCCGGAGGCGTGGAAGATGAGGGTGGTCAGGCGTTGTCGAGGGGCGGTTGAACAAATTGAGTTGGGGAAAAGAAAGAGGGGAGGAAGGGAGATAACTGTTACCTACTTATAGGGACGAGGCAGGCCGGAGAAGAGCGGTAGTCGTACCGACTATGGCCGGAGAAGAAATACCCGGAGGGGGAGGGCGGCGGCGAGGAAGAGAGCAGGGGGCACGTGCTGGGTACGGCGCGACGCGGGAAGAGCCGGCGAAGGTGGCTCTGCTGCTGGTATTGCAGCAGAGCGACGAGACGGAGGAGGAGGAGCCGTCGGAGTTGGTGGGTTTCTGCCGGAGTGGGAAGAGAGGAATGGTTGGGGTTTTCTCCGTCAGGACCGAGCTACCCCAGTCGGCTGGCGACGCTGGTCCTTATAAAGGTGGTGGCAGAGGGGTGGGCGCAGGGAGGCGACGTGCCTCCCTCGCCGAAGAATGGCCAGGATTTTGACCCATACCTTCCGCGCGTTCGCACGGAAGGTGTGGGCGAGGACAGACGGCATGGTGGTGTCCATGCGACAGCAGACGTCGCAGGGAACACCAGGTTAATCTTGTAGGACGCCTCCCTCACCCTGCGCGGCGCCATGCAAAGTCGCCGGAGCATGGCGCTGCGCAGAGATTTGTTGGAGGGACCTGTATGCAAGGAACGACGAAGAACCTAGGGGCCAAAATGCAAGGGTTTCGAAAGTTGAGGGTCAAAAAGTAATAGATGAGGACCAAATTGCAAAGTTGGTCAAGAAGGTCTCTTCTTAGGCTCAAGTTTTTATGCATGACTAAATGGGACCTAAGGATTCTAATGGTGAATTTTATTTCTAGGTCAGTCCTCTTTTGACCGGCAAATTTACGTAAGAACCCAAATTAAATTATTAATTGGGCATGGTTCTCAATGTAGGTCAAAATGGGTTCCTAAGGCCAAATTGAAGGTTCTAAATCCTAGAGATTATTTTTATATGAATTTTAGAGGGTTGATTCGATTTTTACCCTACCTCGAACCTCGTGAATTGAAGTGGGTTTATTTTAGGATTATAGAATGTCATTTAATTCCTTGGAGTTGCTGTAGCCCTTGTTGGATAAGATCATCCCACTGTCCTTCTTATTAGGTTAGTTTGACCTATGTTTGGATCCTGAGTTACCCTGTTTACTGATTGTGTTGGTGAAATTGCATTTTTACCCCTTGTGACTTGTTTTCTTGTTAAACTTAGAATTCTCTGAGTCAAGTCTTTTTATGAGTTATGTAGGAGCTTTTTCTTTCATATCTAGGTTAGATTGTGCTAGTTAGGGTTCATGATGATGTTCTCATCATACCCCCATGCCTAGCTTTTGTTAGTCCCTTAGCAAAAACTTAAGGTTTTAACCTTTGTTCTAGACCATGATGTTTTTAATAACTTCAGATAAGTGCTTTTTCATTTGAACTTCGATTAGGTTAGAATGCTGACCATAGGCCTAAAAGGTACTCTAGTACCAACCAAGATCCAGATTTGTCTAGCCTCAGCATCAGTCCTTAGCAAAGGTTTTTAAGGCCCATAAGAACTAACCTATGGTCTATTGGACTTTTGTGGTTAAAGCACCCGTGCTTGAAATGATTTTAGCCTTGGCTCAGTTCGCAGTGCGTTTTGTAAGAGAGAGAGATAGAAAATTTTTCTGTTTGGAGAGTTTTCTCTCCCTTTTTTCTTTTTAATTCTAGCTTAGGATTGGCTTTCCAACACGATCTGTATCAGATTCCTTGCTCCCATCATCAATCCTCAAGGGTTCCTGGCAATCGATGCTTCGAGATAGCATCGCCCATGGCAACCCCTCGGAACCCTGGCTATTGAGATTTTGAGATAATCCCATCCATGGTGTTCCGTGGCTGAATCCAGACCCTGGCAATTGACACTTCGTGATAATGCTATCCATGGAATCTGAACCAGCAGAGTGCTTACATGCCCCCAGTAGGATATGTAAATATCCTAGGAGACAAGCACCGAGGAGATGATGTTTTGTTACGCATCTTCGAGGGGAATTTCCCACGTCTCCGCGTTGGGAACTCGTCCAAATCAACTTGTGTTGATTAACCGCTCCTACTCTAGGTGTACTTTTCAGAATTTGCGATGCTTCTACGTGATTTTGATTTTTACGCTTACTGAACCAGGCTGTGTGTGAGGTTAGGGTGCTTAGGTTACTGAGTCCCGTAAACCAAAAGTTAGTTAATGAGGCCAAATACTCCCTAAGCCTTGGACCTAATACTTAAGCTTTTCATTTTTCTCAACCTCTTGAGGAATGTCTAGATCTTAATGGGTACTAAGAGTCTATCCAAGAATGCCTAAAGTTTGCGTTCTTACTAATCTCACCATGCACTTTTCATTTCTTTTTTTGAATGAGGTCTAGAACTTAGGTCATTTCCTTAATTTCTTACTAATGACTATCACTTCTTTTTTTATATTTTTGTGCTCCTTATTCATTTTGTTTCTTTTCCTTCTCCTACAAAATTTCCTTTCTCCTCTTATTCTTTTATTCTTTTTTGAATTTTTTTTTAATTTTTATGGTGTTTTTAGCATATGTGAATTTTTTGTTTAAAACCTTTTCTTACAGGTTTTGCACTTTTATACCCCCCCATGCCTAAGGTTTGTAATGTCCTCATTGTGACTTAGGGGGTTTTTTATTTATTTAGTTCATTCCTTAAGACAGATGTTTTGATGAGTGAATGGGTTGGGATGATTTTTGCAGACGATTTCTAATCTCAGATGCAAGCGTCTGAGGTGGAGTCGGCTGTCTATAAGGGCGAACCTTAAGTGCACAAAGGTGTAAAGGTTTTAGGTTTTCAAGGAAAATGACAGGCTGCCTCCCGTTAAGCGCTGAGTTTTACGCCATCGGCTGGGCGCAATAAGCTAAAGGAGAATGGAGGATATAAGATGATTCAGCCAAATCAGTAGAAGTTACATCAATGAACGGTTTGAGTCTCTGACCGTTCACAATGAAAGGTTCGGAATCGTGGCTGAGCAGACTGATTTCGATGGCTCCATTTCCAAAATCCTATCGGATTAAGTATGGTCCGACCCACTTGGATCGCAACTTTCTAGGGAAAAGTTTGAGTCGGGCATCAAAGAGTAGGACCTTCTGACCAGGATGAAAGATCTTTCTCGAAATATGCTTGTCATGGAAGGCTTTAACCCGCTCCTTGTAGATTCACGAGTTCTCATACGCGTCTAGGCGTAATTCATCGATCTCGCTGATTTGAAGTTTTCTGTGGGTTCCAGCCTTTGAAAGATCTAGATTACAGTTCCGTACTGCCCAATAGGCTTTATGCTCCAGTTCGACGGGAAGGTGACACGCCTTCCCATACACCAGTCTAAGGGGTGACATGCCTAATTGGGTTTTGTGGGCGATCCTATAGGCCCACAAGGCTTCCGAAAGTTGGGATGACCAGTCCTTCCTGTCAGGCCGAACAGTGGCTTGTAGGATTTTCTTGATCTCCCAACTTGACAGCTCAGCTAGACCATTAGTTTGGGGGTGATAAGGAGTAGAGATTCGGTGAGACACCCCGTATTTGGTCATCAGTGACCTAAACTGAGCGTTTGTGAAATGGGTCCCCCCATCAGAGATTATAACACGAGGAATCCTGAACCTTGAGAAAATGTTTTGATGAATGAATTTGAAAACGATTTTGTAATTACAGGTTCAGGCCGGTATGGCTTCGATCCATTTGGACACGTAGTCCACAGCAAGCAGAATGTTTTTGAAACCATCCGAAACAGGAAAGGGACCCATAAAATCAATCCCCTAAACATCAAAGATTTCGCATATGAGAATCGGCTGCAAAGGCATCATGTCACGACGGCTCATGTTGCCCAATGTCTGGCAACGACTGCATGCCTTGCAATGACTGTATGCGTCTTTGAACAGCGTGGGCCAGTAAAAGCCGCACTGGAGGACTTTTGATGCGATTTTATGCCCAGAGAAATGGCCACCGCATGCCTGGTCATGGCAGAAAGAGAGAATATTGTTGATTTCCTCTTCCAGGACACATCTCCGGATGACTTGATCAGCACCTATGCGGAAAAGGTACGGGTCTTCCCAGATGTAATACTTGGTATCAGAACGCAATTTGTCTTTCTTGGCCTTCGGCCAATCAGATGGGATCTGATGAGATGCTAAGTAGTTTACTATATCAGCAAACCATGGAAGTCTAGTAGCGATAGTCAACAGGTGCTCATCAGGAAAATGTTCCATGATGGGTCCGAAAGGGTTGATAATCTTAGAAGGAAGACAGGACAAATGGTCGACTACCACATTCTGCCTTCCCGCCTTGTCGTGAATCTCGAGGTCGAATTCTTGCAACAGCAAGATCCATCGGATTAGTCGGGGCTTTGCGTCCTTCTTGGCAAGGAGATGCCTTACAGCCGTGTGATCCGAGTAGATGATGACGTGGGAACCCAGGAGATATGATCGGAATTTTTCAAGGGCAAATACTACGGCTAGCAGCTCTTTCTCCGTAACCGTGTAGTTATGTTGAGCCTCGTCAAGTGTCTTGCTAGCATAGTAGATGATCACGGGTTTCTAATGAGAACCTCATCATGAGCCATAACTAGCTCATTTTGACCTAATACAAAGGATAAAAGCTCCTACATAACTCAAGGGAAGGCTTAACTCAGAGAATTCTGAGTTTGAGAAGAAAACAAGTCATAAGGGGTAAAAATGCAATTTTACCAGTATAATCTGCATACAGGTCCAAACATAGGTCAAACAAATCAAATAAGAAGGAAAGTGGGATGATCTGATAAGGGCTACAGCAATTCCAAGGAACTAAATGATAATCTGTAACCTTAAAACAAACCCACTTCAATTCACGAGGTTCGAGGCAAAGTAAAAATATAATAAATCCTCTAAAATTCATAGAAAAATAATCTCTAGGGTTTAGAACCTTCAATTTGGCCTTCGGAACCCTTTTTGACCTACATTGAGAACCATGCCCAATTAATAACTTAATTTGGGTTTTTGAGTAAATTGACCGGTCAAACAAGGTTTAATCTAGAAATAAAATTCACCATCATAATCCTTAGGTCCCAATTAGACATGTATAAAAACTTGAGCCTAAGAGGAAACCTTCTTGACCAACTTTACACTTTGGTCCTCATTTATTTACTTTTTGGCCCTCAACTTTTGAACCCTCACATTTCTGCCCCTAACTCTCCTTCGTTCTTTGCATTCAGGTCCCTCCTGCCAAAACCTGACCAGCACCATGCTCCGACGACCTTGCGCGGAGCATGGCGCCGCGCAGGGTAAGGGGGAGGGTCTGGTAAGACAACCGGGGGTGCCCTGCGTCGTCAGCCGTCGCAGGAACACCCCCCTGGTCGCTGCAACCCACCATACCGGCCGGGCGAACGCACGGACGGTATGGGTCTCCATCGCCGGCGTCCTCCGGTGAGGGAGACACGTCGTCTCCCTCCGCCCTCCTCTCTGATTCCGCCTTTATAAATACCCCCGTCGCTCCGCCGTTCTGAGCAGCTCGGTCCTGACGGAGAAAGACCCCCACTTCCTCTCTTCCCACTCCGACAGGGAGCCCTCCAGCTCCGGCGGCCTCTCCCCTTCCTCCTCGTCGCTCTGCCGCACTACCAGCTGCAGGGTTGCCCTCCCTCGCTCTTCCCGCACCACGCCGTACCCAGCTGGCGCCTCTCCGGCCCTCTCCTCGCCGCCGCCCCTTCCCCGGGCATCTTCTTCTCCGGCGACAGTCGATACGACTGCCGCCTTGCTCCAGCCCCTTTCGTCTCCGTAGCTAGGTCAGAACTACTTCCCTTCCTCTCCTCTTTCTTTTCCAGGTTTCAATTTGTTCAATTAAGCCCTCGACCGACCTTGACCATCGTCACCCCCTTCGTCTCCGGCCACCCTCCGGCGAGACGCCCCCATCGTTCCACAGCCTCACACGCCTCGCCGACCCTCACCGAACCTCCGCCTCATCACACTGAGCACCTCCCACCCCTCCACTGCCACTCCACACCACCGTAACGCTCCCCCAAACAAACCCATTTCTCCGGTTGCAGTCCGACCTAGGGCTGCCGCCAGACACCGCCTTGCGGCTTGCCGCACAGCTCAACACCTTCGCCGTGCCACGGCGAAGGTTCCCCAGTAGTTTGATCAGGCCGAGAGGCCATATTCGTGTCCGACAGGTTTTGAGGCTCGACCGCCATTGATGCCACATTGAAGCAGCTTCTCCCGTGCTCCAGGCTTGAGGACTCCAGGTTTCCAGCTGCTGCGGATTACGGAGACTCCTGCGAAGGCAGCCAGCCAGCAACCGACGAAAATCGAAGCTGCAGCTGCAGAAGCAAGGCCGCGGTCTTCCAGCAGGTGCACGCGAAGAGAGGCCTCAGTTTAGTCCCACATCGTGTGCAGGCACAGGTAAACAAAGAAGAAGAACCGTGGAAGAAGAGAAGAAGAAGGCCGACGAAGACTGAAAGAAGGTGGAGCACTGTAGCAGCGGCGATTTAAGTCGTCTGATTGGAAAATCAGACGACGCCCTGCAGTAAAAGGACTGCAGAGAAAGGAGAACGAAGAAGCCGTGCCGCTGAGCAAGGGACCGCAAGAAGAAAAGCTTTATAGCTGAGGCAGAAAGAAGAAAGAAGAAAGGAGAAGCTGAAGAAAGGCAGAACTGAAAGAAAAGAAGATGAGGAGCTCTGAAGAAGAGAAGAAATAAGAAGAACAGAAGGCAGAAGAAGAAGACCACCAACAGATAAACAAAGAAGAAAAACCAAAAGCCAAAGAGAAGAGAAAACAAAGAGGAAGAAAGAAGAAACTAAATTTTTATCTCTCCCTCTCTCTCTCTTTCTTTACTTTTGTATTTTTTTTTTAATAAGAATTTGTATCTCTAGAATACAGTTTGCTCCCTGAGTTCGACCTCGGGAACTCTTTTATTTCTGAGTAACAAATTATATTAAACTGGTAATCACTTCTCTATACTATACTACGAAGAAATAATAGAACTATAGAGGAAGGTCGTCACCAGTTTTTGGCGCCGTTGCCGGGGAGCAACGGCGATTCTAGAGGTAAACATTCCTGTTTCTTTTAGTTTCTGATAATCTCCTCTCTTTGGTGCAGCTACAGGAAATCAAGAAGACAAGCAACCGCACGACAACCACTTCGAGGATAGGTAATTTTCTCCTCTCGCTATTAACCACTAAACTCTAAAGAGGAGGAAAAGAAAAGAACAAGCAATATAGGTCTAACCTGTCTTCTATACTTAGTAAACCATCAAAAGTTGCATGTTTTCAACCCAATATTCCTGCACACTATTAAGGGTACCTAAGGGCTAACACCTTCTTGACTGAGCCCTAATTACCCAACAAAGAGCTAACTGGACCAAGTAGAGCCAACCTAAGATTCAACACTAGGGATTTAGAGACACACTCCTTAAGCAAGAATTGAGAAAACCAAATGAAGTGTGCCCAAGCCCTTGTCTGAAAATACCTATTCAAAGAAAACCTAAAACAATTGGCTCTCTAAACACTTGAAGCCTAAAAGACAAGACCCAAAAACTCTCAAAGGAAACAAGAGGTAAAGTTGCCCCCTTGGGTCAACCAACCTTAAATTAGGTCACTCTTTGTACTCAAAGAACTAAAAGTTCAAGTGAAACCTTAAGCACCCTGATCTTAAAGTAAAAATTGGCAGACTTAAGAGGTCAAGATCCCCATTCTGGTCTACCTGGACCCGCAGTGACAAGAGAGGTCGGGTGGGGGAAACCCTGTAACCCGTGGGGACGCTCTATCGTGTAGGGGTCTTCGCGGGACTCACCCTCTCTGGCTGCCCAGGTAATTCTCAGGTGGACGATCTTTCTGATCAAGGGGTCCATCTGCCTCGATCCTCTATAGACACCCAACATTTTTTGGGTGTCTTGATTGGGTCCAGCACCTGCTTATCTCATCTAGTCCTTCAGTATTTTGCAGGAAGTCCATGAAACCCCCTATAGAAATTCACTCTCTCCGAGGCTAAGCCTCGGCTCCTTTGTTTTTGCAGAAATCATTCACATAGCCCCTCTTTCCTCTGATTCTGAACAAAGTCCCCTTCTTCCATCTTGATTCAAACTTCGATTCTATATCTTGATTCCACCACCTGATTCAAAGATGCAGCCTAATTACCTAGCAAGACTACCATGTAAAAAACCGGAATATCTGAGATCCATGAAAGATAAGATGATTGAGGATGCCCTTGAATTCTATGAAATCAAATATAAACCCTCAATACCAATAGAAAACATTCAGGTTGATGTCCCAACAACCACAGCTTTCATCATAAACTGTGCCCAAATTCTATTGACAGAAGTTACAAAAGGATCAACCCGAGATATGCTCATGACAGGATACATTGAGATAGAAAAATTACACCAATCTGAATACCTTCAATGCTTGACAAATCCTGTACTTTGGGAACAACACCAAGATGCCCTTATAAAACGGGTAGAAATGATGAAATCAGTAGAACAAATTATCAACCAGAAATACCCGTATATACCAGAAATAGAGGATGAACCATCTTGAAACAGTATTAAGGAACAATCCAGTTTCCCAGATCTCGGGACTGAGGCACAAAGTGGTTGTGGAATCCCAACCCAGATAGAAGACAATGTTGAATTAGGTTGGGATATTGCAGGAGAACACAATGATGAGCCAAACTTAGACCATGAATTGCCAAGCCTAGAATTCCAAAACTTCTGCAATAATGAGATCGGAACTGAACCTTTTGAGGGTATAAATTCCGCCCCTTATTTTGATAAGGTGACCCTCGAAGGTTATTCGGACTTAGGTTCTAATAATTCTACCTACATCCTAATCCTAGAACCTAGATCTGAAACTTATTGGGAAGATTATGAGGCCCCTTATGAGAAAGATCAAATTTTTACAGAATATGATTCCGGGCCTCTATTTGATGAATACCCCTCTCCAACATCTTCAGGAAATCTGATCGATTTTTCGAAAGTCATACCAATTTATGATACAGAGACTGAGGAGTTGGACGAGTTGGATTTTAATTGGGTCTATCCTACCAGCTTTGAGCTTGAGCTTAGACAGAATACCTTTATAAGCCCAGAATTGACATATAAGCTAGACCCCAGTCAGGCTGCTGATTCCACATCTAATAATTTTTGCTGTGGTGGAATTCATGATCATGAATCTCATTTTCACAAACTCTCCGACAACTTCAAATCCGACTATAATTGCGGAGAGACTCTCCTTCCTGAACACGCCAGGCCCATCTACGACCTCAGTTCACATGACTCTGACTCCGACTCTGAGGTCCTGATTCCCGAGATCACTGATAACACAGAATCATTCCTTTTTTATTCTCAGGAACCAAAAATAGAAAATGCCAAGAGTGATTGCAACCCAGAATTCAAATCTTTTCTCAATTCAGATTTCTTTCATCCTACAGACACTCTTCAGGCATTTGATAGTTACCCGGAGGACTCTCTACAGAAAATCACCTGTTGTTCCTTTCTAGAAGAGCCCTCATACACAGTTGCCACCTCGTCTGCACACACAGAACTAATCAAAACCTCTTCCCAACCCCGACCCGCAACCGGACTAAATTTCTATTCAGATTCACCTCTCACCGAGCCGATTGCATTTCCACATCGGGTTTCGAACATTGATCAGACTACATACCATGCTCTATCATTCTCTGATCACCCCTGTAGGGTTCCTGCATCAATCACTGATTATTCTACGGGTCCCTACTCTGACCAGGCTGATTCGACTCAGCCAAACCCTGCATTCACACTTCCACATCCATCTGAGCTTCATAGTATATGGTGGGTTCCACACCTTTTGATCTACATCTATCAACCCACCAGATTGATTGGGTTTGGGCTACATCATCAGCCTGTCGATCTGAACAAGCACCTGGTTGGACCAACCAGGCTCTTAATCAAGGTGCTTGTCTTACAAAACTCTGTTGATTTGATCATCCCCTCTCCATCGCATTTCCTGCTTGGCTGAAGGCATCAAATTTAGCGCTCAACGGGAGGCGGCCCGTCATTCTCTTTGAAAACCTAAAACCTTTTCTGACACCTTGCCGCACTTAAAGTTCACACTTTAGGACAGTAGAAATCGTCCGTAAAATTCAACCCGACCCATTCACTCATCCAAATTTCTGTCTTAAGGAATGAACTAAGTTAAATAAAAACCCCTTAGGTTACAATGAGGACATTGCAAATCTTAGGCATGGGGGGGTATGAAAGTGCAAAACTTGTAAGAAAAGGTTTCAAACAAAAAATTCACATATGCCAAAAACACCATAAAAATTAAAAATTTTCGAAAAAGAATAAGAGGAAAAGAGAAGGAAATTTTGTGAAGGAGAAGGAGAAAAGAAACAAAATGAAAAAGGAGCACAAAATTATGAGAAAAGGTGATAGTCATTAGTAAGGAACTAAGGAATTAACCTAAGTTCTAGACCTCATTCAAGAAAATAACTTAAAAGTGCATAATGAGATTAGTAAGAACGCAAACCTTAGGCATTCTTGAATAGACTCTTAGTACCCATTAAGATCTAGACAATCCTCAAGAGGTTGAGGAAAATGAAAAGCTTAAGTACTAGGTCCAAGGCTTAGGGAGTATTTGGCCTCGTTAACTAATTTTTGGTTTACGGGACTTAGTAACCTAAGCACCCTAACCTCACACACAGCCTGGTTCAGTAAGCGTAAAAATCAAAATCACGCAGAAGCGTCGCAAAAAAATTCTGAAAGTACACCTAGAGTAGGAGCGGCCGATCAACACAAGTTGATTTGGACGAGTTCCCAGTGCAGAGAGGCGGGAAATCCCCTTGAAGATGCGTAACAAAATATCATCTCCTCGGTGCTTGTCTCTTAGGATATTTACATATCCTACTGGGGGCATGTAAGCACTCTGCTGGTTCAGATCCCATGGATGGCATTATCTCGAAGTGTCAATTGCCAGGGTCTGGACTCGGCCACGGAACACCATGGATGGGATTATCTTGAAATCTCAATAGCCAGGGTTCCGGGGGTTGCCATGGGCGGTGCTATCTCGAAGCATCGACTGCTAGGAACCCTTGAGGATTGATGATGGGAGCAAGGAATCTGATACAGACCGTGTTGAAAAGCCAATCCTAAGCTAGAATTAAAAAGAAAAAGAGAGAAAACTCTCCAAATAGAAAAATTTTCTATCTCTCTCTCTTACAAAATGCACTGCGAACTGAGCCAGGGCTAAAATCATTTCAAGCACGGGTGCTTTAACCACAAAGTCCAATAAACCTTAGGTTAGTTCTTGTGGGCCTTAAAAACCTTTGCTAAGGACTAAGTCTGAGGCTAGACAGATTTGGATCTTGATTGGTACTAGAGTACCTTTTAGGCCTATGGTCAGCATTCTAACCTAATCTAAGCTCAAATGAAAAAGCACTTATCTGAAGCTATTAAGAACTTCATGGTCTAGAACAAGGGTTGAAACCTTAAGTTTTTGCTAAGGGACTAGTAGAAGCTAGGCATGGGGGTATGATGAGAACCTCATCATGAGCCATAACTAGCTCATTTTGACCTAATACAAAGGATAAAAGCTCCTACATAACTCAAGGGAAGGCTTAACTCAGAGAATTCTGAGTTTGAGAAGAAAATAAGTCAAAAGGGGTAAAAATGCAATTTTACCAGTATAATCTGCATACAGGTCCAAAAATAGGTCAAACAAACCAAATAAAAAGGAAAGTGGGATGATCTGATAAGGGCTACAGTAATTCCAAGGAACTAAATGATAATCTGTAACCTTAAAACAAACCCACTTCAATTCACGAGGTTCGAGGCAAAGTAAAAATATAATAAACCCTCTAAAATTCATAGAAAAATAATCTCTAGGGTTTAGAACCTTCAATTTGGCCTTCGGAACCCTTTTTGACCTACATTGAGAACCATGCCCAATTAATAACTTAATTTGGGTTTTTGAGTAAATTGACCGGTCAAACAAGGTTTAATCTAGAAATAAAATTCACCATCATAATCCTTAGGTCCCAATTAGTCATGTATAAAAACTTGAGCCTAAGAGGAAACCTTCTTAACCAACTTTACACTTTGGTCCTCATTTATTTACTTTTTGGCCCTCAACTTTTGAACCCTCACATTTCTGCCCCTAACTCTCCTTCGTTCTTTGCATTCAGGTCCCTCCTGCCAAAACCTGACCAGCACCATGCTCCGGCGACCTTGCGCGGAGCATGGCGCCGCGCAGGGTAAGGGGGAGGGTCTGGTAAGACAACCGGGGGTGCCCTGCGTCGTCAGCTGTCGCAGGAACACCCCCCTGGTCGCTGCAACCCACCATACCGGCCGTGCGAACGCACGAACGGTATGGATCTCCATCTCCGGCATCCTCCGGCGAGGGAGACACGTCGTCTCCCTCCGCCCTCCTCTCTGATTCCGCCTCTATAAATACCCCCGTCGCTCCGCCGTTCTGAGCAGCTTGGTCCTGACGGAGAAAGACCCCCACTTCCTCTCTTCCCACTCCGACAGGGAGCCCTCCAGCTCCGGCGGCCTCTCCCCTTCCTCCTCGTCGCTCTGCCGCACTACCAGCTGCAGGGTTGCCCTCCCTCGCTCTTCCCGCGCCACGCCGTACCCAGCTGGCGCCTCTCCGGCCCTCTCCTCGCCACCGCCCCTTCCCCGGGCATCTTCTTCTCCGGCGACAGTCGATACGACTGCCGCCTTGCTCCAGCCCCTTTCGTCTCCGTAGCTAGGTCAGAACTACTTCCCTTCCTCTCCTCTTTCTTTTCCCGGTTTCAATTTGTTCAATTAAGCCCTCGACCGACCCTGACCATCGTCACCCCCTTCGTCTCCGGCCACCCTTCGGCGAGACACCCCCATCGCTCCATAGCCTCACACGCCTCGCCGACCCTCACCGAACCTCCGCCTCATCACACTGAGCACCCCCCACCCCTCCACTGCCACTCCACACCTCCGTAACGCTCCCCCAAACAAACCCATTTCTCCGGTTGCAGTCCGACCTAGGGCTGCCGCCAGACACCGCCTTGCGGCTTGCCGCACAGCTCAACACCTTCGCCGTGCCACGGCGAAGGTTCCCCAGTAGTTTGATCAGGCCGAGAGGCCATATTCGTGTCCGACAGGTTCTGAGGCTCGACCGCCATTGACGCCACATTGAAGCAGCTTCTCTCGCGCTCCAGGCTTGAGGACTCCAGGTTTCCAGCTGCTGCGGATTACGGAGACTCCTGAGAAGGCAGCCAGCCAGCAACCGACGAAAATCGAAGCTACAGCTGCAGAAGCAAGGCCGCGGTCTTCCAGCAGGCGCACGCGAGGAGAGGCCTCAGTTTAGTCCCACATCGTGTGCAGGCACAGGTAAACAAAGAAGAAGAACCGTGGAAGAAGAGAAGAAGAAGAAGGCCGATGAAGACTGAAAGAAGGTGGAGCACTGTAGCAGCGACGATTTAAGTCGTCTGATTGGAAAATCAGACGATGCCCTGCAGTAAAAGGACTGCAGAGAAAGAAGGAGAACGAAGAAGCCGTGCCGCTGAGCAAGGGACCGCAAGAAGAAAAGCTTTACAGCTGAGGCAGAAAGAAGAAAGAAGAAAGGAGAAGCTGAAGAAAGGCAGAACTGAAAGAAAAGAAGATGAGGAGCTCTGAAGAAGAGAAGAAATAAGAAGAACAGAAGGCAGAAGAAGACCACCAACAGATAAACAAAGAAGAAAAACCAAAAGCCAAAGAGAAGAGAAAACAAAGAGGAAGAAAGAAGAAACCAAATTTTTATCTCTCCCTCTCTCTCTCTTTCTTTATTTTTGTAATATTTTTGTAATAAGAATTTGTATCTCTAGAATACAGTTTGCTCCCTGAGTTCGACCTCGGGAACTCTTTTATTTCCGAGTAACAAATTGTATTAAACTGGTAATCACTTCTCTATACTATACTACGACGAAATAATAGAACTATAGAGGAAGGTCGTCACCAGTTTCCCGTCAACTTTCTACCCTAGGACCGCTCCTACAGCAAAATCAGACGCGTCGCACATGATCTCAAAGGGTTGAGACCAGTCAAGGGATTGTAGGATAGGTGCCTGGGTGACTCAGTCACGAAGGTTTGAAAAGGCTAGTGTGCATTCCCTGGAGATTTCAAAGGGTACATCTTTAGAGAGAAGAGAAGTCAAGGGGCATGTGATTTTCGAGAAATCAGGAATGAAACGACGGTAAAAATCGACATGCCCCAGAAAAGAACGGATGTCCCTGATCGAGCTAGGCATAGGAAGGCGAGAGATCAGATCAACCTTAGCTCGATCCACTTGGATGCCCTTTTCCAAAATTAAATGTCCCAGGACAATTCCCTCAGGCACCATGAAATGGCTCTTTTCCCAGGAAAGAACCAAATTCACATCGATGCACCGCCTGAGTATCTAGACCAAGTGTTGGAGGCAATCGTCAGATGATGCTCCAAAAACTGAAAAGTCATCCATGAAGACTTCCAGATAGTCACCTGCCATATCTGAGAATATGGCAAGCATGCACCGCTGAAAAGTAGCAGGTGCATTGTAAAGACCGAAAGGCATCCCTCGGAATGCGTACGTTCCGAAGGGGCAGGTGAACGTGGTCTTTTCTTGGTCCTCTGGATGGATTGCCACCTGGTTGTAACCGGAGTACCCGTTAAGAAAGTAGAACCTATTTCCCGCTAGTTTCTCAAGAATCTGATCAATGAAAGGTAGTGGGAAATGATCCTTCTTCGTGGAGGAATTGAGTCGGCGGTAATCTATATAGACTCTCCACGAGTTGGCTAATCGGGTAGGAATGACTTCTCCGATTTCAGTAGTTATAGTGGTGAGTCCTGCCTTCTTAGGCACGACTTGAATTGGGCTCACCCAACGACTATCGGAGATCAGGTAGATGATCCCGGCATCTAGCCACTTGATGATCTCCTTTTTCACGACCTCCTGCAGATTGGGGTTCAAGCGTCTCTGATGAGTGCAATACGAGGGACTTATTCCAGTCAGATCATCGAGAGTCCACCCGATGGCTTTGCGATGTTGCTGGAGGACAGCAATCAGACGGGATTCCTGTTCGGGATTGAGGTTGGAATTGATAATCATAGGAAGGGTCTGATTAGAACCCAAAAAGATGTATTTCAAGTGAGCAGGAAGGGGCTTTAGTTCGAGGATGGGGTTATCAGCAGCGGCGGGTGGTTTAGAATAGACGTGAGGTTCAAGGGTAGGAGCTACTGGGTTGTCCAAATCTGGATTCGACTCCTCTATTTGCGGGTCAAGATCTTTCTGTGGTTGATGAGGTATAATCAGGTCATTCTGGAAGTGTGTTTCATCAACCAAAGCTCTAATGTCACAAATTTGTTCGATGACACCGCAATTGATTCCTTGTTGGGCCTTAAATATATTAATTTTCAGGGTTTGATTCCCAAATTTGAGCTCTATTTGGCCCTCCTCATAGCTAATGTTGGCTCTAGCAGTAGCCAAGAAAGGTCTCCCTAAAATGATTGGTGTATCCCTAGGGTTCTCAAGTGCGTCTATGTCTAAGACTATAAAGTCTACAGGAAAGTAGAAATCCCGCACTCTTACAATAACATCCTTGAGAATTCCTTTTGGTGACTTTATAGATTGATCTGCTAATTGTAATGTCACCTCAGTGGGTTTTAGCTCAGATTCTTCTACATGGTCAAGTAAGGATGTGGGTATCAGATTGATGGAAGCACCTAAGTCTAGCAACGCTCTATCAAATTGGGTATCACCTATCTTGCAGGAAATCAGGGGAGTACCAGGATCTTTAGCCTTGGGTGGGAGTCTGCTTAGGATTACAGAGCTGGCTTGCTCTGACAGAACAATTGGACTCCCACTCTTGGTTCATGGCTTACGCTGGGGTATACACACATTCTTTAAGAATCATGCGTAAGCTGGTACGTGGCGGATTGCATCCATCAAGGGGATGTTTATGTGGACCTGCTCAAAGAGCTTGACCAGGTCCTCCTCAGGTGCCACGGGCTTGGTAGTCTTCTTTCCCTTGGTCAAGGCCTCGGGAAACGGAACCTTGGTTGGTTCTTCTAGGATAGGTCCAGGTCTTTGATCTGGAACAGGGATAGGAACGTCCTGGATTACCGTCCTAGGCTTGGGATCACTACCAGGCTTGGAGTGGTTTGGATGAGGTGGGTCTTGGGTTTCTGTACCACTACGGGTTGTCACGGAATTAAGTCCTGCCTGGTTTTGGTTGGGATTGGGTAAGATGGGTTGCTGATAACCCGCAAAAGAAGTGGAAGCCTCCATCCCGTCGGGTGAAGGAACAGAGGGAGCCTGATAAATCATATGGGCTTGGCCCGGGTTTGGGTTCATAACGCGTCGCTGGGTTGGCACATTATTCGGGTTAGTAAGGAAGGGGTTGGGAAGGGAGAGTATCTGGCTGACGCGAATTTGCCAACTAGGCCAGCTGATTTCGGACCTCTGTAAGCTCGTTCTTGTGTTGTTTTTGGATAGCCGCATTCGTTCTTTGAATGTCAGCCAGGGTCTGAAGGATAAGGGACATTTGATCCTGATTTGGCCCGGATGGATAAGTAGGGTTGGGCCTAGGCTGAGGCGGCTGGTAAGGATGAGGGGGTTGTGGGCAAGGCTGAAAGGGTGGTCTTTGGGTTTGGGAATTTCCCGCCCACTGAAAGTTGGGATGGTTTCGCCATCCAGGGTTATAGGTGTTGGAGAATGGGTCGTTCTGGATGGCGTTGAGGTCCTCGCAGGTCTGAGGAACCTCCAGAGAGTCAGAGAAAGGGGGAATGGAATTTCCTGGGCTGGCATAGAGAGGATCGGATGGTGGATATGGATCCATCCCAGGAGAAGATCGATGGAGAATGTTTTGCACGGTCTCCTGTGTGGAAGGAGGCTGTGCAAAAGAGCTATGCGCAGAGGTGGCTCGCTGCAAGTGCTGAGTCAGCTCATCCACCTTTTCAATGATTGAGACCTTGTCCAATCGACTGGCCATTAATTCCAGGTCGACTGATGCGGACAGGCCCTGCGTCTCATGTGCTCCCCTAAGATTCGTCGATGCGCGGGTATTTGTCCTGTCGAATAATCCCATGGAGTCATTATTGATGGAGTTCTCGCACATGTTTTTGAGAATCTCCCACACGGTGTCCTCATGTTGACCCATGATATTTCCTCCGCAAGTTGCATTGATGAAAAGACGGATGTCTTCACGGAGTCCCTGGTAAAAAGATTGGACTTGTTCCCATTTAGGAACTCCATGATGGGGGCACTTTCTCATGAGATCCTGAAAGCGATCCCATGCCTCGTGGAGAGGTTCCCCCGTTTGCTGAGTGAAATGAGTAATCTGATAGCGCAAGGCATTGGTCCGACTAACGGGAAAGAACTTTTTCAAAAATTCAGACTGAAGTTCTTCCCAAGTGTTGATTGGCCGAGTCTGAGTTTGATACCAATGAGCGGCCTTGTCCATAAGAGAGAAGGAGAACATCTTCATGAGAAGAATATCCCGATTTTGTGCATCTGACCCAAAAGTTTGGGCCAGCTGTTTGATGTGCTAGAAGGGATCTTCGGAATTAAGCCCATGGAATTTAGGTATAGCATGAATCATATTGGGCTTCAATTCGGAATCAGGTCCTCCAGTCGGGATTCTGACTAGAGGCTCAATGGCCACCGCAGCAGGATTATAATGGTCCCGCATCATAGGACGCTGCGGTGGGTGCACAAAGTTTTGGAAGAGGTCATTGAGTCGCTGGAGCTGGTGCTCCAGATTGTTTTCTTCCTCAACTGGCTGAGCCATGATGGGGGAAGAAGAAGAGCTTGGTTCAGAATCAGATGAGAGAATAATGGGGTGGGGTTGCTGCGCAAACACGGGCGTCGAGGCTTGGCCTTGACGAGAGTGAATTCCTAAAGGAGGTCTTAAGGGTGGTCTTAAGGACCTCCTACCGTACATGCACTATTGGAATAGATGAGTTTAGAAGGTGCTGGACCCAATCAAGACACCCAAAAATTGTTGGGTGACTACAGAGGTGCGGGGCAGATGGATCCCTTGATCAAAAAGATCATCCACCTAAGAATTACCTGGGCAGCCAGAGAGGGTGAGTCCCGCGAAGACCCCTACACGGTAGAGCGTCCCCACGGGTTACAGGGTTTCCCCCACCCGACCTCTCTTGTCACTGCGGTTCCAGGTAGACCAGAATGGGGATCTTGACCTCTTAAGTCTACCTCTTTTACTTTAAGATCAAGGTGCTTAAGGTTCCACTTGAACTTTTAGGTATGTTTTTGTGAAAAAGGTGACCTAATTTGAAGGTTGGATGACCTTAAGGGTCAACTTCACCTAGTGATTTTGAGAACTTATTAGGTCTTGTTTTTATTTTTTTTAGGGTTCAAGTGTTTAGAGAGCCAATTTGTTTAGGGTTTTTTCTTAATAGGTATTTTCAACCAATGGCTTAGGCACACCTCTTTTTGGATTTTCTCAATTCTTGATTAAGGGGTGTGTCTCTGAAACCCTAATGTTAAATCTTATGTTGGCTCTACTTGGTCCAGTTAGCTCCTTGTTGGGTAATTAGGGCTCAGGCAAGAAGGTGTTAGCCCTTAATTACCTTTAATATTGTGTGCAGCAATAGTAGTTTTGAGAACATGCAGCTATTACTACGTATGAAAGACAGGTTATACCTATTTTTTCTTTCTTTTTCTTCCTCTTTAAAATTTTAGGGTTTAATAGTGAGAGGATAGAAGTTACCTGTCCTTGGAGTGGCTGAGGTGCGGCTGCGTCCTAATTTTTCCTGTACCTGCACACAAAGAGAGAAGAGATTATTAGAAACTCACAAATAGAGATTTTATAACTTCTATAATAGCCGTTGCTCCCCGGCAACGGCGCCAATGATAATGGCGTAATTGTCGACCGAACCGTGGCTAGTCTTTGTTTGTTTTAGTGCTTATTACAGAAATATCGTTGTGGTATAGATAAAATAGCTACGGTTGTCGTTGCCATAACAATTTTTTTTTTTTTACTCGAAAATAGTTTCTCGAGGTCAAACTTAGGGAGCTACTGGAATTCTAGAAGTACAATGTTTCTTTATTACAAAAATAAGAGAGAGAGAGAGAGGGAGAAGTAGATTTCTGTCTCTTGGCTTTTTCTTCTTCTCTTCTCTCTCTCTTTGCTTGTCTTCTTCTTCTCTTCTTTCTCTTTTCTTCTTTACGGGTCTTCTTCCTTGGTCTTCTTCTTCTTCTTTGGCCTTCTGCCTTGCTCAGCTGCAGGGCTTCTTCTTCTTCTTCCTACGGCCAAGTGTGACCTTATTCCTCTTCTTCTTCTTTGCTTTGTCTTCTTTTTTTTCTCTTCAGCTGCGGAACCTTCTCTTTTCTTTTTCTCCTTCTCTTCTTTCTCTTCAGAGCTTCATCCGTCGTCTGATATCTCAGTCAAACGACTTAAATGGTGGTCTGCTACAATGCTTCCCTTTTCTTCATTTCCTGCTTCTCCTTCTTCTCTTCTTCTTCCTTGGCCTTCTACCTTGCTCAGCTGCAAGGCTTCTTCTTCTTCTGCTCCTCTTCTTCTTCTTCTTGTAGCCAAGTGTGAATCTTTTTTTTCTCTCACCCTGTTCCTGCACAAAGCAAAACCTAACCCTTCCCTCTACCCGCACGTCTCTCTCTCTCTGCAAACCGCTCATAGGAAGCTCTCCCAGAGCCGGGTTATCGGGTCGGGTAGCGTACTCGGGACCAGGCGTACCGGTGTGTATGGTACGCGTGGAGTGCGCAGATGGTGTCAGGTCGGGTCCGCCGGATCCGCGTGGTGAACTCGTGGACCGGGCGGGTGAGTGGGGTGCAGGACCTCACCCCAGGTGTCTCGAGGCGATTAAGAGAAAACACAAAATCAATTTAAATCAGCGCGGTGTTTCGAAAACTTAAGATGTGGGACTATTCTGCTAGCCCTTCTCGCGCGCGCCCGCAGGAGAGCCACGACCTGGTCGCAGCAGCTGCGTCCTCGCCTCTCTTCGCAGACCTGCTCATTTCCTTCGCCCAAATCCCTGCAACTCGCCTCAGCTGGGATCCTGCTGCTACAGGGCCTGGAGCTCGCGTAGAAGCTCCTTCAGTCGTTGTCAATGGTGGCTGGGGCTTCGACCCTGTCAGACAGAAACACGGCCTCTCGGCCTAATCAAACTACAGGGTGACCTTCGCCGTGGCACGGCGACGGTGATGCAGGGTGTAACAGGTCGCAGGACGGCCTAGGCGTGCATGCCTAGGTCAACCTGTGACCAGAAAAGTGGGTGTGTTCGGCGGGGCTTTGTGTGGGTGTGGAGTGGCAGTGAAGGGGCGGAAGTGGTTCAGTGTGATGAGGCGAAGGTTTTGGGTCGGTCGGCGAGTCGTGTGGAGTGGCGGAATGATGGGGGTGACTCGCCGGAGGTTGGCTGGAGGTGTGGAAGATGAGGGTGGTTAGGCGTTGTCGAGGGGCGGTTGAACAAATTGAGTTGGGGAAAAGAAAGAGGGGAGGAAGGGAGATAACTGTTACCTACTTATAGGGACGAGGGGGGCCGGAGCAGAGCGGCAGTCGTACCGACTGTCGCCGGAGAAGAAATACCCAGAGGGGGAGGGCGGCGGAGAGGAAGAGAGTAGGAGGGCACGCGCTGGGTACGGCGCGACGCGGGAAGAGCCGGTGAAGGTGGCTCTGCTGCTGGTATTGCAGCAGAGCGACGAGACGGAGGAGGAAGAGCCGTTGGAGCTGGTGGGTTTCTGCCGGAGTGGGAAGAGAGGAATGGTTGGGGTTTTCTCCGTCAGGACCGAGCTACCCCAGTCGGCTGGCGACGCTAGTCCTTATAAAGGTGGTGGCGGAGGGGTGGGCGCAGGGAGGCGACGTGCCTCCTTTGCCGGAGAATGGCCGGGATTTTGACCTATACCTTCCGCGTGTTCACACGGAAGGTGTGGGCGAGGACAGACGGCACGGCAGTGTCCCTGCGACAGCAGACGTCGCAGGGAACACCGGGTTCATCTTGCATGACGCCTCCCTCACCCTACGCGGTGCCATGCTCCGCGCAAAGTCACCGGAGCATGGCGCTGCGCAGAGATTTGCAGGAGGGACCTGTATGCAAAGAACGACGAAGAACCTAGGGGCCAAAATGCAAGGGTTTCGAAAGTTGAGGGTCAAAAAGTAATAGATGAGGACCAAATTGCAAAGTCGGTCAAGAAGGTCTCTTCTTAGGCTTAAGTTTTTATGCATGACTAAATGGGACCTAAGGATTCTAATGGTGAATTTTATTTCTAGGTCAGACCTTGTTTGATCAGCCAATTTATGTAAGAACCCAAATTAAATCATTAATTAGGCATGGTTCTCAATGTAGGTAAAAATGGGTTCCTAAGGCCAAATTGAAGGTTCTAAACCCTAGAGATTATTTTTCTACGAATTTTAGAGGGTTTAGTCGATTTTTACCCTGTCTCGAACCTCGTGAATTGAAGTGGGTTTGTTTTAGGGTTACAAAATGTCATTTAATTCCTTGGAGTTGCTGTAGCCCTTGTTGGATTAGATCATCCCACTTTCCTTCTTATTAGGTTAGTTTGACCTATGCTTGGACCCTGAGTTTCCCTGTTTACTGATTGTGTTGGTGAAATTACATTTTTATCCCTTGTGACTTGTTTTCTTGTTAAACTCAGAATTCTCTGAGTCAAGCCTTTCTATGAGTTATGTAGGAGCTTTTTCTTGCATATCTAGGTTAGATTGTGCTAGTTAGGGTTCATGATGATGTTCTCATCACTACCCGTACGCTTATCGCACATGCGTAGTCCCTACTACGTCTAGACAGTGACCACGGGGTGGTTGACTGGGTGTGGGAGTACCACGGGGGACTCTCCTGGCCATGAGAGCACCACGTGTGCCTTTTACTCTTCGAAAAAGACTGCAATCAAGATTGTTCCCATGAGGAACATGCGAGATCAAGAAAGAGATCCGAAAGTAAACCAATGGGTGAAAAAAAATGACTTGTAAAATAAAAAAATTGGAAAAGATAAATTTACCTGTTAGCCTTTACTGCTTAGTTAGTTGGTTACCACTCTACTCAACGTTCGCTGACTCCATTTACTCATAACCCTTTTCAGGTCCAGGAGTTGAGCATTCTGAGTTACCGACTGCAGAGGGCGTTGGGTCCAGTCGAGTTGAGCAGTAGTTCTTGCTGTAATTGTACTTCCTTTTGCTAGTGAGTTTTAGACTGTTGTTACCGTTTCTATTTCTGTACTTTGTTCTACTTTACTGTTGTGGTGGTGATATGTACTGTTAGCAGCTTTTACTTCCTCTACTGCTTGTACTCTTTTACTATTAATTACTTAACATAGTGAATGTGGTTTACTTTCCTATTTTTTGGTTATTTCTAGGTGGACGACTAGATCTTGGGATTAGTCGAGTCGAGCCGGTCTCGTGTCCTGTAGGGATTCGGGAATCGAGTCGTAACACTATACCTAACCCTATACCCAATGGGGCGGTTAGCTCCCCCCTACACTAAGTAGCTCACTTCGGGACCACATACATGAGGGCCAAACAAGAGTCGACGTAGAGTGGCCAAATCCATCCCAGGTCTCAACCTAAGGGGCGGCATGCTCCCCTCTACTCTAAAGGGATAGTTGCTCTCCTCGGTACCATGTATACGAGGGCTAGCTCACTTCCCTTAACCAAGTCCGAACAGCCGCCCATAGGTGACGTGCTTCGAAAACCATCAGGTTTTCCATACTATCGTATTTGTTGAACCATTTTGCGAATCGCTATGCTTACGTGTTTGGTTTTGGAAAACCTGTCGTTGTAGTTCTAAAGCGAAGAATTCGTGTTCAACAAATAAAATTTATACCGAAAAGAATTCTGGGTCGAACACAGCGAGGCTACGTTGATCTATATTCGCAATTATATTTTTTTAGGATTTTTAAGCAAGGCGATATAATTACAATGGAGCTATCAGACTAAAAGAAAGAGAGAGAGAGAGAGAGAGAGAGAGAGAGAGAGAGAGAGAGAGAGAAAGAAAGAAAGAGAGTGCATTCAATGTTTCAACTGTTTATACAATCAAACTAAATAAAAGTTACACTAGAAAGCGGGAAATCAATTACACTATAAAGCAGGAAAATTCTACACTAGAAAAACTGTAAATAAGAATGGGAGAAAGAAGTTATCCTCCTCGACGATTGCTTGGAGGACGAGCCGGACGGGATGACGGCTGGACGAAGGAGAACGAAGCAGGACGAAGCAGAAGAACGGGAACGAAGCAGCATGCCGTCGTCGTCGCGGGATCCACTTCCGAAGGGGAACGAAAATTGGACTTTATCTCGCGAGAAGCATCCTGGGTGTGGGACAAGCTTCTCTTGTGCTTTGGAGGGGTAGAGAGGAGAAAGAAGGGATGAGAATTTCGTATGGAGGGGGCTTCTTTTATAGTTGCAAGGAGTGGGGGCAAAATGGACATTACAACTTCAAAATAATAAAAGAGGGGTCTTTAGTGACGGATAAATCCGTCACTAAAGCCCTCAACGTGGGCGTCATGGACGGCTCACGCGCGCCTCCTCACCTGATCACGCGCTTAACGGCTTGCGCACGTTCGCCGCTTTTCAGCCGTCCGATCGCAAGATCGGACGGCTTAAGATGCGTCTCCACCAGCTACGTTGCGTGCCCGCCCGCGTGCGATCGCGCGTCCGCCCGCGCATTCAATTGCGCGTGGACGCTATCGGGCGCGTGCGGCCGTCCGATCTCCATCTGACGCTCCACCCGCGCCCAATCGCCGCGCCTTCCAGCCCCTCTCCACGGCTCGAACCCGCGCCCGGCGCTCGCGAAAGCGCTCTCGACCACTACGCTATTGGGCGCGGATGGTTGAGCGAACGCTTTTAAGCGCGAGCGCCCACAGCCGTTGGATTAAGATCCAACGACGGAGAGCGATCGGGCACGGGGCCTTCACAAGATGCAAGCGGCCGTTTGGGCGACTGAGATGGCGCCACATGGTACTATCTTGGCCGTCCATCTTCTGGAAGTTGTAGATGATGCCACGGATGTCGGATTGACTCAATTTTTGTGTTGTTAGGCTGCGATCGTCGATTCGAATTCATCCATGCGGTCGGATTTATCATCTGAAGTGCAGATTTACACCATCCTGGCCCTTGATCTTCTAGGGTTCCCGGGTCACTATCTGATGCTACGGATGCCTGATTAGGGCGATCTTGGAGTCGTTGAACTCCAATCGTCGCCCTTATCACATCCATACGGTTGGATCTTTGATCCAAGGCCCTGATAAAATGTTTGCCCTATCCAAGCACATAAAAGGAGACAATTAACCTCCATTTTATTCAAACTACTCTAAATGCAAGATGATGCATGTAATGTAATATTTATATCATGAAATGCAGTCCTATGCTTAAGAACATGCATAAATAGACATTTTAAGTAGTGTAAATGTGTTTACATCATACCCCCATGCCTATCCTTTTTTAGTCCCTAGAAAAACTATATGCTATTTATAAAAGAATTAGGTTGGATTATTTGGACTTGAGTTGTTTTTCAATCATTAAGAAATTGTCTACTTAGGAACTGAACTTTCAAAGACACAACAGTGCCTGGGTATCAGCCAAAATGCAGACCGCCTCAAGCCCTCGCCTTATTAAAAGAAAATTTTCTTTTTCTCTTTTTCTCTTTTCTAATTTTTTTTTTTTGGATTTTCAAATTTTCTGGTTTAAGAGTGGATTTCTACGGCCATTCAACTCACCCAAAATTTGATGAGAACCCTAAGCCTTAAGCATCTTTTTGTGATTGTGATAGACTCGTTGACCGGCAGTTAGAATGGACTTCGGATTTCTACGCCTCTAGGTGACCTAAAAAAGAAGTCTGCCTAAAGGTGTATCTTTACAACCGGTAGCTTTCTCCCTACTTTTATTTTTTAACGGGGTCAACACAAGGGTGAATCCAGTGTATATCTCCCCAGTTTATTCTACTTCTCCGCTTCTTCCTAAGTGTTTTGGGAATTTTTAGTGCATTTTCTGAGCTGGGTTCTGGACAACCGGTCGATGAGCTGTTACCACCGACAACTTGCCAGCCATACTTGTGCGGCGAAGTGTGGTTTATTTCTTTTTGTTCTTTTCTCCTTTTCTTTTTGATTTTTTTTTATTTTTTTAAATAGGTGGCTTCCCTGGTCTAAGATTTACCTAAGGGCAGGAAAAAGAGAAAGGTCTAGTGACTGGGCTCCGGACAACCTACCTATGGGCTGTTACTCAAGATAACTTGCCAGCCATATCACCGTAGAAGGTTCATTAGCTACCCAATTTCCGTTAGAATTGCCAAACAACGAGTCAGTGCAAAGAAAGTGTGTAGATGCTTAAGACTCAAAATTCTCTCAAATCAGAGGGCGGGTTGATAAGTCGTGTACTTATCACCCAAACTTATTTACTCCAATTACGAAAGAATTAAGATGGCGAGGACTCGAAAGACAAATCCACATTTTAATGGATACATAGGCTGATTAAGTCTAAAGACCTGAAGGGTCTTTGTGTTCAAATCATAATGTAGTATTTCCTAAGATTGAAAATTTTCTTAAACCTAAATTCTCTTTCCTAATTCCAAATTTTTTTTTAATAAAAGAAAATAAAACAAATCTACGGAGCTGACGAATGAATTCAGAGATGAATATCGACCCCCCCATGCCTATCTAATGCAATGTCCTCATTATATTAAAAAGACATAAAACAGAGTGGAAAAGCGTAGAAAGCACCTGAATTACGTGAATGTCAGGTTCGCTCCGAGATGAAAACTAAGAAAAACTGTATATGTGCTGAGTTTAGTGCCTTAAGCCAGGCACACTATACAAGGAAAAGAAATAAAGAATTCACAAGTGCAGGTCATAATTAGAATGAACAGAAGAATCCTCTGACCTGTCAGCAGAGGTCCACAGATGTGGACCAGATTGTGGTGCAGACCCACACCCCATAATCGAGAATATCTTAGGTTCTGGATAAAAATTACCCAAAACCTAAAATCAGAATGCAAGCGGGGTCGGGCCTGCGATTTATGAGGATGCAACCCAAGACCAAAAAGTCAGGTTACAGAGAATTGAAGCTCAAAAGGATAATCGTTGAATGTGTGCTTGAGTTGAACATCCTCGAAACAAATGTTGTAAGGGTTTTGATTTGATGAATTTAGCTTAAAAGGAACCCTTCGACATAATCTTCCATTTCCTCCAAAATTAACTTCCTAAATCAAAACTTCCCAGCTCCTATCCTCCTCATTCAGCATATCAAATTCCAGGACCTCTTGTATATTCATCACCCCGTCTGAAATCTCCAAGTCTAAATGATGTGGCAGAATTAAAATTGACTTGGGTCTAATTATCTCAGAATTAGAATCATCAATAAGCTCAACAGGGTGTAACTGATAATCAGGGCATTGAATTGATTCCTCCAGAAAATGCGATTCTGGATCCGTAATGTGTACCCTAATAAGATCAGTATCCTCAGTTATTGGGCTATCAAATGATCTTTCAGATTCCTCATGCCCAATCGTCTCACAGAAATCATGTTCAGAAAACTCGCGTGAGACTTCGCAACTTGAATCTTCACCATCAGGATCCGTATCAATGTATGTCCCAAAATCATTTGTCACTTTCTGTTCCAAGGAGACATACGTTTCCTCGTAACTTGGCTTAGGGATCTCAGGTGAAGAAATCAGATCATCCTTAATTGGTTGTTTTAATTCAATCTGGTTAGCCTCGTAACACGTGTCCCCCCAACAAGTGCCTGAGCAGGTTCTGTCATTGGCTTTCCTGAAGAGGGTTCATCCTGAGAATTATTCCAAGATTGAATCAAAGCAACCACGAATCTCATCCTCAATTTCGCTAATTTCTCAAGTAGAAACTCACCCGGGTTCTTATCCTTAACATTTTGGAGCCAATCCAACAAAGACTTGTTTAAATCATCAATCATTTCAATTAGGGGCTCCAATCTCTCAATGCAAGGTATTGGCTGAACTTCTAAAGATTGAATGATATTCCTCAAGTTAGCCAGAACCTTATCTTGAACCTGGTTAGCCTGAACCAAATGAGTTGGTTCAGGGTTGGGCGGGTTTGACATCAATGCAGAGGAATTCACGAATTGAGATTCGTTATACCCTTCCTGATAATAGGTCATTTCAGATTGTTGAAAAGATGGTGATGACCTAAAGGCAGTGAAATCAGAGGATGGGTAAGGATCGGTGTATCCTTCTTGATTGTAGATCGTATTAGGTTGTGCATGAAAGGAAGATGATCTATAATCGATGTAGCTCTGAGAAGGATAGAAATCAGAATCAAAGTGTTCATGGTTAGACCCTAAACACAGGGGTTCGGAATTGTATCCCCAATCTGAATTATCCCAACTGACTGATGGTTGATTACAATACGAGTTGGGATAATCGTCATGTTGAGGATAATTCACAATAGGAGGGAAAGAGCGGGAATGCGTGAAATATGTGGAAGGATTCATGAGACACGGGAGGAAGAAAGGTGCCCTGCAATACAAACAATCAAACCTGTCCTTAAATGGGTTAGCCTACAGACCTACAGACTCCCAAAACCCGTCTTGAGATAAAGGAACGATTTGATCTAGTTCTATATGTTCAATCCAACCAGTTAGAAGGAGGTACTGGGGAGAAGGTTCTTCCTTCGGCTTGCGCCTTCGGTTCCTAGTGTACCCCCCAGCCGCGATCGTTTGACTCTGCTCCCCTAGCTAGACATCAGATTGAACAGTAGAAATAGACTAATCGAAAATAATCTCGTTCTGGGTTCTGAAGAGCGAGTCCAATCCTTAAGGCCAACGTCTACTCTTGTTTTATTTAGGGCTAGGTTTGAATGTGCTTTGGAATGTGATGGTCCCTTTAAATGGGTTGTTCCCTTAATGATTGATTGATTTGTGTGTGCGTGTACAACCAGTGGTTTTCAAGCAAGATTATTTTTGATGTGGTGAATTTTAAGGTTCAAATCTTACTTAGTAGCTTTTAGGGTTTCAAATTAGGTAAATTGCAATCAAGTTTCTAGGCAAACCAAGTTGTAAAACACGGGTGAAGATTATTTTCCTTTAAAATCAGAAAGAAAGTGGAGTTCCTGGAATATACCTAGATTGAAAACCTTAAGGAGGAGTTACTTGATGAGTTGATTTTAAATAAAGTGGTGTGGCCTAAACAACTCAAACAATTGGCCACAAATGTACTACTAAGTTAGGCACTCAAAAATGGTTAACCTAGAATAATTTCTACTCTGTTATGTGTTGCTTTGTGTGTACCGGTTCCACAGATCAGAACCCGGTTGAGTAGAAAACAAATCAAGTTGATCAAGTGCCTTGAATGTGGGTGTGTGTTGTGTGTTTGTTGAAAATTACCCCACAAGATTATCTTTTTGTTATTTTTTTTATGGATGAGGGTGGAATGAATGTGAGTGAAAATCCAAATAACCAAACTATTCCTAAGATTTATGCAAACACCTAGGTTAATTGGGATTTGGATTTAATGTGGCGAATGAAATCTATGGAGGGGGAAAGAATGGAGGAGCACTTACAGTTGTCTTCAACTGCACTTTACTCCAATCTACCGCTTGTTGATTCCTTGATGGAGGTCTCTGCAAAACAATAGACACAAGAGAAAGCTAGTTAGAAAACAAATAAAGTGCAAGAAATGCGAAGGAAAGATCGGAAATCGTTGCCTCCCCGGCAACGGCGCCAAAATGTTGAACCGTTTTTGCGAATCGCTACGCTTACGTGTTTGGTTTTGGAAAACCTGTCGTTGTAGTTCGAAAGCGAAGAATTCGTGTTCAACAAATAAAATTTATACCGAAAAGAATTCCGGGTCGAACACAGGGAGGCTACGTTGATCTATATTCGCAATTATATTTTTTTAGGATTTTTAAGCAAGGCGATATAATTACAATAGAGCTATCAGACTAAAAGAAAGAGAGAGAGAGAGAGAGAGAGAGAGAGAAAGAGAACATGAATTCAATGTTTCAACTGCTTATACAATCAAACTAAATAAAAGTTACACTAGAAAGCGGGAAATCAATTACACTATAAAGCAGGAAAATTCTACACTAGAAAAACTGTAAATAAGAATGGGAGAGAGAAGTTATCCTCCTCGACGATTGCTTGGAGGACGAGCTGGACGGGACGACGCCCGGACGAAGGAGAACGAAGCAGGACAAAGGAGGACGAAGCAAAAGAACGGGAGCGAAGCAGCACGCCGTCGTCGTCGCGGGATCCACTTCCGAAGGGGAACGAAAATTGGACTTTATTTCACGAGAAGCATCCCGGGTGTGGGACAAGCTTCTCTTGAGCTTTGGAGGGGTAGAGAGGAGAAAGAAGGGATGAGAATTTTGTATGGAGGGGGTATTCTTTTATAGTTGTAAGGAGTGGGGGCAAAATGGACATTACAACTTCAAAATAATAAAAGAGGGGTCTTTAGTGACGGATAAATCCGTCACTAAAGCCCTCAACGTGGGCGTCGTGGGCGGCTCGCGCGCGCCTCCTCGCCTGCTCACGCGCTCAACGGCTTGCACACGTTCGTCACTTTTCGGCCGTCCGATCGCGAGATCGGATGGCTTAAGATGCATCTCCGCTCACTGCGTTGTGCGCCCACCCGCGTGCGATCGCGTGTCCGCCCGTGCATTCAATTGCGTGTGGACGCTATCGGACGCGCACGGCCGTCCAATCTCCATCTGACGCTCCACCCATGCCCAATCGCCGTGCCTTCCAGCCCCTCTCCACTGCTCGAACCCGCGCCCGGCGCTCGCAAAAGCGTGCTCGACCACTACGCTATGGGGCGCAGATGGTCGAGCGGACACTTTTAAGCGCGAGCGCCCACAGCCGTTGGATTAAGATCCAACAGCGGAGAGCGATCGGGCGCGGGGCCTTCACAAGATGCAAGCGGCCGTTTAGGCGGCTGAGATGGCGCCACGTGGCGGTATCTTGGCCGACCATCTTCTGGAAGTTGTAGATGGTGCCATGGATGTCGGATTGACTCGATTTTTATGTCTTTGGGTTGCGATCGTCGATCCGAATTCATCCGTGCGGTCATATTTATCATCTGAATTGCGGATTTACACCATCCTGGCCCTTGATCTTTTAGGGTTCCCGGGTCACTATCTGATGCTACGGATGCCTGATTAGGGTGATCTTGGAGTCGTTGAACTCCAATCGTCGCCCTGATCACATCCATACGGTTGGATCTTTGATCCGAGGCCCCGATAAAATGTTTGCCCTGTCCAAGCATATAAAAGGAGACAATTAACTTCCATTTTATTCAAACTACTCTAAATGCAAGATGATGCATGTAATGCAATATTTATATCATGAAATGCAATCCTATGCTTAAGAACATGCATAAATAGACATTTTAAGTAGTGTAAATGTGTTTACATCAGTATTCTTGGTTTCTTTCTAAATTCCCTATAGGGTTCGTACAAAGATTTTCTTATTTTCATATCTAGTTCGTTATACGTAAAACAAGAAACTCAAATTCCACCATTTATTATTCAGTACAAGCATGTATTTCTATTTATGATGTTCATTATAGGTAGTACAGGCAGCTCTTGGTTTGTTTCTTTTCAGGAAGCTTCACGGTAACTTGATCATTCATTAACTATACATGCATTTCTTCCAGTTCTAGTGTTCAGTTCACAATCCTAGGATTCGATCGAATATATTCTAAAGTAGCATGCATTTATTTATTTTCAGTCCTAGGATTCATCGCACAACCTAGGTTCAACTAATTCTACACATGCAATTTAATTATTAATTCCGAGATTAGTATGAGAACCACTCTATAAGGGGAGTTGGGTGGAATGGGGGTTCGTATAGTAGCTCATGATGTCTCCACAGATCCCGTATACTCGATGGACTGGAGACCTATGACATAGATTGACAGGTCAAATGAGCTCAAAATGGTATAGACAATGTATCACTATGTAGAGAAACTTGAACTGAAACTAATGACGTTTCGTTTGCGAAAAACAGACTTCATTTGGACCCTTAGTGGGCACAAAAATACCAACCCTTATCAAAATCAGACGTCTGGGAAGAGTCTCAGACGTCAAACGATCTCAGGGACTCACCTTGCTCGGAGCACCTTTTCCGGACATCTGGAACTCTGTGTAGACGTCTGAGGGTGGCTTCAGACATCTGGAGACACTTCCAAACGCCTGAGACTGCCTCGATCCTTGCACCAGCGCGCTTCCTAATCCTCTAACATACGCATGCACACGGTCAGAACTTTGGCAGGAAAAATAATCAAGAAAAATGCACTCTCAGACGTCTAAGATTACCTTCGGATGTCCGACTCGACGTTTGGAGGTCACCCCAAACGTCTAATTCTGCGGAAAAATGATTCCCAAGCCTTTTCCTTGCCGTAGTAGCTGCAACACCACCTCACTCCCTCTGCTCTCCACTCTCCCTCTCCTCTCGCTCAGTTGCAGGGCTCCTGCAGTAGCTCCGCCCCTCCTCACAGAGATCTCTCTGGCTTCCCCTCTGGATCCCCCTGTTGCTGCTCCTCGCTCTCCGTCGCCTCCTCCTCTCAGCTGTGGTGTGGAGAGAAAGGAGAAGGGGTGGGGGTTTATAAGGATGCAGGAGAGCATGGGGGAGGAGTGGTGTGCGGCATGGAAGAGAGTGAAGGGAGATGGCATCGTAGGGTGATGGTACCAGCGTGCGTGAGAGGTGAGGGGAGAGGAGAGGGTATGCGTGGGTAGGGGAGTGGTGGTGGGGAAATTGCGAAGATGCCCCTACAATTTTCCACTCCCCCTCACAAACCCTACAACAAAACCTAGGGGGTTAAAAACTGCACAAAAATTCATACGAATTCCAAAAATGCCAAACATTGCTAAAAAAAAGATCATTTCAAGGCGATATATACCACGCATTATCATTGCATCTGCCTTTTAGATCAATTGCGATGGCTACATTCCTATCATCACTGGTGCTCGACGTAGTGGCCTAGACTTGGACGTCAGAGGCAAGGTTTGCCAGAGACCAAAAGCCATGGTAGGTGTGTCTTCAGCGACGATTGCCTACTAGTGCCCATTGTACGTTCTTTGAACTGCCCTTTTTTTTTAAAAGATAGTAAAACTTTTACTGCTACATAATCGGAAAAACATGGGCCAAACAGGCTGGCACAATCACCCCAAACTAATCTCCAAAAACCCCCTGTCTAGAACATTCAATAGCTAGGGAGTGAGCAAAGGTAATATATCTTCTGGGAACATAGGTTAAAGATATTAGCCTATGGTTGGAGAAAGTGCCTTGATAGCAGGAAATGAGACTCTTCAAACACCAAAATGGGGTGGTTTGCCCAGAAATCATAGAGACAAGAACTTTACAATCACTAACTAGCTGGATCTGGTAGCAATCAAAATAAGTTGCCCACTAGAGTTCCTGTTCAATGGCAAGGCATTCAGCCAAAGGTGCATCATCTGCAGGCATGGGGAGAGCCTTTACAGCAAATAAATGTCCATCAGAGAGGAAAGCAACAATTGCCCAGATAGCACGTCCATTCTTGTACGCAGCATCAACCTGTATATGGATAGCAGCTTTAGGCAGGGAGATTGGTGCATCACGGGAGAAGGTGCTATTGGTGATAGAGAGCATATTCTTGATATGAGAGGAAAAGGCAAGAGACTTCAACTATGCTAAAATTTGAAGTGGGTCCAGCGTTGATCTTCGATATTTGGTGTTGCACCTAATCCTCTAAATCTAATAAAGAGTGCAATAAGCATGATTGCCATAGGTACGAAATAAAGAGTCATTTTTCAGTCCCTCTTTGATGAGCTAAATCAGATGTGAATTTATGTTAGTGACACGAATACCAAACTCAAAACATACAACTCTGGCGAAAGGACGGGTAAGAAATAAATGGTCCAAGGAGTCTTGAGAATTTAAGCATAAGGGTAAAATGCCATCCCCACCCAATCACCTTGCCACCATTTGACACGGAGGGAGCGCATCACAAAGTATTTTCCAGATGAACAAGAGAACTTGTGGAGGAAGTGTGGTCCTCTTCCATGGAGTAGTGAAGGAGAAGCCCAAATTTTGCTCATAAGAGGACCTGGTAGCACAAATCTGATGGTAAGCTAATTTGATTGAAAAAATGCCCTTTGGGTGTGGCATCCAAACCAACTTTTCAGAGATAGTGTTGTTGATTCTGAGGTTGGATATTTTTTCTATATCATTCCGCAAGAAATTTTCTTGTAGTGCAGAGCTATCCCATGAGCCATCATGAGAAATCGAGTCACTGACATGGACAACTGTGGGAGAACTGTTCTCTAGTGGAATCAGTGCTGATTTCCAATCCATCGATCTTCCCAGATCAAGGTATTATGTCTGTTCCCTACCATCATGCCAACAAAAGGTTCCATTGACTTCTTGCATTGTGTTATAGCCTTCCACATATCGGAAGAACCCTTTGTGTTTGTACATTTCCAAAGGGCCTTATGTGAGTAGTATTTTGCTTTTAAAGTGGCTGACATCAAGGCAATAGGTTCATGAAACAGTTTCCATATAATTTTTTGGATGTAGGCGACGTTATTGTCTTCTATCAGTCGAATTCCAACACCTCCAAGCCTCTTTGGCATAGCAATGAATTTCCAGGCCTTTGGATAGAATCCATAAGCATGAATATCCTTCCCCCACTAGAAATTTTCAATTAGCTTATCCATGGCGTGGCAAGTATGTGGTGGTAGCAACTCTGTTGCCATTTGATAGGTTGGAATTGTCGAGAGAGTCGAAGTGATTAATATTGTCCTCCCAGCATGCGATAGAGATCTTTGTTTCCACCCCCCAAGCCTCTTGATAAGCTTCCCCATGACATGATTATGTAGCAAATGCTTGCTTCTATTATCATTGATTGGGCTCTCCAAATACATCTTGCGTGACTTTCTATCATCATGGAGAAGTGGTTGTAATATTCCAGTAGTCTAAGGATTTTTTGGGCTTCAAGAGGGTTTGCTACTCTAAAAATAATCGTGTCATCGGCATGTTGACTTTTAAGTATTGTAAACATTGAAAGAGGCTTGGAATTTGGGACATTGGATATTAGCCGCATACAAGTAATCGTGAAGGTTAGAAAGGCAATAGAGAGGAAGAAGACGATAAAAGGCTTTGCTTTGAGTGCATACTAAGTATTTACCGACATTATCTAAAAATTTTTAAAAATTTCTCAACATTTCTTTTCACTCCATATCACCAAAAGTCATTGTTAAATCATTATACACTTCAGGATGAATGTAGCAAGGATTCATGTGCTTCCTTCAAAATATATTGTAATGTTCATACGTTGCTAGGAACACAAAATCCTTCATGAAATCTTATTGCTCAATCATCTTCTGCGCAGAATCCTTCCACCTTTTCTTGTTTATTCTTCCCCACCCCCCAGCTTCTCCCTTTAGTAGTGCCGAGTACCTTTTGTTGAGGTTGGACGATTTGTTATCAATTTTGTTTATTCTACATGTCACATTTTACTTATTATGAAATGTGCTTTGACAATCAATTTCCATGCTACCAATTCTTTCAGCATCTAGCTTGCAGATCAGTAACCATGCATGATTGATGGCCTCTTACTTAATGTATCTACTCCGTACCATGTTTTCATTCGTAAGGTCATATTCATAGTATTGTCCAAGTCCTTAAATGCCTTTTGTCCGCATGTAATCAAAATTTCTTGTCAAAAGGATAATTTTTTCATACTTTTGTTTAATCGATAAATTAATTATTTAACTTGTCACTTAATTTATCTTCGATTTACATTGGATTAAGTGAATGTAATTCGACGTAAAATTATTTCATAAGATGGAATAATTTTAACATATCAAAATATCTAAATAGATTGACTCATTTATTTCACTATTTATTTTATTTCTTCAACTTATTCTACAAATTTATTTCTCTTATCACACAGAATCTCGAAAAATATATTATAACTTGTAGATCAAGGTCATAGCTCAAAATGCCCATAGCTCTTTTCTTATGTCTTCAAATGTCAAGTAATAAAATCCATGACTTTATTTTTTTTAATTAACACTCTCCACAACCCACGGTGCAAAGAGTTAATATATACCAATTCCCCTTCTGCTGAAGAAATACAAATTACTTTATCCAGATAAATCTTTCTTTAACTCTCGAAAACTTAACTTGATGCCCTGTCCATTTGTATTTGGAGTCTTCTGTGCAAAGTCGGTTAAAGATAATGCCCTTAAAGGAATTTTTGTTAAAACAATTAAAGCTAATGTCACCTTAAAAAACTTTTGTTAAAACATCAATAATATGGTACTAATCTGAAGTAAATTTTACTTTTATCACCGTCTTGCTTTGCTCTCATCTAGCGATCGATTCTATGGTGGTTGGTTAAACTGAAATGCCTTTATCTTATACTATTTTGCTAGAGATCTAAGTTTCATGTATCAAAATTTATACTATTGAAATAAAGTTTGCGATGCAGTTTGATTGTGTACGTGTCTATATGTATACGTGAACTCTCACGTACACTCTCACATCATCCAATTTCAATTTTTAATTTCATCCCATTATTTAAAGAAACCCTCCAACTCCGCAGCTCCGCCAACACCACTCCACACCTCCAAAAAAAAACAACATAATTCTAGGTTGAGTCGTTGCTTCAGACATTGTTTGTCATCAAGGAAGTATATCCACAAGATAAAAAATAGGAAAATGTGAATAATGATGTACGAAATAGTATTAAAAAAATAATTAATAGGTAATGAAAAGAAATAAAAAATATAATATTTTTTATATGGATCGCATTACATTTAAACAAATTATTATATTATTTTAACTTAAAATATATAGGTGATAAATAATTTTATATTGGTGATAAATTATTTTGAATGATTTTATATTGGTATAAAATAATTTTACATCGGTGATAAATTATTCTAATGTATCTTTGCATCGGTTTAATCTTATTTTAAATCGATATAAAATTATTCCAATGGTAATTTTATCTGTGTAAAATGATTTTAACTTATTGATTTAGGACTTAAGATTTAGGTTTAGAGTTTAGGATTTAAGTTTATAGAAAGTGAGTTTTCACTTGAAATGTGATTTTTATGTAAAGTGATTTCGAAAATGATTTGAGTGGTTTACACCTTTACAAAAGTGATTTGTTATTGATTTCAACAGTAGTGTTATTGATTTCAACAGTAGTAATCTCATCATATGTGAGTATTTTTTGTTTAAATAAAAAGGAGATATATCAAGTGACGAACATATTCACGTTATTATGTATAATTTTTATATTTTTCAACCCATATCTTATCTAAAATTATGGGCTTATACCGTGATGACCGACCATGCCAGCAATTTTTTTTTCCAAAAAATAAAAATCATAAAGATAACCCGGTAGATGAGGAAGAAGATCATGCTAGACATAACCATATCCACTAAAAAATTGCAAAGTTGCCTAAGAAACTTTGCCGCCGAGTGCATGGATAGGGATTAGGTTACGTGGACCTTTGCATTACCCACCCCCAAGCAAGGGTTAGAAGCCATTAAACAAAACCAGATGAAGCCAGACATGCCAAGGTTATTATTTGCAGGTATGTATTGACCAATTGAGGGGGCCCAATTTGTGTGGTGGGGGTGGGGATGGGGGGTGGTGGCGCGGGGGGAATGGGCAGCTACAAGAATATCAGCAACTAAATGATGTGGGGTCCCCTTTTAAGTAATGGCGAAGCATGCAAGTGGAAGACCACATCACATGCAATGCCCTCTATGAAGACCCCTATGCATTTTGACAAGACAATGACAACCCAAATCCCATCCGGCAGCCAACGTGGACTCTTAGCCATAGACCACAAATATTATTATTATTATTATGATTTTTAAGTGCCGCCTCTTCGAGAGCTTATTTAATTGGTCGGTGATATCTCGCTGAATATATAAAGAATATACGACCTCTTACTTGGTAGAATATCCGCCTGAAATTTAGGTGTCGTTTGTTAGGTGGATTAACATAAGTGTAATTTTGTTTCATCCTATCTTTGGTATAAAGTTTAACACGCCTGTTATCTCAAAAATTAAAATTCTTTTATTCTTTCATTCTATTTTTGATCTTCTGTAATTTCTCTATTCATTCCGTAAGATGTTTGATAATGTGTTGCCATGCATTTTAGTATAGCCATCTGAATTGCCGGCCACTCCAACATGACAATAAGGAAAATTGACATCTTATCTAGGACAGACCCTTTTGGTTGTCCACGCCATAATTTAAGTGTGGTGCACGTCGTAGCTGGAAATAAGGTTTTGACATGTCCCACCTAAGAATTAATTAGACGATAAAAGTAGAAAATAATAACCAAATTGTTAAATATATCTTCAAAACATGCATGAGTTCTTTCGACAGTGCTTTGTACAATATGAAATGGATTCGGAATTGCGTGGATATATGTAGGGAAGACAGCAGAATGCGAATCCTCTCCTGGCAGTCACTCTATCGTGCATTGATAGAGGGAAAAATAAAATGGTGTTCAGTTCCATGAATTTGCCTCTTTTAATAGGAAAATAAAATAATCTAGGTGGTGGTGCAAATTCTGCCCTTAACTCTCAGCTATCTTTATGTTTCGCTGTGTATCTGGTACTCGGTATTTTTATCTATTTGTATGTTCTCTTGTTTTGTCCTGTATTGTTTCAAAGCTCTAGTTCTTTTTCTGCTTCCATACTCGACTGGGATGGAGGTTGAAGAGATAGAGCTTGTCAAAGGGATCCAAGCATTGCTTCATGGGAAAGAAAGGAAGATATCTGTTACAGTGAAGAAGGAAGATCTCTCTGATCCAAAAGGTTGGTCCAAGTGTTTGTTCTTCGACATTCTAACTAATAAGAAGGTCCGATCTGTAGCGGTGATTAAAGTAATCACAAAAGTTTGGACAGTGAAAGAATCGCCAATAGTGACCGAGGTAGCTGATGGTATTTGGATGGCTTCCTTCACCAATGAGGGGGATCTCAGATCAGTCTTGGAGAGGAGCCCTTGGCATTTTGATGGAGATTTAGTTCTTACAATGATTGGGAAGCCTGAAAAAAAACCTACAGACTATATTTTTACAAAAGTTCATTTATGTGTGCAATTCTGGGATCTTCCACCTGACTATAGGTGCCGCTCAGCTGTTTTGAGGCTAACAACAGATTGGGCAGATGTCAAAGATATTGATCTTGATTCTAGAAGGGGCGGCAGATATATTAGAGCAAAAGTTGAGTTACCTCTGGAAGAGCCTCTTGTTAAAGAAATTGAAGTTCTCTCTACCTCTGGGAAGATTATACCCATTCCTCTGAAATATGAAGGATTACCCCGCTACTGCTACCTTTGTGGCAAGCTTGGTCACGAATATAAGAATTGCGGAAGATGGCTGTCAGCCAAATCTGAGATGGAAAATATTCGATCCGCAGAAATCCTTCTGAAATTAGAGGAAGAAGTCGAACTAAAATATGCAGATCTCAAAGCTTTCAGTAAAGGAAGAAGAATGTCAGAGGCAGCTCGACTGGAATTCGGCCAAAATATTTTAAGAAAGGTTACCGGTCTGCACAGGAGTGGATGATAGACTTGATGAGGTGGAAGATGATATTTCCCCTATAAGGCCTGTTTCTTCTCCTAGTCCTAATAGATCCTATATGCAGATGAAAGAACCTATCAATTCCTCCGCCCCCGCAGTCTCTGAGGATGGAGTGTCTGCACAGTCAACTTTACCAAAATTTATTTTAGCAAAAGGAAAAAATCTTATCTCAAGCTCCCCTTATACGGAAGGACAAAAGCCACTTATTGTTAAGACACCTTCTTGCTCGGTTGTCTATCATGAGTCTGATTCTATTGAACAGGTTATTAAGCAAGATAAAAATCAGTCAGTCCAAATTGCTACAGCTGAGGAAGTTCCTACCAAAGCCACTTGCTTTGTTCTTTATGGGGCTGCTAAACCATCTCTTGAAATCAGGAAGCCTGGGGTTCTATCTGAAAATATTCTTCCCAAGGGAGCTACCTCTATGTTGTGTTTAGAAGGAAAGTCTGATAAGAAAGGAGAAAAGAAAATTAAAAGGAAGTTTAAAAAACAAGCCAGGGCATTGAATATTGCTGAGCCTATGACGTTGGGCAATCAAATGGCAGTAGGGGAAAAAAGACATTTAACAATTGGGGAGGACGACTCCTGTATTTACTAAGAAACATAAATGTAATGATTATGAAGATTCACGTATGGAGGAACAATATTCTTCAGCTATGAATTTCTCTGGGCCTTCGGCGGCTGAGCTAGATCAGTCGCCCGCAAAATTATGAATATTATCGCCTGAAACTATAGAGGGTTAGGGACTCCCTCTGCGATTCGTAATCTCAAAAGTCTCATAACAGCTACCTCCCTTTCACTATTCTTTATATCAGAAACTCATCTTCTTGAGAACAGAATGTCTGCAATAGCAACTAGATTAAAAAACTTCCAAAAGTTCAGTGTTGAAGCTCAGGGCAGGTCTGGAGGGTTATGTTTATTATATCACAACAATTGCAATCTTTCACCTGTTTATTCAGAAAGAACTGTCTGCTAGTTAAAATAAATTTGGGAGATAGCTCATGGTATTTATTTTGTGTTTATGGCACACCTAAAGCTGGGAAAAGGAAAAGATTTTGGGACAGAACGACTAGATTGTTACAAGCTTATGCTTAAAATCTAGTGTGCATCGGAGACTTCAATGTCATAATGGAAGATAAAGACAAATATGGGGGCCTTCAGTTGCCTAGGAGGGAATACAAATATCTAGGAAGCTTTGTGGACGCTCTTGGCCTTATGGATCTAGGCTATGCTGGACACGCCTATACTTGGTCAAAAGAAAGAAAATCAAAATACCTTATAAAGGAGAGACTTAACAGAGTCCTTGTATCTAGGAGTTGGAGGCAGGTGTATCCTACTGCTGGGGTCTTGCATCTTCCCCCCATGATGAGTGATCATAGCCCATACTATTGAGGACCAGTAGAAAAGTTATTTACAAGAGCTCTATTTGGAGACTTGAAGCTTCTTGGTATTTGAATGGAACGTTTAAGGAAGCGGTCTCTAATTCTTGGAGGAAGAATCCCTCTACCTCACATTCCATTTGGGTTAAAAATCAAACCCTAAGTGCGGATTTGTGTCAGTGATGCAAGAAGGACAGCAACAATTAGAAAACCAAAAAGCAAACACTAGAAAAGGCCATGTCCGATTACAATTGTCCCCTCATAATTTCTCAGATGGACAACAAGAAAAACTCTTGAAACAACAATACGATGAAGTACTACAGCAAGAAGTATATTGGTACTAGCGCTCAAGACACAATTGGATAGAAAGTGAGGACCGCAACACCAAATACTATCATCTTCATGCTAGGAATTGTCAAAGAAAAAATGCTATTCATTGGCTGAAACGACCTTTTGGGGAAGAAACAGGAGACCAAAGGAAGATTCAAAATTGCTTCTTCCAGTATTACAAATGTTTATTTACTTTTGAAAATTATTACTCAGATTGTTCTGTTATTTTTAATCAATTAGACGAACTTTCAGCTGCTGAATTCATGGTGTGGATTGATTCCTGAGGATGACAAAATCAGGAATGTCTTATTCAAGATGGATTCCACCAAGAGTCCTGGTCCAGATGGACTTCCTACGTTATTCTTTAAGAGACCATGGGATATTGTCTGGACAGATGTGTTGAATTTTGTCAAGGAGTGCTTTGCTATCTCCCATATGCCCTCTCCTATGAGCAAAACACTGTTGGTGCTTGTTCCTAAGCTTAATGTTTCAAAGAAGCCTAAGGACTTTAGGCCTATAAGCCTCACAAACACTTTATACAAGCTGGTCACTAAGCTCTTGGCTCGAAGATTGAAACTAGTTTTGATGAGAGTGGTTTCTCAGAATCAGTCTAGCTTTTCGATAGGAAGATAGATAGCTGATAATGTTGTACTTGCGAAGGAAGTGAAACAACCCGTCACCCTTTGGTCATTTAAGATATCTGGAAAGTTCACCAGACGTCTAGAAAGATCAACGAACGTCTGAAAATATTTTTTCTCTTCAGCGCGTACCGTACGTACGCCATGCCTTCTCCCTCACTCACGCCTCACCGCACCTTCCCCTGCGACGTCACTCCAGGCCACACCTCACCCATACCCTTCCCCTCTCCTCTCCCTTTATAAACCCTCCTCCTCCTCTTCTTCGTCTCACGTCCACAGCTGAGTGAGAGAGAGGGCAGGGAGACAGAGCGAGAGCGAGCGGAGAGCAGAGAGCTGATCGCGAGTCTGAGTGCGAGAGCGAAGAGTGCTACGCTATTTTGTTGCAGTGCCTGCGTCGAGGGAAGCTAGAGCAGTTCCGCGGAAGTCATTTTTCCGCGAAATCAGACGTTCGGAGAGACATCCAGACGTCTTACTAGACGTCCGAAGGTAGAGTGAGACATCTGGTAGAGATCTACTTTCCCTATTTCTTCTCTGCCAGAGTCTTGACAGTGTACGTATATGTGTCAGAAGTTGGAAGGCGGACCGAGGCAGTTTCAGACATCCGAGAGCACCTCCAGACATCTGATGGAACCCTTGGACATCGATACTGAGTTCCAGACGTCTAATAGAGGAACATCGAGAGAGGTATCCCTGAGAATTGTTTTAAGACGTATGGGACCTTTCCCAGATTTCTGATTTCTGTCTGACCGTGAGTTTTTGGACCCGTAAATGGCCCTATTGTTGTCGATTTTCCGCAAACAAAATGTCTCTATTTTCCATACGAGTTGCTCTATGTAATGACACCTTGTCTGTATCATTCTAAACCTTTTTGGCCTATTGATTCATGTTTTAGGTCTCTAGTCTGTCGGGTGTATGGGACCTGTGGAGACGTTGGGAGCTACTGTACGAGCCCCCATTCCACCAGGTTACCTTGGTAGAGTGGTTATAACCATAATTCTCTAAATTAATACATGCAAGTAATTAATCCTAGGACTTGAGATGAACCCTAGGAGGGAGTAAACGCATACACTAGAATATATTCTTGAACCCTAGGTTATGGCATGAACACTAGGGCTAGAGGAAAATACATGTGAATAATTGAGTAATCAAAAGCTGCCTGTATTATCTAAAATGGACCCATACTGTGATAAAAATGAAAATTTAACTACTTGTTTCGTACATTCCAACCCGGATATGGAAGAACTCATGTACGAATCCTACGGGGAATGTAGACAAGAATACCGTAATATGAAGAATCGGATGGTTCTGGAAATTGTCGCCCATGGGCAGTTGTTAAGGGAAGTGGGCTGACCTTCGTGTACATGGTATCGAAGAGAGCAACTATCCCTTGTAGTGTAGAGGGGAGCTTGCCGCCTTTGGGTTGAGACCCGGGGTGGGTTTGGCCACTCTACGTCGACTCTTGTTGGCCCTCGTGTAGGTGATACTGAGGTGAGCTACTTAGTGTAGGGGGGAGCTAGCCGCCCCAGGGGGCCCGAGACTAGGTTTGGCCACCCTACACTGACTCTTGTTAGCCCGTTGGGCAAACCAGGATAGTCGAACGAGGGTACGCGGACTGACGTGGGGCGAGACCCCTGAGGGGTGAGACCCCTGTTCTGTTCTGAGAGGGCAAGGCCCTATACTGTTCTGCACTGTACGTTGAGGCGTACCCGCTAGCGGAAACGACTGACCGCGTGCCAGTGCGGGGTAGCTACTCGCGTGCTTATCACGTGTGTTGTAGTCACCGCTATGTCACGACCATGACCTCGGGGTGGTAGATCTAGTGTGGGACTACCATGGAGGGACTCTCCCGGCTAGGAGAGTGACACGTGGACATCCTACATCATGGGAAGTTGCAAGTAAAATAGTTCTTGTAGGGAACAAGAAGATTAATTAATGTGATGAATCCTAATTAGAGATCTCTACGCACCAACATGTACAAGATAGTTGGAAACGAAAAATTTTATGTTAAACTACTTAAATGAATGTTACTTCTTAGCCATCACTCAACTCAGCGTTAGTTGACTCCAGATGTATATCTTTGTACCGGTTAGGAATTTGAGCAGCCTGAGCTACCGGCTGCTAAGGACACTGGGCCTAGTTGAGCCTAGCTTTAGTTCTACTATTTGGTGTAGTGAGTTTCTATAGCTTTGTTTCTGTTACATGTACTCGTTTTTTTGTTGTGATGGTTGTATTATGACATGTAATATTACTGCTCTGTTTCTCCTCTATTGCTGTCAATTTCTTCTTGTTTAGTTACTGTACTTGTGTGATTGTGGTTTGATGAACGTTATTTGGTTATTTCTCGTTGGATGACCGTGTCTTGGGATTAGTCGAGATGAGCCGGTCTCGAGTCTTGTAGGGATCTGGGATCGGGTCGTGACAGGAAGTCATCCACTCTATGAAGACATTGAACAGGAAGAACAGGGCTATGGCGCTCAAGTTAGACATGTAAAAGGCTTTTGACAGATTGGAGTGGAATTTTGTAAAAACTTCTTTGCTTCAGTTATGCTTTCCATCATCCTTTATTTCCATTATCATGTCTTGTATTACTTCTGCGTCTTTTGAGGTCGTAGTTAATGTAAAACAACTAGCACCATTTATCCTTCACTTGGAGTAAGACAAGGTTTCCCCCTCTCCCCCTACTTATTTATTCTCTCCACTAAATATCTCACTAGATCATTGCAATCTTCTCTATCTAATGGACATATTTTAGGTTACAGGTTAACTAAAGAAACGCCTCCACTCATGCATCTCTTTGCCAATGACACCATCCTATTCTCACCAACATCTCTACATGAAGCACACCAAATTAAATTTATTCTCAATGATTTTCAGCATATATTGGGCCAGAAGATTAATTCTATGAAATCCAAATTAATTTTTAGGAAAGGTATGTCTTCTATTATGCAGGCAGCCATCAAATCTGAATTAGGAATGGCTGTAATGTTTAAATAAGAGGTCTATCTAGGCTCTCCTTTACTTGATTCAATGGCACAAAGGAAGCTCAAAGATCTGGTATTATTTAAATGCTATAAAAAATTATCTAGATGGAAAGGCAGGATGCTTTCTCAGGCTGGAAGGGGGGTGTTGATTCAGTCCTCTCTTTTAGCCATTTCTTGTTATTTGATGTTTACCAACTTGTTTTCAAGGAAGCTATGTGTTGAAATAACTAAAATTGTAAAGGACTTTTGGTGGGGATTTTTTGATGGTAAGAGACATATGTCAGTCAAAGCCTGGTCCTCTATAGCATTACCCAAACATCTTGATGGACTTGGATTTTGAGATCCTTTTTATATGAACAGAGCATGCCTTTTGAAAATGAGATGGCGTTTATTGACAGATGAAGATGGTGATGTAAACACATTTACACTACTTAAAATGTCTATTTATGCATGTTCTTAAGCATAGGATTGCATTTCATGACATAAATATTGCATTACATGCATCATCTTGCATTTAGAGTAGTTTGAATAAAATGGAGGTTAATTGTCTCCTTTTATGTGCTTGGATAGGGCAAATATTTTATCAGGGTCTCGGATCAAAGATCCAACCGTATGGATATAATCAGGGCGACGATTGGAGTTCAACGACTTCAAGATCGCCCTAATCAGGCATCCGTAGCATCAGATAGAGGCCGGAGAACCCTAGAAGATCAAGGGCCAGGATGGTGTAAATCCACACTTCAGATGGAAAATCCGACCACACGGATGAATTCGGATCGACGATCGCAGCCCAAGGACACAAAAATCGAGTCAATCCGACATCCGTGGCACCATCTACAACTTCCAGAAAATGGACGGCCAAGATGGCACCACGTGGCGCCATCTCAGCCGCCCAATCGGCCGCATGCATCTTGTGAAGACCGCGCACCGTCTCCTCTCCGCCGTTGGATCTCGATCCAACGGCTGCGGTCACTCGCGCTTAAAAGCGTCCGCGCGACCATTTCGCCCGCGTAGCGCAGTGGCGACGCAGCTGTGGGCGAAGCGGAGGTCGCGGGTTCGAGCCGCGGTGAGGGGGTGGAAGGCGCGGGCGAGCGGGCGCGGACGAGCGTCAGATGAAGATCCAACGGCTGTGCGCGCTCAATCAGGACGACGCGCGATTGGACGCCGGGCGTAACGCGCGATCATACGCGGGCGGTGCGCTACGCAGCGGGCGCGGACGCGATCTAAGCCGTCCGATCTCGCGATCGGACGGCTGAAAATCAAGCGACGTGCGTAGGCGTTACGCGCGCGGGCAGCCGAGCGGGCGCGCGTGGGCGCGGCGGCGACGGCGACGTCGGGGCTTTAGCGACGGTTTTATCCGTCACTAAAGACCCCTTATTTATTATTTTGAAGATGTAATGTCCATTTTGCCCCCACTCCTTGCAACTATAAAAGGAGACCCCCTCCATACGAAATTTTCATCCCTTCCTTCTCCTCTCTACCTCTCCAAAGCTCAAGAGAAGCTTGTCCCACACCCGGGATGCTTCTCGCGAGATAAAGTCCAAATTTTCGTCCCCCTTCGGAAGTGGATCCCGCGACGACGACGGCATGCTGCTTCGTTCCCGTTCTTCTGCTTCGTCCTCCTTCGTCCCGCTTCGTTCTCCTTCGTCCAGGCGTCGTCCCGTCCGGCTCGTCCTCCAAGCGACCGTCGAGGAGGATTCTCTCTCCCTATTCTTTTTACTGCTTTCTAGTATAAATTTACTGCTTTCTAGAGTAGTCTATTCGTCCTCCGAGCGATCGTCGAGGAGGACATTTCTCCCTCTATTCTTTTAATGCTTTCTAGAGTAATTGTTTTATGTTTTCTAGTTGTAACGAAAGAACTCTTTTATGATAAATTCCTTGTCTATTCTACATCTCATTTTGATTTCCATGTATAGTATTCTTTCTCTCTCTCTTACTCCCTCTCTCTCTTTTATTTGTTGTAGATACTTAGATAGTTTAAATTGAATTTCTTCGTGACAAAATAAAAAGAAACGCGAAGTTTTTAAATCAAAGGTCCGCCTCCCTGTGTTCGACCCGGAATTTTAATTTCGGTATAAATTTTATTTGTTGAACTCGAATCCTTTGCTTTCGAACTACAACGACGGGTTTTCCAAAATCGAACACGTTAGCGTAGGTTCGTAAATAGTTCAACACTTTGGCGCCGTTGCCGGGGAGGCAACGCTCTTTGATTTCTCTTCGCGTTTTGTAACTTACAAATCATTTATCTCACTTTTCTCCTTTCTTATTGTAATTGCAGGTACTCTTTCGAGACAGGCAAAAGCGGTAGATCGGAGTAAAGTGCTGTGGAAGGTTTTGTAAGTTATCCCCCACCTCCCACCCATTAGATTTTATTTCATCACATAATAATTCAAACATCAATCAACCTAGGTGTTCTTATAAACTCTAAGGTTAGATTGTTTGTTGTTTGACATCCATACTCACTCCAACCCCCACATTAAAAAAAGAAAAAAAAAAAAAAAATCTCACAGAGGTACACAACCTCATCTGATTTTCTAACTCAACCGGTAAACCAATCTTAGGAGCCGGTACACACATCCAAACACATAATCGAGTAGAAATCAGATTAGGTAATCATTTGTGTGCCTAATTAGGTGGTGCATCAGGCCAGTTGTTTGAGTTGTTTGGGCCGCACCACTTCAAATAAAATCAACTCATCAAGTAGCTGCCAATTAGGTTCAACTCTTAGGGATCTACCAGGCACTCCACATTCTTTTTAAACTTTAAAGGAAAATATCTTCACCTGTGCTTGCAAAACCTAGTGTGCCAATGAAACTTGATTGAAAACACCTAAAGTTGAATCCTAAAAGCTACTAAGCAAGATTTGAACCTTAAAATTCACCACATCAAAAAAAAAAAAAAAAATCTTGCTTGAAAACAATTGGTTGTGCACTCACACACAAATCAATCAATCATTAAGGGCACAACCCATTTAAAGGGCCCATCACATTCCAAAGCACATTCAAACCTAGCCCTAAATAAAACAGAGTAGACGTTGGCCTTAAGGATTGGACTCGCTCTTCGGAACCCAGAACGAGATTATTTTCGATTAGTCTGTTTCTACTGTTCAATCTGATGTCTAGCTAGGGGAGCAGAGTCAAACGATCGCGGCTGGGGGGTACACTAGGAACCGGAGGCGCAAGCCGAAGGAAGAACCTTCTCCCCAGTCCCTCCTTCTAACTGGTTGGATTGAACATACGGAAGTAGATCAAATCGTTCCTTTATCTCAAGACGGGTTTTGGGAGTCTGTAGGTCTGTAGGCTAACCCATTTAAGGACAGGTTTGATTGTTTGTATTGCAGGGCACCTTTCTTCCTCCCGTGTCTCATGAATCCTTCCACATATTTCACGCATTCCCGCTCTTTCACTCCTGTCATGAATTATCCGCAACATGACGATTATCCCGACTCGTATTGTAATCAACCATCGGTTAGTTGGGATAATTCGGATTGGGGATACAATTCCAGACCTCCGTGTTTAGGGTCTAACCCTGAACACTTTGATTCTGATTTCTATCCTTCTCAGAGCTACATCGATTATAGATCGTCCTCCTTTCATGAACAACCTAATACGATCTACAATCAAGAAGGATACACCGATCCTTACCCATCCTCTGATTTCACTGCCTTTAGGTCATCACCATCCTTTGAACATTCTGAAATGACCTATTTTCAGGAATGGTATAACGAATCTCAATTCGTTAATTCCTCTGCTTTGATGTCAAACCCGCCCAATCCTGAACCAACTCATTTGGTTCAGGTTAATCAGGTTCAAGATAAGGTTCTGGCTAACTTGAGAAATATCATACAATCGTTAGAAGTTCAGCCAATACATTGCATTGAGAGATTGGAGCCCTTGATTGAAATGATTGATGATTTAAACAAGTCTTTGTTGGATTGGCTCCAGGACGTTAATGATAAGAACCCGGGTGAGTTTCTACTTGGGAAATTAGCGAAATTGAGGATGAGGTTCGTGGTTGCTTTGGTTCAATCTTGGGATGATTCCCAGGATGAACCCTCTTCAGGAAAGCCAATGACAGAACCCGCTCAGGCACCTGTTGGGGGGAACATGTGTTACGAGGCTAACTAGATTGAATTAAAGCAACCAATTAAGGATGATCTGATTTCTTCACCTGAGATCCCTGAGCCGGGTTACGAGAAAACGTATGTCTCTTGGGAACACAAAGTGACAACTGATTTTGGGACATACATTGATACGGATCCTGATTTCTTTGATGGTGAAGATTCAAGTTGCGAAGTCTCACACGAGTTTTCAGATCACGATTTTTGTGAGACGATTGGGCCTGAGGAATCTGATAGATCATTTGGTAGCCCAATAACTGAGGAAACTGATCTTATTAGGGCACACATTACGGATCCAGAATCGCATTTTCTGGAAGAATCAGTTCAATGCCCTGATTATCAGTTACACCCTGTTGAGCTTATTGATGATTCTAATTTTGAGATAATTAGACCCAAGTCAATTTTGATTCTGCCACATCATTTAGACTTGGAGATTTCAGACGGGGTGATGAATATACAAGAGGTCTTGGAATTTGATACACTTAATGAGGAGGATAGGAGCGGGGAAGTTCTAATTTGGGAAGTTAATTTTGGAGGAAATGGAAGATTGAGTCGAAGGGTTCCTTTTAAGCTGAAACCATCAAATCAGAACCCTTACGACATTTGTTTCGAGGATGTTCAACTCAAGCACACATTTAACGATTATCCTTTTGAGCTTCAATTCTCTGTAACCCGACATTTTGGCCTTGGGTTGCATCCTCACAAATCGCAGGCCCGACCCCGCTTGCATTCTGATTTTAGGTTTTGGGTAATTTTTATCCAGAACCTAAGATATTCTCGATTATGGGGGATGGGTCTGCACCACAATCTGGTCCACATCTGTGGACCTCTGTTGACAGGTCGGAGGATTCTTCTGTTTATTCTAATTTTGACCTGCACTTCTGAATTCTTCATTTCTTTTCTTTGTATAGTGTGCCTAGCTGAAGGCACTAAACTCAGCACATATACAGTTCTTTTTCATCTCGGAGCGGACCCGATATCCACGCAATTCAGGTGCTTTCTACGCTTTTCCACTCTGTTTTATGTCTTTTTAATACAATGAGGACATTGCATTAGATAGGCATGGGGGGGTGGATATTTATCTTTGAATTCATTCGTCAGCTCCGTAGATTTGTTTTATTTTATAAAAAAAAAAAAAAAATCAAAATTAGGAAAGAGAATTTGGGTTTAAGAACATTTTCGATCTTAAGAAATACTATATTATGTTCTGAACACAAAGACCCTTCAGGTCTTTGGACTTAATCAGCCAGTGTATCCACTAAAATGTGGATTTGTTTTTCGAGTTCTCGCCAACTTGAATTTTATTTTAATTGGAGTAAATAAGTTTGGGTGATAAGTACACGACTTATCAACCCGCCCTCTGATGTGAGGGAATTTTGAGTTTTAAGCATCTACACACTTTCTTTGCACTGACTCGTTGTTTGGCGATTTTAACGGAAATTGGGTAGCTAATGAACCTTCTAGGGTGATATGGCTGGCAAGTTATCGTGGGTAACAGCCCATAGGTAGGTTGTCCAGAGCCCAGTCACTGGACCTTTCTCTTTTTGCTGCCTTTAGGTAAATCTTAGACCAGGGAAGCCACCTACTTAAAAAAAAAAAAAAAAAATCAAAAAGGAGAAAAGAACAAAAAGAAATAAGCCACACTTCGCCGCACGAGTATGGCTGGCAAGTTGTCGGTGGTAACAGCTCATCGACCGGTTGTCCAGAACCCAGCTCAGAAAATGCACTAAAAATTTCCAAAACACTTAGGAAGAAGCGGAGAAGTAGAATAAACCGGGGAGATATACACTGGATTCACCCTTGTGTTGACCCCGTTAAAAAATAAAAGTAGGGAGAAAGCTACCGGTTGTAAAGATACACCTTCAGGAAGAATTCTTTTTGAGGTCACCTAGAGGCGTAGAAATCCGAAGTCTGTTCTAATTGCCGGTCAACGAGTCTATCACAATCACAATAAGATGCTTAAAACTTAGGATTCTCATCAAATCTTGGGTGAGTTGAATGGTCGTAGAAAGCCACTCTTGAACCCTAAAATTTGAAAATAAAAATAAAAAAAAATTAGAAAAGAGTAAAAAGAGAAAAAGAAATTTTTCTTTGAATAAGGCGAGGCTTGAGGCGGTCTGCATTTTGGCTGATACCCGGGCACTGTTGTGTCTTTGAAAGTTCAGTTCCTAAGTAGACAATTTCTTAATGATTGAAAGTGACTCAGGTCCAAATAATCTAACCTAATTCTTTTATAAATAGCATATAGTTTTTGCTAGGGACTAGCAAAAGATAGGCATGGGGGTATGATGTAAACACATTTACACTACTTAAAATGTCTATTTATGCATGTTCTTAAGCATAGGATTGCATTACATGACATAAATATTGCATAGGAATTTTAATTTCGGTATAAATTTTATTTGTTGAACTCAAATCCTTCGCTTTCGAACTACAACGACGGGTTTTCCAAAATCGAACACGTTAGCGTAGGTTCGTAAATAGTTCAACAGATGGTCTTTGGCAATCATACATGAGAGCTAAATATTTCACTAACTCTTCCTTTTGGGATTTCTCCCCAAATCAGAGATCCTCACCTTTCATGAAGGCTTTGGCCAAGGTGCAGGGACATTTATTTTCTAATTCTATGTGGCTGGTAGGAAATGGCAAGAAAATAAGCTTGTGGAGGGATAACTAGGACAGGGATTGGGACGATTCCTTGCTTGCTGGTGTGAGGAATGTCAATGCTGGAAATTCGTTATAGCACTTTATATCTGATTCCAATCACTGGAACTTGGATATGCTGCAACATTGCTTTCAAAATGATCTGCTGTCCAAAATTCTAGATACACCTATACATAAAGATGAGGATGACAAACTTATTTGGAAGCCACACAAGCTGGGTACATTCAATATAAAATGTGCTTATCAAGAACTATTGCAGGATGATGGGAAACATCTTAGCCATGATTCTGAGGTGGTTGCCACTTGTAAAAAAATTTGGGCAATCAAGCCCCTTGCTCCTCTCACCAAAAGTTTCCTTTGGAGAGCCACAACAAATGCCTTACCAACAAAGGTAGTATTAGCTCTCAGGCTTCCAAACGTAAATCCATGTTGTGATTTATGTGGAGATCTTACTGAGAACATTCATCATATTCTATTCAATTGTCAGGTGGCGAGAGCTGTTTGGTTCTCGATGGGCATTCGTGTGGAAGGATGGAATGGCGCATGGATGGAAAAGGCTATAGCTTTACGTGATATGTTGGCTGCTTGTGGATAAAGCTCTCTACTCCCATTTTATATTATGCATGTCTTATGGCTTCAAAGGAACGAATACATTATGGGTGGCACAAACTTGCAGATTTTTGTGTGCTGTCAGCAGAGCATATAACATGGAAAATTTCTATTCTCATGACCTCTCATTCTCAGGAAACCTGCCATTGTCTGGTCCAGAAATCACCACTCATGACAATTCTATTGCTGCTCAACTCCCTGCTGGTTTTTCCATTGAAGTGGATGTTGCGGCCAGATCTTCATTCTCTTGTGCCGCAGTTTTACTTAAAGATGTGGTGGTCAGTGTTCCGCTGCAGTAGTGATCAAATTACCTACTATCGATCCCCTTGAGGCAAAAATTCATGCTATACATCAAGGCTTTCTCCTAGTCTTGAATTTGGCTATTGAAACGGGTTCTATCTCTAGCGACGTCGCTGGTCTCGTAAGTCAAATACTTGGTCTTTCGCAACCTCATTGGAGGTCAAAGCATGTGGTAAATCAATGTAAAACTTTACTTTCCTCTGCTCCTCTTCTTTCCTTGGTCAAGGTTCCTAGGGATTGTGTTGCTTTGGCTCACAAGTTAGCGAGATTCTATGTTGACTCTCTTGTATTTGGTTTCTGGCTATGGCCAGACCTTCCTTGTAATCTCTAAGGTTGCAATGAATTTCACCCTTATCCTTTCAAAAAAAAAAAGGAAAATAATTTAGCATTGGATTGAAAGATCTAAATTCATACCGCTTTCGAAAAAACTATCGTGTGATGAGGGGTAAAAAATACCTTCGAATTCAAAATTCCACAAAAAAGCCCAACAAGAAAGATCTGACCTACCAACACCTGGAAAGATCTGGATATGGGCGGATCCAGAGACCCGACCCGCCTACACCCGGAAAGGCTCGAATACGGGTGGGCTCGGAGGATCCGACCCGCCTACACCCGAAAAGGCTCGGATAAGGGTAGGCTTGGAGGCCCCAACCTACCTAAGGATCCGGTGCCAATAAGGAGATGGCAAAAAAAGTCCAAGGCAGCTATGCCATCAATAAATGATGGCATGGCCACCGCAATTAATAACTTGACAACATACATACCCTAACAACGGGCATATCCAGTTAGAAGATCTTGCAAAAGGACAGATCTCAACATTATAAATAACAAAGAGATGCCCTCGAGGCCCTCAGGAAATTGTAGAGAAGAGAGATTGTATTCTTATTCCTTACTAGTGCATATTCATGAGTATCGCCCTCCCCCCTGATGGGAACACCATCATGAGCCATAACTAGCTCATTTTTGACCCAATTAAGTCAATAAATGTTCCTACATAACCGTCAGAGAGTCACAAGTCATTGCATATTCATTCTGGAAGGAAAATAAGAAACTAAGGCTAAAACTGCAATTTTACCAGCTTATCTTGAATGTAGTACAACCAAAGGTTTTCTTAGGGGTTAAATGAAGGTCAATTGGTCTTAAAAAGATAACAAGTGGGACAAGTCAGACAGAAAAGGGTTTGCACATGTTCTGAGAATTAAATGACTTTTGAAACCCTAAAAATAAATCCGCTTAATTAACTGAGGTTCTGATCAGGATAAAATTCACCTAAACCCTCTAAAATTCATAAAAAAATATTCTATAGGGTTTATAACATTCAATTTGACCATTAGAATCCGTTTTGACCCAAAACAGAACCACAGATAGATATTTGCCCTAATTTAGATTTTTGCATAAATTATCCAGTCAAACATGGTCAAAACCAAAATCCAACTTTACCATTGGATTTCTTAGATCCAAATTATATTTTTACCAAAATTTGGACCCAAGATGAGTTTGTCTTGACCTAGTTTGTAAATTGGTCCTGTCTAATTTCATTTCTACCCTTAACTTTCAAAATCCTTTCAAACAGGCCCCTAACTTTGTTGGTGTTCTCACAAAAAGGTCCTTACCACCATTAATCCTATTCCTACTTGCTCTGGAGACCTTAAAATGGAAATAACTCCCTAATTTCTTGACGAATCCCTTTCAAAATTGAAAGGTAAGTTCGTCAAGAAATTTTCTTCCTATTGAACCCAATCTAAGCCTTAGAACTTACCCAATCTCTCATGCGAATGCATAAGAGATTTGGGTCTCAAGAAATTTCCAAGTCGGCGGGGCTTTCCAAGCTTGGAAAGCTTGTTTCCCAAGCTCAAACTGCCTCTAGATTCTTATATAAGAGAGCCTAGATCCTCTCGAACTTTCTACGCTCGAAATCAGCCGAGATTCCCCATAATTCCTCTCTCTTTCACGGCTGAAGGTTCCTTGACGTCCGGCGATCCCCTCTGCTTTCCCTCGTCGTCCGCTCGCAATACCAGCGGCGGATCTATCTTCCTCACCTCCTTCTGCGTCTCGCCGTACCAGCAGACGCCTCCTCCAACATCCTCGTCGTTTCTTCCCCACCGGAGCCACCTTCGTCTCCGACATCGGACGCACCTCAACCGACGCTATCTTTGCCTCGTTTCATCCACTACCAACCTAGCTAAGTCCCCTATTCCCTTTACTTTATTTTCGCATTCACCCCACCTCGTTTCGACCACCGATGACCACTCTAGCGAAGGATTCCGCCCGCTACACGTGACCATCCCCTTCGCCGACCACCTTAAAACCTCCGCCTCACCTCCCTGCTCATTTCCCCTCTCCTTATTCACCACTTTACTCACTTACGCACACCCCTGAACACACCCACTTTCACCCACACAGACCGACCTCGACACACACGCACGGACCACAAGACGCCACACAAAACCCCCCGTTGCACTTGCCGTAGTCCAGCGATCCTCCCTAAGCATTCTAACAGGGCTGAGAGGTTGTTTTTGTGTTTTCAGGTGTCGAGCCCCTTCTCACCATTAACAGCGAGTTCGAGCAAGCTTTGAAGCTACTTCAGGTGCCTTCGCTCCAGAATTTCACCTCCAGGCGATGCAGAAAGCCTCCAGAATTTCTTCTAGGCTGACAATTGGAGGAGTCTACCTCCTCATTGCACAAATTCGACGTAGGAGCTGCTGCTGCAGACGTAAGGAAAAGAAGGAAGAACAATAGTCCCACCTCGATTGTGGAAGAGCGCCTGCTAGTGCATAAAGTGAAAAAGTGTTAAAGGCTATTAGCCTCATAACACGGGGTGAGGTCCCACTCACCCACGCACAGTTGCGCCTTGTCTGTGACTCTATTCCCCTGCGGATCTGGCCGACCCATTTACCTGCCTAGACTTACCTGCACTCCTCGCTCACTATCGCACGCCGGTGAGCCTAGACCCGGGTGCGTACGATTCGATAACCTGATTACCCATGGCTCTGGGAGAGTTGATCCTAAAGAGAGAAAGAAAGGATAGCTGCATGGGTAGGGGAGGGTTTTGCTGCTGAAGGCTTTGGCTGACACTTAGCCAATTTAAGAAGTCCCCCTCCTCTATGAGAAGAAGGAGAAGGAAGCAGAAGCAGAGAGAAAGAGGAGAAGGAAGAGAGCCGCAAGAGCAAAGAAAGAAGAAGCAGAAGAAGGGAAGGAACAAAGAACGAAGAAGAACTCCAAGCACTGTAGAATCAGACGTTTAAGACGTCTGATCCTACCATCAGACGACACATTTGAGCATTATTTCATATATTGATATTTGAGTTCCTTAGCTATTATTGTAAGGAGTATATGGTGGTTTAAACCACCATTTTACTCCATTATTTTTGCAAATTGATACTTGATCCTAGTGCTACATTATTTTGAAATAATTCTTGATTTCAATTCTATAGCTTTCTTGTCTTATATTGCAATTCTTGAGATTTAAATTTCCATATTGCTCCCTGTGTTCGACCTCGAAACTTTTTCGCGTAATAAAATCTATTTGTTTTTAAAGTGATTTCAACTATATTATAACACTTTATTTTAAAATGACAATATTGCCTTGTTAACATTTTGGCGCCGTTGTTGGGGAGCAACGGGAAAATTAGAACTCTTGATTGCAATTCCTGATTTGGTACTAACTTGCTTTATCTCTTTGTTGTTGTTTTAGGAGGGATTCATTGAAGAAAGCTCGGCCGCACATCAAACACGTCAGGGGTAGGTAAACTCTATCTACTCTCTCTTAAGCCGCTATCTCTGAAAAGGTTAAAAGGAAAAAAAATCAATTAGGGTTACTGGCATTCTATTCTTAGATAATTCACCAAGTTGTCTGATTTGATTTAGATAACAAACTTTGATTTGTGCACCCACTTAAGGTAACTAGGGCTATTACATTCTTGTTTGAGCCCTAGATACCACATTTGACAAACTAAATTGGACCAAAACAAGAGCCAAGTAAGGATTTTAGTTTAGGGTTTTTAGAGACACACTTGCTTAATGAAGAAAACATTTTCCCAAACAATGAGTGCCTAGACCTTGATTGAATTGATCTATTCAAGAAAACCCTAAAAATCAGGCTCTTAATCTCACTTGAATCTTAAAAGAGGGACCTAAATTTCTCAAAAGACAAACAGGTGAAGTTGACCCACCTTGTTGGATCAACCAATCTTCAAATTAGTTTACTCTTGCACTCAATACATCTTAAAAGTTCCAATGAAATCCTAAGCATCATTGCTCTTAATAAAACTGGTAGACTTATGAGGTCAAGTCCCCATTCTGGTCTACCTGGACCATCGGTGACAAGTGAGATCGGGTGGGGGAAACCTTATAACCCGTGGGGACGCTCTACCGTGTAGGGGTCTTCGTGGGACTCTCCCTCTCTGGCTGCCAAGGTAATTCTCAGGTGGACGGCTTTCTGACTAAGGGGTGTCATCCGCCCCGAACCTTTATAGTCATCCAAAATTTTTGGGTGTCTTTATTGGGTCCATCAATTTCTATTCTCATCCAATCCATCAGTGCATGTTTGGTAGGAGGTCTTTAAGACCACCCTTGAGGCCTCCATTAGTTATTCACTCCCATCGAGGCCAGGCCTCGACTTCCGTGTTTGTGCAGCAATCTCATCACATAGACATCTCTTCTGATTTATCTGAGTCTAACTCTCCTTCCATCATCATGGAACAACCAGCAGAAGAGAACAACCTCGAGAATCAGCTTCAGCACTTTAATGATCTATTCCAAGCCTTTGTGAATCCACCGCAGCGTCCTATGATGCGAGATCATTATAATCCCGCCGCGGTGGCGATCAAACCTCAAGTCCAAATCCCGGATGGAGGTCTTGATAATGAACTTCAACCCAACATGATTCATGCTATTACGAAATTTCATGGGCTCAATTCCAAAGATCCTTTACAGCACATTAAACTGCTCAAGCATCTGGCCCAGACCTTCGGGTCAGATGTTTAGAATCGGGATATTCTTCTCATGAAAATATTCTCCTTCTCTTTCATGGACAAAGCAACTCACTGGTATTAGACTTAAACGTGTCCAATAAACACATGGGTTGAACTACAATCCGAGTTTTTGAAAAAGTTCTTCACAGTTGGTCGGGCAAATGCTTTATGACACCAGATCACGCACTTCACACAATAGCCTGGAGAACCACTTCACGAAGCATGGGATCGTTTCCTGGATCTCATGCGAAAGTGCCCCCATCACGGAGTTCCTAAATGGGAACAATTCCAGCCTTTTTACCAGGGACTTTGTGAAGATATCTGATTATTCGTCAATGCAACTTGCGGAGGAAATATCATGGGTCAATACAAAGACACTGTGTGGGAGATTCTCGAGAATATGTGCGAGAACTCCATCAATAATGACTCCATGGAAATATTCGACTGGACGAATGCCCACGCATTGAAGAATCCAAGGGGAGCACATGAGACGCAGGGCTTGTCCTCTTCTGTCGACTTGGAACTGATGGCCAGTCGTTTGGACAAGGTCTCTATTATTGAGAAGAAGGTGGATGAGCTAACTCGACATCTGCAGCGATCCACCTCTGCGCAAAACCCGTTCGCACAGTCGTCCTCTGGGAGGGAAGCTGTGTATAACATCTACCACCGATCTTCTCAGGGGTTTGACTCGTATCCACCCCCATCTGACTCTAGGTCCGGAGGAAACTCCGGACCTGCCTATTCTAGTTAGGGGAACTCTGAACCCTCGTATTCTGACTTTTCTAAGATTCCTCAGACCTGCAAGGACCTCAACGCCATCCAAAACAACCCATTCTTTAATACTTATAACCTTGGATGGCGAAATCATCCTAATTTCATGTGGGAGGGAAACAATTAGAATCAGAGACCACCATATCAGCCTTGTCCACAAGCTTCTCGTCCAAATCAGCCGCCTCAGCCTCGGCCTAACCCCACCTATCAATCTGGGTCAACTCAGACAGATCAAATGACTCTTATTCTTCAGACTCTAGCTGACATTCAGAAGACGAATGCGGCTATGCAGAAACAACACAAACACGAGATCACAGAGGTCCGCAATCAACTCGCCCAAATGGAAAATTCCCACCAACCTAGTACACTCCCTTCGTAACCTCTACCTAATCCCAATAATTTGCCGAATCAGAGGCGTGTTATAAACCCAAACCAAGGCCAAGCCCACATGGTTATTAGGCTCCTTTTGCTCCATCACCCGACAGGATGGAAGCTTTGACATCATACTCAGGATTTTTTCAGCAGCAGCAACCTATTTTACCTACACCAAGCCAGAACCAGGCAGGACTTAATTCAGTTACGACCCGTAGTGGCAAAGCAACACAGGACCCATCTTACCCAAGCCACTTTCAGCCTGTAATGCTAACCCAAACCCTAGGATTGTCATCCAGGATACCCCTATCCCAAATCAAGAACCTGGACCTATTCCAGAGGAACCATCTATGGTTCCATTTCCCGAGGCCTTGACTAAGGGAAAGAAAACCAAACCCGTGACACCTGAAGAGGACCTAGTCAAGCTCTTTGAACAGGTCCATATAAACATCCCCTTGATGGATGTAATTCGCCACGTACCAGCTTACGCACGATTTTTGAAAGACGTGTGTACACCTAAGCGTAAGCTTCAAACCAAAAGTGGGAGCCCAATCGTATTGTTGGAGCAAGCCAGCTCCATCATTTTGAGTAGGCTCCCACCTAAGGCAAAAGACCCAGGTACTCCCCTGATTTCCTATACAATTGGTGATATCCAATTTGATAGAACATTATTGGATTTAGGAGCCTCCATAAACATAATACCTAAATCCTTACTTGACCATCTTGAGGAATCTGAGCTCAAACCAACAGAGGTGACATTACAGTTGGTAGATCGATCTATTAAGTCACCTAAAGGAATTCTTAAGGATGTCATTGTTAGAGTTCGGGATTTTTTATTTCCTGGTGGATTTCATAGTCTTGGTTATGGATGCTCCAGAGAATCCGAAAAACACTCCGATTATAATAGGGAGACCCTTTCTGGCCACTGCTAGGGCCAACATCAATTGTGAGGAGGGCCAAATTGAACTAAAATTTGGGAACCAGACATTAAAGATCGATATCTTTAAGGTTCAACAAGGGATTAATTGCGAGGTTATAGAACACATATGTGATATCGAGGTTGTGGTTGACGATCGGTATATCGAGGAAAACTTGACTACTTTTGATCAACCATAAGAAGATCAAAACCCGCAATTAGAGGAGTCCGAACTCAACCTAGACACACCCATAGCTCCTTCCCTTGCTCCCGACACCCACCTTGAACCACTTGTTGCTGCTGATAACCCTATTTTAGAACTAAAGCATCTTCCCGATCATCTAAAGTACATCTTTTTGGGTTCCAATCAAACGTTTCCTGTGATTATCAACTCTAGACTCACACCTAATCAGGAATCCCATCTGATTTCTGTTCTCCAGCAACATCGAAGAGCCATTGGATGGACACTCAACGATCTCACTGGTATCAACCCCTCATACTGCACACACCACATCTATACTGAAGAGGGCAAATGACCTTCCCGTGAAATGTAGAGACGTCTATATCCTAATCTACAGGAGGTTGTGAAAAGGGAGATCATTAAGTGGTTAGATGTTGGGATCATCTACTCGATCTCCAACAGTCGGTGGGTGAGTTCAATTCAGGTTGTGCCTAAGAAGACAGGTCTCATCGTGATCACGACTGAGACCCGAGAAATCATACTGACCCGTGTGGCAAATTCATGGAGAGTCTGCATTGATTATAGAAGACTCAATACCTCCACGAAGAAGGATCATTTCCCACTACCGTTTATTAATCAAATCCTCGAAAAACTAGCAGGAAATAAATTCTTCTCCTTCTTGGACGGGTACTCCGGTTACAACCCAGTGGCAATCCATCCTGAGGACCAAGAGAAGACCATTTTCACCTTCCCCTTCAGAACTTACTATTGAAGCTACGAGTTGCTACACTAACGTGTTTGGTTTTGAAAGCCTGTCGTTGTAGTTTAAAAGTGAACTCATGTTCAATAAATAAAATTTATACCGAAATAGAAATCCCGAGTCGAACTCTGGGAGGCGGACGTTTGATTTAAAAATATGCATTTTTTTTATTTGTTACGAAGCAGAATAATTGATTAGAAACTATCTAACTATTTACAATAAATAGAAGAGAGTGAGAGAGAATAAGAGAGAGAGAATATTACAAACAAAAATCAAAAGAGATGTAGAATGAACATGGAATTCATCATCAAAAAGATTGTTCATTATACTAAACATTACGACTAGAGAGCGGGAAAATGATTACACTAGAAAGCAGTAAATCTACTCTAGAAAGCAGTAAAAGGAATGGGAGAGAGATTTTCCTCGACGGTCGCTTGGAGGACGAGCCGAATGGGATGACGCCTGGAAGATAGGGAACAGAGCAGGACGAAGGAGGATGAAATGGGAAGAACGGGAACAGGGTAGCACGTCGTTGTCGCGGGATCCACTTTCGAAAGGGGGATGAAAATTTGACTTTATCTCACGAGAAGCATCCCGGGTGTGGGACAAGCTTCTCTTGAGCTTTGGAGAGGGAGAGAAGTGAAGGAAGGGATGAGAATTTCGTGTGGAGGGGGTCTCCTTTTATAGTTGCAAGGGGTGATGGTAATTTGGTCATTTAATTTAAAAAATAATAAATTAGGGGTCTTTAGTGACGGATAAAACCGTCGCTAAAGCCCCATCATGGACATAGTGGGGCGCCACCCACGCGTAACGCATGCTCCACGTTCTGCTAATCTTAGCCATCCGATCGTGAGATCGGACGGCTTATCTCGCACCTCGCAGCGCCTCCTCTGCATGCAACGCCCGCTTCTGATGGCACATCACGGTGGGTGATATTGAGCACTCACGATCGCTCGATCGCGATCCAACACTCCTCGCACCCGCTCGCCTGCTCCTCGCGAATAGATCGCGCGCCACTCACTCGCGTAAGCGCTCTCGCCCACTACGTTGTGGAGGAGAAATGGTCGCGCGGTTGAGTTGAGGAGCGGCTGCCCATTGCCATCCGATAGCGATCCAATGGCCACGATTTAACGTGCGGTAGAGGGGTACGGTCGGCTCTAAACTCAGCTGGGCCGGTTTGGGCGGCCGAGATGGCGCCACGTGGCGCCATCTTGGCCATCCATCTTCTGGATGATGTAGATGGTGCCACGGTTGTCAGATTGAGTCGATTTTCATGTTGTTAGGCTACAATCGTCAATCCAAATCCATCCGTGCGGTCGAATTTGTCATTTGAAGTGTGGATTCACACCATCTTGGCCCTTGATCTTCTAGGATTCCTCAATCTCCATCTGATGCTACAGATGTCTGATTAGGGCGATCTTGGAGTTGTTGAACTCCAATTGTCGCCCTGATCACATCTGTATGGTTGGATCCTCGATCTAAGGCCCCGATAAAAATTTTCCCTATCCCTAAACATAAAAGGAGACAATTAACCTCCATTTTATTCAAACTAATCTAAATGCAAGATGATGCATGTTATGCAATATTTATAATATGCAATGCAATCCTATGCTTAAGAACATGCATAAATAGACATCTTAAGTAGTGTAAAATGTTTACATCACTTACGCATTCCGAATGAAGCCTTTCAGTCTCTGCAATGCACCTGCTACTTTTCAGTTGTGCATGCTTGCAATATTCTCAGATATGGTAGGTAGATATCTGGAAGTCTTCATGGATGACTTCTCAATTTTTGGCGAATCATTTGACGATTGCCTCCTGCACTTGGTCCAGATCCTCAGGCGGTGCATCGATGTGAATTTCGTTCTTTCTTGGGAAAAGAGCCACTTCATGGTACCTGAGGGAATTGTCATGGGACATCTCATCTCTGAGAAAGGCATCCAGGTTGATCGAGCCAAGGTAAATCTGATTTCCAAACTCCCTATGCCTAGCTCAGTAAAAGTCATCTAAACCTTTTCCGAGGCACATTAGTTTTTACCGACGATTCATTCCAGACTTCTCGAAGATCGTGCACCCCCTGACTAATCTTCTATCTAAGGATGTCCCTTTTGAAATCTCCATCGATTGCACTCAGGCATTTGAGATCCAGCATGATCAAGTTACCCAAGCATCATCCTACAGTCCCCTGATTGGCCTCAACCCTTTGAGATCATGTGTGATGAGAGCCTCATCATAAACCCTAACTAGTACATTTTGACCTAAATAAGTACACAAAAGCTCCTACAAAACCTAAGGGAAAGCTTAAATCAAAGAGCTATAAATTTAAGTATAAAGTAACTCACAAGGGGTAAAACTGTAATTTTACCAATGTAGTACACAAACGGGATGTCTAAGGGTTTAAACAAAGGTCAAATGGGCTTAATAAGAAGGAAAGTGGGATGACTTGATCTGAAAAGGGTTATAGTAACTTCTAGGAATTAAACGATATTCTGTAACCCTAGAACAAACCTGCTTTAATTCATTAAGTTTCAGGCAAGATAAAAATCAATTAAACCCTCTAAAATTCATGAAAAAACATACCCTAGGGTTTATAACGTTCAATTTGGCCATTGGAAACTATCTTGACCTAGATTGAGAACCATACCCAATTTTTGACCTAATTTAGGTTTTTGTGCAAATTGACCTATCAAACGTGGTCAAACCTAAATTCAAACTTCACCATTGGATTCCTTAGGTCCAAATTAGGTTTGTACCAAAATTTGGACCTAAGGGAAGGCCATTTTAACATACTTTACAAATTGGTCCTCAAGAATTACTTTTTTACCCTTAACTTTTTGAACCCTTGCACTTTGCCCCTCAGCTTTCCCTTCGTTCTTTGCATGCTGGTCCCTCTGCCACCCGCAGCAGTTGCCCATGCCTCCGGTGACTTTGCGCAGAGGATGGCGCTGCGCAGGGTATGGGGACCGGCCCTAGAAACGAGAGGGGGGTCCCCTGCGTTGTCTTCTTCCACATGGACCCCCTCCCTTGCTTGCCGATGCCCATACCTCTCGTGCGAACACGCGAGAGGCATGGGTCTCTTCTCTGGCCATTCTCCAGCGGCCTGCCCATGCTCCCCCCTCGAGATCTTCTCCTCGCCAACATTTATTTAAGGAGCAGCAGGGGCCGTTGGTTGGTTCAAGCCTGTTTTGGCTGAAGAAAACCCTCAAATTTCGTCTCCTCCTCCTCCGGCCATTCGCTCGCAGGATCCGGTGACCCTCCTCCTCTCTCGTTGCCCTACCACCATACCAATGGCAGGGTTACCTCCACCGTCGTCCGTCGTGCCTTGCCGTACCAGCAAGCGCCCTCCAGTCTCTTCCTCGTCGTCGTCCCTTCCCCTGGGCACCTTTGTCTCTGGCGAAGGCAACACAACTGTTCGCTACCACCGCTTCCCTCCCCTTCGTCCAGAGACTCATAGATAAGTTCTGTCTCTTCCCCTCTTCATTTCCTTTCTTTTAAATCACATTTTCGATGCCTCTGCGCCATTATCCACCGCCACCTTCTCCACCTCCAGCAGACCACCGGCGAGGTGTTCTCGCCGCTCCACACCTCCATCCACCTCGCTAGACCTCTCAAGACCTCCACCATCATTCACTAAGCGGTTTCCCCATCTCCACTGACCGCCAACACCTCCATATTCGCCCACCGAACACACCCAACTCCACGGCCACAGTAAACCCTAGGCACGCTCCCACGGGCGTTCCCACGCCTTGCCGAGCACCTCTGCACATTCGCCGCACCTTGGTGAAGCTCCCTGATCTTTTTAACGTGGCCGCGAGGCTGTTTTGGTGCTTTCAGGTCCCTGGGGTTCACCGCCATTGACGAGCAGGTCGAAGCTGCTTTGCAAGCTTCTCCAGGCTGCTGTTCTCTAGGTCCCCGGGTCCGGAAGGTGCGGTTTGGTCTTGCGCACACACCCAGTAATTTGATTGACTTCGAGGATCCTTGCAGCAGCTGCAATTGAGAAGCTCAACCTCTACGGGTGCATGCGATAGGCAGGTGGGACATTTAGTCCCACCTCGGAAGTGGGTGAGTGAGCGCAGCAGAATAAATTGAATTCCTACATAAGGCTTATCGCCTTCGATACACAGGGGTCAGGTCCCTCGCCCATGCATGCAGCACGCCATGCGCTCGCACCCGCCCTCGCCCGCGCTCACGCCTCGCGGGCCTGGGTCCAAACCCGACTACCCTACCGTGCACTCCTCGCTCACCACCACACGCCGGTGGGCCTCGTCCCGGGTGTGCTACTCGATCCATATGCCCGCGAATGCTCTGGGAGTGAACCTTTGAGAGAGAACCAGAGAGAGAGAGACGTGGGGAGGGTAGGGGTTAGGTTTTGCCTAACCGTGTAACGCGCATGGAAGCAGAGGAGAAGAAAGAGGAGGAGTGGAGCTGAAGATAAAAAGGAAGGAGATGCAAAGAGGAATAAACTAAAAGAAGGAAGAAGCTGCTGAAGAAAGAAGAAGGAAAGGCAGAGGAGTGGCTGAGGACACTTAGCCGCATAGAGCATCTGAAAGAGGAAGAAGAAGATAGGAAGGAGGAAGCTGCAGAGAAAAGAAAGAGGAGAAGAGCCGCAGCAACTGAAGAAGAAAGAAGAAGACAGGAAGGCCAAGAAGCCAACTGAAGAAGGAGAAGGCACAGTGCAAGAAGAAGCTGCGAGGCACTTAAAAAAAAGGGGCTGATAATGCGTCTGATTCAAAGAATCAAACGTCCGAGAAAGGAAAGGCAGAGAAATAAGAGAAGGAAGAGAGAAGAAGAGAAGAAAGAAAATGATTTTTTTTGTTCATTCTCTCTCTTTAATTTTTGTAAAACAGTATATCATAGTGAATTGTGAATTTGTATGCTTCTAAAATTACGTTTGCTCCCTGAGTTTGACCTTGGGATATTTTAAATTCCGAGTTATAAATTTTCATTTGTTTTCGCAGAGAGTTCATCTATATTACAACGAGATATCTGTTAAAACATGATTAAGCTACCCTTGCAGAAACATTTTGGCACCGTTGCTGGGGAGCAACGGGCATCCTAGAAAATTCACAATTTCTGATTTACTGCTGACTTAATCTCTTCTCTTTTGTTGTGAAAGCACAGGAAAACAAGAGGGAACAAGTAGCCGCACAACAACCACACCAAGGGACAGGTAATTTTCTATCCTCTCTTTTAAGCCCCTAAAATTCTAAAGAGGAAGAAAAGGGAAGGCAATCTAGGAATTACCTGTCTTTCATACATAGTAAATCACAAGAGTTGCCTATTTTTCAATTTCAACACATTCTATCTGTATATCCACTAGAGGTAATTAGGGCTAAAACCTTCTTGCTTGAGCCGTAGTTACTTAATCTTGAGGCAACTAAACTAGAACAATTAGACTCAAAGTTAGGGTTTCAGAGACACACCTTCTAATCAAGAATTGAAAAGTCCCAAAAGAAGTGTGCCTAAGCCATTGCTTGAAAAAATCTATTAAGAGAAACCCTAAGCAAATCGGCTCTTAAGTCACTTGAACCTTAAAAGACAAGACCTGATAAGCTCTCACAGGAACTAATAGGTGAAGTTGTTCCCTTGGATCAACCAACCTTTAATTTAGGTCACTCTTTGCACTCAAAAGGATAAAGTTCAAGTGAAACCCTAAGCACCTTGATCCTAATTAAAAGTGGTAGACTTAAGAGGTCAAGGTCCCCATTCTGGTCTACCTGGAATCTCAGTGTCAAGAGAGGTCGGTTGGGGGAAACCCTGTAACCCGTGGGGGCACTCTACCGTGTAGGGGTCTTCGCAGGACTCACCCTCTCTGGCTGTCCAGGTAATTCTCAGGTGGACGACCTTCTGATTAAGGGGTATCATCCGCCCCGAACCTCTATAGTCACCCAACATTTTGGGTGTCTTGATTGGGTCCAGCACCTGCTAACCTCATCCAATCCATCAGTGTATGTTTGGTAGGAAGTCCTTGAAACCTCCTCTAGAAATTCACTCTTCGTGAGGCCAAGCCTCGGTACCCTTTTTTGGGCAACAACCTCTTCACATTGACCTCTCTTCTGATTCTGAACCCAACTCCCCTGCTTCTTCCACAATGGCTCAACTTGTTGAAGAAGAGAATAATCTTGAGCACTAGCTCCAGCGACTCAATGATCTCTTCCAGAACTTCATGAACCCACCACAGCGTCCCATGATGCGAAATCACTATAATCCCACTGCAGTGGCAATTGAGCCTCGAGTAAGAATCCTGACTAGAGGACCTGATTCCTAATTAAAGCCCAACATGATCCACGCCATACCTAAATTCTATGGGCTTAACTCTGAAGACCCCTTCCAGCACATCAAACAGCTTAAGCATCTGATCCAGACCTTCGGGTCAGACGCGCAGAATCGGGATGTCCTACTTATGAAGATGTTCTCTTTCTTTCTTATGGACAAGGCAGCCCATTGGTATCAGACACAGACTCTCCCGATCAACACTTGGGAGGAACTTCGGTCCAAGTTCTTGAAAAAGTTCTTCCCCGTTGGTCAGACAAATGCCTTGCGCCATCAGATTACTCACTTCACGCAACAAACGGGAGAACCTCTTCATGAGGCATGAGATCGTTTTCAAGATCTCATGAGAAAGTGTCCCCATCACGGAGTTCCTAAATGGGAACAAGTCCAGTCTTTTTACGAGGGACTCCGTGAAGATATTAGACTGTTCGTCAATGCAACTTGCAGAGGGAATATCATGGGTCAACATGAAGACACTGTGTGGGAGATTTTAGAGAATATGTGCGAGAACTCCATCAACAAGGACTCCATGGGACTATTCGACCGGACGAATACCCGCGCAGCGACAAACCTTAGGGGAGCACACGAGACGCAGGGCCTGTCCGCATCAGTCGACCTGGAATTAATGGCCAGTCGATTGGACAAGGTCTCTATTATTGAGAAGAAGGTGGATGAGCTGACTCACCATTTGCAGCGATCTCCTCTACATAGAACTCCTTTGCACAGCCCCCTCCCGCATGGGAAATTGTGCAACACATTTTCCACTGACCTTCTCCAGGGATGGACTCATATCCACCCCCATCTGACTCCAGGACCGGAGGGACCTTTGATCCTTTCTATTCTTGCCGGGGGAATTTTACTCCCCCATTCTTTGACTTTTCTGAGGCTCCTCAGACCTGCGAGGACCTCAATGCCATCCAGAATAACCCTTTTTCCAACACTTACAGTCCTGGATGGTGGAACCATCCTAATTTCCAGTGGGCTGGAAATTCCTAGAATCCAGGACCACCCTTTCAGCCCCGTCCACAAGCACCTCGTCCTTATCAGCCGCCTCAACCTTAGCTCAACCCCACTTATCCATCCGGGCCAAACCATGATCAAATGTCCCTTATCCTCCCTACTTTGGCTGACATTCAGAGAACGAATGCGGCTATTCAAAAGCAACACAAGGACGAAATCACAGAGGTCTGAAATCAACTTGCCCAGTTGGCAAATTCTCGCCAACCAAGCACACTTCCTTCTCAGCCTCTACCTAACCCTAATAGCATGTCGACCCAGCGGCGCGTTATGAACCCAAACCCGGGCCAAGCACACATGGTCTATCAGGCCCCTTCTATTCCTTCACCTGATGGGATGGAAGCTTCAACCTCCTATGCGGGTTATCAACAGCAGTAGCCCATTCGACCAACCCCTAGCCAGAACCAGGCATGAATAAATTCTGTAACAACCTGTAGTGGTAAGGCAACACAGGATCCACCTTATCCAGACCACTTCAAGCCAGGTAGTGACCCAAACCCTAGGACAGTCATCCAGGATGTTCCTATCCCTGTCCCAGATCAAAAACCTGGACCTATCCTAGAGGAACCAACCAAGGTTCCATTTCCCGAGGCCTTGACCAAGGGAAAGAAGACAACCAAACCCGTGGCTCCTGAGGAGGACCTGGTCAAGCTCTTTGAGCATGTCCAAATAAACATCCCCTCAATGGATGCGATCCGCCATGTACCGGCTTACGCATGATTTCTGAAGAATGTGTGTACACCTTAGCGTAAGCCGAGAACCAAGAGTGGGAGTCCAATTGTACTATCAGAACAAGCCAGCTCTGTAATCCTGAGTAGACTCCCACCCAAGGCAAAAGACCCAGGCACTCCCCTAATTTCATGTAAGATCGGTGAAACCCAGTTCGATAGAGCATTATTGGACCTAGGTGACTCCATAAACTTGATACCCACATCCCTACTTAACCATCTAGAAGAATCTAAGCTAAAATCGACCGAGGTGACATTGCAGTTAGCAGATCGATCTATCAAGTCACCTAAAGGAATTCTTGAGGATGTTATTGTGAGGGTGCGGGATTTCTACTTCCCTGTAGATTTCATAGTTTTAGATATGGACGCTCCTAAAAGCCCAAGGGATGCACCGATCATACTAGGGAGACCTTTTCTGGCCATTGCAAAGGCCAAATAGAACTGAAATTTGGGAACTAGACTCTCAAAATTGATATCTTTAAGGTCGAACAAGGGATCAATTGCGGTGTCATTGAACAAATCTGTGATATTAGAGCTGTGGTTGATGAACCACAACTGGAGGACAACATGATTGTTCCTCATCAACCACAAGAGGATCTTGAACCGCAATTAGAGGAGTCAGACCTTGAGATAGACAAACCTATAACTCCTACCCTTGTACCTCACACTCACTCTAAACCACCCGCTACTGCTGATAACCCCATTCTTGAACTCAAACCCCTTCCCGATCATTTAAAATATGTCCTTTTGGGTTCTAATCAGACATTTCCTGTGATTATAAACTCCAAACTCACACCTGATCAGGAATCCCATCTGATTACTGTTCTCCAGCAACATCGCAGAGCCATTGGTTGAACTCTCGATGATTTGACTGAAATAAGTCCCTCTTATTACACACACTGTATCTATTCTGAAGAGGGCGCACAACCTTCCCGTGAAATGCTGAGACGTTTGAATCCCAATCTGCAGGAGGTCGTAAAAAAGGAGATCATTAAGTGGTTAGATGCAGGGATCATCTACCCGATCTCCGACAGTCGTTGGGTGAGCCCAATCCAGGTTGTGCCTAAGAAGGCAGGGCTCACCACCATCACGATTGAAACGGGAGGGGTCATACCTACCCGTATAGCCAACTCATGGAGAGTCTGCATAGATTATGGAAGACTCAATCCACCACAAAGAAGGATAGATTCTTTTGCTTTCTTGACAGGTACTCCAGTTATAACCAAGTGGCGATTCATACAGAGGACCAAGAGAAGACCACATTCACCTGCCCCTTCGGGACGTATGCGTTCTTTAGGGTGCCTTTCGGTCTCTGCAATGCACCTGCGACTTTTCAGCGGTGCATGCTTGCCATATTCAATGATATGGTAGGTGATTATCTGGAAGTCTTCATGGATGACTTCTTAGTTTTTGGGGCATAATTTGACGATTGCCTCCAGCACTTGGTTCACATACTCAGGCGTTGCATTGACGTAAATCTGGTTCTTTCCTGGGAAAAGAGCCACTTTATGGTGCCTGAGGGGATCGTCCTGGGACACTTAATTTCTAAGAAAGGCATCCAAGTGGATCGAGCCAAGGTTGATCTGATTTCTAGACTTCATATTCCTAGCTCGATTAGGGACATCCGATCTTTTCTGGGGCACGTTGGTTTTTACTGTCATTTCATCCCTGATTTCTCGAAAATCGCGCGCCCCCTGACTACTCTTCTCTCCAAGGATGTACCCTTTGAGATTTCCAAGGAATGCACTCAAGCTTTTGAGAACCTTCGTGACCGAGTCACCCAAGCCCCGATCCTACAGTCCCCTGATTGGTCTTAACCCTTTGAGATCATGTGTGATGCATCTGACTTCGCTGTAGGAGCGGTTCTGGGGTAGAAGATTGACGGGAAACCTGTGGTCATCTACTACGCTAGCAAGACACTTGACAAGGCTCAGTATAACTACACGGTTACAGAGAAAGAGCTGCTAGCCGTAGTATTTTCCCTCAAAAAAATCCGATCTTATCTCTTGGGTTCCCACGTCATAATCCACTCGACTCACACAACTGTGAGGCATCTCCTTGCTAAGAAGGATGCGAAGCCTCGATTAATCTGATGGATCTTGCTGTTGCAAGAATTCGACCTCGAGATTCGCGACAAGGCAGGAAGACAGAACGTGGTAGCTGACCACTTGTCTTGCCTTCCTTCTGGGATCATCGACCCTTCTGGACCCATCACGGAGCATTTTCCTGATGAGCACCTATTGACTATTGGTACTAGGCTTCCATGGTTTACTGATATAGTAAACTACTTGGCATCTCATCAGATCCCGTCTGATTGGCTGAAGGTCAAGAAAGACAAGTTGCGCTCCAATGTTAAGTACTACATTTGGGAAGACCCGTACCTTTTCCGCATAGGTGCTGACCAAGTCATCAGGCAATGTATCTCGGAGGGCGAAATCAATGACATTCTCTCCTTCTGCCATGACCAGGAATGCGGTAGCCACTTCTCTGGGCACAAAACCGCATAAAAAATCCTCCAATGTGGCTTTTACTGGCCTAGTACCTTCTAGGATGCATACAGTCACTGTAAGGCTTGCAGTCGTTACCAAACTTTGGGCAACATGAGCCACCGTGACATGATGCCTTTACAGCCAATTCTCGTATGCAAGATTTTCGATATTTGGGGGATTGATTTTATGGGTCCCTTTCCTGTTTCGAACGGCTTCGAGTACATTTTACTCGCTGTGGACTATGTGTCCAAATGGATAGAAGCCATTCCAACCTGAACCTGTGATCACAAGATTGCCATCAAATTCATTCATCAGAATATCTTCTCACGGTTCAGGATTCCTCGTGCAATCATCTCTGATGGAGGGACCCATTTTACTAATGGTCAGTTCAGTCACTAATGACCAAGGGGTGTCTCATTGAATCTCTACTCCTTACCACCCCCAGACTAATGGTTTAGCTGAGCTATCAAATCGGGAGATCAAGAAAATCCTACAGGTTACTGTTCGACCTGATAGGAAGGACTGGTCGGCCCGACTTTCGGAAGTTTTGTGAGCTTATAGGACCGCCCCCAAGACTCAATTAGGCATGTCTCCTTTTAGATTGGTGTACGGTAAGGCATGTCACCTTCCCGTCGAGCTGGAGCACAAAGCCTATTGGGGCAGTACGGAGCTGCAACTTAGATCTTTCTAAGGCTGGAACCCACAGAAAGCTTCAGATAAGCGAGATTGATGAATTACGCCTTGATGCGTATGAGAACTCGTGAATCTACAAAGAGCGGGTTACAGCCTTTCATGGCAAGCACATATCTAGAAAGATCTTCCACCTTGGTCAGAAGGTCCTACTCTTCAATGCCCGACTCAAACTCTTCCCTGGGAAACTGTGATCCAAGTGGGTTGGACCATATCTTGTCCGACAGATTTTTGGAAATGGAGCCTTCGAAATCAATCCTCTCAGCCACGATTCTGAACCTTTCGTCATGAACGGTCAGAGACTCAAATCGTTCATTGATGTAACCAGTACAGATTTGGCTGAGTCATCATTTATCCTCCATTCTCCCTGAGCTTATCGCGCCCAACCGATGGCGTAAAACTCAGCGCTTAACGGGAGGCAGCCCATCATTCTTTTTGAAAAACCCGAAATCTTTTCTGACATTTCTTTGCACTTTAGGTTCATCCTTTATGACAGCCAACTTCACTTCAGGTACTCGTACCTGAGATTAGAAATCATTCGCAACAGTCACCTCGACCCATCCACTCACCAAATGCCTATCCTAATGCATGAACCAATCTAAATAAAAACCCACCTAATGTACAATGAGGATATTGCAAATCTTAGTTATGGGGGGGTATGAAAGTGCAATAATAAGGAAAATGTTTCAACAAAAAGATCCGTATATACGAAAAAAAAGAAAAAGAAAAAAAAACTTTAAAGGAGGAAGAAAGTGCCGGTAAATTTTATAGAAGGAGAAAAAGAACAAAAAGGAGCAAAAAATGAAAGAAAAAGGATAGTCATTAGTAAGAAATTAAGGAATTAACCTAAGTTCTAGACCACATTAAGGAAAAGAAAAAGGAAAGTGCACAACAAGATTAGTAAGAATGCAAACCTTAGACATTCTTGGATAGACTCTTAGTACCCGTTAAGATCTAGATATTCCTCAAAAGGTTGAGGAAAATGAAAAGCTTAAGTATTAGGTCAAAGGCTTAGGGAGTATTCGCCCTCGTTAACTGACTTTCGATTTACGGGACTCAGTAACCTAAGCACCCAAATTCACACATGGTCTGGTTCAGCAAGCATAAATATCAAAATCCCGCAGAAGCGTTTCAAATTTTCTGAAAATGTCACCTAGATTAGGAGCAGTCGATCAACACAAGTTGATTTGGACGAGTTCCCGGCTCGGAGAGGTGGGAAATTCCCCTCGAAGATGAGTAACATATCATCTCCTTGGTGCTTGTCTCTTAGGATATTTACATATCCTACTAGGGGCATGTAAGCACTCTGCTGGTTCAGATACTATGGATGGCATTATCACGAAGTATCAATTGCCAGGGTCTAAATTCGGCCATGGAACACCATGGACGGGATTATCTCAAAATCTCGAAAGCTAGGGTTCTGGGGCTTACCATGGGCGGTGCTAACTCGAAGCATCGACTGCCAGGGACCCTTGAGGATTGATGATGGGGATAAGGAATTCGATATAGATCGTGTTGTGAAGCCAATCCTAAGCTAGAACTAAAAAGAAAAGAGAGAGAAAACTCTCCAAACAAATAAATCTTCTATCTCTCTTTACAAAACGCACTGCAATCTGAACCAAGGCTAAAAATATCTCAAGCACAGGTGCTTTAACCACAGAGTCCAATAAACTTTAGGTTAGTTCCTACAGGCCTTAAAAACCCTTGCTAAAGACTGAGGCTAAAGCTAGACAGATCTAGATCTTGGTTGGTACTAGAGTACCTTTTAGGCCTATGATTGGCATTCTGACCTAATCAAGGATACAAGAGGAAAAGCAGTTATCAAAACTTGATGGAAGAAATTCATAGTCTAGAACAAAGGTTAAAACCTTAAATTTTTGCTAAGGGACTAGCAAAAGCTAGGCATGGGGGTGTGATGAGAGCCTCATCATGAACCCTAACTAGCACATTTGACCAAAATAAGTACACAAAAGCTCCTACAAAACCTAAGGGAAAGCCTAAATCAAAGAACTATAAATTTAAGTATAAAGCAACTCACAAGGGGTAAAACTGTAATTTTACCAATGCAGTACACAAATGAGATGTCTAAGGGTCTAAACACAGGTTAAATGGGTTTAATAAGAAAGAAAGTGGGATGACTTGATCTGAAAAGGGCTATAGCAACTTCTAGGAATTAAACGACATTCTGTAACCCTAGAGCAAACTCGCTTTAATTCACGAAGTTTCAGGCAATATAAAAATCAATTAAACCCCCTAAAATTCATGAAAAAACATCTCCTAAGGTTTAGAACCTTCAATTTGGCCATTGGAACCTATCTTGACCTAGAATGAGATCATACCCAATTTTTGACCTAATTTGGGTTTTTATGAAAATTGACCGACCAAACGTGGTCAAACCTAAAATCAAATTTCACCATTGGATTCCTTAGGTCCAAATTAGGTTTGTACCAAAATTTGGACCTAAGGGAAGGCCATTTTGACCTACTTTACAAATTGGTCCTCAAGAATTACTTTTTGACCATTAACTTTTCGAGCCCTTGCACTTTGCCCCTCAGCTTTCCCTTTGTTCTTTGCAAGCCGGTCCCTCTGCCTCCCGCAGCAGCTGCCCATGCCTCTAGCGACTTTGCGCGGAGGATGGCGCCGCGCAGGGTATGGGGACCAGCCCCAGAAACGAGAGGGGGTCCCCTGCGTTGTCTTCTACATGGACCCCCTCCCTTGCCCTGCCGATGCCCATACCTCTCGTGCGAATGCGCGAGAGGCATGGGTCTCTTCTCCGGCCATTCTCCGGCAGCCTGCACACGCTCCCCCCTTGAGATCTTCTCCTCGCCAACATTTATTTAAGGAGCGACAGGGGTCGCTGGTTGCTTCAAGCCTGTTTTGGCCGAAGAAAACCCTCAAATTTCGTTTCCTCCTACTCCGACCATTCACCTGCAGGCTCCGATGACCCTCCTCCTCCTCTCTCGTCGCCTTGCCGCCATACCAGTGGCAGGGTTACCTCCACCGTCGTCCGTCGCGCCTTGCCGTACTAGCAGGCGCCCTCCAGTCTCTTCCTCATCGCCGTCCCTTCCCCTGGGCACCTTCGTCTCCGGCGACGGCAACACAACCGTTTGTTACCACTGCTTCCCTCCCCTTCGTCCAGAGACTGATAGATAAGTTCTCTCTCTCCCCCTCTTCATTTCCTCTCTTTTAAATCACATTTTCGACCCCTCTATGCCACTGTCCACCACCACCTTCTCCACCTCCGACAGACCACCGGCGAGGTGTTCCTGCCGCTCCACGCCTCCATCCACCTCGCCAGACCTCTCAAGACCTCCGCCATCATTCACTAAGCAATTTCCCCATCTCCATTGACCGCCAACACCTCCATATTAGCCCACCGAACACACCCAACTCCACAGCCACAATAAACCCTAGGCACGCTCCCGCAGGCGTTCCCACGCCTTGCCGACCACCTCTACACATTCGCCGCACCTTGGTGAAGTTGCCTGAGCTTTTTAACATGGTTGCGAGGCCATTTTGGTGCTTTCAGGTCCCTGGAGCTCATCGCCATTGACGAGCAGGTTGAAACTGCTTTGCAAGCTTCTCTAGGCTGCTACGCTTCAGGTCCCCAGGTCCAGAAGGCGCGGTTTGGTCTCGCGCACACACCCAGGCCTTTGATTGGCTTCAAGGATCCTTGTAGTAGCTGAAATTGAGAAGCTAAGCCTCTGCGGGTGCGCGTGATAGGCAGGTGGGACGTTTAGTCCCACCTCGGAAGTGGGTGAGTGAGCGCAGCAGCATAAATTGAATTCCTGCACAAGGCTTATCGCCTTCGATACACAGGGGTCAGGTCCCTCGCCCACGCATGCAGCGTGCCACGCTCTAGCACCCGCCCTCGCCCATGCTCATGCCCCGCGGGCCTGGGTCTGAACTCGACTACTCTACCGTGCACTCCTCTCCCACCACCGCACACTGGTGGGCCTCGTCCCAGGCGCGCTACCCGACCCGTATACCCGCGAATGCTCTGGGAGCGAACCTTTGAGTGAGAACCAGAGAGAGAGACGCGGGGAAGGTAGCGGTTAGGTTTTGCCTAATCGTGTAACACACAGGGAAGCAGAGGAGAACAAGAAAGGAGGAGGAGCGGAGCTGAAGATAAGAAGGAAGGAGTTGCAAAGCGGAAGAAACCAAAAGAAGATGGAAGAAGCTATTGAAGAAAGAAGAAGGAAAGGTAGAGGAGCGGCTGAGGACACTTAGCCGCATAGAGCAGCTGAAAGAGGAAGAAGAAGACAGGAAGGAGGAAGCTCCAGAGAAAAGAAAGAGGAGAAGAGCCGCAGCAGCTGAAGACGAAAGAAGAAGACAGGAAGGTCGAGAAGCCAACTAAAGAAGGAGAAGGCACAGTGCAAGAAGAAGCTGCGAGGCATTGTAAAAAAAAAGGGCTGATAAGGCGTCTGATTCAAAGAATCAGACGTCCGAGAAAGGAAAGGCAGAGAAAGAAGAGAAGGAAGAGAGAAGAAGAGAAGAAAGAAAGAAAAGGATTTTTTTTGTTCATTCTCTCTCTTTAATTTTTGTAAAACAGTATATCATAGTGAATTGTGAATTTGTATGCTTCAAGAATTACGTTTGCTCCCTGAGTTTGACCTTGGAATATTTTAAATTCTGAGTTATAAATTTTCATTTGTTTTTGCAGAGAGTTCATCTATATTACAACGAAATATCTGTTAAAACACGATTAAGCTACCCTCGTGGAAATATTTTGGTACCGTTGCTGGGGAGCAACGGGCATCCTAGAAGCTATTAATTCACAATTTTTTATTTACTGCTAACTTAATCTCTTCTCTTTTGTTGTGAAAGCATAGGAAAACAAGAGGGAACAAGCAGCCGCACAACAACCACACCAAGGGACAGGTAATTTTCTATCCTCTCTTTTAAGCCCCTAAAATTCTAAAGAGGAAGAAAAAGAAAAGCAATCTAGGAATTACCTGTCTTTCATACATAGTAAATCACAAGAGTTGCCTATTTTTCAATTTCAACACATTCTATCTGTATGTCCACTAGAGGTAATTAGGGCTAAAACCTTCTTGCTTGAGCCCTAGTTACTTAATCTTGAGGCAACTAAACTGGACCAATTAGACTCAAAGCTAGGGTTTCAGAGACACACCTTCTAATCAAGAATTGAGAAGTCCCAAAAGAAGTGTGCCTAAGCCATTGCTTGAAAAAATCTATTAAGAGAAACCCTAAGCAAACCAGCTCTTAAGTCACTTGAACCTTAAAAGACAAGACCTGATAAGCTCTCACAGGAACTAATAGGTGAAGTTGATCCCTTCGATCAACCAACCTTTAAATTAGGTCACTCTTTGCACTCAAAAAGATAAAGTTCAAGTGAAACCCTAAGCACCTTGATCCTAATTAAAAGTGGTAGACTTAAGAGGTCAAGGTCCCCATTCTGGTCTACCTGGAATCTCAGTGACAAGAGAGGTCGGTTGGGGGAAACCTTGTAACCTGTGGGAGCGCTCTACCGTGTAGGGGTCTTCGCGGGACTCACCCTCTCTGGCTGTCCAGGTAATTCTCAGGTGGACGACCTTCTGATTAAGGGGTATCATCCACCCCAAACCTTTATAGTCACCCAACATTTTAGGTGTCTTGATTGGGTCCAGCACCTGCTAACCTCATCCAATCCATCAGTGTATGTTTGGTAGGAGGTCCTTAAAACCTCCTCTAGAAATTCACTCTCCCCGAGACCAAGCCTTGGTACCCTTGTTTGGGCAACAACCTCTTCACATAAACCTCTCTTCTGATTCTGAACCCAACTCCCTTGCTTCTTCCACAATGGCTCAACCTGTTGAAGAAGCGAATAATCTTGAGCACTAGCTCCAGTGACTCAATGATCTCTTCTAGAACTTCATGAACCCACCACCGTCCCATGATGCGAAATCACTATAATCCTGCTGCGGTGGCAATTGAGCTTCGAGCCAGAATCCCGACTGGAGGACCTGATTTCGGGTTAAAGCCCAACATGATCCACGCCATACCTAAATTCTATGGGCTTAACTCTGAAGACCCCTTCTAGCACATCAAACAACTTAAGCATCTGGTTCAGACCTTCGGGTCAGACACGCAGAATCTAGATATCCTACTTATGAAGATGTTCTCTTTCTTTCTTATGGACAAGACAGCCCATTGGTATCAGACACAGACTCGCCCGATTAACACTTGGGAGGAACTTCGGTCCGAGTTCTTGAAAATGTTCTTCCCCGTTGGTCAGAGAAATGCCTTGCGCCATCAGATTACTCACTTCACGCAACAAACGGGAGAACCTCTTCATGAGGCATGAGATTGTTTTCAGGATCTCATGAGAAAGTGCCCCCATCATGGAGTTCCTAAATGGGAACAAGTCCAATCTTTTTACCAAGGACTCCGTGAAGATATTAGACTGTTTGTCAATGCAACTTGCAGAGGGAATATCATGGGTCAACGTGAAGACACTGTGTGGGAGATTCTCGAGAATATGTGCGAGAACTCCATCAACAATGACTCCATGGGACTATTCGACCGGACGAATACCCGCGCAGCGACGAACCTTAGGGGAGCACACGAGACGCAGGGCCTGTCCGCATCAGTCGACATGGAATTAATGGCCAGTTGATTGGACAAGGTCTCTATTATTGAGAAGGTGGATGAGCTGACTCACCATTTGCAGCGAGCCACCTCTGCGCAGAACTCCTTTGCACAGCCCCCTCCCGTGCAGGAAATTGTGCAGCACATTTTCCACCGACCTTCTGTTGAACGTTACGAATTGCTACACAAACGTGTTTGGTTTTGGAAAACCTGTCATTGTAGTTTGAAAGTGAAGAACTCGTGTTCAACAAATAAAATTTATACCGAAATGAAAATTCCGGGTCGAACATAGGGAGAACGTTTGATTTAAAAACTACGCGTTTGTTTTTATTTGTCACAAAGTAATTCAATTTAAAACTATCTAACTATTTACAATAAACAGAAGAGAGAGAGAGTAGGAGAGAGAGAGAATATTACAAACAGAAATCAAAACGAGATGTATAATAAACAGGGAATTCATCATTAAGGAGATTGTTTTTTTCACTATTACAACTAGAAAGCAATAAATTTACTCTAGAAAGCATTAAAAGAATGGAGGGAGAAATGTCCTCCTCGACGATTGCTTGGACGACGAGCAGAACTACTCTAGAAAGCAGTAAATCTATACTAAAAAGCAGTAAAAGAATAGGGAGAGAGATATCCTCCTCGATGGTCGCTTGGAGGACGAGCCGAACGGGACGATGCCTGGACGAAGGAGGACGAAGGAGGACAAAGGAGGACAAAGCAGAAGAACGGGAATGGGGCAGCACGTCATCGTCGTCGTGGGATCCACTTCCGAAGGAGGACGAAAATTTGGACTTTATCTCACGAGAAGCATCCCGGGTGTGGGATAAGCTTCTCTTGAGCTTTGGAGAGGTAGAGAAGAAAAGGAAGGGATGAGAATTTCGTGTGGAGGGAGTCTCCTTTTATAGTTGCAAGGAGCGTGGGCAAATTGGACATTACATCTTTAAAACATTAAATAAGGGGTCTTTAGTGACGGATAGAACCGTTGCTAAAGCCCCAACGTGGGCGTAGTGGGCGTTGCCTGCGTGCGCCCGCTCATCTGCTCACGCCTAACACTTGCCGCACGTTCAGCCGTCCGATCGCGAGATTGGACGGCCAAGATCGTGCCTTTGCCTGCCCTCAACGCGTGCCCACCTACGTGCGATGTCGCGTGAGGCGTGGGCGTGCGATAGCGCGTCGACACTATTGAGTGCAGATTGCCACCCGATCAAGATCCGACGCTCGCCCGCGCCCTTCGCCTGCTCGCTGCGGCTCGAACCCACGTCTTGTGAACGTGCAGCGCCTCGAGACCGCTGCACTACGCGAAGGATTGTGTCGCGCGGACGATTTGAGGCGCATGCATTCACAGCCATTGGATCAAGATCCAACGGCGGAGAGGGGCGGATGCGGGGGCTTCATCGGTTGTGTGCGGGTGATTGGGTGGCTGAGATGGAGCCACGTGGCGCCATCTTGGCCGTCCATCTTCTGGATGTTGTAGATGGTGCCACGGGTGTCGGATTGACTCGATTTTGCGTCGTTAGGCTGCGATCATCGAACCAAATCCATCCGTGTGGTCGGATTTGTCATTTGAAGTGCAGATTTACACCATCTTGGCCCTTGATCTTCTAAGGTTCCCCGGTCGCTATCAGATGCTATAGATGATGCATGTTAACCTCCATTTTATTCAAACTACTCTAAATGCAATATGATGCATGTTATGCAATATTTATATAATGAAATGCAATCCTATGCTTAAGAACATGCATAAATAGACATCTTAAGTAGTGTAAATGTGTTTACATCATACCCCCATGCCTATCTTTTTCTAGTCCCTAGCAAAAGCTATATGCTATTTATAAAAGAATTATGTTGGATTATTTGGGCATAAGTTATTTTCAATCATTAAGAAATTGTCTACTTTAGATCTGAACTTTCAAAGACACAAAGTACCCGAGTATCTGTCAAAATGCAGACCGCCTCAAGCCCTTGCCTTATTCAAAGAAAAATTTCTTTTTCTCTTTTTCCCCTTTTCTAATTTTTTTTTCAAGTTTTGGGGTTTAAGAGTGGCTTTCTACGGCCATTGAACTCACCCAAGATTTGATGAAAACTCTAAGTTCTATGCATCTTATTGTGAATGTGATAGACTCGTTGATCGACAATTAAAACGGACTTCGGATTTCTACGCCTCTAGGTGACCTCAAAAAAGAATTCTACCTAAAGGTGTATCTTTACAACCGGTAGCTTTCTCCCTACTTTTATTTTTTTACGGGGTTAACACAAGGGTGAATCCATTGTATATCTCCCCGGTTTATTCTACTTCTCCACTTCTTCCTAAGTGTTTTGGGAATTTTTAGTGCATTTATTGAACTGGGTTTTGGATAACCGGTCGATGAGCTGTTACCACCGACAACTTGCCAGCCATACTCGTGCGGGAAGTGTGGTTTATTTCTTTTTCTTTCTTTTCTCCTTTTCTTTTTGATTTTTTTTTCTTTTTTTAGTAGGTGGCTTCCCTGGTCTAAGATTTACCTAAGGGCAGGAAAAAGAGAAAGGTTCAGTGACTGGCCTCTAGACAACCTACCTATGAGCTGTTACCCACGATAACTTGCCAACCATATCACCCTAGAAGGTTCATTAGCTACCCAATTTCCGTTAAAATTGCCGAACAACGAGTCAGTGACAAGATAGTGTGTAGATGCTAGAAACTCAAAATTCCCTCAAATCAGAGGGCGGGTTGATAAGTCGTGTACTTATCACCCAAACTTATTTACTCCAATTAAATAAAATTTAGGTTGGCGAGAACTCGAAAAATAAATCCACATTTTAGTGGATACACGAGCTGATTAAGTCCAAAGACCTGAAGGGTCTTTGTGTTCAAATCATAATGTAGTATTTCCTAAGATTGAAAATTTTCTTAAAACCAAGTTCTCTTTCCTAATTCCAAATTTTATTTATTTATTTTTTAATAAAAGAAAATAAAACAAATCTACGGAGCTAACGAATGAATTTAGAGATGAATATCCACCCCCCATGCCTATCTAATGCAATGTCCTCATTGTATTAAAAAGTCATAAAACAAAGTGGAAAAGCGTAGAAAGCACCTGAATTGCGTGAATATCAGGTCTGCTCCGAGATGAAAACTAAAAAGAACTGTATATGTGCTGAGTTTAGTGCTTTCAGCTAGACACACTATACAAAGAAGAGAAATGAAGAATTCACAAATGCAGGTCAGAGTCAGAATAAACAGAAGAATCCTCCGACCTGTCAGTAGAGGTCCACAGATGTGGACCAGATTGTGGTGCAGACCCATACCCCATAATCGAGAATATCTTAGGTTCTGGATAAAAATTACCCAAAACATAAAATTAGTATGCAAGCGGGGTCGGGCCTGCGATTTATGAGGATGCAACCCAGGACCAAAAAGTCAAGTTACAGAGAATTCAAGCTCAAAAGGATAATCGTTGAATGTGTGCTTGGGTTGAACATCCTCAGAACAGATGTCGTAAGGGTTCTGATTTGATGGTTTCAGCTTAATATGCACCCTTCGACTCAATCTTCTATTTCCTCCAAAGTTAACTTCCCAAATCAGAACTTCCCAACTCTTATCCTCCTCATTCAGCATGTCTAATTCCACGACCTCTTGTATATTAATCACCCCATCTAAAATCTCCAACTCTAAATGATGTGGAAGAATCAAAATTGACTTAGGTCTAATTATCTCAGAAATAGAATCATCAATAAGCTCAATGGGGTGTAACAGACAATTAGGGCATTGAATTGAATCCTCCAGAAAATGCGATTCTGGATCCGTAATGTGTGCCCTAAGATCAGTTTCCTCAATTATTGGGCTATCAAATGATCTATTAGATTTCTCAGGCCCAATCGTCTCACAAAAATCGTGTTCTTAAAACTCGTGTGAGACTTTGCAACTTGAATCTTCACCATCAAAGAAATCAGGATCCGTATCAATGTATGTCCCAAAACCATCTTTCACTTTCTGTTCCAAGGAGACATACGTTTCCTCATAACCCAGCTCAGGGATCTCAGGTGAAGAAATCAGATCTTCCGTAATTGGTTGCTTTAATTCAATCTGGTTAGCCTCGTAACATGTGTCCCCCCAACAGGTGCCTAAGCGGGTTTTGTCATTGGCTTTCCTGAAGAGGGTTCATCCTTGGAATCATCCCATGATTGAATCAAAGCAACCACGAATCTCATCCTCAATTTCGCTAATTTCCCAAGTAGAAACTCACGCAGGTTCTTATCCTTAACATCTTGGAGCCAATCCAACAAAGACTTGTTCAAATCATCAATCATTTCAATCAGGGGCTCCAATTTCTCAATGCAAGGTATTGGCTGAACTTCTAAAGATTGAATGATATTCCCCAAGTTAGCCAGAACCTTATCTTGAACCTGATTACCCTGAACCAAATGAGTTGGTTCAGGGTTGGGTGGGTTTAGGATCAATGCAGGAGAATTAACGAATTGAGGTTCGTTATACCCTTCCTGATAATAGGTCATTTCAGATTGTTCAAAAGGTGGTGATGACCTATAGGCAATGTAATCAGAGGATGGGTAAGGATCAGTGTATCCTTCTTGATTGTAGATCGTATTAAGTTGTTCATGAAAGGATGACGATCTATAATCGATGTGGCTCTGAGAAGGATAGAAATCGCAATCAAAGTGTTCAGGGTTAGACCTTAAACACAGACCTCAATCCAAGTTATCCCAACTAACTGATGGTTGATGACAGTACGAGTCGAGATAATCGTCATGTTGAGGATAATTCAAAACAGGAGGGAAAGAGAGGGAATGCGTGTAATATGTGGAAGTATTCATGAGAAATGGGAGGAAGAAAGGCACCCTGCAATACAAACAATCAAAACCTGTCCTTAATTGGGTTAGCCTATAGACCCACAGACTCCCAAAACCCGTCTTGAGATAAAAAAACAATTTGATCTACTTCTGTCTGTTCAATCCAGCCAGTTAGGAGGGACTGGGGAGAGGGTTCTTCCTTCGGCTTGCGCCTCTGGTTCCTAGTGTACCCCCCAGCCACGATCGTTTGATTCTGCTCCCCTAGCTAGACATCAGATTGAACAGTAGAAACAGACTAATCGAAAATAATCTCGTTCTGGGTTCTGAAGAGCGAGTTCAATCCTTAAGGCCAATGTCTACTCTGTTTTATTTAGGGCTAGGTTTGAATGTGCTTTGGAATGTAATGGGCCCTTTAAATGGGTTGTGCCCTTAATGATTGATTGATTTGTGTGTGCGTGCACAACTAGTGATTTTCAAGCAAGATTATTTTTGATGCGGTGAATTTTAAGGTTCAAATCTTGCTTAGTAACTTTTAGGATTAAACTTTAGGTGTTTTCAAACAAGTTTCGTTGGCACACCAGGTTTTGCAAGTATAGGTGAAGATGTTTTCCTTTAAAGCTTAAAAAGAATGTGGAGTGCCTTGTAAATCCCTAAGAGTTGAACCTAAGTAGGAGCTACTTGATGAGTTGATTTTATTTGAAGTGGTGCAGCCCAATCAACTCAAACAATTGGCCTGTTGCATCACTTAATTAGACACACAAATGATTACCTAATCTGATTTATACTCAATTATGTGTTTGAATGTGTATATCGGCTCCACAGGTTGGTTTACCAGTTGAGTTTGAAAATCAGATGAAGTTGTGTACCTCTGTGAGATTTTTTAATTTTTCTTTTTTTTAATGTGGGGGTTGGGGTGGGTGTGGGTGTCAAACAACAAACAATCTAACCTTAGAGTTTATAAGAACACCTAGGTTGATTGATGTTTGAATTATTATGTTGTGGAATGAAATCTAATGGGTGGGAGGTGGGGGATAACTCACAGAACCTTCCACAACACTTTTCTCCGATCTATCGCTTTTGCCTGTCTCGAAAGAGTACCTGCAATTACAATAAGAAAGGGGAAAAGTGAGGTAAATGATTTATAAGTTACAAAATGCAAAAAGAAATCAAAGATCATCGCCTCCCCGGCAACGGCGCCAAAATGTTGAACGTACGCATTGCTACGCTAGCGTGTTTGGTTTTGGAAAACCTGTCATTGTAGTTTGAAAGCGAAGAACTCGTGTTCAAGAAATAAAATTTACACCGAGATGAAAATTCCGGGTCGAACACAGGGAGGCGGACGTTTGATTTAAAAACTATGCGTTTGTTTTTATTTGTCACGAAGTAATTCAATTTAAAACTATCTAACTATTTACAATAAATAGAAGAGAGAGAGAGAGAATATTACAAACAGAAATCAAAACGAGATGTAGAATAAACAGGGAATTCATCATTAAGGAGATTGTTTGTTTCACTATTACAACTAGAAAGCAGAAAACAATTACACTAGAAATCAATAAATTTACTCTAGAAAGCATTAAAAGAATGGAGGGAGAAATGTCCTCTTCGATGATCGCTTGGAGGACGAGCAGAACTACTCTAGAAAGTAGTAAATCTATACTAGAAAGCAGTAAAAAGAATAAGGAGAGAGATATCCTCCTCGACGGTCGCTTGGAGGACGAGCTGGACGGGGCGATACCTGGACGAAGGAGGACGAAGTAGAACGAAGGAGGACGAAGTAGAAGAATGGGAATGGGGCAGCACGTCGTCGTCGTCGTGGGATCCACTTCCGAAGGAGGACGAAAATTTGGACTTTATCTCGCGAGAAGCATCCTGGGTGTGAGACAAGCTTCTCTTGAGCTTTGGAGAGGTAGAGAAGAGAAGGAAGGGATGAGAATTTCATGTGGAGGGAGTCTCCTTTTATAGTTGCAAGGAGTGTGGGCAAATTGGACATTATATCTTTAAAACATAAAATAAGCGGTCTTTAGTGATGGATAAAACCGTCCCTAAAGCCCTAACGTGGGCGTAGTGGGCGCTACCCGCGCGCGCCCGCTCGTCTGCTCGGGCCTAACGTTCGCCGCACGTTCAGCCGTCCACAGCCGTTCGATCGCGAGATCGGATGGCCCAGATCGTGCCTTCGCTCGCCCTTAACATGCGCCTGCCCGCTTGCGATGCCGCGTGAGGCGCGGGCGTGCGATAGCGCGTCGACGCTATTGAGCACGAACGGCCACCCGATCAAGATCCAACACTCACCTGCGCTTGCTCGCCCAGGCCCTTCGCCTGCTCGCTGTGGCTCGAACCCGCATCTTGTGAACGTGCAGCGCTTCGCGACCGCTGCGCTACGCAAAGGATTGTGTTGCGCGGATGATTTGAGGTGCATGCGTTCACAGCCGTTGGATCGAGATCCAACGGCGGATAATTCCACCTCGGTGTGAACGCATGAGTTCACACCGATCACAGCTGTTCACAATGGCTGTGAACTCCAATCATGGCTGTGATCACGACTGTGAACTCCAATCACTGCCTAACGCTGAGATGTTGCGGATGTGATCACACACCGTTGTGATCACTCCTAACGGCTGTGAACTCCAACGGATTGAGATTAGCCGTTGGATGTGATCGGGGGCTTCAGTGGTTGCGCGCGGATTGGGCGGTCGAGATGGCACCACGTGGCGCCATCTTGGCCATCCATCTTCTGGATGTTGTAGATGGTGCCACGGGTGTCGGATTGACTCGATTTTTGCGTCGTTAGGCTACGATCGTCGATCCGAATCCATCCGTGTGGTCGGATTTGTCATTTGAAGTGCGGATTTACACCATCTTGGCCCTTGATCTTCTAGGGTTCCCTAGTCGCTATCAGATGCTATAGATGCCTGATTAGGCCGATCTTGAAGTCATTGAACTCCAATCGTCTCTCTGATCACATCCGTATGATTAGATCTTCGATCCGTGGCCCCGATAAAAAGTTTGCCCTATCCAAGCATATAAAAGGAGACAATTAACGTCCATTTTATTCAAACTGCTCTACATGCAAGATGATGCATTTTATGCAATATTTATATCATGAAATGCAATCCTATGCTTAAGAACATGCATAAATAGACATCTTAAGTAGTGTAAATGTGTTTACATCACCTTCTCAAGGGATGGACTCATATCCACCCCAATCTGACTCCAGGACCAGAGGGACCTCTGATCCTTTCTATTCTTGTCGAGGGAACTCTACTCCCCCATTCTCTGACTTTTCTGAGGCTCCTCAGACCTGCGAGGACCTCAACGCCATCCAGAATGGCCCTTTTTCCAACACTTACAATCCTGGATGGTGGAACCATCCTAATTTCCAGTGGGCGGGAAATTCCCAGAATCCAAGACCACCCTTTCAGCCCCGTCCACAAGCACCTCGTCCTTATCAGCTGCCTCAACCTCGGCCCAACCTGACTTATCCATCCGGGCCAAACCAAGATTAAATGTCCCTCATCCACCAGACTTTGGCTGACATTCAGAGAATGAATGCGGCTATTCAAAAGCAACACAAGGACAAAATCACAGAGGTCCGAAATCAACTTGCCCAGTTGGCAAATTCTCGCCAACCAGGCACACTTCCTTCTCAGCCTCTACCTAACCCTAATAGCGTGTCGACCCAGCGGCTCGTTATGAACCAAAGGGGCTGATAAGGCATCTGATTCAAAGAATCAGACGTCCGACAAAGGAAAGGCAGAGAAAGAAGAGAAGGAAGAGAGAAGACGAGAAGAAAGAAAGAAAAGGATTTTTTTTTTGTTCATTCTCTCTCTTTAATTTTTGTAAAATAGTATATCATAGTGAATTGTGAATTTGTATGCTTCTAGAATTACGTTTGCTCCCTGAGTTTGACCTAGGGATATTTTAAATTTCGAGTTATAAATTTTCATTTGTTTTCGCAGAGAGTTCATCTATATTAAAACGAGATATCTGTTAAAACACGATCAAGCTACCCTCACTGAAATAAGGTGCGATGCATCCGATTACGCTGTAGATGCGGTACTTGGGTAGAAAACTGACGGGAAACCCGTTGTTATCTACTACGCTAGCAAGAAACTTGACGAGGCTCAGCGTAACTACAAAGTTACTGAGAAAGAGCTACTAGCCGTAGTATTTTCCCTAGAAAAGTTCAGATCGTATCTTCTGGGTTCCCGTGTTATCATTTACTCTGATCAGACTGCTATGAGGTACCTCCTTGCGAAGAAGGATGCGAAATGTCGACTAATCCGCTGGATCTTGCTGTTGCAAAAGTTTAACCTCGAGATTTGCAACAAGGTAGGAAAATAGAACGTGGTAGCTGATCACTTGTCCTGCCTTCCTTCTGACATAATCAACCCTTCCGAACCCATTACGGAACATTTTCCCGATGAGCACCTCTTGACTATCAGTACGGGGCTTCCATGGTTTGCTGATCTAGTAAACTACCTAGCATCACATCAGATACCGTCCGATTGGCCAAAAGCCAAGAAGGACAAATTTCTTTCCAATGCCAAGAACTACTTTTGGGAAGACCCATATCTCTTCCGCATCGGTGCTGATCAGATCATCAGACGGTGTATTTCGAAAGCGGAAATTCAGGACATTTTGTCCTTCTGTGATGACCAGGCATGCGGTGGACACTTCTCTGGTCACAAAATCATAGCAAAAATCCTCCAATGCGGCTTTTACTGGCCCACAGTTTTTAAAGACGCACACAATCACTGTAAGGCATGCACTCATTGCCAGACCTTAGGCAACATGAGACACCATGATATGATGCCCTTACAGTCGATTCTCGTATGCGAAATGTTTGATGTCTGGGGGATTGATTTTATGGGACCCTTCCCTATTTCGGACGACTTCGAGTACATTCTGCTTGCTGTTGACTATGTGTCTAAATGGATTGAAGCCATTCTGACCCGAACCAACGATCATAAGGTAGTAATCAAATTCATTCATCAGAACATCTTTTCTCGATTCAGGATTCCACATGTCATAATCTCTGATGGAGGGGCCCATTTCACGAACGCTCAGTTCAGATCACTGATGACCAAATACGGGATGGCACACCGAATCTCTACTCCTTATCACCCCTAAACCAACGGTCTAGCTAAGTTATCAAATCGGGAGATCAAGAAAATCCTCCAGGTCACTGTTCGACCTGATAGGAAAGACTGGTCATCCTGACTTCCGGAAGCCTTGTGGGCTTATAAGATCGCCCACAAAACCTAATTAGGCATGTCTCCCTTCAGATTGGTGTACGGGAAGGCATGTCACCTCCCCGTCGAATTGGAGCACAAAGCCTATTGGGCAGTACGGAACTGCAATCTCGATCTTTCTAAGGCAGGAAGCCATAGAAAACTTCAAATGGGCGAGATCGATGAATTACGCCTTGAAACGTATGAGAACTCACGAATTTACAAAGAGTGGGTTAAAGCCTTTCACGACAAGCACATATCCAGAAAGATCTTTTCCCATGGTTAAAAAGTCCTACTCTTTGACGCCAAACTCAAACTATTCCCAGAAAAACTCAGATCAAAATGGATTGGACCTTACCTTGTTCGACGAATCTTTGGAAATGGAGCTATCGAAATCAGTCAACTCAGCCACGATCCAGAACCTTTTGTCGTAAACGGTTAAAGACTCAAACCGTTCATTGAACCCACCGATACAAATTTGGCTGAGTCATCTTTTACCCTCCATTCTCCCTGAGCTCATTGCTCCCGGCTGATGGCGTTTAACTTAGCGCTTAACGGGAGGCAACCCGTCATTTTTGAAAAAACCCGAAACCCTTCCTGACACATCCTATGCTGAACTCATATTGCACTTTAGGGTTCATCCATTAGAATAGCTGACTCCACCTCAGGTACCTGTACCCAAGCTTGAAATCGTCCGCAACAGCCATCTCGAACCATTCACCCACCCATCACCTGTTCTAATGAATGATCTAAGCTGAACTCGAACCCACCTAATTTACAATGAGGACATTGCAAATCGTAGGCATGGAGGGATAGTAAAGTGCAAGATGCCATGAAAATCACTTCACAAGAAAGGGTTTCATAAAAAGAAAATCACAGATTCCAAAAATACCAAAAAAATAAAAAAAATTCTTGAAAAAGAACAAAAATATGAGAAGAGAGGAAATTTTGATGGCATATCAGACTTTGAGGAGAAAAAAGGGAGGAGATAAAAATGTCAAAAAGGAGTACAATTTGAAAAGAAAAGAAAAAAGGTAGTCATTAGTAAAAGATTAAGGAATTGATTTAATTCTAGACCATATCAAAAGAAAGAAAATGAAAGGCAAAAAGTGTTAATAAAATAGAGAAGAGATTAGTAGGAACGTTAATTTCAGGCCTTTTGGCTATAATCCTAGGCTTAAAAATTCAAGATCTGGATAATCCTCAAGTGGTTGGGGAAAATGAGAAGCTTAAGTATTAGGTCTAAGGCTTAGGGATTATTCGGCCTCGTTAACTGACCTCTGATTTGCGGGACTCGGTAACCTAAGCACCCCAATCCACACACAGTCCAGTTCAGTGCGCCTAAGTATCAAAATCACGCAAATGCATTTACATTGTTATGAAAAAGTCACCTAGATTAGGAGCGGCTGATCAACAGAAATTGATTTGGACGAGTTCTTGGCACGGAGAGGCGGGAAATTCCCCTCGAAGAAGCGTAATAACATATCATCTCCTCGGTGCTTGTTTCCTAGGATATCTACATATTCTACTGGGGGCATGTAAGCACCCTGTGCTGGTTAAGATGCCATGGGCGGCATTATCCCGAAATGTCGATTGCCAGGGTCTGGATTTAGCTAAGGAACGCCATGGGCAGGATTATCTCGAAATCTCAAAAGCTAGGGTTCTGAGGGTTGCCATGGGCGGTGTTATCTCGAAGCATCGATTGCCAGGGACCCTACGAGGATTGATGATGGAGACTAGGAATCCGATACAAACCATGTTGTAAAGCCAATCCGAAGCTAGAAATAAAAAGAAAAGAGAGGGAAAACTCTCCAAAAATAAAGAAGAATTCCTCTGTCTCTCCCTGACAAAAATGCATTGCAAACTGAACCGAGGCTAAAACATGTTACAAGCATGGGTGCTTTAACCACGGAGTTCAACGAACCTTAAGTTAGTTTCTATGGGCCTTAAAAACCTTCGCGGCAGACTGAAGCTAAAGTTGGTTAGGTTTGGATCTTAGTTGGTACTTGAGTACCTCTAGGCCTACTATCAGCATTCTAACTTAATCTACAAAAGGAGGCACACAACAAAGTTTTTAAGCATCAAAATATTTTATGGTCTAGAATCAAAGTTAATACCTTGAAATTTTGCTAAGGGACTAGCAAAAGTTAGGCATGAGAGTATGATAGGAACACCATCAAGAGCCATAACTAGCTCATTTTTTACCTAATTAAGTCAATAAATGCTCCTACATAACCATCAAAGAGTCACAAGTCATTGCATATTCATTCTGGAAGGAAAACAAGAAACTAGGGCTAAAACTACAATTTTACTAGCTTATCTTGAATGTAGTACAACCAAGGATTTTCTCCAGGGTTAAATAAAGGTCAATTGGTCTTAAAAAGATAACAAGTGGGACAAGACAAACAGAAAAGGGTTTGCACATGTTCTGAGAATTAAATGACTTTTAAAACCCTAAAAACAGATCCTCTTAATTAACTGAGGTTCTGATCAGGATAAAATTCGCCTAAACCCTCTAAAATTCATAAAAGAATATTCTATAGGATTTAGAACTTTCAATTTAACCATCAGAACCCGTTTTGACCCAAAACAGAACCATAGACAGATATTTGCCCTAGTTTGAGTTTTTGCATAAATTACCCAATCAAACATGGTCAAAACCAAAATTAAACTTTACCATTGGATTCCTGAGGTCTAAATTAGGTTTTCACCAAAATTTGGACCCAAAATGAGTTTGTCTTGACTTAGTTTGCAAATTGATCCTGTTTAATTTCTACCCTTAACTTTCAAAATCCTTTCAAACAGACCCCTAACTTTGTCGTCATTCTTACAAAAAGACCCCTACCGCCATTAATCCTATTCCTACTTGCTTCGACGACCTTAAAATGGAAATAACTCTCTAATTTCTTGACGAGTCCCTTTCAAAATTGAAAGGTAAGTTCGTCAAAAAATTCCCTTCCTATTAAACCCAATCCTAAGCCCTAGAACTTACCCAATCTCTCATGCAAACGCATGAGAGATTTGGGTCTCAAGAAATTTCCAAGTTTGGCGAGGCTTTCCAAGCTTGTTTCCCAAGCTTAAACCGCCTCTAAATTCTTATATAAGAGAGCCCAGATCCTCCCGAACTTCCTACGCTCGAAATCAGCTGAGATTCCCCATAATTCCTCTCTCTTTCACGGCTGAAGGTTCCTCGACGTCTGGCGATCCCCTTTGCTTTTCCTCGTTGTCCGTTCGCAATACCAGCGGCGAATCTATCTTCCTCACCTCCTTCCGCATCTCGCCGCACCAGCAGATGCCTCCTCCGTCATCCTCACCGTTTCTTCCCCACCGGAGCCACCTTCGTCTCGACGTCGGCCGCACCTCAATAGACGATATCTTTGCCTTGTTTCATCTACTACCAACCTAGCTAAGTCCACTACCACCTCGTATGGTATATGGCAAGGCCTGTCACCTTCTTGTAGAGCTGGAACACCGCACCTTTTGGGCAGTGTGAAAATGTAACCTTGACCTCGATGTATTAGGTCAAGAACGAAAACTTCAGCTCAGTGAATTAGAAGAGATCCGGAGGGAGTCCTATCAGAACGCATTGATATACAAGGACAAGACCAAGGCCTTTCATGACCGCCACATCCGAAGAAAAGCATTCACGCCCAACTAGCAAGTCTAGTTGTTTGATTAACGATTAAAACTTTTTGCAGGGAAGCTCAAGTCCAAGTGGACTGGCCCATATGTTGTGATTCACCCATATCCTAATGGGGCAGTCCAGATCAGGGACCCAAAATCTAGGCATATATCTACGGTAAATGGCCAGCGCCTTAAGCCATTTTTGGCCCAGGAACCTCCTCCAGCTGACGAGATCGTTCATCTTATTGAGGACATGTGATTGAATTTTCGCCCAGCTGGAGTCGTTAAACTCAGCATCTATTCCGCATCTATCACCCTATACATATTCATTTTTATATATAGCATATTTTTCTTTTAGCGTATTTTCTTTCTGCATATTTCATACTATCAGGTTGGCCGGCGCTGAATGTATAATTTCAGGAGCAATTACAGGTGATTTCTACCCATTTACTCCCTGCTGTACTTATTTTCTTTTATATTCATGCATGAGGGTATGCAAGAACTTAGGCATGGGGGGGTAAATACAACAAAACTGAAAATTTTTATGTCAACATTTAGGAAAACCTTGGAGCTGCATGTCAAACGTACTTTAGGACCCTAAATAAAAAGAACAACCGACTCCACCTCCAATGCTCACATTGGAGCTAAAAATCATCCGCAACAGCCACTTCCGACTCACCCGCTCACCTCTTGTTCTAAATTTAGGGTCAAGCTGAATGTAACCCGGAAGGGAAATTTCATGAAGTACAAATTATACGAGGTTACTTGTTTATAATATATATACATAGTGCATCCATGAATAAGATTATCTTATGAAGAGAATGCATTAGGGATTTTATCCTCTAGTTGATTCCTGTAATCTGGAATCCAGTACAACTTTTCACACACATGTAGAATTTGCAATGGATTCACGGTGAAGGTTGATAAATGTCTTTAGTCTGTCGAGAAGAAGCAATGCTTCTTTTCTTGAACCCCTGGACAGTGTTTTGGGAGTCAGGCAGATTTTCTTTCAAAAATCCACCAAATAGTGTGAGATGAGAGTAGAGTGTACTGGTGCTCTAAGATTAGTGCAAGGGATCTGGAATCCTAGATAATTAGGTGATGATACTCAAAGATAGGGCATAGTTTTCACTCTTGATTCCTACATATGCATTTTTGTGTAAATTTTGAGAGCCACCAAATTAGGTAAATACGCGGAGCGCGAGTTTTCATAAAACTAGGGCTAAGGTGGATGGTTACGACCATTCTTTACGGAATCCTCGGCTGAAGGAGGGTATTGATGTCAAGGTCAGAAATACACCATCCTATCCGTCTCTCCTGGTGCCGTGAGTAGGCACTTCCACTAAATAAGCCACCCAATGTCTCTTGAGTACCACCAATCCCTAATAATACCTCCTCAATAAAGTTCATGAGTATGTGCTAGTTGTGTCGTGTTGAAAAAAAAAAAGATTAATTTAGAAAAGAAGAAAAAGCAAAGAAAAAAAAAGTAAATATTTAGTGTTTATTTTAGTTGTATTGAGGCAATACCACCAAATAAATTTGAGATCCACCAAATATGGCCTTAACCTTTTTTTTTGTGTTTCTGACCGCCCGAATACTGGCTGAGGAATTCTGACTTAGTGTTAGGGTTATGGAACTCAATTAAAGTGTTAATACCAAGTAAGACCACCAAATACAGATCATACATGAGAATCTGGTGAGATTGTAAGTTCTAAGAAAAAGAAAGAAGAAAAGAAAAAGAGAAGAGAGAATGAGAGAATGAATACAAAGGAACCAAAGAGAGCATAATTTTCTCGTCTTTCTCTGAGTTGAGTTACTTAGTAATCTGGGAATCTAGATTTTGCAATACTAATCTCTATGTAACACTAGTCGAGAGTGAGCCACCAAATATATAATCTTTTCCCTCTAAGATTCTCTACCTAAGCTTAAGGCTAGGTGGAATTCATAGAATATCTTGAATACCCCGAGGGAAGAAGTCCGCCTATCCCGCTTGATTTTTTACTTGGGGTCAAGAATAGGCTTTAGAGGTGAATTAGTTTTTACTCGAATCCGTTGCAAAAGCTACATAGCCACACTTTCACGATTGTCTGGATTTCTATAGCATAGGATGAAAACAAAAAGGAGAAAAATCTCTAGGCATACACTTGATAAAATAATCAATCCCTTAGGGACCCTTCTATGAATAATTTAGTCTTGCATTTGCTAGGGACTAGCAAGATTTAGGTATGGGGGTATGGTTGTGCAGCAATCATAGGTCTTAATTGACCTAAATTAGGCTAGGACTTAGCATAAGTTAGGATAATTCATGCATGCATAAGCATTATTTGCATCTTTACTTCTTTCTTTTAGCTATGCATAAAATAATGCTATAATGTACTGATTAGGTGCATTATGACAATTACAGGTAATAAGCTGGCCAGAAGATAGATCTGAAGTTGGAATAACTGGTGTTGCAGCAGAGCTGGAGCGGAAGACCTAGATTAGATGTAGTAGATAATAATGTAAGAGAGTTAAGGTATGTTATTCTATTAAGTAGGAATAAAGCAATAAAATATGAAGAACTTAGGACCATCCAAGCCCTAGGATATCCTAGAAGCTTCCCCAAGCCTTAGCCACCCTTAGATTAGGTCACCGCATCCTAGGAAACCTTAAAACCATAATTCCAACCTCTATTTGGATATCTAGATGAATTATAGGATGTCCAGAACCCTTAGCCAACTCCTGCACACCTTAAGCCCACTTCTGCAATATTATTGGACGTCTTGACACTTAGTCAGACGTCCAATTTCTGTAGAATACCCAAGACAGAACCTAGAATCCTTCCTGACTCTGATTAGATGTCCAGAATTGAAGTCTGGACTTCTAATTTTTGAGTATAAGTCATTTGATACTTTTATTGGACGTCTGGAACTGCTCTCCAATTCCTGTTTTGAGATCCAAGTCTTGATCTTGGATCTCTAGCTCTCTAAATCCAATTCTAACCCCCTAGGAACCTAAATTAAGGTACCCCAACCCTAGTAAATCACCTCTAGACCTCCTTAAGGACCTAATTAGGTCCTCACTAAACCTAATTGACTTAGATCACAGTCAATTACCATTGCCTAGTCAATTAGACTCATAGGGTCCAATTGAGCTTAGATCTCAACCTATACAAGTCCAATTGGACTCAGTGAGAATCCAATTGACTTAAGCCCAACCTAATTGAGTTATTTCACTCTCAATTAGGTTCACAATCATTCAATTAAACTTGTGTTAAGTTTAATTGCATTTCCCCCTTAGCAATTAGGGTTTGTAACCCTAATTTCAGACCTACACCATCCTAAACCCCTTAGGACCTAACCTAGACCACTTAGCCACATAGGGCATGGCCACACACACACACACACCCATCTAGAGTTCTCTAGAACCCTCTTCAAGGTGGCACCACACTTGGTTGCCAAAATTAGCAACCAAGAGCCATCCAAATTGGAGATCCACAAATGGTGGATCTAAGAACCACCTCTCTCTCTCTTTGGCCGGCCACTCTTGGAGCTCTCTCTAGAGAAGAGAGAGCTCTACAATTCTCTAGAGAGTCTCCCTTAGGTTTATAAAAAGACCTAAGGGGTGGCCATTTGGACCCATCCATTTTCTTGGCTTCATTCACACTTGGTTCCATTTAGGTTAGCTACATTCACCTCCACTTCACCTCCACAAGTTGCTCACCATGGGCATCACCATCTCCACACCAGGATGCTGGATCACTCTCCAACCTCTCTCCAAGGGCCAACCTAAGCACCATTGGCCGCCCCTCCTTCTCCTCTCAACCATTCAAAGGCCATTGAAGCCCACCTCTGAATGCCCTTATTTCTGCGAGATTAGTAGCTAGTTCTTCATAGTTTACATGCTTTTATTACTGCTGAGTAGTATAGCTCTTTATTCTCCCCCAATGATGCATGCAAAATCCCCCCATAGATTCCTAAATGCGATCGTTTTCTGTTAGCTAGATTGATATTTTCAAACTTTCCTCTATAAGCTTTCCACGAGTTCCATGTTGCAAACACCATGATGAATGAATGAAAGATCTTTATATATATATGTGTGTGTGTGTGTGTGTGTGTGTGTGTGTGTGTGTTGAGAATCACCTTGAGCTTATTGCAATATATATTTTGTGTGATTAAAGTTGCATGCTTTTAATTATTATCTATTGCAACTAGCATGTCGGTAGCTGAAAATATTGAGGATATAACTATTAGCGCATTTTTCGTAAACAGCCACCACATAACTAGAATCGTACGTACTGAAACTCACACTTTCACATTTGTCATCTAACACATGTGCACATAATTAGGGTTCATAATGGAAGGGGCCAAACATTGATCCGACGATTAGAAACTGATATGCGATTTTAAATAAGTAGAGCGAAAAAGATTGATTTCAGATTTGCATAAGCGCCTCCCAGAGATGAACGACCGGAACTCAAGTCTCGTTATCTTTACAAATCATTTTTTACGAGAGTTTTCGCGCACTATACTACGATGAAGTCTCTGTTTTCAAAACACGTGCAAGAATCACCCTCTGTCAAGGAGCTATTGTTGCAGACGCACGAAAAAGAAGGCGGAACAATAGTCCCACCTCGGTTGTGGAAGAGCGCCCACTAGCTCATAAAGTGAAAAAGTGTTAGAGGCTATTCACCTCATAACACGGGGTGAGGTCCCACTCACCCACGCACACCTGCACCTTGTCCGCGACTCTATTCCCCCGCGGATCTGGCCGACTCGTTTACCTGCCTAAACTGACCTGCACTCCTCGCTCACTACCGCATGCCAGTGAGCCTGGACTCGGGTGCGTACGATCCGATAACCTGATTTCCCGTGGCTCTGGGAGAGCGGATCCTAAAGAGAGAAAGAAAGGATAGATGTGTGGGTAGGGAGGGTTTTGCTGCTGAAGGCTTTGGCTGACACTTAGCCAATTTGAGAAGTCCCCCTCCTCTGTGAGAAGGAGAAGGAAGCAGAAGCAGAGAGAAAGAGAAGGAAGAGAGCCGCAAGAGCAAAGAAAGAAGAAGCAGAAGAAAGGAAGGAACAAAGAATGAAGAAGAAATCCAAGCACTATAGAATCAGACGTTTAAGACGTCTGATCCTACCATCAGATGACACATTTGAGCATATTTCATATATTGATATTTGAGTTCCTTAGCTATTATTGTAAGGAGTATATGGTGGTTTAAACCACCATTTTACTCCATTATTTTTGCAAATTGATACTTGATCCTAGTGTTACATTATTTTGAAATAATTCTTGATTTCAATTCTATAGCTTTCTTGTCTTATATTGCAATTCTTGAGATTTAAATTCCCATATTGCTCCCTGTGTTCGACCTCGGAACTTTTTCGAGTAATAGAATCTATTTGTTTTCAAAGCGATTTCGACTATATTACAACGCTTTATTTTAAAATGATGATATTGCCTTGTTAACACTGATGTAAACACATTTACACTACTTAAGATGTCTATTTATGCATGTTCTTAAGCATAGGATTGCATTTCATGATATAAATATTGCATAACATGCATCATCTTGCATTTAGAGTAGTTTGAATAAAATGGAGGTTAATTATCTCCTTTTATGTGCTTGGACAAGGCAAACATTTTATCAGGGCCTCGGTCGAAGATCCTACCGTATGGATGTGATCAGGGCGACGATTGGAGTTCAACGACTCTAAGATCACCCTAACCAGGCATCTATAGCATCAGATAGTGACCGGGGAACCCTAGAAGAGCAAGGGCCAGGATGGTGTAAATCCACACTTCTAATGACAAATCCAACCGCACGGATGAATTCGGATCGACGATCGCATCCCAACGATGCAAAAATAAGTCAATTCGACATCCGTGGCACCATCTACAACATCCAGAAGATGGACGGCCAAGATGGTGCCACGTGGCACCATCTCGACCGCCCAAACGGTCGCATACATTCTCCGAAGACCTCTCACCTGCTCCCTCTCTACCATTGGATCTCGATCCAACGGCTGTGGACAGCCGCGCCTAAAAACGCCTGTTCGACAATCTGCGCCTCGTAGTGCAGTGGTCGAGAGCGCTTGCGCGAGCTGCAGCCGCGGGTTCGAGCCACAGCGAAGGGAAGGAAGGCGCGGGCGAGCGAGCGCGGGCGGGTGTTGGATTGTCATCGGACGCCCATCTGCGCTCAATAGAGATCACGCGCTATTGCACGCACGGCATGGACGCGCGATCGTACGCGCTGGGCGGGCGTGCAGCAACGACAAAGATGCATCTTAAGCCGTCCGATCTCGTGATCGGACAACTGAGATTTAGAGAACGTGGGCGGATGCATTGAGCACAGGCAGCTGAGGAGGCACGCGTGGGCGCGGGTGTTATCCCCACGTTGGGGGCTTTAGTGACGGTTTTATCCGTCACTAAAGATCCCTCATTTATTATTTTAAAGATGTAATGACCATTTTGCCCCCACTCCTTGCAATTATAAAAGGAGACCCCCTCCATACGAAATTCTCATCCCTTCCTTCTCCTCTCTACCTCTCCAAAGCTCAAGAGAAGCTTGTTCCACACCTGGGATGCTCCTCGCGAGATGAAGTCCAAATTTTCGTCCTCCTTTTGAAGTGGATCTCGCGACAACGATGGCGTGCTGCTCTGTTCCTGTTCTTCTGCTTCATCCTCCTTCGTCCTACTCCGTTCTTCGTCCAGGCGTCGTCTCATCCGGCTCGTCGTCCAAGCAATCGTCGAGGAGGATAACTTCTCTCTCCCATTCTTATTTACAGCTTTTCTAGTGTAGAATTTTCCTGCTTTGTAGTGTAGCTGATTTCCCGCTTTCTAGTATAACTTTTATTGATTGTATAAACAGTTTGAAATATTGAATGCATGTTCTCTCTGTCTCTCTCTCCCTTTCTTTTAGTCTGATAGCTCCATTGTAATTATATCGCCTCACTTTTCAAAAATTCTAAAAAAAAAAATAATTGCGAATATAGATCAACGTAGCCTCCCTGTGTTCGACCAAGAATTCTTTTCGGTATAAATTTTATTTGTTGAACATGAATTCTTCTCTTTCAAGCTACAACGACAGGTCTTCCAAAACTAAACACGTTAGCGTAGCAATTCGAGCGTTCAACATTTTGGCGCCATTGCCGCGGAGGCAACGATTTTCGATCTTTTCTTTGCATTTCTTGCACTTTAGTGTTTTTCTAACTTGCTTTCTCTTGTGTCTATTGTTTTGCAGAGACCTCCATCAAGGAATCAATAAGCGGTAGACTGGAGTAAAGTGCAGTTGAAGACAACTGTAAGTGTTTCCCCATTCTTTCCCCCTCCATAGATTTCATTCGCCATATTAAATCCAAATTCCAATTAACCTAGGTGTTTGCATAAATTCTAGGAATAGTTTGGTTATTTGGATTTCCACTCACATTCATTCCACCCTCATTCATAAAAAAAAAATAACAAAAAGATAATCTTGTGGGGTAATTTTCAACAAACACACAACACACACCCACATTCAAGGCACTTAATCAACTTGATTTGTTTCTACTCAACCGGGTTCTGATCTGTGGAACCAGTACACACAAAGCAACACATAACAGAGTAGAAATCATTTTAAGTTAACCATTTTTGAGTGCCTAACTTAGTGGTGCAATTGTGGCCAATTGTTTGAGTTGTTTGAGCCGTACCACTCTATTTAAAACCAACTCATCAAGTAGCTCCTCCTTAAGGTTTTCAATCTAGGTATATTCTAGGCACTCCACTTTCTTTTTGATTTTAAAGGAAAAAAATTTTCACTCGTGTCTTACAACTTGGTTTGCCTAGAAACTTGATTGCAATTCACCTAATTTGAAACCCTAAAAGCTACTTAAGCAAGATTTGAACATTAAAATTCACACATTATAAATAATCTTACTTGAAAACCCTGGTTGTGCACGCACTTACAAAAATCTCAATCATTCATTAAGGGCACAACCCATTGTAAGGGCCCATCACATTCCATAAGCACCATAATCCCAGGCCTTAGTAAAATTGAGTAGACGTTGGCCTTAAGGTTTGAATCGCTTTTCAGGGCCTAATCTGAGATTATTTTTGATTAACCTACTTGTACTGATTAATCTGATGTCTAGCTAGGGGAGTAGCGTCAAATGACCGCGGCTGGAGGGTACACTAGGAACCGGAGGCGAAAGCCAAAGGAAGAACCTTCTCCCCACTCCCTCCTTCTAATTGGTTGGATTAAATAGACGCAAGTAGAGTAAATCACTTACAGTCTTAAGGTGGGTTTTGGGACTCAGTAGATCCCTAGGCTACCCCACTTAAGGACAGCCTTGTTTTGTTGTGCTGCAGGGTCCCTATCCCCAGTCCTTCCGACCTTCTCCTAGCTTATGCTAGGAAGACGATCATTGAATCCCCGATTGGAAGGACCGTTAGAACATTCTAGGAGGTGCAAGTTGGATTTTGGTCAATTTGATCCCATGGTCGAACAATAGCCTCCTCTGCTTGGAAATCCATAGGAAGAATTTCGAAGGCAGCTGGAACAAATGCAGAGAATGCAGGAATGATTCCAGAGAATGCAGGGCACTTAGCCCTTGAAGGAATTTTATGATCCTTCAAATTACGGGGAACGTCCCGGCGTCCAGATTCCAGCCGGTGACATAGAAATCAAGCCCCAGGTATTAAGCCTGATTAAACATTATCATGGGCTTGGCTCCGAAGATCCGTTTCAGCACTTGGAGGACTTGACCACTTTGGTCCAGACCACCAAGGCTCGAAACGTAAACGAGGAGCAAATGATCATGAGGCTCTTCCCCCACTCTCTTAGGGATAAGGCCGCGCATTAGTATAGGACAATACGAAGACTAATTACAACTCGGAATGAGTTGAAATCGACCTTTCTGAAGAAATTCTTCCCAGTCGGTCGTACCAATGCTTTGAGACGGGCAATCACTACATTTACCCAGCGACCGGGGGAGCAGTTTCATGTGGCCTGGGAGCGATTCCAGGACTTATTGTGGAGGTGTCCACACCACGAGGCGCCGAAATGGCAACTCGTGCAGATTTTCTATCATGGGTTGACTGAGCAACTCAGAAATCATGTGGATGCTTCTTGCGGAGGCAATTTCCTCAATAAAGATGCAGATAGTGCACATGATTTATTTGAGGAAATGAGTGAGATTTCAATTAATCATGCCTCCATGGATACTTTTAACCGGTCCCAGCAACTCAGATCAAATGTCAATGAAGTCCATGACTCTCATTCATTTGATATGGAATTGATTTGTAATAAACGTGATAAGGTGGACTTGGTTGCTAAAAGAATGGAAGAGTGGATGGATGGCAATTCTATGAACAACTCTCGATCCACTCAATCCCAAAATTCAGGATTCCATTTCTCACGAGCTCCTTCTGGACGGGAGTTTGTGAATCAACTCGATGCGACTTAACCTATGAGTCAGCATTTTTCGGAACCCTACGGGTTCCCAACTGGGGCCTTTGATCCCAGTTTTTCTGATCCTTCCCTTTCTTTCTCTCCATCCTCACCTTATGAGGATTTCTGCGCTATACAAGAGAATGTTAGATCCAACCCCTACTCAAATGCCTATAATCCAGGTTGGAGAAACCACCCTAACTTCTCTTGGAAAAATCCGGGGCAACAGACCCAATTCCGACCCAGCAATTATGCTCTGCAACGACCAATGGGTCAGGGTCAAGTATATACTCAGTTGCCTCTGAATCAAGTCAATCAGCCGGCTTGGAATGCCCGTCAACCCGCAGGGCAGGCTGATTTGAACCGTCAAATGGTAGAGATGCAAGGATCTATGCTCCAGCTCATGCAGCAAATGAAAAACTCGCTGGACAACATGCAATCCGGGCTCATTGCTAACTCTCGTCAACCCGGATCTCTACCATCCCAACCCGTACCTAACCTGCGAAACATTATGAATTTGGGCAATTAAGCCCAAGGGTACGGAAATCAGAGGGACCTGCACGCACATGCTCAGGTGGTTGAGCAGGGTTCCTCATCTTCTTCTTTTGCAAATCAATAATTCATGGTCAATCAAGCCCCTCCAATCTTTCCTAGCCCTCCCCAATACCCAAATTCTTACGCTTCTGCAAATTCTGTAACTTTGAGAAGTGGTAAGAAGACTCAGGATCCACAACCACACTATTCTGATCTTTTGAATCCTAAAGAACCTGAGGAGAGAGAGGAGAATTCTAGAGGAGAAATCAAGGCTTAGGAACCTAATTCCAAAAATCTGACTCATGTTCCTTTTCTTGAAGCCTTAACTAAATCAAAGAAGAAGTCTGTTGATAGCAATGAGGAGCTTCTGAATTTATTTAAGAATGTTGAGATCAATATCCCGCTCCTTGATGCTATCAAGCACATACCAGCTTACGTAAGATTTTTAAAGGAATTATGTACACAAAAGAGTAAGTCGAGAGAATCTATTCCGAGGAAGGTGGTACTCTCCGAGCAGGCTAGTTCTGTTATCCTGCACTACCTCCCTTAGAAAAAGAGAGATCCTGGTGCTCCTTTGATTTCTTGCGTTATCGGAGATTACATATTTGATAGAGCACTTTTGGATCTCGGTGCATCCATTAACCTAATTCCAACTTCTCTCTACGAGAAGTTTGGGTTAGGTGAACTTCGGCCAACTTCAGTAACGCTACAATTAGCGGACCGTTCGGTCACAAACCTGCGAGGCGTTATTGAAGATGTTATAGTTAAGGTCAAGGATTTCTATTTTCCTGTAGATTTTCTTGTCCTTGACATGGATGTATCAGATAATCTTAGGAACATGCCAATCATTCTGGGGTGTCCGTTCCTGGCTACCACAAAGGCCAACATTAATTGTTAAAGCGGTAGCATGAAAATCTCCTTTGGGGACCAACGAATGAAATTGGATATTTTTAAGGCGATCAACAAATTTGAGGATTGTGGATTTATTGAGGAACTTGATGAGGATAATGTTAATATTGAAACTTGTTTGACAGTTTCTTCAATTGAAAGTTCCTCTTTGGTTGATGAATTTGACCCGCAACCCTCTGACCTGACATCTTCGGAAGAGGTTATTGATTTTGTTCACTCACAACCTCTTCCTCTTGTTGAATCTTCAGCATCTACCCTACCATCAATCATCACCCCACCCCAGCTTGAATTGAAATCATTGCCCGAGAATTTGAAATATCAATTTTAGGACCTCAGAATACACTCCCTGTGATTATCAGTGCTAAATTGACAAAGGAGCAAGATATTAAATTGATCAAGGTCCTAAAGGAACATAAGGAGGCAATTGGTTGGACCATTCATGACCTCAGGGGGATCGAGCCATCTTACTGTAATCATAGAATATTTTTGGAAGATGGATCCCGCCCTTCTCGCCAGATGCAGAGGAGATTGAATCCAAATATGCGAGAAGTGGTCAAAAAGGAAATCATCAAGTGGCTCGATGCAGGAATTATTTATCCAATCTCTGATAGTCCTTGGGTAAGTCCCGTTCAAATTGTTCCAAAGAAAGTCGGGATTACTGTTGTGACTAATGAGAGAGGAGAATCTGTCACAACTTGTTCAGCTTCCCCTTGGAGAGTTTGTATTGATTACAGGAAGCTGAACACAGCCACTAAAAAGGATCATTTTCCCCTACCCTTCATTGATCAAATCTTGGAAAAATTAGCCGGGCAGAAGTACTTCTGTTTTTTTGATGGCTACTCGGGATACAACCAAGTTCCTATCCATCCCGAGGATCAGGAAAAAACTACTTTCACCTATCCCTACGGAACCTTTGCTTTTCGTAGGATGCCTTTCGGGTTATGCAATGCACCTGCGACTTTTAAAATTTGTATGCTAGCCATATTTTTCGACATGGTGGGAGAGTTTATGGAAGTCTTCATGGATGATTTCTCTATTTTTAGAGAATCATTTGACTCTTGTTTGGCTAATTTGGAAATGATTCTTAAGCGATGTATCAAGACACGACTGGTCCTTAGCTGGGAAAAGAGTCATTTCATGACCCAAGAGGGTATCATTTTGTGTCATGTAATCTCTGAACGGGGAATTGAAGTAGACAAAGCTAAGGTTGATGCTATCACTAAACTTCCTCCTCCCACATCTGTTAAACAAATCAGATCATTTCTTGGCCATGTGGGATTTTATCGAAGATTCATCAAGGATTTCTCGAAGGTTGCTCGTCCTTTGAGCAATCTTCTTGCCAAAGAAACGTCGTTTGTTTTTGACGAATCATGCCGAAAGGCATTTGATTTCCTGAAAACGGCAGTCACCTATGCTCCAATTTTGCAACCACCAATTTGGACAACCCCTTTTGAGATCATGACCGACGCTTCTGATTACGCGGTCGGGGCTGTCCTGGGTCAGAAAATTGATCGAAAGCCCTCTATCATTTACTACGCTAGTAAAACTCTAGATGAAGCCCAGAGGAATTACACTGTTACTGAAAAGGAATTACTAGCTGTAGTATTTGCTTTGGAAAAATTCAGGGCTTATCTCTTAGGGTCTCATGTTATCGTTTATACCGACCACTCGGCCTTGAGACATCTCTTGGCTAAAAAGGATGCTAAACCCCAGCTTATTCGTTGGATTCTTCTTCTTCAAGAATTTGATCTTGAAATCAAGGATAAAACTGGGGTACAAAAAGTGGTGGCGGATCATTTGTCGAGACTCCTAGGTGATTCTTCTTGTCCGAACATTCTGATTGCTGACACTTTTCCGGACGAAACCATTCTTACAGTTTTAGGTGTAGACACCCCATGGTTTGCTGACATTGTTAACTATTTGGCCGTTGGTCAAATCCCCCAAGATTGGATCAAGCAACAATGGGATAGACTCAAATCTGAGGCCAAATACTACTTCTGGGAGGACCCTGAACTGTATCGCATCAGCTCTGATCAGATTATTCACCGATGCATACCAGAGAATGAATTCAACAGTATACTCGAGTTCTGCCATGCATCTGGGTGTGGTGGACATTTCTCCGGGAAAAAGACGGCTGCAAAAATCTTGCAGTATGGCTTCTATTGGTCGTCATTATTCAAGGATGCCCAGGATTTCTCAAGGTCATGTTCTCGATGTCAGGCACTCGGGAGCATAACTAAGAGAGACATGATGCCCCTAAACCCTATTCTTCCTGTTGAAATTTTTGATGTTTGGGGCATCGATTTCATGGGACCCTTTATCCCTTCATTTGGACATCAGTACATTCTTGTTGCTGTTGATTATGTGTCCAAATGGATTGAGGCGATTCCCACCTGAACGAATGACCACAAGGTGGTCATCAATTTTGTCAAGAAAAATATCTTCAGTAGGTTCAGGATTCCGAGGGCTATCAACAGTGATGGTGGCACTCATTTTACTAATGCCCAATTCAAGAATTTATTGGCCAAATATAGGGTTAATCATTGAATTTCCACACCTTACCATCCCCAGACGAATAGACAAGCCGAGATCTCCAATCGAGAGATCAAGAATATGCAAAAAATGGTTAGGCTTGATCGCAAGGATTGGACTCAAAAGCTTGAGGACGCTCTTTGGACCTACCGTACGGCGTATAAAACGCCCATCGGCATGTCTCCATTCCATTTTTTGTATGGAAAGGCGTGCCATCTACCCGTAGAGATTGAACACAGGGCATTCTGGGAAATCAAACAATGCAATTTAGATCTGAATCTAGCTGGGAAGACCAGGAAACTCCAACTATCTGAGTTGGAGGAGCTTAGAAATGATTCTTATGAGAATGCCAAGATCTACAAGGCTCGGACCAAAGCTCTACATGATCAATTGATTTCCCGCAAGAGCTTTGAGCCAAACCAAAAGGTCTGGTTATTCGATTCTAAACTTAAGCTCTTTCCAGGCAAACTTAGATCTAAATGGAATTGCCCATTCATAATTAATTAGATTTTTCCAAATGGTGCCGTTCAGATTTCTGACCCAAAGACGGGTAACACCTTTAAAGTCAACGGTCAACATCTGAAGCATGTTGTTGACCGTAATCTTCCAGAACCCGTCTCAGACTCTGTTGCTCTAGCCATTCTATGACTTCTTTGGCTGGACTTCGCCTAGTTGACGGCATTAAACTCAGCAGTTGTACATATGACACAAGTCTGATACGAGCTTCATATCCAGGTGACATCTTTCATATTCTACCATTTCTTTCATGTCTCTTTTTCAATGAGGACTTTGCATCAGCTAGGCATGGGGGGGTGGATTCATTTTTGAATTATTTGGTCAGCTTTGTGAAATCCATATAAATTATTTTTCTCTTCTTATTTATATAAAAAAAAAATCAAAATTAGGAAGGATTAGTTGGACATTAGGACTTTTCAATCCTAAGAAATTTTACATTAGGATCTGAACACAAAGACCCTTCAGGTCTTTGGACTTAATTAGCCTGTGTATCCACTAAAATGTGGATTTGTCTTTGAGTCCTCACCATCTTAATTCTATTGTAATTGGAATAAATAAGTCGGGTGATAAGTACACGACTTATCAACCCACCCTCTGATTTGAGGGAATTTCTGAGTTTTAAGCATCTACACACTTTCTTTGCACTGACTCATTGTTCGGCGATTCTAACGGAAATTGGGTAGCTAATGAACCTTCTAGGGTGATATGGCTGGCAAGTTATCGTGGGTAACAGCCCATAGGTAGGTTGTCCAACGCCCAGTCACTGGACCTTTCTCTTTTTCCTGCCCTTAGGTAAATCTTAGACTAGGGAAGCCACCTACTTAAAAAAAAAAGAAAAGAAAAGAAAAAAAAATCAAAAAGAAAAGGAGAAAAGAAAAGAAAAAAAAGAAATAAACCACACTTCACCGCACGAGTATGGCTGGCAAGTTGTCGGTGGTAACAGCTCATCGACCGATTGTCCAGAACCCAACTCAGTAAATGCACTAAAAATTCCCAAAACACTTAGGCAGAAGCAGAGAAGTAGAATAAACCGGGGAGATATACACTGGATTCACCTTTGTGTTGACCCTATAAAAAAATAAAAGTAGGGAGAAAGCTACCAGTTGTAAAGATACACCTTTAGGTAGAATTCTTGTTAGGTCACCTAGAGGCGTAGAAATCTGAAGTCCGTTCTAATTGCCGGTCAACGAGTCTATCACAATCACAATAAGATGCTTAAAGCTTATGGTTCTCATCAAATCTTGGGTGAGTTGAATGGCCGTAGAAAGTCACTCTTAAACCCTAAAATTTGAAAATACAAAAAAATTAGAAAAAAGAAAAAGAGAGAGAAAAGAAATTTTTCTTTGAATAAGGCGAGGGCTTGAGGCGGTCTACATTTTGGTTGATACTCGGGCGCTGTTGTGTCTTTGAAAGTTCAGTACCTAAGTACACAATTTCTTAATGATTGAAAATAACTCAGGTTCAAATAATCCAACCTAATTCTTTTATAAATAGTATATAGTTTTTGCTAGATACTAGCAAAAGATAGGCATGGGGGTATGATGTAAACACATTTACACAATTTAAGATGCCTATTTATGCATGTTCTTAAGCATAGGATTGCATTTCATGATATAAATATTGCATAACATGCATCATCTTGCATTTAGAATAGTTTGAATAAAATGGAGGTTAATTGTCTCCTTTTATGTGCTTGGACAGGGCAAACATTTTATCAGGGCCTCGGATCAAAGATCCAACCGTATGGATGTGATCAAGGCGACGATTGGAGTTCAACGACTCCAAGATCGCCCTAATCAGGCATCTGTAGTATCAGATAGTAATCGGGGAACCCTAAAAGATTGAGGGCCAGGATGGTGTAAATCCACACTTCTAATGACAAATTCGACCGCACAGATGAATTCGGATCGACGATCGCAGCCCAACGACGCAAAAATCAAGTCAATCCGACATCCGTGGCACCATCTACAACATCCAGAAGATGGACGGCCAAGATGGCGCCACGTGGTGCCATCTCGACCGCCCAAACGGCCGCATACATTCTCTGAAGATCCCGCACCCGCTCCTCCGCCGTTGGATCTCGATCCAACAGCTGTGGACAGCTGTGCCTAAAAACGCCCATTCGACAATCCGCGCCTCGTAGCACAGCGGTCGAGAGCGCTTGCGTGAGCTGCAGCCGTGGGTTCAAGCCGCAGCGAAGGGGAGGAAGGCATGGGCGAGCGAGCGCGGGCAGGCATTGGATCATCATCGGACGGCCGTTTACGCTCAATAGAGATCACGCGCTATTGCACGCGCGGCACCGATGCGCGATCGTACGCGCTGGGCGGGCGGGCAGTAGCGGGCGAAGATGCATCTTAAGCCTAAAGAACGTGGGCGGATGCGTTGAGCACGGGCAGTTGAGGAGGCCCGCGTGGGCGCAGGTGCTACGCCCACGTTGGGGGCTTTAGTGACGATTTTATCCGTCACTAAAGACCCCTCATTTATTATTTTAAAGATGTAATGACCATTTTGCCCCCACTCCTTGCAACTATAAAAGGAGACCCCCTCCATACGAAATTCTCATCCCTTCCTTCTCTTCTCTACCTCTCCAAAGCTCAAGAGAAGCTTGTCCCACACCCGGGATGCTCCTCGCGAGATAAAGTCCAAATTTTCGTCCTCCTTCGGAAGTGGATCCCGCGATGACGACGACGTGCTATTCCATTCCCGTTCTTCTACTTCATCCTCCTTCATCCTGCTCCGTTCTTCTTCGTCCAGGCGTCATCTCGTCCGGCTCGTCCTCCAAGCAATCGTCGAGGAGGATAACTTCTCTCTCCCATTCTTATTTACAGCTTTTCTAGTGTAGAATTTTCCTGCTTTATAGTGTAGCTGATTTCCCGCTTTCTAGTGTAACTTTTATTGATTGTATAAACAGTTTGAAATATTGAATACATGTTCTCTTTCTCTCTCTCTCTCTTTCTTTTAGTCTGATAGCTCCATTGTAATTATATTGCCTCGCTTTTCAAAAATTCTAAAAAAAAAATAATTGCGAATATAGATCAACGTAGCCTCCCTGTATTCGACCCGGAATTCTTTTCGGTATAAATTTTATTTATTGAACACGAATTCTTCGCTTTCAAGCTACAACGACAGGTTTTCCAAAACCAAATACGTTAGCGTAGCAATTCGAGCGTTCAGCAAACACCCCCAGATGTACACCCCTTCACGATGGAGCTAGGTAAACAATCCTCTTTTTTCTATGTGATTGCTTGATTTATTGAGTCAGATCCTCCAATCACTTAGGAAGTCTGATCAGTTGACGTCGTTTGTGGGAACCGATTATCAGTTGATAACGTTTCCCAGCTCTTAGAATCCTCCCAATAGCTCCTACGACTAGCCACTCCTCCTACTCCGACCTTGAGAAAGCGCTGGCCCAGGCTAAGTCCAGTGTCTCGGTGTCCAAGAGACACCCTTAGTCGGCCGGGCCGATCAAGGAGAAGCAGGGAGTCTCCGGTCGACTGCTAGAGGACCCTAAGAATGACCTTGTCCTAGAAATGCAGGTGAGAAAGGAGCAGTGTCAAGCCTCTAGGATGAGAACCCCATGGAGGAACCCTGCCTGTCATGCCTCGAAGATGAGCAGAAAAGGTGGCGTCGTACCGTGGAGGATGAGAACGCCCATCTATGCAAACAGCTCGAAAAATTAAAACGAGAGCTTAGGAGCCAGAAAAGCGAAACCCCTGCTGACTCACCTAAAGTCAGAAGAAAACTCAAGGGCTCAACCCCTGGCGACGAGCAACGGAGGCTTGATCTTTGAGATCGTTCGCCAGGTCACCAAGGCAATGTGGGGTAATGCCCCCAGGCCTACGTCACCACCTACCCTTTCTCTGAAGAGGTGATACAGCCCCTTTGCGGGAGAAATTCAAGTAGCCCGTCATGGCCCAATATGATGGATCGGCGGACCCCAATAGCTTTGTTGGGAGTTACCGTCAGATGATGCCTGTGCATGGTTGCTCTGATGGAGTACTCTGCTGAGTATTCCCGTCCTATCTATCTGGCATGGCCCATAAGTTATTCAATGAACTACCGGCCGAACTGATCATATGCTTCCAAGACTTGGCGAATAAGTTCTATCAATATTTTGCCGAGCAGCAGAGGGTTAGAGACAATCCTGAAAAAGAACGAATCTTTCTGGTCCTACCTGGACTAGTTCAAGGCTCGATATTTCAAATGTAAGCAGCCTCACGATGCCATCACCATCCAATACTTCAAGTCAGGGCTCCTAACTCAGAGGTTTTGGTATAACATCGATGAATTCCCACCTAGAGATATGGCAGAGCTCTGGGACTGAGCTACAACGTTCGTGGAGCAGGATGACTCTTTCCTCTCCCACAGTAGACTGGTAGAGGGATACGAAGACGATGCCAGCCCAGTCGAGGAGAAGTGGGCCCTGGTAGAATTCTCCCCCGTCTCCATCCACGGAGGCTGCCACTTCAACAAGTGCAAAGCTAGCTTCCCGGAGTGGAGGAATGATCGGCGAACTAAGGGCTGAAACAGTGGACCTCGCCAACCTAAGAGAGATTACTTCGAAGAATACACTCCCCTGGCCATGAACTAGGCGGACGTGTTGGCGTAGGTCTAGTCTATAGACAAGGACCTATTACCCTCGCCTAAGCCGATGAAGAAGAAGGCCGACTCCGAGACCTATTGCAAATATCACAATGCCTGGGGGCATGCCACTAAAGACTGTCGGGACCTACGGGACTAGATTGAGTTCTAGATCCGACATGGAAATCTAGCCCACTTCGTCACGTGGAATAAGGGCCAGGATAAGGGCAAAGGGCCCATAGAGGGCCCAAAAGACTATCTCAAGGAAAAGCTTTAGCAGTTCTGTGGGGTCAACATGGTCCTCATCGAGGGCCGAGAGCCCAACAACCCTTTAGCTTGCTGCCTCAAACAGGCGGTATCCCCCTTGTTCTCCCTGGCTAAGTACCACACTAGGTCATGGCGGCTATGCCTGGTTTAACCCAAAACACTCGCCACTCTCCCTCCGCGGGTGCGGAGGTTGAAGTGATCATTGTGGTCAACGCCACCCTGGATCAACAACTCTCCCCCTCTGAGTAGGCGACCCGTAGCATGTTCCCTACCCTCCAGTGGGGCGAGAGAGGCCCCGTTAAGCAGGCGGCCTCCAGACGGTTTGCCTCCTTGCTAAATGCAACAAAGCACATTGACCCACTACTGGTGACACTCCTACCAGTGGGACAACAGCAACCTCGGCTCCTCATGGACGAGGGTAGTGTCGTTGACGTTCTCTTCTCCAAAACACTACATCGGTTGGGTTTCACAGAACAACACCTCTCCCCATCAACTCACTCAGTTATAGGATTCGGCAACCACAAGGTGATGCCAAAAGGAGAGATTAGCCTCCCCTTGTCCATCTGTGATGGGGACAGGCACCTCAATCGGGCGACCACGTTTATAGTGACAGGAGGTAATTCTAGTTGATTCGCTAGCGATTTTGGGACTACATCTAGGCTCTTCAGCCATGGCCATACAAATGTATCTTGACGACATTACCAAGCTCATCCAGGTCAGAGCGGACCTTAATCCCTCCAAGGCATAGGAGTTGCTACTCCTGCTTCGGGCCAACACAGACATTTTCGCTTTGTCCGCTAATGACCTGCCCGAAGTAGACCCATCCCTGATCTAGCATAGTTTGAACATCCAAACGGGCACCCGCGTGGCCAAATAGGTGCGCAGGCACAAATCAGACGAGAAATGGCAGCGGTTGAAGCCGAAGTCCAAAAGCTCATGGAAGTTGGGTTCATCGAAAAATCCTTGTACCCGACATGGCTCTCTAGTAATGGTGAAGAAAGCCAATGGCACATGTGCGTAGACTTCACCAATCTCAACGAAGCTTACCCAAAGGATGAGTTCCCCTACCAAGGGTGGACACCCTAGTAGACTCCTGTAATGAACAATCCCACATGTCCTTCTTGGACGCCTATAGCGGGTACCTCCAGATCAACCTCGCTCTAGCAGACTGACCTTACACCTCCTTCATCATCGATAGGGATCTGTTTTAGTATAGAGTCATGCCATTTGGCTTGAAAATGATGGAATAACATACCAGTGCCTTGTAAATATGGTTTTCTGAAAAATAATAGGAAAATCTTTTGAGGTGTACATAGATGATATGCTTGTAAAGGGATCCAATTTCCCTCAACACTTAGAATATATGGTAGAGGTGTTCTAGATTTTGAGGAACACCTGCCTCTACCTGAACCCCAACAAGTGTACCTTTAGGGTCTCACCTGGCAAGCTTTTAGGGTTCTTGGTCTCCAACTTGGGGATCGAAGCCAACCCGGACATGATTTAGGCAATCATAGACCTGCAACCACAAGGCACTTGAAAGGGATGCAATCGTTAGTCAACAAGATCTCCGCGTTAGGTCGATTCTTGTCTAGATTCTCCGACTAATGCCTCTCCTTCTTCAACTGCGTAAAAAGGGGCAAAGTCTATATTGCCGCCTACTGGACCCCTTACTGCTAGAAGGCCTTAGAGGGAGTCAAAGCCATGCTCCAAAGTCTCCCCGTCTTAACAACTCCCCAACCTAAGGAGATCCTTTCACTATACCTGGTGGCATCTGTGTTTGCCATCAACGTCGTTCTAGTTGGCGAGCGAGGGGGAACATAGCGACTTGTATACTTCGTCAACAAAACCTATCATGGTGTAGAAGCTAAGTATACGCTCGTTAAGAAACTAAGGCTAGCTTTGGTCACTCCAGCCAGGAAGCTATGCCCATACTTCCAAGCTCACAATATAATGGTTTTGTCAAACTACCCCCTGCGGCTAATGTTACATAAGTCCATAAGGTCTACACAACAGATCAAATGGGTTATGGAATTGGCATAATTCGACATCAAATACCAACCAAGGAGAGCCATCAAAGGACAAGTATTAACAAATTTTGTGGCAGAATTCACAGACACTAATGCCTTCCTCACACTCCCCTGGCAGTTGTATGTTGATGTCTCATCTATGCCAGCCATGTTTGGGGCTAGGATAGCTTTGACTGCCCAAGACGGAGTTGCCCATAAGTATGCCATCAAATTGGACTTCCCTGCCTCCAATAACCAGGAAAAGTACGAGGCCATAATGTTAGGCATTCGGGTAGCCAAATCCATAAGATTCTCCTCGCTAAAGATTTACACGAACTCCCAGCTGGTCGCCAACCAAATAAATGCTGAATACCAAGCTTGAGATCCAAACATGATCTTGTATGCTAACAAGGTCAGAGAGGAGCTGGTGAACTTCAAGACTGTCTCGATCAGGCAGGTGCCTAGAGTAGACAACCCCGTAGCAGATGCGTTGGCCAAACTCGTTGCTGCCATCCCTCTGGGATAAGAGGAAGATAGCTACCTCCGGACCCTAAAAGACCCAACTGTCCTTGCTCCCAAGATGTTCGTGATAGAGCAATCCATCTCTTGGATAATGCCTATCATCACCTATCTGAACTTTGGCGAGCCACCCCTGAGGGAATCGCGGCCGAGTGCCTTCTACCTGAAAGCCTCAAGGTACACCATGATAGAGGGGCAGCTGTACAAGCGGGGGTATTCCACCCCCTATTGCACTACCTAACACAAGGAGAAGCAACCCAGGCCCTTCAAGAAGCCCACGGAGGAGTGTACGGAAATCACGAGGGGTATTGTTAGTCGAGGCGAGAATCGATGTTTTAAAGGATGTAATCGTCGTAGCAAGTTGAAATCGCTCGAAAACAGATAAAATTTATAACTCAGAATCTACAATGGAGTCCGAAGTCAAACATAGGGAGCAAATGTGAAATTCACAACATTAACCGCATTCAAAATAAATGGGTATAATCAATTGAGCATTCAAATAGATATTCAATGAATAATAACCTGTCACATTAGTTATTCAATGAAAACATGAGTATCTCAATAGTTCACAATGATAAAAAGATGTTAAGATAAAATAATGGTGATTTGAATCACCAATTATTAGCCCTAATCAAACATATATATCAACTACTCAATATACTCAAATATATGAACAATGTTATCAATTAGATATGCCACGTCAGATAAGTGGCCAAATTAATCCACAGTGGCCTTAATCCCTCAAGGTTTCAGAATTTAGATGACAGAATCAAACATCAGATGGCTTAAAGTGCACAAGGTTCTCAAATCCTTCTTCTTTATTTCACTTCTCTCTTCTTCTGCTTTAGCTTTCCTTCTTCTTCTTCTCTACTTAAGGCTTTCTTCTTCAGCACTAGCCTTCCTTTCTTCCCTTCTCTTCTTCTTCCTTCACAGCATAGGGAACTAACTCCTTCAGCGGTCAAGTGTTTAGCCACACACACAGAGGAGCAAAACCCTCTCCCGCTCTCTCACAAACTCCTCCTCCTCTTCTCTCTTAAACCCAAGATAATTGGATCCATATTCGGGTAAACAGGTCTCGAACAGTGTCCTGGGTCACCGGCATGTGTGGTGACCAAGGAGTGAGTAGGCGAGTGTTTGGCTGAATGGGGTAGGAGGGACCTGACCCCTCGTGTTACTAAGCGGTAAGGGTAAAACACAATCAATTTAGTGTAGCTGTGCATTCTTCTGTGCCTGATGTGGGACTATCCCCACTGCTATTTTCCTCACGTTCAAGCAGCAGCAGCAGTAGGTGGATGGTGTGGCTAATTGAGGTAGTGGCAGCTGCTATCTCTTCAAATCAAAGACCTGGAAGCCTTCCTGGAATGCATCCACATCACCTGGAGAGGGTCTTGGGGAAGAACACAGCTAAAGCTTGAGGAGCAAGGCCGTAGACAACGGCGGTGACGGAGGGCGACAACGAACACCTGAAATAATGAATAAGGCCTCATGTCCACATTAGAATACCTCAGAAGCTTTGCCAAAGCACGACAAAGGTGGTGGTGGGTGTTTCGTGGTGTGAGAGGGTGTGTAGTGGTTGGCGGAGATCGGTGATGAAGGGCAGAGGATGTGGTGTTTGGAGGTGTTGTTGAGGTGGTAATCCCCCCAATTTCTTGAGGGGTTTGGTGCAGGTGGATGAGGAGATGCTTATCGAGTTGTTGGCGAGGTGTGTGATACGGTGGAGCATTGGGGAAATCTCGTCGGAGGGCAGCCGGAGATGGAGAAGATGACGGGTAAGCAGCGGCATCGTAAGTTGAATTGAGGGTTTAGATAGAGGAAAAGAGAGCAGAGGGAGGAAGGAACCTAACTAACCTAAACTAATGGTCGAAAGGGGTAGGATGGCACCGGTTATGGTATGGTCGGTGCTAGAGAAGGTGAAGTCGCCGTTGAGGGAGAACGACGAGGAAGACTGAGGAAGGAGACCCTCGTTGGTATTGCGAGCAGTGGAAGAGCTTGAGGAAGATGAATCGGCCGACTATGGTCTATGGCGGCCGATGAAGAGGAAGGACGGAGGAGCTCACTGAAGCTTGTGGAGAGTTTGGCAGGAAAGAGGGGAAGAAGGTGAAATCTAGTCCAAAACCAAGGTAAGGAGGTGAGGTTTGCAATTAGGGTATTTTTATAGGGCTTTAGACAAGCTCTAGATCAGGAAGGAGCTTGATTGAGTTCGCAACTCAGGGAATAGGATTCTTGGAATCCTTGCGTTCACCCGGTATGTAGGATTAATTCCAATCCCTAAAAAGAGGTTGAATGGATTCCTAATTGCCTAAACATTCATTCTTCCAATTTTGGAAGGATTTGGAGTTAAAACGAGAGAGATCTCTCTTGAAGCTTGGATCTTTGGGTTCACACCTGGTATGACGGTAGGGACTGATGAGAGACTCATCATAGTTCTTAAATACTCCTAATTAACTAGTTTCCCTAGTTAATTAGTTAAGAATATGTCTAATTAGGGTTTAATTATGATACAAGGGATAATATAATAAAGGACCATAAAATAAGTTAATAATAGTAAATTAAATGTCAATTAATGTTATTAATAATTTAAATAATAATTTGGAGTTGAATTATAAACATTTATCTACCTAATTAATATTTAATTTAACATTATAAATATTTAAACCTAAGTATGTAATTAAATTAAGTAATTTAATTAATTAAATAAATAAAGCTAAAAAGGTCAAAAATGTAAATTCAAGGCATTTATATAATATTTATCTAATTTATAATCATATATAAAAAGTTGAAAAAGAATTAAATTAAATTAAGATTAAAATGCCTCAGTTTACATTTTGGTCCTTAGAAATCATGTCAATCAAGTCATGTTATGTATTTTTAGGTCCTTAAGTTATCTTGCATAAAGGTCCTTGTGAGTATCGTCTTCTTCTTCCTCTTTTCTTCTTCCTCGCACTGGACGACTGACAACAACCGGTCACCGTACCACTTGATTACTGCCCATCCACCACCAGAACTCCTTTGTCTGAGCTTCGGCTCACCTTCCTGTCCTCATCCAACGGTGCAAATTGGCCACTAATCCTAATTAGGTCAAGCATTTAAGCTCACCGACGTCGAAGACGACGCCGGTCATTTCAGTGAACCTAGACCTCCATCCATCCAGGTACAACCCCCTCTACCACCACCACAACCTATTTCAGCCCCTCCACCCCTCCGATTTTGAGGGTCGGTTCCCTATCCTTCTTCCCCCAACTGAATCAGCAATAGGCTATTCCTCCTTAAACTCTGACGACCTCGCACCTCTCTATCGAAGCGTCTCTGCCAGAGGCATTCGCCTCCCTCACCCCCTCTTCCTCTCTCGCGATCGTGACAGGGCTTGGGAGCACGCCGCCACTCTCTCTCTTCGCTTCTTTTCTCGCTGGAGATCTTCCCCGAACCCTCTGATTTCATCCTCATTACGTAGCTATCGACGGAGATCCCTCCCCCTCACTTCGTCTAGGTAAGCGTAGAGTAGCTAGGCTTAGTTAGGTTAGCTTAGGTAGATAATTAGCTTAGTTTAGTTAGATCTCCAAGTTCCTTCTCCAGCTCCGGTGAGGCTAATTTCGGCCTTGCTGGACCTCAATCTGTTCTTTCACCGCTTGTACACCTTTCTTTACCTCTCATTATCACTTTCCACTTCTTTTCCCCTTGTTTTATCACTGTAATCACCTAGATCGCCTCCACCTTCACCAGAGACGTTCACTGTCCATGGCAGAGGCCTCCGAGCTTAGAACACACTCATTGGGGCCCTCCTTCACCTTGTCATCATCTAAGGGCTCCGTCCGACTTATCAATTAGTTAAATAATCACCTAAATCACAAACGCCCAAATTTCCTTCAACCTCTGAGCTCACTGTCAATGGCGAGCTCAGAGGAATAACTTCACCTAATTAATCACCTCGACATCATCGTAGAACATCAATGAGTAATCCCCTCAATTGATTGAGAGGAATTGATCTGAGTTCCAGAGAACTCAGATTACATTCTTACTGAATTCAATGCTCATCTTTTGACTTGATCTTTAATTGCTATAATTGATAAGCAGCTGAGGTTTCTTGTGACCTCAGGAAGCTTCTGAGACGCTTTATGGTCAAATTCATGGAGTTTTGAACTCTAGTTGATCATTTATGGACTCACCGTAGCTCCGACGACCCTATTTAAAGCTTCAGCCCTTAGAACCTCTTGAGATGCTCCAGATTGCTTCTCTTTGACTTAGGGATTAGATTCCAGTAATTGTATTGGTGTTTTATTGATTCTACACCTTTGTCGAATCTTGTCTTCTCCAACTCCAGCCGAATTGGAGATATAATTATGTTACAACTTCGAGCTTGCAATTAGGTTCAAGAGCATCTATGGAACTTAGGGAAGTCACTTTAGGCCCTTTCTTGATCTAAAATCCTCTAGATTCTTCTGTCGAACAGACCTTTCTTCAAGCTCAGGCGATGGATCTGGGAAGACCTCTAGAGTTATCAAAATTTGATTTTGAAATGAGGAACATCTTCCTGAGGATGAAGTAGACTTAATTAGGTCCATGATTCGATTCTGCGAGCTTTGAATCCAAAAGTCAATTTCTGAGCTTCAGAAGTCAACTCTTGTTTGAATCTGGGGATCAAAGGCTAAAATTTCAAATTTAGGGGATTAAATAAGTTTCTAGAATGATTTAGAAATGTTTGAGTTTAGTTTGAATGAAATTTATTGAGGAATTTTAGCAATTTATGGATCTGTTTAATTTGGGTTCTTTAATGAACCAATTACTGTTCTTTAAGTTTATGCTGAAATTCGAAGCTTAAACCTACTCAGATCAGTTCCACTTGAGTCGTTGAATTCATTTAGATCGATTTATGATGCTTTAATCTTTCTGCTCATGTGATTTGATCTTAAATTCTAAGTCTTGACCTACAGTTGGCAGAAACTTCTGAAGCTTCTGACAACCCCGTTTATCTTCAACGCTTCTTCACTCCAATGCAGAATGATTCATTGAAGGCATTCAAGCCTTCAGTTGAGAGTAAATACCTCTCTGCAGGTCATTAGACTTGTTTCTCCTTCACTGCAGACCATCTCGACCATGGCAGACAACCATGCTTCATCTTTGAAATAGATGGATTAGAGTTGATCCAAACACCAAATTGGTGTTACAATCTTGTAGAGCATTTGATTAGCTCTCGATCGAGCCTTTGCTCGATCGGATCGGACAAACTTCAACTGAAGATTTCGACCGACTCAGTTGCTCGATCGGATCGAACAACTGAGTCGGTCGAAATCTTCAGTTGAAGTTTGTCCTGGAGCTGAGAACTTAGTCCCACATCGGGAGTTTTGGGGCGCGCGACATAGTATAAGTTGTTTTTGCACAACGACCACCTCGGTCGTCAGCGCTGGGCGCAAAGAAATTGGTCATGTGGGCGGGTGCATGCGTAGGCACGTGCCTATGCGTGGGTGTGTGTGCCTGTGCGTGCATGGGCTCGAGTGTGGGCATAGATGTGTGTGGGCTTGATTGGGCCGATACTGTGTTGGGTTGTGAAATAAACTAAAATCCACCTAATTAAATTAGAGTAGGCTTAAATAGGGTCTGGTCTTACCCTATGGAGTGCTGTGTATCCCCGAACGAAGCCTACTCGGCCATTAAAAATATAAATTTTTCTAATTGAGAGAGATTAATGGGTTAAGATTAGTGAAAATTTGACTAAGTGTGGAAAGTGTAATGCATAGTAAAGAGAGAGACTAAGGGGAGAAGAGTTAAAGAAGAAGGAAAGTTTAAATAACAAGGAGAGCTTGAGAGCTCGAGAGAGAGAGAGAATACAAGAGAGAGAAGAAGAAAGGAAGACTTAGAGGAACTTAATGAAAAAATAATAATAAGAGAATCAGAGGTCCAACATACACTTCAGAAGTCGAATTTTACTTTTTAAGTCGTCTAACTCTCTTTTCGAACGTCTAATTTTAGGGCTGAAGCTATTATATGATTTGTTTTGAGTGTAAACTTGTTGTAAAGGCAACGATACTTCTTGTAATACCATTTCTTGCCTTATATTCTTGCAAAATTTGTAATAAACAATGTTTACTTGATTTTAAATGTTAGATATCTTTTGTAAACTTGTTTTCCTTCTAATGGAATTTTGCATGCTTTTACTTGTTCAATCTTTTGTGTAAGATTTTTGTGCTTAAATATATTGTAATTATAATCTAATTGATTAAGTAGATAGTAATTATATTTTAGGAATTAATGGTGAATTAAGCTTACTCTTATGTCTCATAGTGAACGACCTAGACTCATTCAGTTAAAAAGAACTTAAAATTTTAAAATGTTTGGTTAACTTGACCCTATACTACAATCACGACATTAATTCGAGTTAACCTAAGTTACATTCTTGTGCAATTAATTAAGTCTAATTAAATTAATTAGCTATGTTAAGAATTGACCCATCAGGGACCCATTTGAAGAAGATGACGAGAAGTTGGGGGGCTCTTTCAAATTATATCGAAAGTTGACGGGCTGATTAAAAGAGAGAGAATTAGACTGAACTAAAATGTAAACTACTTCAAGATGATCTCTGATTGGACCCAAATTTTGGTACAAACCTAATTTGGATCCAAAGAATCTGATGGTGAAGTCAGATTTTGGTTTGGACCAAGTTTGACTGGGCAATTTATGCAATAACTCAAATTAGGGCAACCTCTTATCTGAGACTCTGTTTTAGGTCAAAATAGGTTTAGGTGATCAAATCAAGGATACCAAACCTTGTGGAATATTTTGTTATGATTTTTAGAAGGTTTAGATGGAATTTATCCTGACCAGAACCTATGTTATTTAAGCAGGTATGAAATTAGGGTTTCGAGTGCTGTTTTGACTCTTGAAGTATGTGAAAACCCATTTCTGTCTGTATGAACCCTCTTGTTAGTCATTAATGCTCACTTGACCTTCATTTAACCCTTGGGAATTCTCATGATTGTTCTGCATTTATGATCTTTTGTTAAAATTGTAGTTTTAACCCAGATTTAATGCATTATTCTTAGAAAGGATATTCAATGAGTTACAACTCTCTGGTGATTATGTAGGAGCAGTTGTCAATTGATTCTAACTAATTAAAGCTAGTTATGGTTGACGTTATCATTAGGTACAAGGCATTCCTGGCTCAACTATTCAAGGTGAGCTACTTCTGGTCCCAGATGGAGCAACACTACAAGGACTTCGTGCGCAAGTGTGACAAGTGCTAAAGGTTCACTACCCTGCACCACTTACAGCCTGGAAAGTTAGTGTTTGTGACGTCACCCATCCCCTTTGCAAATGAGGCCTGGACTTCGTTGGCCCTTTCCCGCCAGCCCCGACTAAGAAGTAGTTCATATTAGTGGCTGTCGATTACTTCTCCAAATGGGTCGAAGCTGAAGCCATGGCCAGCTCAACAACTGATAGAGTTATATCCTTCGTCTACAAAAACATCATAGCTCAATATGGGATACCCCATTACATTGTCATAGACAATGGCACCAAGTTCGCCTGTAACAAATTTGAGGAATTTTACACTAACTGGGATATCCACATATGCTTCACGTCTGTAAGACATGCCCAGGTGATGGGAATACCATCATGAGTCCTAACTATCTCATTTTGACCCAATGAAGAGAATAAATGCTTCTACATAACCAATTGAAGGTCCTAATTCACTACATAAACTTTCTGAGAGAAAAATAGGAAACAAGGGGTAAAACTGTAATTTTACCAATGCAGTACAACAACGGATTTTCTCAAGGGCTAAACAAAGGTCAAAGGGTCTTAATAAGATAATAAGTAGGTTGGATTAGACAGAAAAGGGTTTGTGTGTACCTTGTGAATTAAATGACTTCTTGAAACCCTAAAACAGACCCACTTGATTAACCAAGGTTATGGTTAGGATAGAATTCACCTAAACCCTCTAAAAATTATATAAAAATATTCTCTAGTTTTTAGTACTTTCAATTTAGCCATTGGAACCCATCTTGACCTAGAGGTCTCAAACAGATATCTACCTTAAATTGGATTTTTGCATAAATTTCCTAGTCAAATGTGGTCAAACCCAAAATCCAACTTCACCATTAGATTCCTTAGGTCCAAATTAGGTTTGTACCAAAATTTGAACCCAAGTTGAGTTTGTCTTGACCTAGTTTGTAGAAAGGTCTAGCCTGATTACATTTGTACCCCTATCTTTCAAAAACCTTTGCAAAAGGCCCCCTAGCTTCTTCATCATTTTTGCAATTAGGTCCCTTTGCCATTATAGCGGAGGAATCCTACTCTGGCAAGCTTTGGAAGGTGGTTTCTCCCTAATTGCTCAGAGAATCCCCTTCAAAATTGGAAGGGAGATTCTCTGAGAAAATCCCTCCAATGTGAATCCAGTTTGATGCCCTAATTTCTTCTCAATCTCTCATGCGAATGCATGAGAGATTTGGGTCACTTTTGAGTTTCCGTCTCCGGCGAGCATTCCTTGCTTGGAAGCTTGGCTTCCAAGCACAAATCCCCTCCAGAGATCTATTTAAGAAGCCCCAGATCCAACCACATTTGCCAAGCTAGAATTCAACCGGAGACCCCCTCAAATTCTTCTCTCCTCCTCCGGTCGATTCGCTCTTCAAGCTTCGGTGACCTTCCCTACTCTCCCTCGTTGTCTAACCACAATACCAGTGGCAGGCTCTTCATCCTCGCTTTCGTCTACGTCACACAGCACCTGCCGACGGCCTTGTCTCCCCTTCATCGTCGCCGACCGTCTCTCTCTGAGCACCTTCATCTCCGACGTCGGTAGTATGCGTCCGACGCCATCTTTGTCTCCCCTTCATCTCCTAAGACCCTAGCTAAGTTCCCTTTTCCCTCTACTTTCTTTTCCACTCTCTATTTCCTAAAATCGACCACTGCCGACCTCCATCATCCTCATCTCCTTCATCTCTGGCCACCACCTCCGGCGAGGCTGCTCCGCCTCCACAAGCCATCCCATCCCTCGCCGACCAGCACATAAGCTTCCCCTCACGCCAATAACCATTTCCCCCCACTTCACACACCACTCCACTCACACACCTCACCGAACACACCCACACCTACGCATACAGTGTGCCCTAGGCATGCTCGCACAGGCGTCCCCACGCCACGCCAACCACCCCAGCACATTCGCCAAGCCTCGGCGACTCTCCCTGAGCGATCTGACGTGGCCGCGAGGCCGTCTTTGTGATTTCAGGTACATGTCTCATCCGCCATTGGTGACCAAGCTTGAGGTCGCTCTAAGCTTTGCCAATTCCAAACCCCTATCCCAGGCTGCGCGGAAGACTCTCGCGCACAACTCTAGGCTCTCAATTCCAATCGAAGGCCGTAGCAGCTGCTGCAATTAGAGGACCACCTCTGCTGTGGGCGCATGTTTAGTCCCACATCAGCAGCTGCGAAGCGACCAAAGGCACATAAGTTGAATTTGTGCCATGGCCTTATTGCCTCCGAATCATGGGGTGAGGTCCCTCTCACAGGACCGACCCGATCTCGTCCGCGACACTGCCCATGCGGACCTGGCTGACTTGACCCGACCTGCACTCCTTGCCCACTACCGCACGTCAGTGGGCCTGGTCCGGGTACGTACCTGACCCGAATACCCGAATAACTATGACTCTGGGGGAATGAAACCTAAGAGGGAAAGAAAGGAGAGTTGCACATGGGTAGGGGGTAGGTTTTGCTGGAGGCTGAAGAGAAGGAGAAGCAAAGTTGAAGAAGAAGAAGGAGAAGCTAAGGATGAAGAGAAGCTAAGGGCCACGGTAGAGAAAGGCAGAGAAGGAAGAAGCTGAAGGAAGGCAAAAGGCAGCAAGATCGAGAAAGAGAAAGAAGAAGAGAAAGGTAGAAGTCAGAGAAAGAAGAAGGAGGAAGACAAAGAAGAAGAAGAAGACAGAGAAAGCTAAGGAAAGAAAGACAGAAAGAGAAGAAAGCTCACAAAGGCAAAATAAGAAGAAGAGAAGAGTAAAATTACCTACTAGGAGGGGGTGACGTAATAATTGCAGAAATAAATATATACAATCTCACAAAATAGAAAATCACACAAGTACACAAGTATTTTTAGGTGGAAACCCAAACCGGGTGAAAACCACCACCTAACCCTCTCGAGTTAGGATTTTCCGATCAACCAAGTTGATCAAAATCCACTAAATGAATCACTTTAAACGAGGGTGATTCAACCTCAAATACAACCACGCTACAAGTGCGAGGGTAGCGTTCCTCAACCCCTTCTCTTCACGAGAAGGATTTTGTCCCTCGAAGGAGACGGGAATTCGCAAAGCGAATACCCAACCAAATAACAAAGATAAAAGAAGTAATCCTATAGAGCCAACAAAATAATTTTGAACCTAAGCTTCTATAGGAAATAGGATGCTTCCCTTTGAAAGGAGTGCATCGACGACGCGGATGCGTGTGCCACGCGACGGCGCAACGTCGCTCTCGTGAACAACAGCGGGAGAGCGGGTGCGCAACAGCTTGATGCTCTCACGATGAAGAATTAGAGCTTAGAGAGCAAGAGAGACACAAAATGGTTTGAAAGTGTGTGCAAGGTGTGTCTTGTGTTTCTTAGGTGTGTCTTAGTGTGCAAGAGGTTCCCCTCTATTTATAGAGGCCTTAGGAAGGCTTTGGATGGCTTAGGAAAGGCTCCATAGCCGTTGGGTGCAAAGCCCAAGTGAAACAACCCGAAATCAGGAACAATCATTGCACTGACAGGCTTATCAGACGTTTGATTCTGGCATCAGACGTCTGGAAGACCACTTTAAGATGTCTGAAAATAAGGTCAGACGTCTGATTTTGGGCAGGTCTCTTCCTGACTTGAATCAGATCTAAACAGGGTTCTAGCGCAAGTCCATCAGACGACATACATGATGTCTGGCACTATGTCTGGACGTCTGGAAACCTACTTTTTCGTGGGAATGGATTTGCAACGGCTAGAAAATTTTTGAGAAGAGATTTTCGAGTCAGTCGAGGCAAAACGGTCAATTATCAGACGTCTGGAAGGGCTTAAGGACGTCTGATAAGGCTCTAACGGTCATATCCTTGAATGTATGCTAAGAGAGCCAACGGTCCACTAATTGGACGTCTGGCAAAGTCATCAGACTTCTCCTAAGACGTCTGGTCTAAGGTCTGGACGTCTGATTTCATCAGACATAACTAACTATGTCCAGCCTAAATGTTATCAGATGTCTGAATCAACAGTCAGACGTCTTAAAACACATTATCAGACATCTGATTTTGGAATTAGACGTCTGGAAATGCTGTTTGAACCCTATATTGGTTTTCTAAGTTCTCTACAGAAAACCTAAGTATCCTAGGGTTGTGCCGGTGTTCCTAGGACTACTGTTAGGGTACTTTGAGGCTCTTTAACATGAATCTAAGTAACAAAAATAAAGAGCAACAGAAGAAACGAAAAATACAAGGAGTACAAGAGAAGGAAATCTATCCTATTCTTCATCTCCTTCCTTCTTCAATCTATCGCTCCTCTCGAATCTCCTCTGTTTTCCATCAAGCTCCTCCAATCCATCCTGGATGCGAGCTCGAACTCCGTCTGGTCACGTCTACATTTGCAATTGACCTGAAATCTAAGACTCCAAGTGCAAATGTTAAATAACACATATTTTGTTATCATCAAAACAAATGATCGTGGTGCTCTAGCACCAACAAAGAGAATCAGAGAAAGAAGAAATCAGAAAGGAAGAACACTGTAGCATCAGTTTAAGTCATCTGATTTACAAATCAGACGTTCAATTTGAGTTTAATTCATATTCATATACATTGAGTTCCTTAGTATTTTGTGATCTACATTTACTCCCATATTTTTGCACTTTGATACTGATATTATTGTATATTCTTTTAAATTCTGAGTTGTGATCTTGATTTCTAAACACCAATTTGCTCCCTGTGTTCGACCTCGGACTTCAAATTCGAGTAATAAAATTATATTTGTTTTGAACACCTTTTCGGATGTACTACAACGCAACACTCTTAAATACCGACCAGCACTCTCAACACTAAGCGAACGGACAAGCGGAAGTGACCAACCTCACCATCATCTCAACGCTAAAACGCCGATTGGATTCATCCTAAGGGAGGTGGGCGAACAAGCTACCGAACGTGCTTTGGGGCTGTAGGACTTGCTAAAGGACTTCCATTAGCCATACATTGTTCAACCTAGCATACGGCATGGAAGCCCGGCTACCTATAGAAATAGTCCTCCCCACTTACAAGACACAACTCTATGACCTCATCACCAATGATGACCAAGTTCCCCTATCCTTAGACCTTTTGGATAAGCTAAGAGATAAGGCATCAAAGGCATCTCCCAAACATAAGAAAGCGATTGCTACTGCCTATAATAGGCAAGTTCATAAGCAGACATTCTCCCAAAAAGACTTAGTCCTACACAAATGTGAAGTCTCCATGCCAAGTCAGTTAGGGAAGAAATTAGACACACATTGGGAAGGGCCTTATAAGATTTGTAAAGACAATCCGGCAGACTTCTACGAGTTACAGACCCTAGGCGGCAAGAGCATCTCCTACACTTGACATGAGAGCAACTTATGTTTGTACCATGTATAAACACAAGCAAGTAATAAAGATAGAAAGTTTCTTTCATTCAAAAAGAGTGTTCCATGTTACATCTTAAAAAAAAAACAAATAAGAAAAGATAACAGGACCACTTTGAAGACTAAGTGCCTTCACTCTCAGTGTTCGAAGATGTCCACCCTAGGTGTTTTGGACGGCGATGAAGTGGTGCGAGGAGAACTGTTAGGACAAGCTGGCGATCCCGTAGACCATGACGGATCTATCTTTGGCACCTCCTCCTTAGGGGCTGGCCTTCCCGACTGGCTCGAGGGCTTCGGCTCCGCCTCCTACCCAAGCGGCTCTATAGGAGCCTTGTGTCCACAACATGACCCTCAGCTTTTTAACAGTCATGCTCAGACAAGAGCTGGTCCATAGACTAGCTGTAGAGCTCCTCCATAGAGGTGCATTTGCCTTCCAGCAAGGCCTGCACCATCGCCAGGGTGTGCTTCCCTACCTCCTTCGACAAGGCCTCCTGGTTCTTCACCATAGAAGGGTCAGTGCTGAATAACTTCATCTCCACATCGTCAAGAACATCCTCCACTCTCTTCTCCACCTTCTCTCAGGCGACGGTCGCCTCCTCCACTAGGCGGGCAAAGTCGCACTGCTCCACCCTGACCGTCATGGCCCACTTCGCAGTCATCTCAACCACTTCAAAATACCTGTCAGGCTCAGCGGCACTGGTTGCATGATGGTAACACCATCATTCTCCATAACTTACTTGAATTAGTCAAAATCAAGAGATAAATGCTCCTGAATAATTTCCTAAGTACAGTAATTCCACTCAAATCCATTTTGATAAGAAAATAATAAAAATGGCTAATTCTACAGTTTTAACATCACATCATGAATACAGAGTAACCATGGGATCACCCAGAGGTTAATTGAAGGTCAAATGAGCAATAAAGACTAAAAAGTGGGTCAACATTGACAGAAACATCGTTTCACACGTTTTGGGAACCAAATCAGAACACAAAACCCTAATTTCAGCCCCACTTGAATTGAAGAGGTTCTGGCCAGGATAAAATTCATCTAAATCTCCTAAAATTCATATAAAAATATTCTAAGAGGTTGGTACCCTTGATTTGACCATCTGAACCCAATTTCACAAGAATAGAGTGTCAAACGGGATTTTGCCCTAATTTGTGTTTCTATGCAAATTGCCCAACCAAACGTGGTCAAAACTGAAATCCAAGTTCAACATTAGATTCATTAGGTCTAAATTAGGTTAAGATCAAAATATAAGCCCAATCAAAGTCCATCTTGACCTAGTTTGCACTTCAGTCCCTAAAACCTCTGTTTCATACAATCAGACCCCTAACTTTCAAGTTTCTTGCGATTGGGCACCTAAATTCCTTATATTCTTTGTATTATAGTCCCTAACACGATTGAAGGTGTGAAAGCACCTTCAGCTGAGATTCGAGAGAGGAAATCTCTCTCAAATCAGAAGCAAATCCCTCCAAAATTGGAGGGAATGATCTTGAGGAGATACCCGATCATTTGAGTCATCTATAGAACCCCAAATCAAATCCTGGAGCTCAGGTGAGCTTGAGGATTTTGGGGAACTTTTTCCCTTAAAATTGCAGATGAATTAGGCTCTTCCCTTGATTTAAAGTTCGGATTTGAGCTCTACATAAACCCCTATTCCCCCAACATCAAGATTAGCTCGGTTTAAGGCCAAAAATACCTCTTCTTCTCCTTCCTCGACTTGCTTTGCCATAGCTCAAAAGACATCCTCCCTTGTCCTCCTACAGCCTTCCAATGACCAAATTGGGAATGCCTTTGCCTTCCTCTCCTTCTTCTGCCTCACGCCAGCCAAAGCGGAGGCTGCCTACCCCTTTGTTGTCGCCATTTCTCATCACCGAAGTGTTCCTCGTCTTTGAAGTCGGCCAATCACAGCCAACGCCAAATCCTCTCTCTCTTCGTCCATAAATAGGTTCAACCTCTCCCTCTCTCTAGATCCCCCTCGTCTCCTTTACTTCTTGATTCAACCACTTATCCATGCTTTCCCCCTTTATCCTCTCCAATGACAACGACGCCTCTAGTGAAGCCACCACGCCTGATGTGTATACATCCAAATAGCCAAAAATGTCTATTAATGCATGTTCTTAGTTCCATATTAGCATCATGCATTGTAAATATTGCATAACACACATAATCATGCATTTAGGTCAAATTGTACAAATTATATAGTACTTGTCTCCTTTTATGGCCAGGGACAGGGCACCTTTTAATCGGGGCTTCGAACAGAAGATCCAACCGTACGGATCTGATTAGGGCGACGAGTGGAGTTCAACGACTCCAAGATCGCCCCAATCGGACATCTGTAGCACTAGGTATAGTCCGAGGAAGCTTAGAAATTAAGGGCCAAGATGGTGTCAATCCGCACTTCAAATGACAAATCCAACTGCACGGATGGGTTTAGAGCGACGATCGCAGCCTAATGGCGTGAAAATCGATCTAATCCGACATCTGTGGCACCATCAACAACACAAAGAAGATGGACGGTCAGGATGGTGCCACGTGGCACCATCCCAACCATCCGCACCTGGCCACCCCCCTCTGCTCAACTCCTGAAGGCTCGCGTGATGTGAGATCTCGGTCATTGGATGAAGGTCCAACAACCATATTGCTTGAGCGCAAATGTAGTGCCAGACCTAAAATCGCTGCGTAGTGCATTGGTTAAGGTGCTTAATAAGAAGGTGTTATGAATGTGCGGTAATGGCGGTAATTAGGTTTGTTGAGATGTGTTGTGATTTGAAACACCAATAGTGTCATTGTAGTGAGTTGTATGGGATACCAGTCATTACAACCATTATTATTTACTTATCTAATTTTTACTGGTTTTATTCCAGGTCGTTCACTGGAAGGCAATTATTGAATTACATCGCTCTTTGATCTCAAAATTATCCTCTAATTCCAAAAAGAAGCTTTACATCTTAATAAAGAATGAATGAATATGGACATGATTTGCCTACTCACAAAGAATTAATTGTAATGCTTGCAAAAACTAACTATAAACAAACATCAAACAATTCATCACTATACTTTAAACTATGTCTTTACAAGTTATAATATTAATATTTACATGAAAGCATACTATCGACTAAGATTACATAGTATATTAATTTAACTTACTAGTCTGATACCTACAGTAACACATACAATTGTTATAGTGACAGATGTAAGCGTCGCTAGATCCCATAAAACATTATATACAAACTTAAGGAGCGAAACTGGGGTCTGTAGCGACGATTATGGTATGTTTAATTCTGTTAGTAAATGTATGAGTTTATTTACATAAAAGTAATTGGCTATACTACGTATACATATATTTATATTCCTCTTGTATTTGTATTTACCTTCGTATATACATCTCTCTCTCTCTACTCCACACTAATCTTCTTCAGTTATTCTTCTTCTTTGTTTTAACTCTGCCTTAATAAGTTTCACACACTACGGTGGAGAGGCATTTAACTATTGTCATCAGCTCTCTTTAATTAATTAAAAATGTGTTTAATTTACGGGCACGCGTTTCGAGGGATACACAGCACCCAGAGGGTGAGACCAAACCTCTACTAAGCACGCCCTAATTCTCATTAGGCCGCTTAGTTACATGTTTGATAACTCAGCTCAGGGCCTTCTCAGCCCATGCACACACACATCTCCCTCGACCGCCGACCCCACAGAATATGCTCAGTATGCTCAATGGTATCGAATGTATATGTTGTTTCGGGCGCCTGGCGCCCGTGACGACTATACAGCCTAAACATGAATTCAATAAATACCGCTGCGTGCATTTTGCAGCGCACGATGTAGCGCTATTCGAGTGCCACATCTACGCTGAAGAACATGCGTAGCTGTAGGCTAAAGGAGATTTTGGCCCTCAATTTGAGAGCCATAATTTATTTAAAAATAAAAATAAATTATGGAAAATAAAGTATTTACATAATACTATACAATTGTTCAATTAATTTGAAATTTTAATTAGATTTACTATATAAATAAATTCACTAAAGTAGACTATTTTTACACACTGATTTTGGTGTTTTATTCTTTAATTACTTATAAATTAGCTACTAAATGGTCTAATTGACCTCATACAGAGTTAGAATACATATATAAGTATTTTATAGACATTTTTATTATATTTTTCCGAATTAATTTCTGTGTTATTTACATTTAAATAGCAGTTTAACTGTTTTGCTTATAAATTAAGTTAAACTAATATAATCAGGTATAAATATACCTAAATTAGCTTAAATTACTTAAAGTATATTAGTCTTAGTATACAGATTCAATTAACTTAATTCTAATTCTAAATTACTAATTTAACTAATTTAATTTAACAACTTAGCTATAAACTTAATAAATTCATTATTTATTATGTATAAAGGATTAAATTAAGGTAAAGGATTTTATTTACTTATAATCTACATATGCATAGATATATACAGTTTTATAGTTTAATTTTCTTAATTATACTATCTACTGATCTAGTTGGTTTAATAATACATATAAATTAGTTCAATTTATAGATAGTTATATAATTATTGTATTTACTGTCTAAACTAAATCAAAAACCTAATTTACAGTATACAATATATGTACATAGTTAGTTATATAGTATATATATATATATATATATATCGACTACCTATTTACATATATAGCCTACTATATATCTTATGTCTATATGAGTATACCTAATATACAAAGTAATATATATGTGTGTATATATATATATATATATTTATTTATTTATTTATTTATTTATTTTTGGTCCTTTTGGGTGTTTCATTTTAATTTTTACTGTTGTTACAGATCTGACAGAACTAGGAGAGAAGAAGGGAAGAGTGGACTGAGGAGAGAAAGAGGCTTGTTTTACTGTCTTTTAAAGTTTTAACCCTTTTTATCATGTTTATGATTGCCTTCTTTCTATATAGCATGAAATTTAGGATGTGATTACCAATTTTAAAACAGTCCTCAGTTAAGTTTCCTATTTTAAATCATGTTTGGATGGTTATTCTCAAATAAACTAGCTGACAACAATTGAGAAAGATAAGACACGCATATACAGAAATTAAAGTTCAGTTATTAAACAAGAAGGTTTGTATACACAGGGAATGAAATACAATCAGATGTCAGTTGTGTTCAAAACATAATCTACAGGGTTTTACAGTAGAATCTATCTGCTACAACTTAGAGCAATCAGACAGTAGCAGCAACATGGACATTTCAGACTAACCCTGCAGTAGCTCGGATCAGATTCCAAATGGTCTAACTACTGCTGCAGTTAGTCCATTTGGGATGAAATCTGAGCTAGAAGAGAAGAAAAATGTAGCTGCAAGATGCAGCACTTTGCTGTGACCACTGGGATTAGAATCAAAAATCCAAAATGAAAAAGAAAAAACTCCCTCAATCCCCATCTAACAAGGGTTTCATTTCTCACTAAAATCACTAAATTCCCCAATTCAAATGCAAAAACCCTTATAAAAAAAACTTCACTTCAGATTAAATCCACAAACGTCACTGATTTAACTCTTCCTAATGCTATAGACAGCATGAAGAAAGAGTTAATTCAATCAATTAAAGTCCTTAGTTCAAATCCCAGTTTCTGAAACCTTAAGGAGTATTGAGAACTACTTAGGTTAGGAAATCACCAAACATCCATTCAAAACACACTCATGAATGCAAGATCAAACTTCAAATCACTACAGTGATTATCCTTAGTTTTGACTTGCATTCAATGCATTCAAAACTTTATCAAATCAGATCTATATATGGCTCTTCTGAGAAGACTTCTGACACCAGAAAACCTCTCAGATTCCTTGCCAACAATGAATTCAAATCAGACTTTATTCAATTTGTCAGATCAAACAGTTAAAACCAAATTGAAGGAAAAATCTTTGAAATCCAAATTGAGGCAAAATCTGACAAACTGAAAATTTCAATTCAATCCAGGGGCTTTTGTGACCAAGAGTGAGGTGAATGGGAAGCCCCTTAAGTGCTTTTTGACGCCAATTTCAGATCTGAGATTGAAAACCAATCAGATCTGAAATTGGGTCAGAGTGTATGGGTGGAAAGTGAGACACAGGTCGTGGAAAATCAGAACTGAATATGAAAGTATGGAGAGGTAGAGAATTTGAAAACATGGCTATATGAAATCTTCCCCTCTGATCTGGAATGATCAGAGGAGGTGAGGTGGGGGAAATTAAAGCCTAATTCTACTACTACAACTACTTTATCCTACAGCGAAATTGAACATTAACAATTACATTAATTCTACTCTAAACTACTTAACTTCAGCTAAAACTAATATGCAGAATTATAAACCTATTCTAACAGGAAGAATGGGACCTATGGGTCCTTAGTCGGTGGCTAAGGAGGAAGAAGAGAGGAAGATGACTCCAGCGAAGGGAAGAGTCTGCTAGTGAGGCTCCAGGGTCATCCTCAGGTGCTACGAAGTCCTTAGCAACGAGGAGGTCGAGAGAAGGTGATGATTTCATAGCCGATGGCTGTGAAATCAGAGACTTGATGGGGAGGAGGAACTGGAGTGGACGAACGATCGCTAAGAGGTGTAGAAGGGAGCGATCCCTTGCGCGCGACACCACTGAGGTGCTTAAGTAGCATACTCAGTGGCTGAGATCACCGCGCAGGTGAGGATAATCAAAAGGCAACCGGCGGCGAGGATGAGAGGAGCGGAGCGCGCGGGGAGATATACTCAAAATCTGACTGTCAGATGAGATCAGGGGAAAGGGGTGATCGCACGCGCCGAATCGCGCGAAGCTTCCATTCAAATCTAACCGCAGATCAGAATCATGAAAAGCGACGGACGACTGAGATTGGCCGTGTTCTTCGCACAATACAGTGCGTGCGAAGAGCAACAGGCCATTCTCTGAAATAACGGGAAAATTGCAGACAGACACTTGCACGAAGGGGTAGAAGATTTGCGTGTAGGCCCATAAGTAAAAAGAATTATAACAGGAAGGACCCTGCAACCTTTCAAAATGGTCCCTGCAGCTTACAAGTAGGTCCAAAGAGGAATTTTTAAGGGCAAGAGAGTAATGCATGAAGGACCTAAGTGTAAACTACCTATTTCATAGCCTAAATGATGTCCAAATGCCTTCAAATTTTTATATGTGCTTAATTGAACATTTAAGACATTAATTATACTTCTGATTTGGCCTTTCAAACTTATTTATGTGTTTAATTGACGCATGGATCATCATTTGTGCTTTACTTTCAGAATATCTCATTTTGTGACCTAATTATGAAGTTTTAACACAGAGTAAAGGTTTTAGGTCTTTTTCTTTAATTCCCACACTTAACCCTTTTTATTTGTTAATTTGATGTTGTTTTACTCAGTGTCTAGCTTAACTTCAGCTTGTTAGCCATGATGAGGAGCCACTCATCAGTGCTACACGTGCAAAGAGCATGAGTTCGAGTCGCCGTGAAGTGCTTCTCCTTTTGTCGACGCACGTGATCTCGACCGCGCGATCAGCTGTGAACGGCTTAGATCGTCCAATTGGGTGCACGCGCAATTGGATGCCTAGTTTCATGCCTGATCTCACGCGCGGGTGCACGAAGCTGAAGTGGGCGAGGAGTGATCTGAGCTATCCAATCTCACGATCGGACGATTGAGACTGCTTGGATGTGCGCATGCGTTAGGCACGTGGGAGAGGAGGAGATGGTGGTCGCATGCGAAGCTGCGGCGACGTGGGGTCTTTAGTGACACTTAAATCTGTCATTAATGACCCCCTCATTTAATGTTTTAACTATGTAATGACCAAATTGCCCCCAATTCTTGCAACTATAAAAGGACACCCCTACCCTACGAAATTCTCATCCCTTCCTTCACCTCTCTCCTTTCCAAAGCTCTAGAGAAGCTTGTCCCACACCCAGGATACTCCTTTAGAGCTAAATCCAAAGTTTTCTCGCCCCCGTTCCAGAAGTGGATCCCATAATGACGATGACATTCTGCCTCGTTCCCGCTTCTTCCTGCTTCGTCCTCCTTGCTGCCCCATCCTCTATCTTCCAGGCGTCACTCCGTCCGTCTCGTCCTCCAAGCAATCGTCGAGGAGGATAACATCTCTCTCCCTTTTTTTATTGCTTTCTAGAATAGAATTCCCTGCTTTTTAGCTGTAATCATTTCCCGCTTTCTAGTTATAAATACAGTATTCTTATATCAAGTGATTATTTTCTCTCTCTCTTAGTGTTAATATCAATTCCATTGTAATTATCTTGCTTTCAAACAAAAATACAAAAAAAAATATAATCACGGATTTTAGATCGACGTAGCCTCCTTATGTTCGACCCGAAATTTCTTTACGAATTTCGATTAAATTTTATCTGTTGATGGATTGCTTCACAAATCGAACTTCAACGACGGATTTTTCAAATCCAACTTCAATCGCGTAGTTCTCCACTTTTAACAATGCCACCATAGACCACCATACGCCACGCTTCCACTCCCAAAAGCTTCCTCACCCTCCAATAGTCAAAAGCCCACCTGCAATTACAATTGAAGAAAGAGGCACAGCATCAGCCCTAATTCCATGAAGGTACCTGTTGCTAGCACGTGCGAAGAACGACACACAATAGTCCCATATCGTGGGTTTCCAGAGCGAGAGGTCTCACAGCGGGGTTGAGGTCCCCACCTCACTTGACCCGTAACCCGGTACTGTTTAAACATGATTACCCGATTAAATACCAAGTTCGGGAAGAAAGAGAAAGAGATTTGAGGATGGTAGGGGTAGGTTTTGCCTTGGGATTCGTGCTCGATGCCTCGGGATGCATGCACACACTTAGCATCTCTAAGGCTTGACACCCTTATGCCTATTTTGACGCTTAGTGATACTCGTCTGATGATCTCTCCCGACGTCAGATTGTGGCATTGGTTGAGATACTGTGGACATATTGGATATTTGTGTTGACATGGATATTGAGACATAAGTGGTTGAGACCACTGTAGTGAAATTAAGTGGCTGATTTCTTTAGGATATATGCTTAAATATGAGATTTAATTGGTGATCTAAATCACCATTTTTATAGCTCTTTGTATACCTTTTTATCCCAGCATTTTATGTGATACAATTTGTCTAGTTATTGAATATATTTTGATTACTGATATTCATTGCATATTCTCATTATTATGCTCATTGATTTAAATTTGCTCCCAGTGAACGACCTCGAACTCAATTTTATTTTCGAGCACTTTATAAATTTAAATGTTGTAGCAATTTTCGTCACTATACTACGACGCTATACTTTAAACAATGATTTTTGTGACCCAACACTCCAGCACTGCCACGGGGAGCAAAGGTTGTCCCCAGAAGCTCCACCTGCTCACAACCATGGGCAAACATAAAATAATCCTTCCAAAAGAATAAGTAAACGGCAAAATGAGACAAGGCTTACTACTTGGAGGCAATAGTAGTAGACGTGGTTCAAGTGCATGCCCCCTGACTAGGAGGTGGACCAAGAAATGGTGTCCTCCAAATGCTGGATGAGCTACCTCTCCACGGTAAGCCCCCAACCCGAACAATTAGACCCCCCAAGACTACTGGCCTGGATTGGGACTACCCGATCAGGTATAGTCCCACCGCTGGTGGCTTCTAAAATGGATCCCTTGGTAGATCCGACCGTTTGCCCTATCATCCCAGGCCCTCCTCTGCTAGAAGGGTCCATCGACACCCTCGTCCCCATCGAGTTCTACCTATAGTGTGGCTGCGTGAAAATGCTCCCACTAAGGAAGCCCCCGGTCATGGCCACCTCCTACGCCAACTTAGAGAAGGCGTCGACTGGCTCAGACAGGGCGCTAGATGCACTTGCACTGCCTGAAGGAGCCTTCTCATCTACGGCGACAGGTAGAGAGTCGAGGATGACACACACTCTGGTGGCCTAAGCAGGTCTCAGGGGGCAGGCGAATCCACTAGCGCATTGACGTGCCTTCGTGCGTGTGTTAAGAGATGTCGTTATAGATGCACTTGATACGTCAGTTTTAAAAGAAGTAAACGGAGGTGAGTCCGAGTGTCGATCTCAGGGAGGCATGGAAATCGGATTTTGTTTACCACTTGTTGTCACGAAAAAGGCGGAGTTTTGCTTGCGAAAGAGACGGTTTTGAAAAGCGAGAGATAGAGAGAGAGTTTAGGGTTAGAAAGCTCTTGGTTTTGATCATGCACTTTAAACAGAAATTAAAATGGCAACTAAATTTAAAATAATTTCATTAAACATGCATTCATAGTTCATGGTTTACAACATTAAATACATGCTTCAACAAAAGAAAATGAAAGCTTAAAAGAGAGAGAGAGAGAGGTAGAGAGAGAGTGGAGAGCGACGAGGCAGCCACGGCGGTGGAGGAGGCTCCGTCGGCGGCTCGTCGTCTCCGGCGATTACAAGAGTGCCTAAGACTAGCTAGGAGAGGAGTGGAGTAGTTGCAAGTGGGAGAGGATGCCTTGAATGGTGGTAGAAGGGGGTTTAAATAGAGTTAAGGGCTTCCTAAAAGAAGAATGTGCTTTAGCGACATCCAGAACGTCGCTAAAACCGCTTCCAGATACGTCGGTGAAGGCCTTCTGCCGCCGGTCAGCCGCCCGCCCCTCTCTCTCTTCAGGCGCGATCCGTGGATGTCGAACGAGAGCCGTCCGATTGATGATCGGACGGCTGAGATCCTCCCGCGCCTGTGCTAGGATCGCGCTTCGGGCGCGCGTGCGCGCGCGCGTTTCCGCCCGGCGTGCGCGCGCGCGTGGGAGGTGGGGCGCTGTCGTCGCACCGCCTGGCACAATCCTAGCCGCTCGCTTCTGATCGCGCGGCTCAATTTTGCCGCGCCCTTCGCCCGCAAGTGATTTCCTCTCCGCGCGATTCGAATGCGCGTCGCCGCGACGCGGGCGTGCGCGCTAACCGTTGCGCCACGCCCGCGCTTTGTCGCGGCGACCGCGGGCGAGCGCGCGGATCTCGGCCGTTCGATCGAAGATCAACGGCCGAGATGCGTCCTTGGCTGGCTTGGGGGCGTGCGAGCGGCGGGGGCGGGGCGACGTGGCGCGTTCTAGGCCGTTGATCTCCAGATCAACGGTCAGGATTTCTTGGGCCCATTGTGGGAGCTCCGGATGTCGGATTTGGCCGATCTTGAGTCCGTTAGACTCCGTTCGTCGTCCTGAATCTATCCGTGCGGTCCGATTGCTCATCTGAGGCCTGCTTTGACAAATGCTTTACACAAATGGCCATTAATACAGTTTATAAGTAATCTTGGTACTTGATGCATGCAATGCTCCTATTCTACTTTATGTTGTGCCTTTTATTCTAAAGATGGGCCATATTCAACCTAATTACTACCCCCTTGCGTGGTGTTATCATACCCCCATGCTTACTCCTTGCTAGTCCCTAGCAAGGTTTATTCTAGCCTTTATTTCTTTGGGGAATTCAAGAAGTAATTGCTTCGGCACTTTGTTACTCGTCAATAAGAGGAAATATACGAAGATCTTAATCTACAAAGACTAACCAGCGCCCGGGTGTCTTCCAAAATACAAATCGCCCGAATCCTTGCTTTGTATATATAACTATACATATGTATACGTATATGTCTATATATGTCTTTTTAGAATTTTCGGAATTCAATGTGGGTTGGTAACTTTTTACGGCTACCCAACCCACCCAAAACTCGATCAAAACCCTAAGTGCTAAGCATCTTGGTGTGACTGTTGTGATAGACTCACTTAACGGTAATTGAGACAGATTTCGAGTTTCTACGCCTCTAGGTGTCCGGAAAAGAAAACAAATTTTTGCCTGAAGGTGTATTTGTTCGACTGGTAGCTTTCTCCCTACGTTCATTTTACTTGGGGTCAACACAAGGATTTTCCAGTGTATATCTCCCCGGCTTGTACTACTTCCCCGCTTCGTCCTTAGGTGTTTTGGTCTTTTTTTGTGCAATTATTGAGCTGGGCTCTGGACAACCGACCAATGGGTTGTTACCCACGATCACTTGCCAGCCATACTTGTGCGGTGAAGTGTGGTTTATTTTCTTTTTTTTTTTTTTTTTTTTTCGTAGGTGGCTTCCCTAATCTCAAATGTACCCAGAGGCAACGAAAAAGAAATGGCCTGTGGCTGGGTTCTGGACAACCTGCCAATGGGCTGTTACCCACGACAACTTGCCAGCCATACCACCCTAGAGAGTTCATTAGCTACCCAATTTCTGTCAAAATCTCCGAGAAGTGAGTCTGTGCAAAAATGTGTGTAGATGCTTAGACTCAAAGTTTTCCTGAGTTAGAAGGTGAGTTGATAAGTCGTATACTTATTACCTTATTTATTAGGTGGATTAGAATAGCAAGGATTCGCTGCTAAATCCATATTTTAATGGACACCAGGGCTAATTAAGCCTGAAGGCCTGAAAAGTCTAAGTGTTTAAGTTCTTTTTGTATTATTTCCCACTATTGACAAGTTTCTAATGCCTAAGTTTTTCTTCCTAAATTCATTTTTTTTTTTTTAATCAATTAATTTATTCATTCAGACTGATTAATTAAGCTCAGGATTATGCAGTTTACCATCCCCCCCATGCTTAAGTTGGACAATGTCCTCATTGGCAGATGCATGGATGCAAAAGGGTTCAAAAAGATAGTACCTGAGTGACGTAAACTACCAGATCAGTCTGAATCCGCTGGGTTGCCTCCCAGGAAGCGCTGAGTTTAACGCCTCCAGCTGGGCGGTGCTTGGTGTCAGCCCTCAACAAGGGTGACACTTTCCTTGGGGGGTACCTGGGCCAGGAAATGCTTCAATCTTTGACCATTGACTGTAAAGGTGTGCCCGGTATTAAGATCGGCGATTTCGACTGCCCCATTGGAATAGGGCTTGACCACCCGAAATGGTCCTGTCCATTTGGACCTAAGTTTCCCTGGAAAGAGTTTCAGGCGTGCATCAAATAGCCAGACTTGTTGGTTTGGCTCAAAGGTTTTCCTATGAATGAGTCGGTCGTGGACGGCTTTCATTTTCTCCTTATATAGTCGACTATTGTCAAAGGTGTCCTGACGAATTTCTTCAAGCTCAGATAATTGAAGAGTCCTTTGCGCACCAGCTAACTGGGGATCCATGTTACATTGCTTAACAGCCCAGTAAGCCCGGTGTTCCAATTCGACAGGGAGATGGCAAGCTTTGCCAAAGACCAAGCGGTAAGGTGACATGCCTATCGGGGTCTTAAAAGCGGTCCTGTATGCCCACAGGGCATCATCAAGTCGTGTGGACCAGTCTTTCCTGTCAGGTCTCACAGTCTTCTGTAAAATGTTCTTGATTTCTCTGTTTGAGACCTCAGTCTGCCCATTTGTTTGTGGATGATACGGGGTGGCAATGCGGTGGTTTACCCCGTATTTTCTAAGTAGGGCACGGAACTGGGAATGGATAAAATGGCTTCCACCATCACTGATCATGGCCTTGGGTATTCCAAACCGGGAAAAGATGTTCTTCTTTACAAAGTCCATGACCGTCTTGTGATCGCATCGTCGGGTGGCGACGGCTTCAATCCATTTGGAAACATAGTCTACCGAGATCAGGATATACTCGAAGCCGTTGGATGGTGGAAAGGGGCCCATAAAATCGATACCCCAAACGTCGAAAATTTCGACAATCAAAATGGGCTGAAGGGCATCATATCTTTTTTGGTCATTGTCCCTAGTATTTGGCATCGTGAGCAAGTCTTGGCAAAGATGTGTGCATCCTTGAATAGGGACGGCCAATAAAATCCAGACTGCAAAACTTTTGCAGCTGTTTTCTTGCCAGAGAAATGGCCGCCACATGCTTGGTCATGACAAAAGGAAAGCACACTCTGAACTTCGTCTTCGGGGAGGCACCTCCTGATGATCTGATCAGCACAGAGGCGAAACAGCATGGGATCATCCCCGAAATAGTGCTTGGCCTCAGCCAAGAACCTGTCCCGTTGCTGTCTGGACCAGCTGTGCGGGGTTTGTCCTATAACCAGGTAGTTGACATAGTCAGCATACCATGGCATTTTCTTGTCTTGCACGACTAGGATGTGTTCATCAGGGAAGGTATCAGATAGAGGTAGGGAGGGTCCAATGTGGTCTGGATGAAGTCTTGACAGGTGGTCAGCCACCACATTTTTCGATCCGGCCTTGTCTTGGATTTCCAGGTCAAATTCCTGCAAAAGCAGGATCCATCTGATGAGCCTGGGTTTTGCGTCCTTTTTGGCCAACAGGTGCCGGATGGCTGAATGGTCGGTGTAGATAGTCACGTGGGATCCCAGCAAGTATGATCGGAATTTTTCCAGTCCAAAGACTACAGCAAGCAACTCTTTTTCTGTGACCGTATAATTACGTTGGGCCTCGTCCAACGTTTTGCTCGCGTAGTAGATCACCACGGGCTTCTTGTCTTGCCTTTGTCCCAGGACAGCGCCTATGGCAAAATCTGAAGCGTCACACATAATCTCAAAATCCTGGGACCAGTCTGGGGGTTGAAGTACAGGTGCGGTGGAGACTAAGTCCCGGAGGGTATGATAAGCTTGGGTGCAATCAGGAGACATGTGGAAAGTGGCGTCGTTGGCTAGAAGGTCGGTCAAGGGTTTGGAAAGTTTGGAAAAGTCTTTGATGAACCTTCGGTAGAAGCCAACATGTCCTAGGAAAGAGCAAATCTGTCGGACCGAACTAGGTGGAGGAAGTTTGGAAATTAAATCAACCTTAGCTCGATCTACCTCGATGCCCTTATGCGAAACGATGTGTCCGAGGACAATTCCTTCTTGAACCATAAAATGGCTCTTTTCCCAACTTAACACCAAGTTAACCTCGATACATCGTTTCAGGATTTTCTCCAAGTTGCTCAAACAATGGTCGAATGAATTCCCGAATACAGAGAAATCATCCATAAAGACCTCCAAGTATTCACCCACCATTTCTGAAAAAATGGCTAGCATGCAACGCTGGAAGGTCGCGGGTGCGTTGCATAACCCGAACGGCATTCGACGGAATGCAAACGTGCCATACGGGTAAGTGAATGTGGTCTTTTCCTGATCTTCCGGAGCAATTGCGACTTGGTTATATCCTGAATATCCATCCAGGAAGCAAAAATACTTCTGCCCTGCCAATATTTCAAGGATTTGGTCAATGAATGGCAAGGGGAAGTGGTCCTTCTTAGTGGCTTCGTTAAGCTTCCTATAATCAATACACACCCGCCATGCGGTGGTGGTGCGGGTGGGAATGGATTCGCCATGATCATTAGTGACAACGGTGAGCCCAGCCTTCTTTGGAACCACTTGAGTGGGGCTCACCCAGGGGCTATCAGAGATAGGGTAGATGATGTCGGCGTCGAGCCACTTGATAATTTCTTTTTTAACGACCTCCCGCATGTTAGGGTTTAACCGTCTCTGCATCTGGCGGGAAGGTCGAGCCCCGTCTTCCAGGTAAGTCTTGTGGGTGCAATAGGTGGGGCTAATTCCTCTTAGATCTGAGATGGTCCAACCAATGGCGGCCCGATGTTCTGAAAGAGTTGCAGTCAACCTTAGTTCCTGATCCTTGGTTAGATGGGACTTAATAATCACTGGGAAGGTCTGGCCAGGTCCCAAGAAGACGTACTTGAGATTCTCGGGCAATGGTTTAAGTTCAGGTGCAGGTGGGACCACAGTCGATGGGAATGGAAAGGGCGGTAGTTGATCAACATCGATTTCTTCAAATGGTGTCATGTGATGATACTCAGCCTTACCGAGGTCCACAGGTAATGATGGTGACGAGCCAGAACTACGGGTTTGGTGGTCTGAGACAGAATTGAGGGTAAGGCATTCCTCGATTAAAGTTTCCACGGGATCATGTTCCTCAATGTAATCACAATCAAAAGACTTTGTTGCCCGGAAGATATCTAATTGCATTTTCCTGTCTCCGAAGGCGATTTCCATACATCCCGTGTCGCAATCGATGTTTGCTTTAGCCGTGGCTAAGAAAGGTCTGCCTAAGATTATGGGTGCGTTCTGTAATTTTTCAGGGACTTCCATGTTGAGCACCAAAAAGTCGACTGGGAAATAGAAGTCCTTGACCCGTACAATCACGTCCTCGACAACCCCCTTCCGGGTTTTCACTGATCTATCCGCCAGCTGGATGGTGACAGGGGTTGGTGCCAGCTCCCCAAAACCAAATTGGTGGTACAAGGTTGTGGGAATTAGGTTGATAGAAGCACCTAGGTCCAGGAGCGCTCTATCAAATGTCATGTCCCCGATGTTGCAGGAAATCAGGGGTGCTCTTGGGTCAGTTCGTTTGAGTGGAAGGTTGCTTGATATCACGGAACTGGCTTGCTCAGAGAGTACAACCTTCCTAGGTGCTTGAGGTCTCGGCTTACGCTTGGGTGTACAGGCATCCTTTAAGAACTTGGCGTAAGCGGGGATGTGTTTGACAGCTTCTAGAAGCGGAATATTAATCTGTACTTGTTTAAAAATTTCCATCAGCTCCTCAGTTTCCACAGTATTCTTTTTTCTCTTGATTGTTTCCAAGGCCTCAGGATAGGGTGTCTGAATTGGTTCCATGTTTGGGTCCTTGGTTGGTGTTTCTTCTAAGTCGGGTAAAGTCTCGGGGAGAGTCGGCCATTTGGGATCCTGGGTTTTGGTGCCGCTTCTCAAGGTCACCGCATTCGCAGAGGCATTGGGGCCATGGGGTGATCCTTGAGAAGATGAGGATGAAGAGGCGCCAAACCCAGGAGGTGTTTGTGGAGCCGGTTGGACCATATGAGCCTGCCCGGGGTTGCCTTGGAACCCTTGCGAATTGGGGCCTCTGTTAATTATGTTTCGCGGGTTTGGTTGTGGTTGGGAAGGTAGAGATCCTTGCTGTTTACAGTCCAAGAGTTGGCTTAACTGTCCCTTTACCAAGGCCATTTCTTCCTGATGTTTTTGGTTCATGTCAGCCATCATCTTTATTAGGGTGTCCATTTGGTTTTGTGGGGGAGGGGCCGCCCTATTTTGGTTATATTGGGGTCTAACTGGTGGTCCTTGCTGATAGGGGGGCAAGTGTGGCTGTTGGTTTGGCCTGGGCTGGTTTTGGAATTGCGGTAGTTTCTGGTTTGTCCAACCAAAGTTGGGGTGATTACGCCAGCCGGTGTTGTAAGTGTTGGAGAAAGGGTCAGGTTTTGCATATCCTTGGACGGCTTGCACATCTTCTAGAATAGCCGATGTTGATGAAGAAGGAAGGGAGTAATCAAGGGTCGAGGGAGCAAAGGTCCCTCCTTGGAACATGGTTGGGGGTTGTTCCAGGTTTAGTTGGGTGAAGGGTTGGACCAGGTCAACATTATGTGCTCCTTTTGCTAGGGTGAAAGTCTGTAAGGGGTTCCTGGTCTGGTTTAGAAGCTCATCAATCTTCTTGTCCACCAATTCCACTCGATCCAACTTTTTGGCAATGATGTCCATGTCAACCATTCCAGAATTTGCTTGCACCTCATAAATCCCACCACGGGGTTGACTGGATCTGTTAAACTGGTTCATGGAGGCATTGTTGAGCGAATTCTCGCTCATAGACTCAAAGAGTTCAAACGCGCTCTCCTCGTCTTTGTTTAGGAAGTTTCCCCCGCATGAGGCATCGACGAAGTTCCGTAGGTTGCTATCCAGACCGTGGTAGAAGATCTGGGCCAATTGCCACCTTGGAACTTCGTGGTGTGGGCATTTCCTCAAAAGTTCATTGAATCTTTCCCACGCCTCATGAAATTGTTCCCCACCCTGGAGTGTGAAGGTAGTGATAGCTCTTCTGAGGGCATTGGTCTTTCCTATGGGGAAGAATTTTTTTAAAAATGCATGCCTCAGTTCCTCCCAGGTGGTGATGGGTCTACCTAGGGTTCTAAGCCAATGAGAAGCCTTGTCTCTTAATGAGAAAGGGAACATCTTGATTAGAACAATGTCAAGGCTAATGTTCCTAGGTTTTACTGTTCTTGCTATGCGGTCGAGATCTTCTAGGTGCTGAAAGGGGTCTTCATTTGAGCTTCCATGAAAGTGGCTCTGGATTAGACTTAATACATTAGGTTTTAGCTCAAAATCGTCTCCCCCTTCGGGGATCCTAAGGTGTGGCTCGACTCTAATGGCAGAAGGGTTATAGAAATCACGGAGGGGTCTTGGCTGGTTCTGAAATGGTGGTTGTCCTGGTATGTCATTGAAAGGTGGTGGTTGTTCTTGCGGGTTCTGTAACCGTTGTATGGCTTGCATGATGGTGTGGATTTGTTGTTGCTGAAGCCGATGGTTAGCATTGATTTGAGCCTGGACGACAGCCATAGCATCTGGTGGGGGTTGATCTTCAGCCTCATCTACCCTAGGTTCAGCCATGTTTTCAACAAAATTACGTCGCCTAGATTCCTGCCCCAAAACACACAATTCGGGATGCAGTGAGCGCCTCCCGTGCATACACTAGAGAAGAACAGGAGGGGATGCGGAGGGCGACAGATGCGAGAAATGTGTTTCAATCAAGCACGCAAGCCTAATCCTTATGGTGTATTCCTTAGGAGACCTAGAAATCTCACAAAGGGTGATTAAGTCCGTAAGCACTGGACTCCCCTTCTCAAGGCTAATCTGGCCAGGTTGATTACGAGGGGATTGCAGGGAAGGTTCTTCCTTTGGCTTGCGCCTCCGGTTCCATAGACCCCACAACCGCGGTCGTTTGACACTGCCCCGCAGCCTAGTCACCAGATTCTACCAAGGGAATGAAAGCCAAGTGCCTAGCAGACAAAACCTCACCTTTTGAGACTTAACTCAGTCCTGCCTAGGGCACGTCTACTCAGTTTTATAGGGCTAGGATAGTGCTTGTGCTTAGGGTGATGTGATGAGGCGTTGATTGGGGTGGTGCCTCTTAATGTTCTACTTTCAAAGTGTGTGCTTCTAGCAAAACATGATTTTCAAGCAAGGATTTGTTAAGATATAGTGTCTTTTAGTGTTTCATCCTTACTTAAGTACTTTTTAGGGTTGACGTGGCTTAATATTTTCAAACAAGTTTCAGTGGGCACGTCAAGTTCTGCACACAACTTAGTGAAAGTAGATTTCCTTTTATTTTGTAGAGGCTCTAAAACCGTAGTGTACTCATCCTGATAATCATGCAGCTTCTATTAGATGAGTCAGTTTTAGGGTTGAGTGGTGCGGCCCAGGTCAACTCACGGTGGCTTCGCAAACACCACTCAAGAGAAAGAGAAAAGAACACTCCAAGAATTTATCCAGCATATTAGAGTGTACATTTTTTTGTAGGGTGATGTGTTAAGAATGTGGGTCAAGCAATCATTCACCACGCCAATTTTTTTAGTTTTTATGATTTTTTTTAGCTTTTTCACGCAAGCAAACAATGAGAGAGAGAGTACTCACTATCGGTCCTCGAGGCGCCTACTTCCTTGCTACCATAGTGGAATGCGTCGCTTCGCCGTCCATGCGCCGAATTCCTGCAACCGTCAAGTAAAAAGGAGAATAGGGCATTAGACGATATGAGAATGAAGGTGGAATGGAGGTGATAAAACAAATCCGTTGCCTCCCCGGCAACGGCGCCAAAAACTGACGTGCCTTCGTGCGTGTGTTAAGAGATGTCGTTATAGATGCACTTGATACGTCGGTTTTCAAAGAAGTAAACGGTGGTGAGTCCGAGTGTCGATCTCAGGGAGGCGTGGAAATCGGATTTTGTTTACCACTTGTTGTCACGAAAAAGGCGGAGTTTTGCTTGCGAAAGAGACGATTTTGAAAAGCGAGAGATAGAGAGAGAGTTTAGGGTTAGAAAGCTCTTGGTTTTGATCATGCACTTTAAACAAAAATTAAAATGGCAACTAAATGGAAAATAATTTCATTAAACATGCATTCATAGTTCATGGTTTACAACATTAAATACATGCTTCAACAAAAGTAAATGAAAGCTTAAAAGAGAGAGAGAGAGAGGTAGAGAGAGAGTGGAGAGCGACGAGGCAGCCACGGCGGTGGAGGAGGCTCCGTCGGCGGCTCGTCGTCTCCGGCGATTACAAGAGTGCCTAAGACTAGCTAGGAGAGGAGTGGAGTAGTTGCAAGTGGGAGAGGATGCCTTGAATGGTGGTAGAAGGGGGTTTAAATAGAGTTAAGGGCTTCCTAAAAGAAGAATGTGCTTTAGCGACATCCAGAGCGTCGCTAAAACCGCTTCCAGATACGTCGGTGAAGGCCTTCTGCCGCCGGTCAGCCGCCCGCCCCTCTCTCTCTTCAGGCGCGATCCGTGGATGTCGAACGAGAGCCGTCCGATTGATGATCGGACGGCTGAGATCCTCCCGCGCCTGCGCTAGGATCGCGCTTCGGGCGCGCGTGCGCGCGCGCGTTTCCGCCCGGCGTGCGCGCTCGTGTGGGAGGTGGGGCGCTGTCGTCGCGCCGCCTGGCACAATCCTAGCCGCTCGCTTCTGATCGCGCGGCTCAATTTTGCCGCGCCCTTCGCCCGCAAGTGATTTCCGCTCCGCTCGATTCGAACGCGCGTCGCCGCGACGCGGGCGTGCGCGCTAACCGTTGCGCCACGCCCGCGCTTTGTCGCGGCGACCGCGGGCGAGCGAGCGAATCTCGGCCGTTCGATCGAAGATCAACGGCCGAGATGCGTCCTTGGCTGGCTTGGGGGCGTGCGAGCGGCGGGGGCGGGGCGACGTGGCGCGTTCTAGGCCGTTGATCTCCAGATCAACAGTCAGGATTTCTTGGGCCCATTGTGGGAGCTCCGGATGTCGGATTTGGCCAATCTTGAGTCCGTTAGACTCCGTTCGTCGTCCTGAATCTATCCGTGCGGTCTGATTGCTCATCTGAGGCCTGCTTTGACAAATGCTTTACACAAATGGCCATTAATACAGTTTATAAGCAATCTTGGTACTTGATGCATGCAATGCTCCTATTCTACTTTATGTTGTGCCTTTTATTCTAAAGATGGGCCATATTCAACCTAATTACTACCCCCTTGCGTGGTGTTATCACGCATCCCCTACTTCTGCCCCACTCGAACTCTCACGAGCGAACGATGACGGCTAAACATTCCTTGGACCCCTCTTTGGGTGCTTAAGAGGGGTCTCCAGCTTCTCACTCCCCCTACCTCCTTCCACTTGGGCTCCTTGGAGTGAGAGGACTAGCTTCCCTCGCTTCGCTCCATGGACCACTTCTCCCCCCGATGTGACTGGTGCTGAGAGGAACTGCTGCCTCACCACTTGGGAGTGTTCAGTCGAGCAAATCAGCCAAAAGCTACAAACAAACAACGAGGTTATCAAGCCATTATGTAACGAAGAAAGGGGGGTATGTATTCTACAGCTACCACCTCCTCCTCTTACATGGCATGGGATACAAATCCGCGACCCACCATAAAGCTACCTGGATGTCTTCCCAACTGAGCTTTGAGCAGGTAATTAGCCCAAATTCAACAATCCTATCGGCGTCCGCCTGAGCACCCGGGTCAAGCTCCTCAGGCTTAAGTGGCAGGTCCTTATCAAAAGAACCTTGCCAGGTATACGGGACGCTGTGACCCCCACAAGGACAAAGAAAAAATGGCGATCTTGTTCCTTCAAATTGTCGGTAGGTCAACTATACAGTATTTGGTGTGTCGATTGTACAGTGTATACGTACCAGACAGGGGTTTCCCCTTCTTGACCTTGAGGGGAATGAGGCCAAAATGTAAGAGGAACAAGCCTAGGCGGGGGACAATCTACAAATAAAAACAAATTACAGTAAAAGCATTCAACACCAGCCAATAATTCATATTGAGTTGAGAAGTGGTCAGGTGGTAGTAAACAAGAAACGGACACAAAAAGGGGTTCAAGAGAATCTGGATGCCATATTCAATGGCATATTTACAGATAATGAAGGATTCGTTAGACCCATCCGAGCATAGGCGGTTCTGCGACTCGCAGGGGTGGAACAGAACTCCGTCAAGACCGTACTCACTCAAAAACACACTAATGGCAGAATGACTATGAAAGTTAGAAGCAAAGGTATAAAGCTCCCTCGTCTCAAGCGAGATGCCAGACGAAGACAAGGAGGACTTACCCTTGCCTGCGAGTCCAAACATTGTGAACACCGTCTCAACACTCATCGGAAAAAGGAGCTCCAAGACAACACCTCCTTACGCTTCGTCTGAGCAGGAAAGCTCTACGCCATCGATAAAGAGCACTCGCTAAGGGACAAGTAGAGCATTGGCTATGCCCCACACCTCCTATTTATAACCCTCGTACCGAGCGGTTCCCCCCTTATGGGGCACAAGTTTCAAAAAACAAAATCCCATTGTATCGACGAAGATTTCAAAAAATAGCCCCTCTAAGGCAGGGACACCTCGATAATCATTACCGACATTTAATGCCTGCAAGCACGTATCTCGCACGACAATAATACCGATCACATCCCTGTCAAGCGCGGTATTTTAGGCCTTAAAGCCTAATCATGACGGCAATTAATGTCAATCTTATTAAACAATAAGACAAAATTTAAATCCCACAATAATTAGCCATTACTCGCGGAAATTGAACAGGCAGACGTGCCTCCTGTCACCTCCTGTCTCCTAAGGCCGACAATACAACAGATGCATGCACCTCCTACCGCCTCTTAAGGCCAATGGAAATACAGGAAAATATGTCTTCAGCCTCCTCTTAAGGATGGCAGTACACTAGGTGAATGCCCTTGGAGCCTCCTCTTAAGGTCAGGTAACATGTTAGGCGAACATTTCAGGTAAATCCCGCTTCATAAACAGATGCTCCCCTGCTTAAACAAATAGCCAGGGCACCATTTTGGGGCATTACCTATTGCGGAGTTTTTACCACTATAGTTACTCTCTCAACAAGCATCAACTAGCTAAAGAGTAAGGGGCATATGATGAGGGGCAAAAAATTCCCTCAGACTCAAAACTTCGCGAAAGAGCCCAACAAGAAGGATCCGACCCTCCTACACCAGGAAAGACTTGGATACAGGCGGGTCTGAGAATCTGACTCGCCTACACCCGGAAAGGCCTGGATACGAGTGAGCTCGGAGGACCCGACCCACCTAAGGATCCGGCGCCAACAAGGAGACGACGAAAAAAGTCCAACACGACCATGCCATCAATAAGTGATGGCATGGTCGTCGCAATTAATAACCTGAAAACATATACCCTAGCAATGGGCGTATCCAGTTAGAAGATCTTGCAAAAGAATGGATCCTAGTAATATAAATAGCAAAGAGAGGCCCTTGAGGTCCTCTCTTAGGCAATTGGAGAGAAAAAGAGATATTGTATTCTTATTCCTTACTAGTGCATATTCAGGAGCATTGCCTGTAACATTCCAAAATCTAGGTTTTGAGTCATTTTGAAGTGGTTCAGGTCAGTTTGAACCCGAAAACCCTATTAAGGGTGGTGTAGGTGTTAGAACCCCCTTAATTTGCCGAAAATGTGTATTTCGAGTCAACCTTGGTCAAAATTTGTCAAAAGGGTGTCATATGTGGTGTCATTGGATTCCTTCCGCAGTAAGCTTTCCAACGATGCTTGTTTCACGCGATTCTGAGTTGGATAGCTCAAGTTATGGCCAAAAGAAGTCACTAGGGATCTAAATGTAAGGTAAACCAAATCCTAAGGGAAATTTGGATATTTCAATCAACTAAATCTATTCTAAACCACCCCTAAGACCTATTTAAGGACCCTTGGGTCCTTTGGGTTGTCATTCATCTTCAACTCTCTCTAAGCAAGAGAGAAAGGGCGAAGAGAAGCCTTAGTTTTTCTTCTTTAAAAATAAAAAATTTACTCGCAGGGACTTGGTTGCGATTCCGCAAAACACGAGGTTCCCACCGTAAAAGTCGTGGTAGCAGTGGCGGTGCGCAACGAGCGCACGACGCGTGGCTGCGGCGACGTGCGAGCGGGCGACACATGGCTGCGGCGGTGCGGGAGAACGGGCGACTTCGCGTGGGCACGTGCGCCCATTCGTAAGTGGAGATGAAAGATTGCGACGCGTGGCGATCGAGCGAATGCAGGCGAGCGTGCGCAGTGATCTGAGGCGCTAGGCAAGCGCAAATCCCAGCGCGACGCGTGGCATGTGCGACTGGGTGTGTGCGGGCACATCAACTAAGGCGTGCATGGGCATTCTGGCCAGACTCTGAACCCCCTCACGCTATTTGTTCTGGTTCCAGGCCTTCCTGACATCAAATTTCGACAACTATGGTACCGTTGGAATGGGATCAACGCGTACTATGCGTTGGTATGGTTTATTTTCACTTTTGAGTACATTATACTTATTAAAAAATTAGAAACGTAATTAGGTGTCTCTAACCCCATCGTGGGTCCAATTGAATCAGGTCCTCTCCCGATGTGTACGCAAACCCTGAGGCAGGTGTGGGACTGTTCCCAGGCCCAATGGGCATGGTTTGGAGTCACTGTGACCCTCCGGTGGCATTAGGTAGAGTAGTCTACCCTTCTTTCAATTCAAGTGATTTTTTTTAGTACTTGTGAACTTGTCATAAGCAATATTTTCCATATACCGCCTCGATCGGCGTATGTTCTCCTTTTTGTTGAGTTTGGAACTCCTCTAGTATTTTCTCTTATTTATGGGCACTTAAATGAAAAATATGTTTTATGCAGATAATGTAGATTAATGATCATATGTAACATTGTTATGGCATGTATGAAATGAACCCCGTTTCTCGCAAAACGAGTTCTAAATAACATGAGATTGAAGCTACTTGTAAAATGATAAGTTAAAAGATAATGTGAATAATTACAAAGCTTGGAATTAGTAATATGAAATTACTAAGGATTTTCTTTATTAACAAAATATGAGATACAATTATCTAGAATTTGATTATATAATTCGACGGATATGTCAGGAAAATAAAAGGATTAGATAACTAGTTTCAACCTTGCTACTTGCCAAGATTTCGGCCGTAGCTTTAGGTCTTTTCAGATTAGGTTAAGGGACTGGTTTAGGGAGTTGCTGACCTTCCTACGACTCTTTGGTTAGGCTCAAAGGCCAACTGGGATAACGGATTCACAAGGCTCGATGGCACTATGTTTGTCTATATAGTTATTATAATCGTTGTGGTATATGACAAAACGGTTACCAGTTTAATATAATTTATTACTCAAAATGACAAGTTTCCCGAGGTCGAACTCAAGGAGCAAGCTATAATTCTAGAAGCTTATAAATTCACAATATAAGGTTTTACAAAAAAAATTGAGAGAGAGAGAGAGAGAGAAAGAATTGACTTTTTCTTCTTCTCTTTCTGTCTTCTTCTTTCTTTCTTCTGCTCTGGCCCTTCCTCTCCTTTCTTTCTTTCTCTCCTATCTTTTCTTCTTCCTATCTTCTTCTTTGCTTTCTTCTTCTTTCTTTCTCTTCTGCAGTGGTTCCTCTTTCTTCTTTTCTTCTCTCTGATTTTCGTCAGCTGCTAAGTCTTTCTCCTCTCTTCATCTCTGGTTTTCTTCTTTCCTCTTTTCTTCTTCTTCTTATTTGCGTCTTCTTTCTTCTTCTTCAGCAGCTGCAGTTTTTCTTTGCTCTGGCTGCTAAGCCTCCGACGTCTGATTCGGTGCTCAGACGGCTTAACTGTGTGTTTGCTACAGTGCGGCTCCTCTTTTCTTCCTTCGGCTCCTTTCCTTCCTTTCTTCTTCCTTCGCCTGCTCCTTCCTTCTATCCTGCACACACATACAAAAATCAGCGCAAAACCTACCCCTACCCCTACCCCTACCCCTTTCCCGCATCTCTCTCTCTGGATCTCTCTTTGGAAAGCTCTCCCAGAGCCGAGTAATCAGGTCGGGTTGCGCGCCTGGGTCCAGGCGCACCGGCATGGGTGGTGCACGAGGAGTGCATAGGCAGGATAATCGGGTCGGGTCACCAGGTCCACGTGGGCAGTGCCACGGACGAGGCACGTGAACAGGTGAGGGACCTCACCCTTGTGTGACTTGAGGCAAACAGCTAATGTCACTTTTTTGATTTATGTGTGGGCGTGTGCCCACACACTTCCGAGGTGGGACTAAAGTCCCACCTCTGCTCCGCACGCCCGCAGGCGAGAAGCAGCTGTCGATTTGGGCAGCAGCAAAGGTTTTGCGTTCCTAATCGAGAACCTGGGCGCCTTCGCTGGCTTGCCCTGCGTCACCTGGAGCTCACGCCTGGAGAGGAGACCTAGAGCTGCCTGCGAAGAAGCTCCAGCAGCTCGTCAATGGCGGCGAGGAGGTTGAACCCTGAAATCACGAAGATGACCTCCCGGCCATGTTAGACAACACAGGGAGCTTCGCCGAAGTGTGGCGAAGGCGATGCGAGGGTTGGCGAGGTGCAAGAGCGCCTGTGTTCGTGTTCCTAGGGCAGACTGCGTGTGCGGAAGTGGGTGTGTTCGGGGGGGGTCTAGAGGTGAAGGGCGGTGAATGGAGTAGGGGAAACGTTTGAGTGGAGTGAGGGGGAGCTTCTGGACTTGTCGGCGAGGGGTGAAATGGCCTATGGAGGTGGGGCGACCTCGCCGGAGATGGCGGCCGGAGGTGAAGCAGATGGAGGTGGTAGTGGCAGTCGAGGGGTCTAAAATGCCAATTTAAGAGGGGAAAAGTAAGAGGGGAGTAAGGCGAAGGTTCCTACCTATTTTGTCGACAAAGAGGGAGAGGAAGACGTCCGGCTCGTGCCTGCCGGAGGTGGGACGAAGGTGCCCAGAAGAGGAGTAACGGCAACGAGGAGGGGATCCGGAGACGACAGCTGGTGCGCCCTGGCGTGGGAAGACGGGGCAAAGTGGGCTCTGTTGCAGGTATGGCAGTAGAGCGACGAGGAGGAGGAGGAAAGATCGTCGGAAGCTTGGGTTGTCTGACCGAAGAGGGGAGAGACGAAATCGAGGGTTTTTCTCAGCCAAAACTAGCTTGCTTTGGACGGACGCCCCTGCCGCTCCTTATAAAGGCGCTGGCGAGGAGAGCAGCTTGAGGGAAAGACGTGCAGCGCACGTTGGAGATGGCCGGAGAAGGAGACCCATGCCTTTCGTGCGTTTGCATGAGAGGCATGGGCGGGTTGCAGGACACATGGGAGGGTCCCTGCAACAGAGGACGACATAGGGAACCTCCCGTTCGTTCCTGAGAACGGGCGTCCTGCCTTGCGCGGCGCCATCCTCCGCGCAAGGTTGTCAGAGGTATGGCACTGCTCAGAATGGCAGGGAGGACCGTTCTGCAAAGAACGACGAGAAAGATAGGGGGCTATTGCAATGGTTTCAAAAGATAAGGGTCGAAAAGTAATTCAAGAGGACCAATTTGTAAAGTCGGTCAAGACGGTCTTTTCTTAGGTTCAAATTTTTATACCATCCTAATTTGAACCTAAGGATTTTAATGGTGAAATTTTATTTTAGGTTGGACCATGTTTGACAGGTCAATTTGCACAAAAACCCAAATTAGGTCATAAATTGGGCGTGGTTCTCATTTTAGGTCAAAATTGGTTGGAAAGGCCAAATTGAAGGTTTTCAACCCTAGGGAATATTTTTCCATGAATTTTAGAGGGTTTGGTTGATTTTTATCCTTCCTCTAACCTCATGAATTAAAGTGGGTTTGTTTTAGGGTTACAGAATGTCATTTAATTCCTAGAAGTTGCTATAACCCTTTTCAGATCAGATCATCCCACTTCCCTCCTTATTAAGCTCATTTGACCTTCGTTTAGACCATTAATTACCCTATTTTCGCACTGCATTGGTGAAATTGCAGTTTTACCCCTTATGATTTATCTTATTCTTTAACTCAGAATTCTCTGAGTTAAGCCTCTCTTTAGGTTTTGTAGGAGCTTCTTCACACTTATTTAGATTAAATTGTACCAGTTAGGGTTTATGATGAGGCTCTCATCACTCGAGGTTTGGAGCAGTTCTTTCGGCCAGTGGGTGAGGCATTGGCTGTCTGTAGTTTAGCGTACACAGCGCTTGTACGTGTTCATGCTGCACGACGTAGTCGCAACCCCTTTCCATGATGACCCTAGGGTGACGGAGCGTGGTGACTCGATGGATATAAGCAGCCCTCCCGGTCAAAAGGGTGGCTTATATCGGGTTTTGCACCACATGAAGTTACACGAAATCGTGTCATGCCTGAGACATTGATTAACAATTTGAGAATAATAAGAATATGGGCAAATTGCATAAAAGGGACTTAATATAAAATAGATTGTAAATGGATAAGCTATCAAGATAATGCCTTTATACTGTACTCTGTACTTGAGTTACTTGTTTAGTGATACTACTCTACTCAGTTTTCACTGACGTTGTCTTGGGTTCTATACTCAGGTGTTGCTGAGCGGTTGGGTGCCGCAGCTGCATTTGGTCAGACTTCTACGGAGCCAGGCCCTACTTAAGGAAACGGTCTGTACTAAGCTAGTGGCTCATAGGAGTAGTTCTTTCTACTGTTAGATTTTTTAATTTCTGTCTTCTTGGTAGATGTACGAGACTTTCATTTATTTCTGCTCTAGGTGAACTTTGCTTTTACAGTCAACACTTTTGTTTATTTTCATTTAATGCTTTATAAATGAATGTTGGCTATTGATGTTTTATGACTTTATGTTGGGTGACTATGATCTTGTGGGTTTTCGTGCTAACTATTAACAACAGGAGACTCGGGTCGTCATAGATGGTATCAGAGTAAGGTTATGCCATTTAGTCATAGAATAGTCTGAAAGAGCCATAAGGACATTCGAAATGCGTTGAATGACGAGTAACTCATTTTCTGATCAATGAGAAACCCGATTCACATGAGTTCCGCATATCCTGGATATTTTGTGGACATATGGTTGCTGACAATTGGATTTACACCGTGCAAAGAGAGATGGCTCCACGTAGGTCCAAGCAAGCTAGTGCTACTAGTCGGGCGGATGAAGACCGCCAGGTGGATCCCCCTCAACAGGCTCTGGATCTGGTTGCACTTCTCTACGCACTATGGTATGGAGGTTATTCATGCCATGATCCCTTTCCTTTTGTTATCTATGCCATGGTCTTCCTCTCCCTTATGGGTATAGGCTCTGTTTTCTTTGTCTCGTTCCTTACTGCAGCGACCTCGCTCCTCCCATCTTCCTCCGCGTATACATTAGATGTGGATCTCACTCCCCACCCCCATAACTTATTAATGGAAACATATTAGAGACCACAATCAATGCGTCTAAGATTTCACCGACATATTTTTGATTCTTCATTCTCATTTGCATAGATCTATGGATCGTTAGAACCTTGCTTTGGGTGACGTAGCCATTATCTTTTAGCATGAAGCTAAGTAGCTACGAGATAAATTGCTTGAAGATATTTCTTTGATCTTCTTTTACTTTAATATTTATTTGTCTTTTTTTTAATTTTTTCTACTAATTTTTCTTCCATTCCCCAACATGGGGTGCTATATTCTCCCTCTCTCTCCTATGCCTTCTTATATTACTCTCATTTTTTTAATGGAGTATCCCATGTTAGAAAAAAAAAAACTAAGCTTATTCATCCAAATTGCTTAATGGTCTCGTTCTTTCTTTCCTTTTTTTTCTTTAAAAAAAGAACCTTCTTTTCCTGCTTTTTTTTTTTTTTTACAAGACTAGACCATTTATTAAAAGAGGATGAAAATTATACAGGTGATACAAGAAACATAAGAGGATCCGTCACCTCCAAAGGAGGTGAAACGTACCCCTAAAATGGGGGGACAAAAAAGTACAAAACATCGAAATTGAGATTAAAGAAAATAGAAAAAAAATGTCATAAACATGGATTCATAGGGCAGTTCGACTCCTAATTACTGTATTACGTTCATGGATACGATAATGAAATCAAAAGAAATTTCTAGCAATAAGCGTTAACAAGAATTTCGATAAAGTCAAAGACTAAAAATTAATTCAACTAATTCTCGATCGTGAGAAGCGCGATTCCTCACCTGACCTCCAACCCAATACTGAACCGCCATACATAAAAACAAACACAAATCCAAAAATGATCGTACCTACAAAAACAAGATGACTGCGAAAGGATAAGACCTTCACCCACCGCAACAGATCCACAAAACCAACCATCAGCCTTTGCCCACGAGCATCCATCCGGTCACCCCCACACGTTGCCGACTAACACAATCAATCGGCACTACCATGCAACCGTGCTTGCCATCGCCACACATCGGCCACCGGACTGCCACACGCCATCGTCGATTACCACCCAACCTCATCGCATAGGTAGCCCCAACTGATGCCCAACCACTAGACGAGCGCGACGATCGCATGTCGTATGCGCAAAGCCATCGCTGAGGTCGGAAGGACAACAGTGCACAGCTGCAACTCCCAATGAACCCCGTTGACCACGCCGCAACTACCACCACGAAGGACACCGGGAGCCGCCATACGCCATGCACGTTGGAGATGAAGATCTATAAGAGTAGAGGAGAGGTTGGGGGGGGGGGGGGGCAGTCGGCCCTGTACAATCGATTAGGCTCCAAGCACAATGCACCGGAGGCTTCTGCATAGGAGAGAGAAGGGTTACGGGCATCTCTTTACTACTTGTTGGAATCTCTACAATTAGTCTTAAAATTAATCTCAAAAGAACCTCATTTTCTTGGTACATCCAAGGAGAAGAACCACCGAATACACAGTTTCGGGAGATCGCGTGTAACAATCTACTATATCCTTCCTTTTGTGTTTTTTATGGTCTGTCTAAGAAAGTAGATGTCGGTCATTTGTAGTTCTTTCTTTTTCGCGATTCTCTCTTTCTTCACATCTCAACTTTAGATGACAAATGATTAACAGTGTACGTGTGAAAGAAGGTGATTACTTTAGAGAAAGAGAGATACATATAGTTGAACGCCAAAGTCAGCCTCAGGCACGCAATTGGTCTTAGAATAAGGAGTATTAATTCATAAGAGTGAGATGAGATATATACACGTGTATGACATTAATTAAATAGTTCAGGGATTCAGGAGCATGCATATGCGTAAGGATCTACGGATTACCGTTCTCTTGTGCAGAGTAACAAAGGTTGTTCACATGTCTTGCCCACTATATTTTACTTGAAAGGAACATGCATGGGATGAACAATGGCCATTTAAGAAGCATAGATGGACAACACCCAAAGGTGTCTTATTATTAATTACGTGGGGAACTCAGATGCGTGGATATGCCAAAAGATGAAAACGTGCTTTTTCTTTTCTCCCTTTGTGTCGAAAAAACTTATTCATGAAATACTCCCTACAATGTACTTGATATTTTCCATCATTTGAAAATCGATGGCAAAATTCTTTTAATCGACGCCATGCAGCTATGACGTAAGTAACGTTATTGTTTCGTTTTTCCGTTGGTTATAAAAAAAATCCGACGTCGAATTATCGTTCGTCCAATAGATAGATTTGATCTTTTACCATCGTTTTATAATCAATGACAATTATATTTGTCATTATTTATAAAATAAGCGACATGATTTATATATTACTTTTTCTCGCCTTAACGTACCGTTTCTTAAATTTTTCCGTCGTTTAAATGAAAATGCTGTCACTTATATAAACAATTATAAAATTATTTTTACCATTACTTATCTGAGAAACATCAAAACTCAAGGCATAAACCTTTTATTGTAGAGTAGAGTTACATATTTTTGCCATCGCTTTCATAAATAAGCGATAGTAAATACCTTTTATAGCTAAGAGACTTACCTTTCAACTTCGTCGTTTTTTAGGAAAATCGACGTCAAATGTACGTTTTTTTTTAATTGTGAAAATTATGGGAAATACCTACTAAACATCCTTGAAACACTTGCATTTCTACGAAAATTGATAATAAAAATGAAAAGAAGTTTATATTTCACAAATATAGAGTTTGATACAAAAAAGTTTGAAAATAAAATATCTATATAAAAAAAGGTAACATGGAAACATAACAAAAAAAAATAGATGAAAATCAAAATACTGTTGCCCCGATGCCACCAGCTCCACTTGCCCCACCCATGTCATCGTCATTTTATCTGTGGATGTTGGGATCTACTGAAGATAGATGCTTTGATTGTCCCTTCCTCAGAAGAAGGGATAGAACACCTGAATCATATCATTCGTCCTACTCATCTGTGACTGCATGGCATCAATCTGATTCTTCATCTCTACCTCTCTCTTCTCCCTCTCTGCCTTTCTCTTCTCCCTCTCCTCCTCTCGTCTTTGCAGCTGATCGATGACACTAGATGAGATGGCACATTTCCTCCCATACTAGTTGGAAAAGGTATGTGCCCTCCCTCACTACAAACAAAATCACCGTGGTCAAGTAGCATCACTTTCCTAAATGCTTCCTCTGGGTCTAGAGGCTGATGGACACTGTCAGAGGTCTCATTGTCGGGGGAATGCATCAATTCAACCATTCTCTCCTAAACATATATATAAGTTATTATTATAACATATATATAGAAAGTTATGAAGTTTTTGAATTTAGGAAACTTACGTGTTTCTGCTGATATGACTCGTGAATCCATTTACGAGCACCTTTAGCTACAACCTTACTATAGGTGATCTCGTAGATATCCATCCTACTCATATCTCTCCCCTCGTGCAAAGTAGACTGAAAATATAAAAGGAATACAATTTTATGAAGATAACCTATATATAGTAAATAATATTAAATTGTGAAGTTATAATAAGCTTACAAAATAGCTCTTGATTGTCTCAATGTTTCTTCGACCCAAATAGTGGGTCTATGCAGGAGCTTTGGCCATGTTGGCCTTATTCTTCCTTGCTTGCTCCTGTAATAAAAGCATATATATGTTAATTATTAAATAAAATGATCATTTGTTATGAATTTAAGATATATGAAATTAATATAAACATTTAAAATGGATTACTAACCTTCACTTTGGGATCCACCCAATGCTTACATGCCAGATTCCAAGGTTCATGCATAACATCAGAAGGATAACTCTCAATTGCCTTCTTGAGCAAACTGCAACTAAAGAAAAACTAAATATGAAATATAAAATGTTAAAAATAATATATGAAATTATGTACATAATAAAGATGTAAATCTATAAAAAGTTTTATTTTTCTCTTGGTCTTCGTCCTCCAATCTCTGTAGAGTTTGGTGACGTGTTTAAGGATATATCGAGAGGCATTAGAGTCGTCACCCTAATCGTAACTCGCCTAGATTTATTTTAGGAAAATATTTTAATCTTAAATGAAAATAAATTTAAGATAAAGTTTTAGAAACAATAGTTAAGATGCATAAAATTACCTCTAACTGTCGGAGGAGTTGCCTCTTTAACTCTGTGGGGCAACTCTGCGGGCACCTTCCTCTAGTCGAAGTAGCAAATTGACAAAATGGACTTCACCATTGTGCCCACTTCTAAGCCTGATCGGTATCCTTATGCCCTTGGGGATACGCTGGAGATGTAGATTCTTTGTCTTCCCCAGTCCTCTTCATATTTTACCTGCATAAACATTAATCATATTCATCGTGGATATATACGAAGTTTTAATAAGTTTTAAAATATAGAAGTAATTTACTTCTTCAAAGTATAAGAGTTCTTACCAACACTTGTATGCACCGCTTGCGGGTCCACATGTACTGTGGATTACTCTCCGCTTGCTCATCCTCTGCCTCCTCCCCCTCCTCTCCCTCCACATTATCACTCCCATCCTCATCATCCCCCCTTGTTGCTCTGTAATCTGGATCATCCTCTACTCGCTCTGGCTCAGTAGGAGCAATCTCCTTCCCCTTTCCCTTCCCCCCCACATATATGGCATCACGAGATCATGCTAGGTCCTCGGGTCGTACAAAATGTAACTGGGAGGGAGGCTGCTACCGGGGCGGTGGCTGAGACTGTTATCGGGGGGATGGCTAAGCTTGGGGAGACAGGTCAGGCTAGCTAGATGGCTGTGTGTAAGGTGGACCCGTTTGATTGTGTTTTTCCTTAAACCCCTTCATCTGTAAGAAGAAATAAATATAATAATTAATACAGTTGAAAATTATATATAAATCATTAATGAAAAACTTTGGCAAACATTAAAAAATTTTTAAAAATTTTTTGCAATGTTTCCCCTTAAATTTGGAGGTTTTTCTATAAACCTGTATATTAAAATGAAACTTGCATATAGAAACTGATATTACAAAGAAATGTTGGATAATCTAACTTATACAAAGAAAGCTAAACAAAATATAACATGAAACTAGATAATGAGCTCGCCCGCTCAAGTAAATACAAGGCTAAAACCCTTTTACAATCGAACCTTTTACATCCACACACATACATACTCACATGCAAACACACATCCTCCATTTTCATCCTACCATCCACGACACTCCACCTTCATCTCCATCACTAACTCACAGCCAGCACCTCCACCTTCACTTCCACCATCACATAGTCGTGCCCTTCAACATCACTCCACCACCATCTCATCATTCACAGACAGCCACTTCACTTCTCAACTCCACCACCATCAATGCCTTCTCCTCATCTTAGTTATGCCATTACCACACCTATTCTACCTCCATTACACATCCAACACCTCTCATCCATTCAAATAAAACAAATAGCACACAAGTGGGCACAACCCACATCCATTCAAATAAATCAAATAAAGCAAATAAGTAGATACACCCCACATCCATTCAAATAAAATAAATAAACACAAGTGGCTATACTCCACATCTAAAATGAAGCACACAAGTGGACACACCCCACGTCCATTTAATGAAATAAAAAATATTATATGAGCATCCTCGGGATCATAAGTCAGATTTAATATATCTAAAATGTTATCAATCACATTCTTTTCGATTTGCATAATATTTAAATTATGACGTATTGTAAGATCTTTTCACTATAGAAACTTCATAAAGAAAATGCTTTTCTTTCAAAACCCAAAATTTTTCAAGGCCTCCTGATTTTGTTTGAATGGTCGACCTAATCGTATCTCACCCATTTGTTATAATTTCTATTATAACTTGACTCAGCAACTTAATAAAATATATACTAAGTTTATTCTTTAGATTTTTCTTTAAATATCGACACATCCTGCCATCAAATTTACCCCAAGACTATGACGTTCGCCATCTATGTTTAATGGATAGAAATCTACGATGCCCTAAGTAACGAAATTTCTTACTTTCCAGCAGTCGCAGGTGATGAGTATCTTTCATACAGACTGAGCAAGCAAGCTTTCCTTTAGTATTTCAGCCTGACAAATTTGCGTACATCGTGAAGTCATTTATTGTTCACAACAGTGCTGCATGCATATTATAGATTTTTCTCTTTTCTGCATCATATGTCTTCACTTCGGTGTACCACAATTATTTCAATTCATTTATAAATGGCTGGAGATAAACATCTATTGTATTTCCTTGTTATTTTGGATCGGAGATTAATAGGGTCAGCATTATGAATGATAATCTCATACACAACCAAAGAGGCAACTTATAAGTGACAATTACCATTGCCATATAAAGTACAACAGGTACATATTCTTAAATAGATTGAATCCATCGCTTGTAAGACCCAACCGTATATTTCTTACTTTTAAAGTGAATGAATTATTTCTTTCATTAAATCTCTTCCACTCCTCTGAATCAGTAGGATGACGTATTCTTCTATCTTGAGATTTAGAATCTTAGTGCCATGTCATCTACTATGCAGTTTTAGTTTATGGAAAAGGGCATTGAAGCCTAGGTGTCAATGGGAAATAATGAAGAACCTTCTGAGGTTGTTTCCTCTTACTTTCATTTTCACCTACCTTATATCTCTCATGTCCAAATTTGAGACAGTTACTCAAGTTTGCGAGTTCATTTCTAAAAGGAATGCAGTCATTCGGACACGTTTCGATTTTCTTACAGTCCAAACCAAGCTTACGAATCTATTTCCTTGGCTCGTACCATGAAGCTGGAAAACCATTGGAGTTATTTAATAGCTCAGCAATAAACTAAAGTATTTTTGACATGAATTTAGCACTTGCTCTGTTCATAACTGATGTAAACACATTTACACTACTTAAAATGTCTATTTATGCATGTTCTTAAGCATAGGATTGCATTTCATGATATAAATATTGCATAACATGCATCATCTTGCATTTAGAGTAATTTGAATAAAATGGAGGTTAATTGTCTCCTTTTACGTGCTTGGACAGGGCAAACATTTTATCGGGGTCTCGGATCAAAAATCCAACCGTATGGATGTGCTCAGGGTGACGATTGGAGTTCAAAGACTCCAAGATCGCCCTAATCAGACATCCGTAGCATCAGATAGTGACCGGGGAACCCTAAAAGATCAAGGGCCAGGATGGTGAAAATCCGCACTTTAAATGAAAAATCCGACCGCACGGATGAATTCGGATTGACGATCGCAACCCAACGATGCAAAAATCAAGTCAATCCGACATCCGTGGCACCATCTACAACTTGCAGAAGATGGACGGCCAAGATGGCGCCACGTGGCACCATCTCGACCGCCCAAACAGACGCACGCATTCCACAAAGGCCCCGCACCCGCTCGCTCTCCGCCGTTGAATCTTGATCCAACGGTTGTGGTCGACCGCGCCTAAAAGTGTCAGCTCGACCATCCGCGCCCCATAGTGCAGCGGTCGAGCACGCTTTCGCGAGCGGCGGGCGCGGGTTCGAGCCGCGGCGAGGGGCTGGAAGGCGCGGGCAATTGAGGCGCGTGGAGCGTCAGATGGAGATCGGACGGTCGCACGTGCCCGATAGCGCGCGTGAACGCGCGATCGCACGCGCCAAGCGGGCGCACAACGAGCGGGCGGAGACGCATCTTAAGCTGTCCGATCGCGAGAATCGACGAACGTGCGCAAGCGTTGCGCGCACGGGCAGCTGAGCAGGCGCGCGTGGGTGAGGAAGCTACGCCCACGTTGGGGGCTTTAGCGATGGTTTTATCCATCACTAAAGACCCCTCATTTATTGTTTTGAAGTTGTAATGTCCATTTTGCCCCCACTCCTTGCAACTATAAAAGGAGACCCCCTCCATACGAAATTTTCATCCCTTCCTTCTCCTCTCTACCCCTCCAAAGCTCAAGAGAAGCTTGTCCCACACCCAGGATGCTTCTCGCGAGATAAAGTCCAATTTTCGTTCCCCTTCGGAAGTGGATCCCGCGACAACGACGGCGTGCTGCTTCATTCTCGTTCTTCTGCTTCATCCACCTTCGTCCTGCTTCGTTCCCCTTCGTCCAAGCGTCGTCCCGTCCGGCTCGTCCTCCAAGCAACCGTCGAGGAGGATTTTTCTCTCCCTATTCTTTTTACTGCTTTCTAGTATAGATTTACTGCTTTCTAGTGTAGTTTTGTTCGTCCTCCAAGCAATCATCGAGGAGGACATTTCTCCCTCCATTCTTTTAATGCTTTCTAGAGTAATTATTTTATGCTTTGTAGTTGTAAGAGTGAAATGAACAATCTCCTTAATGAAAAATTCCTTTTTTATTCTACATCTCATTTTGATTTCTCTGTGTAATATTCTCTTTCTCTCTTACTCTCTCTCTCTTCTATTTATTGTAAATAATTAAATAGTTTTAAATTGAATTATTCTGTGACAAATAAAAAGAAACACGTAATTTTTAAATCAAACGTCTGCCTCCCTGTGTTCGACCCGGATTTTCATTTCGGTATAAATTTTATTTGTTAAACACGAATTCATCGCTTTCGAACTACAACGACAGGTTTTCCAAAACCAAACACGTTAGCGTAGCGATTCGTATACGTTTAACATTTTGGCGCGTTGCCGGGGAGGCGACGCTCTTTGATTTCTTTTCGCGTTTTGTAACTTACAAATCATTTACCTCACTTTTCTCCTTTCTTATTGTAATTGCAGGTACTCTTTTGAGACGAGCAAAAGCGGTAGATTGGAGTAAAGTACTGTGGAAGGTTTTGTAAGTTATCCCCCATTCTTTCCCCTCCATAGATTTCATTCGCCACATTGAATCCAAATTCCAATTAACCTAGGTATTTGCATAAATCCTAGGAATAGTTTGGTTGTTTGGATTCTCACTCACATTCATTCCACCTTCATTTATATAAAACAAAAAAACAAAAAGATAATTCTGTGGGGCAATTTTCAACAAACACACAACGTACACCCACATTCAAAGGCACTTAACCAAATTGATTTGTTTCTACTCAACCGGGTTTTGATCTGTGGAACCGGTACACATAAAGTAACACATAAAAGAGTAGAAATCATTCTAGGTTAACCATCTTTGTGTGCCTAACTTAGTGGTGCATATGTGGCCAGTTGTTTGAGTTGTTTGGGCCGCACCACTTCAATTAAAATCAACTCATCAAGTAGCTGCCAATTAGGTTCAACTCTTAAGGATTTACCAAGCACTCCACATTCTTTTTAAGCTTCAAAGGAAAACATTTTCACCCGTGCTTGTAAAACTTGGTGTGCCAATGAAACTTATTTGAAAATACCTAAAGTTGAATCCTAAAAGCTACTAAGCAAGATTTGAACCTTAAAATTCACCACATCAAAAATAATCTTGCTTGAAAACCACTGGTTGTGCACGCACACACAAATCAATTAATCATTAAGGGCACAACCCATTTAAAGGGCCCATCACATTCCAAAGCACATTCAAACCTAGCCCTAAATAAAACAGAGTAGATGCTAGCCTTAAGGATTGAACTCGCTCTTCAAAACTAAAAACAAGATTATTTTCGATTAGTCTGTTTCTACTGTTCAATCTGATGTCTAGCTAGGGGAGCAGAGTCAAATGATCGCGGCTGGGGGGTACACTAGGAACCGGAGGCGCAAGCCAAAGGAAGAACCTTCTCCCCAGTCCCTCCTTCTAACTGGTTGGATTGAACAGACAGAAGTAGATCAAATCGTTCCTTTACCTCAAGACGGGTTTTGGGAGTCTGTAGGTCTGTAGGCTAACCCATTTAAGGACAGGTTTGATTGTTTGTATTGCAAGGTACCTTTCTTCCTCCCGTGTCTCATGAATCCTTCCACATATTTCACGCATTCCCGCTCTTTCCTTCCTGTTGTGAATTATCCTCAACATGACGATTATCCCAACTCATATTGTAATCAATCATCAGTCAGTTGGGATAATTCGAATTGGGGATACAATTTCGAACCCCCGTGTTTATGGTCTAACCCTGAACACTTTGATTCTGATTTCTATCCTTCTCAAAGCTACATCGATTATAGATCGTCTTCCTTTCATGCACAACCTAATACGATCTACAATCAAGAAGGATACACCGATCCTTACCCATCCTCTGATTTCACTACCTTTAGGTCATCACCATCTTTTCAACAATCTGAAATGACTTATTATCAAGAAGGGTATAACGAATCTCAATTCGTTAATTCCCCTGCATTAAGCCCAAACCCACCCAACCCTGAACCAACTCATTTGGTTCAGGTTAACCAGGTTCAAGATAAGGTTCTGGCTAACTTGAGGAATCCATTCAATCTTTAGAAGTTCAGCCAATACCTTGCATTGAGAGATTGGAGCGCCTGATTGAAATGATTGATGATTTAAACAAGTCTTTGTTGGATTGGCTCCAGGATGTTAAGGATAAGAACCCGGGTGAGTTTCTACTTGGGAAATTAGCGAAATTGAGGATGAGATTCGCGGTTGCTTTGATTCAATCTTGGAATAATTCCCAAGATGAACCCTCTTCAGGAAAGCCAATGACAGAACCTGCTCAGGCACCTGTTGTGGGGGACACGTGTTACGAGACTGACCAGATTGAATTAAAACAACCAATTAAGGACGATCTGATTTCTTCACCTGAGATCCCTAAGCCGGGTTACGAGGAAACGTATGTCTCCTTGGAACAGAAAGTGACAAATGATTTTGGGACATACATTGATACGGATCCTGATGGTGAACATTCAAGTTGCAAAGTCTCACGCGAGTTTTCTGAACATGATTTCTGTGAGACGATTGGGCCTGAGGAATCTGATAGATCATTTGATAGCCCAATAACTGAGGAAACTGACCTTATTAGGGCACACATTACGGATCCAGAATCGCATTTTCTGGAGGAATCAATTCAATGCCCTGATTATCAGTTACACCATGTTGAGCTTATTGATGATTCTAATTCTGAGATAATTAGACCCAAGTCAATTTTGATTCTGCCACATCATTTAGACTTGGAGATTTCAGACGGGGTGATGAATATACAAGAGGTCCTGGAATTTGATATGCTGAATGAGGAGGATAGGAGCTAGGAAGTTTTGATTTGGGAAGTTAATTTTGGAGGAAATGGAAGATTATGTCGAAGGGTTCCTTTTAAGCTGAATTCATCAAATCAAAACCTTTACGACATTTGTTTCGAGGATGTTCAACTCAAGCACACATTCAACGATTATCCTTTTGAGCTTCAATTCTCTGTAACCCGACTTTTTGGTCTTGGATTGCATCATCATAAATCGCAGGCCCGACCCCACTTGCATTCTGATTTTAGGTTTTGGGTAATTTTTATCCAGAACCTAAGATATTCTCGATTATGGGGGTGTGGGTCTGCACCACAATCTGGTCCACATCTGTGGACCTCTGTTGACAGGTCGAAGGATTCTTCTATTTATTCTAATTCTGACCTGCACTTGTGAATTCTTCATTTCTTTTCCTTGTATTGTGTGCCTAGCTGAAGGCACTAAACTCAGCACATATACAGTTCTTTTTCGTTTTCATCTCGGAACGGACCTGACATTCACGCAATTCAGGTGCTTTCTACCTTTTTCCACTCTGTTTTATGTCTTTTTAATACAACGAGGACATTGCATTAGATAGGCATGGGGGGTGGATATTTATCTCTGAATTCATTTGTCAGCTCCGCAGATTTGTTTTATTTTCTTTTATTTAAAAAAAAATTCATAAATTAGGAAAGAGAATTTAGGTTTAAGAAAATTTTCAATCTTAAGAAATACTATATTAAGATCTGAACACAAAGACCCTTCAGGTCTTTGGACTTAATTAGCCTGTATATCCACTAAAATGTGGATTTGTCTTTAAGACCTCGCCATCTTAATTCTGTTATAATTGGAATAAATAAGTTTGGGTGATAAGTACACGACTTATTAACCCACCCTCTGATTTGAGGGAATTTTGAGTCTTAAGCATCTACACACTTTCTTTGCACTGACTCGTTGTTCGACGATTTTAACGGAAATTGGGTAGCTAATGAACCTTCTAGGGTGAAATGGCTGGTAAGTTATCGTGGGTAACAGCCCATAGGTAGGTTGTCCAGAGTCCAGTCACTGGACCTTTCTCTTTTTCCTGCCTTTAAGTAAATCTTAGACTAGGAAAGCCACCTACTTAAAAAAAAAAGAAAAGAAAAGAAAAAAAAAATCAAAAAGAAAAGGAGAAAAGAAAGAAAAAAAAAGAAATAACCACACTTCGCCGCACGAGTATGGCTGGCAAGTTGTCGGTGGTAATAGCTCATCAACCGGTTGTCCAGAACCCAGCTCAGTAAAAGCACTAAATTTTCCCCAAACACTTAAGAAGAAGCGGAGAAGTAGAATAAATCGGGGAGATATACACTGGATTCACCCTTGTGTTGACCCCGTAAAAAATAAAAGTAGGGAGAAAGCTACCGGTTGTAAAGATACACCTTTAGGCAAAAGTTTTTTTTTTTTGAGGTCACCTAGAGGCGTAGAAATCCGAAATCCATTTTAATTGCAGATCAACGAGTCTATCACAATCACAATAAGATGGTTAAAACTTAGGGTTCTCATCAAATCTTGGGTGAGTTGAATGGCCGTAGAAAGCCACTCTTAAACCCTAAAATTTGAAACTCCAAAAAAAATTAGAAAAGAGTAAAAAGAGAGAAATTTTTCTTTGAATAAGGCGAGGGCTTGAGGCGTCTGCATTCTGGCTGATACCCGGGCAATGTTGTGTTTTTGAAAGTTTAGTTCCTAAGTAGATAATTTCTTAATGATTGAAAATAACTTAGGTCCAAATAATCCAACATAATTCTTTTATAAATAGCATATAGTTTTTGCTAGAGACTAGCAAAAGATAGGCATGGGGGTATAATGTAAACACATTTACACTACTTAAAATGTCTATTTATGTATGTTCTTAAGCATAGGATTGCATTTCATGATATAAATATTGCATAACATGCATCATCTTGCATTTAGAGTAGTTTGAATAAAATGGAGGTTAATTGTCTCCTTTTACGTGCTTGGACAGGGCAAACATTTTATCGGGGCCTCGGATCAAAAATCCAACCGTATGGATGTGATCAGGGCGACGATTGGAGTTCAACAACTCCAAGATTGCCCTAATCAGACATCCGTAGCATCAGATAGTGACTGGGGAACCCTAGAAGATCAAGGGCCAGGATGGTGAAAATCCGCACTTCAGATGACAAATCCGACCTCACGGATGAATTCGGATCGACGATCGCAGCCCAACGACGCAAAAATCAAGTCAATTCGACATCTGTGTCACCATCTACAACTTCCAGAAGATGGACGGCCAAGATGGCGCCACATGGTGCCATCTCGATCGCCCCAACGGCTGCATGCATTCCACAAAGGCCCCGCACCCGCTCGCTCTCCGCCGTTGGATCTTGATCCAACAGCTGTGGTCGACCCCGCCTAAAAGCGTTCGCTCGACCATCTACGCCCCATAGCGCAGCGGTCGAGCACGCTTTCGCGAGCGGCAAGCGCAGGTTCGAGCCACGGCGAGAGGTTGGAAGGCGCGGGCAATTGAGGCGCGTGGAGCGTCAGATGGAGATCGGACGGTCGCGGGCGCCCAATAGCGTTCACGCGCGATTGAACTTGCGGCGTGAACGCGCGATCGCACGCGCCAGGCGGGCGCACAACAAGCGGGCGGAGACGCATCTTAAGCCGTCCGATCTTGCGATCGGACAACTAAGAATCGACGAACGTGCGCAAGCGTTGCGCGCTCGAGCAGCTGAGCGGGCACACGTGGGCGCGGAAGCTACGCCCACGTTAGGGGCTTTAGCGACGGTTTTATTCGTCACTAAAGACCCCTCATTTATTATTTTGAAGTTGTAATGTCCATTTTGCCCCCACTCCTTGCAACTATAAAAGGAGATCCCCTCCATACGAAATTTTCATCCCTTCCTTCTCCTCTCTACCCCTCCAAAGCTCAAGAGAAGCTTGTCCCACACCCAGGATGCTTCTCGCGAGATAAAGTCCAATTTTCGTTCCCCTTCGGAAGTGGATCCCGCAACGACGACGGCGTGCTGCTTCGTTCTCGTTCTTCTGCTTCGTCCTCCTTCGTCCTGCTTCATTCCCCTTCGTCCAAGCGTCGTCCCGTCCGGCTCGTCCTCCAAGCAACTGTCGAGGAGGATTTCTCTCTCCCTATTCTTTTTACTGCTTTCTAGTATAGATTTACTGCTTTCTAGTGTAATTTTGTTCGTCCTCCAAGCAATCGTCGAGGAGAACATTTCTCCCTCTATTCTTTTAATGCTTTCTAGAGTAAATTTATCGCTTTCTAGAGTAATTATTTTATGCTTTGTAGTTGTAAGAGTGAAATGAACAATCTCCTTAATGAAAAATTCCTTGTTTATTCTACATCTCATTTTAATTTCTCTGTGTAATATTCTCTTTCTCTCTTACTCTCTCTCTCTTTTCTATTTACTGTAAATAATTAGATAGTTTTAAATTAAATTATTCTGTGACAAATAAAAAGAAACATGTAGTTTTTAAATCAAACGCCCGCCTCCCTGTGTTCGACCCAGAATTTTCATTTCGGTATAAATTTTATTTGTTGAACACGAATTATTTGCTTTCGAACTACAACGACAGGTTTTCCAAAACCAAATACGTTAGCATAGCGATTCGTATACGTTTAACAATAACCTTTAGCTAAAACATCCTCAACAGAAACAACTTAGACATTCTCGTAACACTGAGAGCAATAGGATCCTTAGCCGCCTTAACATCATCATAAAATGGATCACAACTGAACGGATCTTCCTCATCTATATTTATATCCTCTCTTGCTCTCATCTCATTCAACATTTCCTCTATTTCTTCACCTCCACTATCAGCAATCTCCTCGCCATTCTCTTCGTTAATAGTGTTTTCATTATTTATGACTTCCTCAATAAACTCCTTTCCATGGGATACCCAAGTAGTGTAATACCACCACCACTCATTACAAATCAAATGCTCGAGCACAGTCTTACGGTCATGCAAGGAACCATTCAAACATCTTATGCATGGGTAGAAGATGTTATCTAGTTGTTCTCTTTGCCTAAATATCTTCATATCATCATCAAAGGCCAAGTTCAGGAATAAAATTACTCCATCTGTAGATCTAGTGTAATCTGAACCACTCAATCCAATCCAAGATTTGTCCATTATAACCTAAAATTTAATGTAAACAAACCACTAATTAGGAAGGGAAATAACTAAATGATGTGTATCTAGATTAAGATTTTCACTTTATAGCTCATCCTTGAAGATTTGATCACAACTTATGTTCACTTATTACATGTGACCTTTGTGCGGTAAAATTTTAGCAACATCTCCCCTCACTTCTTTAGTATACCCCCCAATACTAGCCTTAACTTGATTTCCTTTAGCACTTAGTTAAGGGTACCGTAAGAAACTAGATAAGATTAGTTGGTATACCAGAGAAGAGTAGGAAGAAGCAACAGAAATTTGATTGCACAAGGTTACATCTAACAAATAAACCTAAGTTGTGATTAAATCTTCAAGGATCTTCTTTACTTCGGTACTTCACCGAACTAAAGTTGATCGAGTCTTATGGAACAAAGACAACGCATCGTGCATGTAAGTGAGGTATATATACACTTCCTACATTGTCTATATAACATTATTATAAGTCTCGACGGATGAGTATTTTGATATAATTTAACTCGGAGGACTTTTACCTTAGGGGTTAGAATACTTAGTGTTTTGCCTCACGTGCATTTATTTCCTTCAGCAAGTGTGTCTATCTAAAATAATACTCATAATTGTAAAAAAATTGACATTAAACATAAGCAATCATCCAATAAGAAATAAAATTATTTTGATTGAATGTTAAAAAAAATATACAAAAATGTTATTTTATTATCGCAACATGAGAAATCCACATTATTTCATTTCCAACTTAGGCTTTATCCAACATTCACAAGCTAGCATAACAGAGCCCTCACAATCTCTTCATAGCTTCAACACTTAGAATTTTCACAAGGCACACATAAGGCACAACTTTAAATGATACACAAGAGACCCCGCAAGGCCCGCGTCAAAGTCTCCGGAGGGATATGATATAATACATGAATGCTTATATATCGCATAAGTTGGATTAAAAAATTTTGAGGTGGCACTAAAGAGTGCCACCCTCTCCTTAGTTCCTCTCAACGCGCGTGCTCTGCAATGCTTCAACTTTGATTTTGGCTCCAAATCTCCATCAACTTTGCAGGGTTCCTAATCTCTCTCTCTCTCTTCATTCCTAAAGGATCCCTTAATGCCTAGGACTCATTCCACATATCAAGAAACATAGAGGAATGCTTCTTAACTCAAAGAATACCCTGGAACTGATTCAACACAACGTTCAAAGCTTCTAATCCTATTCTAAATATCTTTATAAGATTTAAATTGATTCAAATAAGCTCTGTAGAGCTTGGAATTTCGACCTGGGCTCAAAGAAGCTCAACTACAACCTATATGAACCCAAATAGAATAGAAATTGCTAACAGACATAGGCAACTTTAGAACTTTATAGAATCTATTCTAACAAATTCCTTTCATCTTAAAATCATTTCACGTCCATCAAAAGTGATATCAGAAGCTCTAAGCTTCATTGTAGCTTCGGGCTGACCAATGTTTGACTAAAAATTGACTTTTAGATCCTTAGTAGTTCTAATTAAATTAATGACCTAGATAGAGGAACTCATTAAACTAAAAAAGAAGAGAGATTGATCACTAAAATCCAATGTTCCAAGTCTGCCACCTAAATCCTAAATCCTAAAACCTTAAACCCTACTAAACATTAAAATAATTTTCAAAAAAATTCGACAAAATTTCCCCTTATATTTTGAAGTTCTCTATAAACCTGCATAACAAAATAATACTCATAATAAAAGTGAGCACACCCCACATTTAAAATAAAGTATACAAGTAAGCACACCTCACATCCATTTAATAAAATTAACAACAATATGTGGGTACATCCCACATCTAACAAAAGTCTAAAATATCATTACAATAAATTAAAAATATTAAAATTATATCTTCAATGATTACTGCTTTTGAGAATGGCCATCACCGATGACCTATATTTTCATAAACATAATTAATTAAATAACACATTATCATGTTATTGAAAACTTTACAACATATAGAATAGTTACACTATGAAGAGGAGGAGGGCAATGGTGGTAGCAGTAGCAATAGGAGGAGGGGGGCAGCAGGAGGGGGAGGAGGAGGGCGTTGGGCAATGGTAACAGTAGGAGAAGGAGGAGGAGGGGGTCTGGGAGGAGGAGGGGGGCGGCAGGGCTGGGAGGAGGAGGCGGGTGTCAAGGAGGGCGAGGAAGAGGAGGGTGTTGGGGAGGGGGAGGAGGAGAGGAGGATCGACGAGGAGTGGCGACATGTGAGGAGGAGGAGGAAGGGTGGCGACGAGGGGCTCTACAGACGAGGAGGAGTTCTACAGGGTGGAGTTGTGTGCAATGTGGGAGAGGAGAGGGCTCTGCGAGGGCATAGAAGGTCTAACATTCACCGTCAGTTTAATTAATAAGCAACGACACATATATAATTCAATCTCAATTCTTGCGCCCAAAATTTTGGGAAAAATTTCAAGCTAACATTTGCGGTCGCTTATTATAATAAACAGTGACAAATATTCATTGCATATTACTTTTTAGCCGAGATGGAGGCGCTCAATTTTATTGTGATATTCGTCATTGCTTAAATGAAAAAGCGACGACAAACTTATTTTGGCCATCTGATGGGCTTCGGAAGGCCATCAAAAGACTTATATAAGTAGGGAGCGATACTTAGCCGTTATTATTCGACGCATAGGAGGGGGAGATCGGCAATCAACAAGCAAACACAAAGGCGACCAGAGATTTGGTGACTCAGTTCCACTGCAAGGAGTGTACATCTGTGGAGAGGATGGTACTCCCAACTATGCACTAGAATTTTCAAGATTAGAAGGTTTTTCCTTTCTCTGCCGGGGAAGAGGTCCCCCTTTCATTGAGGGCCTTTTCCTCTATTCATAACATGGGGAGAACCCATACTTGATGGCCTCTAGTATCCCTACTGTCAAACTACATGTCAGCTGTCAAGGCATAGGTGGTCAGGTTTATCTTATCATATCTTCTACCTTGACTACGCTGAATCTTCTGACAAGCTGGTTGGTTCCGATTGGGATCTGATTGACCTTAGATGGGACAGGCGGTACCAATTTCATCTGTTTACCACGTAATCGGATAGTTAGATTCTCTCTCGAATCATGTGCAGAATTTTATATCCAAAGATAAATTTTATCCCTCATCAGCGTCACTTCCTCGATCAATAGATCATCTTTTTCGAATAGCAACTACACTTCAATTTAAAAAACTCATAGCCGTAGTACCTTAATTTTCTATATATATCGGATTGTGAATTTATGGAATCTCTTACATTAACAAATTTCCTTCCACCCCTACCCCATTGCCGCCACTAGTTGCCCTGCGGGACCCCTCACATCTCCCTGATATGTTCTCCACCTCATTGCGATTAGCCAGGTAGAAAGGGAAGGCAATAAACAAATAATATATAATTAATTAATTCATACGATTCGAAAAAGGACAGAAAGAAGCAAACCCAACTTCTTACTTCTCCCACCACTTCCAATGCGAATGTGCCCAGTGGCAACAACATGGGAGAGGTCGGTCATTTACCTCTTCGTCGCCTGCCATAGCACAGCACCAGTTGGTCAGCTCTGCTCAGCTCAACTCCCCATGCATTGCCCTCTCTCTCTCTCTCTCTCTCTCTCTCTCTCTCTCGTAAGTATCATGCACTCATCTTCATCTCACCCTTCCCTCCTTTCACACTTCACATCACCCTTTGAAGTCTCGAGGTGCTTGCACCGCACATTTACAGTAGATAACTTTTAAGATGAGATAAATTTTAAACAAGAGGATTGGGAAAGTAGATGTGACATATGAGTTAGCGTATTATAAATTATAAATTATAAATTATAAATTAATACAGTTAAAATATAAATGAGAGAATTATAATTTATTTCTTTTATGTTTGATATTAATTTTTTTTAATTATTTTGTTTATTATGAAGCCAGCGGAAGTTAGAGGCCATATATAAATTAATATATTATATATAACGATTCGAAATGATATTTTAACATCATTCGTGACACTATCCATGGAACTATTTATGCTATTCCTATCATATCACTTAAATTTTATTTGATAAAGGGAATAAGGTCGTGTTTGAGTGTTGTAGTAAGTTAAAGTTATTATGTAAAAAGTGGAATAATTTTATCTTGATTTAAGTAAAATATAACCCAATGCAAATACGAGTCAAATTAACTGATAAGTTAAGGTCTGGTTTGGTAGTAGGTTCTGATGTGGGATAAGAGTATTATTTAAGGTTAAACTCACTGTAACATTTGAAATTGACATAGGTTAGGGGTGGAATCCAAAGAGGAAGTAATTATTAATTACCTATCATTAATATCATATTAAAAAAATTTTATTCTTAAAAAAAATTATTAAAGAAATACCTATTATCATCATATCATACTGCCAATAATTTCATCCAACTACTCATTCTTATACTATAATTAAATAACTCACAACTTATCCTTTCAAGATTTTATCCCAATACAATTCTTATACTCCTACCAAATTCAACCTAAGTATTAGACCATCAAGTAAATAGAACCTTAATCATGTTCTGTATCCCTCGTCCAAAGAAGGGATGAAAGGGGGCTCCCACTGCATCAAATATGGGGTGAGACCTCCCATGCAGTCGCAATTGGCATGTACATATCCATGCAGTTGTCCTATCATTCAAGTAATTAACTTTCCAACAGTTATCCAACCAACCCAACTCAATGGCAGAACCCTGATGAATGATGGTGGTATCAATGCATACCAACCTCTGACTGCTGTCTTGTCATTCCTTTGTGTAGGCAATTTAATCTTGAGGGCTTAATTAGATGGACAAGGTTCAATTCTTCCAACGAGGAGGAATTAGAGTGAGGAAAGAATTAACTTGACTTGCACCAGTCCCTTTACTCACATTTCGTACATGGACTTAGGAGAGTGGAATAGACAGAAGATTTGAGAGAAAATAGAATAAACAAGAGATTTAAGAGGATTTGATGTATGGGTCACCTCAGAGAAGTAAGTGATCAATGGGAAATTTATTGTGAAAAATAAACTGGTTTCATCCTCGAGGAAGAATAAGTTGATTTTAAAACCTGGCCAAACCTGGGACACAAGGCCTCAGTTTGCTACGTAAACACCACTTCAATGTATCCTCACCATCCACAACCCATCATCCAAGGGTGCATTTAAACTTCATACAAGTCCTGGGGCCATTCTTGCAAACTGCGTGCTACATGTCATGAAAGTTCGATGGTTGACGTGCATGGAGGAGGGAGCAGGTATGTATCCAACCTCCCTCAATTATTGAAGGGCTATTGTGTAAATCGTATAAAGTGTTGCACCATCATTGCAAATTGTCTACCTGATTAGATATGTAATAGTATCTCGGGACGATGGAATGTAGGAGATTCGGAGGGGCATATCATCTTATCGAGAGCAGCCATCAATCACTGATCTTTCTCGAGGAGAAATATGACCAACTTTCTAAAATTGGCACTATTCCAACAACCGAGGTTCATTTCATCCTCTTGCAAGTTACCATGGAAGTATATTTGATTGACATTTACCATTTGCTACTAGAATCGATTTTGGATTTCATGTTTAGCAAGCCAAATTTTGGAATATAATAGTTTCGAAACTAGGGTCATGATTTTGACGTAGATTAGTTACACCTTAGGGATGGAATTAATTCACTTACAAAAATTCACTCCCTAGTTTATTATGTGAGAAAAGATACCATATATTCTTAGCCGTAGAATATCATAAACTGATGATAATTCTCAATACATTAGAGGAAAAAAAATTGTAAGAAAAGTGTCTTCTTTCAAGTATACCATAATTTTCTTTAGATGGATATCTTATGCATAAAATTCCATTTAGGGATGAGAGTAAAAATAAAAACAGAAGAAAAAAAAATCTTTCCAAATATTTATTTCCCAAATGTCAAAATAATTATAAAATTATCTAGATATTTAAGTAAAATTAATGTCAAATTAAATCTATCATGACACTATCGTTTCAAGACATTTACGTTATATTACAATAGATCAAAATTAGATGTCTTGAAAGTTATGTCATAGTAGATCATAATAATCAAACATTTAGAAAAATTTATGATTATTTTGTCTTTTAAAAAATAAACATTTAAAAAGATTTTGTTTTCCTATAGTATAGTATCAAGTAAAGATAAGGTGATCAGTATTCGAAGGTTCTTTTTAATATTGGGAAACCACCTAGCGGAATGAGGTACTCGACAAAAATGTGGGTTAATCAAGTTGTCAAACTACACTTTTGGTTTCAATTATAGGAGGCACCATGCAGCACTCCTCTTCCTAGGAAAATTGGTTGCATACACTTGTTAATTAATGACAAAAGTAGGTAGCAAATATTTGTTGTGGGACATATATATGTCGAATTGATTTGAGACAATCGCACTACTTGACTCATGTCCCAGCAGTTCAATTGGTCCCTCATCCTCTCAACCCCTATTTAAGTTTGTTCCCTAGCTCCCATGCATATTGAGCTACATCCTGCTGGAGAGCCCTAGCATACATATGGTGAATTGGTGCAACAATTGACCCATTATATTTCAATAGTATCCAACCCTCTTTCCTAATTTGCAAAAGGGTTGTCTAGAAATTTACCAAAAGAAAATTAAAATTGTCCCTAGGCCGACGTAGACATCCCTATCGATGGGTCAAATAGAGCCATAGTTGCGAGATCATATCGATAGACTCAAACAGTGCTGCATGCTCAAGATACCTATTCCCCACGTGGCACCATGCACAAGAATTGAATGAGATGAAGTTGGACGCCATGAGCACCCAAGATAATGTTTTAGGTTTCTGATTGGGTCCATGGCCTTCAACTAAGCCATCTGTGGCATATCACATGGGGCAGTGACTTAATTATATATATGGTACAATAACAGTCAATTGAATAGTTTGTACACTCAAAATTAAAGTGAGAAGTTACCAATTTACAATGGATTCACAAGAATTCAATTGTCCGTAGTAATTTGCAATAGTAAGCTACAGTATAAAAGTTGTGTAGTGCATCGAAAATAAAGGGCATATATGCGGTGCTATAAATTCATTTGCTGCCTTTCACATTTTTAGATGCACCATTCCATGTATAACACACACAGGTTTCGAATTCGGTGAATACTACATATCCTATATCCTTGTTGACTTCATTTACATTCTCACCCAAAGATATATTTCTAGAAAGGTTAGTTTTAATTTGATCACAAAGATTTGATCATAATTTTTAAAATAGTGATCAAACGTAACATATAATCATAATTTTACGTGAAATTGTAACAAAAAATATTCTCATTAATGAATTAAATATTTTGTCATTATTTACAAGTCTGATTAAAAATCTTTTAGTCATAATTCCAAGTGTAATTATTAGGAAAAGTTAAAAAGAAAGAAATAGAAAAATAGAAATTGAGGGTTTCCCCTCCTCCTACCATGCCTCCTTGCCCTTCCTCCACCACCTCTTCCTCCCAGTTCCTCCTTCGTCCTCTTCCTCCTTTGACGTCATTCATCTCCAGTCCCCTGCATCTTCACCTGACTAGAAGGCTACGTGTGACAACATGCATGATAAGTCCCCTTTCATTCCTCATGCACGAGGACCTCGCCAAGGAGGACCCCAAGGACCACCACTCTTCTACCAAGAGGTCATCTACACACTCCTTGATCACAATTCCATGCCTGAGGAGTTCACAAAGTAGGACTTCTTGCCCAGGTAGATCAACGTTGATGAGTACATCCAGTCATCGATCTCTCGTATAAAGATCTTAGTCATCAACAATGACTGAGTCCCCCTATCTCGACCCCTCTGATATGAATTGGATGGATAGGAGAGGCGTATAGTGTTTGCCTTCAAGTTGAGTGTCGTTAGTATATAATGTCGTTTCGAGGGTTATGCAATCAAAGGATTTATATAAGCCTCTTGGTAATAAAGTGAGATATCCGGTTTCCCTTTTAGGAGGATATAGAATAGTATTCTGCGCTTGTGGTTGCTTGTCGTGGCAGTAATAACGTAGATGCTATCTCAATTTGAGGTCACGGGTTTGATTGGATTACAGGTGATGTTTTGTTGGTTGCATTGATTTCAATATGCCAAAGGTGTTAGCTTTTTCAGGGTTTCCATGTCCATGTGTAAGGGTATAGGTGGTAGTTTACGATGCGGATAAGTTTATATTGGGTTTCTACTTTTGTGGCTGTATGTATAACTAATTCTGTAATGGAATAAGATGCTATCAGTTACGTAGGTCTCAAGCTTCTATTATAGACTATATTATGTAATGGTCGTATATTGTTTATTGTGGTACCTATTATTTTAATGACAATAAATGTAATTAAATATGTAATATGATGTATGCGATCTATTTAGGTCGGTGATATTTTAATTTTAAATTAAATGTCGTCATTTATATTTGATTTACCATTGAAATGTCAATAGTGATATATGATTCGATTTTGACTTATGTTGTGATTATTCTCTTTTTCGTTGGTATTAATGTATGTAATTTATAGATACATACATTTATACAATCTTGATGTACCTAAGGATAAATAATAAGAAATATAACCCTTACAGTTAGGATGTTTGGTTAGTAGATTTGCGTCAGGTTAAGTATTTAACTTTACACTTAACCCACTCCTCATTTGCATTTAGTTAAGTGAACTTAAGTCGGGATAAAGTTATTCCACTGTCTCTAAATAACTTTTACCTGCTAAAACATCCAAACGGATTAACTTGCTTGTTTCATTATTTATTTCACTACTTCCCTATTCCTCTAGTTATTTTACAAACTTATTCCCCTTACCAAATAAGGTCTTAGGGTACAGGTTGGGCATACGGGTTAAATTGTGTTAATATGCCTACCCATTCAAGACTCGTGATCATACAATACAAATAATAAGTTAATGTATGTAAACCTTACATATATTCATAGCATTGTCCTTATAACATACCACAAGTTTTGATCGTTTTTAGGTCGAAAGAGATTCGAACTGAGAGTTGTGGTACATCTTTCAATGACAATCAAATTAGCATCACATCATGCAAGATGGAGTAGCTTTTCTCCTTCATCTTTCGATGCCATGGTACATCTCATCCTCCATCTAGCAAATGAAGCAAGGATTGCTAGACTAATTCAATATAGGTGGATGTATCAAATTTCATACGCAATTGTGCATTGAGAAATTTGGTTGAATTCATCAGGACTCAATGTGCAATATAATGCATTCACATTTTTTGCATTGACAAACAACTCCCAAATTTGTTCTTAAGAGAAGCCACCAATGGGCTTTTCTGGGGTGATGTAGGGAGTCTCGCATCTTTCTCAAATTAAATAGTCATTCACTTGCATTCACTTATGCCTACGTAATTTCCAATATTAATAATTTTACCTTTAAAATATAGTGGTTAGACGAATTGTCCCTTGGTATGTCTTATTGCAAAGATGCTTCCCTCCATGCTTAAATCCTTATCGGGTGTGACTCCTTATACGTAAGAACCTGCTCTGATACCAACTAAAAGTACACGCTAGAGGGGGGTGATTAGTTCAGGATAATAAAATGATAAACAATTTAAATATATAAAAATCAATCACAAAAGATTCATCACAATGAGACAAGTATTTTGTAGGTAGAAACCCAACCCAAGTAAAAACCACCACCTAAGTTCTCAACTTACGATTTGCTGATCAATTGAGTTGATCAAACCATCAATATATCACTTAAACGAGGGTAATATAATCTCACTACTTTATACAAGAGTAGTGTTCCTCAAAGAAACTTCTCCGCGAAAAATATTGTCTCCAACGGAGACAGGAATTCACAAAGTGAATATCCAAACAAAACAAAGTAATAATCCTATAGAGCCAAAATATAAGTTAAATCTAAGCTCCCATAGGTATAAGAATTTTCCCTAAGATGGAAGTTAAACAGCATGGAAGTGTGATGTAATCAGTGCTCTCAGAAATTGTTTGGGTTGCTTAGAGAGCAGTTTGGTCAACGACTTTCTTTGATTTCACTCAAAGTGAATGTAGGTAGAAGTATTGGCTTACAAAGGTGTATCTCACTTGATTTTCTATTCTCTTATGTGTCTCTAAAATTAGGAGTGTTCAAGGCTATTTCTAGAACTGTTAGGAGCACTCTAGAGGTGTGGTAGCAAGTGATATACCCATCAAAACATTAATGGCTGACAAGGGTTGCAATAGACTTTTAGAAATTAGTGAAAACTTGTCAAATAGATGTAGCCAATTGACTTGCTATAGCTTGGTCTATCGACCAATGGAAGTTTTGGCTGACTCCCTACAACAAGTGAGGGTAGCCAAGGTGGGTCTTCACTGGTCAGGTGATGATTAATCAAGTAGGTATATACTAGCCAGTCAACTTGTGGTCGACCGGCTACTAAAAGATTCTAAATTCTGGCTTTCTAGACTTGGGATTTTTGGTAGTCGGTCGACGCTTTGACAGAATCAGCTGATGACCTATAATAGTATAAGTTGACTGGTGGTTGTCTTCCTATAAAGGTGAACTTGGGAAAATGAAGTGTACAAGTCTAGCGGTGACCTATAATAAGATAATTAATGTGTGAAAGTCTCAAGATTTCTAACCGTTGCTAGGACAACGTTCAAGCCATCGATCGGTGGCCAGTCAACCAGCTATATAGTAGTTAGTTGGCTAGTGGGTCAACCAGTTGACTGGCTATTGTAGAGTTAGTCAACTAATAACTTTTTTGGTCGACGCCCTAGTGCTATAAAGTGTTGTTTTTCTGCTTTTAAGTCTTGGGTTAGGTTTCAAGGGGTGCCTAATGGATACTTAAGCCTTTTAACTTTATTTTAAGGCTCTTTACAAGCATTCTAAGAAAACAAAAAGCAATAGATAAAATACATTGATTGCAACAACAATAAACTATCCTATTCTTCTTCCTTTTTTGTCTTCATGTCCAAAGCTCTATGCTTTAGCTTTATTGCTCCAATTTTAAAGCTTCTTTCTCCAAGTTCTCCTTAATGCTTTTGCCCATCATCAAGCTCCGCCATCATCATGGATTAAGAACTTAACCTCTTTCAACACTTCAAATCAATGGTATTAAACCTAAGGGCTAAAAATTGAATGAAAATGTTAAATATAGTTTGTTTTGTTATTATCAAAATCAAGTACCAAGGTGCATTTGCACCAACAAGTAATATTCTGGTGGCCAGTATTTAGCGATGGTTTTCAGACCAGTCGCCAATATATTGCTGCGACACTGTTATTGTTAACTATCATCGAAAATGTAGACGGTTCTATTGTGATGGTTTAGAAACAATTGTAGGTATCTACAATAATGTCAATTACTTTAAAAACTATCACTAATATTCTTAAGGGTTTAAACCTCTTAGAGGACCTATTTACAAAGGTTGTATAACCATCGCTAACTTATAACAACGATGGTTGTTGATATATCATTGTTAAAAAGAAAAAGAAGAAATTGGTATTCAAATAATTTTAGCAATTATTTTCTTTAAAATAAAAAATCATGCTAAAAATGAAAGTTAATTTTTTTTCAAACACTTTCAACGATAATTTTATTTATAACTGTCACTAAAAGGAGCTATGTTGCCCCGATCTTCCTTCTCTGCTCCCCCCACCACTCACTTCCTCCTCCTTCCACTCCCACTCGACCTCGTCCTCCAACGATCCCCCCAACACCCCTTGTTGCTCCTCTAGAGGCAATTCCTCCGTGAATCTCCCCCTCCTCTACTTCTCCCCCCCATTACCACTTCCTACCTACCCTATCCCGTAACTATTAGCACTGTTTCGTCGAGTTTGAAATATGCGTCATAGTATAGTCAACAAAAATGAATTGACATTTAAATTTATATGCTTGAAAAACAGACGTGAGTTTGAGGTCGTTTGCTGAGGTCGTTCGTAGGGAGCAAGTAACAAATCAGTTCACTAATCACAATATTCAGAAATAATGCAAGTAAATCAATCAAAAATATATTCAATAATAAAGCAATAATGTATCTCAAATGCCAGGAAAAAATATAAAAAGAAAGAGCTAAAAATGGTGGTTGAAACCACCAAATTAACCCTAGAATTAAGCACTTATCCCAATCAAATTTTTGAATAGTAACCTTCAACCACTAATTCACATCAGCAAATATGTCCACAGTAATCTCAGCTCAGAACCAAGAACAAGCACAACGCTCAAATGACTTATCCCTCACAAGCATAAGGCATGGCTCAAGGTCAGCACAAGGAACAAGCCTTAGCAGCAGCTAAGTGTCGAGCAAAAGGGGGGGCCCGAATCTTGAACCCCCTTCCTCTTCCTCAGATCTCTCTCTCTCTCTCTCTCTCAATTTCAAGCTTAGGTGAACAATAACCGGGTAAACGGGTCAGAGGTCTAGGCCACTGGTGTGCTTGGCAGGCGAGGGTGTGCGGGCTCGTGAGAGGGGACCCGACCCCGTGACTTAGGCAAACGGCATATGGCACCAAAACAATATATGCGTGTTTAAAAATCAAGCAGGCACAATATGGAACTATCTGGACTGCCTACTTCGCTTGCCACAGCAGTTGATGTTGTCGTCTAATTGAGGCAGTTGCTACTGTGTGCTGCTTCGATTGAGGGCCTAGAAGGCTTCATGAGCTGAAGCCGCTTTAATTGCGTGAGGCAGCAAGTCGGATGGTGGTTGTAGAGAGGCGGTCGACATCGAAGAAGACGATGATGGCGGCGAAGGTCCATCATAACGTAAAATGCATGAATACATCCTCACGACCCAGTCAAATTGGCTCACGAGCTTCGCCGGATGATGGAGGGTGCAGTTGCGGTGATTTCGTGGAGTTTGGTGCACGGAGGTGTCCTGTCAAGGTTAAAGAAGGTGAGCGGAGGTCGGTTTGGTCAGTGAGGGAAAGGAGATGCCAATAGCCCTAATTAGGTTAGGGCTTTTAGCCGTGAGGCGATGGTGAATGTTTTGGAGGTGGTGGCAGTGTGTTTACGTAAGTGTGGTGGCCGCACGGCTTCGCCAAAGGCGCGATCGATGCTGAAGAAGATGGAGGGGGAGTCAGTGGTGTGTTGGTCGAATTGAGATATTAAGGGGATAGGAAGACTCTAGAGAGGAAGAGAGAGGGTTTAGAGGAGCTTAGGAGGTGAGACGGAGGAGGTGACATCAAGAGTCGGTTGGCCTAAGTCGGAGAAGGTGAAGTCGACGGCGAGACAACAGCGAGGGAAGAGGGGTTGAGAGCAGCCGAACTTTGGTTGGTTACAGTCGCGACGAAGAGATGAAGAGGTTGGGCTTGGTTAATTTGACCGCTGGTTAGCTCGATGAGGTGATCGGAGAAGTTCACTGGAGCTCAAAAAATAGTGGCTGGAGAAGGCGAAGAGAGAGGGAATCCGGTCTTTTCTAGGCTGAGGAAGACGTTGGGATCTTGTGTCCTATCTATAGAGTTCAAATACGAGCTCTAAATCAAGGAATAAGCCTGATTAAGCCACGGTTTCAGCGAAAAAACTTCCCAAAATTCCTCGAGCTTGCCTAACCTCTAGGGATTGACTTAGGGTTCCTGAGGTGGTTCAATCGATCTGAAAACTCCTCAAGATCAATCCCTCCAAGTTTGGAGGGATTTAGATCTGATTTGAGAGAGATCTTCTCTCTCGAATCTCGGCTACAGGTGCATTCACACCTTCAATGGCAGTAGGGACCCATTTGCAAGAAATACAACAAATTTAGGGACCTAAATGAAATAAACTTGAAACGTAAGGGCTTGAGTGTAAGAAATAAAGTTTCTAAGGGTTGAAATGCAAACTAGGTCAAGATGGACTCTAATTGGGATCAAATGTTGGTGTTAAGCTAATTTTGAACCAAGGAATATAAGGGTGAACTTGGATTTGAGTTTTGACTAAGTTTGACTTGGTAAATTGCATAGAAGCCCAAATCAGAGCAAATTCCCGTTTAAAATACTGTTCTAGGTCAAAATGAGTTCAGCTGGTCAACCAAAGGCATAAAATCTCTTAGAATATTTTTCTATAAATTTTAGGAGATTTATATTAATTTTATCCTAACAAAAACCTCTTCAATTTAAGTGAGGTTGATAACTAGGGTTTTAAGTCCTATTTTTGCCCTCGAAATACGTGAAACCTTGATTCAGTCAGTGTGGAGCCAGTTTTTAGCTTTTTATGCTCAGTTGACCTTTAATTAGCCCCTGAGTGACCCCGTGGTTAATCTGCATTTGTGATGTACTATTAAAACTGCAAAATTAATCATGTTTCCTTATTTTCTTCTCAAATCAGAACATTGCGGAGTTGAGTGAAACGACCCTTCCCAAGGGTCATCTAGGAATTTTCTAGAATCTTAGGGGTGTGAATGCAATTTTGAACCCCCTGGGTTTAAAATTGTGGGCTTTGCAAGGAAAAAGTGACCTTTCGGGAGCAACCTCGCAATTACCCCCCTCATTTCCTACCATCAACTCACGCATACACCCACCCAAACCCTAACCCTCTCCTTTATAAAACCCCCCCTCACCTCTCCACCCTTTCCACATTTCCATTTCCACCAACACCACCTCCCCTCCACCACCTTGCCGCCGGCAACCATCTTCTCCCTCATCCCCTTACAGCTGTGAGTGAGGGAGAAGGATAGGGGAGGAGCTCGAAGGAGCTCGAGAGAGGGGCGGCGAGTGCGACCGGAGGAGGTGAAGGAGCTCTGCTGCGGTTGTAGCAGCACGCGGAGAAGGAGCTGTAGAAGAGGGCGGATAGTTCCGCATTATCAGACATCTGCAACCTCTGTCAGACGTTTGGAGGGGTCGTCGGACGTCCGAAGAGGGCTCAGGATGTCTGACAGCACGTAAGGTGCCGAGGTACGTACCCTGCATGAGCCTACATGCATGTACGGTGGTGTGAGCTGTTGTTAATTAGGCTGCGTGTGCATGCATAGGTACGAGGGCATTGGAAAGGCGTGTGGTGCGACTTATGAGGCACTTTAGGACATCTAGAGGCCGTGTCAGACATCTAACGGCTCTTTCAGATGACTGGGAGCGGTGTCAGATGTCTAGAAGCTCCCTCAGATAGTTGCGAAGGGGTTCAGACATCTGAAAAGGGCGTAGGAAAGCAAGGTGAATTTTTGCGACGTCTAATTTTGGCCAGAATGCGTGTTTTTGTCTAGTTTAGGGCCCAAACGTGGTCGGTTTTATGCAAACGAAGTATCGATGGTTTTCGTTCAAAATTCTCTACATGTTAGTGTTGCACCTATGCTATTTGGAACTAGTTTGACATGATTGGTCAATGGTATAGGTCTCCGGTCCGTAGTGTATACAGGACCCGCGAAGATGTCAGGATCTACTGTACGAGCCCCCATTCCACCCGAATATCCTGGTAGAGTGGTCTTTTCTAATGCTGTGATTTAAATGATTAAAGTGCATGCTACATAAGAATGATCTGATTGAACCCTAGGATATGAACGAACCCTAGGGTTGAGAAGGGTGAATGTACATTACTTGAACCACGCTGTTATACTCTGAAATGCATGTTAAAATCTTTATTGCTAGCAACTGAATAGTTAAGTGATGTGGCAATTACTTAATTTATTAAATCATGAGTTGTTTGTTATACTATTGAGAACCAGAATGTGAAAAGTGATATATGCCATATATGAAATGAGATGAGTACGATGCATGAACCCTACGGGGAACTAGGAAAGGAACTCAAGTTTACTGAAACGAATATCAAATGTATGGTGGAACATGTTGCCTACGGGCTGGTTGGTTGTATGGACTTGGGTATGGAAAGTGAGTTGGCCCTCATGTACGGAGTACCGAGGAGAGCTACATAGATGTTTAAACGGAAGCAAATAATAATACATAACTGGAAATTGGATGGTTAGTTAGCTGCTTGTTTCCTTTATGTTTAATTGCATGTAAATGACTTAACCACCACTCTAATCAGCATTAGCTGACCACAAATGTATATAACTATGTTCAGATCATGGAGTTGAGCAGCCAGCACCACCGGATGCAAAGGGCGCTGAGCCCAGTCGAGTCCAGCTGTAGTCCTTTCTCTTTTTTCGTTGCAGAGGTTTTTGTTAGTAGTGAGTACCTCTAGCATATAATACCAGTTTCTATTATATTTCTCTCTGTTCTAGTTGTGATGGCTATATCTGTAATAGTACTTTTCCGCTTGTGGCTTCTAATATCTTTGAGATTTTTTGTTCTATTTTCCTTTGTTGTCTATTATTAATTTTTGCTTAGTTACATTGCATGTGTGGTTGTGGAATGATTTATGCATTTGGTTATTTCTCATTGGACGGCTGAGTCTTAGGATTTAGTTGAGGTGAGCCATTCTCAGGTTTCATAGGAAGTTGGGATCGGGTCGTAACATTGTGACACTCAGATGATTAAGTAGGAGCATTTACCATTTGAAATTGACTAATTATGACTGGCTAGGTCCCATGATGGTGTTACCATCAACAACCGCCCTCTCTTGACCTGCAACCTCCTACCTCCTTCCATTCCACCTCTTTACCATTACCATCCCCCTCTCCCTCCCCATCAGCAATGACCAAAAGCTTTTAGTTACAATTTAAACCAACGGTTACGTAGTGAGTGGTGGGAGCTTTTGGTCACAATTTTGGATGGAATCATGACCAAAATCCTTTTGCTACACGACTATTAAAAGTGATGTTAATTGGCAACGATTTTTAAGCTTTTGATCACAATTTTCTGTTATAGTGACATGTGTGTGTGTGTGTGGGCACTAATGGTTCAATCCTCAACATAGTTAATTAAGGTTATTAGACTTAATTAATCATGTAAAGAAAATACTTAGGTTAATTGGATTGATTAAATTGTCTTCTTTAATTGTACTATAGGGTCAAGCTAACCTACATTTTAGATTTAATTTTTTTTAATATAATTGAGTCTAGGTAGTTCACTGGGAGGCATTTAATCTTAATCAATTCACCATTTTTATTTTAAATTATCAAATAGCTAATTACTATGTTAATTAAATCTATAATTACAATACAAGTTAAACTCATGAACAATTGTATACAAAATTGAAACTCTAAAACATGGCAGTTATTCCATTACAAAAGGAAATATACATGAACAATTTTACAATGAATAGTAAGAAATGATTGTTTACAACAAATTATTACAAAAGATAAAGGCATAAAAAGATACTACATTCCAAAACAAATGCCTCTATTACAATAAAGCTCAAACACTTATCTTTTATTTAACTCAACTCTCAGCCTTCTCTCCAGATTTCTCTCTCATCAGACATCTATTTTAATCTCTCTCTTACACTTAACCATTTCTTAATTCTCTTCTTACTTTCAGCTTTCACCAACACTTAGCCATTTTCAGACCTTAAGAACCCACACTTCTTTACTTAGCCCAAAAATAAATGTTAATAATGGGTTGGCCCAACCATTTTCGTAGGATCAACAGCCCATTCTTACGCCGGATAAACTACTACTAGCGGCCATTCTTAGTTATTTTTAAGTCCAATTGAGTATAGTTTTGGGCCATAGCAGGCCCACATAAGCTCACACACCAAGGCTCCCAACCCACCCACACATGCTCACAGGTATGCACACACTCACACAAACAATGCTCTTAAATTGCGCCCTACACTGACAAACAGCGAGGTGCTGTGTGCTTTAGGTTTTATTCGGCTCGCAGCGCTCAAGGGTTTCCGAGGTGGGACAATATCTAGTACAGCTCTGATGAGAACCTCATCATGAGCCATAACTATCTCATTTTGACCTAATACAGAGAATAAAAGCTCCTACATAACCTTAGAAAGGCTTGGCTCAGAGAGATTCTGAGTTTGCAAAGAAAACATAAACTAAGGGGTAAAAATGCAATTTCACCAATTCGATTTGAAAATAGGGTAACTCAGGGTCCAAACATAGGTCAAAATAACCTAATAAGAAGAAAAGTGGGATGAGATGACTCAATAAGGGCTACATTTAACTCCAAGGAATTAAATGACAGCCTGTAACCCTAAAAATAAATCCACTTCAATTCACGTGGTTCGAGGTAAGGTAAAAATAAAATAAACCCTATAAAATTCATAGAAAAATAATCTCTAGGGTTTAGGGCTTTCAATTTGGCCTTAGGAACCCATTTTGACCTACATTGAGAACCATGCCCAATTAACAACTTAATTTGGGTTTTTACATAAATTGATCGATCAGACAAGGTTTAATCTAGAAATAAAATTCATCATCAGAATCCTTAGGTCCTAATTATTCATGTATAAAAACTTGGGCCTAAGAAGAAACCTTCTTGACCAACTTTACACTTTGGTCCTCATATATTTACTTTTTAGCCCTCAACTTTTGAACCCTCATATTTTGGCCCCTAACTCTCCTTCGTTCTTTGCATTTAGGTCCCTCCTGCAAAACCTGAGCAGCGCCATGCTCCGGCGACCTTGCGCGGAGCATGGCACCGCGCAGGGTGAGGGAGGGGCCCTGGCAAGTCAATGGGGGGTACCTGCGTCGTCAGCCACCGCAGGGACACCCCCCTGAGTGCTGTGACCGCCCATACCGCCCGTGCGAACGCACGGACGGTATGGGTCTCCTTCCTCCGGCGTCCTCCGGCGAGGGAGACACGTCGTCTCCCTCCGTCCTCCTATCTGATTCTGCCCTTATAAATACCCCCGTCGCTCCGCCGTTCTTCCTAGCTCGAATCTGACGGAGACACCCCCTCAATTCCTCCCTTCCCACTCCGACAGACGCCCCCTTGCTCCGGCTGTCTCTCCTCCTCCTCCTCGTCGCCCTGCCGCACTACCAGCAGCAGGGTTACCTTCCCTCGATCTTCCCGCGCCGCGCCGCACCCAGCGGGCGCCTCTCCGGCCCTCTCCTCACCGCCGCCCCTTCCTCTGGGCAATTTCTTCTCCGGCGACAGTCGATACGACTGTCGCCTGCGCCAACCCCTCTTCGTCCAGCTTAGTAGGTAAACTTCTCCTCTTCCTCCCCTCTTTCTTTTCCATACTGAAAGCCCTTAATGTTGCCACCGATTTCCCACCGATCACCCTCACCTTCTCCACCTCCGGCCAAACTCCGGCGAACCGCTCCCATCGCTCCAACACCCCACACGGCTCGCCGACCTGTGCATAACCTCCGCCTCCTCACCCTGATCCTCTTCCGCCCCTCCACTTCCCTCCAAACGCCCTCTGCAGATCCACCGAACACACCCACTTCTCCGCCTGCAGTTTGACCTAGGGCGACCCTTTTTGCTCCACCACGCCCACTGCAGACCCTCCGACCACCTTCGCCGTGCCACGGCGAAGGTTCTCCGCATATCTGATTAGGCCGAGAGGCCGTGCTTCTGTGAACAGGTGTTGCGCCCGCCATCGCCATTGCTGAGCAGCGAAGCTCCTTCGACCTGCTGCTCCAGGCAACACCACGCCCAGGTCAGACTCCCAGGCTTCGCGGGGTAGCTTCGCGAAGTGTCAGGCTGTAGTTCGGGCGAAGCCCTCGCCCGAAGCCCTCGCACGAAGTTCGGCTGCCGCTGCTTCTTCTGCGCAGGCGCTCACATTGGGGTGGAACATTTAGTCCCACCTCGGAAGGCTTCGAAGAGAAGCGCCGATATAAGTTGAAAAAGTGTTGTAGGCTTATCGCCTTAGCACACGGGGTGAGGTCCCTCTCACACCGCTTCACCCGGCCCGTCCGCGAGCTCATCACGCGGATCCGGCCGACCCTACCCGACTTGACTAGCACTCCTCGCCCACCACCGCACGCCGTGGGCCTGGACCCGGGCGCGACTCGTACCCGATTACCCGGTTGCTCTGGGAGAGCCTTCCGAAGAGTGAATACTGAGAGAGAGAGACGCACGGGGGGGGGGGGGATAGAGTAGGTTTTGCCCTCTGACTCTGAACTCTTGAGCGTGCAGGCACAGGTGAAGAAGAAGGAAGCTAAGGGAGACACTGTAGCAACAAGCGGTTTAAGTCGTCTGATTTTCCAATCAGACGACGTCCTGAAGGCAAAGAAGAAGAAGGAAGGCGAGGCAGAGGAAAGAGAGGAACACAGAGGGGCCAAGTGAAGACTCTGCAGAGATCAGAAGACAAAGAAGAAGAAGAAAAGAAGAGAGAAGGAGAAGCCAAGTGAAGAAACAGAAAGCAGAAGAAGAAGAGAAGCAAGAAGCAAGAAGAAAAGAAAAAGAAGAGCACGGGAGGAAGATCTGAAGCAAGAAAAGAAGAAACAAAGAAAATAAAAAGAAGAAAAAGACAGGATCGTCCAACCAAGAAATAAAGGAAGAACAGGAAGAACAAAAGACAAAGAGGAAGAAAGAAGAGAAGAAGAACAAGCCAAACTTTCATCTCTCTCTCTCTTTATTTTTGTAATAAGAATTTGTACCCCTAGAATACGACTTGCTCCCTGAGTTCGACCTCGGGAGAACTTTATTTTCCGAGTAACAAATATTAGTAAACGATGGCAATAACTATCTGTACTACAACGACTTAACAAAAGCTAGTTGTCGCCACCGTTTGCCAAGCTCCTTCAATGCAACATCTCCACGGTCTGATCTTCGAACAACGATCCTTGAAGACTCAGATCACCAATCAGGGTAATGCAAAGCTCAATCAAATGCTTAAGGAATCAAGTTTCCAATTTTACCATCAATTTGATGGTTGGATCGAAAGTGATCCAAAGATTAGAGAAGAAACATGGCACAGTTGCCATGCACAAAACTCATGCTCAGAGGAGGAATTCCAGGTCAAAGGACCTATAGATTATATGATACCCTCAATTGAGGGTCTAAGCAACATCAGGAGATGATTCTGCACAAGTTGAGAAGAAGAAAGGAGGCTTGAAGACTTCTGGAAACTCTAAAAGCTTGACAACTTCTAACTCAAACGTAGAACACTGATTCCAGTGTTGGATCAATTCAAAAGATGAATTAGAGCATAGGAAAATGATTTGTATGAATTCAGAGGATAGAAATCAATTGACCTGGGCAGAAACTTGGATCAAAACTCACCGAAAACACTAAGAATAATATTGGGTTCCATTTGGATCCCAAACTATATAGATCATAGAAACTACCTTAAATCTCAATAAAATTTAATTAAATCAGTTCCAAATGTTTCAAATCAATCTCAGCAACTCCATTCAACCTTCAATATAGTGATTCAACCTCTAAAGCCATGAAATCAAATCAAAGTTGACTCCTTAAGCCTAAAATTTGACTTTGAGATATAAATCATTTCCAATCAAATTAATGATCAAAGTAGACTAATTCTATACAAGGAATCGATTAAGCACATAAAAATTGTGTTTTGAACACTGAAATCATGCATCTGAACTCATCGTCGGATAACTGAAGTGGGTTTATTCGACTGGACAAACAAGAGTTTGTTAAGCTCAAGAATCATGTGTAACCAACTCAAGAACTTCTTCTCTTGCTTCTTGACTTGAAAAGCAGGCTTTAAAAACTCAAGAACAGTGCTTCTCCAACTCCGACGACCTCAGTATAATAGAATCAACTTCAATCCTCCAATATAATCGATGGATTTTAATCCTCAGTCCAAATCATCTATATCTAGAGCTTCATTGGAAGTTTCGAAGGTTAGGGTTCAAGATTAGGTTCGCTGAAGCTTTCCAGAGCATCGGTGAACATCAATTTAGCACGCTGAACTAAAAATCTTCATGAAGCATTAAAAAAAAGACATCATCATGTTCTTGAGGTCACAAAGAACCTCAAGAACACATCAATCGAAGTAATTGATGAAGATTTGAATGATCTAGCCAAGAAGACACAGTAAATCTTATCTTGGGTTCGAGCGAACTCAAGATAAGTCCTCTCACTCAATTGAGTGAGGAGAAATGCTATCTATGAGTAGGCGAAAGTGATTAGGTGGTTAATTAGGTGACTTAACTCTTCTAAGCTTGCCATGGATAGAAAACTTAGAAGTTGAAATGAAAATTAGGCGTTTAGGACATGATGATTAATCGATCAAATTAAGGTCTGGAATAGGGTTCTTATGATGATCTAGCATTAAGATGATCTATCATTGAGATGATGTAGAGCCCCCAATGAGTGTGAATTTAGGTTGGAAACTTCCACCATAGACAAAGGAGGTACTCCGATGAAGGTGTATTGATTTAAGCGAATAGATGATCAATTGAACGTGTGAGAAAGTGGAATGTGATCGTGGAAGAGTGAGGAAGATGATAAGGTGGTTGAAATCAAGAATTGAAGTCCAGCGATGTCAAAATTGACTTCGCCGAAGATGAAGACAATGGAATTTAAGCTAATTGCTACTACTCCTAATCATTACTCGCCTAATTCCTAACTAAGAATTACACCTAAGGGATTAGACTACTTACCTAACGAAGGAGATGAGGGAATCCACCGATGGAAGGCCAGAAACGAGATCGAAATCAAACCTTGGTGAGAAAAGAAACTCCGACTAATTGAAGTAGGATAATCAAAGTTGTGGCACACTCTAACACCAGTGGTAGGGCGAAGGAGAGGAAGAGGGGGTGAGAGAGGCAGCACTAATCGGGGTAGCGCTCGAGAACGGTGGTGAGAAGACACCTAAGCTAGGAAGAAGACCTATGAGCAGTCGCAGTAGAAGGGGGTAGGGGGTCACTAACGGAGATCAGAGGTGATGGGTAGTATTTATGGTGGTGGCGAAGGTAGAGGGGGAGGTTATTGGATGGTTAGGTGATTAGGTGGGTTGTAACCACCGACATCGTCTTCGACGTCGGTGAGCTTACTCACCTAGGTTAAATAGGATTTATGGAAGATCCGAACCGTTGGATGGATTGGTGGATGTGAGCAGAGTAACAATGGTAATGGCAGTGGCTTTTTGTTGTGAGATCGACAATTGTCAAGAGGTATGAAGATCGGAGATTCTCAGCCGTCAAAAGTGAACAAGAAGACCTATACGTAGGGGCATTTTTGCAAATAAAGGAGGAACATATTGAAATAGAAAGGACTCAACTGAAATAAAATCTAAGGGTAGAAATGTAAACATTGAGTTTTAAGGCTTATTTTAATTTATTTCTTTTTCAACCATTTGTATATAATCATAAATAACGTAAATAACATATTTATACCTTGAAATTTTATTTTTACCCTTCTTAGATATATTTATTTAAATGATAATATTAATTAGGTTAATTAAGTACTAGGTCTTTAATTAAATTAAGCTAACTTAAATACTTCATATATTGTTAAATGATTATGAATTGAATCCCAATTATTAATTAAACTTATACTAATATTAATTGAACTTTAATTTTGTATTTTTAACTTATTTTGTAGGCCCTTACTATTTTACCCCTATATAATAATTAATCCTGTATTTGGTGTATTCTTAAGTAATTCGCTAGGGAAATAGCTAATTAGGGTTAATTAGGAGCCATGACAAGTCTCTCATCAAGCACACATGTTATTTTTGCACCCTCAACTCATTTATGTGAATTGTTAAAACATATATTCACTTGTATGATATTTATAAGCTATATCCACTACTACAGAAAGCGCAATTTGCAACTGTTTGTTAGGGACGGTTATTTAACTAATCGTTGCCTAAAGTCTCCTCCCCCTAACCAAACTTAACTCGTGGTAAGATTTAGCGACGATTTTACAAATAATCGTCGCTAATGATTATTCAGGAACGTAAGTTTTTTACGCTCCATACGTGAATTAATTAGGGATTAGCGACAGTGTTTTTGAAAACATCGCCAAATGTCCATGGAAAAATGTGCCTCTCCAAATTTCAATGCCTACGTAAAAACTAAGTTAAATTCAATTAGCGACGGTTATGGGTAAAATCATCTTCAAGTGTGCCCTCATAATGGGATTTAGCAACTGTTTTGGCGACAATTGTAAGAAAACCGTCGCCGAATCTCGAGATATTTTCCGCAGAGCGATTAACCTTCTCTTCTCCTCTCTTCTTCTCTGATCCACACACAACCGTTGACCTCCGCAACCTCGTTGCACCATCAACCTCGCTGCTTCGCCGTCGTCGCCCTACAGCCCCCCTCGTGCTACCCCACCCTCTTCCCCCCCTCATGCCACCCCACAGGCCTCCCCCTCCCCCCTCACAAGCCCCCTCCCCTCCACTTGCCCCCTACTTGTTTGTTTTTTTTAAATTAGATTTATTTATTAGTAAGTTTTTTTATTACATTTTACATCTAATATGATTCTTTTTATGAAATTTGGATGTAATTAAATAGATTTTGTTACTTGTTAGAAATTATTTCATGTTATTCTTAAAATGAAATTTGCCTGTTAGATTAGGTTATTTTTACTCTTTAATTTGAAAGTGGGGTGTGCCCACAATTTAAATCTGTTAATGTTGAATTTATTATGTTACATGTGGGGTGTGCCCACATATTACGCATGATTTATTGTATTTTTACGGGAAATGTGAATATATAATATTATAGATTTGGCTTTGAGTTTACCTTCTAGGTTTAGGGTTTAGGATGTTAGGTTTAAGTTTCTTATTGACGATGGAATTGGATTTTAAGTTTAAAGTGTTGGGTTACGGGTTTTGATTTTAGGGTTTAAAGTGTTAGGTTTAGGGTTTTGAGTATAGATTTTAGGATTTAGCAAATTACATTTTGGGTTTCGATTTAAGTGTTTTGAGTTTAGAGTTTAGGGTTTTTGATTTAGGATTTAGGGTGTTAGGTTTTGAGTTTAGGGTTTACATTTTAGGGTATTCAGTTTAAAGTATAGGGTTATGGATTTAAAGTGTTTGATTTTGGATTTAGGTTTTACGCTTTTGAGTTTAGGGTTGGGTGTTGGGTTTTAGGTTTAGGTTTTAGGGTTTTGAGTTTGAGTTTATCGTTTAGGGTTAGGGTTTAGTGTTTAGGGGTTAAGGTGACAATTTTTGTAGATGAAGTTTGTAATAAAGAAAATAATTTTAAAATAATTTTTTCCATTATTAGTTTTTTATTTTATATCATTTACTCTCAAACACTTGCATAAATTTAAAAGTACTTCATGACAAACAATAAGAATTATAACCCCTAGGTAATAGATTGTAGGAGGGATATAATTATGTCAAAATACTAGCCCGTCGAGACTTATGATCATGTTATACGAACAATGCAGAGTGTGTATATACCTCACTTACATGCACGATGTGTTATCTTTATAACATGCCATAAGTGTCATCATCCTTAGTTCAGAGAAGTTCTAAGCTAAGGGGGGTTCTTAAAGATTTGATTACAACTTAGGTTTACTTATTACATATAAGTAGCATATACATAAATTTCAGAAGCATTTTCTCGCTCTTCTCTGGTATACCAAATAATCTTAACTTCGTTCTTGAAGTGCCCTTTAGTAGGAGTTATTGGGAACGTAGTTAAGGTTAGTCTTGGGGGATATACTGGAGAAGAGCAAAGAGATGCTGCCGAAATTTCTTCACACACTAGTTGCATGTAACAAGTAACATTGTGATAAAATCTTTGGGGATGGGCTATCAAGTGAAAATCTTCTTTTAAATACAAATACCTTCCGTATATTTGCTTCTAACTTGTTGGTTGTTTGTAATAACATTTTAGGTTATCATGGACAAGTCTTGGATTAGTCTGAGGAATTTGGATTACCCTAAGTATAAGAGTGGAGTGATCTCATTCCTGGATTGGGCCTTCCATGAAGATAGGAAACAATACAGACGTGGAGAATTTTTGGAGAAAATATTCTGTTCGCATAGGAAGTGTTTCAATGGATTCGTCCAGGATAAGAACACAATTCTAGAGCATGTGATCTATAATGGTTGGTGATGGTAACACCATCATGGGCCTTAACTAGCCATAATTAGTCAGATTCAATTGGTAAATGCTTATACTTGATCATCTGAGGGTCATGATCCCGCACTGATCTGATTTCGAAAGAAAATAAGAAAACAAGGTTAATTTTGTTGTTTTAATAGCACATCACAAATGCAGATTAACCATGGGGTCACTCAGGGGTTAATTAAATGTCAACTGAGCATAAAAGTCTAAAAAGTGGGTTCACACTGACTAAATCAGGATTTCACGCATTTCGAGGATGAAAATAGTACTAAAAAGCCTAATTGTCACCCCCACATACATTGAAAAGGTTCTGGTTAGGATAAAATTAACCTAAACCTCCTTAAAATCATTAAAAAATATTATAAGTGGTTTAGTACCTTTGGTTTGACCATTTAAACCCATTTTGACCTAGAACAAAGCTGCAGATGGGAATTTGCCTTGATTTGGGATTTTATGCAATTTAACATATCAAATATAGTCAAAACTCAAATCCAAGTTCACCATTAGATTTCTTGGATCCAAATTAGGTTAACACCAAAATTTATGCCCATTTTGACCTAGTTTGCATTTTAGCACTTAAAAACTTTGTTTCTTACATTTGTACATCTTAAGTTTCAAGTTTCTTGCATCCAAGCCTCTAGCTTTGTCGACGTCCTCTCAAAAAGGTCTCTGCCAAATCTGAAGGTGTGAACAGAACCTAACCAATGGTCGACAAGATTCGCGAGCCAATTTGACCCATCAAACCTTCACCAATCTACTCCAAAATTGGTGTGACACCCAATCAGAGCACGGCCATTTTGAAAACCTGTCGTTGTAGTTTGAATAGCGAAGAACTCGGGTTCAACAGATAAAATTTATATCGGAATAGAAATCCCAGGTCGAACTCAGGGAGGCTACGTCGATCAAAATTTGCAATTATATATTTTTTGTGTTTTTGTTTAAAGAGAGGAATAATCACAATGAAATGAAATAACTATAGACAAGAAGAGAGAGAGAGAGAACATCCACTTGAAGTTGCAAAATGTTTGTACAACTACGAAAGCTAGAAAAGATTACACTAGAAAGCAGGAAAAAGGAATGGGAGAGAGAAGTTATCCTCCTTGACGATCGTTTGGAGGACAAGTCGGATGAGATAACGCCTTGAAGACTAGAAATGGAGCAGGAAGAAGGAGGCCGAAGCAGGAGGAACAGGAATGAGGCAGCACATCGTCGTCGTCGTGGGATCCACTTCCGGAATGGGGGTGAAAATTTGATTTTATCTCTTGAGAAGCATCCCGGGTGTGGGACAAGCTTCTCTTGAGATTTGGAGAGGGAGAGAAGAGAAGGAAGGGATGAGAAATTCATGTGGAGGGGGTCTCCTTTTATAGTTGCAAGGAGTGGGGGAATTTTGGACATTTTAATTTGAGAAACATTAATATGGGACCTTTAGTGACGGACTTAAATGTCACTAAAGGTCCATCGCGGGCGATGTGTGCGCGCCCGCTCTTCTTCCCTGCCTTAAACGCTTACGCACGTACACGCCATATCAGCCGTCCGATCAAGAGATCGGACGGCTTAAACCATCCTCACCCGCGTCGCGCACCCGCGTGCGATCATGTGTCAGCACCACACATCTGATCGCGTGAGGGCGCTATCACTCGCTCAGTGCCGCATGATCTTCATCGCACGGCTCCGCTCACTCGCGCGCCCCCTCGCCATCTCTTCAATTTGAGGTGCAGAGGGCTTTAACTCGCGTCTGATTGCTCACATAGCGCGCTCGACCGCTGCGCTATGTGTGATTTTGTGTCGCAGAGAGGATTTTAGCACGCGGATTTGTGGTCATTGGATCGAGATCCAACGATCCAGATCCGCTGCGCTCTTTCACTTGATGAAGATGAAGCAACCGATCTGATTGGATCAAGATCCAACGACTAGGATCGTGCGATAGAAATCCCTTGGAGATGCAGCAACGGTTCGTTGGGGCCGATTGGGCTGTTGGGATGGTGCAACGTGGCACCATCCTGGTCGTCCATCTTCTGAGTGATGTAGATGGTGCCACGGGTATCGGATTGGACCGATTTTCATGCCGTTAGGCTGCGATCGTCGCTCCGAATCCATCCGTGCGATCGGATTTGCCTTCTGAGGTGCTGATTAACACCATCTTGGCCCTTGATCTTTAGGGTTCCTCGATCTCTATCTGGTGCTACGGATGTCCGATTAGGGCGATCTTGGAGTCGTTGAACTCCAATCGTCGCCCTGATCAGATCCGTATGGTTGGATCTTCGATCCGAGGTCCCGATAAAAAGTTGCCCTGTCCTGGACCATAAAAAGGAGATAATTACTGTACAATTTATACAACTTGATCTAGATGCATGATTATGCATGTTATGCACTATTTACATTGTATGATACTAATGTGACACTAAGAACATGCATTAATAAACATTTTTGGTTAATCAGATGTATGCATGATGAGAACCTCATCATGAGCCATAACTAGCTCATTTTGACCTAATACAAAGGATAAAAGCTCCTACATAACTCAAGGAAAGGCTTAACTCATAGAGATTCTGAGTTCGCAAAGAAAACAGAAACTAAGGGGTAAAAATGCAATTTCACCAATCCAATCTGAAAACAGGGTAACTCAGGGTCCAAACATAGGTCAAAGAAACCTAATAAGAGGAAAAGTGGGATGAGATGATTCAATAAGGGCTACAGCAACTCCAAGGAATTAAATGACATCCTGTAACCCTAAAAACAAACCCACTTAAAAACATGAGGTTCAAGGCAGAGAAAAAAATCAACTAAACCCTCTAAAATTCATATAAAAATAATCTCTAGGGTTTAGAACCTTCAATTTGGCCTTAGGAACCCATTTTGACCTACATTGAGAACCATGCCCAATTAACAACTTAATTTGGGTTTTTGAGTAAATTGACCGGTCAAACAAGGTTTAATCTGGAAATAAAATTCACCATCATAATCCTTAGGCCCCAATTAGTCATGTATAAAAACTTGAGCCTAGGAGGAAACCTTCTTGACCAACTTTACACTTTGGTCCTCATTTATTTACTTTTTGGCCCTCAACTTTTGAACCCTAACATTTCTGCCCCTAACTCTCCTTCGTTCTTTGCATTCAGGTCCCTCCTGCCAAAACCTGACCAGCACCATGCTCCGGCGACCTTGCGTGGAGCATGGCGCTGCGCAGGGTAAGGGGGAGGGTCTGGCAAGTAAACCGGGGGTGCCCTACGTCGTTAGCCGTCGCAGGGACACCCCCCTGGTCGCTGCAACCCACCATACCGGCCGTGCGAACGCACGGATGGTATGGGTCTCCATCTCCGGCGTCCTCCGACGAGGGAGATACGTCGTCTCCCTCCGCCCTCCTCTCTGATTCTACCCTATAAGTACCCCCCGTCGCTCCACCGTTCGAGGGAGCTCGGTCCTGACGGAGAAAGACCCCCACTTCCTCTCTTCCCACTCCGACAGGAAGCCCTCCAGCTCCGGCGGCCTCCCCTCTTCCTCCTCGTCGCTCTGCCGCACTACCAGCTGCAGGGTTACTCTCCCTCGCTCCTCCCGCGCCACGCCGCACCCAGCTGGCGCCTCTCCGGCCCTCTCCTCGCCGCCGCCCCTTCCCCTGGGCAGCTTCTCCTGTGACAGTCGATACGACTGTCGCCTGCTCCGGCCCCTCCTCGCCCTGCTAAGTAGGTAGAAGTCCTCCTCTTCCTCCCCTCTTCCTTTTTCTCACTTTACATCTTTACTGTTGCCCCGATCCGACCAATCGCCCTCACCTTCTCCACCTCCGGCCCCTGCTCCGGGGACCCGCTCCCATCACTCCAGCAACCCACACGGCTCGCCGACAACCGCAGAACCTCCGCCTCCTCACCCTGATCAACCTCCGCCCTTCCACTTCCCCCAAATCACCCTCTGCAACTCCACCGAACAAAGCCATCTCCCAACCTGCAATTTGACCTAGGGCGGCCCTTAGGCTCCGCCCCGCCGCCTGCACACCCCCCGACCACCTTCGCCGTACCACGGCGAAGGTCCTCCGCGTTTCTAATTGGGCCGAGAGGCCGTTTCTCTGTGGGCAGGTACCTGCGCTCGCCGCCGCCATTGTTGAAGCGAAGCAGCTTCTTCACCTGCTGCCCTAGGTGCGCCACGCCCAGGTCACGCTCCCAAGCAGTGCGAGGCATCTTCGCGAAGTACCAGGCTGCAGTCGAGTCGAAGCTCTCGCGCGAAGCCCCCGCGCTTCGCCTCGACTGCCGCTGCTTCCTCCGCGCAGGCATCCAAATTGGGGTGGGACATTTAGTCCCACCTCGGAAAGCCACTGAGGCGAACGGGCGCTTAAAGGCAAAAAGTGCCTTAAGCTGTTCGCCTCAGTTCACGAGGTGAGGTCCCCTTCACCCGCCCGACTACCCGGCCTCGTCCGCACGCACGCCTCGCGGACCTGGCCCGACCCGACTTAGCCTGACCTGCACTCCTCGCCCACCACGCACGGCGGTGGGCCTGGACCCGGGCGCGACCCGTACCCGACTACCCGGCAGCTCTGGAAGAGCTTTCGCAAGAGCGGCTTCTGTGAGAGAGAAACGCGGGGGGGGGGAGGGTAGAGTAGGTTTTTGCCCGCTGATGAGAGCTTTGAAGTGTGCAGGCACAGGCGAAGAAGAAGAAGACGAGCGAGGCAGAGAAGAAGGACGACGAAAGCTGAAGGAAGGAGGAGCACTGTAGCAGCGGCGGTTTAAGTCGTCTGATTGGAAAATCAGACGACGCTCTGAAGGCAGAAAAGAGGAAGAAGAACAGGACCGCAAGGGAAAAGAAAAAGAAAGAGATAAGCAGAAACAAGAGCTGAAAGAAGAAGAAGAACATCACCCACTGCTGCAGATAAAGAAGACAGAAAGAAAAAGAAGAAAGAAGGAGAGACGACGCCCTGCAGTAAAAGGACTGCAGAGAAAGAAGGAGAACGAAGAAGCCGTGCCGCTAAGCAAGGGACCGCAAGAAGAAAAGCTTTACAGCTGAGGCAGAAAGAAGAAAGAAGAAATAAGAAGAACAGAAGGAAGAAGAAGAAGACCACCAGGAGATAAACAAAGAAGAAAAACCAAAAGCCAAAGAGAAGAGAAAACAAAGAGGAAGAAAGAAGAAACCAAATTTTTATCTCTCCCTCTCTCTCTCTCTTTATTTTTGTAATATTTTTTTGTAATAAGAATTTGTATCTCTAGAATACAACTTGCTCCCTGAGTTCGACCTCGGGAACTCTTTTATTTCCGAGTAACAAATTGTATTAAACTGGTAATCACTTCTCTATACTATACTACGACGAAATAATAGAACTATAGAGGAAGGTCGTCACCAGTTTTTGGCACCGTTGCCTGGGAGCAACGGCTATTCTAGAGATAATCAAATTCCTGTTTTTACATTGCTAACAATCTCTCCTTTGTTGTGCAGGAAAATACAAGAAAATCGAGAAGACAAGCAACCACACGACAACCACTCCAAGGACAGGTAAAATTCTATCCTCTCAATCCCTAAACTCTAAAGAGGAAGAAAAGAAAAGAACAAGCAATATAGGTCTAACCTGCCTTCTATACTCAGTAAACCATCAAAAGTTGCATGTTTTCAACCCATTATTACTGCACACTATTAAGGGTATTTAAGGGCTAACACATTCTTGCTTGAGCCCTAATTACCCAACAAAGAGCTAACTGGACCAAGTAGAGCCAACCTAGGATCCAACACTAGGGATTTAGAGACACACTCCTTAAGCAAGAATTGAGAAAACCAAATGAAGTGTGCCCAAGCCCTTGTCTGAAAATACCTATTCAAAGAAAAACCCAAAATAATTGGCTCTCTAAACACTTGAACCCTAAAAGACAAGACCCAAAAACTCTCAAAGGAAACAAGAGGTAAAGTTGCCCCCTTGGGTCAACCAACCTTAAATTAGGTCACTCTTTGCACTCAAAGAACTAAAGTTCAAGTGTAACTTTAAGCACCCTAATCTTAACCTGAAATTGGTAGACTTAAGAGGTCAAGATCCCCATTCTGGTCTACCTGGAACCGCAGTGACAAGAGAGGTCGGGTGGGGGAAACCCTGTAACCCGTGGGGACGCTCTACCGTGTAGGGGTCTTTGCGGGACTCTCCCTCTCTGGCTGCCCAGGTAATTCTCGGGTGGACGATCTTTCTGATCAAGGGGTCCATCTGCCCCGCACCTCTATAGTCACCCAACACATTTTTGGGTGTCTTGATTGGGTCCAGCACCTTCTAAACTCATCTCTTCCAACAGTGCATGTACGGTAGGAGGTCCTTAAGACCACCCTTAAGACCTCCTTTAGAAATTCACTCTCGTCAAGGCCAAGCCTCGACGCCCGTGTTTGTGCAGCAACCCCCTCACATTATTCTCTCTTCTGATTCAGAACCAAGTTCTTCTTCTTCCCCCATCATGGCTCAGCCAGTTGAGGAAGAAAACAATCTGGAGCACCAGCTCCAGCGACTCAATGACCTCTTCCAAAACTTCATGCACCCACCACAGCGTCCTATGATGCGGGACCACTACAATCCTGCTGCGGTGGCTATTGAGCCTCGAGTCAGAATCCCGACTGGAGGACCTGATTCCGAATTGAAACCCAACATGATTCATGCTATACCTAAATTCCATGGGCTTAATTCTGAAGATCCCTTCCAGCACATCAAACAGCTAAAGCATTTGGCCCAAACTTTTGGGTCAGATGCGCAAAATCGGGATATTCTTCTCATGAAGATGTTCTCCTTTTCTCTTATGGACAAGGCCGCCCATTGGTATCAAACTCAGACCCGGCCGATCAACACTTGGGAAGAACTTCAATCCGAGTTTTTGAAGAAGTTTTTTCCCGTTGGTCGGACCAACGCCTTGCGCCATCAGATTACGCACTTCACTCAACAATCAGGAGAACCTCTCCATGAGGCATGGGATCGTTTCCAGGATCTCATGAGAAAGTGCCCCCATCACGGAGTTCCTAAATGGGAACAAGTCCAGTCTTTTTACCAGGGACTCCGTGAGGACATCCGTCTTTTCGTCAATGCAACCTGCGGAGGAAATATCATGGGTCAACATGAAGACACCGTGTGGGAGATTCTCGAAAACATGTGCGAGAACTCCATCAACAATGACTCCATGGGATTATTCGACAGGACGAATACCCGCGCATCGACGAATCTTAGGGGAGCACATGAGACGCAGGGCCTGTCCGCATCAGTCGACCTGGAATTAATGGCCAGTCGATTGGACAAGGTCTCAATTATCGAAAAGAAGGTGGACGAGCTGACTCAGCATTTGCAGCGAGCCACCTCTGCGCATAACCCTTTCGCATAGCCTCCTTCTACAAGGGAAACTGTGCAAAACATTCTCCACCGATCTTCCCCTAGGATGGATCCATATCCACCCCCATCTGATTCTCGGATCGGAGGATCACCCGATCCTATCTATACCAGCCCGGAAAATTCCATTCCCCCTTTCCCTGATTCTCTAGAAGTTCCTCAGACCTGCGAGGACCTCAACGCCATCCAGAACGACCCATTCTCCAACACCTACAACCCTGGATGGCGAAACCATCCCAATTTTCAGTGGGCAGGAAATTCCCAAATCCAAAGACCACCTTTTCAGTCCCGCCCACAGCCCTCTCGTCATTACCAGCCGCCTCAGCCTCGGCCCAACCCTACTTATCCATCAGGGCCAAATCAGGATCAAATGTCCCTAATCCTTTAGACTCTAGCTGACATTCAAAGAACGAATGCGACTATTCAAAAACAACATAAGGACGAACTTACAGAGGTTAGGACTCAATTGGCCCAGTTGGCAAATTCTCGCCAGCCAGGCACACTCCCTTCCCAACCCCTTCCTAACCCAAATAACGTGCCGACCCAGAAGCGCGTTATGAACCCAAACCCGGGCCATGCCCATATGATTTATCAGGCCCCCTCTGTTCCTTCACCTGACGGGATAGAGGCCTCCACTTCTTTTGCAGGTTACCAGCAGCAAGCTATCTTACCCAATCCCAACCAAAACCAGGCAGGACTTAATTCCGTAACATCCCGTAGTGGTAAGGAAGCCCAAGACCCACCTCATCCGAACCACTCCAAGCCGGGTATTGATCCCAAGCCTAGGACAGTAATCCAGGACGTCCCCACCCCTATCCCGGATCCACAACCTGGACCTATCCTAGAAGAACCACCTAAGGTCCCGTTTCCCGAGGCCTTGACCAAGGGAAAGAAGACTACCAAACCCGCGGCCCCTGAGGAGGACCTGGTCAAGCTCTTTGAACAGGTCCACATAAACATCCCCTTGATGGATGCAATCCGCCACGTACCAGCTTACGCACGATTTCTAAAGAATATATGTACACCCCAGCGTAAGCCATGAACCAAGGGAGGGAGCCCAATTGTTCTGTCAGAGCAAGCCAGCTCTGTAATCCTCAGTAGACTCCCACCCAAGGCAAAAGATCCTGGTACTCCCCTGATTTCCTGCAAGAATGCACATCACCAATCTTTTAGGTAATGTCTCAAGATCATTCATCACCGAAATCTTGCCGGCGAAGCTTGAAATTTCGAAGCTTGAAAATCGACCTTGATGCAAGTTAAGCTTGCTTGATTTGGCTCTTTGAGGGGTGGAAAAAGCTCTATTTAAACCCCCCAAAGTCCCACGATTTAGGATAGCCAAAATTTGACCGAAAAAACACCTCGACCCCCTCCTCTGTCCAACCGCATCTTCGGCTCCGTCGACTGCCTCCGACCTCCTCCTTCGGTTGTCCAACCATCAAATTGGACGACCCTCCGCCTTCCTCTCTCTCTTCCACATCTCACTGATCAAAGCAAAAGTCCCCTCCACCTTCGACGTCATCGTAGTTCCTCACAGTTGCCTCTGTCTTCCTCACGTCTGGCTGGTCAACGCCAGATGCATCCATCTCTCTCACACCCTCGGTCTCCTCAATCTCTTCCTCTCCCTCTATAGGTTAGATTTAGCACCTTAAGACCTACATTCAACCGTAGTACTGATTGCACAGCAAAAATACACCAGTAAATATGCCATCTTGTGTTATTTCCTAGGATTGCCATTGCATCTTATGTAGCCCTACTTGCATTTGTAAATATACACCTGCATGCATTTATAAAAAGGGGAAGAGAGTGAGAATAATTGGCCATCCAATCCACTTCTATTATTAACATTTTCCTTAAGTGTTGCATTGCAATTTCACCAATTTTCATTTTTATTTTTATTTTCCTTTTTCTTTCGTGCGGCTGCAGGGCATGGTGCGTGCGCCTCTCCTCCTGCCAGCAGCATGGCATGGTGCGCGCGCCTCACCTCGCCTCTTCTCTTGCCAGCAACATGGCGTGAGGCGTGCCCCCCCTCCTTAAAACACCTTGCACTCCCCCTTGCTACGGGCGGCATCCACCTTCAGACTGTTGGTGCTAAAGCACCACGATCATTTGTTTTGATGATAACAAAACACGTGTTATTTAACATTTGCAATTTGAGTCCTAGATTTCAGGTCAATTGCAAATGTGGACGTGTTTAGACGGAGTTCGAGCTCGCATCCAGGACGGATTGGAGGAGCTTGACGGAAAACAGAGAAGGTTCGCGTGGAGCGACAGATTGAAGATAGAAGACAAGAAGAATAGGATAGATTCTTTTTAATCCTTTCATGTACTTTTATCTTTATTTTTCTTGCTCTTTATTTTTCTTAGAAAATTATGTTAAAGAGCCTCAAAGAACCCTAACAGTAGTCCTAGGAACACCGGCACAACCCTAGGATACTTAGGTTTTCTGTAGAATACTTAGAAAACCAATATAGGGTTCAAACAGACTTTCCAGACGTCTAATTCCCAAATCAGACGTCTGATAACGTATTTTAAGACGTCTGACTGTTGTTTCAGACGTCTGATAACTGTTAGGCTGGACATAGTTAGTTCTGTCTGATGAAATCAGACGTCCAGACCTTATACCAGACGTCTTAGAAGACGTCTGATGGATTTGCCAGACGTCCAATTAGTGGACCGTTGGCTGGCTTAGCAGACACTCAAGAATATGACCGTTAGAGCCTTATCAGACGTCCTTAGGCCTTTCCAGACGTCTGATAAATGACCGTTTTGCCTCGGCTGACCCAAAATCTCTTCTCAGAGATTTTCTAGCCGTTGCAACGTTTGGAAATCAATTCCCACAGTAAAAGTAGGTTTCCAGACGTCCAGACATAGTGCCAGACGTCCTGTATGTCGTCTGATGGACTTGCACAAAAACCCTGTTTAGATCTGATTCAAGTCAGGGAGAAACCCGCATAGAATCAGACGTCTGACCTTGAAATCAGACGTCTTAAAGTGGCCTTCCAGACGTCTGATGCCAGAATTAGATGTCTGATAACCCTGTCAAATGCAATCATTGTCCTGATTTCGGCCTGATTCTCTTGGGCTTTGCACCCAACGGCTATGGAAGCTTTTCCAAGCCTTCCAAAACCTTCCTAAGGCCTCTATAAATAGAGGGGAGCCTTTACACACCAAAAAAACAACAAGAGAAACACAAGAAACACTTTGCAATACACTAAGATCAAGTATTTCCACTCTCTTGTGTCCAAGAAGCACTTGCTCTCTAAGCTCAAGCTCCATCATCTTGAGAGCATCATTCCCGTTGCGCACCCGCTCTCCCGGCGTAGATAACGAGAGCGACGTAGCGCCATCGCGTGGCACACGCACCGCGTCATCGTCGACGCACTCCTTGCAAAGGGGAGTTTCCTATTTCCTATAGAAGCTAGGTTTAATTTTGTTGGCTCTATAGGACTGTTGTTTTATTTTATCTTTGTATTTTGGTTGGGTATTCGCTTTGCGAATTCCCGTCTCCTTCGTGGGACAAAATCCTTCTCGTGGAGAGAAGGGGTTGAGGAACGCTACCCTCGTACTTGTAGCGTGGTTGTATTGAGGTTGAATCACCCTCGTTCAAAGTGATTCGGTTAGTGGATTTGATCAACTAGGTTGATCGGAAAATCCTAACTCGAGAGGGTTAGGTGGTGGTTTTCACCCGGTTTGGGTTTCCACCTAAAAATCTTTGTGTACATTGTGCGATTGCTTATTTTTGTGAGATTGCTTTATATTTTTATTTCCGCAATTTTATTACGTCACCCCTCCTGGTAGGGACGAACCTTCAATTGGTATCAGAGCGAGTCTCGCATTTTCGGCGTTACAAACCGGAGAGGATCTAAACATGGAGGGAAGCTGTTCCACAAGTAGGATTTCCGAGGGGCAGTCCACAACCCGTCCGCCGTTCTTCGACGGGAGCAACTACCCCTATTGGAAGTTGCGGATGAAGACGTGGCTTCAAGCCATCGACTTCACAGTGTGGGCCAGGTGCGAGACCCCCTTCGACATCCCAGAGAAACCCGCCAGAGGATACTCGCAGCAGCAGATCCGGGAGCTCTCTCTCAACGCGAAAACAATGAACGCGTTGTATTGCGCGCTCAGCCCGGAGGAGTTTAACAGAATCTCGCAGTGCGCCACCGCATACGAGATTTGGCACACACTCGAGGTAACTCATGAAGGTACCTCTAAGGTAAAAACCTCAAAAATTAATTTACTTTCTCAAGAATTTGAATCTTTTTCAATGAAATCTAACGAGTCTTTAAGTGAGATGAACACTAGGTTCACTCTCATTGTAAATAACTTGAAAGCTTTAGGAAAGACTTTCATCAAGGGGGAGCTTCAAGGGAAGCTTCTTCGTTCCCTTGGACCGGAGTGGGAACAGAAAGTCACCGCCATCGAGGAGGTGAACGAAATGGAGGAGCTCAACATGGAAGATCTCCTAGGCAATCTGATGGCCTACGAGACTAAGTTGAAGCAGAAGAAGAAGGATACACCGGAGCCTAAACCAAAGAAGACTCTCGCCTTCAGAGCCGCGTCGGATAGCGAGGTAAGTTCCGACGACGAAGACTTTAGAATTTTACTTAAAAATTTTTCCAAGTTTTGTAGGGAATTAAAGAAAAAGAAAAAGGAGAAGAAGGAAAGCCCGAGACGTTGCTACCACTGCAACGGGAAAGGGCATCTGCGACTAGAATGCCCTCTTCTCAAAAAGGAGAAAAAGAAGGCGTTCCAAGCCACTTGGGACGATTCAAGCTCGGAGGAAGAAGAAGAAGAAGAAACCGCTTGCTTTGGTTTCATGGCCAGAGGAACCAATAGCGACAGTGAAAGCGGAAGCGACTCCGACGACGAGGTAAATTTTGATTTACAAGAAGCTTTTAATGAATTATTCGAGATCAGTAAATCACTTAAAATAGAAAACAAAAGCATGAAGAAGAACCTTAGTTTTCTTAGAAGTGAAAATGATAGGTTAGAAATAAAGCTTAGGGACCTAGAAAGTAGCTCTAGTCCTAATAACCTGCTTTTAGAAAATAAAAATTTAATCAATGAAAATACTAAATTGATTGAGGAAAATAATAGTCTAAAATTAGAAATTTCAGATTTAAAGACTAAAATGAACATTATAGAAAAAGAAATTGCATGTCTTAGGGAAAATTCTAACAGATTAATCAACAAAGTAGATAAGTTTTATAGCCCTAAGGTTGAGAAAGGATCTCCGTCAAGGAGACCCACTAACAAATCCGGATCCAAGCTCACTTGGATACCAAAGAAAAAATTAGAATCTTGTTTTGTAGGGTTCAGGGATGACTACAACATAAAGGACTGGACCTACAAGCTCAAGGCTGGTCAACTTAAGTTGGGAGAACCAATGAGTAGACCAAGGAGGAGAACAAGAAGACCGACGAGACGGCGAACAAACGACGGACCCGCCGCACGTCGACCACCAGATTGGAGACCGGCGCCAATGCCCGGGCCTCCAAGCTACGGATGGGAGCCCCATCCGATGTGGCATCCACCACCACCATTCGGGCCATTTTATTGGCCATGGTAGGTGAGGTAAAACCCTTTACCCTATCTTTTTATCATAAGCATTTAGATAGGGGGAGTTAAAAAATGATGAGCTAATTGTCAATTTTTAAGGGGGAGATGTAAGGTAGCTAAATTTCCTTTAGAAAGGGGGAGAAAAATAATAGCTATCGCATTGTTACAAAAAGGGGGAGGATATTACCTTTGTTAAAAGAAACTCATAGAAGAGCATGTTTTAAGGGGGAGTTATAGGAAATGTAAAATCAATTAAACCTTTTTGATAATGTCAAAAAGGGGGAGGATTTTTTATGCATTATTATTTACGGTTTTGTCATCATCAAAAAGGGGGAGATTGTTGGTGCTAAAGCACCACGATCATTTGTTTTGATGATAACAAAACACGTGTTATTTAACATTTGCAATTTGAGTCCTAGATTTCAGGTCAATTGCAAATGTGGACGTGTTTAGACGGAGTTCGAGCTCGCATCCAGGACGGATTGGAGGAGCTTGACGGAAAACAGAGAAGGTTCGCGTGGAGCGACAGATTGAAGATAGAAGACAAGAAGAATAGGATAGATTCTTTTTAATCCTTTCATGTACTTTTATCTTTATTTTTCTTGCTCTTTATTTTTCTTAGAAAATTATGTTAAAGAGCCTCAAAGAACCCTAACAGTAGTCCTAGGAACACCGGCACAACCCTAGGATACTTAGGTTTTCTGTAGAATACTTAGAAAACCAATATAGGGTTCAAACAGACTTTCCAGACGTCTAATTCCCAAATCAGACGTCTGATAACGTATTTTAAGACGTCTGACTGTTGTTTCAGACGTCTGATAACTGTTAGGCTGGACATAGTTAGTTCTGTCTGATGAAATCAGACGTCCAGACCTTATACCAGACGTCTTAGAAGACGTCTGATGGATTTGCCAGACGTCCAATTAGTGGACCGTTGGCTGGCTTAGCAGACACTCAAGAATATGACCGTTAGAGCCTTATCAGACGTCCTTAGGCCTTTCCAGACGTCTGATAAATGACCGTTTTGCCTCGGCTGACCCAAAATCTCTTCTCAGAGATTTTCTAGCCGTTGCAACGTTTGGAAATCAATTCCCACAGTAAAAGTAGGTTTCCAGACGTCCAGACATAGTGCCAGACGTCCTGTATGTCGTCTGATGGACTTGCACAAAAACCCTGTTTAGATCTGATTCAAGTCAGGGAGAAACCCGCATAGAATCAGACGTCTGACCTTGAAATCAGACGTCTTAAAGTGGCCTTCCAGACGTCTGATGCCAGAATTAGACGTCTGATAACCCTGTCAAATGCAATCATTGTCCTGATTTCGGCCTGATTCTCTTGGGCTTTGCACCCAACGGCTATGGAAGCTTTTCCAAGCCTTCCAAAACCTTCCTAAGGCCTCTATAAATAGAGGGGAGCCTTTACACACCAAAAAAACAACAAGAGAAACACAAGAAACACTTTGCAATACACTAAGATCAAGTATTTCCACTCTCTTGTGTCCAAGAAGCACTTGCTCTCTAAGCTCAAGCTCCATCATCTTGAGAGCATCATTCCCGTTGCGCACCCGCTCTCCCGGCGTAGATAACGAGAGCGACGTAGCGCCATCGCGTGGCACACGCACCGCGTCATCGTCGACGCACTCCTTGCAAAGGGGAGTTTCCTATTTCCTATAGAAGCTAGGTTTAATTTTGTTGGCTCTATAGGACTGTTGTTTTATTTTATCTTTGTATTTTGGTTGGGTATTCGCTTTGCGAATTCCCGTCTCCTTCGTGGGACAAAATCCTTCTCGTGGAGAGAAGGGGTTGAGGAACGCTACCCTCGTACTTGTAGCGTGGTTGTATTGAGGTTGAATCACCCTCGTTCAAAGTGATTCGGTTAGTGGATTTGATCAACTAGGTTGATCGGAAAATCCTAACTCGAGAGGGTTAGGTGGTGGTTTTCACCCGGTTTGGGTTTCCACCTAAAAATCTTTGTGTACATTGTGCGATTGCTTATTTTTGTGAGATTGCTTTATATTTTTATTTCCGCAATTTTATTACGTCACCCCTCCTGGTAGGGACGAACCTTCAATTGGTATCAGAGCGAGTCTCGCATTTTCGGCGTTACAAACCGGAGAGGATCTAAACATGGAGGGAAGCTGTTCCACAAGTAGGATTTCCGAGGGGCAGTCCACAACCCGTCCGCCGTTCTTCGACGGGAGCAACTACCCCTATTGGAAGTTGCGGATGAAGACGTGGCTTCAAGCCATCGACTTCACAGTGTGGGCCAGGTGCGAGACCCCCTTCGACATCCCAGAGAAACCCGCCAGAGGATACTCGCAGCAGCAGATCCGGGAGCTCTCTCTCAACGCGAAAACAATGAACGCGTTGTATTGCGCGCTCAGCCCGGAGGAGTTTAACAGAATCTCGCAGTGCGCCACCGCATACGAGATTTGGCACACACTCGAGGTAACTCATGAAGGTACCTCTAAGGTAAAAACCTCAAAAATTAATTTACTTTCTCAAGAATTTGAATCTTTTTCAATGAAATCTAACGAGTCTTTAAGTGAGATGAACACTAGGTTCACTCTCATTGTAAATAACTTGAAAGCTTTAGGAAAGACTTTCATCAAGGGGGAGCTTCAAGGGAAGCTTCTTCGTTCCCTTGGACCGGAGTGGGAACAGAAAGTCACCGCCATCGAGGAGGTGAACGAAATGGAGGAGCTCAACATGGAAGATCTCCTAGGCAATCTGATGGCCTACGAGACTAAGTTGAAGCAGAAGAAGAAGGATACACCGGAGCCTAAACCAAAGAAGACTCTCGCCTTCAGAGCCGCGTCGGATAGCGAGGTAAGTTCCGACGACGAAGACTTTAGAATTTTACTTAAAAATTTTTCCAAGTTTTGTAGGGAATTAAAGAAAAAGAAAAAGGAGAAGAAGGAAAGCCCGAGACGTTGCTACCACTGCAACGGGAAAGGGCATCTGCGACTAGAATGCCCTCTTCTCAAAAAGGAGAAAAAGAAGGCGTTCCAAGCCACTTGGGACGATTCAAGCTCGGAGGAAGAAGAAGAAGAAGAAACCGCTTGCTTTGGTTTCATGGCCAGAGGAACCAATAGCGACAGTGAAAGCGGAAGCGACTCCGACGACGAGGTAAATTTTGATTTACAAGAAGCTTTTAATGAATTATTCGAGATCAGTAAATCACTTAAAATAGAAAACAAAAGCATGAAGAAGAACCTTAGTTTTCTTAGAAGTGAAAATGATAGGTTAGAAATAAAGCTTAGGGACCTAGAAAGTAGCTCTAGTCCTAATAACCTGCTTTTAGAAAATAAAAATTTAATCAATGAAAATACTAAATTGATTGAGGAAAATAATAGTCTAAAATTAGAAATTTCAGATTTAAAGACTAAAATGAACATTATAGAAAAAGAAATTGCATGTCTTAGGGAAAATTCTAACAGATTAATCAACAAAGTAGATAAGTTTTATAGCCCTAAGGTTGAGAAAGGATCTCCGTCAAGGAGACCCACTAACAAATCCGGATCCAAGCTCACTTGGATACCAAAGAAAAAATTAGAATCTTGTTTTGTAGGGTTCAGGGATGACTACAACATAAAGGACTGGACCTACAAGCTCAAGGCTGGTCAACTTAAGTTGGGAGAACCAATGAGTAGACCAAGGAGGAGAACAAGAAGACCGACGAGACGGCGAACAAACGACGGACCCGCCGCACGTCGACCACCAGATTGGAGACCGGCGCCAATGCCCGGGCCTCCAAGCTACGGATGGGAGCCCCATCCGATGTGGCATCCACCACCACCATTCGGGCCATTTTATTGGCCATGGTAGGTGAGGTAAAACCCTTTACCCTATCTTTTTATCATAAGCATTTAGATAGGGGGAGTTAAAAAATGATGAGCTAATTGTCAATTTTTAAGGGGGAGATGTAAGGTAGCTAAATTTCCTTTAGAAAGGGGGAGAAAAATAATAGCTATCGCATTGTTACAAAAAGGGGGAGGATATTACCTTTGTTAAAAGAAACTCATAGAAGAGCATGTTTTAAGGGGGAGTTATAGGAAATGTAAAATCAATTAAACCTTTTTGATAATGTCAAAAAGGGGGAGGATTTTTTATGCATTATTATTTACGGTTTTGTCATCATCAAAAAGGGGGAGATTGTTGGTGCTAAAGCACCACGATCATTTGTTTTGATGATAACAAAACACGTGTTATTTAACATTTGCAATTTGAGTCCTAGATTTCAGGTCAATTGCAAATGTGGACGTGTTTAGACGGAGTTCGAGCTCGCATCCAGGACGGATTGGAGGAGCTTGACGGAAAACAGAGAAGGTTCGCGTGGAGCGACAGATTGAAGATAGAAGACAAGAAGAATAGGATAGATTCTTTTTAATCCTTTCATGTACTTTTATCTTTATTTTTCTTGCTCTTTATTTTTCTTAGAAAATTATGTTAAAGAGCCTCAAAGAACCCTAACAGTAGTCCTAGGAACACCGGCACAACCCTAGGATACTTAGGTTTTCTGTAGAATACTTAGAAAACCAATATAGGGTTCAAACAGACTTTCCAGACGTCTAATTCCCAAATCAGACGTCTGATAACGTATTTTAAGACGTCTGACTGTTGTTTCAGACGTCTGATAACTGTTAGGCTGGACATAGTTAGTTCTGTCTGATGAAATCAGACGTCCAGACCTTATACCAGACGTCTTAGAAGACGTCTGATGGATTTGCCAGACGTCCAATTAGTGGACCGTTGGCTGGCTTAGCAGACACTCAAGAATATGACCGTTAGAGCCTTATCAGACGTCCTTAGGCCTTTCCAGACGTCTGATAAATGACCGTTTTGCCTCGGCTGACCCAAAATCTCTTCTCAGAGATTTTCTAGCCGTTGCAACGTTTGGAAATCAATTCCCACAGTAAAAGTAGGTTTCCAGACGTCCAGACATAGTGCCAGACGTCCTGTATGTCGTCTGATGGACTTGCACAAAAACCCTGTTTAGATCTGATTCAAGTCAGGGAGAAACCCGCATAGAATCAGACGTCTGACCTTGAAATCAGACGTCTTAAAGTGGCCTTCCAGACGTCTGATGCCAGAATTAGACGTCTGATAACCCTGTCAAATGCAATCATTGTCCTGATTTCGGCCTGATTCTCTTGGGCTTTGCACCCAACGGCTATGGAAGCTTTTCCAAGCCTTCCAAAACCTTCCTAAGGCCTCTATAAATAGAGGGGAGCCTTTACACACCAAAAAAACAACAAGAGAAACACAAGAAACACTTTGCAATACACTAAGATCAAGTATTTCCACTCTCTTGTGTCCAAGAAGCACTTGCTCTCTAAGCTCAAGCTCCATCATCTTGAGAGCATCATTCCCGTTGCGCACCCGCTCTCCCGGCGTAGATAACGAGAGCGACGTAGCGCCATCGCGTGGCACACGCACCGCGTCATCGTCGACGCACTCCTTGCAAAGGGGAGTTTCCTATTTCCTATAGAAGCTAGGTTTAATTTTGTTGGCTCTATAGGACTGTTGTTTTATTTTATCTTTGTATTTTGGTTGGGTATTCGCTTTGCGAATTCCCGTCTCCTTCGTGGGACAAAATCCTTCTCGTGGAGAGAAGGGGTTGAGGAACGCTACCCTCGTACTTGTAGCGTGGTTGTATTGAGGTTGAATCACCCTCGTTCAAAGTGATTCGGTTAGTGGATTTGATCAACTAGGTTGATCGGAAAATCCTAACTCGAGAGGGTTAGGTGGTGGTTTTCACCCGGTTTGGGTTTCCACCTAAAAATCTTTGTGTACATTGTGCGATTGCTTATTTTTGTGAGATTGCTTTATATTTTTATTTCCGCAATTTTATTACGTCACCCCTCCTGGTAGGGACGAACCTTCAATTGGTATCAGAGCGAGTCTCGCATTTTCGGCGTTACAAACCGGAGAGGATCTAAACATGGAGGGAAGCTGTTCCACAAGTAGGATTTCCGAGGGGCAGTCCACAACCCGTCCGCCGTTCTTCGACGGGAGCAACTACCCCTATTGGAAGTTGCGGATGAAGACGTGGCTTCAAGCCATCGACTTCACAGTGTGGGCCAGGTGCGAGACCCCCTTCGACATCCCAGAGAAACCCGCCAGAGGATACTCGCAGCAGCAGATCCGGGAGCTCTCTCTCAACGCGAAAACAATGAACGCGTTGTATTGCGCGCTCAGCCCGGAGGAGTTTAACAGAATCTCGCAGTGCGCCACCGCATACGAGATTTGGCACACACTCGAGGTAACTCATGAAGGTACCTCTAAGGTAAAAACCTCAAAAATTAATTTACTTTCTCAAGAATTTGAATCTTTTTCAATGAAATCTAACGAGTCTTTAAGTGAGATGAACACTAGGTTCACTCTCATTGTAAATAACTTGAAAGCTTTAGGAAAGACTTTCATCAAGGGGGAGCTTCAAGGGAAGCTTCTTCGTTCCCTTGGACCGGAGTGGGAACAGAAAGTCACCGCCATCGAGGAGGTGAACGAAATGGAGGAGCTCAACATGGAAGATCTCCTAGGCAATCTGATGGCCTACGAGACTAAGTTGAAGCAGAAGAAGAAGGATACACCGGAGCCTAAACCAAAGAAGACTCTCGCCTTCAGAGCCGCGTCGGATAGCGAGGTAAGTTCCGACGACGAAGACTTTAGAATTTTACTTAAAAATTTTTCCAAGTTTTGTAGGGAATTAAAGAAAAAGAAAAAGGAGAAGAAGGAAAGCCCGAGACGTTGCTACCACTGCAACGGGAAAGGGCATCTGCGACTAGAATGCCCTCTTCTCAAAAAGGAGAAAAAGAAGGCGTTCCAAGCCACTTGGGACGATTCAAGCTCGGAGGAAGAAGAAGAAGAAGAAACCGCTTGCTTTGGTTTCATGGCCAGAGGAACCAATAGCGACAGTGAAAGCGGAAGCGACTCCGACGACGAGGTAAATTTTGATTTACAAGAAGCTTTTAATGAATTATTCGAGATCAGTAAATCACTTAAAATAGAAAACAAAAGCATGAAGAAGAACCTTAGTTTTCTTAGAAGTGAAAATGATAGGTTAGAAATAAAGCTTAGGGACCTAGAAAGTAGCTCTAGTCCTAATAACCTGCTTTTAGAAAATAAAAATTTAATCAATGAAAATACTAAATTGATTGAGGAAAATAATAGTCTAAAATTAGAAATTTCAGATTTAAAGACTAAAATGAACATTATAGAAAAAGAAATTGCATGTCTTAGGGAAAATTCTAACAGATTAATCAACAAAGTAGATAAGTTTTATAGCCCTAAGGTTGAGAAAGGATCTCCGTCAAGGAGACCCACTAACAAATCCGGATCCAAGCTCACTTGGATACCAAAGAAAAAATTAGAATCTTGTTTTGTAGGGTTCAGGGATGACTACAACATAAAGGACTGGACCTACAAGCTCAAGGCTGGTCAACTTAAGTTGGGAGAACCAATGAGTAGACCAAGGAGGAGAACAAGAAGACCGACGAGACGGCGAACAAACGACGGACCCGCCGCACGTCGACCACCAGATTGGAGACCGGCGCCAATGCCCGGGCCTCCAAGCTACGGATGGGAGCCCCATCCGATGTGGCATCCACCACCACCATTCGGGCCATTTTATTGGCCATGGTAGGTGAGGTAAAACCCTTTACCCTATCTTTTTATCATAAGCATTTAGATAGGGGGAGTTAAAAAATGATGAGCTAATTGTCAATTTTTAAGGGGGAGATGTAAGGTAGCTAAATTTCCTTTAGAAAGGGGGAGAAAAATAATAGCTATCGCATTGTTACAAAAAGGGGGAGGATATTACCTTTGTTAAAAGAAACTCATAGAAGAGCATGTTTTAAGGGGGAGTTATAGGAAATGTAAAATCAATTAAACCTTTTTGATAATGTCAAAAAGGGGGAGGATTTTTTATGCATTATTATTTACGGTTTTGTCATCATCAAAAAGGGGGAGATTGTTGGTGCTAAAGCACCACGATCATTTGTTTTGATGATAACAAAACACGTGTTATTTAACATTTGCAATTTGAGTCCTAGATTTCAGGTCAATTGCAAATGTGGACGTGTTTAGACGGAGTTCGAGCTCGCATCCAGGACGGATTGGAGGAGCTTGACGGAAAACAGAGAAGGTTCGCGTGGAGCGACAGATTGAAGATAGAAGACAAGAAGAATAGGATAGATTCTTTTTAATCCTTTCATGTACTTTTATCTTTATTTTTCTTGCTCTTTATTTTTCTTAGAAAATTATGTTAAAGAGCCTCAAAGAACCCTAACAGTAGTCCTAGGAACACCGGCACAACCCTAGGATACTTAGGTTTTCTGTAGAATACTTAGAAAACCAATATAGGGTTCAAACAGACTTTCCAGACGTCTAATTCCCAAATCAGACGTCTGATAACGTATTTTAAGACGTCTGACTGTTGTTTCAGACGTCTGATAACTGTTAGGCTGGACATAGTTAGTTCTGTCTGATGAAATCAGACGTCCAGACCTTATACCAGACGTCTTAGAAGACGTCTGATGGATTTGCCAGACGTCCAATTAGTGGACCGTTGGCTGGCTTAGCAGACACTCAAGAATATGACCGTTAGAGCCTTATCAGACGTCCTTAGGCCTTTCCAGACGTCTGATAAATGACCGTTTTGCCTCGGCTGACCCAAAATCTCTTCTCAGAGATTTTCTAGCCGTTGCAACGTTTGGAAATCAATTCCCACAGTAAAAGTAGGTTTCCAGACGTCCAGACATAGTGCCAGACGTCCTGTATGTCGTCTGATGGACTTGCACAAAAACCCTGTTTAGATCTGATTCAAGTCAGGGAGAAACCCGCATAGAATCAGACGTCTGACCTTGAAATCAGACGTCTTAAAGTGGCCTTCCAGACGTCTGATGCCAGAATTAGACGTCTGATAACCCTGTCAAATGCAATCATTGTCCTGATTTCGGCCTGATTCTCTTGGGCTTTGCACCCAACGGCTATGGAAGCTTTTCCAAGCCTTCCAAAACCTTCCTAAGGCCTCTATAAATAGAGGGGAGCCTTTACACACCAAAAAAACAACAAGAGAAACACAAGAAACACTTTGCAATACACTAAGATCAAGTATTTCCACTCTCTTGTGTCCAAGAAGCACTTGCTCTCTAAGCTCAAGCTCCATCATCTTGAGAGCATCATTCCCGTTGCGCACCCGCTCTCCCGGCGTAGATAACGAGAGCGACGTAGCGCCATCGCGTGGCACACGCACCGCGTCATCGTCGACGCACTCCTTGCAAAGGGGAGTTTCCTATTTCCTATAGAAGCTAGGTTTAATTTTGTTGGCTCTATAGGACTGTTGTTTTATTTTATCTTTGTATTTTGGTTGGGTATTCGCTTTGCGAATTCCCGTCTCCTTCGTGGGACAAAATCCTTCTCGTGGAGAGAAGGGGTTGAGGAACGCTACCCTCGTACTTGTAGCGTGGTTGTATTGAGGTTGAATCACCCTCGTTCAAAGTGATTCGGTTAGTGGATTTGATCAACTAGGTTGATCGGAAAATCCTAACTCGAGAGGGTTAGGTGGTGGTTTTCACCCGGTTTGGGTTTCCACCTAAAAATCTTTGTGTACATTGTGCGATTGCTTATTTTTGTGAGATTGCTTTATATTTTTATTTCCGCAATTTTATTACGTCACCCCTCCTGGTAGGGACGAACCTTCAATTGGTATCAGAGCGAGTCTCGCATTTTCGGCGTTACAAACCGGAGAGGATCTAAACATGGAGGGAAGCTGTTCCACAAGTAGGATTTCCGAGGGGCAGTCCACAACCCGTCCGCCGTTCTTCGACGGGAGCAACTACCCCTATTGGAAGTTGCGGATGAAGACGTGGCTTCAAGCCATCGACTTCACAGTGTGGGCCAGGTGCGAGACCCCCTTCGACATCCCAGAGAAACCCGCCAGAGGATACTCGCAGCAGCAGATCCGGGAGCTCTCTCTCAACGCGAAAACAATGAACGCGTTGTATTGCGCGCTCAGCCCGGAGGAGTTTAACAGAATCTCGCAGTGCGCCACCGCATACGAGATTTGGCACACACTCGAGGTAACTCATGAAGGTACCTCTAAGGTAAAAACCTCAAAAATTAATTTACTTTCTCAAGAATTTGAATCTTTTTCAATGAAATCTAACGAGTCTTTAAGTGAGATGAACACTAGGTTCACTCTCATTGTAAATAACTTGAAAGCTTTAGGAAAGACTTTCATCAAGGGGGAGCTTCAAGGGAAGCTTCTTCGTTCCCTTGGACCGGAGTGGGAACAGAAAGTCACCGCCATCGAGGAGGTGAACGAAATGGAGGAGCTCAACATGGAAGATCTCCTAGGCAATCTGATGGCCTACGAGACTAAGTTGAAGCAGAAGAAGAAGGATACACCGGAGCCTAAACCAAAGAAGACTCTCGCCTTCAGAGCCGCGTCGGATAGCGAGGTAAGTTCCGACGACGAAGACTTTAGAATTTTACTTAAAAATTTTTCCAAGTTTTGTAGGGAATTAAAGAAAAAGAAAAAGGAGAAGAAGGAAAGCCCGAGACGTTGCTACCACTGCAACGGGAAAGGGCATCTGCGACTAGAATGCCCTCTTCTCAAAAAGGAGAAAAAGAAGGCGTTCCAAGCCACTTGGGACGATTCAAGCTCGGAGGAAGAAGAAGAAGAAGAAACCGCTTGCTTTGGTTTCATGGCCAGAGGAACCAATAGCGACAGTGAAAGCGGAAGCGACTCCGACGACGAGGTAAATTTTGATTTACAAGAAGCTTTTAATGAATTATTCGAGATCAGTAAATCACTTAAAATAGAAAACAAAAGCATGAAGAAGAACCTTAGTTTTCTTAGAAGTGAAAATGATAGGTTAGAAATAAAGCTTAGGGACCTAGAAAGTAGCTCTAGTCCTAATAACCTGCTTTTAGAAAATAAAAATTTAATCAATGAAAATACTAAATTGATTGAGGAAAATAATAGTCTAAAATTAGAAATTTCAGATTTAAAGACTAAAATGAACATTATAGAAAAAGAAATTGCATGTCTTAGGGAAAATTCTAACAGATTAATCAACAAAGTAGATAAGTTTTATAGCCCTAAGGTTGAGAAAGGATCTCCGTCAAGGAGACCCACTAACAAATCCGGATCCAAGCTCACTTGGATACCAAAGAAAAAATTAGAATCTTGTTTTGTAGGGTTCAGGGATGACTACAACATAAAGGACTGGACCTACAAGCTCAAGGCTGGTCAACTTAAGTTGGGAGAACCAATGAGTAGACCAAGGAGGAGAACAAGAAGACCGACGAGACGGCGAACAAACGACGGACCCGCCGCACGTCGACCACCAGATTGGAGACCGGCGCCAATGCCCGGGCCTCCAAGCTACGGATGGGAGCCCCATCCGATGTGGCATCCACCACCACCATTCGGGCCATTTTATTGGCCATGGTAGGTGAGGTAAAACCCTTTACCCTATCTTTTTATCATAAGCATTTAGATAGGGGGAGTTAAAAAATGATGAGCTAATTGTCAATTTTTAAGGGGGAGATGTAAGGTAGCTAAATTTCCTTTAGAAAGGGGGAGAAAAATAATAGCTATCGCATTGTTACAAAAAGGGGGAGGATATTACCTTTGTTAAAAGAAACTCATAGAAGAGCATGTTTTAAGGGGGAGTTATAGGAAATGTAAAATCAATTAAACCTTTTTGATAATGTCAAAAAGGGGGAGGATTTTTTATGCATTATTATTTACGGTTTTGTCATCATCAAAAAGGGGGAGATTGTTGGTGCTAAAGCACCACGATCATTTGTTTTGATGATAACAAAACACGTGTTATTTAACATTTGCAATTTGAGTCCTAGATTTCAGGTCAATTGCAAATGTGGACGTGTTTAGACGGAGTTCGAGCTCGCATCCAGGACGGATTGGAGGAGCTTGACGGAAAACAGAGAAGGTTCGCGTGGAGCGACAGATTGAAGATAGAAGACAAGAAGAATAGGATAGATTCTTTTTAATCCTTTCATGTACTTTTATCTTTATTTTTCTTGCTCTTTATTTTTCTTAGAAAATTATGTTAAAGAGCCTCAAAGAACCCTAACAGTAGTCCTAGGAACACCGGCACAACCCTAGGATACTTAGGTTTTCTGTAGAATACTTAGAAAACCAATATAGGGTTCAAACAGACTTTCCAGACGTCTAATTCCCAAATCAGACGTCTGATAACGTATTTTAAGACGTCTGACTGTTGTTTCAGACGTCTGATAACTGTTAGGCTGGACATAGTTAGTTCTGTCTGATGAAATCAGACGTCCAGACCTTATACCAGACGTCTTAGAAGACGTCTGATGGATTTGCCAGACGTCCAATTAGTGGACCGTTGGCTGGCTTAGCAGACACTCAAGAATATGACCGTTAGAGCCTTATCAGACGTCCTTAGGCCTTTCCAGACGTCTGATAAATGACCGTTTTGCCTCGGCTGACCCAAAATCTCTTCTCAGAGATTTTCTAGCCGTTGCAACGTTTGGAAATCAATTCCCACAGTAAAAGTAGGTTTCCAGACGTCCAGACATAGTGCCAGACGTCCTGTATGTCGTCTGATGGACTTGCACAAAAACCCTGTTTAGATCTGATTCAAGTCAGGGAGAAACCCGCATAGAATCAGACGTCTGACCTTGAAATCAGACGTCTTAAAGTGGCCTTCCAGACGTCTGATGCCAGAATTAGACGTCTGATAACCCTGTCAAATGCAATCATTGTCCTGATTTCGGCCTGATTCTCTTGGGCTTTGCACCCAACGGCTATGGAAGCTTTTCCAAGCCTTCCAAAACCTTCCTAAGGCCTCTATAAATAGAGGGGAGCCTTTACACACCAAAAAAACAACAAGAGAAACACAAGAAACACTTTGCAATACACTAAGATCAAGTATTTCCACTCTCTTGTGTCCAAGAAGCACTTGCTCTCTAAGCTCAAGCTCCATCATCTTGAGAGCATCATTCCCGTTGCGCACCCGCTCTCCCGGCGTAGATAACGAGAGCGACGTAGCGCCATCGCGTGGCACACGCACCGCGTCATCGTCGACGCACTCCTTGCAAAGGGGAGTTTCCTATTTCCTATAGAAGCTAGGTTTAATTTTGTTGGCTCTATAGGACTGTTGTTTTATTTTATCTTTGTATTTTGGTTGGGTATTCGCTTTGCGAATTCCCGTCTCCTTCGTGGGACAAAATCCTTCTCGTGGAGAGAAGGGGTTGAGGAACGCTACCCTCGTACTTGTAGCGTGGTTGTATTGAGGTTGAATCACCCTCGTTCAAAGTGATTCGGTTAGTGGATTTGATCAACTAGGTTGATCGGAAAATCCTAACTCGAGAGGGTTAGGTGGTGGTTTTCACCCGGTTTGGGTTTCCACCTAAAAATCTTTGTGTACATTGTGCGATTGCTTATTTTTGTGAGATTGCTTTATATTTTTATTTCCGCAATTTTATTACGTCACCCCTCCTGGTAGGGACGAACCTTCAATTGGTATCAGAGCGAGTCTCGCATTTTCGGCGTTACAAACCGGAGAGGATCTAAACATGGAGGGAAGCTGTTCCACAAGTAGGATTTCCGAGGGGCAGTCCACAACCCGTCCGCCGTTCTTCGACGGGAGCAACTACCCCTATTGGAAGTTGCGGATGAAGACGTGGCTTCAAGCCATCGACTTCACAGTGTGGGCCAGGTGCGAGACCCCCTTCGACATCCCAGAGAAACCCGCCAGAGGATACTCGCAGCAGCAGATCCGGGAGCTCTCTCTCAACGCGAAAACAATGAACGCGTTGTATTGCGCGCTCAGCCCGGAGGAGTTTAACAGAATCTCGCAGTGCGCCACCGCATACGAGATTTGGCACACACTCGAGGTAACTCATGAAGGTACCTCTAAGGTAAAAACCTCAAAAATTAATTTACTTTCTCAAGAATTTGAATCTTTTTCAATGAAATCTAACGAGTCTTTAAGTGAGATGAACACTAGGTTCACTCTCATTGTAAATAACTTGAAAGCTTTAGGAAAGACTTTCATCAAGGGGGAGCTTCAAGGGAAGCTTCTTCGTTCCCTTGGACCGGAGTGGGAACAGAAAGTCACCGCCATCGAGGAGGTGAACGAAATGGAGGAGCTCAACATGGAAGATCTCCTAGGCAATCTGATGGCCTACGAGACTAAGTTGAAGCAGAAGAAGAAGGATACACCGGAGCCTAAACCAAAGAAGACTCTCGCCTTCAGAGCCGCGTCGGATAGCGAGGTAAGTTCCGACGACGAAGACTTTAGAATTTTACTTAAAAATTTTTCCAAGTTTTGTAGGGAATTAAAGAAAAAGAAAAAGGAGAAGAAGGAAAGCCCGAGACGTTGCTACCACTGCAACGGGAAAGGGCATCTGCGACTAGAATGCCCTCTTCTCAAAAAGGAGAAAAAGAAGGCGTTCCAAGCCACTTGGGACGATTCAAGCTCGGAGGAAGAAGAAGAAGAAGAAACCGCTTGCTTTGGTTTCATGGCCAGAGGAACCAATAGCGACAGTGAAAGCGGAAGCGACTCCGACGACGAGGTAAATTTTGATTTACAAGAAGCTTTTAATGAATTATTCGAGATCAGTAAATCACTTAAAATAGAAAACAAAAGTATGAAGAAGAACCTTAGTTTTCTTAGAAGTGAAAATGATAGGTTAGAAATAAAGCTTAGGGACCTAGAAAGTAGCTCTAGTCCTAATAACCTGCTTTTAGAAAATAAAAATTTAATCAATGAAAATACTAAATTGATTGAGGAAAATAATAGTCTAAAATTAGAAATTTCAGATTTAAAGACTAAAATGAACATTATAGAAAAAGAAATTGCATGTCTTAGGGAAAATTCTAACAGATTAATCAACAAAGTAGATAAGTTTTATAGCCCTAAGGTTGAGAAAGGATCTCCGTCAAGGAGACCCACTAACAAATCCGGATCCAAGCTCACTTGGATACCAAAGAAAAAATTAGAATCTTGTTTTGTAGGGTTCAGGGATGACTACAACATAAAGGACTGGACCTACAAGCTCAAGGCTGGTCAACTTAAGTTGGGAGAACCAATGAGTAGACCAAGGAGGAGAACAAGAAGACCGACGAGACGGCGAACAAACGACGGACCCGCCGCACGTCGACCACCAGATTGGAGACCGGCGCCAATGCCCGGGCCTCCAAGCTACGGATGGGAGCCCCATCCGATGTGGCATCCACCACCACCATTCGGGCCATTTTATTGGCCATGGTAGGTGAGGTAAAACCCTTTACCCTATCTTTTTATCATAAGCATTTAGATAGGGGGAGTTAAAAAATGATGAGCTAATTGTCAATTTTTAAGGGGGAGATGTAAGGTAGCTAAATTTCCTTTAGAAAGGGGGAGAAAAATAATAGCTATCGCATTGTTACAAAAAGGGGGAGGATATTACCTTTGTTAAAAGAAACTCATAGAAGAGCATGTTTTAAGGGGGAGTTATAGGAAATGTAAAATCAATTAAACCTTTTTGATAATGTCAAAAAGGGGGAGGATTTTTTATGCATTATTATTTACGGTTTTGTCATCATCAAAAAGGGGGAGATTGTTGGTGCTAAAGCACCACGATCATTTGTTTTGATGATAACAAAACACGTGTTATTTAACATTTGCAATTTGAGTCCTAGATTTCAGGTCAATTGCAAATGTGGACGTGTTTAGACGGAGTTCGAGCTCGCATCCAGGACGGATTGGAGGAGCTTGACGGAAAACAGAGAAGGTTCGCGTGGAGCGACAGATTGAAGATAGAAGACAAGAAGAATAGGATAGATTCTTTTTAATCCTTTCATGTACTTTTATCTTTATTTTTCTTGCTCTTTATTTTTCTTAGAAAATTATGTTAAAGAGCCTCAAAGAACCCTAACAGTAGTCCTAGGAACACCGGCACAACCCTAGGATACTTAGGTTTTCTGTAGAATACTTAGAAAACCAATATAGGGTTCAAACAGACTTTCCAGACGTCTAATTCCCAAATCAGACGTCTGATAACGTATTTTAAGACGTCTGACTGTTGTTTCAGACGTCTGATAACTGTTAGGCTGGACATAGTTAGTTCTGTCTGATGAAATCAGACGTCCAGACCTTATACCAGACGTCTTAGAAGACGTCTGATGGATTTGCCAGACGTCCAATTAGTGGACCGTTGGCTGGCTTAGCAGACACTCAAGAATATGACCGTTAGAGCCTTATCAGACGTCCTTAGGCCTTTCCAGACGTCTGATAAATGACCGTTTTGCCTCGGCTGACCCAAAATCTCTTCTCAGAGATTTTCTAGCCGTTGCAACGTTTGGAAATCAATTCCCACAGTAAAAGTAGGTTTCCAGACGTCCAGACATAGTGCCAGACGTCCTGTATGTCGTCTGATGGACTTGCACAAAAACCCTGTTTAGATCTGATTCAAGTCAGGGAGAAACCCGCATAGAATCAGACGTCTGACCTTGAAATCAGACGTCTTAAAGTGGCCTTCCAGACGTCTGATGCCAGAATTAGACGTCTGATAACCCTGTCAAATGCAATCATTGTCCTGATTTCGGCCTGATTCTCTTGGGCTTTGCACCCAACGGCTATGGAAGCTTTTCCAAGCCTTCCAAAACCTTCCTAAGGCCTCTATAAATAGAGGGGAGCCTTTACACACCAAAAAAACAACAAGAGAAACACAAGAAACACTTTGCAATACACTAAGATCAAGTATTTCCACTCTCTTGTGTCCAAGAAGCACTTGCTCTCTAAGCTCAAGCTCCATCATCTTGAGAGCATCATTCCCGTTGCGCACCCGCTCTCCCGGCGTAGATAACGAGAGCGACGTAGCGCCATCGCGTGGCACACGCACCACGTCATCGTCGACGCACTCCTTGCAAAGGGGAGTTTCCTATTTCCTATAGAAGCTAGGTTTAATTTTGTTGGCTCTATAGGACTGTTGTTTTATTTTATCTTTGTATTTTGGTTGGGTATTCGCTTTGCGAATTCCCGTCTCCTTCGTGGGACAAAATCCTTCTCGTGGAGAGAAGGGGTTGAGGAACGCTACCCTCGTACTTGTAGCGTGGTTGTATTGAGGTTGAATCACCCTCATTCAAAGTGATTCGGTTAGTGGATTTGATCAACTAGGTTGATCGGAAAATCCTAACTCGAGAGGGTTAGGTGGTGGTTTTCACCCGGTTTGGGTTTCCACCTAAAAATCTTTGTGTACATTGTGCGATTGCTTATTTTTGTGAGATTGCTTTATATTTTTATTTCCGCAATTTTATTACGTCACCCCTCCTGGTAGGGACGAACCTTCACAGACCACCCACACTCTCAGTCAACAGTTGGCCAACCTCCTTCCCTCTCCCTCTACATACACAGTTCCTCTTCTCACAAGTTGAGAAGAGGCACACCGTGAGTAGGAGAAAACTCATAGTGGTCTCAGATCACCACTGAGGTCCACCACCGCCCAGCTCTTTCGTGAGCAGGTGGGTGTGGTGGCTTCTCATTTGGTTTCTTTTTATTTCGTCTCCTCCGCCATTAGTATAGAGCTTCAAGCTCTCAAGCTTTCAAGCTTCAGCTCACCCACGCACTGCCTGCAGCTCCAGCCAGTCACCGTACGCCCAAGCAGACCGCGCACGACTTCTTCCCGCGCACGCAGGTGCCCCACAGTGCCAGGCGTACACAAAAACCCGCTCCAGCCGGTCTCCAGACCGCGCGCGCACTGTAGTGCGCGGTCTGCGCGACACTCTAGCCACCGGCAAGTTTCTCAATTCACCGATGGCGCAACGCTCTCTCTCCTCTCCCGCACCCGCTTCAGCCGGTCACCGCATCCTCGCCTATAGCGCGCTGCACCTCACACACCTATGCAGCAGTGCGCTGCGCTTCACACGGCCACGCGTGCATGCATTTCTCAACTCCTGCGCCCGCGCACCCCTGCGCATCCAGACGTCGGCTCAGAGCGGCAGACGGCTTAAACTGCTTCCCCTTCCTCCAGCGCGCACACATACACACTTATACACACACACTCATACACTCACGCATACACATATATATATCCACTCACATACTCTCACCCTTACGTATATTTACATATACATAAATATATATACATATATATATATACACACACATATACATCTATACATACATATACAGTTATAGATATATATATACATATATATACTTATATATACATCCACTTACCCACATCCCTCTATACACCTCACAAACACCACCCATATTCCCGTGCACTCGCCCCTCCACCGCGCATCATATCGCGGGAATAGTCGCACCAGTTGCTGATATTCCCCGATACCTGTGCAAAGCAAGTGCCTCCACCCTCACTCACACACATCCACTCCACACTTCACGCAGCACTTAGTCTTGTTGGTTACGTCATACTAGATGTAGACCAACTTGACACCGTGCTACATCCCATTCACATTTCCATCTTCACCCCTATTTATATAACATCTATATAACTATACATATTCTATATCTACTATATATACATATATAGAGATATACAAAGCTAAGTATTTCTTTTCATTGCATTATATTTCAATTTGTCTTTTCTTCCTGCTACTAAAAAAAAGGCTAAAATATATATATAAAATAGAAAAGATAAATCTTGATTTGCAGGCACACAGTCTCGCATGTGGCGAGACAGGACTCGTTGTATTTTGGCATATAGCCAAGGACCTATTTGAGGGTGTGCTTCAAGAACAAGATTATTAGAAAAAAATCTAAAAATCAAGAAAACCAAAAACATAATAAGCGCAAGGAAGAGATACGTTTTAGGAAAGGCGTAGAAACTTCGCAATTCTCCTAATCCCCGCCTCCCTGAGATCGACCCTGGGTCTAAAAGTGATCAAGTTAAAATCAAGTAGGCCAGGTTAAAAATTTTTATGGAACTAGTGTAGACTCAATTTAGGTTAACTCACTATACTCACTTCGACATTAATGTCACCATTTTAATAAAGCCTATACGAGTACGCATCACGCTTTTCTAGCACCGTTGCCGGGGAAGCGCTATTTGGATTAAGTCTCTACTCTCTTCCTTTGATTTTCTCCTCTTCCACCCTTCCCTTCATGGGTGTTTTTGTTTGTTTTTGTGCAGGAGTACCTGTTGTAAGGAGGAAACACACAGAGGAGGTCGGAGACGTGGGCAAATCCAAGGTGGACATGACAACGTGAAGTCACCGGCTCCGCAATGGAGCTTCGCCCACGTTACTGAGGAGGTAGGTGTGCCCTCTTAGTAACTTATGTCATCTTGTCACTCTAAAAAAAAAAAACCTAAAAACACTTCTTGGGAATTTCTTGGGGCAAGTGAACTAAAACCACTTGTTGATTGTTTCCTATCACCCCCATCACCCCTTGATTTCCAGCAAACTTCTTATAGCGAAAATCCAAGAATCTGGATTCTTGGATCTTTCATTGTGTGAAGTTTTCTTTAAGGCAAGATAAAAATTGATTGATTGCCATCCTTCCTTGCTTCATTTATTCTCATTTCGGGATCACTTTTTTTTTTTGGTGGGGAGACTTGGAATTAAGTTGATTCCAACCCCACCACGACTCTTCATTTGCCTCAGATTTGATCCTGAATCTATCAACCCCAACATTTTCATTTCTTTACATCATTTGGTGATTGAGCCTTGTGTGGATTACCATTTTAGTGATTGGGAGCACTTGAATTAAAGTGTTTTTGCTCCCCTTCACATTGAATTACAATAGACTCGTGCATCCACACCTAGAAATTTCCATCTAGGGAAGCCCAGTGCATTTTAGCATGCATTAACTAATTCATATTGAAGAAGGGTTTGTTGGGCATAAAGAACTTGTGTTTTCTCGAAACCTGGAGATTGGTTGAATCGGTAATTTAGTGGAATCTTAAAATCAATACTACTTAAGGCTGAAATTCTAAAAGCCATTCACCATCTAAAACTCCAATTTGGGAAGATTTCCCTATTGCATGCTTGATTTACACACTTTTAAAATCAATGCACTTGGGCATTACCCCTATACAACACCCTTTACATTCCTGGAGCACTTGATCCTAAGCCTCTAAATTAAAACTGGTAGCAACTTGACCCCTATTAAGGATTGGAGGTCTAACTACCTACGTGTAGCGCCTACGTGCCGGTGTGGGTTCCCGCGTGCTATCGGGAGTCTAAGACTGGGGCAAACGGCCTTTCAATCTGGCCCGGTAGTTCCGCGGTAGTGATAGTAGGTAACTTAGATCTTTAGGTCTAAGGGCACATTGTAGAGGTTAGGAAATTGATTGCTTTGATTTGTCATCAAGTGTATCCTTACAGCGTTGTTTCGCTCATCCCCTTTTCCCTACTTATTTCCCCAATTCTTCCTACGGTAGTGCATGTTAGGGAGGAGGTCACAAAACCATAAATTGTTTGAATTGTCTGATAATTCTAGAAGGATAGAAACTGAATCGTCATCCTCCTCGACAAACATGGCTATACGCCCACCCCCAAATCCCGAGGGAGGAAACAACCCCCTTCAAATCCCACCAGGTGGTGGTGGAGTCGTAGACCCCATAACCCACCTCCAAGCCCAAATGGAATTGTATAATGAGTAGATTGAAGCCATTAGGGAAACTTTGGAAGAAATGCAGAACCCTCCCGAACGGGAGGAGCGTAGGTCTCTTAGCTCTTATCAAAATCCCGCTGCTACAGAGACCATTGGGCAAATTCAGGTCCCCATGGGCAGGGATGATTTTGAATTAAAACCTAATGTCATTGGCCTAATTAACTTTCACTTCCATGGTCTAGCAAGTAAAGATCCCTTTCTCTATTTGGAAGACTTAACCCGATTAGCCGAAACTATTAAACCAAGAAACATCGGGTTATCAATTGTCCTCGTGAAAATGTTCCCGTTTTCATTGCGGGATAAAGCGTCGCAATGGTTGCGCACCCTTGGGAGAACCATCCATTCTTGGGAAGAGATGCGAACAACATTTCTCAAGAAATTCTTCCCAATCGGGCAAACTAATGAGCCTCGCTAGGCTATAACTTCTTTCACGCAACAAAACGGCGAGTAGTTTCATGAGGCATGGGAAAGTGTTGAACGTTACGAATCGCTACGCTAACGTGTTTGGTTTTGGAAAACCTATCGTTGTAGTTTGAAAGCGAAGAATTAGTGTTCAACAAATAAAATTTATACCGAAATTGAAATTCTGGATCGAACACAAGGAGGAGGACGTTTGATTTAAAAACTACGCATTTCTTTTTATTTGTCACAAAGTGATTCAATTTAAAACTATCTAAGTATCTACAACAAATAGAAGAGAGAGAGAGGGTAAGAGAGAGAGAGAGAATATTACACATAGAAATCAAAATGAGATGTAGAATAAACAAAGAATTTATCATTGAGGAGATTGTTCATTACAACTAAAAAGCATAAAATAATTACACTAGAAAGTGATAAATTTACTCTAGAAAGCATTAAAAGAATGGAGGGAGAAATGTCCTCCTCGATGATTGCTTGGAAGACGAGCAGAACTACTCTAGAAAGCAGTAAATCTATATTAGAAAGCAGTAAAAAGATTAAGGAGAGAGAAATCCTCCCTGACGGTCGCTTGGAGGACGAGCCGGATGGGACGACGCCTGGACGAAGGAGGACGAAGTAGAAGAACGGTAACGGAGCAGCACGCCATCGTCATCGCGAGATCCACTTCCGAAGGGGGACGAAAATTTGGACTTTATCTCGCGAAAAGCATCCCGGGTGTGGGACAAGCTTCTCTTGAGCTTTTGAGGGGTAGAGAAGAGAAGGAAGGGATGAGAATTTCGTATGGAGGGGGTCTCCTTTTATAGTTGCAAGGAGTGGGGGCAAAATGGGCATTACAACTTTAAAATAATAAATGAGGGGTCTTTAGTGACGGATAAATCCGTCACTAAAGCCCCCAACGTGGGCGTAGCTTCCGCGTCCACATGCGCCTCCTCGGCTGCCCGCTTCTTCAACGCATACGCACGTCCATCAGTTCTCAGTCGTCCGATCGCGAGATCGGACGGCTTAAGTCACGCCTTCACCCGCTGCGCTGCGCGCCCGCCCGCGTTCAATCGCGCGTGACGCCGCGCGTTCAATCGCGCATGAATGCTATCGGGCGCGCACGGCCGTCCAATCAAGATCCAACGCCCGCCCGCGCTCAATCGCCCGCGCCTTCCAGCCCTTCACTGCGGCTCGAACCTGTGCCTGCCGCTCGCGTAAGCGTGCTCGACCGCTGCGCTATGAGGTGCGGATGGTCGAGCGGACACTTTTAGGCGCGGCTGACCACAGCCATTGGATCAAGATCCAACAACGGAGAGCGAGTGGGTGCGGGGTCTTCAGAGGTTGCATGCGGTCATTTAGGCGGCCGAGATGGCACCACGTGGTGCCATCTTGGCCGTCCATCTTCTGGAAGTTGTAGATGGTGCCACAGATGTCGGATTGACTCGATTTTTGTGTCGTTGGGCTACGATCGTCGATATGAATTCATCCATGCGGTCGGATTTGTCATCCAAAGTATGGATTTACACCATCCTGGCCCTTGATCTTCTAGGGTTCCCCGGTCACTATCTGATGCTACGGATGCCCGATTAAGGCGATCTTAGAGTCGTTGAACTCCAATCATCGCCCTGATCACATCCATACGGTTGGATCTTTGATCCGAGGCCCCGATAAAATGTTTGCCCTGTCCAAGCACATAAAAGGAGACAATTAACCTCCATTTTATTCAAACTACTCTAAATGCAAGATGATGCATGTTATGCAATATTTATATCATGAAATGCAATCCTATGCTTAAGAACATGCATAAATAGACATTTTAAGTAGTGTAAATGTGTTTACATCATACCCCCATGCCTATCTTTTGCTAGTCCCTAGCAAAAACTATATGCTATTTATAAAAGAATTAGGTTCGATTATTTGGACCTGAGTTATTTTCAATCATTAAGAAATTGTCTACTTAGGAACTGAACTTTCCAAGACACAACAGCGCCCGCGTATCAGCCAAAATGCAGACCGCCTCAAGCCTTGCCTTATTCAAAGAAAATTTTCTTTTTCTCTTTTTACTATTTTCTAATATTTTTTGGATTTTCAAATTTTAGGGTTTAAGAGTGGCTTTCTACGGCCATTAAACTCACCCAAGATTTGATGAGAACCCTAAGCTTTAAGCATCTTATTGTGATTGTGATAGACTCGTTGACCGGCAATTAAAACGGACTTCAGATTTCTACGCCTCTAGGTGACCTCAAAAAGAATTCTACCTAAAGGTGTATTTTTACAACCAGTAGCTTTCTCCCTACTTTTATTTTTTTACGGGGTCAACACAAGGGTGAATCCAGTGTATATCTCCCCGGTTTATTCTACTTCTCCGCTTCTTCCTAAGTGTTTTGGGAATTTTTAGTGCATTTACTGAGCTGAGTTCTGGACAACCGGTCGATGAGCTGTTACCACCGACAACTTGCCAGCCATACTCGTGCGACGAAGTGTGGCTTATTTCTTTTTTTTCTTTTCTCCTTTTCTTTTTGATTTTTTTTTTCTTTTCTCTTTTTTTTTTTTAAGTAGGTGGCTTCCCTGGTCTAAGATTTACCTAAAGGCAGCAAAAAGAGAAAGGTCCAGTGATTAAGCTCTGGACAACCTACCTATGGGCTGTTACCCACGATAACTTGCCAGCCATATCACCCTAGAAGGTTCATTAGTTACCCAATTTCCGTTAAAATCGCCGAACAACGAGTCAGTGCAAAGAAAGTGTGTAGATGCTTAAAACTCAAAATTCCCTCAAATCAGAGGGCGGGTTGATAAGTCGTGTACTTATCACCCAAACTTATTTACTCCACTTACGATAGAATTAAGATGGCGAAGACTTAAAGACAAATCCACATTTTAGTGGATACACGGGCTAATTAAGTTTAAAGACCTGAAGGGTCTTTGTGTTCAGATCTTAATGTAGTATTTCCTAAGATTGAAAACTTTCTTAAACCTAAATTCTCTTTCCTAATTCCGATTTCTTTTTTTAATAAAAGAAAATAGAACAAATCTACAGAGCTGACGAATGAATTCAGAGATAAATATCCACCCCCCCATGCCTATCTAATGCAATGTCCTCATTGTATTAAAAAGACATGAAACAGAGTGGAAAAGCGTAGAAAGCAGCTGAATTGCGTGAATGTCAGGTTCGCTCCGAGATGAAAATGAAAAAGAACTATATATGTGCTGAGTTTAGTGCCTTCAGCTAGGCACACTATACAAAGAAAAGAAATGAAGAATTCACAAGTGCAGGTCAGAATTAAAATAAACAGAAGAATCCTCCGACCTGTCAACAGAGGTCCACAAATGTGGACCACATTGTGGTGCAGACCCATCCCCCATAATTGAGAATATCTTAGGTTCTAGATAAAAATTACCCAAAAATCAGAATGCAAGCGAGGTCGGGCCTGCGATTTATGAGGATGCAACCCAAGACCAAAAAGTCGGGCTACAGAGAATTGAAGTTCAAAAGGATAATCGTTGAATGTGTGCTTGAGTTTGACATCCTCGAAACAAATGTCGTAAGGGTTCCGATTTGATGGTTTTAGCTTAAAAGGAACCCTTCGACTCAATCTTCCATTTCCTCCAAAATTAACTTCCCAAATCAGAACTTCCCAGCTCCTATCCTCCTCATTCCGAATGTCGAATTCCAGGACCTCTTATATATTAATCACCCCATCTGAAATCTCCAAGTCTAAATGATGTGGAAGAATCAAATTGACTTGGGTCTAATTATCTCAGAAACAGAATTATCGATAAGCTCAACGGGGTGTAACTGATAATCAGGGCATTGAATTGATTCATCCAGAAAATGTAATCCTGGATCTGTAATGTGTGCCCTAAGATCAGTTTCCTCAGTTATTGGGCTATCAAATGATCTATCAGATTCCTCAGGCTCAATCGTCTCACAGAAATCGTGTTCAGGAAACTCACGTGAGACTTCGCAACTTGAATCTTCACCATCAAAGAAATCAGGATCCGTATCAATATATGTCCCAAAATCATTTGTCACTTTCTATTCCAAGGAGACATACGTTTCCACATAACCCGGCTCAGGGATCTTAGGTGAAGAAATCAGATCATCCTTAATTGGTTGCTTTAATTCAATCTGGTCAACCTCTTAACATGTGTCCCCCCAACAGGTGCCTGAGCGGGTTCTGTCATTGGCTTTCCTGAAGAGGGTTCATCTTGGGAATCATCCCAAGATTGAATCAAAGCAACCACGAATCTCATCCTCAATTTTTCTAATTTCCCAAGTAGAAACTCACCCAGGTTCTTATCCTTAACGTCCTGGAGCCAATCCAACAAAGACTTATTCAAATCATCAATCATTTCAATCAGGGGCTCCAATCTCTCAATGCAAGGTATTGGCTGAACTTCTAAAGATTGAATGATATTCCTCAAGTTAGCCAGAACCTTATCTTGAACGTGGTTAACCTGAACCAAATGAGTTGGTTCAGGGTTGGGCGGGTTTGGGCTCAATGCAGGGGAATTAACGAATTGAGATTCGTTATACCCTTCCTGATAATAGGTCATTTCAGATTGTTGAAAAGATGGTGATGACCTAAAGGCAATGAAATCAGAGGATGGGTAAGGATCGGTGTATCCTTCTTGATTATAGATCGTATTAGGCTGTTCATGAAAGGAAGACGATCTATAATCGATGTAGCTCTGAGAAGGATAGAAATCAGAATCAAAGTGTTCAGGGTTAGACCCTAAACACGGGGGTCCAGAATTGTATCCCTAATCTGAATTATCCCAACTGACTGATGGTTGATTACAATACGAGTCAGGATAATCGTCATGTTGAGGATAATTCACAACAGGAGGGAAAGAGTGGGAATGCGTGAAATATGTGGAAGGATTCATGAGACACGGGAGGAAGAAAGGTGCCCTGCAATACAAACAATCAAACCTGTCCTTAAGTGGGTTAGCCTACTGACCTACAGACTCCCAAAACCGTCTTGAGATAAAGGAATGATTTGATCTACTTCTGTCTGTTCAATCCAACCAGTTAGAAGGAGGGACTGGGGAGAAGGTTCTTCCTTCGGCTTGCGCCTCCGGTTCCTAGTGTACCTCCCAGCCGCGATCATTTGACTCTGCTCCCCTAGCTAGACATCAAATTGAACAGTAGAAACAGACTAATCGAAAATAATCTCGTTCTGGATTCTGAAGAGCGAATCCAATCCTCAAGGCCAACGTCTACTCTATTTTATTTAGGGCTAGGCTTGAATGTGCTTTGGAATGTGATGGGCCCTTTAAATGGGTTGTGCCCTTATTGATTGATTGATTTGTGTGTGCGTGCACAACTAATTGTTTTCAAGCAAGATTATTTTTGATGCGGTGAATTTTAAGGTTCAAATCTTGCTTAGTAGCTTTTAGGATACAACTTTAGGTGTTTTCAAACAAGTTTCATTGGCACACCAGGTTTTGAAAGCACGGGTGAAAATGTTTTCTTTTGAAGCTTAAAAAGAATGTGGAGTGCCTGGTAAATCCCTAAGAGTTGAACCTAATTGGCAGCTACTTGATGAGTTGATTTTATTTGAAGTGGTGTGGCCCACTTAACTCAAACAATTGGCCTAATGCACCACTTAATTAGGCACACAAATGATTTCCTAATCTGATTTCTACTCAATTATGTGTTTGAATGTGTGTACCGATTCCTGAGATCAGTTTACCGGTTGAGTTTGAAAATCAGATGAGATTGTGTACCTCTTTGAGATTTTTTTAATATTTTTCTTTTTTTAATGTGGGGGTTGGGGTGAGTATGGGTGTCAAACAACAAACAATCTCACCTTAGAGTTTATAAAAATACCCAGGTTGATTGATGTTTGAATTATTATGTTGTGAAATGAAATCTAATGGGTGGGGGGCGGGGGATAACTCACAGAACCTTCCACAGCACTTTACTCCGATCTACCGCTTTTGCCTGTCTCGAAAGAGTACTTGCAATTACAATAAGAAAGGAGAAAAAGTGAGGTAAATGATTTGTAAGTTACAAAACGTGAAGAGAAATCAAAGATCGTCACCTCCCCAGCAATGGCGCCAAAATGTTGAACGTTACGAATCGCTACGCTAACGTGTTTGGTTTTGGAAAACCTATCGTTGTAGTTTGAAAGCGAAGAATTCGTGTTCAACAAATAAAATTTATACCAAAATTGAAATTCCAGGTCGAACATAGGGAGGCGGACGTTTGATTTAAAAACTACGCGTTTCTTTTTATTTGTCACGAAGTAATTCAATTTAAAACTATCTAAGTATCTACAATAAATAGAAGAGAGAGAGGGTAAGAGAGAGAGAGAGAATATTACACATAGAAATCAAAATGAGATGTAGAATAAACAAAGAATTTATAATTGACGAGATTGTTCATTACAACTAGAAAGCATAAAACAATTACAATAGAAAGCGATAAATTTACTCTAGAAAGTATTAAAAGAATGGAGGGAGAAATGTCCTCCTCGATGATTGCTTGGAGGACGAGCAGAACTACTCTAGAAAGCAGTAAATCTATATTAGAAAGTAGTAAAAAGAATAGGGAGAGAGAAATCCTCCTCGACAGTCGCTTGGAGGACGAGACGGATGGGACGACGCCTGGACGAAGGAGGACGAAGCAGGACGAAGGAGGACGAAGCAGAAGAACGGGAACGGAGCAGCACGCCGTCGTCGTCGCGGGATCCACTTCCGATGGAGGATGAAAATTTGGACTTTATCTCGCGAGAAGCATCCCGGGTGTGGGACAAGCTTCTCTTGAGCTTTGGAGGGGTAGAGAAGAGAAGGAAGGGATGAGAATTTCGTATGGAGGGGGTCTCCTTTTATAGTTGCAAGGAGTGGGGGAAAAATAGGCATTACAACTTTAAAATAATAAATGAGGGGTCTTTAGTGACGGATAAATCCGTCACTAAAGCCCCCAACGTGGGCGTAGCTTCCGCGCCCACGCGCGCCTCCTCGCCTGCCCACTTCTTCAACGTATACGCACGTCCATCAGTTCTCAGCCGTCCGAGCGCGAGATCGGATGACTTAAGTCACGCCTTCACCTGCGTTCGATCGCGCATGACGCCGTGCGTTCAATCGCGCGTGAACGCTATCAGGCATGCGCGGCCGTCCAATCAAGATCCAACACCCGCCCATGCTCAATCGCCCGCGCCTTCCAGCCCTTCGCTGCGGCTCGAACCCGCGCTCGCAGCTCGCGTAAGCGCGCTCGACCGCTGCGCTACGAGGCCCGGATGGTCGAGCGGATGCTTTTAGGCGCGGCTGACCACAGCCGTTGGATCAAGATCCAACGGCGGAGAGCGAGCGGGTGCAGGGTCTTCAGAGGTTGCATGCGGCCATTTAAGCGGCCGAGATGGCGCCACGTGGCGCCATCTTGGCCGTCCATCTTCTGGAAGTTGTAGATGGTGCCACAGATGTTGGATTGACTCGATTTTTGTGTCGTTGGGCTGCGATCGTCGATCCAAATTCATCCATGCGGTCGGATTTGTCATATGAAGTGCAGATTTACACCATCCTGGCCCTTGATCTTCTAGGGTTCCCCGGTCACTATCTGATGCTACGATGCCCGATTAGGGTGATCTTGGAGTCGTTGAACTCCAATCGTCGCCCTGATCACATCCATATGGTTGGATCTCTGATCCAAGGCCCCGATAAAATGTTTGCCCTGTCCAAGCACATAAAAGGAGACAATTAACCTCCATTTTATTCAAACTACTCTAAATGCAAGATGATGCATGTTATGCAATATTTATATCATGAAATGCAATCCTATGCTTAAGAACATGCATAAATAGACATTTTAAGTAGTATAAATGTGTTTACATCAGAAGGGTATAATGACCTCCTCTGGAAATGTCCACACCATGGTTTGCCTAAGTGGCATGTAGCCCAGATCTTCTATTATAGGCTAAATGAAACTTTGAAGCAGATTGCAGATGATTCCTGCGGAGGGAATTTTATGAATAAAGACGAGAATGGAGCATTTGAATTATTTGAGAACATGAGTGAAAACCCAATGAACAATGCCTCCATTGTTGCCTTTAATCGTACTAGCATTCCCCACAATGTTTACAAAGTTGACACAGGACCCTCCCATTCATCCACAGATCTTAACTTAATTGCACAAAAACTGGATGAAGTCTTCGTCGTGCACAAGAAGCTAAATGAGCTTCTGGCCAATCCCGCCCGCTCTATGGCAAACACCTCCACCCCATCACTCCGTCACAACCTTAATCCGTCAAATACCAGGTTGATTTCCAAGAATCCTGTGAGACCATCCTTACCAAGTACCACGCCAAGCGATTCGGTAAGTAATGTGGACCTAGCTTCTGCAAGCCAATATTTTGACACGGAGAACCAAGCCTCCGTGTGCTCAGATGCATATATGCTTGCGGACTCGTCTTCTGCCTTAGAAGACGTTTACACCCTCAGTAACAACCCGTTCTCTACTACTTATAACCCAGGGTGGCGAAATCATCCTAACTTTGCATGGTCCAGTAACCCGCAATGCCAAAACCCCACAGGTGGGCCAATGCGACCGTCCACACCCGTCATCCCAAGGGCCCAGTCTAATCCTGTGGAAAATCTGCCATCGGGTCCTTGCATACCTCAAATAGAACACGCATCAAGTCCTCTTGATAAACTAATGCGAATGATGACGGAAATGTCCAAGCGCTATGAAGAAAACATGACCTCTCTTCAGCACCAATTGGCACAGCAAAATGCTGAGATCAGTCAACTACGCATGACAACTCGATCTCAGGGCACTCTTCTAGCCCAACATGTTCCTAACCCCTGAAATTTTGTACCCCGTGGTCCGCAACCACAGGTACGACCTTCTCAGGTGCAGGTTCATCAGATTCTGCAAGCTCTGAGTATTCCACCGGGATTCCAGGCTAATCCCGCAACAACACATCACCCTTATGTCCCTATTGCGAACCCTCCTCCGCCCTATGATCCTACTGGACCTGTGACGTCCAATGTGATTACTACAAGGAATGGTAAGCAAACCGTCGATCCACCTCGACCTGATCCTAACCCATCTTCCTCATCGCCCTCTCATTTGGAATGCGCACCGCATTCCCGTGAGGACGATACATCTAAACTAGTGCCAGAATCGGTCCCATTCCCTGAGGCTCTACTGAGGGAGCCAAAAGGCAAGAAAAAGGATACGCGGCCTTTAATAACTTGCATAATTTATTCAGGGATGTTGAGATCAAAGTACCCCTATTGGAGGCTATCGACCATATACCAACTGTCGCCCAATTCTTCAAAGACTACACTACACCCAAGCGACAATCAAAAAAAACAAAGAATCCGATGGTCCTCTCACCTCATGCGAGTTGTGTTGTACTATTAAATCTACCACCGAAGCAGAAAGATCCGGGCACACCACTTATTTCATGTAGCATCCAAGGCTGCAATTTTAATCGTGCTCTGCTTAATCTAGGATCTTCCATCAATCTTATACCAAACATCATGCTTGAGAAATTTGCCTTAGGAAATCTGAAACCCACCCTTGTCACATTGCAGTTGGCTGATCGTTCTGTTAAAATACCAAAGGGTGTGGTGGAAGACGTGGTGGTTAGGGTCAACAGTCTCTGTTTTCCTGTTGACTTTCTTGTTTTGGATAAGGAAGTTCCTAGCTCACTTTCTGATTGTCCGATCATCCTTGGTCGACCTTTCTTGGCCACAGCCCGTGCCCATATTGACTGTGAGTCGGGTTGCATTGAGATCGCCGTTGGCTCTGAGAAGCTCAAGCTAAACATCTTCAAGGTCGCCAAGAATTTTAATTGCGATTGCATTGAGGATGACACGTTTGATGAGGACACGGCCATCAGCACGTGTATCGGACTAATAGGGACCTATTCTGATTGCTGTGGATTACCCCTAAACACAGACCATTGCCTGTCGGACATATACTGTGATGTTTCCCCATCCCTCCCCTTACCCTTACCTTCTCCTGACCAGACTTCTGACGAGGTTTTCTCCACTTCCCACACCTCATGGTCTGAGTCATATCCGGGCTATTCACCTCCGGTCCACCCCCTTGAAGATCGGATTGCCCTTTCTCTCTCGCCAAATCAGGTGGACATTGATGAGTCCATTAAATTGGACTATTATTAAGCCTAAGTATCTTTAATTATACAATTTAGGTGTGTTAATAATGGTAATTAAGTTATAGAAGATTTGTACACCTCATAATTTAAGTTATAACATTTTATAACTTCATGATTCTATTGTTTTTATGTGCAGGTACTAAAATACACAAAGAGCAAGGGTGGGGGGATAAAATTCCCAAAACAACTGCAACTCTCTTTCCCCCCTCCCCCGCCGGACATTGGGAAAAACTTCTGGTGCTGCCTTTCTCAACAGCCATGACCGAGGATTTTGGAAAATCCCTGAACTCATGCGGTGAGGGGAGAACTTAAAAAGAAGAGGCGGGGAGAGAAGAAGGGAGGGAGAAGAAGAAGAAAAGCGTGCACTGTGCCGCACTTCATCCTCTTTCCCCTTGCGGGGAAAAAGTCTCTCCGCCTGCACACCGCCGCCGGCACATCCTCCTTGCGTGCTGCAGGCAACCGCGCACCAGCCACAACACTCTCTCCATCGCCTGCAGATCTGCAAAGCCAACCGTGCACCCCAGCACCCTCTCCTTGCTGCGTCCCTACACCTGCATGCCCATCAGCAGGCGCGGCCCGCTCGCACCAGCGCTACTGAAGGCGTGTCCTTGCCGCCCGCTCGCTACTGAAGGCACCGCTCGCACCCAAGCCAGCGCCTCTCCTCCAGCGCGCCCCACCGCCAGCTGCAACCACACTTCACCCTGCGTGCCTGCACGCCACCTGCAGGCGCTCCCTCTCCTTGCGCGCACACAACCTCTACCTACCCGCACACAACCGCGCGCCCCAGCACCCTCTCCTTGCACGTCCCTGCAGCGCCTCCGCCCGCTCGCTACTGAAGATGCTAACTGCAGACCACCGCCCCCACGCCACAGCGGGCGCTCGCACCCAAGCCTGCGCACTCCACCCTGCGCGCCTCCACGCCACCTGCAGGCGCTCCCTGCCCGCACACAACCACGCGCTCGCGCCCGCTCGAACAGCTGCAGCAGCAGCCACCCACTAGCAGACCGGCGTTCTTCACCTCCGGCCACCTCTGCCGCCGCCACCACCACCGTCGGAGAGCCCCGTCCTCGCCGTCCTCCGGAGCCTCGCAGCTGCCCTGCCAGTGCTCTCTCTCTCTCTCGCGAGGAAGAGAGAGAGCAAATGCTTTGTTTTTGTTAGAATTAAAAATTACATTCAATGCCATTGCCACCGATTTTATTTTTTTATTATTATATTGTGGCAGAATTGCATTCAAGCACTCACAATTCTTTCTAATTGCATGGTATTAATATTGGCTAGTTTAAAGATTGATTTTGGACTTGATTTAAGTACTAATTGTCCTTAGTACACATCACATGAAAATTTCACTAATTCATCCTAAATTTATTGAGGATTTCTGTGAGGGAAAACTGTAACAACCCGATTCCCGAGTCCCTACGAGACACGAGAACCGGACCGACTCGACTAATCCCAAGACCTAGTCGTCCAACGAGGAAGTAACCAAAAGAGCAGTAAAATAAACCACATTCAGTATGAATATAACTAACAGTAAGAAAATACAGCAGTAAGGAAAGAAACCACTACAGTATATACCACCACAACAGTAGAACAACATTCATAACATAATATGAACTGCAGGTAAAGAAAAGTACAGCGGTAATAAGAACTACTCACTACAGTGGAACCAAAAAGAGGTACAAGAGAATAGTGGTAACTCTACTGTACCCTACTCGGCCCAGCGTCCTCTGCAGCCGCTGACCCTGGCTGCTCAACACCTGGTCCTGAAAAGTAACGAGTGTAACACATCAGCAAAACACTGAGTAGAGTGGCAGCTAAACAAAAGAAACAGTAGAGTGTACAATAGCTGTTATGTTCTGTTACTTTCTTTATTTACGTCTTTCAATTGTCTCACGGTTTCATTTATTTCTTAGATCCTTCACTTGATCTCGAATGTTCCTCGTGGGAACGATCTTGATTGCAATCTTTTCCGAACAGTAGAAGTAGCACGTGGTGCTCTCCTGGCCGGGAGAGTCCCCCGTGGTGATCCTACTCTCAGTCAACCACCCCAAGGTCACGGACAGGCGTAACGGTGACTACGGCACGCGCAATAAATGCACAGGTAGCTAACCCGGACTGGTACGCGGTCAGTCATTTCCGTTAACAGGTGCACCCAAAGCACAGCACAGAACCAGTACAGGGCAGAGCCCTCTCAGTAACAGGGGTCCAACCCCTCCACAGTAACCAAACAGGGGCCTTGCCCCTCCACAGTCCGCGCACCCTCGCCTGACTATCCTGGTTTGCCCAGTGGGCCTAACAAGTCGGTGTAGGAGGCTAGCAGAACCCCGGGGCCCGTGGGGTAGCTAGTACCTCCCTACACTAGTAGCTCTCCTCGGTACTACGTACACGAGGGCCAACAAGTCGGTACAAAGTGGCCAGTCCTGACCCCGGGTCCCTGGGGCGGCTGGCTCCGCTCTGCACTAAACAGGTACAGGTACTTCCCTTGGTACTACGTACCCAAGAGATAGCACACTACCACGTCTTTCTTTCTCAGTTCCATTCCTTTCTCTTTTCAAGAGTTCCACTCCTAATTCCCCGTAGGGTTCCAGTTCTTTTAACTCAGCACATTCAAGTTTCACCTTTCCAGTTTCACGTTCATACATCCCATAATCTCAAACATGCTCATTTATTCATAACAGGCAGCTGTTAAACCAATTTACAGGTAGCTATTATTTCCTTTCCAAATTTTCCAAGACTGCAGTATTCATATATTCCACTAGTTCTTCCCATCCTAGGATTCATGCCATACCCTAGGATCTATCATACAATCTAGTTTTCCAGTCCTAGGATTCATGCAACTCCCTAGGATCTACCATTCATTCTAGTTTCTCATTCCTAGGATTCATGCAATGTCCTAGGTTCTATTTATGGTTTCATAATTTAACAGATTATACTAATAAACTTAAAAGCCACTCTACCGGTTACGACAGGCGTACTGGGGGCGTGGTCGGGAATCCCACGTACCTCTGCAACCCCCGAGACTGCAACGGAACGGGGTCCTATCACAAGGATCAAACACAAGGAGTTTCTCAAAATAGTATACAACTACTGTAGACGGGTAGATGATTTAATTTCGAAGAGCACGCAACTCGAAACGCGGAAAATGGACTCCGAACGAGCCCTAAACGGGTCGAAAACGACGAAACAGTGCAAAATCAGACGTCTGGAACTTCTTCCAGACGTCCTAAAAAGTGGATCAGAGGTTACCTTTGCTCTGCGTGGTCTCTCAGACATCCAGAAGCCTGCGGGGGCGTCTGGCCAAGTTCCCAGACGTCCGATGGTCACCCCGGACGTCTGGAAGTCGCTCCCGTCGTCTGGCACTGTAGCCAGACGTCTGATTCGCATTGGATGCGAATCTCAAAACCTGCGCGTACCCATCCTCATGCTCAATACGGACGGTCGAAGGAAAGGAAGAAGGTACGAAAATAACTTACTTACCAGACGTCTGGACAGTCCTCCAGATGTCTTCCCCGTCGTCAGGTTGGAAGCCCAGACGTCTGATTCTGGAAGAATTTCCAGAACCAGGGCGCGACTCGCCCTCCGCTCGCGACGCTCGGCCGCGCCGCATCTCGTCCACCTACTGCTCGAGCTGCAACAGGCTTCCCGCGTCACTCCGTGCCTGCTGCGCCCCCGCCGGCCGGCTCCCGCTGCCCTGCCAGGCTTGAGCCCTCACGGCCGACGCCTCCTCCCTCGCGCAGCACCTCCTCCCGCACTCACCGTGACTGTCCCCGTCGTCGCTCACTCACGCTCGCACTCATGCACCGGCTAGAAGGAGAAGAGGAAGGGAGCGGAGGTGATGAGAGTGAGGGAGAGGGCGTGGCTTTTTAAAGCCGCGCGGGGAGAGAGAGAGAGCGAGACAGAGGGGGCAGCGCCTGCGGAGGAGAGGGAAAAAGAGCATCTGCAAGTCTGCGTGCACAGGCACGCAGACGAAACCGCGCGTGCCACCGAAACCGAATCCCAGACGTCTGGAAGGGGTTCCAGACGTCTGGTCCGACGTCTAGGCCACCTCCCAGACGTCTTAAAAGACGTCTGAAGTCGCGCGTTCGTAACAAAAACTGCACTTACACCCTTAACTTTTTAGGTTATTGCAAACCTACTTTCCTTCACATTTTAAGTCCAATTTGAAAAGGAATTTCGCACTATCCGAAGTAACATTAAATAATTAAGTATTGATTGCATCATTGCCTCCCTGTGGACACGACCCACTCTTCTGCAAGTGGTTATTTTCATTATTTTTTATTAGTCAATTTTTCCACCACTTAAATACTATAACGCTAATCGAAAAGTCGACCTATTAGACATGCGACTCCACACTGGGACCTTGAGCCCACATGCTGATCACTGGGGCTATCCCTTTTTGGATCCATCAATCCAAGATGCTCCTCTTCTTGGCCAATTTGAGAGCCAACTTCTTCCTCCTACCCTTCTTTCTTCTGATCCGCTTGGGAAACTCTCGTCCCATGAAATACCAAATCTTTCGCCATCCACTCCCGAGCTGAAAGAGATGCCTGACCCGCTTAAATATGCTTTCTTGGGACCAAATGAAATGCACCCAGTAATTATTAGTTCAAAATTGACCAGGGAGCAAGAGTGCAAGCTAACAAAGGTCCTTATGGAACACAAGGCAGCCATCGGATGGTCCTTATCTGACTTAACTGGCATTAGCCTCTCTTACTGCACTCACCATATATATACGGAGGACGCTCGACCTTCCCGTGAGATGCAGCGACATCTCAACCCTAACATTCGGGAGGTCGTTAAAAAAGAAATCATTAAGTGGCTTGATGCGGGTATTATCTACCCGATCAACGATAGTCCCTGGGTGAGCCCGATTCATGTCATGCCCAAAAAGGTGGGACTCACCATCCGTGTCAATGACAGGGGCGAATCCATCCCTACACGCACTCCTACCTCGTTCTTTCTTCGGAGATGTATTGATGTGAACCTTGTTCTTTCTTGGGAGAAAAGTCATTTTATGGTATATGAGGGAATTGTTCTCAGTCACATCATCTCCGATAGGGGTATTGAGGTTGACAGAGATAAGCTTGATGTGATTGCTGATTTACCTGTGCCTAGCTCTGTCAAACAAATCTGCTCCTTCTTAGGACACGTCGGTTTCTATAGGAGATTCATCAAAGACTTCTCTAAGATTTCTAGACCTTTAACTCATCTCCTATCGACTGACGTACCCTTTGATATGGGCCATTACTGTATTCGAGCATTCACACAACTGCGTGAGGCTGTCACCAAAGCCCCAGTTCTCCAGCCACCTGATTAGTCCCTCGACTTTGAACTCATGTGTAACGCTTTCGACCTTGCAGTCGGAGCCATCCAGGGATAAAGACGCGATAGACACCCCTTCGTGGTGTACTACGCCAATAAGACGTTGGACGACGCCCAGCATAATTATACAACTACTGAGAAAGAACTACTGACGATCGTCTTTGGGCTGGAAAAATTCCACTCTTACCTTCTGGGCTCGTATGTTACTGTATTCACTGATCACGCGGCCATTCGTCATCTCATGCACAAAAAGGATGCTAAGCCTAGACTGATACGTTGAATCCTTTTACTCCAAGAATTTGACCTTGAGATCAACGATAAGGCCGAAGCCCAGAATGTGGTTGCTGATCATCTCTCGAGACTGGACCCTGACCACATTGGACTTACCCTGCCGATTAATGAGGTTTTCCCCGATGAGTACCTACTAGCAATTAATGTGGCAAGTGGACCTTGGTATGCTGACATTGCCAATTACCTTGCTTCTAGCTCTCTTCCACGAGGCTGGCCTAAGAACCAGTGCGAGCGCCTCATCACAAAAGCAAAGTATTATTTCTGACTTTTTCGAGTAGGTGCTGACCAGATCATCCGCCACTGTATTCCTGACAGCAAATTCCCCAGTGTGCTATCCTTCTGTCATGATCAGGCCTGCGGAGGCCATTTCTCTGGGAGGAAAACTGCAGCCAAGGTGTTGCAGTGCGGTTTCTTTTGACCCTCCCTTCACCAGGATGCACACAATTAAGCTAAACATTGCACTAGGTGCCAGTCGTTAGGGTCAATGTCACGTCGTGACATGATGCCCTTACAATCCATCCTAGCTGCTGAAATCTTTGACATTTGGGGAATTGATTTCATGGGTCCCTTTCCTCCTTCCAATGGATTTGAGTACATCCTCGTTGCTGTTGATTATGTTTCGAAATGGATCGAGACTATTCTCACGCGCCATGCTGACCATGTCATATCTACTCAATTTGTCAAAGACCACATTTTTGCACACTTTGGGATCCCTCGAGCCATTATCTCTGATGGAGGAAGTCATTTTACCCATGCTTCTTTTCGAGCACTTCTGAGGAAATATGGAGTCCACCATCGTATCGCATCTTCGCATCATCCTTAGACGAATGGCCAGGCTGAGGTGTCGAACCAGCAAATCAAGTAAATTCTCCAGAAAATGGTTCAACTTGACTGTAAGAATTGGTTTAACAAGCTGATTGACACACTTTAGGCATACCGGACCACCTTCAAGGCTCCCCTTAGTATGTCTCCTTATAGAATTGTTTACTAGAAGCCTTGTCATTTGCCCGTTGAGTTGGAGCACCGCGCTTATTGGGCAGTTCGCCAATGTAACCTCGACCCAGACCTGTGTGGTCGAGAAAGGAAACTCCAACTCCAGGAGCTGGAAGAGCTCCGTCGTGAAGCCTATGATTTAGCCTTAACTTTCAAACAACGCACTAAGGCCTTTCACGATAGTCGAATTCGGTGGAAAAAATTTGAGCCATCTCAGCAAGTTTGGCTTTACAATGCCCGGCTCAAATTCTTTCCAGGGAAATTGAAGTCCAAATGGATTGGTCCCTACTTGATCTCGAGACCATTTCCCAACGGGGCCGTTGAAATTGAAGATCCCAAATCTGGGCATAAATTTACGATCAATGGGCAGCGGTTAAAACCCTATCTTACTCATGAACCTGTCCCTGTTGGTGAAACTGTTACCCTGCTGGAGGGTAATTAACTTCGTGCCTCACTTTGAGTCCAGCTGGGGACGTTAAATTCAGCGCTCGTTGGGAGGCACCCCAGCAATACTCCTCCACTATCGCCTACACTTCACTTTGCACTTCTTCACTTTTCACTTCACCACCCACCATCCACCCACCCTACCACCCTGCTGTATACCTCACACCTCAGCTCTTGTACCATGATCCTTTGACCTTGCTTTACCCTGCATATGAGGACATAGCAGCATTTGGCATGGAGGGGTGAATAGGCATCCATAGGATCTAGGTATTATATGAGTATCATGCAGCTTCTACATCCATTATACATATCCATCTATAAATATATACATAGCCTAATTTAAAAAAAAAAAGGTATTTAGCAATGACCTAAAAGTAGAAACAAAAATACAATAAGTGTTTATGGATATTCGACCGCTATTTTAAAGACTTTCCAGCCCATAGAAGCTTGATTTGCTCAGGTTTGGCTTAATTTACTTAAGCATTGATAAGATGGATCAAAATCTCTCCTAATCAAGGACGTATTCTTATTCCTGAGTTACCAGTACATGATTTGTTGATTTGTCTCTACTTGAGAGCCTAAGTAATCTTGGTTCACACTACAAATATCAAGAAAGACTAGGTGAACATAAGATTCAACCCTAGTGTTCATTAGGGAAGGTGGAGTCCTTACCTATGTGCGCAGGTGGACTTTTTATCCCAATCTTTAACATTGTGTTTAAGAGAAACCTTTTCCACCAAAAAAAAAATACTCACCCACCAAATAAGTGAGCTCGTCCAAATCAAGTTGTAAGAGATATACTGACACCTGTTTCAAAAAATTAAAAAAAAAACTTACAAATAAGTCAGTATATTATCCAAATATCTATAAATTCTTCTCCCCAAAATGTTCTCAGGACACGTTACAAATACCCTGTTCTACCATAAATTCTTTGAGCCACGAAAACATTAACAGTAGGGTTGAGTTTTTCCATCATCTTTTTGAGGGTTAATCCGAAGACATTAGCTGAAGCTGGGACCAACCTGTACTTAAAAATTTGTGAAACCCTGCGCTTGAGCCTTAATATTCATCTAGTCAGTCTTGATCCTTCATTATGCACAAACCATAATCTCTTAGCTCTTGAGTATGGCAAAACCCTTGGAGTCCTGGAAATCGTACTTAAGGATTAAATATCAAGAGTCTTGGTTAGTCGAGAGATGGTCTATATCTTGTAAGACTTAATGTACTGGTAGTCTTCTCTACAATTGGTTCTCACAATATCCAACAGATAAACACATTCATGTCACTTCAAAAAAAAAAATTCAGCTTAAGATCATTTCTAAACACAATACAAAATGTTTTGCTAGGGACTAGCAAAAGATAGGCATGGGGGTATAATTGCACAGCAAAAATACACCAGTAAATATGCCATCTTGTGTTATTTCCTAGCATTGCCATTGCATCTTATGTAGCCCTACTTGAATTTGTAAATATACACCTGCATGCATTTATAAAAAGGGGAAGAGAGTGAGAATAATTGGTCATCCAATCCACTTCTATTATTAACATTTTCCTTAAGTGTGGCATTGCAATTTCACCATTTTTCATTTTTATTTTTATTTTCCTTTTTCTTTCGTGTAGCTGCAGGGCATGGTGCGTGCGCCTCTCCTCCTGCCAGCAGCATGGCATGGTGCGCACACCTCTCCTCTCCTCTCCTCCTGCCAGCAGCATGGCTTGAGGCATGCCCTCCCTCCTTAAAACACCTTTCACTCCCCTTGCTGTGGGCAACATCCACCTTCAGACCACCCACACTCTCACTCAACAGTTGGCCAACCTCCTTCCCTCTCCTTCTCCATACACAGTTCCTGTTCTCACAAGTTGAGAAGAGGCACATCGTGCGCAGGAGAAAACTCATAGTGGTCTCAGATCACCACTGTGAGTTCCACCACCGCCCAGCTCTTTCGTGAGCAGGTAGGCGTGGTGGCTTCTCATTTGGTTTCTTTTTATTTCGTCTCCTCTGCCATTAGTACAGAGCTTCAAGCTCTCAAGCTCCGAAGCTTCAGCTCACCTACACACTGCCTGCAGCTCCAGCCGGTCACCGCACGCCCAAGCAGACCACGCACGACTTCTTCCCTCGCGCACAGGCACCCCATAGTGCCAGGCGTACGCAAAAACCCGCTCTAGCCGGTCGCTAGACCGCGCGCGCACTGTAGATCACTGTAGCACGCGGCCTGCGCAACACTGTAGCCACCGGCAAGTTTCTCACTTAGCCGGTGGCATAATGCCCTCTCTCCTCGTCCCCACTCGCTCCAGCCGGTCACCACATCCCCGCCTGCAGCGCGCTGCACCTCACACACCCGCACAGCAATGAGCTGCGCTTCACTCGGCCACGCGCGCGTGCACGCCTCAACTCCAGCGCCCGCGCACCCTTGCGCATCCAGACGTCAGCTCAGCACGGCAGACAGCTTAAACTGCTGCCCCTTCCTCCAGCGCACACACATACACACTAATACACACACACACACACTCATACACTCACGCATACACACACACACATATATATATATATATATCCACTCACATACTCTCACCCTTACGTATATTTACATATACATAAATATATATATATATACATATATAGTTATAGATATATATATATATACATATATATACTTATATATACATCTACTTACCCACATCCCTCTATACACCTCACAAACACCACCCATATTCCCGTGCACTCGCCCCTCCACCGTGCATCATATTGCAGGAATATTCTCACCAGTTGCTGATATTCCCCAATACCCGTGCAAAGCAAGCGCCTCCACCCTCACTCACACACATCCAGTCCACACTTCACGCGGCACTTAGTCTTGTTTGTTACGTCTTACTAGACGTGGACCAACTTGACACCGTGCTACATCCCATTCACATTTTCATCTTCACCCTTATCTATATAACTATACATATTCTATATCTACTATATATACATATATAGAGATATACTAAGCTAAGTATTTCCTTTCATTGCATTATATTTCAATTTGTCTTTTCTTCTTGCTACTAAAAAAAAAAATAGAAAATAGAAAAGATAAATCTTGATTTGCAGGCACACGGTTTCGCGTGTGGTGAGATAGGACTAGTTGTATTTTGGCATATAGCCAAGGACCTATTTGAGGGTGTGCCTGAAGAACAAGATTATCAGAAAAAAATCTAAAAATCAAGAAAACCAAAAACATAATAAGCGCAAGGAAGAGATACGTTTTAGGAAAAGCGTAGAAACTTTGCAATTCTCCTAATCCCCGCCTCCCTGAGATCGACCCTGGGCCTAAAAGTGATCAAGCTAAAATCAAGTAGGCCAGGTTAAAAAATTTTGTAAAACTGGTGTAGACTCGATTTAGGTTAACTCACTATACTCACTTCGACATTAATATCACCATTTTAATAAAGCCTATTCGAGTACGCATCACGTACCACCTACTCCCCCACCATCTTCCCCACGGCCAGCACGAGCTCTAGTAAGCTCACGTTGGCGTCACACACACGCAAACACCATGCCACCACTTCCACAAGCATAGCCACACCTCACGGAACAAAACCCCTAAACTTATTTAGGGTTGTAGCTCCTTCCTGATGATCACCACACCCCACGGCTGTCGTCTTCGACATCGGACAGTCACCACACACACGCACCCACGAAATCACAACCACTTTCATAGTCTTCGTCCTCTGGCAAAGATTATGAGCTATTCTAATTGGGCCGTGAGGTCATATTGTGCAGTTCAAGTCTTCATCAAAGCACTGCTGCTGCTATCGTCATCTTCATCTCTGTCCGCTGCACTCCAAGTAGCTTTGACCATGACTTCTCAACCAACAGCGGCGAACTCATTCCCTGAAGGCAATTGCACCTTCAATTGAGCTCAAGTGAAGCAATAGCAACACCAATTCTTGAGCGATATCAACGGCTTCAAGAAAAGAGGAAAGCATATCAGATAGTCCCACATCGGGGACTTTTGAAATTTTTTTTGCACATATAAGGATTTTGTGCCGTAGCCTATTTGCCTCCAAATGCACGGGGGTAAGGTCCCCTTCCCACGCACGTGCACACCCTCACCCACCTTCACGCTGGCAGGCCTGGACCCCTCGTCCCTATTACCTGGTTACTGTTTACCCATATACTTATACCCGGATCTGAGAAGGAAAGAAAGAGAAATTCTTAGGGAGGTTATGCACTGTAGCACCTCGGGCTGCGTGACAACACTTAGGCAATTCTGAGGTGATCTAAGCGTGAGGATTAAGACATTTGTGGCTCCTTGGAGACGTCTGGTTTGGGTACTGTTGAAACACGTGGTTCTGATCTGATACTTGGTCTGACATGGATATTCTCGATTAAGTAGTTGAAGTGTACTGCTAAGAAATTGATTAGGATTTGTGCCTAATTGTAGGGCTTAATTGGTGGTTTCAATAACCAATTTTAGTCCTTTATTTTTATATTTTTGTCCCTAACTTTCTAAGATACATTCTTACTCTTAATTGAATATCATTTGATTCACTTGCATTATTACTAATTATTGTGATTAGTAGATTTATTTGTTACACTTGCTCCCTACGAACAATCTTGAAACTCACAATTTTTCAAGCATTATAAATTTAAATATCGTATCAATTTTCATCGCTATACTAAGATGAGATATCTTCCTAAATACGACGATTTTCGATCGCAATAGTTGGTGGCAGCATTACACGAGGTGGACTACACTGTGGGTTCTAACAGAGGGGATGAGATTTACATGATAAGTAAAATGAAGCGGAAATATAATAAACAATCTCACAAAATCACCAATCACACAAGTACACAAGAATATTTAAGTGGAAACCCAAACCCGGGTAAAAACTACCACCTAAGCCTCTCGACTTAGGATTTTTCAATTGACCTAATGGATCAAAGCCACTAATCGAGTCACTTAAAATGAGGGTGACTCAACCTCTTACAACCACTCTATTTTGAACCCGAGGCTAGCATAACCTCAAACCCCTCCTCTTCACGAGGAGTATTTTGTCTCACAAGGGAGACGTGAATTCGCAAGGCGACTACCCAACAAAGACAATATAATAATATCCTATAAAGCCACAAAGTATCTAAATCTAGTTCTATAGGCAATAAAGACTTCCCTTTGATGAAAGTGCATTGGCAATTGATGCGAAGTGCGTGAACCACGCTAAGCATAGCAACGCTCTCGTATTCATAGGCAGAAGAGTGGGTGCACAGTTGGGATGGTGCTCTCAAGATGTAGATTAAGGATTTGGATAGCAAGAACTTCTTCTAGATGATTCTTCTACACCTGGACACAAATGTGGTAGAAAGTAGTATTGCTTGGTGTGTGTTGCAAAGGAAGGGTCCTCCTCTATTTATAAGGGCCTTAAGAAGGGTTTAGATGCCTACTTCTAGCAATTGGAAGCCTTCCATAGCTGTTGGGAATAATCCCAAGGCAGATCAAGCCAAAATCAGGGTTATTTATAGTTCTGACAGGGTTATCAGATGTCTGGGTCGTCGTCTAATCTAGGGATTGGTCATCTAATCTAGAAGGATAGAAGATCTAGACTGGGTTAAATCAAGACAGACGTTTAAAGAAGTGTTTTAAGATGTTTGGAAAACTAATCTGACGTCTAATTCTAAACAAGCTTCCTTCCTGTTTTATTAAGATCGAAACAGGTTTCTAAGCTAAGTTACACAGACGACAGATTGGACGTCTGGCACTAGGTCTAGATGTCTAGAAACACAAATCATTGCAGAAATGGATTTCCCGAGACACAAACGACTATAAGGTCTGAAGAAGTAATTAGGGTCAGAGCTTAGCCTAACTTCTATTTATTAGAGGACTGAGATACACTACGGACGTCTAAAAATGAATGTGAAACATAATAAAGGTTAATCCTCAATTATTAGATTTCTCAAGCCAACGGTTCTCTAATTGGACGTTTGGCAAGGTCCTCAAACGTCTTCTAAGACATCTGGATTAAGTTTTGGTGGTCTGAAATCAACAGACAGAAAGCACTAAGTCCAACCCAAGTGTTTGGACGTTTGATCAAATAGTCAGACGTCTTAAAGTCTAAGATCAAACGTCTGATGTCTAGATTTGATGTCTAATTAGGCTATCTGAAACTTATTTTGATTTTCTAAGATCTCTATGATAAGTCTAAGTATCCTAGGGTTCAGTATGTGATCCTAAGACTACTATTTTGTTACTTTGAGGCTCTTTAACAAAAGATCTAAGGAAATAAAAAGTAAAGAACGAAAAGATATATACAAAAATGATAAGAATAAAAATACATAGAATAGGGTGTCTATCCTATTATTCTTATCTTCAAGCTCTCGCTCCACGTAAGGCTCCTTCTCCTCCAACGAGCTCCTCTGATCCACCATGGACGTGAGCTTGAGCTCCTTCACACTTATATCAATTTTCCATTTTCCTGAAACTCATAAACTCAAATTGCAAATGTTAAATAACAAGTGTTTTGTTATCATCAAAATTAACAATCGTGGTGCCCTTGCACCAACATACTCATGGAGATGAACCAACACAAGATGATACACGGAATACAGTGGAAGTGGATGAGTCTGATGATGAGGAAGATGATGATATTCAAATTGATGAGATGCTACATCATATAAGAGAGGTTGATCCTAATATTACAAACGATGACGAAGCACTAAATAACTGTTATAAGTTTTATGATGCGATGAAGGCAACTGAGGAGCCTATCGCGCTTGGAATAAGTTCCATATCGAGGTTGTCCTTCTTATTGAAGTTATTTCAGATGAAAGTTATGAATAGAGCTATAACGAAATTGATGTCGGAGGTGCTGCAGTTTATATAGGAGTTGTTAAATAATCCCAACGGTGTGCCGGAGTCATGGTATGAAGTCAAAAAGCAAATCCATGTACTTGGTATGAATTGTGAGATGATTCATACATGTCCCAATGACTGCATGTTATATAGAAACGAGTATGGTAGCTTGACTTTCTACCCGGAATGTGGTAAGGAAAGATATAAAGGAGAGAGGAAACAAGCCAAAAAGGTTCTTTGTTACTTTCCGTTAATTCCAAGGTTGCAACAGTTGTTTCTTCCAGTAGTACTGTGATGAGAACCTCATCATGAGCCATAACTAGCTCATTTTGACCTAATACAAAGGATAAAAGCTCCTACATAACTCAAGGAAAGGCTTAACTCAGAGAATTCTGAGTTTAAGGAGAAAACAAGTCATAAGGGGTAAAAATGCAATTTTACCAGTATAATCCGCATACAGGGTAATTCAGGGCCCAAACATAGGTCAAAGCAACTTAATAAGAATAAAAGTGGGATGAGATGATCTAGCAAGGGCTACAGCAATTCCAAGAAACTAAATGATAATCTGTAACCCTAAAATAACCCACTTCAATTCACGAGGTTCGAGGCAAAGTAAAAATAGAATAAACCCTCTAAAATTCATAGAAAAATAATCTCTAGGGTTTAGAACCTTCAATTTGACCTTCAGAACCCATTTTGACCTACATTGAGAACCATGCCCAATTAATAACTTAATTTGGGTTTTCGCATAAATTGACCGGTCAAACAAGGTTTAATATAGAAATGAAATTCACCATCAGATTCCTTAGGTCCTAATTAGTCATGTATAAAAACTTGAGCCTAAGAAGAAACCTCCTTGACCAACTTTACACTTTGGTCCTCATATATTTACTTTTTGGCCCTCAACTTTTGAACCCTCGCATTTTGGCCCCTAACTCTCCTTCGTTCTTTGCGTTCAGGTCCCCCCTGCAAAACCTGCCAGCACCATGCTCCGGCGACCTTGCGCGGAGCATGGCGCCGCGCAGGGTGAGGGGGAGAGCCTGGCAAGTAAACCGGGGGTGCCCTGCGTCGTCAGCCGTCGCAGGGACACCCCCTGGTCGCTGTAACCCACCATACCGGCCGTGCGAACGCACGGACGGTATGGGTTTCCATCTCCGGCGTCCTCCGGCGAGGGAGACACGTCGTCTCCCTCCGCCTTCCTCCCTGATTCGGTCCCTATAAATACCCCCGTCGCTCCACCGTTCTTCCCAGCTCGGATCTGACGGAGAAAACCCCCAACTTTCCTCTCCTCTCACTCCGGCAGACGCCCACCAGCTCCGGCGGTTCCTCCTCCTCCTCCTCTTCGCTCTGCCGCAATACCAGCAGCAGAGACTTCTTCCCCTGCTCTTCCCGCGCCACGCCGCACCCAGCTGGCGCCTCTCCGGCTCTCTACTCGCCGCCGCCCCTTCCCCTGGGCATCTTCTTCTCCGGCGACAGTCGATACGACTGTCGCCCTGCTGCTCCCCCTTTCGTCTCCGTAGCTAGGTCAGAACTCCTCCCCATCTCCCCCTCTTTCTTTTCCTCACTGTCTTTTATTTGATTAAACCCTCGACCGCTCCTGTCCACCGTCACCCCCTTCGTCTCCGGCCAAACTCCGGCGAGACCCCCCCATCACCCCAGCAACCCACACGGCTCGCCGACCACCGCAGAACCTCCGCCTCCTCATCCTGATCAACCCCCGCCCTTCCACTTCCCCCACATCACCCTCTGCAACCCCACCGAACAAACCCATCTTCCGACCCACTGTCCGACCTAGGGCAGCCCTTGCACGCCGCCCCACGCCTCGCCACCACCCACACGAGCTTCGCCGCACTCTGGCGAAGCTCCTGGCACCTTCTGATTAGGCCGAGAGGTCGTTTTGCTGTGAACAGGCCACCCGACCTCCGCTGCCATTGCCGTGCAGAAGGAGCTGCTTCCGCCTGCAGCTGCAGGCGCGCCACGCCCAGATTCGACTCCCAGGCCTTGCGAGGCATTTCGACAAAGCATCAGGCTCGCAGCTGGGGCGAAGGCCTCGCGTGAAGCCGTGATCGCCCGCTGCTTTCTCCGCTGCGGGCGCTCAATTAGGGTGGGACATTTAGTCCCACCTCGGAAAAGTCTGAAGAGGCGCAGCGGTATAAGGCGCAAAAGTGCTGGAGGCTTACTGCCTCAGCACACGGGGTGAGGTCCCCTTCACCCGCCCGGTTACCCGGTCTCGTCCGCGCTCACGCCCCGCGGACCTGGCCCGACCCGACTTAGACTGACCTGCACTCCTCGCCCACCACACACGCCGGTGGGCCTGGACCCGGGCGCGACCCGTACCCGACTACCCGGCAGCTCTGGGAGAGCTTTCCCAAGAGTGGCTTCTGTAAGAGAGAGAGACGCGGGGGGGGGAGGGTAGAGTAGGTTTTGTCCTCTGACGTAAACTCTGAAGTGTGCAGGCACAGGTGAAGAAGAAGGACCGCGGAAGAAGAAGGAAGTTGAGGGAGACACTGTAGCAACAAGCGGTTTAAGTCGTCTGATTGGAAAATCAGACGACGTCCTGAAGGGAAAAGAAGAAAGAAGGAGAGACGACGTCCTGACAGGAAAAAGAAAAGAAGAAAGAAGGAGATCTGAAGAACAACAGAAGAAGGCGAGGCAGAGGAGAACACAAAAGAACAAGGGAAGAACTGAAAGAAGAAAAGCACGAGAAGAAGATCTGAAGAAAGGAAAAGAAGAAGAACAGGACCGCTCTGCAGAAGAAAAAGGAAGAGCAGGAACAGCTGAAAGAAAGAAGAAGAACATCACCACTGCAGATAAAGAAGAAGAAGATAACAGAAGATCTGAGACGAGGAGAAGCAAAGAGAAAAGAAGAAAAGACAACAAATTCTTTCTCTCTCTTTCTTTATTTTTGTAAAAGAAACTTGTACCCCTAGAATACAACTTGCTCCCTGAGTTCGACCTCGGGAACTCTTTTATTTTCCGAGTAAAAAAATTTATATATTTGAAATGATGGCAATAACTGGCTATACTGCAACGGCGCCAAAATGAAAGAGAGATAACCGGGTTTTATTGTTATAGCGTTGTAGTATAGCCAGTTATTGCCATCATTTCAAATATATAAATTTTTTTACTCGGAAAATAAAAGAGTTCCCGAGGTCGAACTCAGGAACTCTTTTATTTTCCGAGTAAAAAAATTTATATATTTGAAATGATGGCAATAACTGGCTATACTACAACGCTATAACAATAAAACCCGGTTATCTCTCTTTCATTTTGGCGCCGTTGCCGGGGAGCAACGGCTATTCTAGAGGTAAACATTCCTGTTTCTTTTTAATTTCTGATAATCTCCTCTCTTTTGTGCAGAAAACTACAGGAAATCAAGAAGACAAGCAACCGCACGACAACCACTCCGAGGACAGGTAAATTTTTCCTCTCGCTATTAACCCCTAAACTCTAAAGAGGAAGAAAAGAAAAGAACAAGCAATATAGGGCTAACCTGTCTTCCATACTTAGTAACCATAAAGAGTTGCATGTTTTCAACTCATTAGTCCTGCACACTATTAAGGGTATTTAAGGGCTAACACATTCTTGCTTGAGCCCTAATTACCCAACAAAGAACTAACTGGACCAAGTAGAGCCAACATAAGATTCAACAGTAGGGTTTTAGAGACACACTACTTAAATCAAGAATGGAGAAAATCCAAAAGAAGTGTGCCTAAACCATTGATTGAAAATACCTATTCAAAAGAAAACCTAAAACAATTGGCTCTCTAAACACTTGAACCCTAAAAGACAAGACCTAAAAGCTCTCAAAGAAAACAAGAGGTAAAGTTGACCCCTTGGGTCAACCAACCTTAAATTAGGTCACTCTTTGCACTTAAAAGACTAAAGTTCAAGTGAAACCTTAAGCACCCTGATCTTAAAATTGGTAGACTTAAGAGGTCAAGATCCCCATTCTGGCCTACCTAGAACCGCAGTGACAAGAGAGGTCGGGTGGGGGAAACCCTGTAACCCGTGGGGACGCTCTACCGTGTAGGGGTCTTCGCGGGACTCTCCCTCTCTGGCTGCCCAGGTAATTCTCAGGTGGACGATCTTTCTGATCAAGGGGTCCATCTGCCCCGTACCTCTATAGTCACCCAACACATTTTTGGGTGTCTTGATTGGGTCCAGCACCTTCTAAACTTACCCCTTCCAACAGTGCATGTACGGAAGGAGGTCCCTAAGACCACCCTTAAGACCTCCTTTAGAAATTCGCTCTCGTCAAGGCCAAGCCTCGACGCCCGTGTTTGTGCAGCAACACCCTCACATTATTCTCTCTTCTGATTCAGAACCAAGTCCTTCTTCTTCCCCCATCATGGCTCAGCCAGTTGAGGAAGAAAATAATCTGGAACACCAGCTCCAGCGACTCAATGACCTCTTCCAAAACTTCGTGCACCCACCACAACGTCCTATGATGCGGGACCACTACAATCCTGCTGCGGTGGCCATTGAGCCTCGAGTCAGAATCCCGACTGGAGGACCTGATTCCGAATTAAAGCCCAACATGATTCATGCTATACCTAAATTCCATGGGCTTAATTCTGAAGATCCCTTCCAGCACATCAAACAGCTAAAGCATCTGGCCCACACTTTTGGATCAGATGCGCAAAATCGGGATATTTTTCTCATGAAGATGTTCTCCTTTTCTCTTATGGACAAGGTCGCCCATTAGTATCAAACTCAGACCCGGCCGATCAACACTTGGGAAGAACTTCAATCCGAGTTTTTGAAAAAGTTTTTTTCCCGTTGGTCGGACCAACGCCTTGCGCCATCAGATTACACACTTCACTCAACAATCAGGAGAACCTCTCCATGAGGCATGGGATCGTTTTCAGGATCTCATAAGAAAGTGCCCCCATCACGGAGTTCCTAAATGGGAACAAGTCCAATCTTTTTACCAGGGACTCCGTGAGGACATCCGCCTTTTCGTCAATGCAACTTGCGGAGGAAACATCATGGGTCAACATGAAGACACCGTATGGGAGATTCTCGAAAACATGTGCGAGAACTCCATCAACAATGACTCCATGGGATTATTCGACAGAACGAATACCCGCGCAGCGACGAATCTTAAGGGAGCACATGAGACGCAGGGCCTGTCCGCATCAGTCGACCTGGAATTAATGGCCAGTCGATTGGACAAGGTCTCAATCATTGAAAAGAAGGTGGATGAGCTGACTCAGCACTTGCAGCGAGCCACCTCCGCGCGTAACTCCTTTGCACAACCTCCTTCCACACAGGAGACTGTGCAAAACATCCTCCACCGATCTTCCCCTGGGATGGATCCATATCCATCCCCATCTGATTCTTGGATCGGAGGATCATCCGATCCTTTCTACACCAGCCGGGGGAACTCCATTCCCCCTTTCCCTGATTCTCAGGAGGTTCCTCAGACCTGCGAGGACCTCAACGCCATCCAGAACGACCCATTCTCCAACACTTACAATCCTGGATGGCGAAACCATCCCAATTTTCAGTGGGCGGGAAATTCCCAAACCCAAAGACCACCTTTTCAGTCCCGCCCACAGCCCTCTCGTCATTACCAGCCGCCTCAGCCTCGGCCCAACCCTACTTATCCATCAGGGCCAAATCAGGATCAAATGTCCCTAATCCTTCAGACTCTGGCTGACATTCAAAAAACGAATGCGGCTATTCAAAAACAGCACAAGGACGAGCTTACAGAAGTTAAAACTCAACTGGCCCAGTTGGCAAATTCTCGCCAGCCAGGCACACTCCCTTCCCAACCTCTTCCTAACCCAAATAACGTGCCAACCCAGAAGCGCGTTATGAATCCAAATTTAGGCCACGCTCAATGGATTTATCAGGCCCCTACTGCTCCATCTCCAGACGAGATGGAAGCCTCAACTTCTTATGCGGGATTTCAGCAGCAGCCACCCCTCTTACCAAACCCAAACCAAAATCAAGCCGGATTAAATTCTGTAACAACACGTAGTGGTAAAACAACTCAAGACCCGCATTATCCAAACCACTCCAAGCCTGATAACCATGACCCTAGGATAGTTATCCAAGATACCGCTGTTCCGGATCCACAACCTGGACCTATCCTAGAAGAACCAACCAAGATCCCGTTTCCCGAGGCCCTGACCAAGGGAAAGAAGACCACCAAACCCGTGGCCCCTGAGGAGGACCTGGTCAAGCTCTTTGAGCAGGTCCACATAAACATCCCCTTGATGGATGCAATCCGCCACGTACCAGCTTACGCACGATTTCTAAAGAATATATGTACACCCCAGCGTAAGCCGCGAACCAAGGGAGGGAGCCCAATTGTTCTGTCAGAGCAAGCCAGCTCTGTAATCCTTAGTAGACTCCCACCCAAGGCAAAAGATCCTGGGACTCCCCTGATTTCCTGTAAGATAGGTGGTACCCAATTTGATAGAGCATTGTTAGACTTGGGTGCATCCATAAACCTGATACCCACATCCTTACTTGACCATCTAGAAGAATCTGAGCTAAAACCAACCGAGGTGACATTACAATTAGCAGATCGATCTATAAAGTCACCAAAAGGGATTCTCGAGGATGTTATCGTAAGAGTGCGGGATTTCTATTTTCCAGTGGACTTTATAGTCTTAGATATGGATGCACCTAAGAACCCTAGGGATACACCAATCATTCTAGGGAGACCTTTCTTGGCTACTGCTAGAGCCAACATCAGCTGTGAGGAGGGCCAAATAGAGCTTAAGTTTGGAGATCAAACACTGAAAATTGATATATTTAAGGCCCAACAAGGAATTAATTGCGGCGTCATCGAACAAATTTGTGACATCAAGACTTTGGTTGATGAATCACACCTCCAGAATGACTCGATTATGCCTCATCAACCACAGAAGGATCTTGACCCGCAAACAGAGGAGTCGAATCCAGATACGAACAACCCAGTAACTCCCACCCTTGAACCTCACATCTATACTGAACCACCCGCTGCTGCTGAAAACCCCATCCTCGAACTGAAATCCCTTCCTGCTCACTTGAAATACGTCTTTTTGGGTTCTAATCAGACCCTTCCTGTGATTATCAATTCCAACCTCAGTCCTGAACAGGAATCCTGTCTGATTGTTGTCCTCCAGCAACATCGCAGAGCCATCGGATGGACTCTCGATGATTTGACTGGAATAAGTCCCTCTTATTGTACTCATCATATCTATTCAGAAGAGGGCACACGACCTTCTCGTGAAATGCAGAGACGCTTAAACCCCAATCTGCAGGAGGTCGTGAAAAAGGAGATCATCAAGTGGTTAGATGCCGGGATCATCTACCCGATCTCCGATAGTCGTTGGGTGAGCCCAATTCAGGTCGTGCCCAAGAAGGCAGGACTCACCACTATAACGACTGAGACCGGAGAAATCATTCCTACCCGATTAGCCAACTCGTGGAGAGTCTGTATAGATTACCGCCGACTCAATTCCTCCACGAAGAATGATCATTTCCCACTACCCTTCATTGATCAAATTCTCGAAAAACTTGCGGGAAATAGATTCTTCTGCTTTCTTGACGGGTACTCCGGTTATAACCAGGTGGCAATCCATCCTGAGGACCAAGAAAAGACCACGTTCACCTGCCCCTTCGGAACATACGCTTTCCGAAGGATGCCTTTCGGTCTTTGCAATGCACCCGCTACTTTTCAGCGATGCATGCTTGCCATATTCTCAGATATGGTAGGTGATTATCTGGAAGTCTTCATGGATGACTTTTCAGTTTTCGGAGCATCATTCGACGATTGCCTCCAACACTTGGTCCAGATACTCAGGCGGTGCATCGATGTGAATTTGGTTCTTTCCTGGGAAAAGAGCCATTTCATGGTGCCTAAGGGAATTGTCCTGGGACACTCAATTTCGGAGAAAGGTATCCAAGTGGATCGAGCTAAGGTTAATCTGATTTCTCACCTTCCTATGCCTAGCTCGATCAGGGACATCCGTTCCTTTTTAGGGCATGTCGGTTTTTATCGACGATTTATCCCTGATTTTTCAAAAATCGCGCGCCCCCTGACCACTCTTCTCTCCAAGGATGTTCCTTTCGAAATTTCCAAGGAATGCACTCAAGCATTTGAAATCCTGCGTGACCGAGTCACCCAAGCCCCGATCCTATAGTCCCCTGATTGGTCTCAACCCTTTGAGATCATGTGCGATGCATCCGACTTCGCTGTAGGAGCGGTTTTGGGGCAGAAAATTGACAGGAAACCTGTGGCCATTTACTACGCCAGCAAAACACTCGATGAGGCTCAGCGTAACTATACGGTTACTGAGAAAGAGCTGCTAGCTGTAGTATTTGCCCTAGAAAAGTTCAGATCGTACCTTCTGGGTTCCCGTGTCATCATATACTCGGATCACACAACTGTGAGGCATCTCCTTGCAAAGAAGGATGCGAAACCTCGATTAATCCGATGGATCTTGCTGTTGCAAGAATTTGACCTTGAGATTCGCGACAAAGCGGGAAAGCAGAATGTGGTAGCTGATCACTTGTCCCGTCTCCCTTCTGAAATAATTGACCCTTCCGGACCCATCACTGAGCATTTTCCCGATGAGCACCTGCTGACTATTGGTACTAGCCTTCCATGGTTTGCTAATGTAGTAAATTACTTGGCATCTCATCAGATCCCGTCCGATTGGCCGAAGGCCAAGAAAGACAAATTACGCTCCGATGCCAAGTATTACATTTGGGAAGACCCGTACCTCTTCCGCATAGGTGCCGATCAGATCATCCGGAGATGTGTCCCGGAGGGGGAATTCAACAATATCCTCTCTTTCTGCCATGACCAGGCATGCGGTGGCCATTTCGCCGGGCATAAAACCGCATCAAAAGTCCTCCAGTGCATCTTTTACTGGCCCACACTGTTCAAAGACGCATACAATCACTGCAAGGCATGCAGTCGTTGCCAGACTTTGGGCAACATGAGCCATCGCGACATGATGCCTATGCAACCGATTCTAGTATGCGAAATCTTTGATGTTTGGGGGATTGATTTTATGGGCCCCTTTCCTGTTTCGGATGGTTTCGAATACATTCTGTTGGCTGTGGACTATGTGTCCAAATGGATCGAAGCCATACCGACCCGAACCTGTGATCACAAAATCGTTCTCAAATTCATTCATCAACACATTTTCTCAAGGTTCGGGATTCCTCGTGCAATAATCTCTGATGGGGGGACCCATTTCACAAATGCTCAGTTTAGGTCACTGATGACCAAATACGGGGTGTCTCACCAAATCTCTACTCCTTACCACCCCCAAACTAATGGTCTAGCTGAGCTGTCTAATCGGGAGATCAAGAAAATCCTGCAAGTCACTGTTCGACCTGACAGGAAGGACTGGTCGTCCCGACTTCCGGAAGCATTGTGGGCCTATAGGACCGCCCACAAGACCCAATTGGGCATGTCTCCCTTTAGACTGGTGTACGGAAAGGCATGCCACCTTCCCGTAGAACTGGAGCATAAAGCCTATTGGGCAGTACGGAACTGTAATCTAGATCTTTCCAAGGCTGGGACCCACAGAAAACTCCAAATCAGCGAGATTGATGAATTACGCCTAGACGCGTACGAGAACTCGAAAATCTACAAGGAGCGGGTTAAAGCCTTCCACGACAAACACAACTCGAGAAAGATCTTTCATCCTGGTCAAAAGGTCCTACTCTTTGATGCCCGACTAAAACTCTTCCCAGGAAAACTGAGATCCAAGTGGGTCGGACCATATTTGGTCCGACAGGTTTTTGGAAATGGAGCAATCGAAATCAGTCCACTCAGCCACGATTCTGAACCTTTCATCGTGAACGGTCAGAGACTCAAGCCGTTCATTGATGTAACTTCTACTGATTTGGCTGAAGCATCTTATATCCTCCTTTCCCCTTGAGCTTATTGTGCCCAGCCGATGGCATAAAACTCAGCGCTTAACGGGAGGCAGCCCGTCATTCTCTTTGAAAACCTGAAACTTGTTCTGACACCTTTTTGCACTTGAAGTTCACACTTTAAGACAGCCGACTCCACCTCAGGTGCTTGCATCTGAGATTAGAAATCGTCCGCAACAGTCACCCCGACCCATTCACTCATCCAAATTTCTGTCTTAAGGAATGAACTAAGTTAAATAAAAACCCCCTAGGTTACAATGAGGACATTGCAAATCTTAGGCATGGGGGGGGGGTATGAAAGTGCAAAACTTGTAAGAAAAGGTTTCAAACAAAAAAATTCACATATGCCAAAAACACCATAAAAATTAAAAAAATTTTCGAAAAAGAATAAAAGGAGAAGGAAATTTTGTGAAGGAGAAAAGAAACAAAATGAAAAAGGAGCACAAAATTATGAGAAAAGGTGATAGTCATTAGTAAGGAACTAAGGAATTAACCTAAGTTCTAGACCTCATTCAAGAAAATAACTGAAAAGTGCACAATGAGATTAGTAAGAATGCAAACCTTAGGCATTCTTGAATAGACTCTTAGTACCCATTAAGATCTGGACACTCCTCAAGAGGTTGAGGAAAATGAAAAGCTGAAGTATTAGGTCTAAGGCTTAGGGAGTATTTGGCCTCGTTAACTAATTTTTGGTTTACGGGACTCAGTAACCTAAGCACCCTAACCTCACACACAGCCTGGTTCAGTAAGCGTAAAAATCAGAATCACGCAGAAGCGTCGCAAAATTCTGAAAAGAACACCTAGAATAGGAGCGGCCGATCAACACAAGTTGATTTGGACGAGTTCCCAGCGCGGAGAGGCGGGAAATCCCCTCGAAGATGCGTAACAAAATATCATCTCCTCGGTGCTTGTCTCTTAGGATATTTACATATCCTACTGGGGGCATATAAGCACTCTGCTGGTTCAGATTCCATGGATGGCATTATCTCGAAGTGTCAATTGCCAGGGTCTGGATTCGGCCACGGAACACCATGGATGGGATTATCTCGAAATCTCAATAGCCAGGGTTCCGGGGGTTGCCATGGGAGGTGCTATCTCGAAGCATCGATCGCCAGGAACCCTTGAGGATTGATGATGGGAGCAAGGAATCTGATACAGACCATGTTGAAAAGCCAATCCTAGGCTAGAACTAAAAAGAAAAAGAGAGAGAAAACTCTCCAAACAGAAAAACTTTCTATCTCTCTCTTACAAAATGCACTGCGAACTAAGCCAGGGCTAAAATCATTTCAAGCACGGGTGCTTTAACCACAAAGTTCAATAAACCTTAGGTTAGTTCTTGTGGACCTTAAAAACCTTTGCTAAAGACTGAGGCCAAGGCTAGACAGATTTGGATCTTAATTGGTACTAGAGTACCTTTTAGGCCTATGGTCAGCATTCCAACCTAATCTATGCTCAAATAAAAAAGGCACTTATCTAAAACTATTAAAAACTTCATGGTCTAGAACAAGGGTTGAAACCTTAAGTTTTTGCTAAGGGACTAGCAAAAGCTAGGCATGGGGGTATGATGAGAACCTCATCATGAGCCATAACTAGCTCATTTTGACCTAATACAAAGGATAAAAGCTCCTACATAACTCAAGGAAAGGCTTAACTCAGAGAATTCTGAGTTTAAGGAGAAAACAAGTCATAAGGGGTAAAAATGCAATTTTACCAGTATAATCCGCATACAGGGTAATTCAGGGCCCAAACATAGGTCAAAGCAACTTAATAAGAATAAAAGTGGGATGAGATGATCTAGCAAGGGCTACAGCAATTCCAAGAAACTAAATGATAATCTGTAACCCTAAAATAACCCACTTCAATTCACGAGGTTCGAGGCAAAGTAAAAATAGAATAAACCCTCTAAAATTCATAGAAAAATAATCTCTAGGGTTTAGAACCTTCAATTTGACCTTCAGAACCCATTTTGACCTACATTGAGAACCATGCCCAATTAATAACTTAATTTGGGTTTTCGCATAAATTGACCGGTCAAACAAGGTTTAATATAGAAATGAAATTCACCATCAGATTCCTTAGGTCCTAATTAGTCATGTATAAAAACTTGAGCCTAAGAAGAAACCTCCTTGACCAACTTTACACTTTGGTCCTCATATATTTACTTTTTGGCCCTCAACTTTTGAACCCTCGCATTTTGGCCCCTAACTCTCCTTCGTTCTTTGCGTTCAGGTCCCCCCTGCAAAACCTGCCAGCACCATGCTCCGGCGACCTTGCGCGGAGCATGGCGCCGCGCAGGGTGAGGGGGAGAGCCTGGCAAGTAAACCGGGGGTGCCCTGCGTCGTCAGCCGTCGCAGGGACACCCCCTGGTCGCTGTAACCCACCATACCGGCCGTGCGAACGCACGGACGGTATGGGTTTCCATCTCCGGCGTCCTCCGGCGAGGGAGACACGTCGTCTCCCTCCGCCTTCCTCCCTGATTCGGTCCCTATAAATACCCCCGTCGCTCCACCGTTCTTCCCAGCTCGGATCTGACGGAGAAAACCCCCAACTTTCCTCTCCTCTCACTCCGGCAGACGCCCACCAGCTCCGGCGGTTCCTCCTCCTCCTCCTCTTCGCTCTGCCGCAATACCAGCAGCAGAGACTTCTTCCCCTGCTCTTCCCGCGCCACGCCGCACCCAGCTGGCGCCTCTCCGGCTCTCTGCTCGCCGCCGCCCCTTCCCCTGGGCATCTTCTTCTCCGGCGACAGTCGATACGACTGTCGCCCTGCTGCTCCCCCTTTCGTCTCCGTAGCTAGGTCAGAACTCCTCCCCATCTCCCCCTCTTTCTTTTCCTCACTGTCTTTTATTTGATTAAACCCTCGACCGCTCCTGTCCACCGTCACCCCCTTCGTCTCCGGCCAAACTCCGGCGAGACCCCCCCATCACCCCAGCAACCCACACGGCTCGCCGACCACCGCAGAACCTCCGCCTCCTCATCCTGATCAACCCCCGCCCTTCCACTTCCCCCACATCACCCTCTGCAACCCCACCGAACAAACCCATCTTCCGACCCACTGTCCGACCTAGGGCAGCCCTTGCACGCCGCCCCACGCCTCGCCACCACCCACACGAGCTTCGCCGCACTCTGGCGAAGCTCCTGGCACCTTCTGATTAGGCCGAGAGGCCGTTTTGCTGTGAGCAGGCCACCCGACCTCCGCCGCCATTGCCGTGCAGAAGGAGCTGCTTCCGCCTGCAGCTGCAGGCGCGCCACGCCCAGATTCGACTCCCAGGCCTTGCGAGGCATTTCGACAAAGCATCAGGCTCGCAGCTGGGGCGAAGGCCTCGCGTGAAGCCGTGATCGTCCGCTGCTTTCTCCGCTGCGGGCGCTCAATTAGGGTGGGACATTTAGTCCCACCTCGGAAAAGTCTGAAGAGGCGCAGCGGTATAAGGCGCAAAAGTGCTGGAGGCTTACTGCCTCAGCACACGGGGTGAGGTCCCCTTCACCCGCCCGGTTACCCGGTCTCGTCCGCGCTCACGCCCCGCGGACCTGGCCCGACCCGACTTAGACTGACCTGCACTCCTCGCCCACCACACACGCCGGTGGGCCTGGACCCGGGCACGACCCGTACCCGACTACCCGGCAGCTCTGGGAGAGCTTTCCCAAGAGTGGCTTCTGTGAGAGAGAGAGACGCGGGGGGGGGGGGGGGGAGGGTAGAGTAGGTTTTGTCCTCTGACATAAACTCTGAAGTGTGCAGGCACAGGTGAAGAAGAAGGACCGCGGAAGAAGAAGGAAGCTGAGGGAGACACTGTAGCAACAAGCGGTTTAAGTCGTCTGATTGGAAAATCAGACGACGTCCTGAAGGGAAAAGAAGAAAGAAGGAGAGACGACGTCCTGACAGGAAAAAGAAAAGAAGAAAGAAGGAGATCTGAAGAACAACAGAAGAAGGCGAGGCAGAGGAGAACACAAAAGAACAAGGGAAGAACTGAAAGAAGAAAAGCACGAGAAGAAGATCTGAAGAAAGGAAAAGAAGAAGAACAGGACCGCTCTGCAGAAGAAAAAGGAAGAGCAGGAACAGCTGAAAGAAAGAAGAACATCACCACTGCAGATAAAGAAGAAGAAGATAACAGAAGATCTGAGACGAGGAGAAGCAAAGAGAAAAGAAGAAAAGACAACAAATTCTTTCTCTCTCTTTCTTTATTTTTGTAAAAGAAACTTGTACCCCTAGAATACAACTTGCTCCCTGAGTTTGACCTCGGGAACTCTTTTATTTTCCGAGTAAAAAAATTTATATATTTGAAATGATGGCAATAACTGGCTATACTACAACGCTATAACAATAAAACCCGGTTATCTCTCTTTCATACTGCAACGTCGATGAGTTGGCATCACGAAAACAAGTCAAGAGACGGCCTTATTTGACGTCCAATTGATTCAGAGGAGTGGAAAAACTTTGACAGAAGACATTTATCTTTTGCAGAGGATTCACATAATGTCACATTGGGACTTGCAAGCGATGGATTTAATCCATTTAAGTACATTCATGTACCTGTCATAGTCTATCTGGCTAGTCGTGATTGTTACTTACAACTTACATCCTTGGCTATGCATGCGATTCTCGTTTATGATGTTGATCCTCTTAATCTCAAGTCCCAAGCAACCAAGAAATGCAATTGACATCTATTTGCAACCGTTAGTAAATGAATTCAAATAATTATAGCATGACAATGTTCAGACGTATGATGCAAAGAATAAAGAATTCTTTTAGATATACAGGGCTTTGTTGTGGACCATTAATAACTTCCCACTGTATGTGAATCTTTCTGGATGGAGTACGAATGGGAAGTTTGCCTGCCCAGTATGTATAAAAGATACACATCATTTGCATGTACCTAGAAGTAATAAATTTGGATATTTAGGGCACCATAGATTTCTTCCAAGTGAGTACAAATGGCAGGGTGCATAGTTTAAAGATAGATTTGACAGTACAACTTGTCGGTATTCAAGTAGGAATCCAAGACATAAGTTTTCAACAAATTCCATTCGACTGTCAGGGTCTGAAGTAATGGCAAAATTACAAAAGCTTGTCAACATACAACTCGGTCACCCCTTCAGGAAAGATCTAACAACATTAAAGGACTCTAATTTTAAGAAGAAAAGTATATTCTTCATGGAGCTTCCGTATTGGAAAAATCTTACAATACATCACAATCTTGACGTCATACATATTGAGAAAAATGTCATGGACAACATCTTAGACGTGTTGAATTTAACAGATAATCCCAAAGAAATGTTAAGATTGAGAAATGACATGAAAAAACTGGGTATCCATTCTGAGCTACATGTCATCGAAGGAGAAGAAATGCCACTAGTAATGTACAGTCTACAACAAGGACAGAAGAATGAGATATTCTCTTTTTTAAAAGGAATTCGGATCCCAGACGGGTTTTCTTCACAGCTCTTGCACCGTGTGAATGAAGTTCAGAAGAAGATCAGTGGATTAAAAAGTCACGATTCACATGTTTACATGCAGATTTTATTTTCATTAGCTATTTGTGGAGTATTGCCAGATCCAGTGGTTGATTCATTCACTGAGATGAACCGATTTTTTAAAGTCATTTGCTCGAAGACTTTGAACTGTGAAAGTCTAGACTATTGGAATGATCAAATTGTAATTACACTCTACAAAATAGAATAAATTTTTCCCCTGTCTTTCTTCGATGTCACGGTGCATCTAACACTACATCTTGCAAATGAAGCAAGAGTTGGTGGGCCTATATAGTATAGATGAATGTATCCAGTTGAGCAATTTCTGAAGAGGCTAAAAGATTATGTTTTAAATAAAGCTAAGCCAGAGAGGTCAATCATTGAGGGTTACCTTTTAGAAGAATGTATAAATTTCTGTGCTATGTACATGGACAATGCCAACAATAGATTTAATAAACTAGAGAGGAATTTTGATGGGGGATACAATGAAATAAATGATAATTCTGTAACAATTTTTGACACAAGGGGAAGGTCGATCCTGCATACAAAATACAGAATGATCAATTTAATGGATCAACAGTTAGCTCACTTGTATATCTTGAAACAAATTCCCAATGTCGATTCTTTTCTTGATGAATTTAAACAATCTTCACCTCATGCCATCTAAGAGTTGCAGTTCCTTGATTGGTTTAAGCAGCATGCGTATCAGATGAAGGAAAACAAGGACCCACGTTGGGTGGATGAGGATGATGTAATATGCGAGACTCCATTGAGCTATGGATATTATCATTCTGGTTACATAATTAACGAATTTGGGCTCAAAATAAAGTCAATCGATAATGCGAAGGCATCACAACAGGCTAGAGTTCTTGTCAATTGCGATATTGGAATAGGTTGTGATGGCTACTACGGGCAAATCATTGAAATTGTGGAGATGAGTTTCAGATACGACTGCATGATGGTTTTATTTAAGTGTGATTGGTTTGATGTTTTCAATGAAGGGATTGGTTTCAAAAAAGATAATAAACACAGAATCCTCAACATGAGACCCATCCTGAGGAGTTCCTAGGGCAGTAGGGGGCTATGGATGAGTGATGTAAACACATTTACACTACTTAAAATGTCTATTTATGGATGTTCTTAAGCATAGGATTGCATTTCATGATATAAATATTGCATAACATGCATCATCTTGCATTTAGAGTAGTTTGAATAAAATGGAGGTTAATTGTCTACTTTTATGTGCTTGGACAGGGCAAACATTTTATCGGGGCCTCGAATCAAAGATCCAACCGTATGGATGTGAGCTTGTCCCACACCCGGGATGCTTCTCGCGAGATAAAGTCCAATTTTCGTTCCCCTTCGGAAGTGGATCCTGCGACGACGACGGCGTGCTGCTCCGTTCCCGTTCTTCTGCTTTGTCCTCCTTCGTCCTGCTTCGTTCTCCTTCGTCCAGGCGTCGTCTCGTCCGGCTAGTCCACCGAGCAACCGTCGAGGAGGATTTCTCTCTCCCTATTCTTTTTACCGCTTTCTAGTATAGATTTACTGCTTTCTAGATTAATCTACTCGTCCTCCAATCAATCGTCGAGGAGGACATTTCTCTCTCCATTCTTTTAATGCTTTCTAGAGTAATTATTTTATGCTTTCTAATTGTAATGAACAATCACTTCAATGCAAAAATTCCTTGTTTATTCTACATCTCATTTTGATTTCTTTGTGTAATATTCTTTTTCTCTCTTACTCTCTCTCTCTCTTCTATTTATTGTAAATAATTAGATAATACTAAATTGAATTATTCTGTAACAAATAAAAAGAAACGCGTAGTTTTTAAATCAAGCGTTCGCCTCCCTTTGTTCGACCTGGAATTTTAATTTCGGTATAAATTTTATTTGTTGAACACGAATCCTTCACTGTCGAACTACAACGACAGGTTTTCCAAAATCGAACACGTTAGCGTAGGTTTGTAAACGTTCAACAATGAGGAAGTACAATAGCCATTTGAGCAGCCAGATACTCAGGCTGGCACGTCGTAAGAGCCTAATACTCAAGTAGGCACCAATGCTGGTAAGAATTTAAAATAATTTCATTTAAAAGCTTACTATATTTAATTTCTCTTATTTAATCTTTTAGCATATGCTAATTCATGTTTCCAGCTAAGAAAACAATGCGAGGTCCGACACGAAATTTGAACCTCGATAGGCTACCTAAGGGCACCAAGATTAGGGTGACCATTACTGTGGCTGGGAAAGTGAAGAACTACCCCAGCTTTACTAGCCAGTTAGCCACGATTATTCAGGCAACTGTGCCACTTTCTTGCTTCGATTGGAGGAGAGTCGCCAAGGAGTCAAAGGCATCCATTATTCGGGAGTTGTAGGTATAAATGTGAAATTCATTCGTTCACATTTATAACAATTACAATCGATTTATATATTATTGAATACATAATACTTTTGATTGGGACAATAATTCCAATGATCCCAAGGCTATCCTGTAGCATTCAATCAGGATATATCATGGATGGAGAGAGAAGATAAAGAGTACGATATGAAATTCTTTCAGATTCTAAATTTATTTAATTATTTATATATACTAAAAAATTTCTAATAAAAATTTATAAAATTATTTCAATTTGTTAACAATTAGTCGTATGAGGAGGCATCGAGAAATGTGCCTCTTACAATTGTGCCTCCCATTTAGAGGGATCCAGTGGTAAAGGTAAATAAATAGTTTCAAATTTTATTTTTAAATTCAGTTTATAATGAATAATTACATAATTTAGTAATAAAATTTATATTTCTTACAAGAGCAAATCAGGAAGGACAAGCTCAATAGGGCCCTAGCTCCTGCCCAGATCCACTACTTGGGTACAACATTTAAATTTATAAAGTGTGATCGAAAACAGAAAATAAGTCTGAGGTCGTTTGCAAGAAACAATTATGGAATTCACAACACTAATCGCATTCAGAAATAATGAGCACAATCATAGAGATATGCAATAAGAATTAATAATAAAAAATATATGCAACATCATCCCAAATTGAATCTTAAGAAGTCATGGGATAAAAAGAATGGAAGCTCAAAACAATGGTGATTTAGATCACCAATTATTCCCTTCAATCAAAGCACAACCCTAGCATTCAATTCAACCAAATATTTCAATAGTAATCCGAATCATATGTCAACCAAGAACTCAAATATGTCCACAATAATCCACAATCAGACGTCGTACATAAGGCTCAAATGCCTTAAGTGATCACAAGGCATAGTAGGAGTAACCCCACAGGGGCACAAAGCACAGCCAAGGCATAAGGGCAACCACAGAGTAAGCTTCTTCCTTAGAAGCTAAGTGTTAAGCTTTTAAACATGCACCCCAAGGATACGAACCCTGGAGAAAAACCCTCCCCCCTCCTCCTCAGGAGTTTTCTTCTTTCTCTATTTAGCACCGAGTAAATAGGTAATCGGGTATATGGGTCATGAGCATAGGGGACCAAACCCGTGTGCATGTGGGCACAAGTGAGGTGTGAGGGGCTCATGGTGAGAGGGACCTCACCCCCATGTGCCTGAGGGGATAAGGCCTCTTCACGATTTCCACTTTTATCGCATTTGTGATCTCTGTCTTTACGATGTGGCACTAAAGAGTGCCCTTCTCTTTGCGTGGAGCTACAACGAAGTTCTCCTTTAATTGTAGCTACTGCTGGGCTCGTCTACTTAATTGATGTTGTAGCTAGGTACATGGATGTAATCCGTAGCGCCTGAAGGTAGCATCAAGCTTGGGGAGAGGCAGAAGGAGGTAGACGTCGTCGAGGATGATGGTGATGATGGCGAAGCTCCGGTGAGGGTACCTGAAACAAAAAGATGGCCTTGCGGCCCAATTAAAAGCGTTCAATGGAATCACCGTGAAGCGAGGAAGTGAACGGCGGTGGTTGCGAGAAGTTCGGAGTGTCGTGGCCGAATGATGTCGGAGGATGGGTTCGTCTGGTGGGGTGCTTGAGTGGTTGAAAGCACCAATAGGTAGAGGGCTTTTGGTCTACGTGGATAGGGGGAACTTTTGGTAGTGGTAGCGAGTTGTTTAGGTGAGACATGGCTGGAGCCGAAGATGATGGAGAGGGAGAAGGGTTACCAGTGGTCGAATTATGATCCTAAAGGCTAATTCCGAACCTACGGATAGAGAGGGAGGTAGAGACCTACTCTAATGGAAGAATGGGGGAGGAATCTGTGGTGGCGTGACTTACCAGCGCCATGGACAAAGAACTCTCCGGCGAGGGAACAGCGGCGAACAAGGGGTCGAATGCGATGGGGCTTTGGCCAGCCACCGTTGGAAGAAGGTTAGGAAGAAGGTTGTACCTCCAATTTAATGGTTGGAGGCACGGATGAAGGAGAGAGAGGGAGCCACTGGAGTGTAGGTCGGAGATGGCAGGAGGTAGGGTAGAAGAGGGTTTTTGGCCTTGAAACCTAACTAAGAAGAACGACCGTATGATCTATTACTTATATAGAGCGTAGAATCTAGTTTTAATTGAGGAAAGGAGACCTATTTGCTTGGAGATTAGGACACAAGACACCCACAGATTTCGTGGGTTCGCTACGGCACAACATTGCGAATTAGAAGCTAAGATTTGGCTCAAATGATTCTTTGCAGTGTGAACATCAATCCCACCAAATTTGGTTGGATTTGATGGTGATTTGATTGGGTTTTAACTCGGTCAAAGGTCAGTGCTTAGGTCGGTTGACCTCCAATGGCAGCAAGGACCAAAGTTTGAAGAAGACGACAAACCTAGGGGCCTATTTACAAGATATTTTGAAAGTTGGGGACCTAACTGAGGGAAATAAAGATTTAATGGACTGAAATGAAAACTAAGTTAAGATGAACTCTGATTGGGCCTAAATTTTGGTACCAACCTAATTTGGATCCAAGAAATCTGATGGTAGAGTTGGATTTGAGTTTTGACCACGTTTGACTGGGTAATTTGCATAGAAATCCAAATTTAGGCAAAATCCCATCTAAAGCCTTTCCCAAGGTCAAAATAGATTCAGATGATCAAACCAAGAATACCAAACCTATTAGAATATTTTTCTATGAATTTTATAAGGTTTAGATGAATTTTATCCTAACCAGAACCTATTTAATTTAAGCAGGTCTGAAATTAGGGCTTTGTGTGTTATTTTGGTTCTTAGAATGCGTGAAATCCTATTTCTATCTATGTGGACCCACACTTTGGACTTTAATGCTCACTTGACCTTCAATTAACCCCTTGGTGACCTCATGGTTACTTTGCATTTATGATTGGATGTTAAAACTACAGAATTAGTCCTTTTTATTATTTTCTTCTCAGAATGGATTTGCGTGGAATAAAGGTCCTCAGGCGATCATGTGGGAGCATTTATCACTTGATTTTCACTAATTTAAGTTATTTATGGATAATGATGGTGTTACCATCTGATGGGAACACCATCATGAGCCATAACTAGCTCATTTTGATCTAATTAAGCCAGTAAATGCTCCTACATAACTGCCATAGAGCCATAATTCACTGCAAATCCATTCTGAGGGAAAGACAAGAAAATAATGTTAAAATTATAATTTTACCATCATAGCATGAATGTAATATAACCACGGGTTTTCTTAGGGGTTAATTAAGGATCAAATGGTCCTAAAATGCTAACAAGTGGGTTAGAACAGATAAAAAAGGGTTTTCACATGTTTTGATAATTAAATGACTTTTAAAACGCTAAAAACTGACCCATTTAATTAACTAAGGTTTTGATCAGGATAAAATGCACCTAAATCCTGTAAAATTCATAGAAAAATATTCTCTAGGATTTAGTACCCTCAATTTAACCATCAAAACCCATCTTGACCCAAAACAGTCTCAGACTGACTTTTACCCTAATTTGGGATTTTGCATAAATTACCCAATCAAACAAGGTCAAAACCTAAATCTAACTTCACCATTGGATTCCCTCGGTCCAAATTAAGTTTGTGCAAAAATTTGGACCCAATCTAAGATCATCTTGACCAGGTTTACATTTTGGTCCAATCAACCTCTTTCTATCTCATTCAGGCCCCTAACTTTCGAATTCCTTACAAAAAGACTCATATCTTTGTCGTCACTCTTTGCAAATAGGTCCCTCCACCATTATCGCAGAGGAATCCTTCTCTGGCGACCTTTGATTGTTCAATCAATCCCTTCCAAAATTGGAAGGGAAATTCTTTAAAGAGTCCTCTTTCTTCTGAATCTGTCCATGGGCTCCATAACCTTCCCAATCTCTCATGTGAACGCATGAGAGATTTGGGTTTCCTACTTTGGCGAACATTCCTAGCTTGGAAGCTTGGCTTCCAAGCTCAAAACCCCCTCCTGAGCCCTATAAAAAGATCCTCAAGGCACGGCCGAGTCTCTCAAGAATGAATTTCAGCCGAAAACCTCCCTCTTCCTCTCTCCTCTTCAGCCGCAAGTCCCCACAAGCTCCGGCGAGTTCCCCGACCACATTCCTCGTCCATCTTGCAAAATGAGCAGTGGATTCATCCTCCCCAACTTCTTCCGCATGCCGCAATACCAGCGGACGCCCTTTTCCATGTCTTCCTCGCCACTTCTTCATCACCGGAGAGTTTGTCTTCTCCAACGCTGATGTGCCAAAACCGGCGCGGATCTCCTCCCTTTCGTCCATTAGAGTAGCTAGTTAGGTTTAGTTAGCATTGTAGGTTAGTTTCCCTCTCTCTATCACTAAATTTGACCCTCGACACCACCGTTCACCCTCATCTTCTCCGTCTCCAGCCGCTCCTCCGGTGAGGTGTATCCGCCACTACACTCCTCCAACTGCCTCGCCAACCACCTCATAACCTTCGCCTCAACTCCACCAACCAAACCCCTCTCCTTATTTGCCATTCTATCCACCCAAACACCTCTCCGAACAACCCATCATCCTCTGGCAAGTTCCTTCTCCGCCAGCCACCTACACGCACTCTCACTTCACGCTACACCCACCATCACATTCGTCGTGATCCGGCGAAGGTCCTGAAGTGTTTTAACTTGGCCGCAAGGCCGTATTCTTCCTTTCAGGTGTTCACCGTGTCTCCACCGCCCTCCGCCCGTCGCTACCATCTTCTTCGAGTTCATGGCCACGCAAACTCCATGCCACACCCTCCAGGTGCTGTGGCTTTGCTCAAGGCACCCGCCCAAGTCTCTAATTGGGTGCAATACCATCAACAACTACTGCAATCAGACGAAGAGCCACTATAGCCACGTGCAAAGAGAAGGTGGGGCGTTTAGTCCCACCTCAGAAGATTTGGAAGCGGTGCTATCACATAAATTGATTTTGTGATAGAGGCATATCACCTTATACACAAGAGGTGAGGTCCCTCACACCCCTCACGTGCCTTGTCCACAATATCTCCTCCGCGGACCTGGTACACCTGACCCGCCTAAGCCCTCACCTCAGCTACCACCCACGCCGGTAGCCCTGGTCCTAGGTACGCTCTTGCTCGAATCCGACTACCTGACACTGTGTGTGGCCTTGGGAAGGTGAGAAAGAGAAGAGCCCAGAGAGAAAGGAAAGAGAGCACGAGGTTTGGAGGGTTTTGCTACAAAGAATAGCGGCTGACACTTAGCCATTTGAAGAAGGATCCCCCTCTGTGTGTGAAGAAGAGAAGAAGAGAAAGAAAAGAAAAGAAAAGAGAAGTCAAGGAAGAAGAAGAAGAGGCACGTAGAGCTAAGGAGAAGAGACAAAAGCCAAGGAAGGAGAAGGAAAGAAGAAGAAAGCAGAAGCAGAAGAAGAGAAGAAGACAGGTTAAGTCGTCTGGTCATTAGACCCGACGACTGATTTGAGGCTTAAGGCTTGATACTGTTAAAACATTGAATGCTTGATATATATATATATATATGCTTAGAGAATAATTGGTGATTTAAATCACCATTATTTTAGCTTCTCTACCTTTTTATTGCCTCACAATACATGAGAATTCATTAAATATCTAAAAGTGACAGATTAGTATTTAGTGAATATCGTTTTGTGATTTAAATTCTTGTACTCATTTACAGTATTTGAGATTAGTGTGTGTATTCCTATTTACTCCTTGTGTTCAACCTTAGACTTTCATTCGAGTAATAAATTTATTTGTTTGAGTGCTTTTTAGCTATATTACAACGAAGCAATTTTAAAATACCGATTTATCGGTCGAACACCATCAAGAAGCACCCGATGACTCACGTGCATGGATACATCCGAGTTACCAGGAGATCCATGCAAGTAATTAAAAGTCACTTACATTAATTTCAATTATATAAAAATTAACTACATATACATACATACATGCATACATACATACATATATATATATATATATACAAGGTCTTATGATGGATTTGATCCATCCTCTTGAGCTTGCGGACGAGAACTCTGGGAATGTTTCGTTGACCCCTCTGACACCAGATGAGGCCTTCAGAACCATGATGCCTCTAAAGCACGGAGGATTCATCCATAGCGCTGAAAGGAGTGCGATGATCTCCTCCTAGTATGGTAGGAGAGGATCCTTCTCGTTCGCCCACAACAGAAGTCTATGTACCGAGGTTAAGACCTTACAGCATTGAGATGTGGAGCAGGAGAAAAGGTTAGAGGAAGTCACCACCCAACTACAGGCTGCCACTCGTAGGATGGAGCACAAGGAGAAGTTGGTAGAGCAGCATAACAAGTAATGAGAGGAGGTCTTATCCTATCTCCAAGGGAGGTGGATCTGATCATTCTTTGTTCCACATTCTATGGCGTGGCAATGACAATGATGGTGGTTCTAGGATGGGTGGCGTAGGTGTCCCAAGATAGTTTATATGTGTTTATATTCTTCACATCTTTATTGTTGTTGTAATATTTAAACCTCATTTATATATATATATATATATTAGTTTCATTTTATAATTCCTTTGGATTGAATGTTTTCAACTGTTTACGTTGTTTTTTAGCATTTCTAATTTGTTATGGGTAATTGCTTTAAAAAAAAAGTAAAATTTTATTTGCGACGGTTATTAATAAAAAATGTTGTAAAATAAGTTAGGCAATGAGTGTATAACCGTCATCATTAGACCATTTGACCTCCCAAAAAATACTACGAGGTGTCACCAGTTATTCATCATTGATTACATTTTTTTGAATCATCACTATTTGAACTAGGAGACGATTTTCACGAAAATCAACCCTAAAAGCATGAAATTTTTTGGTGTGTAAATCAGGTTCGGCCAAGAAAATTGTCCATGACTTAATTAAAAATCATTAGTAATGTATTTTAATGACAATTCTAAAATCTTCGTCAAATCATACTTCTCGATTTATTCGTGCATGCTTGGAAGGTGACGATAAGAGATTGTAACTATCGTCAAAATAAAACAGCAGCGCGATATACTACAACGGTGGTTGCAATGATTTATAGGCTTTTGGTGATGATTTATACCCGTTGCAAACTTCATCAATACGAAAGGCCTCTTAAACTAATATGATGAGGAGACCTCAACAAGAAACATTTGTCAGGGAAAGAAGTAGAGCCCAAATCTTCAATTCGGATTTTATCTATAGGTCTGAAATCCTCGTAGTTTCCTTGTGTGGCTAATCATTTCCTTCCATTGCCAAATTAATTAAGTAGCATTCCATTTGGCATCTTACCACACATGACTCTTAAGATCAATCTATACTTTACAAAAGTGGAGACTTATTACCTGAAGATGTTATATGCAGATTGTGTATACTTCTTCTTAGAAACCATTCAAAGGTTCCAGGTCATAAAAAAGAAAAGAAAAATACTTGTTAAACTTGCATCAAGCAATGTAGACAACGCGGTAGTGGCTTATTCAACTTGTTCATCCCACTAAGAATAATTTAGATTTAACAATCCTAGAATGCCTATAGAAGCATTCTTACCCTCGTAGGAGATAGTAAATGCAACCACTTATTGTCATCTTGCAAAGACCAGTGTGGTGATCACATGATTCTTCACCTCTCCACCTGCAAAAATTAATTACATAAAGATCATGCATGTAATTTAATTTTGTCCTGGAGGGACCAGGTTTAGATAACAGTTATTAAGGTAAACCCCGCTTAGAACCCACTTAAGTAGAGTTGTGCTTATATATCTGAGTTACCTCCATTGCGGACAATGTCATCAGACTCCTCTAGTGTTGCTCTCTCCTAAGATTGCATTCTCCAAAACCCATATTGCCATATTTAAACTTTAAATCCAATGTCAGCACCAATTCCCATGCTATAGCTAGAACATACAACACTCCAAGTTCATGACACGTACGATTTATACTCTCCACCACAGCGGGTGCAATAGAATATATGAGAAGGTTGATGAGTAAGCTTAGTGAATAGTTGTCATTTTTGTCTGTTTTTTCTAAGTAGTGGAGAGACAAAGTGACCTCCTCCTGTTACGACCGGAAGTATATCATGGGGGCAGGGGATCTTCTACTTTTCTTCTGAGAAGTAGGGATACGAGATCTTCTTTTTTAATACCAAACGTTTAAAGGTTATTTCGATGGTTTTATGTTAGTCTAAAATGATTCTATTTTTTTGTTTAAAAATGATAATGACTATTTTAAATGGTGATAGACTTTATTATATAACATTACTTGCATTGTGTGAAGGACAGGCATATGACACAATCCCAACTTTTAAATTTTTCGTTTTTTAATTATCCACACCTTCTTACATTACAAATTTAATCACCTTATTTATTTTTGCACTTGCATCGTTTAAACAGATATCCTTATAGGCGTTAGGTATAACATATATGTCACTCTATCTTTTATATTTACATAGATGCCCTCAAAAAAAATTCTCAATGTTACACTCATGTCCCTCTCTTAGCGTGAGATCACAAATTAACTATACAGGAATTGATTTGGCCCAAAGTTTCGATAAGTTAAAGTCCATCTTCTAGGAAAGATCCAGTTGAAATTTTAAAATACAATAAGTTAAATTTATCACTTAGATCTGGCCTTTATAAGTACTCGAACTCAAGGTAAGATCTGGTGAGTGTGATGGAAGGAAGAAATTATATTATTTTATCAAACGGAGGCTGGGGAAGTTATCTATTTAAGAGAATTTAGGGGTGTACTATATAAAGAATATTAACTTCATGGGATATCCATGTAAATATGAAAAATACAGGACATCAATTATATCAAAAATTTATTAACATATGTATGCAAAATAACTTAATTTTATTTTCCTATATCAAGCTTTCCATGGATTTGCAAGTCGTCTCTGACTATCTTTGCCACTATCCATTCTTGTGTTCGTGACTGGCTATCACTATTTTTTTCTTTAAAACTTTTATAATCTTATGAATGGGATATGAAGTACTGACATTTTAAAATTTGCATGAATTGGTAGATGTGTGTCTATGTCCGTGTGCAGGTGTATGTGTCTGTGGCTGTGCGTGTCGGTGTATGTCCATTTATGTGCATACGTGTGTACATTTGTGTGTGAGGATTGATGAGTACATGTGCATGTATATGTGTGTCTGCATGTATATATTTAAGTGGCTTCATGCGCGTATAGGAGGTCTTTCATGAGCTGTGTTGTTGTAACGATGACATCAATCTTTAAATCGTGCGTGGGGGCTATACAAAGAAGAACGGAGGCGTGAGGCTTTGTGTCGGTGCTATTGTTATTGATGTTCTCGTTATCATTCGGTGTTCACAGCGAGAAACTTCAGTACATGTATGGAAAGCTATACGCATTCGTATAATTCCCTGCTCCTTGTTCTAAATTTGTACCCTTTATTTTCCCATTGCAGGTGCTTTGATGTCTGAGGCATAACGTTTGATTCTATGTTTATAATGTTTATCCATATATGTGTATGTGTATTCTGATGAGGAAGAAATAGTAGTATGACCTATCAAGCAAAAGTTTACGAAGTCTTTGATCCAAGTAGAGATAAGTTCAAAGCTCAAAATCACATAAAGGAATCCCAACCATACAAGCCAAGTATGAGTGGCCAGTATGATTATTAGATTAGCACTAAATAGCTCCCGACTAGGAGATGCCATTCTGGTGGGGGTCCCCAAGCGACCCCACATGCATGTATCTATCGAGTTAGAGTCAAAACCTCCCAATAGCATCCCCGCTCAAGTTGCCTAGTTCGCCAAGCACCCAGGCAACGAAACCAGTAGGAGTGGTGACTGAAGAATCACAACAACAGTGCAAGACTCCACCACATCATGTGCATTTTGTCCTTTTTCACTTTTTTGTTGTGGCTTGATCCCTAAGCATGTTGAACAACCAGCCCTACGTTGCTCTACAAACACTACACCTTCGACAGTGGGGCAAACTTGAAAAGACTAAAGGTCAGGTAGAGGTTTTCCCCTCAACCTTTTTACATGACATACATATCCCCTCAAAGAGGTAGCCCCCCCCCCCCCCCCCCCCCCAAGGGGAATGTGCTTCATTCTCTAATAAAAGAGAACCTTATATTTGAGAGGAGCTCATTCATTTAGCCATCTTGTACTAAAAATAAAAACAATCACAAAATATTAAAATAATACAAATTTCGAAGGTTAGAGCTACTCTCCTTACATACATCCTTTCATAGTGGAACTAGATTACCAATCTCTACATATTTATATTGTTTTGCTCTTTCTTCCATACTCATAATAATCATCTTGATTTGGTCCTTCATCCTTGATCAGTTTCCGCCATCTGTGGAAAGTTGTTATACCTATTGAAAGGTTAACGAATGCACCTGAGCAGAGATGGCCACCAAGTTCAAGAAGTTTGATGAACCCACCGTTCCCTTGAAGGACCTAGGTAAGGACTTTGAGAAGGAAGTTGACTCCTCTGCAACAAGTGAAGTCCCCTTGTTGCAAGAGGGAAAGGAGGCTGCGGAATCTCTTAAGCTTGAGACCCTAAGTCAGAGGGGCTTAACCCTCTCTAAGAGGTGTGGAGGAGTAGGAGAGGTGAAGGGACTGGATGTTTGGTTATCCATGGTCTATGGATCTAATTTTCACTTGGAAAGGAAGACTCTATGGGTAGAAATTTTTGAACTTGCTTACATTTGTTCCTCTCCTTGGTTGCTTCTAGGTGATTTTAATGTTATTAAGAGGGTGGATGAGAAGAGAGGATGGCTCCTCTACCCATCATTGCTGGAGGATTTCAACCTTTGTATGGATCAAGCAAGTCTATTCGATATGGAGGTTGTTGGAAACCATTGGACTTAGAAATAACTCCACCATTGGCTTCCATCATATTATAGCCAGGCTTGATTGAGGATTGGTGAATGCTCCTTAGATGCAGTTGCTCTCTCATGCAAAGCTATATTATCATGCATTTAAGGCTAGCGACCATGTATATATGCATGTCCCTTTGATGCCCTCAAAACTAAAAGCTCAGCCCTTTCGTTACTTTGATTTTTAGGCAAGCAGAAGTGGTTATTTGGAGGCTGTCAAATCGGATGGAATATCCAAGTCAGGGGGAACCCTCTTTTCCCAATGACCAAGAAGCTTATGAACGTTAAGGTCACCCTAAAGGAGTGGACAAAGAACATCAAGCCTGAGGAAGAATTCAAGTCAAAGCTCATCGAGTTGGAGGTCATCGATGTCAAACTCTCCTCCTCTCCTCTTGATCTGGCCTCACTGCCCAAGAGAGGAGGTGTAAAGAGGCCATTACTAAGCTAAGGCTCTAGGAGTAGTCTCTTTGGAAGTAGCTTAGTCGAGAGATTAATTGGTTGCACCTTAGAGATAGATCTACCAAATTCTACCAACATGCAGCAAAAGTGAGGGAAGCAAGGAATCACATCAAATACTAGGTGCAACAAGGGGGATCAGCTATCTTGGAGGAAGATGCGCTTCAAGCTGAGGCTATTCACTACTCATGACACTCTACAACTGCCCTCATTCAAAAGAGGTTGAGCTTCCACCACCTTTTGCCACATTTTCCGATGATGATAGTGTGGCAATTACCGCTCATTTACTAAGGATGAGATTGGTTGGGAATCCAAGCATATTAACCCAACAAAGGCCCTTGGGCCAAACAGGTTTACCTCAAGATTCTATCAACTGCATTGGGATCATATTAAGGAAGAGATTTATAAAGCTATTATTTTCTTGTCTTAAGGAGGCCATATTGTACGTCAGGTGAATCATACCTTTGTGACACTCATCCCTAAGGTTGATGCACCGATGAGTATTGGTGGTTTTAGGCCATTCTCATGCTGCAACATGCTTTACAAGATCTTCTCAAAGATCCTTGCCGAGCACCTAAAGTCTATGTCATCGAAGCTTATGGATCCTCACTAGGCGGCCTTCATCCTCAAGCTTACAATCTCTAATTACACTTTGTTGGCTTAGGAGTTGCTTCACTCCTTCCAATGGAAGCGTGGAGCGTGAAAGCCTTGCATCAATGTTGACTTGAAGAAAGCTTTTGACTCCTTTGGTTATACTTTCTTACTGAATGTACTTCAATAAAGGGGCTTCAGCTCTAAGTGGCTACATTGGATTGATCAATGTATCAACACAAATTTCTTCTCCGTCATGGTGAATGGCACATCAGAAGGTTTCTTCCCTGGATCCTCCTATTTGAGACAGGGTGATCCTCTCAGCCCCTATCTTTTTACATCAATGATGCAAGTCTTTTCTAAAAGTTTGAAGGTTGAGGTAGGGAAGGGTGCTATCAAACCCTTGCGGATAGGAGAGGCAGCACCAACCTATATGATCTATGCAGATGTTCTACTTCGGTTCATGAAGCCTATGTTAAGGGGCTCTCTCACACTCCAGTGTTGCCTCCTTGATTTAAAGCTGATCTTTGGGTTGGAAGTTAACTTGACTAAGAGTAGGGTCATTTTATCAAAGTCAACATCACATCCTCTATCATTCTATCTTACTGTGGGATTTTGCCTGAATCATCTACCCTTATGCTACTTGGAACTTCCACTCTCTTCGTAGCAAAGATTAAGTGACAATTGTTGATCAGGTCTAGAATGTGTTGTTACGACCCGTTCCCAGCCCCCTACGAAACCCGAGATCGGCCCACCTCGACTGAATCCCAAGACCTAGTCGTCCAACGAGAAATAATCAAATGCACAAATCATTCCACAACTACACATGCAATGTAACTAAACAAGAAATATATAATAGACAGTAATGGAAAATAAAATAGAACCTCAAAGGTATTACCTGCCACAAGCGAAAAAGTACATTTACTAACATAGCCATCACACTAAAGCAGAGAGATACATAACAGAAACATGCGCTATTACACTAAAGATACTTACTACCAACAAAAGAGCCTCTGCAATGGAAAGTAGAGAAAGTACAACTACGGCTCGACTCGATTGGGCCCAGCACCCTCTGCAACCGGTGTCACTGGCTGCTCAACTCCCTGACCTGAACATGATTATATATATATCTATCGTCAGCTAACGCTGAGTAGAGTGCTGTATATGTAATTTACATGCAATTTAACATAAAGGGAAAAGCAACTAACTAATCATACAATTTTCCAGTTATGTATTATCCTCGATTTCCGTTTATACCATCTATGTGTTTCTAATTCAGGTATTGTAGTAAGGGTTCACAACATTTCTTAATCCACTTGTTCCCTAAGGGAATGATCTTGATGCAATTTTCCCGCGATGCAAGATGTACATGTGGCACTCTCCTGGTCGAAAGAGCACCCCGTGGTAGTCCTACACCCGGCCTATCACCCCAGGGTCATGGCTGCGACGTAGCGGTGACTACGACACATGCGATAAGTGCACGGGTAGCTACCCCGCACTGGCACGCGGTCAGTCGTTTCAACTAATGGATATGCTCAAACGTACAACACAGAATAGAATAGGGCCTACACCCCTCAACAGTCTGCGTACCCTCGCCCGGCTATCCCAATTTGCCCAATGAGCCTAACAGGAGTCGGTGTAAAGTGACCAATCCTAACCCCAGGTCCCAACCAAAAGGGCGGCTAGCTCCTCCCTACACTAAAGTAACAGTAGCTCTCCTCGGTACCACGTACGCAAGGGCCAACTCACTTTCCGTACCCAAGTCTGAACAGGCAACCAACACACCCGTATGCAACAAATTCCATCATACATCAAATATCTGTTCCAGTGTATTTTGAGTTCCTTTCCTAGTTCCCCGTAGGGTTCGTGTATAATTCTCATCTTATTTCATTTCACAGCATGCATCTTTATCATTTACTGATTTCTAATTCGTACAACAGACAACTCGTAAATTAACAGGTTAAACCATCATTAAGAGGATAAGCAACCATCTCAGCATTTAACTATTCCAATTATCACAGTATGAAATTTAACAACATGCATTCTCAAGTTTTATAACATACGAGGTTTATGCACTTAATATAAACCATTCATATTCTCAGTCCAAGGGTTCATCTCATAACCTAGGTTTCAAGCAAAATATTTCTAATTTAACATGCACTTTACTAATTTAAACCACAGAAGTAGAGAGGATCACTTTACCAGGGTATACGGGTGGTATGGGTGATAGAGGATCTATGGAATATATATGGCTATCTATGAGCACAAACACTCAAGAACAATATTAGTAATAACAAAAAGATTTGCACAAATAATTCAAACCACAAAGGACACAAAATGTATAGTGGTTCCCCTCCCTTGGGTACTCTACTACCTAAGCCTCCCAGCTTAGGGTTTTTAACCCGATTCTCTCAACCCCGAGAGAATCAATTTACTAGCCGAGGTAATTAACAGGTTACCTCAACCCAAGTACAATAACGGGTTTGTTACAACCCAACAAGCAAATGCTCAAATACAAAAGAAGTACAGGTGTAAGAAAGACTAATCTTACAACTAAGTTCCTAAGCCTCTCAACAATATATAGAATAATATTACCGATTTAAGAGCCTAGAAAGAACGTGATTCGCTTCGTAGATGCGTAGAAAAAAAAATGCGTCGTTGAGCTTGCAAGAATACTATGAGAGTGGATGGCAAGCTTTTTCTTTCTCTCTTGTGAATATGGTGGGAATTTGAAATTCTAGCTCTAGGATTTTCTCTTCTCTTTTCTTGTGTCTCTTGTATGCAAACAAATAGTCCTAGGGTCATTTTATAGAGTTTAGGACCTAGGATACTCGTCTACTAGACGTTGGGAATTAATTCCCAGTGTTCACATTGTTGGAATTAATTTTTTAGCGGTTCAGAATTGAGCTAACGACTACTTGGTATCGGTACTAAAGTACCTGTACCGGTACTCGTTGCTTCCAAATTTGGGTTTCAAACTCTTAACACAAATCTGTAACCCACTTGTACCGGTACTGATCATTAGTACCGGTACTTGCAGGGTACAGGTTTGTTTCTCGACAAAACCCAAACTTGTAACTCACATGTACCAATACTAAATTTTAGTACTGTTAACGTGGCTAGATCGTGTTTTAACAAATATTGCATTGTAATATAGACAAACTTTCCGCGAAAACAAATAAAGATTTATAACTCCAAAATTAGAGTATCCGAGGTCGAACACAGGGAGCAATCTAAGTATTCCAAAACTTGAGAACACAACTTTTTAAATGAGAAGAAATGACTAGTTCAATGAGAGTGATATAGAAAGAAATTGCTCAAGGGAAAAAGAAATGGACGTCTGATACAATATCAGACGTCTTAAAGTAGCTCCTTTTCTTCTCTTCCCTTGCTGCTTCTGTTCCTCTTCTTTATTTCTTTTCTTCTTGATTTGCAACCAAGGTCTGGCTTTCCTAGTGGTCTTCTCTTTCTTCTTCCTTTTCTTTTCCTTGAATCTTTGTCTGCCCCTTGTCTTTTTCTTCTTCAGTTCTGTTCTCCTTGGCCTCGCTTCTTCTTTTCTGCCTTGCCTGTTCTTTGTCCTCGGCAGAGCCTCCTCCCTTCTTTTCCTTCACTTGCAGTGACTAATTCCCTGTGTCCGATGTGGGACTAATGCCCACCGCTTTCTCTCGCGCGCCCGCAGCAGACCGTACCTTCAATTCCCACAACTGCAGGCTCTGTTGGCGTCACTCGCTGGGTCAACTGTCTTCGCAAGACCTGCCCAAGTTTGCAGCACCTGGAATCCTACAGTCCTGCGGCCTGGAGCAAGCAAGAAGCTTCCTTGAGTTGCTGCCAATGGCGGCAAGAGCTTGAAATCTGTCTGACACAAAAAGAGCCTTGCGGCCTAATCAGATCACCGAGGGACCTTCGTCGTGTCACGGCAAAGGTGAAGTGCTAGGTGGCAGGCCGCGGGGTGGCCTAGGCGTGCGTGCCTAGGTCGCTCTGTGGCCAGACGGATGGGTGTGTTCAAGGCGCTGTTTTGGCGGTGTAGAGGGACTGTGGATGAGTGGAGGGTACTCAGTGAGGTGAGGCGGAGGTTATGCGATGGTCGACGAGACGTGTGGGGCTACGAAGTGACTGGAGCGTCTTGCCGGAGGGTAGCCGGAGATGAGGAAGGTGGCTGTGGATAGGGACAGTCGAGTGGCGGTTGTGTGAAATAAAGTGAGGGAAATGAAAGAGTGGAAGATGGGGAACTTATTTGGACTATTGGGAGTGAAAGGGGGCAGCGGAGTGAGACGACTCGTTTGTGCCGTTGTCGGAGAAGACAACCCTGAGGGAGATAACGGCGACGAGGAGGAGGTCAGGGAGGCGTGCGCTTGGTGCGACGCGACGCGGGAAGATGAGGCGGAGTGGACTCTGTTGCTGGTATGGCAGCAGAGCGACGAGAAGGAGGAGGGGTAATCGCCGGAGCTTACAGGTTTCTTGGCTGGAGAGAGGAGAGATGAAATTTGGAGGATTCTACGGCCAAAACAAGTCTGAGAGATTTGCAGAGGGTCGGAGGTCCTTTTATAGGTGCTGGCCGAGCTTCTGGTGCGTGGAGGGCAAGCCTTTAGCCACCGTTGTCTCGTCGGAGAAGGAAGGTGGTTGGGATCCAAATCTTTCATGTGTTCGCACGAGAGATTGGATAGGAATCAGAGATTATGATCGGGCTCAGATGGAAGGGGATTCCTTAGAGAATCTCCCTTCCAATTCTGGGAGGAGATATCTGAGGGATCTGAGAGTATCCCCCTGCCTTCCTCGCTGGAGAAGGATTCCTCCCCATTAATGGTGGAGGGACCTGATTGTAAGATTGGTGAGTAGTGGCCGTCATGTCGACCGAACCGTGGCTAATCTTTTGTTTGTTCTTATTATAGTAATGTCGTTGTGGTACAGATAAAATAGCTACGGTTTGTCGTCATTGCCACTATTACAATTTTACTCAGAAATGTTTTTCTTCCGAGGTCGAACTCAGGGAGCTACTAGAATTCTAGAAGTACAATGCTTCTTTATTACAAAAAATAAGAGAGAGGGAGAGAGGGAGAAGTAGATTTTGTTTCTTGGTATTTTCTTCTCTTCTTTCTTTCTTTGCTTGTCTTCTTTTTCTCTTCTTCAGTTCTTCTTCTTCTCTTCTTTGTCTTCTTTCTTTCTTCTTCTTTCTTCCTTCTCTTTTCTTTCAGCTGCGGCACCTTTTCTTTTCTTTTTCTTCTTCTTTGCTTTGTCTGCAGAGCTACATCCGTCGTCTGATTTCTCAGTCAGACGGCTTAAGTGGTGTCTACTACAGTGCTTCCTTTGTGCTTCCCCTTCTTCTTCTTCCTGCGGTCTTCTTCTTCCTTCTTCCTTGGCCTTCTCCTTCTTCCTTCTTCCTTGGTCTTCTTTTCTCGCACCCTATCCCTACACAAAGAGCAAAACCTACCCTGTCCCTTTACTCGCACGTCTCTCTCTCTCTGTAAACCACTCACAGGACACTCTCTCAGATCCGCGGGTAATCGGGTCGGGTTTCGTGCCCGTGACCAGGTGTACCGATGTGTGGATGATGCGCGAGGTGTGCTCAGATAGGGTCGGGTCGGATCCTGCCAGATCCGCGAGGTGAAACCACGGACGAGGCGAGCGTGAGTAAGGTGAGGGACCTCACCCCAGTGCTTTCGGAGGTGACCAGTAGAAAGCACAAAATCAACTTATACTACTACAGGGTTTGGTAAACTCACGATGTGGGACTATCCTCTGCGCTCTTCTCGCGCGCACCCGCAGCAGACCGTAGCTTCGCTTCCTCAGCTGCAGGCTCTATTCGCTTTGATTGCTGGGTTAGCTGCCTTCGCACTACCCTCCCGACTTCGCAGCACCTAGAGCCCTGGGGTTCTGAAGTCTGGAGTACGCGTGGAGCTACTTCAATGCAACGTCAATGGCGGCTGGGTGTCGAACCTGCCAGACACGAAAAGGGCCTCTCGGCCTAATCAGATCAGCGGGGGACCTTCGCCGTGGCACGGCGAAGGTGGTGCAGGGTGCAGCAGGTCGTGGGGAGGCGTCTGGCGGCGGGGCTAGGTCGGACAGCGACCGGAAAAATGGGTCTGATCGGGGGAGTGTGGTGGGGGTGTGGAGCGGCAGTGGGTGGGCGGAGGTTCTGTGAGGGTCGACAAGGCGTGTGGGGCTGTGGAGCGATGGGAGCGTCTCGCCGGAGGGTGGCCGAAGATGAGGAAGGTGACGGTGGACAGGAGCGGTCGAGGGTTAATTGAATGAAAGACAGTGAGGAAAAGAAAGAGGGGGAGATGGGGAATAGTTCTGACCTAATTATAGGGACGAAGGGGCCGGAGCAGGGCAGCAGTCGTATCGACTGTCGCCGGAGAAGAAATACCCAGAGGGGGAGGACGGCGGCGAGGAAGAGAGCGGGAGGGCGCGCGCTGGGTACGGCGCAACGCGGGAAGAGCGGGCGAAGGTGGCTCTACTGCTGCTATTGCAGCAGAGCGACAAGACGGAGGAGGAGGAACCGCCGGAGCTGGTGCGTTTCTGCCGGAGTGGGAAGAGAGGAAAGGTGGGGGTTTTTCTCTGTCAGGACCGAGCTGCCAAAGTCGGCTGGCGACGCTGGTCCTTATAAAGGCGAAGGAGGAGGGGTGGGCTTAGGGAGGCGATGTGCCTCCCTCGCCGGAGAGTGGTCGGAATTGCAACCCATACCTTCCGCATGTTCGCACGGAAGGTGTGGACAAGGGCAGACATCATGGCGGTGTCCCTGCAACAGCAGACGTCGCAGGGAACACCCGGTTCAACTTGCAGGTGGCCTCCCTCGCCCTGCGCGGCGCCATGCTCCGCATAAAGTCGTCGGAGCATGGCGCTGCTCAGAGATTTGCAGGAGGGACCTATATGCAAAGAACGATGAAGAACCTAGGGGCTAAAATGCAAGGATTTCAAAAGTTGAGGGTCAAAAAGTAATAGATGAGGACCAAAATGCAAAGTCGGTCAAGAAGGTCTCATCTTAGGTTCAAGTTTTTATGCATGACTAAATGGGACCTAAGGATTCTAATGGTAAATTTTATTTCTAGGTCAGACCTTGTTTGATTGGCCAATTTACGTAAAAATCTGAATTAAATCATTAATTAGGCATGGTTCTCAATGTATGTCAAAATGGGTTCCCAAGGCCAAATTGAAGGTTTTAAACCCTAGAGATTATTTTTCTATGAATTTTAGAGGGTTTATTCGATTTTTACTCTGCCTCGAACCTCGTGAATTGAAGTGGATTTGTTTTAGGGTTACAGAATGTCATTTAATTCCTTGGAGTTGCTGTAGCCCTTGTTGGATCAAATCATCCCACTTTCCTTCTTATTAGGTTAGTTTGACCTATGTTTGGACCCTAAGTTACCCTATTTACAGATTGTGTTGGTGAAATTACATTTTTACCCCTTATGACTTGTTTTCTTCTTAAACTCAGAATTCTCTGAGTCAAGCCTTTCTATGAGTTATGTAGGAGCTTTTTCTCGAATATCTAGGTTAGATTGTGCTAGTTAGGGTTCATGATGAGATTCTCATCAGTGAGAAAGCTAGGGGGTTTATGTGATCGTTTTCAAAAGATAGGGACCAAAATGTGATTGGGTGTACTAAATTGCAAAGTAGGTCAAGATGACCTCCCCTTAGGTCCAAATTTTGGTACAAACCTAGTTTGAACCTAAGGAATCCAATGGTGAAGTTGGATTTTAGGTTTGACCACCTTTGACTAGATATTTTTCTTAAAAATCCAAATTAGGTCAATTGATGGCTAGGACCTTAATCTAGGTCAAACTAGGTTCCAAAGGCCAAATTGAATGTTCTACACCCTAGGGGATATTTTTCCATGAATTTTAGAGGGTTTACTTGATTTTTATCCTGACCGGAACCTTGTTGAATTAAGCGGGTCTGTTTTAGGGTTACCAAATGTCATGTAATTCCTGGATTGCACATGAACCCATTTCTGATTAATTCAATCCACTTTTTATCTCATTTAGACCATTTGACCTATGTTTTGTCTCTGAGAAATCCCGTTTATGTACTGCAATGGTAAAATTACAGTTTTAACCTTTACTTCATGTTTTCTTCTCAGAACACTTATTCCTCCAATTAAGCCCTCTTTTAAGTCATGTAGGAGCTTTTATTCTCTTTATTAGGTTAAAATGAGCTAGTTATGGTTCATGATGAGGCTCTCATCAAGTACCGGTACTTATGGGTTAACAGGTACCTTTTTTAAGTGATTTAATTCATTACGTACTTTGAAAATGTTTGCAATATAAATCCTAATTTTTCTTTAATTGATTTTTACGATCTAAGTTACATTCTCTTGTTAAGAGGCATACAATCTATGAAAATAAAATCTAAACTACAGAAACTAAGGTCGAAGATGATCTTCTTCTCCTCGACTCTTCCTTGTCATCTTGCCTCCTTCTTATCATGATCTTCTCCATTTCATCAAGCCTCCATCATTTCTTGTTTGCCTTGCTTCTTTACCTAAATTTGAAAAAACACTTAATCGCAAACATTAATTCATAATAATTTTGTTAACACCAAAATAAGATGTGGAACAAGGTTCCAACAATCTTTCCCTTTTTGGTGTTGACAAAACTATCTTGCAAATAGATAATTCAAAAATTTAACAATGTTATATGAATGAAAATTTTTCATTTTAATCCTCCCCCTCAATATAAGCTCCCCTTAGAAATATTACTATTTGCCCTTTATTTTTCTCCCCCTTTTTGTCAATCATAAAAAATGAAGAAATATCATACCACAAAGTTTACCAATAGTAAAATGATGAATGTGGGTACCAAGCTCCATTAGGCCATCGTTCTTGATCTTCATTCAACCTATAGAAAGGTTGAAATGTTCCGTTGTGTGCCTTGAACACCCACTAATCTCTTTGATATATTCCTGCAAAATAAATATCTTTTCTAGGTACCCATTTTCTTTTGGGTCCTTTAAAGTTAGCACCTTTCAAATCCTGAGATTTATAGACCTTTTTAGTATTAGATCTATAATTATCGGGATTTTTAGCCTTTTGATACAACCATGCATGCCTAGGTGCATGTGATTGATTTTGTGTATTCTTTCTAATTTTAAACCTTGCTTTTAGATCATCACAAAATTCTGTATTTAACCTAGTTGTTTTTAAATTATTTAAAGTTCTCTCAAATGTTCATAAATGTCCTCTAATTCTACTATTTTTGCATGAAATTGTTAGTCTCTTTTGACATTTCTAATTCTATTTCTAAACATGACTTTTCTAATTCTAATGTTTGGTAATTATTCTTTAAAGCCTTATTTTCTTTTTGAAATGACTTAGCTTTATGATATAGCTCTTCATATGCTTCTAATAATTCTTCAAATGAAAAATCAGGGTTTACCTCGTTGTCTGTATCTTCTGAAGTTGCCACCAAGCAAAGATGTGCGACCTCATCTTCGGATTCTGATTCGTTGGAGTTGGTGTCCATGTTGGAGTCGCTATCATCCCATGTCGCTTTAAACGCTTTCTTTTTCTTCTTCTTGAGCTCCTTTATTTCTTTCCTATTGTCCTCCTTGTTTACGAGGCAATCCTTTCGTAGGTGACCCTTTCTCTTGCATTCATAGCAAACAATATTAGATAAAATTTTATTCACTTTCTTATCTTGCTTTTGAAGAAATTTCTGGAACTTTCTTGTGAGTATCTTCATCTCTTCATCTTCAGATTCCGATGTGCTTGAATCCGAGTCCTCCTTGATTGCTCTAAAAGCAATGCTCTTCTTCTTGCTTTTCGTCTTCTCCTCGTTCTTCTTCATATTCTCCAATTGGACTTCATATGCCATGAGGCTTCCAATTAGATCATCCAAGGAGAGAGTAGAAAGGTCTTTAGCCTCTTGGATAGCTTTGGTCTTTGGAGACCAATCACTTGTAAGTGATCTTAAAACCTTTCTTACAAGCTGCTCTTCTTACAGCTTGATTCCAAGATTCTTCATGGGGTTCACGATCTCTCTAAACCTCGTGTACATATCTTTGATTGACTCTCCTTTCGTCATCCTGAAACACTCATATTCTTCGGTTAGAATAGAAATACGAGTTTCTTTAGCCTTACTCGTACCTTCATAGGTGATTTGCAAAGTATTCCAAATCTCGTAGGCAGACTCGCATCCTGAGATGCGGTTGAATTCCTCCTTTGATAACGCATAATACAGTGCATTCATCGCCCTCGCATTGCCGACGGTTTTCTTCTTTTGATCCGCCATCCATGCTACTCCTTCTTGCGGCTCTAGATTTGAGTATTTCTCTTGAATGAGTGTCCACGACTCCTCATCCATTGCCTTGAGGAAGACTTGCATCCTCCTCTTCCAATACCCGCAGTCCATCCCATCAACATAGGGAGGACAGGTCGATGATTGTCCTTCGGTGCGCCTTGAGGTTGATGCCATCACGAGCAAGAGTTTTTACTTCTTCTCGCTACCTGCTCTGATACCACTTGATAGAGGATCTATGGAATATATATGGCTATCTATGCGCACAAACACTCAAGAACAATATTAGTAATAACAAAAAGATTTGCACAAATAATTCAAACCACAAAGGACACAAAATGTATAGTGGTTCCCCTCCCTTGGGTACTCCACTACCTAAGCCTCCCAGCTTAGGATTTTTAACCCGATTCTCTCAACCTTGAGAGAATCAATTTACTAACCGAGGTAATTAACGGGTTACCTCAACCCAAGTACAATAACGGGTTTGTTACAACCCAACGAGCAAATGCTCAAATACAAAAGAAGTACAGGTGTAAGAAAGACTAATCTTACAATTAAGTTCCTAAGCCTCCCAACAATATATAGAATAATATTACCGATTTGAGAGCCTAGAAAGAACATGATTCGCTTCGTAGATGCGTAGAAAAAAAAACATGTCGTTGAGCTTGCAAGAATACTATGAGAGTGGATGGCAAGCTTCTTCTTTCTCTCTTGTGAATATGGTGGGAATTTGAAATTCTAGCTCTAGGATTTTCTGTTCTCTTTTCTTGTGTCTCTTGTATGCAAACAAAGAGTTCTAGGGTCATTTTATAGAGTTTAAGACCTAGGATACTCGTCTGCTAGACGTTGGGAATTAATTCCTAACGTTCACATTGTTGGAATTAATTTTCTAGTCGTTCAGAATTGAGCCAACAGCTACCTGGTACCGGTACTAAAGTACCTGTATTGGTACTCGTTGCTTCCAGATTTAGGTTTCAAACTCTTAACACAAATCTATAACCCACTTGTACTGGTACTGATCATTAGTACCGATACTCGTTACCTCCAGTACCGATACTGATCATGAGTACCGATACTTGCAGGGTACAAGTTTGTTTCTTGACAAAACCCAAACCTGTAACTCACATGTACCGGTACTAAACTTTAGTACCGGTTCTTGGGGGTTAACAAGTACCCTTTTTAAGTGATTTAATTCATTACGTACTTCGAAAATATTCGCAATATAAATCCTAATTTATCTCTAATTGATTTTTACGATCTAAGTTACATTCTCTTGTTAAGAGGCATACAATCTATGAAAATAAAATCTAAACTACAGAAACTAAGGTCGAAGATGATCTTCTTCTCCTCGACTCTTCCTCGTCTTCTTGCCTCCTTATCATGATCTCCTTTTCATCAAGCCTCCATCATTTCCTGTTTGCCTTGCTTCTTTACCTAAATCTGAAAAAACACTTAATTGCAAACATTAATTCATAATAATTTTGTTAACACCAAAATAAGATGTGGAACAAGGTTCCAACAATGGGGGCTCGAACGGTGGATCCCAATGTCTCCACGGGTCCCATGTACACTACGGACTGGAGACCTATATCATTGACCAACATGTCAAATGGGCTCAAAATAGTATAGACACTACACTAACACGTAGAGCATTCTGAAAGAAAACCAACGATACTTTATTTGCGAAAAATTGACTTCGTTTGGGTCCTGAACCGGCCCAAAAACACGCATCCTAACCAAAATCAGACGTTTGGGATGAGTCTTAGACATCTTAAACGAATGAAGTAGCTCACCTTGCTCTCCTGCGTCAGTATCCGTCGTCTGCTACCCCGCATAGCCATCTGAGGGGGTCTCCATACGTCTGACACTACTCCCGGTTGTCTGGAAGAGCAGTTGGGCATCTGACACAGCCCCCAGACGTCCTAAAGCACCTCGAATGTCGTGCCACACGCCTTTCCGATGCCCTCATCCTTGCGCATGCACGCACAGCCTCAATAACAACTCACCGTCAGTATACACATGCATGGTCGTGCAAGGTTTGTGCAGAGGACGTACCTTGGCACTCTAGGTGCTATCGGATGTCCGGAGCTCTCTCTGCACGTCTAATGACCCCTCTAGACATCTGACAAGGGTTACAGACGTCTAATGATGTGGAAATATCCTCACGCAAAGCTTCCTTACGAGCTCTTCTCCACCTGTGGAGCTACAGCAGCTACCACAACAGCTCCAGGAGACTTCGAGGTCCTCCTTCACGAGCTCCTCCTCCTCTCCCAACTCCTCCTACGGCTGCCTTTCTCTCCCCCTCCACGTGCTCCTCTGAGTCCCCTCTTATCCTTCTCTCGGTTGCAAGATGGGAGAGGTGGAGAAGCGAGCTCTTCTCCGCCAGTGGAGCTGCAGCAGCTCCAGGAGACTTCGAGGTCCTCCTTCACGAGCTCCTCCTCCTCTCCCAGTTCCTCCTACGGCTGCCTTTCTCTCCCCCTCTGCATGCTCCTCCAGGTCCCCTCTTCTCCTCTCGGTTGTAAGATAGAAGAGGAGGAGAAGATGGATGGCACTGGTGGAGAAAAATGGAGGTGTGCCCTCCGTGGTCCTCTAGCTCCTCCCCCTGCATGCATCGCCCCTCCTTCCCCTACGCTCTCCCTTCCTCTCCTCCGTGCTCCTACTCCTCCCCACCTTTCCTTCACTTTCTCTCCCTCCCCTCCATGCTCCTGTTGTTCCTCTCCTCTCCTCTTCCACTCACGGTGGTAAGGGAACGAGGGAAAGAGATGGCTGCCAGCTACAAAGGGTGGAGGGGTGAAGGTGGAGGTGTGGTGGCGATGGAGATGGAGGGTGGAGGAGTGGGGGTCTTTAAAGAGAAAGGTTAGGGTTTTGGGTGTGCGTGTGCGTGGGCTGAGTGGGGTGTGGGGTGCATTTTGTAAAGTTGACCCTGCAAAAGCCTCATATTCCCATAAAGCCCACAGAGTAAATCTCAGGTGGTTTAAAAATTGCATTAACACCACTAAAATTCTGCAAAATTCCCCAACGACTCTTGGGAAGGGTCATTTCATGTACTATGTAGTTGGAAGGCAAAAGTCCTTTTCTTGGCAAGCAGGCTTCAACTCCTTAAATCGGTAATTTATGGGGTGCTTTACTACAGGATTGCAGGGGCTCTCATTCCTACTTCTTTATTACATTGAATTGAGAGCCTTTGCTAGAACCTCCTTTGGGATTATAAGCCACTTACTGTTGCCTAGCACATGATTTGCCTCCTAAAGATGAAGGGGGACTTGGCTTGAAGGAGCTTGGAGAGCTATGTCATGCCTTCACTATTCAATAGATCTGGAGACTTTTAGTACATCCTGATTCACTATGGGTAGCCTAGATGCACAAGAGATACTTAAACAAGGAGGATTTTTGTTACGTGAGTCCTGGACCCTAACTCTCGAGTCTGGAAGCACCTCTTAGCATATAGAGATCTGGCTACGTAAGGCATTACTAGTGGACCTATGGAGTGGGGATGGAGGTCACACCCTACTTTAGTGATTATGCCCTCGAATATATGCAATCTTATGCATCCTAAGTGGTATGTCATCCCCTAGTGGAGAGAAGTGTGGTCCCCTTACAATGTACCTAGATTCTCTTGTTGTGCCTACCTCTTGCATTCCTCAACAGACTCCCAACTTTGGATAGGCTTTCCCATCAGGCTCCGATGTATTCTTCCCATTGCTTACTATGTGGTGAAGGGGAGGAGACATAGGACCATATTCCTTTTCCATGCAATTTCTCCCCATACATGTGGGAGAGTTGTCGGATGAAATTGGGCTTAGGGAGCATTCATTGGAGGATGTAGTAAAAGAGATTCAAGCATTCCCAAGGAGCTCTCTTGTGGATTCAATTGCAAAGCAAGCACTTGTGAGAGCTATATGATGGATTTGGAATTCATGGAACTGTGTTTGAGTAGAGGGACTTAAGCCTCTCCTACTATAGTCTTTGATAACTTGGAGAGGGATGTCCTCGTCTGAAATGACCCTTCCCAAGGGTTGTTCAGAATTTTCCAGAATTTTTAGAGGAGTTAATGCAATTTTAAATCCCCTGGGATTTACTTTGTGGGCTCTGCAGGAATGGGGGGGATTTCCGGGGCAAAGTTCGCAATATACTCGGCCCCACACCCACTCAACTCACGCACACACCCACCCCTCAAAACCCTAAGCCCTCTACTATAAAAACCCCCCACTCCTCCATCCTCCACTCCTCCACCGATGTCACCTCCACTCCTCCACCCTCTCTACCTCCACTCTACCCTCTTTGTAGCCGGCAGCCATCTCTTTCCCCCCACCCCCTTGCCATCGTGAGTGGGGGAGAAGGAGAGGAGAGGAATGAGAGGAGCACGGAGGGGAGGGAGAGAAAGCGTGGGAGAGGGAGGAGAGTAGGTGGAGCAGGGAGGAGAGGAAGAGAAAACGTGGGAGAAAGGAGGAGCAGGAGGAGCACGGAGGGCACTCCTCCGTTTTCCCACACCGTCGTCCATCACCTTCCCTCTTTCCCCTTGCAACCTTGTGTGGAGGAGGAGAAGAGGGGAGCCAGAGGAGCGCACGAAGGGGGAGAGAAAGGGGGCAGCAGGAGAGAGCGTGGGAGAGGGAGAGCAACAGGAATAGAAGCTACTGTAGCTCCGCAAGCAAGGAGGGGGTCATCCCGAGAAGAAGAGCTTCGTGAGGAAGCTCTACATGCGGATATTTCCACATTATCAAAGGTCTGCGACACTCGCCAGACATCTAGAGGGGTCATCGGACGTTTGGATAGAGCTTCAAATGTCCAATAGCACGTAAAGTGTCAAGGTACGTACCCAGCACGACCATGCATGCGTAGTACGGAATGTTGAGGTGTCATTGTTGTGGTGCGCAGGTATGAGGACATTGGAAATGTGCATGGCATGACATTCGAGGGGCTTTAGGTCATCTAGAGGTCGTGTCAGACGTCCGACTACTCTTCCAGACGACCAGGAGCAGTGTCAGACATCTAGAGACCCCTCATACGGCTGTGCGGGGTAGCAGACAATGGGTACAGACACAGGAGAGCAAGGTGAGCTACCGCGTTCATTTAAGACGTCTGGGACTCGCTCCAGACGTCTGATTTTGGTCAAGATGCATGTTTTTGGGCCGGTTTAGGACCCAAACGGAGTCAGTTTTATGCAAACAAAGTATCGCTAGTTTTCTTTCAGAATTCCGTACGTGTTAGTGTCATGTCTGTACTATTTTGAGCTTGTTTAACAGATTGGTCAACGTCATAGGTCTCCAGTCCGTAGTGTACACAAGACCCGCGGAGACGTCGGGATCCACCGTTCGAGCCCCCATACCACCTGTATACCCTGGTAGAGGGGTCCTCTCTACTTCTGTGGTTTGAATTAGTAAAGTGCATGTTAAATTAGAAATATTTGCTTGAAACCTAAGTTATGAGATGAACCCTAGGACTCAGAATGTGAATGGCTTATATTCAGTGCATGAACATCGCATGTTATAAAACCTGAAAATGCATGTTGTTAAATTTCATACTGTGATAATTGGAATAGTTAAATGATAAGATGATCGCTTATCCTATTAATGATGGTTTACCCTATTAATTTATGAGCTACCTGTTGTACAAATTAGAAATCAATATGTAATAGAGATGCAGGCCATGAAATGAAATAAGATGAGCACTACGCATGAACCCAACGGGGAACTAGGAAAGGTACACAAAGTATACTAACACGGATATTTGATGTATGATGGAACCTGTTGCCTACAGGCATGTTGGTTGACTCTTCAGACTTGGGTATGGAAAGTGAGTTGGCCCTCGTATACATGCTACCAAGGAGAGCTACTTTCACTTTTGTGTAGCAAGAGTGCTAGCCACCCTTGGGTTGGGACCCAGGGTTGGATTGGCTTCCCTACACCAACTCTTGTTAGACCCACTAGGTAAACCGAGATAGTCAGGCAAGGGTACGCAGACTATTGAGGGTTGTGGCCCCAATTCTATTCTGTGTTGTACATTTGGGTGAACCTGTTAGCGAAAACGACTGACCGCGTGCCAATGTGAGGTAGTTACTCGTGCGCTTATCGCGTGTGCTGTAGTCACCTCTACGTCGCAGCCATGACCCCGGGGTGGTAGACCGAGTGTAAGACTACCACGAGGTGCTCCCCAGCCAGGAGAGTGCCACATGTACATCCTGTATCACAGGAAAACTACATCAAGATTATTCCCTTAGGGAACAAGTGGATTAAAAAATATTGTGGACCCTTATTAGTATAACCAAATAAGAAACACATAGATGATATAAATGAAAACATATAATAATACATAATTGGAAAATTGTATGATTAGCTAGCTTCTTTTCACTTATGTTTAATTGCATTTAAATTACATATATACCACTCTACTCAACGTTCGCTGACGACAGATGTATGTAACCATGTTCAGGTCAGGGAGTTGAGCAGCCAGCGTGACCGGCTGTAAAGGGTGCTGGGCCCAATCGAGCCCAGCCATAGTTGTACTTTCGTTGTTTTCTATTTCAGAGGCTTCTTTTTGTTGTTAGTGAGTATCTTTAGCATGTAGTGCATGTTTCTATTATGCCTCTAGTTATGATGGCATGTAGTACTGATGTAAACATGTTTATATCACATAAACGATCTATTTATAATTGTTCTTAGGCGTAGAGTTACATCATACATTATCAATACTGCATAACATGCATCATCTTGCATTTAGGATAGATTGTATAAAGTTTAGGTTAATTTTCTCTTTTTATGGTCAGGTAACAGGGCGATATTCAATCGGGGCCTCGGATTGAAAATCCAACCATACGGATCTGATCAGGGCGACGATCAAAGTTCAACGACTCTAAGATTGCCCTGATTGGACTTTCGTAGCATCAGATATAATCCAAGGAAGGTCAGAGATCAACGACCAGGATGGTATAAATTCGTACATCAGATGACAAATCTGACCGCACGAATGGGTTCAAATCGACGATCACAACCCAACGGCGCAAAAATTGGTCCAATCCAACATCCATGGCACCATCTACAACTCACAGAAGATGAACGGTCGTGATGGCGCCACGTGGTGCCATCACAGTCACCCATACCGGCTGCAACACCTCCTCTCAACCTCTAAAAGCACGAGCGAGGCAAGATCTGGGCCATTGGATCTTGATCCAACGGCCATGGGCACGTGTGCTTAAAACATAAGCGAGACAAATCAGCAGCCGTAGCACATTGGTCGTGGAAACGCTCGCGAAGATGAAGGCACGGGTTCAATCCCCGCTGCGCCTCAAATCAAGGCAAAGGCATGGAGCGACCGATTTCAGCCGTTGGATGTGGCACATGCGGCTAGGATGATGGCTACATGGCCGCACGGATGGGCGTGGATCATGTACGCACCATTGGACGTGCCATCTGACGTGGGAGGCACGAATGTGAAGGCGTGCGCGCGCGATTTTAAGCCATCCGATCTCGAACTGAGACTGCTTGGACGTGTGCGTGAATTAGGCGCACGGGAGAGGAGGAGACGGCAAGCACGCTTGCACGTCGCCCACGTTCAGGCCTTTAGTGACGGATAAATCCGTCACTAAAGATTGAGAATTAATGTTTTATATATAAAAAGACCTAATTGCCCCCAACCTCTACACCTATATATAGCCCTATGACCCTCACACTTTCTTCATCCCTTACTCTCTTCTCCCACCCCCTCCAAAGCTCTAAGAGCTTGTCCCAAACCTGGGATGCTCCATTAGAGTTAAAAATACAATTTTTCCACCTCATATCCTTCGTGGAGCATTTCGCGGTGGTCCTCTCACCGCCATTTGAGAAGTGGATCCCGTTGCAACGCCGTCCAACCCCGTTCTCTGTCGTCCCTCATCGTTCCCCTTTGTCTCACATCTCACCACCTTCGTCTAGGTGCTCCGTCGTTGCGGCTCGTCCTCCAAGCAGTCGTCGAGGAGGATAACTTCTCTCTACCTTCTCTTTTACCGCTTTCTAGTGTAGATTTTCGGCTTTCTAGTGTAGTGAGTAGTTGTAATTGTAATGAACATCAGCTTGTGGTAATAAAATCCATGTTTATTCTATAACTATTTTCTCCTTATTTGTAATATTCTCTCTCTGTCTTTTATTCTTTATTCTTAAGTAGATAGCTAGTTTAAATTCAATTCGACCAGCTAATCTACTTCGTGACAATAAAACAAACGTGATTTGAATCAAATGTCCACCTCCCTGTGTTCGACTCAAAATTCTTTAGAGTTTCGGTAAAATTTATCTGTTGATGGATTTCTTCGCAAATCATACTACATCGACAAGTTTTCAAAACTCAAATCCTGTTTGCATACGTTTTTCGATCAAACAACTACCTTTGGGATTTCTTTTTTATTTTCCATTACTGTCTATTATCTGTTTTTTGCTTAGTTACATTACATGTGTGGTTGTGGAATGAATTGTGCATTTGTCATTTCTCGTTGGATGACTGGGTCTTGGGATTTAGTCAAGGCAGACCATTCTTGGGTTCCGTAAGGAGCCGGGATTGAATCGTAACAAGATGGAATCAGAGCAAGATCGTCCCAAGAAATAAATCAAATGGTTTGGAAGTAACTACTCATGTGCATGTAACTAGGATAGCCACCAAAACGTGTTGTCTTGATCTTCGCTTTCAAGTCTTATTTCTTTCTGCAACCTAGTATCATTGACAGTCCCTGTCCTTTTTCTTCCATCTCCTTGTAGGGGGAGAGGGGTCTTATATAGGGAGTGGGGTTAGGGTTCGGGAAAGAGAAAAGAAGAGAGAGAAGAGAGGAAGGCTGTCTGCACGCAGCCAGCACATAGACCTGACCCTGCGTACAAATTTTTCAATTTCCAGACGTCTGACCGAAAGTCCAGACGCCTTAAAAGGCTCAGAACAGAATGGGTCTTTACATCATAACAAACTTAAAGGAAGTTTCATCCCTGAAACTTGAGCTAGCTAGGGTGCGAAAAAGGAAATATAAATGCATAACAAACTTAAAGAGGACCGAAGTCGGTCCGAAGAGATGTACCCTCAAAAAGCTTCGGGTACTGCTCTTGCATCGCAACCTCAAGCTCCCAGATAGCCTCCCCGTACCACTGGCTCCTCCACAAGACCTTCACTAAGGGTACCTGCTTCCGTCTCAAACTCCAGACAGCTCTGTTTAATATCTACACTGGTCTCTCGGGGTAGGTCAGGTCGTCACCCACCTCGACACTCTCGTGGCTTAGAACGTGACTGGGATCGGCGACGTACTTCCTGAGGTTGGACACGTGGAACATGTCGTGCACACCAGAAAGCTCGGGAGGAAGGGCAAGGCAGTAAGCAATGGGTCCTACCCACTCCAGGACCTCAAAGGGCCCCAGAAACCTCGGCACAAGCTTCCCTTTCACTCCAAAACACTACAGGCCCTTCATGGGCGAAACATAAAGAAAAACGTGATCCCCAACCTCGAACTGCACCTCTCTGCGCTTCCGATCGGCATAACTTTTCTGTCGGCTCCTGACAGTGCGAAGTCGTCTATAAATTTGCTCTATCACCTCCTGACTCTACCGGATCAACCTGGGGCCAACCTCCTACTTGGTCCCCACCTCAACCCAAACTCAAGGGTGCAGTACACCTCTGTCCGTACAGAGCCTCTTAAGGTGCCATGCTGATACTCGAGTGATAGCTATTATTATATGCAAACTCTGCCAAGGGTAAGTGCTCCTCCCAAAAGCCCCTCCAGTCTAGTACACAGGCGCGCAAAAGGTCCTCAAGTGTCTGTATAGTGCGCTCTGACTGTCCGTCCGTCCAGGGGTGGTACGCCATACTGAACCTCAACCATGTCCCCAAGGCCTGCTGAAATTCAGCCCAAAACTGGGAAGTAAAACGGGTATCCCAGTCGAAGACAATCTTACATAAAACTCTGTGCAGACGTACCACATCATGAATATACCTCTCTGCCAACTGCGCTGGTCCCAAGGTGACTCGGATCAGCAAGAAGCGTGCCGTCTTCGTCAATCTGTCTACTATCACCCAGACTACATTGTTCCTCGCTGGGTAACCGGTAAACCCACCACTAAGTCCATGGTGATGCTCTCCCACTTCCACTCTGGCACAGGAAGTGGCTACAACGACCCTACAGGCCTCTGATGTTCGACCTTCACCTGCTGGCACACCAAACACTACTGCACGAACTCACCTACATCCCGCTTCATCCCTCTCCACCAAAAGTCACGTCTTGGATCATGATACATCTTCATGTTCCCGGAATGTATGGTGAACCTGGACCCATGCGCCTCAATCAGGAGCTCTCTCAACAACTCCTCGCCTGGGAACGCACAAACGTCCCCTCATGCGCAGCACCTCGTCTGTAAAAGGAAGTCTCTAGGTCCCCTGATAGCACTCTATCTCTCAACGACTACAGGTACGGATCTGTCATCTGCCCTGTGATGATGCGGTCTATCAGCTCTAGTCTCGTCTGTCGTGTCACCGTCACTGCCCCACAATACCCCTGTGACTCTCGGGGTCGCCAACTACCCAACTCCTCCATAAGCCTCCAACTCTGTGCCTGTAACCTGGCCAAGTGGGTGGGCGCCTTTCAGCTCAAGGCGTCATCCACCACGTTGGCCTTCCCCGGATAGAAGGAGATGCTGCAACCATAGTCCTTCAGGAGCTCTAACCAACATCTCTATCTCATGTTAAGCTCCTTCTGATCAAACAAGTACCTGAGGCTCTTATGATCCATGAAAATCTCAAAGGTCTCACCGTAAAGGTAGTGCCTCCATGTCTTCAGCGTGAAGACAACAGCTACCAGCTCTAAGTCATGGGTAGGGTAGCTTTGCTCATGGGGCTTCAGTTGCTGCGAAGCGTAAGCGACAGCGTGACTCCGATGCATGAGCACACCCCCTAACCCCTGCAACGAAGTGTCCTTGTAGACTACAAAACTGCCACTGCTATCTGGGATGGTAAGCACAGGAGCCGAAATCAGCCTCTCCTTCAACTCCTGAAAACATGCCTCACAAGCGTCTGTCCAAGCAAAGGGCACGTCCTTCCGGGTCAACTGAGTCATAAGACGTACAATCTGCGAAAAACCCCTGATAAACCGCTGGTAATAACCTGCCAGTCCAAAGAAGCTGCGTATCTCTATCGCTGTACGTGGCCTCTCCCACCTGATTACGGCCTCAACCTTAGCTGTATCCACAGCCAAACCATCCCCTGAAATCACATGGCCCAAGAAAGTCACTTGCCTCAACCAAAACTCGCACTTGCCATATTTGGCATACAACCCACGCCGTCTCAAAGTGTCCAGAACCATCCGCAAGTGCTCTCCGTGTTGTGCCTGATCCCACGAGTAAACGAGCACGTCATCAATAAATACCACCACAAACTGATCCAGATACGATCTGAACACCCGATTCATCAAATCCATGAAGGCAGCGGGGGCGTTCGTCAGCCCAAACAGCATGACCAAAAACTCATAATGTCCATACCGGGTGCGGAAAGCTATCTTGGAGATGTCGGTCTCCCTGATCCTCAACTGGTGGTAGCCTGATCTTAAATCTATCTTGGAGAATACCGTGGCACCTTGCAACTGGTCAAACAGATCATCAATCCTCGACAACGGATACCTGTTCTTGATGGTGACCCTATTCAGCTGTCTGTAGTCAATACAAAGGAGTAGGGTACCATCCTTCTTCTTCACGAATAACACAAGGGCTCCCCACGAGGATGCACTAGGCCTCACAAAGCCCTTCTCCAACAGGTCCTGTAACTGTGACTTGAGCTCTCGCAGCTTAAGTGGTGCCATCCAATACGGTGCTGTAGAAATGGGGCTGGTCCTCGGTACCAGTGAGATCTCAAACTCGATCTCACGCTCAGGCGGTAGTCCTAGCAGCTCCTCTGGAAACACGTCGGGGTATTCTCTGACCACCGGGATGCTCTGAAAGTCTGCCAAGGGGCTGAGCTCTACCACCACACAGGCTAGAAAGCCCTCACACCCCTAGCCCAAAAGTCTTGCTGCTCGAAGCGTAGAAATGCACCTGAAACCTCCGTCCACCGGCTGTCCGTGAAACTCAAAGGAAGGCACATCCAGTATGGAGAAGACGATCTTCCTCCCAAAACAGTCCACCAAGGCGTGGTAAGTGGACAGCCAATCCATCCCCAGAATCACTCCAAAATCCTCCATCAGTATCATGATCAGGTTAACGGGGAGGCTGTGTCCTCTAATACTGACCTCACAGTCTGTGTAGACCTCCTCAGCTACAAACAGCTGACCAGCCAGACCTCTTATCACAAATGGATCCTCTAACAACACGCAGTCCTATCCCAAACTGACAGCAAAACTCGCAGCGACAAAAGAGTGTGTGGCGCCGGAATCAAAAAGTACATAAACTAATCTGTCAAAAATTGTAACCATACCTGCCACCATTGAACATAATGCCCTGGCGTCTCTGTGTGTTAGGGCGTTGATATGCCCCTCAGCTCTCGGTGTAGAAGAAGCAGCCACACTCTACGTCGGGCGAGTAGCCGCTGGCCGATACCTTCCTCACGACTGTTGTCCTCCCCCACACGCCTGGGAACCACGACCACCTACTTGGCCTCCAGTGCTAGGTGCGGGGAGCATCTGCTGCGCTCCTATTGAAGCTACAAGCTACTACACTAACGTGTTTGGTTTCTGAAAACCTGTCGTCGTAGTATGAAAGCGAAGAACTCATGTTCAACAAATAAAATTTATACCGAAATAGAAATCCCGGGTCGAACTTAGGGAGGCTAAGTCGATTTATATTCACAATTATATTTTTTTTAGAATTTTTTGTTGAAAAGTGAAGCGATGTAATTACAATGAAGCCATATTAACGATTAGAATAAACAAGAGAGAGAGAGAGAGAAAACATGCATTCAATAATTCAAAATCTGTATACAATAAAACCAGAGAAGAATTACACTAAAAAGCGAGAAATCAGCTACACTAGAAGGCAGGAAAATTCTACTCTAGAAAGCTGTAAAGAAGAATGGGAGAGAGAAGTTATCCTCCTCTATAATCTCTTGGAGGACGAGCCGGACAAGACATCGCCTAGACGAAGGAGGATGGAGTGGGAAGAAGGAGGTCGAGGCAGGAGGAATGAGAACGGGGCAGCACGTCGTCATCGTCACGGGATCCACTTCCGAAAAGGGGACGAAAATTTGACTTTATCTCGCGATGAGCATCCCGGGTGTGGGACAAGCTTCGCTTGAGCTTTGGAGAGGTAGAGGAGAGAAGGAAGGGATGATAATTTCGTGTGGAGAGGGTCACCTTTTATAGTTGCAAGGAGTGAGGGCAATTTGGTCATTTTAATTTGAAAAACATTAAATCAGGGGTCTTTAGTGACGGATAAAATCATCGCTAAAGCCCCATCGTGGGTGTAGTGGGGCGGAGCGCGCGCGCCCGCTCGCCTCCTCTCTCTCAACGCCTTTCCAAGGTTTTCGATTCTCGACTGTTCGATCGTAAGATCGAACAGTTGAGATGCACCCTCGCTCGCCTCCTCATCGTGCGCTCGCCGCGTGCGATCTCGCGTGAGGCACCAGCATGCAATAGCGCATGGTCTGGATTGAGCGCCCGCAGCCGCTAGATCGTGATCGAACGGTCACGGAGCCCGCTCGCCCGTGCCCCAGCAACCACTCGCACAGGCTCAAACGTGCTCCTCGCCTTCTCGCGAGCGCATTCACCTACTGCGCTACAGCGACGCTTGTGTCATGGTGTTGAATTCATGCACATGCGATCAGGACCATTGTATTGAGATCCAACGGTCAAGGCGACTCTTCAGGTGCGGCTTCAGAGGATGGGCACGCCGGTTGGGATGCAATCTCAGCCATTGGATCTTGATCCAACGGCGGAAATTCGTGGCTACTAGCGTCTTCAAAAGTTGAGGGCGGTCGATTGGACGGCCGAGATGGCACCATCTTTTAGATAATGTAGATGGTGCCACGATTGTCGAATTTAATGGATTTTTGCGCCGTTAGGCTACGATCGTCGATCTACATCCATCCGTGAGATCGGATTTGTTGTTTGAAGTGTGGATTCACACCATGTTGGCCCTTGATCTTCTAGGGTTCCCCGGTCTCTATCTAATGCTACAGATGTCTGATTAAGGCGATCTTGGAGTCGTTGGACTCCAATCGTTGCCCTGATCACATCTGTACGGTTGGATCTTCGATCTGAGGCCCCGATAAAAAGTTTGTCCTGTCCCTGAACATAAAAGGAGACAATTAACCTCCATTTTATTCAAACTAATCAAAATGCAAGATGATGCATGCTATGCAATATTTATAGTATGTAATGCAATCCTATTCTTAAGAACATGAATAAATAGACATCTTAAGTAGTGTAAACATGTTTACATCAGCTCCATCCCTAGACGGGCAATCCCTCCTGATGTGGCCTGGCTGGCCACACTGGTAGAAGAGGGGGACTCGACTCCCTCCCTCGGTAGGTCCCTACTGACGGTTGGGCGGGGGTCCAGTGCTGACAACTGGCCCTTGTCGGGGGCCCCCAAAGGCCACTGACAGCCCCGCAAAATGAGACGGCTCTCTTGCAGGTGCCGCATGCCTTCTCTCTCGTCGACCCTGTGAGTACTCTGGCTAGTAGGGCCTCTTCCATCCGTTGTCGGTGTCTCATGCGACCGGTTGGTCTCCTCATACGTCATAGCTGCCTCCACCACTCTCGAGAAGGTGGGTAGCTTCAGGTGTTTGACATACCCCCGAATGGCAGGCCGGAGCCCCTCTGTGAACCTCCATAGGCGCTCCTCCTCCGTAGCTACAGCTGTCGCAGCAAAACATGACAGCTCCAGGAAGCACATGCAATACGCGTTAACAGTTATCATCCCCTGGCAGAGAGTGTGGAACTCCCACCTCCTCTGGTCTTGCCAAGTCTGTAGGAAGTACTGCTCACAGAAGAGGGTCACGAACTGGTCCCACATCAGCTATCCACTCTCCTGGCCTCTGACCGCCCTCACCACTTGTGTACCACACTCTCCAGCTGGTACGTGGCAAAGGCCAGGCAGCACTCCGCAGGGGGGCGAAGGGTGTCAAACACCTTCTCAATCTGCTCCAGCCAGTCCTCGGCCTCAGACGGGTCCTCATCCCCCTTGAAGGAGGAGGTCTTCAGCTTCCAGAACTATCTAAAAAGCTCGTAGTGCAGCTGCAGTGGGGGAACGGGCACGCCTTCAGGCAGGGAGGGCTTGTGCTCAGAAGTGTCAGAGTACGGTGGGGGCGATGGAAGGCCACCCCGTCCCCCTCCTGTTTGTCCAGTGCTGCGTCGGTCTCTCGGCTCCACAGAGGACTCCCCTTCCACATCCCCAGGGAGAGGCGCCCGTGGAGGCGGGTGGAGCTCCTCTCGTACTATGTCTCAAATCAGCTTAGCGAGGTCCTGGGCCTAAACTCCCAGGAGAAGTGGTGGGTCAACTGGCACCTCAGGCCCAGTACGTCCGCCCCTCCGACCTCGTCCACGGCTGCGTCCGCAACCCGCCTCAAGAACTCCATGACGAGGCATCTCCTGCAAGGAGACGTGAAAGACAGAACAAAAAGAAGTCAACTCTAACGGACTTCAATGAAAGAAACTCAGAATAGATGTCAAGTGGCATGTTGTGGTAGTTACTCTAGTTACATGCACGTGAATTAGTTATTCTCAAGTTAGTTTGTTCATTTCTCGGGACGACCTTACTCTGATGCCATCTTGTTACGACCCGATTCCCGAATCCCTACAAGACCCGAGACCAGCTCGACTTGACTAATCCCAAGACCCAGTCGTCCAACAAGAAATAACCAAAAAGCAGGAAAGTAAATCACATTCACTATGCAAAGTAACTAACGGTAAAAGAGTACAAGCAGTAAAGAAAGTAAAAGCTGCTAACAGTACATATCACCACCGCAACAGTAAAGTAGAATAAAAGTATAGAACAGGAACAGTAACAACAGTCTAAAACCCACTAACAAAAAGGAAGTACAACAACAGTAGACTAGGCCCAGCTCCCTCTGTAGTCGGTAACTCGAGCTACTCAACTCCTGGATCTGAAAAGGGTTATGAGTAAACGGAGTTAGCGAATGCTGAGTAGAGTGGTAACCAAACTAACTAAAGCAGTAAAGGCTAACAGGTAAATTTATCTTTTCCAATTATTTTATTTTAAGTCATTTCTTTTCACCCATTGGTTTACTTTCAGATATCTTTCTTGATCTCGTATGTTCCTCGTGGGAACGATCTTGATTGCAGTCTTTTCTGAAGAGTAGAAGGCACACGTGGTGCTCTCTTGGCCGAGAGAGTCCCCCATGGTGATCCTACACCCAGTCAACCACCCCGAGGTCATGGACAGACGTAGCAGTGACTACGGCATGTGCGATAAGCACACGGGTAGCTACCCTGCACTAGCACGCGGTCAGTCGTTTCCGTTAGCGGGTATGCCCAAAGTACAGCATAGAATAGTATAGCACCTATCCCTCTCAATAACAGGGGTCTAGCCCCTCAGAACCAAATAAGGGTCTCGCCCCTCCACAGTCCGCGCACCCTCGTTTGACTACCCCGGCTTGCCCAGTGAGCCTAACAAGTCGATGTAAGGCGGCTAGCTGAACCCCGAGCCCCGTGGGGTGGCTAGCTCTCTCCCTACACTAGTAGCTCTCCCCGGTACAGTGTACGCAAGGGCCAATAGAAATCGGTGTAGAGTGGCCAATCCTAACCCCGAGTCCCAATCCAAGAGCGACTAGCTCAGCTCTACACTAAACAGGGGATAGTCGCTCTCCTTGGTACCACGTACTCAAGGGCCAGCACACTTCCCACTCACATTCCCAAATCCTTTCCATTCATCCACAGGAGCTCTACTCCTAACTCCCCATAGGGTTCATGCTCATATTCACCATATTATTCCATACCAGGTTTCATCATTCACGGTTCCATTCTTGTATTATACACATGCAACTCGTATTTCCACAATTTAACATATACAACAAGTAATGTCACAGGTAATTGTTTAACTAGCATAGGCATTTCATATTCCACAGGTAGCTCATATTTATTAACAGGCAATTGTTTACAATTTTATTCATTCATTTATGATTGCAATTTCAAACACGCATACAAACAGTGCAAGTATTTCTCGTCCTAGGATTCATGCCACATCCTAGGTTTCTAGTTATCTAATTTCACACATGCATTCATGTTTTATAATTAAAACAGGGGGAAACCACTCTACCAGACAATCCAGGAGTACTGGGGGCTCGAACGATAGACTCACGTACCTCTGCAAGCCCCAAACATGCAACAGATCAAAGTCCTATACCAAGGAACATACCACAATGGAACGTTCAGAACAGTATATAAGGCTTTCTAACATGTAGAGGAACTCACAAGGAAACAATAGATATCTCATTTGCGTAAAACAAATCCCAAACGGACCTTAAACGGGTCAAAAATAGGACTACAGAACCAAAGCAGATGTCTAGCACAAGGTCCAGACATCTTAAAAGTCACCAGGGTCTCACCTCAAGTTCCTACGTCGACCTAGACGTCCAAGACCCTCACTTGACCGTCTGGACTCAGCTCCAGACGTCCAACCTCTCCTCCAGTCATCTGGGAGTGCTTCCGGTCGTCTGGTAAGCTGTCCAAACATCCGAAACGTGTGGGACGGTGGTGTGGACCCAGATAGGTTGTGTTAATATGGCAAAATTAGCATTGAATTAAGTATAGTGGTTAACCTAAATCGAGTCTAACCATCTTTTTACAAAATTTTTAACCTAGCCTACTTGATTTTATCTTGGTCACTTTTAGGCCTAGGGTCGAACTCAGGGAGGTAGGATTAGAGGTGAATAAGTTTCTACGCCTGTCCTACAACGAATCTCTTCTGTTCGTTTATTATATTTTTGGTGTTTTTCTATTTAAGATTTTTTTCTGATAATTTTTGTCCTTGAGGTACACCCTCAAAATCAGGTTCTTGGCTTTGAGCCAAATTAGGGTTCCAAAATTTTTCTTGTTATCTGCAAGACCGAGTACCTGCAAGACAATGACTATCTTTTCTCCTTTACTATTTTTTTTATCTTTTTAATAGCAGGAAAGAGAAATAGAAATAAGATAAATATAGTATATATATATTATATATATATAGGGGTGGGGGTGGAGGTGGAAATGGCGTGTAGCACGGTGTCGAGTTGATCGTCGTCTAGGAAGACGCAACCAACAGGACTAAGTGCCGCGTGGTGTTGGATGGATGGGTGGAAGGTGTGTGCGGAGACGCGCGTGGTGTTGGATGGATGGGTGGAAGGTGTGTGCGGAGACGCTTTCTGTACTCGTGTATCGGGGAATATCAGCAACTGGTGTAGATATTCCCGTGATATAACGTGTGGTAGGTGATATGAAAAAAAATATATATGTATGTATATATATAAATATATATTTATATGTATATATATAGGGTGGTAATTATAAAGGTGTATATGTGGATTTATATATACAATAATATATGTATATAGATATATAGATATGTATATGTATATATATATGTATTTATGTATATAGATATATTAGTATAAGTATCTATGTATATAGATGTATGTAGATAGATATATATATATATATATCTATGTATATATATATATGTGTGTGTATCTGTATTTATATCTATAGGTATATATGTATATAGGTATGTATATATGTATATATATATATATATTTATATAAGTATATATAGGTGTGTACAAGTGTGTGTGTGTGTGTACACGTGAGTGTGTACAAGTGTGGTGTGTGTGTGAGTGAGGTGTGTGTCTGTGAGAGAGAGAGCATCTGCTGGAGGAAGAGGGCACGGGCGTTTAAGCCGTCTGGAGGCTGCGCCCGCCGTCTGATGGCCAACGCGCAGGCGCAGGCGCACAAGGATGCGTGCGAGCGCTAGAGGGAGAGAGCGTGAGGGAGACTGCAACGCAGCGCAATGCGTGATGCAGCGCACTGCGCTGCACGCTGGAATGGGTGCGGGCGAAGGCGCGGGCATGAGCAGACGCTGGAGGCGGTTGCGGGCGTGGAGAGAGAGCTACAGTGTCGCGCTCTCTAGCATGAACAGTAGCTACAATGCCGCGCGCTCTGGATAGCCGGTTGCAGCTGGTGCTGCGTGCGCGGGCACGCTGGAAGGCACCTGAGCGCACGGAAAGAGGCTGCGGTCGGTGCCTGCGTGAGGGCGGGCTGCTGCTGCTGCTGTTGATTTCTTGCTGCTGCTACTGTGGACCTTCAGACCTCGGAGATGCAGCAATGGCGAGAAGGGCTGGAACAACGAAAACAGAGAATTGAACCACACACCCACCGGCTCTTTGATGGGCTGGGCGGTAGTGAGACTCACAATGGTGGTCGAGGACCACTGTGAGCTACTACTGCCCGCAGCGTATCTCTTCAGTGGAAGAGGTGCTGCGTATGGAGGGGAGAGGGGAGGAGATGGCCTGGAGAAGGGTGTGCGTGTGTGTATTGCATGGACCAGGCCCCCTTGCGCAAGGAAGCAAGAAGGGCTTTTTAAAGAAGATGGAGGCAAGCCCAGCCATGCCCTGGGTTGCGCATGACTAAGCATGCGGCTGGCAGGGCATGCTGTGGCAGAAAGTGGCGCGAAGAAGAAGCAGCCATGCCCTGTAGCCGTGCGGAGAAGAAATTCAAAGCAAAATAAAAAATGAAGATGGTGATTTTGCGAGGCAGCACTTGAAGAATACGTTAATTACAAGGCCAATTTATTCACTTTCCTCCCCTCTCAATTAAATGCATGTATGCGTTTATTTTTACAAATGCATTATGGCTACCTAATATGCAATGGCAATGCTAGGAAATAGCACAAGATGGCACAATTGTTGGTGTATTTTTGCTGTGCAATCATACCCCCATGCTTATCTTTTGCTAGTCCCTAGCAAAATATTTTTTTATTGTATTTAGAAATAATCTTAAGTTGAAGATTTTCTTCTGAGGCGACATAGGTGTGTTTATTTGTTGGATATTTTGAGACCAATTGCAGAGAAGACTACCAGTACTTTAAGTCTTATGTGACATAGACCATCTCTCAATTAACCTGAACTCTTGATATTTAAACCTTAAGTATGATTTCCAGGACCCAGGAGGTTTTTGCCATACTTGAGAGCTCAAGAGATTATGGCTTGTGCATAGTGAAGGATCAAGACTGACTAAATGAACATTAAGACTCAAGCCCAGGGTTTCACGAATTTTTAAGTGCAGGTTGGTCCCAGTTTCAGCTTATGTCTTTGGATTGACCCTTAAAAAGATGACGGAAAACTCAACTCCCATTTTATTACATTTGTGGCTCAAAGAAAATAGGGTATTTGTAACTTGCCTTGAAAAACTTTTGTAGGGAGAAGACTTTACAGATATTTGCGAGATATACTGACTTATTTGCATCTTTTTTTTTTTTGAAACACGTGTCAGTATATCTCTTACAACTTTATTTGGAGGAGCACACTTTTCTTTTTGGTGGAAAGAGTCTCCCCTAAACATAAGACTAAAGCCTGGGATAAAAAGTCTACCTGCGCACACAGGTAAGGACTCCACCTTCCCTAATGAACACTAGGGTTGGATCTTATGTTCACCTGGTCTTTCTTGATATGTGTAGTGTGAACCAAGATTACTTAAGCTTTCGAGTGGAAGCAAACCAACGGATCTTGTACTGATGTCTCAGGTACAAGAATACGTCCTTAGTTAAGAGAGATTCCGATCTATCTTGTCAATGCTCAAATGAATTAAGCTGAGCCTGAGCGAATCAAGCTTCTGTGGCCAGGAAAGTTTTCAAAACAGCGGTTGAATATCCATAAACACTTATTGTATTTTTTGTTTCAGCCTTCAGATCATTACTAAACACCCTTTTTTTTTTACATATTTATAGATAGATGGAGACTGCATGATACCATAAATTACCCAGATCCTATGGATGCCTATCCACTCCCCCATGCCAAATGATGTTATGTCCTCATATGCAAGCAGGGTAGGGTAGAGGAAGGACCAAAGATTAGGTAACGAGAGCTGAGGTGCAGGGTATACAGCAGGGTGGTAGGGTGGGTGGATGGTGGGTGGTGAAGTGAAAAGTGAAGTGAGCGTGACAGTGGCGGAGTGTTGTTGGGGTGCCTCCCAACGAGCGCTGAATTTAACGTCCACAGCTGGACTTAGAATGAGGCACAACCTTAGTTACCCTCCAGCAGGGCAACAGTTTCTCCAATGGGGGCAGGTTCATGAGTAAGATAAGGCTTCAAACGCTGCCCATTGACCGTAAATTTATGCCCAGATTTGGGATCTTCAATCTCAACGGCCCCATTGGGAAATGGTCTCGAGACTAGAAAAGGACCAGTCCATTTGGACTTCAATTTCCCAGGAAAGAATTTGAGCCGGGCGTTGTAGAGCCAAACTTGCTGAGATGGCTCAAATTCCTTCCACTGAATATAGCTGTCGTGAAAAGCCTTAGTGCGTTGCTTGAAAGTTAAGGCAGAATCATAGGCTTCACGACGGAGCTCTTCCAGCTCCTGGAGTTGGAGTTTCCTTTCTCGACCACACAGGTCTGGGTCGAGGTTACATTGGCGAACTACCCAATAAGCGCGATGCTCCAACTCCACGGGCAAATGACAAGACTTCTCGTAAACGATTCTATAAGGAGACATACCAAGGGGAGCCTTGAAGGTGGTCCGATATGCCCAAAGTGCGTCAATCAGCTTGTCGGACCAATCCTTACGGTCAGGCCAAACCATTTTCTAGAGAATTTGCTTGATTTTCCGGTTCGACACCTCTGCCTGGCCATTCGTCTGAGGATGATACGGGGATGCAATACGATGGTGGACTCCGTATTTCCTCATAAGTGCCCGAAAAGAAGCATGGGTAAAGTGGCTTCCTCCATCCGAGATAATGGCTCGAGGGATCCCAAAGCATGCAAAAAATGTGGTCTTTGACAAATCGAGTGGATATAACATGGTCAGCACGGAGCGTGGGAATTGCCTCGATCCATTTCGAAACATAATCAACAGCCACGAGGATAAATTCGAAGCCGTTGGAAGGAGGAAAGGGACCCATGAAATCAATTCCCCAAATGTCGAAGATTTATGCAGCTAGGATGGGTTGTAAGGGCATCATGTCACGACGTGACATTGATCCCAACGACTGGCACCTAGTGCAATGTTTGGCATAATTGTGTGCATCCTGGTGAAGGGAGGGCCAAAAGAAACCGCACTGCAACACCTTAGCTGCAGTTTTCCTCCTAGAGAAATGGCCTCCACAGGCCTGATTGTGGCAAAAAGATAGCACACTAGGGAATTCACTGTCAGGAATACAGCGATGGATGATTTGATCAGCACCTATTCGAAAAAGAAGTGGATTATCCCAGAAATAATACTTTGCTTCTGCCATGAGACGCTCGCGCTGGTTTTTAGGCCAGCCACGTGGAAGGGATCTAGAAGCAAGGTAATTGGCAATGTTGGCATACCAAGGTCCACTTGACACATTAATTTCCAATAGGTGCTCATCAGGAAAAATCTCATTAATCGACAAAGTAAGTCCAATATGGTCAAGGTCCAGTCTAGAAAGATGATCAGCCACAATATTCTAGGCTTCGGCCTTATCGTGGATCTCAATGTCAAATTCTTGGAGCAAAGGATCCAACGAATCAGTCTAGGCTTGGCATCCTTCTTGTGCATGAGATGGTGAATGGCCGCGTGATCAGTGAAAACAATAACATGTGAGCCCAGAAGGTAAGAGCGAAATTTCTCCAGCCCAAAGACGACTGCCAGTAGCTCTTTCTCAGTGGTAGTGTAATTACGCTGGGCCTCGTCCAACGTCTTACTGGCGTAGTACACCACGAAGGGGTGTCTTTCGCGTCATTGTCCCAGGATGGCTCCGACTGCAAGGTCGGAAGCGTAACACATGAGTTCAAAGTCGAGGGACCAATTAGGTGGCTAGAGAACAGGGGCCTTGGTGACAGCATCATGCAGCTGCGTGATTGCTCGTATGCAGTCGAGGCCCATATCGAAGGGTACGTAGATCGATAGGAGATGAGTTAAAGGTCAAGAAATTTTGGAGAAATCTTTGATGAATCTCCTATAGAAATCGACGTGTCCCAGGAAGGAGCGGATTTGTTTGACAGAGCCAGGCACAGGTAAATCAGCAATTACATCAAGCTTAGCTCTGTCAACCTCGATACCCCTATTGGAGATGATATGTCCGAGAACAATTCCCTCGTGTACCATAAAATGACTTTTTTCCCAGGAAAGAACGAGGTTTACATCAATACATCTCCTAAGGATACGGGTCAGGTTGGAAAGACAGTCATCAAAAGATGGTCCAAAGACCGAAAAGTCATCCATGAAGACCTCGAGAAAGTCATCCACCATGTCATGAAATATCGCCAGCATACATCTCTGGAAAGTTGCTGGCGCATTACAAAGTCTGAACGGCATCCTTCTAAATGCAAAGGTGCTGAAGGGGCAGGTAAAGGTGGTTTTCTCTTGGTCTCGGGGATCAATTGCCACCTGGTTATATCCTGAGAACCCATCCAAGAAACAGAAAATTTTATTTCCCGCTAACTGCTCCAGGATTTGGTCAATGAAAGGTAGCGGAAAGTGATATTTCTTAGTTGCAGCATTGAGTTTCCTATAATCTACACACACTCTCCAAGATGTAGGAGTGCGTGTAAGGATGGATTCGCCCCTGTCATTGACACGGATGGTGAGTCCCACCTTTTTAGGCACGACGTGAATCGGACTCACCCAAGGGCTATTGCCTATCGGGTAGATTATACCTGCATCCAGCCACTTAATAATTTCCTTTTTAACAACCTCCCGCATGTTAGGGTTGAGACGTCGCTGCATCTCGCGGGAAGGTCGAGCCTCCTCCTCCGTATATATACGGTGAGTGCAGTAGGAGGGGCTAATGCCAGTTAAGTCTGATAAAGACCATCCAATGGCTGCCTTGTGTTCCATAAGGACCTTCGTTAGTTTGCACTCTTGCTCCCTGGTCAATTTTGAACTGATGATTACGGGGAGAATTTCATTTGGTCCCAAGAAAACATACTTAAGTGTACGAGGAAACTCTTTCAGCTCGAGAGTGGATGGTGAAAGATTTGGCATTTCTTGGGACGAGAGTGTCCCAGGCGGATCGGAAAACAAGTCAGGAGGAAGAAGTTGGCCCTCATATTGGCCAAGAGGAGGGGCTTCTTGGATAGATGGATCCAAAAAGGAATAGCCCCAGTGAGTAGTATATGGGCTCAAGGTCCCAGTGTGGAGTTGCAACTCCGCCTGATTTGGCAGGAAAGAAAGGGCAATCCGGTCTTCAAGAGTATGGACTGGCGGTGAGTAGCCCGGATATGACTCAGACCATGAGGTATGGAAAGAGGAAAAAACCTCGTCAGAAGTCTGGTCAGGAGAAGGTACGGGAATAAGGAGGGATGGGGGAATGTCACAATATGTGTCGGTCAGGCAATCATCAGTGTTTAAAGGCAGTCCGCAGCAGTTAGAATAGGTCCCAATTAGTCCGATACATGCGTTGATGGCCATGTCCTCGTCAGACGTGTCATCCTAGATGAAATCACAATCAAAGTTCTTGGCTGCCTTAAAGATGTTAAGCTTGAGCTTCTCAGATCCAACGGCAATCTCAATACAGCCCGACTCGCAGTCGATATGGGCGCGGGCTGTGGCCAAGAAAGGTCGACCAAGGATTATAGGACAACCAGAAAATGAGCTAGGAACTTCCATATCTAAAACAAGAAAGTCAACAGGAAAACAGAGACTGTTAACCCTAACAACCACGTCTTCCACCACACCCTTTGGAATTTTGACAGAACGATTTGCCAATTGTAACGTGACAGGGGTGGGTTTCAGATTTCCCAAGGAAAATTTTTCGAGCATGATGGTTGGTATAAGATTGATGGAAGATCCTAGATCAAGCAGGGCACGGTTAAAATTGCAGCCTTGGATGCTATAGGAAATAAGCGGTGTGCCCGGGTCTTTCTGCTTCGGTGGTAGATTTGACAGTATAGCACAACTCGCATGAGGCGAGAGAACCACCGGATTCTTAGTTTTCTTTGACTGTCGCCTGGGTGTTGTGTAGTCTTTAAAAAATCGAGCGACAGTAGGTATGTGGTCGATAGCCTCTAGCAGGGGTACCTTGATTTCAACATCCCTGAATAAATTATGTAGGTTATCAAAGGCCTGCATATCCTTCTTCTTGCCTTTTGGCTCCCTCAGTAGAGCCTCAGGGAATGGGACTGATTCTGGCACCAATTTGGGTGTATCGTCCTCTCGCGAATGCAGTGCGCATCCCGAATGAGAGGGCGATGAAGAAGACGGGCCAGGGTCAGGTCGAGTTGGATCGACGGTTTGCTTACCACTCCTCGTAGTGATTGCATTAGACGATGCGGGTCCAGTGGCATCATAAGGCGGAGGAGGGTTCACAATAGGGACATAAGAGTGAGGTGTTGCAGCAGGATTAGCCTGAAATCCCAGTGGAATGCTCGAAGCTTGCAGAATCTGATGAACCTGCCCCTGAGAAGGTCATGCCTGTGGTTGAGGACCACGGGGTAGGAAATTTCGTGGGTTGGGAACAGGTTGGGATAGGAGAGTGCCCTGAGATCAAGTCGCCACGCGTAGTTGACTGATCTCAGCATTCTGCTGTGCCAATTGGTGCTGAAGAGAGGTCATGTTCTCTTCATGGAGCTTTGACATTTCCGTCATCATTCGCATCAATTTATCAAGAGGACTTGATGCGTGTTCTGTTTGCGGAACGCAAGGACCTGATGGCGGATTCGCCATAGGATTAGACTGGGCCCTTAGGATTACTGGTGCGGACGATCGCATTGGTCTACCCGTAGGGTTTTGGCACTGCGGGTTGCTGGACCATGCAAAGTTCGGATGATTTTGCCACCCTGGGTTATAAGTGGCAGAGAACGGGTTGTTCCCCAAGGCGCAAGCGTCTTCTATGCCAGAAGACACGTCCGCATGTAAATATGCTTTCGAGCATACGGAGGCTTGGTCCTCCATGTCAAAATACTGGCTTGCAAAAGCCAGATCCACATGATTTACCGAATCGCTCGGCGCGACACTCGATAAGAAAGGTCTTACGGGGTTTCTCAGGATGAGCCTGGTGTTGGAAGAATTGGGATTGTGACGAAGTGGTGAGGTGGGGGTGTTTGCCATAGAATGGGCGGGATTGACCAGAAGCTCATTCAGCTTATTGTGCACGATGGAGACTTCATCCAATTTCTGTGCGATAAGTCTGAGATCTGTGGATGAATGGGAGGGTCCCGTGTCAACTTCGTGGACATTACAAGGCAGGCTGGTATGATTGAAGGCAACAATGGAAGCATTGTTCATTGAGTTTTCGCTCATATTTTCAAATAATTCGAATGCTCCATTCTCGTCTTTATTCATGAAATTCTCTCTGCAGGAAGCATCTGCAATCTGCTTCAAAGTCTCATTTAGCCCATAATAGAAAATCTGGGCTATATGCCACTTAGGCAGACCGTGATGCAGACACTTCCTGAGGAGGTCATTATATCTCTCAGATGCCTCATAAAACTGTTCGCCGTTTTGTTGCTTAAAGGAAGTGATAGCACGGCGAAGCGCATTGGTTCGCCCGATTGGGAAGAACTTCTTAAGAAACGCTGTTTGCATCTCTTCCCAAGAGTGGATGGTTCTCCCATGGGTGCGTAACAACTGTGACGCTTTATCCCGCAATGAAAATGGGAACATTTTCATGAGGACTATAGATAACCCGATGTTTCTTGGTTTAACAGTCTCAGCCAATCGGGTTAGGTCTTCCAAGTTGAGAAAAGGATCTTCACTTGCAAGACCATGGAAGTGAAAATTTATCAGGCCAATTACATTAGGTTTCAATTCAAAGTCATCCACGCCCATGGGGACCCGAATTTGTCCTATGGTCTCTGTAGCAGCGGGATTCTAATAGAAGCTAAGAGACCTAGGCTCCTCCTGTTCGGGAGGATTCTGCATTTCCTCCAATGATTCCCTAATGGCTTCAATTTGTTCATTATACATTTCCATTTGGACTTGGAGACGTGTTATGGGATCCAAGGCTCCACCACCTGGAGGGTTTTGAGAGTGGTTTCCTCCCTCGGGATTTGGAGGTGGGCATGCAGCAATGTTTGTGGAGGAGGACGATTCGGCTTCTTTTCTAAAATTATCAGACAATTCAAACAGTTCAGGGTTTGTGACCTCCTCCCAAACATGCACTACCTCGGGAAGAATTTGGAGGGATAAGAAGGGAAAAAGCGATGAGAGAAATGACGCCGCAAAGGTACATTTGATGACAAATCAAGACAATCAAATTCCTAACCTCTACAGTGTGCTCTTAGACCTAAAGATCTAAGTTACCTACTATCACGACCTACGGAACCGAATGCGAGCACCGCGAAACCACCGGGCCAGATTGAAAGGCCGTTTGCCCCAGTCTTAGACACCCGATAGCACGCGGGAACCCTCACCAGCACGTAAGTGCTACACGCAAGTAGTTAGACCTCCAGTCCTTAATAAGGGTCAAGTTGCTACCAGTTTTAGTTAGAGGCTTAGGATCAAGTGATTCTGGAATGTGAAGGGCGTTATTTACGGGTAATGCCCAAGTGGTTGATTTTATAAAGTGTAAACCAAGCATGCAACGGGGAAATCTCCCCGAATTGAAGTTTCAATTGGTGAATGGTTTTTAGAGTTTCAGCCTTAAGTAATATGGATTTTAGGGTTCCGCTGAATTACCAATTCAACCAATCTCCGGGTTTTGAGAGAATACAAGTTTTTTCTAAGCCCAACAAACCCTTCTTCAATGTCAGTTGGTTAATGCATGCTAAAATGCAATGGGCTTCCTTAGATGGAGATTTTTATGTGTGGATGCACGAGTCAATTTTGGATTTGTGTGAAAGGGAGCCAAAGCACTTCAATTCAAGTGCTCCCAATCACCAGAATGATGTTCCACACATAAGGCTCAACCATAACATAAAGAAAATCAAATTGTTGGGGTTGAAGTATTCGGGATCAAATCTTAGGCACGTGAAAGGTCGTGGTGGGGTTGGAATCAACTCAATTCCAAGTCTCCCCACCAAAAATGTGATCCCGAATTGCAGATAAATGAGGCAAAGAGGGATGGCAATCAATCTATTTATTTTTGCCTCAAAGAATACTTCACACGGCAAAAGATTCAAGAATCAAGATTCTTGGATCTTCACTATGCGAAGTTTGGCGGGAAATCCCAGGGTGATGGGAGTGATGGAAAACAATAGAACAAGTGATTTTTAATCCACTTGCCCCAAGAGATCCCAAGAAGTGTTTTTTTTTAGTTTTTTTTTTTTTATTAAGGTGACAAGTTGACCTAAGTTGCTAAGAAAGAGAGACCTACCTGTTCAGCAACGTGGGCGAAGCTCCAATGCGGTGCTGGCGACTTCACGCTCTCGTTCCCGCCTTGGATCTGCCCATGTTTCCGACTTCGTCTCCCAGCCTTCTCCTTGCAACCGGTTCACCTGCACACCAACAAACAGAAACACCCGTGAAGAGAAGGGTGTGAGAAGAGAAAAATTAAAGGAATGGAGTAGAAACTTACCTGAATGCTCACCTTCCTCGGCAACGACACCAGAAAAAGTATGGTGTGGACCCGAATAAGTTGTGTTAATATGGAAAAATTAGCGTTGAAGTGAGTATAGTGGTTAACCTAAATCGAGCCTAATCATCTTTCTACAAAATTTTTAACCTGGCCTACTTGATTTTATCTTGGTCACTTTTAGGCCCAGGGTCGAACTCAGGGAGGCAGGATTAGAGGTGAATAAGTTTCTACGCCTGTCCTACAACGAATCTCTTCCGTTCGTTTATTATGTTTTTGGTGTTTTTCTATTTAAGATTTTTTTCTGATAATTTTTGTCCTTGAGATACACCCTCAAAATCAGGTTCTTAGCTTTGAGCCAAATTAGGGTTCCAAAACTGTTCTTGCTATTTGCAAGATCGAGTACCTGCAGGACAATGATTATCTTTTCTCTTTTACTATTTTTTTTCTCTTTTTAATAGCAGGAAAGAGAAATAGAAATAAGATAAATATAGTATGTATATATATATAGATATTTATATATTATATATATATATATATAGGGGTGGGGGTGGAGGTGGAAATGGCGTGTAGCACGGTGTCGAGTTGATCGTCGTCTAGGAAGACGCAACCAACAGGACTAAGTGCCGTGTGGAGTGTTGGATGGATGGGTGGAAGGTGTGTGCGGAGATGCTTTCTGTACTCGTGTATCGGGGAATATCAACAACTGGTGCAGATATTCCCGTGATATAACGTGTGGTAGGTGATATGAAAATATATATATATATGTGTCTGTGTGTATAAATATATATTTATATGTATATATATATATAGGGTGGTAATTATATAGGTGTATATGTGGATTTATATATATATATAGTAATATATGTATATAGATATATAGATATGTATATGTATATGTATATGTATATGTATATGTATTTATGTATATAGATATATTAGTATAAGTATCTATGTATATAGATATATGTAGATAGATATATATATATCTATGTATATATATATCTGTGTATCTGTATTTATATCTATAGGTATATATGTATATAGGTATGTATATATGTATATATATGTGTATAAATATATATATATTTATGTATGTATGTATATCTACTTATATATAGTGTATAGGTATGAGTATATATATATGTATATGTACATAGATATATATATATATATTTATATAAGTATATATAGGTGTGTACAAGTGTGTGTGTGTGTACACGTGAGTGTGTACAAGTGTGGTGTGTGTGTGAGTGAGGTGTGTGTCTGTGAGAGAGAGAGAGAGCGTCTGCTGGAGGAAGAGGGCGCGGGCATTTAAGCCGTCTGGAGGCTGCGCCCGTCGTCTGATGGCCAACGCGCAGCCGTAGGCGTGCGAGGATGCGCGCGTGCACTAGAGGGAGCGGGCGTGAGGGAGACTGCAGCGCAACGCAATGCATGACGCAGCACACTGCGCTGCGCGCTGGAACGGGTGCAAGCGAAGGCACGGGCGCGAGCGGACGCTGGAGGCGGTTGCGGGTGTGGAGAGAGAGCGCGCCGTGACCGGATAAGTGAGAAACTTTCCGGTCACCACACTGTAGCTACAGTGTCGCACTCTCTAGCGTGAACAGTAGCTACAGTGCCGCCCGCTGTGGACAGCCGGTGCTGCATGTGCGGGCGCGCTGGAAGGTGCCTACGCGCGTGGAAAGAGGCTGCGGTCGATGCCTGCGTGCGCGCGGGCTGCTGCTGCTGCGGAGCTTCAGACCTCCCAAATACAGCAATGGCGGGAAGGGCTGGAATGACGAAAACAGAGAACTGAACCACCACGCCCGCCGGCTCTTTGATGAGCTGGGCGGTAGTGAGACTCACAGTGGTGGTCGAGGACCACTGTGAGCTGCTCCTACCCGCAGCGTATCTCTTCAGTGGAAGAGGTGCTGCGTATGGAGGGGAGAGGGGAGGAGATGGCCTGGAGAAGGGTGTGCATGTGTGTATTGCATGGACCAGGACCCCTTGCGCAAGGAAGCGAGGAGGGCTTTTCAAAGAAGATGGAGGCAAGCCCGGCCATGCCCTGGGCTACGCATGACTAAGCATGCGGCTAGCAGGGCATGCTGTGGCAGAGAGTGGCACGAAGAAGAAGCAGCCATGCCCTGTAGCCACACGGAGAAGAAGAAATTCAAAGCCAAATAAAAAATGAAAATGGTGATTTTGTGAGGCAGCACTTGAAGAATACGTTAATTACAAGGCCAATTTATTCACTTTCCTCCCCTCTCAATTAAATGCATGTATGCGTTTATTTTTACAAATGTACTATGGCTACCTAATATGCAATGGCAATGCTAGGAAATAGCACAAGATGGCACAATTGTTGGTGTATTTTTGCTGTGCAATCAGAGGGTGTGCCGTACACCTTCCCAAAGCTGTCCCTGCGTGCGACAGACGAAATCTCCCACTTTTAGCCACACAGATCGGTTCTGCGGTGTGGCCTGCATGGCCATAACCGCAAGAGGAACATACCTTCACGAAACCTTGCTTTTAGATGTCCGGTGTTGTCACCAAACGTCCAACCCGTCGTCTGTACGGCACTCTAGAAGTCTGATTCTGGGAAAATCCCAGAACCAAAGCGAGCTCCCACTAATCTCGCCGGGCTCAGCCGCAGTTCCTCCCTCTCTTTGCAGCTCCGGCTACAGCAGGAAGTCGGGGATGACTACCCTGACGTACTCCTCCTGCACGTGCCGCTCTGGCTGTGCGCCCTCCGACGAGCTCCCACAAACCCACGAGCTCAACCTCCTCCTCTCTTCACGCCACTCCTCCTCCTCACTCTCGCTCCCGCTCCCTCTCTCTCTTACTCATTCCTCTCACGGTAGTGGAGAGGAAGAAGGTGGTGGTGGTGGAGTGGAGAAGAGAGGAAGGGGGGAGAGGGGTCTTATATAGGGAGTGGGGTTAGGGTTCGGGAAGGAGAAAAGAAGAGAGAGAAGAGAGGAAGACTGTTTGCACGCAACCAGCGTGCAAACCCAACCCTGCATACAAATTTTTCAATTTCCAGACGTCTGGGAAGGGGTCCAGATGTCTAACCGAAAGTCCAAACATCTTAAAAGGCTCATAACAGAATGGGCCTTTACAAGGCCCTACCAGCCGGAGCATTCACAGGGCCGTCAGGAGGGGAGGCACATGACGGCCGCAAGGGAGTCATCCTGCTCTATGGGGACATCAGTGGCCTTTAAAGACCCCAGACAGGGGCTAGCTACCTGCACCAAACCCCCACCCAATTACCAACAGGAACAAACTGAGGGAGGAGGTCGTGCCCCTCTCTACTGCCAGTGTGGCCAGCCGAGTTACATGAGGAAGGACTGCCATCTAGGGTCGGAGCACACTAGATGCTCCCAGCACCGAGCACTGGAGGTCGATCTGGCGGCCACAGTTACCAAGCACGAGGAGGAGGATAGCAGTCACGTGGAGGGTATCGGCCAGTTGCTGCTCGCCCAACCCAGAGTGTAGCCGCTTCTTCTACACCTAGGGCTGAGGGGCATTGATGAGAACCTCATCATGAGCCATAACTAGCTCATTTTGACCCAATACAAAGGATAAAAGCTCCTACATATCTCAAGGAAAGGCTTAACTCAGAGAATTCTGAGTTTAAGAAGAAAACAAGTCATAAGGGGTAAAAATGCAATTTTACCAGTATAATCTGCATACAGGGTAATTCAGGGCCCAAACATAGGTCAAAGCAGCTTAATAAGAATAAAAGTGGGATGAAATGATCTAGCAAGGGCTACAGCAATTCCAAGAAACTAAATGATAATCTGTAACCCTAAAACAACCCACTTCAATTCACAAGGTTCGAGGCAAAGTAAAAATAGAATAAACCCTCTAAAATTCATAGAAAAATAATCTCTAGGGTTTAGAACCTTCAATTTGGCCTTCAGAACCCATTTTGACCTACATTGAGAACTATGCCCAATTAATAACTTAATTTGGGTTTTTGCGTAAATTGACCGGTCAAACAAGGTTTAATATAGAAATGAAATTCACCATCAGATTCCTTAGGTCCTAATTAGTCATGTATAAAAACTTGAGCCTAAGAAGAAACCTCCTTGACCGACTTTACACTTTGGTCCTCATATATTTACTCTTTGGCCCTCAACTTTTGAACCCTCGCATTTTGGCCCATAACTCTCCTTCGTTCTTTGCAATCAGGTCCCTCCTGCAAAACCTGCCAGCACCATGCTCCGGCGACCTTGCGCGGAGCATGGCGCCGCGCAGGGTGAGGTGGGGGACCTGGCAAGTAAACCGGGGGTGCCCTGCGTCGTCAGCCGTCGCAGGGACACCCCCCTGGTCGTTGTAACCCACCATACCGGCCGTGCGAACGCACGGACGGTATGGGTTCTTGTTTCCGGCCATCCTCTGGCGAGGGAGACACGTCGTCTCCCTCCGCCTTCCTCCCTGTTTGATCCTTATAAATACCCCCCGTTGCTCCACCGACCGGGGCAGCTTGGATCTGACGGAGAAAATCCCCAACTTTCTTCTCCTCTCCCTCCGGCAGACGCCCACCAGCTCCGGCGGTTCCTCCTCCTCCTCCTCTTCGCTCTGTCGCAATACCAGCAGCAGAGACCTCCTCCCCTGCTCTTCCTGCGCCACGCCGTACCCAGCTGGCGCCTCTCCAGCCCTCTGCTCGCCGCCGCCCTTTCCCCTGGGCATCTTCTTCTCCAGCGACAGTCGATACGACTGTCGCCCTGCCCCGGCCCCTTTCGTCTCCGTAGCTAGGTCAGAACTCCTCCCCATCTCCCCCTCTTTCTTTTCCTCACTGTCTTTTATTTGATTAAACCCTCGACCGCTCCTGTTCACCCTCACCTTCTCCGCCTCCGGCCATCCTCCGGCGAGCCGCTCCCATCACCTCAGCAACCCACACGGCTCGCCGACCACCGCAGGACCTCCGCCTCCTCACCCTGATCAACCTCCGCCCTGCCACTTCCCCCACATCACCCTCTGCAACCCCACCGAACAGACCCATCCTCCGACCCACAGTCCGACCTAGGGCAGCCCTCGCACGCCGCCCCCCGCCTCGCCACCACCCACACGAGCTTCGCCACACCCTGGCGAAGCTCCTGGCACTTTCTGATTAGGCCGAGAGGCCGTTTTATTGTGAACAGGCCACCCGACCTCCGCTGCCATTGCCGCACAGGAGGAACTGCTTCCGCCTGCAGCTACAGGCGCGCCACGCTCAGCGCCACGCCCAGATTCAACTCCCAGGCCTTGCGAGGCGTTTTGGCAAAACACCAGGTTCGCAGCTAAGGCAGAAAGCTTCGCGTGACGCCCCAATCTCCTGCTGACTTCCCCGCTGCGGGCGCGCAATTGAGGTGGGACATTTAGTCCCACCTCGGAAACGCCTGAAGAGCCGCAGCGACATAAGATGCAAAAGTGCTGAAGGCTTACTGCCTCAGCACACGGGGTGAGGTCCCCTTCACCCGCCCGGTTACCCGGTCTCGTCCGCGCTCACGCCCCGCGGACCTGACCCGACCCGACCCGACCCGACTTAAGACTGACCTGCACTCCTCGCCCACCACGCACGCCGGTGGGCCTGGACCCGGGACTGACCCGAACCCGGTTACCCGGTAGCTCTGGGAGAGCTTTCCCAAGAGTGGTTTCAGAGAGAGAGAGAGACGCGGGGGGCGAGGGTAGAGTAGGTTTTGCCTCTGACGAGAAACTCTGAAGTGTGCAGGCACAGGCGAAGAAGAAGACCCGCGGAAGAAGAAGGAAGCTGACTGTAGCAACAGGTAGTTAAGTCGTCTGATTTGGAAATCAGACGACGGCCTGAAGGGAAAAGAAGAAAGGAGGGGTGACGTCCCTGGCTGAAAAAGAAAAGAAGAAGCTGACACTTAGCCGCAGGGAGGAGAAACAAGAAGAAACCTTCACAGAAGAGACTGCAGAAAAAGAAGAAGAGAGACCAAGACAGAAACCAAGGAAGAAGAAGAAGGAGATCTGAAGAAAGAAAGAGGAGCATCACCTCTGCAGAACAAAGAAGAAGAAGGAGATCTAAAGAAAGAAAGAAAGAAGAACATCACGAGGAGAAAACAAAGAGAACAACAAATTCTTTCCCTCTCTCTTTCTTTATTTTGTAAAAGAAACATGTATATCTCTAGAATACAACTTGCTCCCTGAGTTCGACCTCGGGAACTCTTTTATTTTCCGAGTAAAAAATTTATATATTTGAAATGTTGGTAATAACTGGCTATACCACAACGTTATAACAAACTAAAACCCGGTTATCCCGAAGCCAAGCGATTTCAGGCATGTCAATGCCCTGACTCATAGAGATGCCAGAGCTTCGGGTTCTGTGGTGGCAGGTATGGTTACAGTTTCTGGCAGATTAGTCTACGTGCTTTTCGATTCTAGTGCCACTCATTCTTTTGTCTCAACGAGTTTTGCTATCAGTTTGTGGTTGAGCATGTACTGTTAGAGGATCTATTCCTGATTAGAGTCCCAGGTGAAGAGTTGTTTATCGCAGAGGAGGTCTTCACAGACTGTGAGGTCGCTATAGGGGGACACAGCCTTCCCACCGACCTAATCATGATCCCGATGGAGGATGTCGGTGTAATTCTAAGGATGAACTAGTTGTCTGCTTATCACACCCTGATGGACTATTTTGGGAGGAAGATTGTCTTCTCCATACTGGAGCTGCCTCCCTTTGAGTTCCACAGCCAACCGGTAGACGGAGGTTTCAAGTGCATCTCTGTGCTTCAGGCAGTGAAGCTGCTGAGCCAGGGGTGCGAGGGCTTCCTAGCTTGTGTTGTAGCAAAGCCTAGCCCTGTGGTCGACTTATAGAGTATCCCGATGGTTTGCAAGTACCCCAACGTCTTTCTAGAGGAGTTTCCAAGACTACCGCCTGAGCGTGAAATCGAGTTTGAGATCTCACTGGTACCGGAGGCCAGGCCATCTCTACTGCACCGTACAAGATGGACCCACTTGAGCTGCGAGAGCTCAAGTCTCAATTGCAGGACTTGTCAGAGAAGGGCTTTGTGAGGCCCTATGCATCCCCATGGGGGGCCCTTATGTTGTTCGTGAAGGATGGTACCCTTCGATTTTGTGTTGACTACAGACAAACCGGGTCACCGTCAAGAACAAGTATCCACTGCCTCGTATTGACGACCTCTTCGACTAGCTGAGAAACACCACGGTGTTCTCCAAGATAGACTTGAGGTTTGGTTACCATCAGCTGAGGATCAGGGAGACCGACGTCTCCAAGACAACTTTCTATACACGATATGGTCATTACGAGTTCTTGGTCATGCCGTTTGGGCTGACCAACGCCCCCACTACTTTCATGGACCTGATGAACCGCGTCTTTAAACTGTACTTGGATCAATTTGTGGTGGTATTTGTTAACGACATACTAGTCTACTCTCGGGATCAGTCTCAGCATGGGTAGCATCTACGCATGGTCCTGGACACTTTGAGGCAACGTAGGATATACTCCAAGTATAGCAAGTGCGAGTTCTGGTTGAGACAGGTTACCTTCTTGGGCCATGTGGTCTCAGAAGATGGGATTGCTATGGATCCAGCCAAGGTTGAGGCCGTACTTAGGTGGGAGAGGCCCCGTACAGTGATAGAGATACGCAACCTCCTAGGGCTGGCAGGCTACTACCGACGGTTTATCAAAGGGTTCTCCCAGATTTCGCGTCCTATGACTCAGCTGACCTGGAAGGACGTACCCTTCACTTGGACAAACGAGTGTGAGTCGTGCTTTTAGGAGTTGAAGGAGAGGCTGACTTCAGCTCCTGTACTCACCATCTCGAACAACAGTGGTGGGTTTGTGGTTTACACTGACGCCTTGTTGCAGGGGTTGGGTGGTGTGCTCATGTAGCGGGGCCACGTTGTTGCTTACACTTCGCGGCAACTAAAGCCCTATGAGCATAACTACCCCACCCATGACTTGGAGCTGGCAGTAGTTGCCTTCGCGTTGAAGACGTGGAGGCACTACCTGCACGGTGACACCTTTAAGATCTTCACGGATCATAAGAGCCTCAAGTACATGTTTGATCAAAAGGAGCTCAACATGAAACAGAGACGTTGGTTAGAGCTCCTGAAGGACTACGACTGCAGCATCTCCTACCAGCCAGGGAAGGCCAATGTGGTGGCTGACGCCTTGAGTCGAAAGGCGCCCTCCCACTTGGCTAGCTTACAGTCACAAAGTTGGAGACTCATGGAGGAGGTGGGCAGTTGGTGACCCCAGGAGCCATAGGGGTACTGTGGGACAGTGACAGTGACGAGGCAGGCACGACCAGAGCTCATAAACCATATCATTACTAGATAGATGGCTCATCCGTATCTGCAGACACTACGAGACAGGGTGTTGATAGGGGACCTAGGAGACTTCTCTTTTATTAACGCTAGCCTATTCATGAGGGGACATTTGTGTGTTCCTAAAGACGAGGAGCTGTTGAGGGAGCCCCTAGCAGAGGCACACAGGTCATCCCGACAACACCAAGATGTACCATGATCTATGACGTGACTTCTGGTAGAGGGGGATGAAGCGAGATGTTGGTAAGTTTGTTCAGCAGTGTTTGGTATTCCAGCAGGTGAAGGACGAGCACCAAAGGCCTGCAAGGTTGCTACAGCCACTTCATGTGCCAGAGTAAAAGTGGAAGAGTATCACTATGGACCTAGCAATGGGACTATCAATTACACAGTGAGGACACAATGCAGTTTGAGTGATAGTGGACAGATTGACGAAGACGGTGCGGTTTTCGCCGATCCAAGTCACCTTTGGGCCAGCACAACTAGCAGAGCGTTACATCAAAGATGTGGTACACCTTCACGGAGTCCCTCTTGAGATCGTATCCGACCGGGATACCCGTTTCACTTCCCAATTTTGGGCGAAGTTCCAGCAGGCCTTGGGGACCTACTTGAGGTTCAATACTGGCTACCACCCCTAGACCAACGGATAGTCAAAGCGCACCATTCAGACCCATGAGGATCTTCAATGCATTTGCGTACTAGACTGGAGAGGCTCCTGGGAGGAGCATTTGCCCCTGCCAGAGTTTGCATACAATAACAGCTACCACTCAAGCATTGGCATGGAACTCTATGAGGCATTGTACGGGAGGAAGTGTACAGCTCCCTTGAGTTAGGTCGAGGTAGGGACCAAGTAGGAGGTTGGTCCCAGGTTGATCTGCTAGAGTCAGAAGGTGATAGAGCAGATTCACAGACGACTCCGTACTGTCAGGAGCAGGCAGAAGAGCTATGCTAATAGGAAGCGCAGAGAGGTGCAGTTTGAGGTTGGGGATCACGTCTTCCTACGTGTTTTTCCCATGAAGTGCTTGCAGCATTCTAGGGTGAAAGGGAAGCTCGCGCTGAGATTTGTGGGACCTTTTGAGGTCTTGGAGTGGGTAGGACCCGTTGCTTACCAGCTTGCCCTTCCCCCCCAGCTCTCTGGAGTGCACGACGTGTTCCATGTGTCCAACCTCAGGAGGTACATCACCGATCCCAACCACATTCTGAGCCACGAGAGCATCGACATGGGAGACGACTTTACCTATCCTGAGAGGCTAGTGCAGATACTAGACAAAGCCGTCAAGAGTTTGAGAAGGAAGGAGGTGCCACTGGTGAAAGTCCTATGGGGAAGCCAGCAGTACGAGGAGGTGACTTGGGAGCCTGAGGCAACAATGCGAGAATAGGAGCCAAAGCTTTTTGAGGGCACGTCACTTCTAACCTACTTTGATCTTAGTTAGCTTAGGTTTCGAGGACGAAAATTCCTTTAAGTTTGTTATGTTGAAATAACCCTTCCCAAGGGTCATTCAGAATTTTCCAGAATTTTTAGGGGTGTTAATGCAATTTTAAACCCCCTGGGAATTAATTTGTGGGCTCTGCAGGAATTGGGGGATTTTGCGGGTCCAAGTTCGCAATATACCCAGCCCCACACCCCACACCCACTCAACTCATGCACACACCCACCCCTCAAAACCCTAAGCCCTCTACTATAAAAACTCCCCACTCCTCCATCCTCCACTCCACCAATGCCACCTCCACCCTCGCCACCTCCACTCCACCCTCTTTGCAGCCGGCAGCCATCTCTTTTCCCCCATCCCCTTGCCATCATGAGTGGGGGAGAAGGAGAGGAGAGGAACAAGAGGAGCACAGAAAGGAGGGAGAGAAAGCTTGGGAGAGGGAGGACAGCAGGTGGAGCACGGAGGAGAGGAAGACAAAGCGTGGGAAAAAGGGGCAGGAGGAGCACGGAGGGCACTTCTCTGTTTTCCCCCACCATCGTCCATCAGCTTCACTCTTTCCCCTTGCAGTCGTGCATGGAGGAGGAGGAGGGGAGTCTAAGGAGCACGCAGAAGGGGAGAGTAAGGGGGCAGTAGGAGAGAGCGTGGTAGAGGGAGAGCAGCAGGAAGAGAAACTGCTACAACTCCACGGGCGAGGAGGGGTCCTCGCGAGAAGATGAGCTTCGCAAGGAAGCTCTGTGTGCAGATATTTTCACATTATCAAACGTCTGCGACACTCACCAGACGTCTGGAGAGCTACGGACATCTGGAGAGAGCTCCGGACGTCCGATAGCACGCAGAGTGCCAAGGTACGTACCCTACACGACCATGCATGCATGGTACGGAGTGTTGAGGTGTCATTGTTGTGGCTGCGTGTGCATGCGCACGTACGAGGACATTGGAAAGGTGCATGGCATGACATTTGAGGTGCTTTAAGACGTCTAGAGGCCCTGTCAAACGTTTGTGCTGCGTTCGAGGTCTGGGCACCTCATGGGCATGATGTCAGCGTCTGAGGTGCCCACTCGACGTCTCATGGCAGTAGCGTTCCAGACGTCTGGGCACCTCATGGTCCAGACGACTGAGAGCAGTATCAGACGTCTAGAGACCCACTCAAATGGTTGTGCGAGGTAGCAGACAATGGGTACAGACGTAGGAGAGTGTAACGACCCGAGTCCCTACGAGACACGAGAACTGGACCAACTCGACTAATCCCAAGGCCTAGTCATCCAACGAGGAAGTAACCAAAAGAGCAGTAAAATAAACCACATTCAACATGAAATATAACTAGCAGTAACAAAATACAGCAGTAAGAAAAAGAACTACTACAGCATGTACCACCACAACAGTAGAACAACATTTAACATAACAAGAACTACGAGTAAAGAAAAGTACAGAGAGTAACAAAAACTACTCACTACAGCGGAAACCAAAAGGGGTACAAAAGAGAAGTGGTAACTCTACTGGACCCTACTCGGCTCAGCGTCCTCTGCAGCCGCTGACCCTGGCTGCTCAACACCTGGTCCTAAAAAGTAACGAGTGTAACACGTCAGCGAAACGCTGAGTAGAGTGGCAGCCAAACTAAAGAGACAGTAAAGTGTACAGTAGCTGTTTTAATTTTCTTTCTTCCTTTATTTACGTCTTTCTATTGTTTCAAAATTTATCTATTTCTCAGATCCTTCACTTGATCTCGAATGTTCCTCGTGGGAACGATCTTGATTGCAATCTTTTCCGAACAGTAGAAGTAGCACGTGGTGCTCTCCTGGCCGGGAGAGTCCCCCGTGGTGATCCTACTCTCAGTCAACCACCCCAAGGTCACGGACAGACGTAACGGTGACTACGGCACGAGCGATAAACACACAGGTAGCTAACCCTCACTGGCACGCGGTCAATCGTTTCCGTTAACAGGTGCGCCCCAAAGCACAGCACGGAACTAGTACAAGGCAGAGCCCTCTCAGTAACAGGGGTCCAACCCCTCCACAGTCCGCACACCCTCGCCTGACTACCCTGGTTTTCCCAGTGGGCCTAACAAGTCGGTGTAGGTGAGCTAGCAGAACCCCGGGACCCGTGGGGTAGCTAGTACTCGCCCTACACTAGTAGCTCTCCTCGGTACTGCGTACACGAGGGCTAAAAAGTCGGTACAAAGTGGCCAGACCTAACCCCGGGTCCCTGGGGCGACTGGCTCCGCTCTGCACTAAACAGGGGGACAGTCGCTCTCCTTGGTACTCCGTACTCAAGGGCCAACTCACTTCCCCAATTCTATTCCATTCACCTTCCAGGAGTTCTACTCCAAATTCCCCGTAGGGTTCCAGCTCTTTTAACTCAGCACATTCAGGTTTCACCTTTCCAGTTTCACGTTCATACAATCCATGTTCTCAATCACGTGTATTTATTTATAACAGGCAGCTATTAAATCAATTTACAGGCAGCTATTTGTTCCTTTCCATTTTTCCAAGACTACAGTATTCGTATATTCCACTAGTTTTCCCATCCTAGGATTCATGCCATACCCTAGGATCTATCATACAATCTAGTTTTCCAGCCCTAGGATTCATGCAACACCCTAGGATCTACCATTCATTCTAGTTTCTCATTCCTAGGATTCATGCAATGTCCTAGGTTCTATTTATGGTTCCATAATTTAGCAGATTATACTAATAAACTTAAAAGCCACTCTACCAGTTACAACAGGAGTACTGGGGGCGTGGTCAGGAATCCCGCGTGCCTCCGCAACCCCCGAGACTGCAATGGAACGGGGTCCTATCACAAGGATCAAACATAAGGAGTTTCTCAAAATAGTATCTAATCACTGTAGACGGGTAGAGGATTTAATTCCGAAAAGAACGTAACTCGAAACGCGGAAAACGGACTCCGAACGGGCCCTAAAAGGGTCGAAAACGACGAAACAGTGCAAAATCAGACGTCTGGAACTTCTCCCAGACGTCTTAAAAAATGGGGATCAGATGGTAGCTTGTCCTGCGTAGTCTCTCAGACGTCCAGAAGCCTACGGGGGCGTCTGGCCTAGTTCCCAGACGTCCGATGGTCACCCCGGACATCTGAAAGTCCCTCCAGTCGTCTGGCACCGCTACCAGACGTCTGATTCGCGTTGGATGCGAATCTCAGAACCTGCGCGTACCCATCCTCATGCTCAGTACGGACGGTCGAAGGAAAGGAAGAAGGTACGAAAAATAACTTACTTACCAGACGTCTGGACAGTCCTCCAGACGTCTTCCCCGTCGTCTGGTTGGAAGCCCAGACGTCTGATTCTGGAAAAACTTCCAGAATCAGAGCGCGACTCACCCTCCGCCCACGATGCACGGCCGCGCCGCGTCTCGTCTGCCTGCTGCTCGAGCTGTAGCAGGCCTCCCGCGTCACCCCACGTCTTCTGCGCCCCTGTCGGCTTGCTCCCGCTGCCCTGGCAGGCTCGAGCCCTCACGGCCGACGCCTCCTCCCTCGCGCAGCACCTCCTCCCGCACTCACCGCTGCTGTTGCCGCCGCCTCTCGCTCGTGCTTGCACTCGCTGGAAGAAGAAGAAGGAGGAGCGGAGGTGATGAGAGTGAGGGAGAGGGCGAGGGCCCTTTTTAAAGCCGCGCAGGGAGAGAAAGCGAGAGAGAGGGGCGCAGCCTGCGCCCGCAGGAGGAGAAGGAAAAAGACATCGCAGGTCTGCGGGCGCACAGACGAAATCGCGCGTGCCGCAGAAAACGAATCCCAGACGTCTGGAAGGGGTTCCAGACGTCTGGGCCACCTCCCAGACGTCTTAAAATACGTCTTAAAGCCGCGTTCGTAACAGAGAGCAAGGTAAGCTACTACGTTCGTTTAAGACGTCTGGGACTCGCCCCAGATGTCTGATTTTGGTCAGGATGCATGTTTTTGGGCTGGTTTAGGGCCCAAACGGAGTCGGTTTAACGCAAACAAATTATCGTTGGTTTTCTTTCAAAATTTCCCTACTTGTTAGTGTCATGTCTATACTATTTTGAGCTTGTTTGACATATTGGTCAACGTCATAGGTCTCCAGTCTATACTGTACACAGGACCCGCGGAGACGTCGAGATCCACCGTTCGAGCCCCCATACCACCCGTATACCCTGGTAGAGTAGTCCTCTCTAATTCTGTGGTTTGAATTAGTAAAGTGCATGTTAAATTAGAAATATCTACTTGAAACCTAGGTTATGAGATGAACCCTAGGACTGAGAATGTGAATGATTTATATTCAGTGCATGAACCTCACATGTTATAAAACCTAAGAATGTATGTTGTTAAATTTCATACTATGATAGTTCGAATAGTTAAATGATGAGATGATCGCTTATCCTGTTGATGATGGTTTACTCTGTTAATTTATGAGCTTCCTATTGTACGAATTAGAAATCCGTATGTAATAGAGATGCAGGCCATGAAATGAAATAAGATGAGCACTATGCATGAACCCAACGGGAAACTAGAAAAGGAACACAAAATATACTGAAACGGATATCTGATGTATGATGGAACCTGTTGCCTACGAGCATGTTGGTTGACTGTTCAGACTTGGGTATGGAAAGTGAGTTGGCGCTCGTATACATGCTACCAAGGAGAGCTACTTTCACTTTTGTGTAGGGAGAGTGCTAACCACCCTTGGGTTGGGACCCGAGGTTGGATTGGCCTCCCTACACCGACTTCTGTTAGGCCCACTAGGCAAATCGGGATAGCTGGGCGAGGGTAGCAGACTGTTAAGGGGTGTGGCCCCTGTTTTGTTCTGTGTTGTACGTTTGGGCGTACCCGTTAGAGGAAACGACTGACTGCATGTCAGTGCGAGGTAGCTACCCAAATGCTTATCGCATGTGCCACGGTCACCGCTACGTCGCGGCCATGACCTCGGGGTGGTATACCGAGTGTAGGACTACCACAAGGTGCTCTCCCAGCTAGGAGAGTGTCACGTGTAAATCCTACATCGTGGGAAAACTACATCAAGATCGTTCCCTTAGGGAACAAGTGGATTAAAAAATGTTGTGGACCCTTATTAGTATAACTAAATCAGAAACACATAGATGACATAAACGGAAATAGATGATAATACATAATTGGAAAATTATATGATTAGCTAACTGCTTTTCCATTATGTTTAATTGCATTTAAATTACATATACACCACTCTACTCAGCATTTGCTGACCACAAATATATGTAACCATGTTCAAGTCAAGGAGTTGAGCAGCTAGCGCCACCGACTGCAGAGAGTGCTGGGCTCAGTCAAGCCCAACCGTTGAAGCTGCGAGTTACTATACTAATGTCTTTGGTTTTAAAAACCTGTCATCGTAGTTTGACAGCGAAGAACTCGTGTACAACAAATAAAATTTGTACCGGAATAGAAATCCCAGGTCAAACTCAGGGAGGCTACATCGATCTATATTTGCAATTATATTTCTTTTAGAGTTTTTGTTGAAAAGCAAAGCAACGTAATTACAATGAAGCAATATTAACAATCAGAATAAATGGGAAAGAGAGAGAGAAAACATGCACTCAATATTTAAAAATGTTTGTACAATAAAACCAAAGAAGAATTACACTAGAAAGCAGGAAAATTCTACTCTAAAAAGCTGTAAAGAAGAATGGGAGAGAGAAGTTATCCTCCTCGACGATCGCTTGGAGGACGAGCCGGACGAGACGACGCCTGGAAGAAGGAGGACGGAGCGGGAAGAAGGAGGTCGAGGCAGGAGGAATGAGAACGTGGCAGCACGTCGTCGTCGTCGCAGGATCTACTTCCGAAATGAGGGCGAAAATTTGACTTTATCTCTCAAGGAGCATCCCAGGTGTGGGACAAGCTTCTCTTCAGCTTTGGAGAGGGAGAGAAGAGAACGAAGGGACGCCCATTTCGTATGGAGGGGGTCTCCTTTTATAATTGCAAGGAATGAGGGCAATTTGGTCTTTACAATTTCAAAATATTAAATAAGGGGTCTTTAGTGACGGATAAAACCGTCGCTAAAGTCCCAATCGTGGGCGATGTGTGCCTCCCGCTCACCTTTCGCGGCGCCCACATCCATCAAGTCTCGGCTGTTCGATCGTGAGATCAAACGGCTAAGATTTGATAACGCAGCGCCTCATTTAATCGTGCCCCTGCGTGCAATTCCGCGTCCGCGCAGCGCGGCCCCTAAGCGCACCACATCTCCGCCCTCGCAGTCGCTCATCCAAGATCTGACGGTCCAAATAGCACCATCGCAAGCGCCTACGTTCAATTGAGACTCGCGGGGTTTCGAACCTGCGCCTCTTGCTTGCAATAAGGCTCCCACCCACGACACTACGATGGGAAATAGGCACGCAGGTGTTTTGAGGTGCAGCTGCCCACACCATCCAACGGCCAACATCCAACGTGCAGTAGAAGGGTGCGGTTGTCTCCAAAATCAGCTGGGCCGGTTTGGGCGACCGAGATGGCGCCACGTGGTGCCATCTTGGTCGTCCATCTTCTGGATGATGCAGATGGTGCCACAGTTGTCGGATTGAGTCGATTTTCACGCTGTTAGATTGCGATCGTCGATCCGAATCCGTCCGTGCAGTTGGATTTGTCTTCTGAAGTGCGGATTCACACCATCTTGCCCCTTGATCTTCTAGGGTTCCTCGATCTCTATTTGATGCTACAGATGTCAGATTAGGGCGATCTTGGAGTTGTTGAACTCCAATCGTCGCCTTGATCAAATCTGTATGGTTGGATCTTTGATCTGAGACCCCGATAAAAATTTGCCCTGTCCTTGAACATAAATGAGACAATTAACCTCCATTTTATTCAAACTAATCTAAATGCAAGATGATGCATGCTATGCAATATTTATAGTATGCAATGCAATTCTATGCTTAAGAGCATACATAAATAGACATCTTATGTAGTGTAAACATGTTTACATCACACCCCCATGCCTATCTTTTGCTAGTCCCTAGCAAAAACTATATGCTATTTATAAAAGAATTAGGTTGGATTATTTGGGCATGAGTTATTTTCAATCATTAAGAAAATGTTTATATAGGATCTGAACTTTCAAAGACACAACAGTGTCCAAGTATCTACCAAAATGCAGATTGCCTCAAGCCCTCGCCTTATTCAAAGAAAATTTTCTTTTTCTCTTTTCCTTCTTTTATATTTTTTTTTTGGATTTTTGAGTTTTAGGGTTTAAGAGTGGCTTTCTATGGCCATTCAACTCACCTAAGATTTGATGAGAACCCTAAGTTCTAAGCATCTTTATTGTGAATGTGATAGACTCATTGATCGGCAGTTAAAACAGACTTCGGATTTCTACGCCTTTAGGTGACCTTAAAAAAAAAGAATTCTACCTAAAGGTGTATCTTTACAACCGGTAACTTTCTCCCTACTTTTATTTTTATGGGGTCAACACAAGGGTGAATCCAGTGTATATCTCCCCAATTTATTCTACTTCTCCGCTTCTTCCTAAGTGTTTTCGAAATTTTCAGTGCATTTATTGAGCTGGGTTCTGGACAACCGGTCGATGAGCTATTACCAATGACAACTTGCTAGCCATACTCGTGCGGTGAAGTGTGGCTTATTTCTTTTGTTTTCTTTTTTTCTTTTCTCCTTTTCTTTTTGACTTTCTTTCTCTCTCTGTTTTTTTTTTAAGTAGGTGGCTTCCCTGGTCTAAGATTTACCTAAAGGCATCAAGAAGAGAATGGTCTAGTGACTGAACTCTGGACAACCTACCTATGGACTGTTACCCACGATAACTTGCCAACCATATCACCCTAAAAGGTTCATTAGCTACCCAATTTCTGTTAAAATCGCCGAACAACGAGTCAGTGCAACGAAAGTGCGTAGATGCTTAAAACTCAAAGTTCCCTCAAATCAGAGGGTGGATTGATAAGTCATGTACTTATCAACCAAACTTATTTACTCAATTACAATAGAATTAAGATGGCGAGGACTCGAAAAATAAATCGACATTTTAGTGGATACACAGGCCGATAAAGTCAAAGACCTAAAGGGTCTTTATGTTCAGATCCTAATGTAATATTTCCTAAGATTGAAAATCCTAATGTCCAACTATACCTTCCTAATTCAAAATTTTTTTTTATGTATAAATAAGAAGAGAAAAATAATTTACATGAATTTCACAAAGCTGACCAAATGATTCAAAATTGAATCCCCCCCATGCCTAGCTGATGCAATGTCTACATTGAGAAAGAGACATGAAAGAAAGGGTAGAGTATGAAAGATATCACCTGAATATGAATCTCGTATCAGCTTTGTGTCATATGTACAACAGCTGAGTTTAATGCCATCAGCTAGGCGAAGTCCAGCTAAAGAAGTCATAAAATAGCTAGAGCAACCGTGTCTGAGACGGGTTATGGAAGAGTACAGTCAATAACAGGCTTTAGACGTTGACCGTTGACTTGTAATGTGTTACCCGTCTTTGGGTCAGAAATCTGAACGACTCCATTTGGAAAAATCTGGTCAATAATGAATGTGCCAATCCATTTAGATCTAAGTTTGCCAGGAAAGAGCTTAAGTCTAGAATCGAATAACCAGACCTTCTAGTTTGGCTCAAAGCTCTTGCGAGAAATCAATTGATCATGTAGAGCTTTGGTCTGAGCCGTGATCATTCTCGTATCCATCATTTCTAAACTTTACAACTCAGATAGTTGGAGTTTCCTGATCTTCCCAGGAAAATTCAGATCTAAATTGCATTGTTTGATCACCCAAAATGCCCTATGTTCAATCTCTATGGGTAGATGGCATGCCTTTCCATACACCAAACGAAACGGAGACATGCCGATGGGCATTTTATATGCCGTACGGTAGGCCCAAAGAGCATCCTCAAGCTTTTTAGTTCAGTCCTTGCGATCAGGCCTAACTGTTTTCTGCAGAAAGTTCTTGATCTCCCGATTGGAGATCTCGACTTGTTTATTCGTCTGGGGATGGTAAGGTGTGGAAATTCGGTGATTAACCCCGTATTTGGCCAAAAAATTTCAGAATTGGGCATTAGTAAAATGAGTGCCACCGTCACTGATGATGGCCCTCGGAATCCCGAACCTACTGAAGATATTTTTCTTGACAAAATCAATGACCACCTTATGGTCATTGGTTCGGGTGGGAATCGCCTCAATTCATTTGGACACATAATCAACAACAACAAGAATGTACTGATGTCCAAATGAAGGGAGAAAGAGTCCCATGAAATCAATGCTCCAAACATCAAAAATTTCGACAGGAAGAATTGGGTTTAGGGGCATCATATCTCTCTTAGTTATGCACTCGAGTGCCTGACATTGAGAACATGACCTTGAGAAATACTGGGCATCCTTAAATAAAGACAGGCAATAGAAGCCAGATTGCAAGATTTTTGCCGCCGTCTTTTTCCCGGAAAAATGTCCACCACACGCAGATGCATGGCAGAACTCGAGTATACTGTTGAATTCTATCTCTGGTACACATCGGCGAATAATCTGATCAGAGCCGATGCAGTATAATTCAGGGTCTTTCCAAAAGTAGTATTTAGCCTCAGATTTGAGTCTATCTCGTTGTTGCTTGGTCCAATTGATATAGACACATCTATTTAGGTTAAAATGCCTATTCATGCATGTTCCTAGGTTTAGATTTGCATTTCATGTTATAAATATTGCATAACATGCATCATTGTGCATTTAGAGTAGTTGTATATATTTTGGGCTAATTAAGTTCTTTTTAGGGTCAGGAGAGGAGAGGATTTATTTTAGGGCCTCGGATGGACGATCGGACCGTACAGATCTGATTAATACGACGATTGGAGTCTAACGCCTTTGAAATCGTCCAGATCGGAGTCCCATAACATCACATGAAGCCCGAGGAAGATCAACGGTCAGGGGAAATGCGACATCCATACAGGTTTCGGATGGAAAATCCGACCATATGGATGGATCCGGAGCGACAATCGCAGTCCGGCATCGCGGGAATCATCCCGATCTGAGCACCGTGGCACCGTCTACAAAAGAAAGAAGAATGGATGGCCCAAGTGCCACCACGTGGCACCATCCAGGCCACCCAATGCCAGCCAGCAATAGCAGCACACGCGCACAGCTGCAGCCGCACGCAACGCACGCGCACAGCCACAGCCGCACGCAGCGGAGCGCATGCCACGCACACACAAAGCGCAGGGAGCAAGGGCGCGTGAAGCGCGCAGCGCCAGAGGAGCATGCCAGTGGGGCGGGTGCGAGCGGGGCGGGAGTGGATCTTCAGCAACGCACCTTTAGTGACGCTTGCAGCTGTCACTAATGGTCTGCGCACACCAGTAAGAGGATTTGAAGGGTGGATCTTTAGCGACAGCTGCAGCGACATTTATGGACGTCACTAAACGCCCGTGCACGCCAGCGAGAGCAATTGAAGGGCGGACCTTCAGCGACAGCTGCAGCGACATTTGTGGACGTCAGTAAAGACCCAGATACGATTTTTGCCTCTCCTCTACTATAAAAGGACCTACACCCCCTCCCTTCCAAGCCATCTCTACCTACTCTACTCTCACCTACTCCCATGCTCAAGCAAGCCTACCAATGCTCCATTAGAGCTTGTTCTCAAGCTCCCAAGGTGCCTACTAGTGTAGCGAACCTCTACCCCACCAAATATTCATCCAACTTCCCATCTTCCTTCATAGGTCACCTTGGAGCCGTCCTCTCACCTCCATTCCAGTAGCACATCAACTCCATCTTCTCACCTCCATTCCGGAGCTACGCTGAAGCTTTCCTCAACCCGACATCCTCCAGCACCTCACCAACATCATCCCGCTCCTCACCTCCTTCATCCAAGCTTTCGCCAAGCACCGTCGTCTCGCCGAACAGCCGATTCGGGAGATTTCCTCTCACCTCCCTCTTTTTATATGCTTTCATAGTTTCTTGTAATTGACATTAGAAGTAAAATATATCAGATTTGTTCCACATCTCTATCTTGTGAATCATTTGCTTGTCTTTTATTTCAAAAACACAAAAAAATAACAAAACCCCAAAATACCAAAAAGAAACGAGTCGAAGCGCGGTTTTCAATAAAGTAAACGTCGCCTCCCTGTGTTCGACCCGGGACTCCCTTGGAGTTTCGGTATAAATTTTATCCGATCGATGTGTTTTGCAACTACGACGATGGGTTACTTGTAACCCTGATTTCTAACACGCAAAACACGCCCGAACATTTTGGCGCCGTTGCTGGGGAGGCAACAGAATTTACTTTATTGTTTATTGCGTTTCTTTGCATTTGCATAGCATTAACCCTGCTTGTCTTTGATCTACTGTCTTGCAGGTACCCTAGCATGGAGATCCAAGTGCGGTAGACCAGAGTAAAGTGCGGGTAGAGTGTTTTGTAAGTGTCCCCCACACCACCCCCACCTTAGTTTTCATTCCATAACCAAATAACTCAAACCCAAATCAACTTAGGTGCTTTTTATGAACCCTAGGATTGATTTGGTTGTTTGTTTGCCACCTCCACTCACCTCACCATCCACATAAATAAAAATAAAAAAATAAAAAAGTGTTTTCTGACTGTGGGATTTTCTGTAAGCTACACACTTAACACCCACAACTTCCCACCCTAAGGCGTACAATCACATCGATTCTACCACTTAACCGGGATCTAACCTGTGGACCCGGCACACTTAATTCAACACACAAATAAGTCAGTAGAAATCTGAATAGGTCAAAAATTTCTGTGTGCCTAAACTAAGTGGTGCAATAGGCCAATTGATTGAGCTGTTTGGGCCACACCACTCAATCTAAAACTAATCCATCAAGTAACTTGCCACTTAGGGTTGATTCCTAGGGCTGAACCAGGCACTCCACATTATTTTTGATTTTTAAAGGAACATATCATCACCCGTTGTTGAACGTGTTTTTGCGAATCGCTACGCTTACGTGTTTGGTTTTGGAAAACCTGTCGTTGTAGTTCGAAAGCGAAGAATTCGTGTTCAACAAATAAAAATTTATACCGAAAAGAATTCCGGGTCGAACACAGGGAGGCTACGTTGATCTATATTCGCAGTTATATTTTTTTAGGATTTTTTTTTTGTTAAGCAAGGCGATATAATTACAATGGAGCTATCAAACTAAGAGAGAGAGAGAGAGAGAGAGAGAACATGCATTCAATATTTCAATAGTTTATAAAAGTTACACTAGAATGCGGAAAATCAATTACACTATAAAGCAGAAAATTCTACACTAGAAAAGCTGTAAATAAGAATGGGAGAGAGAAGTTATCATCCTCAACGAATGCTTGGAGGACGAACCGGACGGAACGACGCCTGGACGAAGGAGGACGAAGCAGGACGAAGGAGGACGAAGCAGAAGAACGGGAACGGAGCAGCACGCCGTCGTCGTCGCGGGATCCACTTCCGAAGGGGAACGAAAATTGGACTTTATCTCGCAAGAAGCATCCCGGGTGTGGGACAAGCTTCTTTTGAGCTTTGGAGGGGTAGAGAGGAGAAGGAAGGGATGAGAATTTCGTATGGAGGGGGTCTCCTTTTATAGTTGCAAGGAGTGGGGGAAAAATGGACATTACAACTTCAAAACAATAAATAAGGGGTCTTTAGTGACGGATAAATCCGTCACTAAAGCCCCAACGTGGGCGTAGTGGCCGGCTCGCGCGCGCCTCCTCGCCTGCTCGCGCGCTCAACGGCCACACACCTTCGCCGCTTTTCAGCCGTCCGATCGCGAGATCAGATGGCTTAAAATGTGTCCGCGCCCGCTGCGTTGGGCGCCCCCCACCCGTCTGATTGCGCGTCCGATTGCGCGTCCAATCGCACGTCGACGCTATCGGGCGCGTGCGGCCGTCCGATCTTCATCCGACGCTCCACGCGCCTCAATTGATCGTGCCCTCCAGCCCCTCACCACGGATCGAACCCGTGCCCCGCGCTCGCGATAGCCCGCTCGACCACTGCGCTATGGGACGCGGATGGTCGAGTGGGCGCTTTTAAATGCGAGCACCCACAACCTTTGGATTAAGATCCAACGGCGAAGAGAGATCGGGCGCGGGGCCTTCACAAGATGAAGCGACCGTTTGGGCGGCTGAGATGGCGCCACGTGGTGCTATCTTAGCCGTCCATCTTCTGAAAGTTGTAGATGGTGCCACGGATGTCGGATTAACTCGATTTTTGTGTCGTTGGGCTGCGATCATTGATCCGAATTCATCCGTGCAGTCGAATTTATCATCTGAAGTGTGGATTTACACCATCCTGGCCCTTGATCTTCTAGGGTTCCTAGGTCACTATCTGATGCTACGGATGCCTGATTAGGGCGATCTTGGAGTCGTTGAACTCCAATCGTCGCCCTGATCACATCCATACGGTTGGATCTTTGATCCGAGGTTCCGATAAAAATGTTTTCCCTGTCCAAGCACATAAAAGGAGACAATTAACCTCCATTTTATTCAAACTACTCTAAATGCAAGATGATGCATGTTATGCAATATTTATATCATGAAATACAATCCTATGCTTAAGAACATGCATAAATAGATATTTTAAGTAGTGTAAATGTGTTTACATCATACCCCCATGCCTATCTTTTGCTAGTCCCTAGCAAAAACTATACGCTATTTATAAAAGAATTAGGTTAGATTATTTGGACTTGAGTTATTTTTCAATCATAAAGAAATTGTCTACTTAGGAACTGAACTTTCAAAGATACAACAGTGCCCGGGTATCAACCAAAATGCAGACCGCTTCAAGCCCTCGCCTTATTAAAAGAAAAATTTCTTTTTCTCTTTTTCTTTTTTCTAATTTTTTTTTATTTTCAAATTTTCGGGTTTAAGAGTGGCTTTCTACGGCTATTCAACTCACCCAAAATTTGATGAGAACCCTAACCTTTAAGCATCTTATTGTGATTGTGATAGACTCGTTGACCGGCAGTTAGAACGGACTTCGGATTTCTACGCCTCTAGGTGACCTAACCAGAATTCTACCTAAAAGTGTATCTTTACAACCGGTAGCTTTCTCCCTACTTTTTTTTTTTTTTTTACGGGGTCAACACAAGGGTGAATCCAGTGTATATCTCCCCGATTTATTCTACTTCTCTGCTTCTTCCTAAGTGTTTTGGGAATTTTTAGTGCATTTTCTGAGCTGGGTTCTGGACAACCGGTCGATGAGCTGTTACCACCGACAACTTGCCAGCCATACTCGTGCGGCGAAGTGTGGCTTATTTCTTTTTGTTCTTTTCTCCTTTTTTTTTTTTTTTAAGTAGGTGGCTTCCCTAGTCTAAGATTTACCTAAAGGCAGCAAACTAAGAAAGGTCCAGTGACTAGGCTCTGGACAACCTACCTATGGGTTGTTACCCACGATAACTTGCAAGCCATATCACCCTAGAAGGTTCATTAGTTACCCAATTTCCGTTAAAATCGCCGAACAACCAGTCAGTGCAAAGAAAGTGTGTAGATGCTTAAGACTTAAAATTCCCTCAAATCAGAGGGCGGGTTGATAAGTCGTGTACTTATCACCCAAACTTATTTACTTCAATTACGAGAGAATTAAGATGGCGAGGACTCAAAAATAAATCCACATTTTAGTGGATACACAGGCTAATTAAGTCCAAAGACCTGAGGGGTCTTTGTGTTCAGATCCTAATGTAAAATTTCTTAGGATTGAAAAGTCCTAATGTCCAACTAATCCTTCCTTTTTCTTTTTTTTTAACAAGAAGAGAGACAATTTACATGGATTTCACAAGGCTGACCAAATAATTCAAGAATGAATCCACCCCCCATGACTAGCTGATGCAATGTCCTCATTGAAAAAGAGACATGAAAGAAAGGGTAGAATATGAAAGATGTCACCTGGATATGAAGCTCGTATCAGCCTTGTGTCATATGTACAACTGCTGAGTTTAATGCCATCAGCTAGGCGAAGTCCAGCAGAAGAAGTCACAGAATGACTAGAGCAACAGAGTCTGAGACGGGTTCTGGAAGATTACGGTCAACAACAGGCTTCAAACGTTGACCGTTGACTTTAAAAGTGTTACCCGTCTTTAGGTCAGAAATCTGAACAGCACCATTAGGAAAAATATGATCAATTATGAATGGGCCATTCCATTTAGATCTAAGTTTACCAGGAAAGAGCTTAAGTTTAGAATCAAATAACCAGACCTTCTCGTTTGGCTCAAAGCTCTTGCAGGAAATCAATTGATCATGTAGAGCTTTGGTCCGAGCCTTGTAGATCTTGGCATTCTCATAAGCATCATTTCTAAGCTCCTCCAACTCAGATAGTTGGAGTTTCCTGGTCTTTCCAGCTAGATTCAGATCTAAATTGCATTGTTTGATTGCCCAGAATGCCCTGTGTTCAATCTCTACGGGTAGATGGCACGCCTTTCCATACACCAAACGGAATGGAGACATGCCGATGGGCGTTTTATACATCGTACGGTAAGCCCAAAGAGCGTCCTCAAGCTTTTGAGTCCAATCCTTGCGATCAGGCCTAACCGTTTTTTGCAGAAAGTTCTTGATCTCTCGATTGGAGATCTCGGCTTGTCCATTCATTTGGGGATGGTAAGGTGTGGAAATTCGATGATTAACCCCGTATTTAGCCAATAAATTTTGAAATTGGGCATTAGTAAAATGAGTGCCACCATCACTGATGATAGCCCTCGGAATCCTGAACCTACTGAAGATATTTTTCTTGACAAAATTGATAAACACCTTGTGGTCATTGGTTCGGGTGGGAATTGCCTCAATCCATTTGGACACATAATCAACAGTAACAAGAATGTACTGATGTCCAAATGAAGGGATAAAGGGTCCCATGAAATCGATGCCCCAAACATCGAAAATTTCTACAGGAAGAATAGGATTTAGAGGCATCATGTCTCTCTTAGTTATGTTCCCGAGTGACTGACATTGAGAACATGACCTTGAGAAATCCTGGGCATCCTTGAATAAAGACGGCCAATAGAAGCCAGATTGCAAGATTTTTGCAGCCGTCTTTCTTCCGGAGAAATGTCCACCACACCCAGATGCATGGCAGAACTCGAGTATACTGTTGAATTCATTCTCCGGTATGCATCGGCGAATAATCTGATCAGAGCCGATGCGATACAGTTCAGGGTCCTCCCAAAAGTAGTATTTGGCCTCAGATTTGAGTCTATCCCGTTGTTGCTTGGTCCAATCCTGGGGGATTTGACCAACGGCCAAATAGTTAACAATGTCAGCAAACCATGGGGAGTGGACACCTAAAACTGTAAGAATGGTTTTGTCCGGAAAAGTGTCAGCAATCGGAATGTCCGGACAAGAAGAATCATCTAGGAGTCTCGACAAATGATCCGCCACCACATTTTGCACCCCAGCTTTATCCTTGATTTCAAGATCAAATTCTTGAAGAAGAAGAATCCAACGAATAAGCCGGGGTTTAGCATCCTTTTTAGCCAAGAGATGTCTCAAGGCCGAGTGGTCGGTATAAACAATAACATGAGACCCTAAGAGATAAGCCCTGAATTTTTCCAAAGCAAATACTACAGCTAGTAATTCCTTCTCAGTAACAGTGTAATTCCTCTGGACTTCATCCAGAGTTTTACTAGCGTAGTAAATGACAGAGGGCTTTCGATCAATTTTTTGACCCAGGACAGCCCCGACTGCGTAATCAGAAGCGTCGGTCATGATCTCAAAAGGGGCTGTCCAAATTGGTGGTTGCAAAATTGGAGCACAGGTGACTACTGTTTTCAGAAAATCAAATGCCTTTCGGCATGATTCGTCAAAAGCAAACGGCGTTTCTTTGGCAAGAAGATTGCTCAAAGGACGAGCAACCTTCGAGAAATCCTTGATGAATCTTCGATAAAATCCCACATGGCCAAGAAATGATCTGATTTGTTTAACAGATGTGGGATGAGGAAGTTTAGCGATAGCATCAACCTTAGCTTTGTCCACTTCAATTCCTCGTTCAGAGATTACATGACCCAAAATGATGCCTTCTTGGGTCATGAAATGACTCTTTTCCCAGCTAAGGACCAGTCATGTCTTGATACATCGCTTAAGAATCATTTCTAAATTAGCCAAACAAGAGTCAAATGATTCTCCGAAAACAAAGAAATCATCCATGAAGACTTCCATAAACTCTCCCACCATGTCGGAAAATATGGCTAGCATACACCTTTGAAAAGTCGCAGGTGCATTGCATAACCCAAAAGGCATCCTACGAAAAGCAAAGGTTCCGTAGGGACAGGTGAAAGTAATTTTTTCCTGATCCTCGGGATGGATAGGAACATGGTTATATCCCGAGTAGCCATCAAGAAAATAGAAGTACTTCTGTCCAGCTAATTTTTCCAAGATTTGATCAATGAAGGGCAGGGGAAAATGATCCTTTTTAGTGGTTGTGTTCAGCTTCCTGTAATCAATACAAACTCTCCAAAAGGAAGCTGAACAAGTTGTGACAGATTCACCTCTCTCATTGGTCACAACAGTAATCCCGGCTTTCTTTGGAACAATCTGAACGGGACTTACCCAGGGACTGTCAGAGATTGGATAAATAATTCCTGCATCGAGCCACTTGATTTCCTTTTTGACCACTTCTCACATATTTGGATTCAATCTCCTCTGCATCTGGCGAGAAGGGTGGGATCCATCTTCCAAAAATATTCTATGATTACAGTAAGATGGCTCGATCCCCCTGAGGTCATGAATGGTCCAACCAATTGCCTCCTTATGTTCCTTTAGAACCTTAATCAATTTAATCTCTTGCTCCTTTGTCAATTTAGCACTAATAATCACAGGGAGCGTATTCTGCGGTCCTAAGAATTGATATTTTAAATTCTCAGGCAATGGTTTCAATTCAAGCTGGGGTGGGGTAATGATTGATGGTAGGGTAGATGCTGAAGATTCAACAAGAGGAAGAGGTTTTGAGTGAACAAAATCAGTAACATCTTCCGAAGATGTCAGGTCAGAGGGTTGCGGGTGAAATTCATCAACCAAAGAGGAACTTTCAATTGAAGAAACTGTCAAACAAGTTTCAATATTAACATTATCCTCATCAAGTTCCTCAATAAATCCACAATCCTCAAATTTGTTTATCACCTTAAAAATATCCAATTTCATTCGTTGGTCCCCAAAGGCGATTTCCATGCTACCGCTTTCACAATTAATGTTGGCCTTTGCGGTAGCCAGGAACGGACGCCCCAGAATGATGAGCGTGTTCCTTAGATTATCTGGTACATCCATGTCAAGGACAAGGAAATTTACAGGAAAATAGAAATCCTTGACCTTAACTATAACATCTTCAATAACGCCTCGCGGGTTTGTGACCGAACGGTCTGCTAACTGTAGCGTTACTAAAGTTGGCCGAAGTTCACCTAACCCAAACTTCTCATAAAGAGAAGTCGGAATTAGGTTGATGGATGCACCGAGATCCAAAAGTGCTCTATCAAATGTATAATCTCCGATAACGCAAGAAATCAAAGGAGCACCAGGATCTCTCTTTTTCTGAGGGAGGTAGTGCAGGATAACAGAGCTAGCCTGCTCGGAGAGTACCACCTTCCTCGGAACAGATTCTCTCGACTTACGCTTTTGTGTACATAATTCCTTTAAAAATTTTGCGTAAGCCGGTATGTGCTTGATAGCATCAAGGAGCGGAATATTGATCTCAACATTCTTAAATAAATTCAGAAGCTCCTCATTGCTATCAACAGACTTCTTCTTCGCTTTGGCTAAGGCTTCAGGAAAAGGAACATGAGTCAGATCTTTGGAATCAGGTTCCTGAGCCTTAATTTCTCCTCTAGAATTCTCCTCTCTCTCCTCAGATTCTTCAGGATTCAAAAGATCAGAATAGTGTGGTTGTGGATCCTGAGTCTTCTTACCACTCCTCAAAGTGGCAGAATTTGCAGAAGCGTAAGAATTTGGGTCTTGGGGAGGGTTAGGAAAGATTGAAGGGGCTTGATTGACCATGAATTGTTGATTAGCAGAAGAAGAAGACGAGGAACCCTACTCAACCACCTGAGCATGTGCGTGCGGGTCCCTCTGATTTCCGTACCCTTGGGCTTGATTGCCCGAATTAATAATGTTTCGCGGGTTGGGATGGTAGAGATCCGGGTTGACGAGAGTTAGCAATGAGCCCGAATTGCAAGTTGTCCAGCGAGTTTTTCATTTGCTGCATAAGCTGGAGCATAGATCCTTGCATCTCTACCATTTGACGGTTCAAATCAGCCTGCCCTACGGGTTGACGGGCATTCCAAGCTGGCTGATTGACCTGATTCGGAGGCAACTGAGTATATACTTGACCCTGACCCATTGGTCGTTGCGGAGCATTGTTGCTGGGTCGGAATTGGGCCTGTTGCCCTGGATTTTTCCAAGAGAAGTTAGGGTGGTTTCTCCAACCTGGATTATAGGCATTCGAGTAGGGGTTGGATCTAACATTCTCTTGTACAGCACAGACATCCTCATAGGCTGAGGATGGAGAGAAAGAAAGGGAAGGATCAGAAAAACTGGGATCAAAGGCCCCAGTTGGGAACCCATGGGGTTCCGAGAAATGCTGACTCATAGATTGAGTCGCATCGAGTTGATTCACAAACTCCCGTCCAGAAGGAGCTCGTGAGGAATGGAATCCCGAATTTTGGGATTGAGTGGATTGAGAGTTGTTCATGGAATTGCCAGCCATCCACTCTTCCATTCTTTTAGCAACCAAGTCCACCTTATCAAGTTTATTACAAATCAATTCCATATCAAATGAATGAGAGTCATGGACTTCATTGACATTTGATCTGGGTTGCTGGGACCGGTTAAAAGTATCCATGGAGGCATGATTAATTGAATTCTCACTCATTTCCTCAAATAAATCATGTGCATTATCTGCATCTTTATTGAGGAAATTGCCTCCGCAAGAAGCATCCACATGGTTTCTGAGTTGCTCATTCAACCCATGATAGAAGATCTGCACGAGTTGCCATTTCGGCACCTTGTGGTGTGGACACCTCTGCAATAAGTCCTGGAATCGCTCCCAGGCCACATGAAACTGCTCCCCCGGCCGCTAGGTAAAGGTAGTGATTGCCCGTCTCAAAGCATTGGTACGACCGACTGGGAAGAATTTCTTCAGAAAGGCCGATTTCAACTCATTCCAAGTTGTAATTGGTCTTCCTATTGTCCTATACCAATGCGCAGCTTTATCCCTAAGAGAGTGGGGGAAGAGCCTCATGATCATTTGCTCCTCGTTAACGTTTCAAGCCTTGGTGGTCTGGACCAAAGTGGTCAAATCTTCCAAGTGCTGAAACGGATCTTCGGAGCCAAGCCCATGATAATGTTTAATCAGGCTTAACACCTGGGGCTTGATTTCTACGTCACCGGCTGGAATCTGGACGCTGGGACGTTCCCCGTAATTCGAAGGATCATAAAAATCCTTCAAGGGCTGAGCGCCCTGCATTCTCTGGAACCATTCCTGCATTCTCTGCATTTGTTCCAGCTGCCTTCGAAATTCTTCCTGTGGAATTTCAAGCAGAGGAGGCTGTTGTTCGGCCATGGGATCAAATTGACAAAAATCTAACTTGTGCCTCCTAGAATGTTCTAACGGTCCTTCCAATCGGAGATTCAATGATCGTCTTCCCAGCATAAACTAGGAGAAGGTCGAAAGGACTGGGGATAGGGACCCTGCAGCACAACAAAACAAGGCTGTCCTTAAGTGGGGTAGCCTAAAGATCTACTGACTCCCAAAACCAGCCTTAAGACTGTAAGTGATTTACTCTACTTGCATCTGTTTAATCCAACCAGTTAGAAGGAGGGACTGGGGAGAAGGTTCTTCCTTTGGCTTTCACCTCCGGTTACTAGTGTACCCCCCAGCCGCAATCGTTTGACTCTGCTCCCCTAGCTAGACATCAGATTAAACAGTACAAGTAGGTTAATCAAAAATAATCTCAGACTAGGCCCTGAAGAGAGAATCAAACTTTAAGGCCAACGTCTACTCAATTTTATTAAGGCCTGGGATTGTGGTGCTTATGGAATGTGATGGACCCTTACAATGGGTTTTGCCCTTAATGATTGATTGAAATTTGTGTAAGTGCATGCACAACCAGGGTTTTCAAGCAAGATTATTGATAATGCGTGAATTTTAATGTTCAAATCTTGCTTAAGTAGCTTTTAGGGTTTCAAATTAGGTGAATTGCAATCAAGTTTCTAGGCAATTCAAGTTGTAAAACACAGGTGAAGATTGTTTTCCTTTAAAATCAGAAAGAAAGTGGAGTGCCTGGAATATACCTAAATTGAAAACCCTAAGGAGGAGCTACTTGATGAGTTGGTTTTAAAATAAAGTGGTGCGGCCCAAACAACTCAAACAATTGGCCACAAATGCACCACTAAGTTAAGCACTCAAAGATGATTAACCTAGAATGATTTCTACTCTGTTATGTGTTGCTTTGTGTGTACCGGTTCCATAGATCAGAACCCGGTTGAGTAGAAAATAAATCAAGTTGATCAAGTGCCTTGAATGTGGGTGTGTATTGTGTGTTTGTTGAAAATAACCCCACAAGATTATCTTTTTATTTTTTTTTTTTTTTTTATGAATGAAGGTGGAATGAATGTGAGTGAAAATCCAAACAACCAAACTATTCCTAGGATTTATGTAAACACCTAGGTTAATTGGGATTTGGATTTAATGTGGCGAATGAAATCTTTAGAGGGGGAAAGAATGGGGGAACACTTACAGTTGTCTTCAACTGCACTTTACTCCAGTCTACCGCTTGTTGATTCCTTGATGGAGATCTCTGCAAAACAATAGACACAAGAGAAAGCTAGTTAGAAAACAAATAAAGTGCAAGAAATGCAAAGAAAAGATCGGAAATCGTTGCCTCCCCGGCAACGGCGCCAAAATGTTGAACGTGTTTTTGCGAATCGCTACACTTACGTGTTTGGTTTTGGAAAACCTGTCATTGTAGTTCAAAAGCGAAGAATTCGTGTTCAACAAATAAAAATTTATATCGAAAAGAATTCCAGGTCGAACACAGGGAGGCTGCGTTGATCTATATTCGCAATTATATTTTTTTAGGATTTTTTTTTTGTTAAGCAAGGCGATATAATTATAATGGAGCTATCAAACTGAGAGATAGAGAGAGAGAAAGAGAACATGCATTCAATATTTCAATAGTTTATAAAAGTTACACTAGAATGCGGAAAATCAATTACACTATAAAGCAGAAAATTCTACACTAGAAAAGTTGTAAATAAGAATGGGAGAGAGAAGTTATCATCCTCGACGATTGCTTGGAGGACGAGCCGGACGGAACGACGCCTAGACGAAGGAGAACGAAGCAGGACGAAGGAGGACGAAGCAGAAGAACGGGAACGGAGTAGCACGCCGTCGTCGTCGCGGGATCCACTTTCGAAGGGGAACGAAAATTGGACTTTATCTCGCAAGAAGCATCCCGGGTGTGGGACAAGCTTCTTTTGAGCTTTGGAGGGGTAGAGAGGAGAAAGAAGGGATGAGAATTTCATATGGAGGGGGTCTCCTTTTATAGTTGCAAGGAGTGGGGGCAAAATGGACATTACAACTTCAAAACAATAAATAAGGGGTCTTTAGTGACGGATAAATCCGTCACTAAAGCCCCAACGTGGGCATAGTGGCCGACTTGCGCGCGCCTCCTCGCCTGCTCGCGCGTTCAACGGCCACGCACGTTCGCCGCTTTTCAGCCGTCCGATCGCGAGATCAGACGGCTTAAAATGCGTCCGCGCCCGCTGCGTTGCGCGCCCCCCGCGCGTCTGATTGCGCGTCCGATTGCCCGTCCAATCGCGCGTCGACGCTATCGGGCGCGCGCGGCCGTCCGATCTTCATCCGACGCTCCACGTGCCTCAATTGATCGCGCCCTCCAGCCCCTCGCCGCAAATCGAACCCGCGCCCCGCGCTCGCGATTGCCCGCTCGACCACTACGCTATGGGGCGCCGATAGTCGAGCGGGTGCTTTTAAATGAGAGCGCCCACATCCGTTGGATTAAGATCCACCGGTGGAGAGCGATCGGGCGCGGGCCCTTCACAAGATGAAGTGGCCGTTTGGGCGGCTGAGATGGTGCCACGTGGCACTATCTTGGCCGTTCATCTTCTGGAAGTTGTAGATGGTGCCACGGATGTCGGATTGACTCGATTTTTGTGTCGTTGGGCTACGATCGTCGATCCGAATTCATCCGTGAAGTCGGATTTATCATCTGAAGTGCGGATTTACACCATCCTGGCCCTTGATCTTCTAGGATTCCCGGGTCACTATCTGATGCTACAGATTCCTGATTAGGGCGATCTTGGAGTTGTTGAACTCCAATCGTCGCCCTGATCACATCCATACGGTTGGATCTTTGATCCGAGGTCCCCATAAAAATGTTTGCCCAGTCCAAGCACATAAAGGAGACAATTAACCTCCATTTTATTCAAACTACTCTAAATGCAAGATGATGCATGTTATGCAATATTTATATCATGAAATGCAATCCTATGCTTAAGAACATGCATAAATAACATTTTAAGTAGTGTAAATGTATTTACATCACCCGTGCTTTCAAAACTTGCAGTATTCTACTAAACCTTGATTGAACCAACCTAAGAATTAAACCCTAAAAGCTACTAAACAAGGTTGAACTCTAAAAGACACATCATCAAATAACCTTGTTTGCAAACCCTGGTTGTGCACACACACACATTTTAACTAATCATTAAGGGCACAACCCATCTAAAGGGCCCATCACATTCCTGAAGCACCATTGTCCCAAGCCTAACTAAAAATTGATTAGACGTTGGCCCTAAGGACTGGTTCGCTCATCGGGATCCAAATTGAGATTGTTCACGATTAACCTACTTATACTAGTCAATCTGATGTCTAACTAGGGGAGTAGCGTCAAACGACAGCTGCTGGGGGGTACACTAGGAACCAGAGGCGCAAGCCAAAGGAAGAACCTTCTCCCCAGTCCCTCCTTCTAACTGATTGGATTGCCTGGACATGAGTAGAGTAAATCGTCTATAATCTTAGGATGGATTCTGAGAGTTTGTAGACCTTTAGGCTACCCAAACTAAGGACAGGCTTGTATTTTTGTATTGCAGGTCTCCTTTCTCTTCTAATTTCCCTCCTTACTTCCCCATATATCCTTCCACATCCTACACACATTTCACATCCTATCCTCCTACCACCACTTATCCCCAAGATGATTACTATCCCGACATGACTTGAAATTACCCATCCACTAGCCGGGATGACTTTGATTGGGGATATGAATCCGGACCTCAATGTCCAAGGCTTAACCCTGGACAACAAGACTATGACTACTATCCTTCCCAGAGCTACAATAATTATAGATCTCCATCCTTTGATGATCAACCTAACCAGATCTACAACCATGAAGGATATGCTGATTATAACACTTACCCTCCCTAGAATTATGCTGAATTTAGGTTGCCACCAACCTTTAAACAACCTGAAATGACCTACTATCAAGGAAGGACCCGAGAACCTCGACACCTTGACTCTCCTAGATTCAACCCAAACCCACCCAAACCTGAATCGAACCAGTCGATTCAGGTCAACCAGATCTAGGATAGGGTGTTGGCTAATTTGAGGAACACTATACAATCTTTAGAAGCTCAGCCAATACCATGCACTAAAGCACTAGAGCCTATGATCAAAATGATTGATGAACTTAATAGTTCTCTATTGGATTTACTCCAAAGTGTTAGAGATAGGGACTTGGGTGAGTTCCCTCTTAGGAAATTGTCGAGGTTGAGAATGAAATTTATGGTTGCACTAGTCAAATCTTGGGATGATTCTCAAGATGAACCCTCTTCAGGAGAGCCAATGTCTGAAGCCGCTTAGGCGCCTGTCGGGGGGGACACATATTCGGAGATTGGAGATGACCAGATTGGTCTAGAGCAACCCTTTGAGGATGAACCGATTAATTCACCCGAGATCCCCAAGTTAGGAAACGAAAAAAATTATGTCTCCTTGGATGATGGAATGACTTGTGATGTTGAGACATATACAAATGAGGATCATAAATTCTTTGATTTTGAGGGTAAGGAATCTCTTAGTGAAGTCTCACTTAAGCTTGAGGAGAATGATTTTAGTGAGACATACGGGCTCGAGGAGTATGACGACCAATTTGGTAGCCCGACTACTGAAGACACTGATTCAATTGGGGCTAACTTGGAGGATCCGATACCTGATGACTCAATTAGTAGCCCCATTCCTCAACCACACCCTGAAGATCTAAATGAACATACTTTTGAGATCATTGTGCCCAAGTCAGTCCTGATTCAACCACAATTGCTGGACTTGGGTACTTTAGATGGGGTGTACAATGATCTGGAGGTCTCGGAAACCTTGATTTCAGAGGATAGGAAGTTGGAAATGAAAATTTGGGAGGTTAATTTTGAGGGAAAAACAAGTTTGGATATAAGGGTACCTATTGACCTGAAACCACCTATCTTCTATACGGACCCTTATGATATCTTTCACGTGCGACCCAAGCCTGGAATAACTGATTATTTTTTTAAGCTGAATGTTAAGTGGACATCTAAAACTAGTGAACCAGATCTACCTATTGTCCGCCACTTTGGTCTTGGGTTGCACACCACTAAACTGCAAGCCCAGCCCTGCAAACACAACAACCTTCGATTCTGGGTGATTTTCATCCAGAGCCTAAGAACCACTCGACCCTAGAGCATGGGTCTGCACCATAATCTCATCCACGTCTGTGGACATCTTCTGCAAAGGGGTTTCAGGATCAACCTTTTTATTTTGATTCAGACCCGCACTTGTGAATTCTCAATTTCTTCTTTATATGTATGTTATGCCTAGCTAAAGGCATTAAACTTAACACGTGTGTATACACTCTTCTCTCTGCAGAGCTGACCAGATTTTCATGACACTCAGGTGATGTTCTGTTTACTCTGCCCTTTTCATGTCTTTATTTTTACAATGAGGACATTGCATCATTTAGGCATGGGGGTGGATAATCAATTCCTGAAATCATTATGTTAACTTCGTAGAATTTATTTTAGTTTCTTATAAAATTAAAAAAAATTGAGATTTTGAAAAAAGATAAAAAAAGAAATTAGGAGAAGAGAATTTAGGCATTTGGAAGTTATTAACTTTAGAAAATGATATGAGAGGACTTAAACACCTAGACTCTTCAGGTCTTCGGGCTTAATTAGCCCGGGTGTCCACTCGAATGTGGACTTAGTCTCGAGTCCGCGCCAATTAAAGTTTATTTTAATTCGGTAAATAATTTAGGATGATAAGTATGCAACTTATCAACCCGCCCTCTGATTTGGGGGGACTTTAAGCCTAAGCATCTACACACATTTTTTTGCACTGACTCACTTTCCGACGATTTTTACGAAAATTGGGTAGCTAATGGACCGACTTGGATGGTATGGCTGGCATGTTGTCAGTGGTAACAGCTCATCGGCCAGTTGTCCAGAGCCCAGCCACAAGACCATTTTCGTTGTACTGCCTTTAGGTAAATCTTAGATTAGGGAAGCCAACTACTTAAAAAAAAAGAAACACTCAAAAAGAAAAGAAATAAAAAAGGAAAAGGAGAAAATAAAAAATAAATAAATAAAACCACACTTCACCGCACGAGTATGGCTGACAAGTTGTCGGTGGTAACAGCTCATCGGCAGGTTGTCCAGAACCCAGCTCACAAGAAAAATGCACAATAATTCCCAAAACACTTAGGGAAGAAGCGGGGAAGCAAAATAAACTGGGGAGATATACACTGGGTTTGCCCTTGTGTTGACCCCATAAATAAAAGTAGGCAGAAAGCTACCGATTGTAAAGGTAAACCTTTAAGCAAGGTCACCAAGGGTCGTAGAAACCCGAAGTCCGTCTTAACAGACGTTTTCTGAGTCTATCACTTTTTCACAAAGATGCTTAGTGCTTAGAGTCCTTTTCAAGTCTTGGACGGGTCAGGTAGCCGTAAAAAGTTATCCCGTAACTCTCAAACTCCAAAAGTACAAAAAAATTAGAAAAGAAGAAAAATAAAAATATATATATCTTCCCTTCTCAAATAAGGCGAGGACTTAGGTGGTATGCATTCTGGCAGACACTCGGGTACTGTTGAGTCTCCCTGGTTTAGGACCTTAGTTGAAATTTTCTATTGTTAATAAACGACTTAGGCCGAAGAGATCTAATCCAAATTTTGATTTTGTACATAGCATGTAGTTTAATTTTACTAGGGACTAGCAAAAGATAGGCATGGGGGTATGATATAGACACATCTATTTATGTTAAAATGCATATTCATGCATGTTCCTAGGTTTAGATTTGCATTTCATGTTATAAGTATTGCATAACATTCATCATTATGCATTTAGAGTGGCTATATATATTTTGGGTTAATTAGGTTCTTTTTATGGTCAAGAGAGGAGAGGATTTATTTCAGGGCCTCGGATGGACAATCGGACCATACGGATCTGATTAATACGACGATCGGAGTCCCGTAACATCACATGAAGCCCGAGGAAGATCAACTGCCAGGGGGTTAATGTGACATCCATATGGGTTTCAGATGAAAAATCCGACCGTACGGATAGATCCGGAACAACGATCGTAGTTTGGCATCATGGGAATCATCCCGATCTGAGCACCGTGGCACCCTCTACAAAAGAAAGAAGAATGGACGACCCAAGTGCCACCACGTGGCGCCATCCAGGCCGCCCAACGCTAGCTAACAGCAGCAGCACATGCTCACAGCCGCGACCGCACGCAGCACAGCGCATGCCGCGAGCGCGCGTAAGGCACGAGGAGCAAGGGTGCATGAAGCGCGCAGCGCCAGTGGAGTACGCCAGCGGGGCGGGTGCAAGCGGGGCGGGCGCGAATCTTCAACGATGCACCTTTAGTGACACTTGCAGCTGTCACTAATGGTCTGCACACGCCAGCAAGAGGATTTGAAAGGCGGATCTTCAACGACAGCTGCAGTGACGTTTGTGGACGTCAGTAAAGACCCAAATACGATTTTTGCCTCTCCTCCTCTACTATTAAAGGACCAACACCCCTTCCTTCCAAGCCATCTCTACCAACTCTACTCCTACCTACTCCCAAGCTCTAGCAAGCCTACCAACGCTCCATTAGAGCTTGTTCTCAAGCTCCCAAGGTGCCTATTAGTGTAGCGAACCTCTGCCCCACCAAATATTCCTCCAACTTCCCATCTCCCTTCATAGGTCACCTTGGAGCCGTCCTCTCACCTCCATTCCGGTAGTAGATCAACTCCGTCTTCTCACCTCCATTCCGAAGCTACGCAAAAGCTTTCCTCAACCCAACGTCCTCCAGCATCTCACCTCCATCGTCCTGCTCCCCACCTCCTTCGTCCGAGCTTCTGCCAGGCACCGTCGTCTCTCCAAACAGCCAATTCGGGAGATTTCCTCTCACCTCCCTCTTTTTATATGCTTTCATAGTTTCTTGTAATTGACATTAGAAGTAATATATATCATATTTGTTCAACATCTCTATCTTGTGAATCATTTGCTTGTCTTTTATTTCAAAAACACAAAAAAATAACAAAACCCAAAAATACCAAAATGAAACGAGTTGAAGTGAGATTTTCAATAAAGTAAACGTTGCTTCTCTGTGTTCGACCCGGGACTCCCTTGGAGTTGCGGTATAAATTTTATCTAATCGACGTGTTTTGCAACTACGACGATGGGTTACTTGTAACCCCGATTTCTAACACGTGAAACACGACACGACCACCAATCCTAGTGGATTTGACCAACGGCCAAATAGTTAACAATGTCAGCAATCCATGGGATTTGGACACCTGAAACTGTAAGGATAGCTTCGTCTAGAAAAGTGTCAACAATCGGGATGTCCAGACGAGAAGAATCACCTAGGAGTCTTAACAAATGATCCGCCACCACATTTTGTACCCCGATTTTATCCTTGATTTCAAGATCAAATTCTTGAAGCAGAAGAATTCAACGAATAAGCTAGGGTTTGGCATCCTTTTTGGCCAAGAGATGTCTCAAAGCCGAGTGGTCAGTATAGATGATAACATGAGACCCTAATAGATAAGCCCTGAATTTTTCCAAAGCGAACACTACAGCTAGTAATTCCTTTTCAGTAACAGTGTAATTCCTCTGGGCCTCATCTAGAGTTTTACTAGCGTAGTAGATGACAGTGGCCTTTCTATCAATTTTTTGACCCAAGACAGCCCCAACCGCATAATCAGAAGCGTCGATCATGATCTCAAAAGGGGCTGTCCAAATTGGTGGTTGCAACACTGGAGCACAGGTGACTACCACTTTCAGGAAGTCAAATGCCTTTCGGCATGATTCATCGAAAACAAACGGTGTTTCTTTGGCAAGAAGATTGCTCAGGGGACAAGCAACCTTCGAGAAATCCTTAATGAATCTTTGATAGAATCCCACATGACCAAGAAATGATCGGATTTGTTTAACAGATGTGGGAGGAGGAAGTTTAGCAATAGCATCAACCTTAGCTTTATCCACTTCAACTCCCCGTTCAGAGATTACATGACCCAAGACGATGCCTTCTTGGGTCATGAAATGACTCTTTTCCTAGCTAAGGACCAATCGTGTTTTGATACATCGCTTAAGAATCATTTCCAGATTAGCCAAACAAGAGTCAAACGATTCTTCGAAAATAGAGAAATCATCCATGAAGACTTCCATAAACTCTCCCACCATGTCAGAGAATATGGCTAACATACACCTTTGAAAAGTCGTAGGTTCATTGCATAAATCGAAAGGCATCCTACGGAAAGCAAAGTTTCTGTAAGGACAGGTGAAAGTAGTTTTTTTCTGATCCTCGGGATGGATAGGAACTTGATTGTATCCCAAGTAGCCATCAAGAAAACAGAAGTACTTCTACTCAGCTAGTCTTTCCAAGATTTGATCGATGAAAGGAAGGGGAAAATTATCCTTTTTAGTGGCTGTGTTCAGCTTCCTGTAATCAATGCAAACCCTCCAAGAGGAAGCTAAACGAGTTGTGACAGATTCTCCTCTCTCGTTAGTCACAACGGTAATCCTGGCTTTCTTCGGAACAATCTTCATGGGACTTACCCAGGGACAATCAGAGATTGGATAAATAATTCCTGCATCAAACCACTTAATGATTTCCTTTTTGACCACTTCTCGCATATTTGGATTTAATCTCTTCTGCATCTGGCGAGAAGGGCGTGACCTTCCAAGAATATTCTATGATTGCAGTAAGATGGCTCGATCCCCCTGAGGTCATGAATGGTCCAACCAATGGCCTCCCTGTGTTCCTTCAGGATCCTGATCAATTTAATCTATTGCTCCTTTGTTAATTTAGCACTGATAATCACAGGGAGAGTCTTCTGAGGTCCTAAAAATTGATATTTCAAATTCTCAAGCAATGGTTTCAGTTCAGGCTGGGGTGGGTTGATGATTGATGGTAAGGAAGATGTTGAAGACTCAACAAGAGGAAGAGGTTGTGAGTGAACAAAATCAATAACCTCTTCAGAAGATGGCAGGTCTGCCATAGAGGGTTGCGGGTCCAATTCGTCATCAAAGGAGGAACTTTCAATTGAAGAAACCATCAAACAAGTTTCAATATTTTCATTATCCTCCTCAAGTTCCTCAATAAATCCGCAATCCTCAAATTTATTAATCACCTTAAAAATATCCAATTTCATTCGTTGATCCCCAAAGGCGATTTCCATGCTACCGCTTTCACAATTAATGTTGGCCTTAGTGGTATCCAGGAACGAACGCCCCAGAATGATGGGCGTGTTCCTTAGATTTTCAGGTACATCCATGTCAAGGACAAAGAAATCTACAAGAAAATAGAAATCCTTGACCTTAGTTATAACATCTTCAATAACACCTCGCGGATTTGTGACCGAATGGTCTGCTAACTGTAGCGTTACTGAAGTTGGCCGAAGTTCACCTAATCTAAACTTCTTGTAAAGAGAAGTCGGAATTAGGTTGATGGATGCACCCAGATCCAAAAGTGCTCTATCAAATGTGTAATCTCCGATGACACAAGAAATCAACGAAGCACCTGGATCTTTCTTTTTCTGAGGGAGGTAGTGCAGGATAATAGAACTAGCCTGCTCAGAGACTACCACCTTCCTCGAAACAGATTCTCTCGACTTATGCTTTTGTGTACATAAATCCTTTAAAAATCTCTCATAAGCCGGTATATACTTGACAGCATCAAGGAGCAGGATATTGATCTCAACATTCTTAAATATATTCAGAAGCTCCTCATTGCTATCCATAGACTTCTTTGATTTGATCAAGGTTTCAGGAAAAGGAACATAAGTCAGATCTTTGGAATCAGGTTCCTGAGCCTTGATTTCTTCTTTAGAATTCTCCTCTCTCTCCTTAGGTTCTTCAGGATTCAGTAGATCAGAACAGTGTGATTGTGGATCTTGAGTCTGCTTACCACTCTTCAAGGTGACAAAATTTGCAAATGCATAAGAGTTTGGGTCTTGGGGAGGGTTAGGAAAGATTGGAGGGGCTTGATTAGTCAGGAATTGTTTATTTGCAGAAGAAGAAGAAGAGGAGGAGGGACCCTGCTCAACCACTTGAGCATGTGCATGTGGGTCCCTCTGATTTCCATACCCATGGGCTTGGTTGCCCGGATTCAGAATATTTCGCGGGTTGGGTACAGGTTGGGATGGTACAGATCCGGGTTGACAAGAGTTAACAATGAGCTCGGACTACAAGTTGTCCAGAGAGGTTTTCACTTGCTGCATGAGCTGGAGCATGGATCCTTGCATCTCTACCATTTGTCAGTTCAAATCAGCCTGCCCTACGGATTGACGGGAATTCCAAGCTGGCTGATTGACCTGATTTGGAGGCAACTGAGTATATACATGACCCTGACCCATTGGTCATTGCAGAGCATAGTTGCCAGGTCGGAATTGGGTCTGTTGCCCCAAGTTTTTCCAAGAGAAGTTAGGGTGGTTTCTCCAACCTGGATTATAAGCATTAGAGTAGGAGTTGGATCTGACATTCTCTTGTACAGCACAGACATCCTCATAAGGTGAGGATGGAGAGAAAGTAAGGGAAGGATTAGAAAAACTGGGATCAAAGGCCCCAGTTTGGAACCTGTGAGGTTCCGAAAAATGCTGACTCACAGGTTGAGCCACATCAAGTTGATTCACGAACTCCCATCCAGAAGGAGCTCATGAAGAATGGAATCTCGAATTTTGGGATTGACTGGATCGAGAGTTGTTTATAGAATTTCCAGCCATCCACTCTTCCATTCTCTTAGCAACCAAGTCTACCTTGTCAAGTTTGTTACAAATCAATTCCATAACAAATGAATGAGAGTCATATACTTCATTGACATTTGATCTGGGCTGCTGGGACCGGTTAAATGTATCCATGGAGGCATGATTGATCGAATTCTCACTCATTTCCTCAAATTAATCGCGTGCACCATCTACGTCTTTATTGAGGAAATTGCCTCCGTAAGAAGCATCCACATGATTTCTGAGTTGCTCAGTCAACCCATGATAGAAGATCAGCACGAGTTGCCATTTTGGCACCTCGTGGTGAGGACACCTCTGCAATAGGTCCTGGAATCGTTTCCAGGCCACATGAAACTACTCCCTCAGCCGCTGGGTAAAGGTAGTGATTGCCCATCTCAAGGCATTGGTACATCCGACTGGGAAAAATTTCTTCAGAAAGGCCGATTGCAACTCATTCCAAGTTGTAATTGGTCTTCCATTTGTCCTGTACCAATGCGCGGCCTTATCCCTAAGAGAATGGGGGAAGAGCCTCATGATCATTTGCTCCTCATTTACATTTCGTGCCTTGGGGGTCTGGACCAAAGTGGTCAAGTCCTCCAAGTGCTGAAATGGATCTTCGAAGCCAAGCCCATGATAATGTTTGATCAGGCTTAACACCTAGGGCTTGATTTCTACGTCGCCGGCTGGAATCTGGACGCCGGGACGTTCCCGTAATTTGAAGGATCATAAAAATCCTTCAAGGGCTGAGCGCCCTGCATTCTCTGGAACCATTTCTGCATTCTCTGCATTTATTCCAGCTACCTTTGGAATTCTTCCTGTGGATCTCCAGGCAGAGTAGGCTATTGGTCGGCCATGGGATCAATTTAACCAAAATCCAATTTGCGCCTCCTAGAATACTCTAGTGGTCCTTCCAATCGGGGATTCAATGACCATCTTCCCAGCATAAACTAGGAGAAGGTCGGAAGGATCGGGGATAGGGACCCTGCAGCACAACAAAAAAAGGCTGTCCTTAAGTGGGCTAGTCTAAGGATCTACTAACTCCCAAAACCCACCTTAAGATTGTAAATGATTTACTCTACTTGCGTCTGCTAAATCCAACCAGTTAGAAGGAGGGACTGGGGAGAAGGTTCTTCCTTTGGATTTCGCCTCCGATTCCTAGTGTACCCCTCAGCTGTGGTCGTTTGACGATACTCCCTTAGCTAGACATCAGATTAATCAGTACAAGTAGGTTAATCAAAGACAATCTCAGACTAGGCCCTGAAGAGCGAATCAGTCCTTAAGGCCAACGTCTACTCAATTTTATTAAGGCCTGGGATTATGGTGCTTATGGAATGTGATGTGCCCTTAAAATGGGTTGTGTCCTTAATGATTGATTGAGAATTGTGTAAGTGCGTGTACAACCAGGATTTTCAAGCAAGATTATTTGTGATGTGTGGATTTTAATGTTCAAATCTTGCTTAAGTAGCTTTTAGGGTTTAAAATTAGGCTGATTGCAATCAAGTTTCAAGGCAAATCAAGTTGTCAAACATGGGTGAAGATTGCTTTCCTTTAAAACCAGAAATAAAGTGGAGTGCCTGGAATAGACCTAGATTGAAAACCCTAAGGAGGAGCTACTTGATGAGTTGATTTAAAGTAGAGTGGTGCGGCCTAAACAACTCAAACAACTAGCCACAAATGCACCACTAAGTTAAGCACACAAAGATGGTTAACCTAGAATGATTTCTACTCTTTTATGTGTTGCTTTGCGTGTCCCGGTTCCACATATCAGAACCCGGTTGAGTAGAAATAAATCAATTAGGTTAAGTGCCTTGAATGTGGGTGTACGTTGTGTGTCTGTTGAAAATTACCCCACAAGATTATCTTTTTGTTATTTTTTTTATAAACGAGGGTGGAATGAATGTGAGTGAGAATCCAAACAACCAAACTATTCCCAAGATTTATGCAAACACCTAGGTTAACTGGAATTTGGATTTAATGTGACAAATGAAATCTATGGAGAGGGGAAGAATGGGGATCACTTACAGTTGTCTTCAACTGCACTTTACTCCGGTCTATCGCTTGATGATTCCCTGATGGAGGTCTCTGCAAAACAATAGACATGAGAAAGCAAGTTAGAAGACAATAAAGTGTGTGAAATGTGAAAGGAAGATCGAAAATCGTTGCCTCCCCAGCAACGGTGACAAAATGTTGAAGCTGCGAGTTACTATGCTAACGTGTTTGGTTTTGAAAAACCTGTCGTCGTAGTTTGAAAGCGAAGAACTCGTGTTCAACAAATAAAATTTGCATCAGAATAGAAATCCCAGGTCGAACTTAGGGAGGCTACGTCGATCTATATTCACAATTATATTTTTTTTAGAGTTTTTGTTGAAAAGCGAAGCGGTGTAATTACAATGAAGTAATATTAACAATCAGAATAAATGGGAGAGAGAGTGTGTGATAGAGAGAAAACATGCACTCAATATTTCAAAATGTTTGTTCAATAAAACCAGAGAAGAATTACACTAGAAAATAGGAAATCAACTACACTAGAAAGCAGTAAAATTCTACTCTAGAAAGCTGTAAAGAAGAATGGGAGAGAGAAGTTATCCTCCTTGATGATCACTTTGAGGATGAGCCAGATGAGACGCCGCCTGGAAGAAGGAGGACGGAGCAGGAAGGAGGTCGAGGCAAGAGGAATGAGTATGGGGCAACATGTCGTCGTCGTTGCGGGATCCACTTCCGAAATGAGGGCGAAAATTTGACTTTATCTCTCGAGGAGCATCCCGAGTGTGGGACAGGCTTCTCTTGAGCTTTGGAGAGGGAAAGAAGAGAAGGAAGGGATGCCCATTTCGTATGGAGGGGGTCTCCTTTTATAGTTGCAAGGAGTGAGGGCAATTTGGTCTTTACAATTTCAAAATATTAAATAAGGGGCCTTTAGTGACGAATAAAATCGTCGCTAAAGCCCCAGTCATGGGCAACATGTGCCACCCGCTCACCTTCCGCGGCGCCCATGTCCATCAAGTCTTGACCGTTCAATTGTGAGATCGAACATCTAAGATTTGATAACGTAGAGCCTCATTTAATCGCGCCCCTACGTGCAATTCCACGTCCGCGTAGCGTGGCCCCTAAGCGTGCCACGTCTCCGCCCTCGCAGCCACTCATCCAAGATCTGACGATCCAAATAGCGCCATCGCAAGTGCCTGCGTTCAATTGAGGCTCACAGGGTTTCGAACCCACGCCTCTTGCTCGCGATAAGGCTCCCACCCACTATGCTACAGAGGGGAAATAGGCGTGCGGGTGTTTTGAGGTGCAACTGGCCACGGTCGTTGGATGGCGATCCAACGACCAAGATCCAACATGCGGTAGAAGGGTGTGGTTGTCTCCAAAAGCAGCTGGGTCGGTTTGGGCGGCTGATATGGCTCCACGTGGTGCCATCATGGCCGTCCATCTTCTGGATGATGTAGATGGTGCCACGGTTGTCGGATTGAGTCGATTCTCACGCCGTTAGACTGCGATCACCGACCGAATCCATCCATGCGGTTGGATTTGTCATCTGAAGTCTGGATTCACACCATCTTCCCCCTTGATCTTCTAGGATTCCACGATCTCTATCTAATGCTACAGATGTCTGATTAGGGTGATCTTGGAGTTGTTGAACTCCAATCGTTGCCCTGATCAAATCTGTACAGTTAAATCTTCAATCCGAGGCCCCGATAAAAATTTGCCCTATCCCTGAATATGAAAGGAGACAATTAACCTCCATTTTATTCAAACTAACCTAAATGCAAAATGATGCATGCTATGCAATATTTATAGTATGCAATGCAATTCCATGCTTAAGAACATGCATAAATAGACATCTTATATAGTGTAAACATGTTTACATCACCAACCGTAGTTATACTTTCGCCGTTTTTAGTTTCAGAGGCATCTTTTTGTTGTTAGTGAATATCTTTAGCATGTAGTGCATGTTTCTGTTTTGCTTCTAGATGTGATGGCTATGTCTGTAATCGTATTTTTCTGTTTATGGGATGTAGTACCTTTGATATTTCTGTTCTATTTTCCATTACTGTCTATTATCTATTTTCTGCTTAGTTACATTGCATGTGTGGTTGTGGAATGAATTATGCATTTGGTCATTTCTCGTTGGACGATTGGGTTTTGGGGTTTAGTCGAGGCAGGCCATTTTCGGGTTCCATAGGGAGTTGGGATCGAGTTGTAACACCATCTCTATTAGCCCTATCCAGCCAAATGGTGCATCCATGTGCATGAGTGATATCCTTTTCAATTGGGCCATTTTCTAACTCCTTTCTTTTTGGCTATTTTTCATTTGTGGGTGTTGATTTTGTGGGCTAACTATAGAATAGGTACATTTCGTACTCTATTGTCCTAGGTTTTCCTGCCCATTTCCTATATGCCTTGTGCATATTGATACTACAACACCATATTTACTTCTGAAAAAAAATGAATTGATCAAAAATCATCAGCCTAATGAATATAATTTAGCTTAACGAGACCAAACAGGTCCATAGCAACACATCTCAATAAAGATGGAAATAGTAATGCTTCCATTATTGTTGTTACAGTTTCATCGAGTGTTAAGAAAGATATGTGTTGTAGTATAAACGACAAAAGCACACAACAAACATTTAAATTTATAAACTCAAAATATAAAGGGAGTTCGAGGTCGTTCGCAGAGAGCAAATATAGAATTCACACATTAATTTTTATTTAAAATATAAGAGCACAATCAATTGATCACAATAACAGATATTCAATAAATGAAACTAATCATAATGATATTCAATGTAATATAATGTATTTAAGAAGATGAAGAGACAAAAAGAATAAAGAGAATATAAAAAAGTGGTGATTTAAATCACTAATTTGGTCCTCTAATTAAGTATGCATCTCATATTCAAGTTATTCACCTTCAATTGATTTAATGAATGTTAACTTAGTACTTAAATAACTCAACAATGCCAATATCAAATCAGATCAGACGATAGGAATATACCATCAGATGCCATAATAGATCAACAGAATAGTACCCCAAAGAAGGCACACAATCACAAGGCTCTTTAAGAGCCTTCTTCTTCTTCAAAGCCTACCCTTCCTCAAGGCCTTCAAGCACAGGCCTTCTTTCACAAGCACACGACACGGCCAACACTTCAAAGGTTAAGTGTATGCCTCCCGTTCTCTTTAGCACAAGGGCACAAGGCATGCAGAGCAAAGCCGTCCCCCTTCCTCTCATAAAAGTCTCTCCTCCTCTCTTCTCCCTCACAGAACCGGGTGCAATCATGTCATTTAGTCGGGCATTCAGGTTGTGAACAGGGACCAAGCCAATGGGCGTGTGTCACAGGCGAGGTGTGCATAAGGGGGTGAGCGGGGACCCGACCCCCGGTAATCTTGGGAAGCTAGATAAGATCACAAAAACATGATATACACTTGCGAGAGCTCTTCCCTTTACAATGTGGGACTATCTTCTTTCAACTCTTCGCGCAGTAGCTGAGAAAGTTGAAGGCGTCAATTGGAGTAGCAACCGTGGTCGAAGTCTTCGACTGAGGGCCTGGGAAGCAACCTAGAGCTAGGCTGTGTTGATTGCAACCTACAGTGAGTTGGGGCTGGATATTTGCAGCCAAGGTCGGAGAAGACGAGGGTGGCGACAGAGCGTCGGCGAGTACCTGAAACACAAAGAACGGCCTTATGGCCACGTCAAAATAGCCCGATAGCTTTGCCTTGTGTAGGCAAATGTGATGGTGGTGATTTTAGGGCGTGAGATGGTGTGTGGTGGTGTGGCAAAGTCAGAGGAGGTGAATGGTGGTGGGTGAGTTTGGTGGGCGATTGAAGAAGCCAATCCCCTCAATTTCTTGAGGGGTATTGGTGGGCGAGGGACAGCGAAGCTTATGGAGGTGGTAGCAGGTCATTAGGTGGTTTGTAGAGTCAGGGAGGCCTCACTGGAGCTTGGCTGGAGTGGAGGAAGACGGTGCGGTGGAGGTTGTGTTGGTGGTCAAAATAGAAAAGGGAGTTGGTGGGATTCAATAGAAGAAGGAGAAGATAGGACCTAAGTTACTGGATGAAAGGGCAAGGAAGGCACCGGCTATGATTGGCCGACACCGGAGATGACGAATCCTCCGGTGAGGGAATGGTGAGGAAGAAGGGGTTCTAGACGCTCCTGATTTAACCGTCGAGGAGCAGAAAAAGGAGGTAAAGATGACCTCTCTACCTATGATATGTGGCAGAGGGTGATGAAGGAGGTTGGAGGAGACTCGCCAAAGATGCGGTGGAGGCGACCGCAGAGGGAAGAAATTGAAGAATTGAGGCCTGAACCGAGCTAAGGAGCATGGGTTTGCAATGAGAAAGCTTTTATAGAGCTCCAACCGAGCTCTACACAAGGAAACAAGCCTAATTAGCTTGCTTAGGAATCAAGAAGAACCCATGAATCTCAAGCGTTCACATGAGCTTCCTGGGGTGTTGAATGCTACGAGTTACTACACTAACGTGTTTGGTTTTGAAAACCTGTCGTCATAGTATGAAAGCGAAGAACTCGTGTTCACAAATAAAATTTATACCGAAATAGAAATCCTAAGTCGAACTCAGGGAGGTGGACATTTGATTTAAAAATATGCGTTTGATTTATTTGTCACGAAGTAATTTAATTAACTAGAAACTATCTATCTATTTACACTAAATAGAAGAGAGAGAGAGAGAATGAGAGAGAGAGAGAATATTACAAACAAAAATCAAAAAGAGATGTAGAATGAACATGGAATTCATTATCAGAAGGATTGTTCATTACACTAAACATTACAACTAGAAAGCAGGAAAATGATTACACTAGAAAGCAGTAAAAAGAATGGGGAGATAGATATCCTCCTCGACGATTGCTTGGAGGATGAGCCGGACGGGACGACGCTCAGACGGGGAACGGAGCAGGACGAAGGAGGATGAAGCGGGAAGAACGGGAACTGGGCAGCATGTCGTCATCGTCGCGGGATCCGCTTCCAAAAGGGTGACGAAAATTTGACTTTATCTCGCGAGAAGCATCCCGGATGTGGGACACGCTTCTCTTGAGCTTTGGAGGAGAGAAGAGAAGAAATGAATGAGAATTTCGTGTGGAGGGGGTCTCCTTTTATAGTTGCAAGGAGTGAGGGCAATTTGGTCATTTAAATCTCAAAGCATTAATAAGGGGTCTTTAATGATGGATAAAACCGTCGCTAAAGCCCCATCGTGGGCATAGTGGGGCGGAGCACGTGCACCTGCTCGCCTGCTCGCGTGTGTAATGTGCATTCACGATCTACTGATCCTAGAGATCGGACGGCTTATCTCGCTCCTCCCCGCACGCTCCTCAGCGTGCGCTCGCGCGTGTGATGGCACGTGAGGCGTGGGCGCTATCGAGCGCCCACAGCCACTCGATCCTCATCGCACGGTCGCACGCGCCCGCTCACCTCCTCATGCAGATTTGAACCCGCGCCTTAAGGCGACCAAGTGCCTTATCCACTGCACTACGTGCGTGGATGGGCGGGCGGCCGATCTTTTGAACATGCGATCAAGACCGTTGGATTGAGATCCAACGGTCGAGATAGCACCTTCCAGTGATTCTTCAGGATCTTCAAGCACTGGCTGAGCTCCTCTCTCAGCCATTGGATCTTGATCCAATGGCGGAGATGCATGGGCGCTATTGTCTTCAATGATTGAGGGCGGCTGGTTGGGCGACCGAGATGGTGCCACGTGGTGCCATCTTGGCCGTCCATCTTCTATATGATGTAGATGGTGCTACGGGTGTCGGATTAAGTCGATTCTTACGCCATTAGGTTGCGATTGTCGATCCGATTCCATCCGTGCAGTCGGATTTGTTGTTTGAAATGCGGATTCACACCACCTTGGCCCTTGATCTTCTAGGGTTCCCCGATCTCTATCTAATGCTACAGACGTCTGATTAGGGTGATCTTGGAGTCGTGGAACTCCAATCGTCGTCCTAATCAGATCCATATGATTGGATCTTCAATCCGAGGCCCCAATTAAATATCGTTCTGTCACCGATCATAAAAAGAGACAATTAACCTAAATTTTATACAATCTAACCTAAATGCACGATAATGCATGTGATGCAATATTTACAATGTATGATGCTTCTACGACACTAAGAGCAAGCATAAATAGGCATTTTAGGCTATTCAGATGCATACACATCACACTCTCATACCTATCTTTTGCTAGTCACTAGCAAAAAATATATGCTATTTATAAAAAAATTAGGTCGGATTTCTTGGGTAAAAGTTATTCTTCAACACTATGAGAATTTTACTAAGGACCTAAACTACGAAGACACAACAACACCCGGGTGTCTGCCAAAATGCAAACTGCCTCAAGCCCTCGCCTTATTCAAAGAAGGATCTTTTTCTTCTTTTCTTCTTTTCTATTTTTTTTTATTTTTTGAGTTTAGGGTTTCAGAGCAGCTTTCTACGGCCACTCAACCCACCCAAGACTCGAAGAGAACCCTAAGTTCTAAGCATCTTTATGTGTGAAATGTGATAGACTCACCAATCAGCGATTAGAACAGACTTCGGGTTTCTACTCCCCTAGGTGACCTTGAAAAGAAATTATACCTAAAGGTGTATCTATTCGACCGATAGCTTTCTCCCTACTTTTATTTTTATGGGGTCAACACAAAGGCAAACCTAGTGTGTATCTCCTCATCTTATTCTACTTCTCCGCTTCTTCTTACATGTTTTGAAATTATACGTTCATTTCTTAAGTTGGGATCTGGGCAACTTACCAATGGGCTGTTACCTACGATAACTTGCCAGTCATACCCGTGCGGTAAAGTGTAGCTTTTTTTTCTCCTTTTCTATCTTTTTCTTTTCTTTTTGGATATTTTTATTTTCTCTTTTCTTTCTTTTAGTAGGTGGCTTCCCTGATCTAATATTTACCTAAAGGCAACAGGAAAAGAATGGTCGTGTGACTGGGCTATGGACAACCTACTAATGGGTTGTTACCCACGATAACTTGCAAGCCATACCACCCTAGAAGGTTCATTAGTTACCCAATTTCTGTTAAAACCACCAAAAGTGAGTCAGTGTAAATAGTGTGTAGATGCTTAAACTTAAAATCTCCTCAAATCAGAGAGCGGGTTGATAAGTCGTGTACTTATCACCCCAACTTATTTAATCAAATTGAAGTAAATTCAGAATGGCGAGGACTCGATAAACAAATCCACATTCTAGTGGACACCCAGGCTTATTAAGCCCAAAGACCTGAAGAGTCTAAGTGTTCAGATGCTACTGTATTATTCCCTAAGGTTGAAAAATCCTATTGCCCAATTATCTAAAGGCTGAGTGGTTGGTGAAAATTATGACGTGAGACCCTAAGAGATAAGCCCTGAATTTTTCTAAAGAAAATACTACAGCTAACAATTCCTTCTCAGTAATAGTGTAATTCCTCTAGGCCTCGTCCAAAGTTTTGCTAATGTAGTAGATGATAGAGGGCTTTCTGTCGATCTTTTTACCCAAAATAGCCCCGACCGCATAATCAGAAGCATCAATCATGATCTTAAATGGGGCTGTCTAGACCGGTGGTTGCAACACCGGAGCACAAGTGACTGTTGTTTTAAGAAAATTGAATGCCTCACGGCATGATTCGTTGAAATCAAACAGCGTATCTTTGGCAAGAAGGCTGCTTAGAGGACGAGCAACCTTAGAGAAGTCCTTGATGAACCTCCAATAGAATCCCACATGATCGAGAAATGAGCAGATTTGTTTGACAAATGTGGGAGGAGGAGTTTAGAAATAGCATCAACCTTAGCTTTGTCAACTTCAATTCCCCGTTTAGAGATTACATGACCCAAAACGATACCTTCTTATGTCATGAAATGGCTCTTTTCCCAGCTAAGGATCAATCTTGTTTTGATGCATCTTTTAAGGATCAATTCAAGATTAGCCAAGCAAGATTCAAACAAGTCTCCGAAAATGGAGAAATCGTCCATGAAAACTTCCATGAACTCTCCCACCATGTCAGAAAATATGGCCAACATACACCTTTGAAAAGTCGCAGGTGCATTGCAATGCTCGAATGGCATTCTACGGAAAGTAAAGGTTCTGTAGGGACAAGTGAAAGTCATCTTTTCCTGATCCTCGGGATAGATAGGGACTTGATTGTATCCTGAGTAATCGTCCAGGAAGCAGAAGTACTTTTCCCTAGCTAATCTTTCAAGGATCTAATCGATGAAGGGCAGAGGGAAAGGATCCATTTTGGTGGTTGTGTTCAGCTTCCTGTAATCGATACAGACTCTCCAGGAGGAAGCTGAACGAGTTGTGACAGATTCTCCTTTCTCGTTAGTCACAACAGTAATCCCGATTTTCTTGGGAACAATTTGCACAAGGCTTACCCATGGACTGTCCAAGATCGGATAGATGATTCCTACATCGAGCCACTTAATTATTTCTTTCTTAACCACTTCTCGCATATTAGGGTTTACTCTCCTCTGCATCTGGCTAGAAGGGCAAGATCCATCTTCCATGAAAATTCTGTGATTACAGTAAGATAGCTCAATCCCTCTAAGGTCATGGATGGTCCAACCAATTTTCTCTTTATATTCTTTTAAGACCTTGATCAGTTTTATCTCCTACTCCGTAGTCAATTTAGAACTGATAATCACAGGGAGCGTCTTCTTAGGTCCTAAAAATTGATATTTCAAACTCTCAGGCAATGGTTTCAATTCGAGTTGAGGCGAGTCTAAGATGGAAGGTGAGGAGGATGATGATGAATATTCATCAGGACGATCGAGAGGAAGAGGTTGAAAGTGAACAACATCAAAAATCTCTTCAGAATGTGGTGGGTTTGCCACAGAGGGTTGTGGGTTGGGTTCATTGGTGCAAGAACTCTTAATAGCAGATACAACCATACATGTCTCAATATTCAAATGATCTTCCTCGAGTTCTATAAATCCACAATCCTCAAATTTATTAATCTCCTTGAAAATATCTAATTTCAGTTTCTGATCCCCAAATGCGATTTCCATGCTACCACTCTCACAGTTGATATTAGCCTTAGCGATAGCTAGGAACAGACGCCCCAGAATGATGGGCGTGTTCCTCAAATTCTCAGGTACATCCATGTCAAGGATAAGGAAATCTACAGGAAAATAGATGTCCTTAACCTTAGCAATAACATCCTCAATAATGCCTCTTGAATTTGTGACCGAACGATCCACTAACTGCAGCGTTACTGAGGTCGGCCGAAGTTCACTTAATCTAAACTCCTCGTAAAGAGAAGTCGGAATTAGGTTAATGGATGCACCTAGATCCAAGAGTGCCCGGTCAAAATTGTAATCTTTGATAACACATGAAATCCAAGGGACACCTGGATCTCTCTTTCTCGGAGGAAGGTGATGCAGGATAACAGAACTAGCCTACTCAGAGAGTATCACCTTCCTCGGAACAGATTCCCTCAGCTTACGCTTCTGAGTGCATAAATCCTTTAAGAATTTAGCATAAGCTAGTATGTGTTTGATAGCATCGAGAAGGGGGATATTGATTTCAACATTTTTGAATATATTCAAGAGCTCCTCGTTACTATCAACAAGCTTCTTCTTCCTGGGTTTAATCAAGACCTCAGGAAAAAGAACATGAGTCAGATGTTCGGAATCAGGTTCCCGAGCCTTAATTTCTTCTTCAGAGTTCTCCTTTCGTTCCTCAGGCTCACCAGGATTTTCTTCATTAGAGTAGGGCAAGTGTGGGTCATGGGTTTGCCTTCCACTCGTCAAAGTAATGGAGTTGCAAGATGCATATGAGTTTGGGTCATGGGGAGGTTAGGAAAGATTGGAGGAGCTTGATTAGCTGAAAACCCCAGATTTGATGAAGAAGCAAAAGAGGAAGGACCCTACTCAACCATCTGAGCATATGCGTGTGGGTCCCTTTGATTCCCATACCCTTGGGCTTGATTGCCCGGATTCTATATGTTGCGCGGGTTGGGTACGAGTTAAGATGGCAAAGATCCAAGCTGACAGGTATTAGCGATGAGCCCGATTTGCAAGTTGCCCAACGAGGTTTTCATTTGTTGCATGAGCTGGAGCATAGATCCTTGCATCTCTACCATCTAATGGTTCAAATCAGCCTACCCTACAAGTTGACGAGCATTCCAACTGGCTGATTGACCTGATTTAGGGGCAACTGAGTATAAACATGACCCTGACCCATTGGTCTTTGCGGAGCATAGTTGCTGGATCGGAATTGGGTCTGCTACCCCAGATTTTTCCAAGAGAAGTTAGGGTGGTTCCTCCAACCCAGATTATAAGCATTGGAATATGGGTTGGACCTAACGTTCTCCTGTACAGCATAGACATCCTCATAGGGCGAGGATGGAGAGAAAGGGAGGGATCAGAGAAACTGGGATCAAAGGCCCCAGCTTGGAACTCGTGGGGTTCCAAGCAATGCTGACTCATAGGTTAAGTCGCATCCAGTTGATTCACGAACTCCCATCCAGAAGGAGCTCGCGACAAATGAAATCCTGAATTCTGGGATTGAGTGGATCGAGAATTGTTTGCAAAGTTTCCCGCCATCCACTCTATCCTTTTGGTAACCAGGTCCACCTTATCTAGTTTATTACAAATCAGCTCCATATCAAATGAATGAGAGTCATGGACCTCATTAACATTCGCTCTGGGTTGTTGGGACCAGTTAAATGTATCCATGGAGGCATGATTGATTGAATTTTCACTCATTTCCTCAAACAAATCATGCACACTATCCGCATCTTTGTTGAGGAAATTGCCTCCGCAAGAAGCATCCACATGATTTCTGAGTTACTCAGTCAACCCGTGGTAAAAGATCTGCATGAGTTGCCATTTCGGCACCTCATGGTGTGGACACTCCCGCAATAAGTCTTGGAATCTCTCCCTGGCAACAAGAAACTACTCCCCCGGCCACTGGGCGAAAGTAATAATCTCCCACCTCAGTGCATTGGTACGCCCAACTAGAAAGAATTGCTTTAAGAAAGCTAATTTAAGATCATTCCAAGTTGTTATCGACCTTCCTATGGTCCTGTACCAATGAGCAGCCTTATCCCTAAGAGAGTGGGGAAAGAACCTCATGATCATTTGCTCTTCATTCACATTTCGTGATTTGGTAGTCTGGACCAAAGTGGTCAAGTCCTCCAAATGCTGAAATGGGTCTTCAAAGCCAGGCCCATGAAAATGTTTGATTAGTCTTAACACCTGGGGCTTGATTTCTACATCGCCTGCAGGAATCTGAACACTGAGACGTTCCCCATAATTTCAAGGATAATAAAAATCCTTCAAGGGCTGAGCACCCTACATTCTCTGTAACCATTCTTGCATTGTCTGCATTTGTTTCAACTGCCTTTGAAACATCTCTTGTTGATTCTGAGGCAGAGGAGGTGTTAGTTGCTCTAAAACGGATTTCAAAATCATCGTGTTGTAGTATAGATTGAATCAGTGCAAAAACCAGATAAAATTTATACTCGAAAAGTCCGAGGTCGTTCACTGGGAGCAAGTAGGAATTCGATTCTCAAGATTGCAATTTTAAACAACAGAGATTATGATCAGAAATTGATTCAGATTAATGTGGCAATAATATCAAGTGTCAAACTGCAAAAAGAATGGAGTAAAATTGTGATTTGAATCACCAATTACTCCCTACAATAATAGCAAGTGGAACTCAATAACTATGTAGAAATAAACTCAAATTAGACGTATGATTGAATGATCAGACATCTTAAACGTCTGATGAACAGTGATCTCTCTTCTGATTTTCTTCTTCTCTTTCCCTGTGCTTGTCGCTCTTCTTCTTCTTCTCCAGCTCTTCTTCTTTTCCTTCCTTTCTCTGCTTACCTTCTTTTTCTTCTCTCCTTCTCTTCTTCACGTAGAGGGGGAAGGGGTCTCAAATTTTGGCTAAGTGTTACCTAATTCTCCAGAGAGCAAAACACCCCTAACCCCCACACGCTCTCCTCTCTTTCTCTCCTTGGGTCATGCTCTCCTAAAGCCTTCAACAGTACCGGGTATACAAGTAATCGAACCTAGAGCGCACCCGAGTCCAGGCTCACCGATAGTGGTGGTGAGCAAGGAGTGGATAGCGTAGGCGGGTAGTCGGATCAGTGCCAGAACCGCAAGAGCAGTGTCACGGGCGAGGCAGAGCAAGGGGTGTGAGGGACCTCACCCCTTGTGTCTGAGGTAACAAGGCCCAGACACAAATTCAATTTATGCCGCTCAAGAAGGTCGACGCTTTCTGATGTGGGACTATCCCACCAAGATTTTAGCGCGAGCATCTACAGGTGGTTCCTTGTCTGATTGCAACAGCTGTCGATGGTGTTTCACCCAATTGGAGACTTGGGTGTAATCCTGGATGACTTCTGCATGGACCTGGAGCTGCAGCCTGGAGCGAAGACCTCAAGAACACGGCCGGGAACTTCACGAAGAAGCTACGTTAATGGTGGAGACGCCTGGCATTTGAAAACAACAATAAGGCCTTTCAGCCGCGTCAGAAAGCTTAGGAACGATCGTCGGAGCATGGTGAGTTCAATGGTGGCGGTGGCGTGGCGTGAGCATGTGTGAAGAGGCCTATCGACCTCGCGAAGGGTGGCCGGATGTGGGTTTGTTCGATGAGGAGTTTGGAGAGGCAATCGTCCTAACAAAGTTAGGGATTTTGCTCCTGAAGTCAAGGCGGAGGTGAGGAGCGTGGAGGCAGAGGTGAGGCGCTCATCGGAGGTATGCTGGCGAGATGGAAGATGGAGTAGCGGGGGGCATCGGCGGGGTTGAAACGATATGTTGGAGATGCTAACGTGATGAGGAGAAGCTGAGTTGATTGAGAAGGGTAGCAGACGATAAGGAGCGGAGATGGCCCCGGTTGCGGTATGGTCGGCGCTAGAGACAAAGCTGGCTCTAGTAGGGGTTGGACGGCGAGGGCGAGGAAGATAGAAGCACCGGCTGGTACTGCGTGACGCAAAGGAGAGAGGAAAGGATAAATCTATCGCCAGTATTGCGAATGGACGAGGAATGGAGACGAAGGAGGTTGCCAGACATCGAGGAGCACTTCGGCCAGAGGAGGAGAGAAGAATTGGGGGTTATTCTGGTTGAATTCAAGTGTCGGAAGTCTGTTGTGCCCCGAGGGTTCTTTTATAGGTCATCAGAAGGCGAACGGAGCTTGAGAATCAAGCTCTCAAGCTTGGAAAGCTTCGCCGGAGATAGAAACCCAAATTTCAATTGATTCTCATGGCATCTTGGGCAAGACTTGGAGCCCAAGATGTAGCCCAAATGGAAGGCAACTTCGTCAAGAATCTGAGTATCTATTTTGGGACTGATTGATTGAGAATCAAGCGAGAAATTCTCGCTCGATCTCAACGGTGAAGCTCAGGGTTGCCTTTAATGGTGCCAGGGACCTTTTTGCAAAGATGATGAATAAGTTGGGGGGCTTCTTGTAAGGAATTTTGAAAGTTAAGGGCATGGTTGTGAAAAAAAGGTCTGACAGGACCAAATTGCAAACTATGTCAAGATGATCTCAAATTGGGTCCAAATTTTGGTAGAAACCTAATTTGGACCCAAGGAATTTAATGGTGAAGTCAGATTTTGTTTCTGACCACGTTTGACTAGAAAAATTACGTTGGAACCTAAATTGGGGTAATTGTCTGTTTGAGACTCTGTTTTGGGTTAAGATGAGTTTTAATGGTCAAATTGAAGATACCAAACCCTAGAGAATATTTTTTTATGATTTTTAAAGGGTTTAGGTGAATTTTATCCTGACCAGAACCTCAGTTAATTAAGCGGGTCTATTTTTAGGGTTTTAGAAGTCATTTAATTCTCAAAACACGCAAAAACCCTTTTCTGTCTGTTCTAACCCACTTGTTAGCCTTTTAGGACCATTTGACCCTTAATTAACCCCTGAGAAAACCTGTGGTTATTCTGCATTCATGATATGATGGTAAAATTACAGTTTTAACCTTGGTTTCTTTTTGAGAAAAATTCTACAGATTCTCAGAATCCATCTTAAGATTATAGACGATTTACTCTACTTGTATCCAGTCAATCCAACCAGTTAGAAGGAGGGGCAGGGGAGAAGGTTCTTCCTTTAGCTTACGCCTCCGATTCCTAGTGTACCCCCCAACCGCGGTCATTCGACACTACGCTAGACATCAAATTGACTAGTACAAGTAGGTTTATCATGAACAATATTAATCTGGGCTGCAAAGAGCGAATCAGTCCTTAAGGCCAATGTCTAATCAATTTTAACTTAGGCTTAGGATTGTAGTGCTAATGAAATGTAATGGGCACTTAAAATGGGTTGTGCCCTTAATGATTGATTGAATATGTGTGAGTACGTGCACAACCAAGGTTTTCAAGCAACATTATTTAGATGAGTGGATTTTAAGGTTCAAATCTTTCTTAAGTACCTTTTAAGGTTTAGAATTAGGTAAATTCAATCAAGTTCAAGAGGCAAACTAGATTTTTAAAACACGAGTGAAGATATTTTCCTTTTGAAATCAAGAGTAAAGTGGAGTGCATGGTATTGACCTAAATTGTAAACCCTAAGGGGAAGCTACTTGATAAGTTAATTTTAGATGAAGTGGTGCGGCCCAAACAACTCAAACAATTGGCCTTAATGCACCACTGAGTTAGACACACAAGTGGTTACCTAATCTAATTGCTACTCAATTATGTGTTTAAATGTGTGTACCAGTTCCAAAGATTGGTTGACCGGTTGAGTTTGGAAATCAGAATAGGTTGTGTACTTCTGTGTTTTTTTTTTTTTAGTTTATATATGGAGGGTAAGATGGGTGGAGGTGGAAATCAAACAATCAAAACTAATCCTAGGGTTTATGAGAACACCTAGGTTAATTAGAGTTTGAATTAGGGTTATAAAATGAACTCTATGGAAGGGGGAAGAATGAGGGGAGCACTTACAGTTGTCTTCAACTGCACTTTACTCCTTTCTACCGCTTGAAGATTCCCTGTTGAGGTACCTGCAAAACAATAGAAAAGAAATAAAAGCAAGTTAAAAAATATATAACTGCTTGGAAATGCGGAAAGGAAATCGAGATTCATTGCCTCCCCGGCAATGACGCCAAAATGTTAAGTCGGAGAATCTACGCAAATGGATTTGAGTTTTGAAAACTCGTCGTTGTAGTGTGATTTACGAGAAAAATCGTAATAAATAAATTTAACCGAAACTCAAAAGAAATTCCGGGTCGAACTTAGGGAGGCTACGTCGATTTGGAATCTGCGATTATATTTTTTGTAATTTTTGTTTAAAGGCGAGATAATCACAATGAATCGATACTAAACTAGAGAGAGAGAGAGAACAAAACACTTTTATAAAATTGATAATATTTTTACAACTAGAAAGTGGGAAATATTATAACTAGAAAGCAGTAAAATCTACTCTAGAATGCAATAAAAGAAAAAGGAGATGAGAAATTATCCTCCTCGTCGGCTGCTTGGAGGATGAGCTGGAACAGGCGACGCCTGGAAGACGGAGAGCGAAAAGTGGGAGATAGAGAACGAAGCTGGAAGAACTAGGGGCAAGGCAGGACGTCGTCGTCACGGGATCCACTTCCAGAATGGGAGTGAGAAAATGACCATGGGAGCTCCACGAACGGGATAAGAAGTAGACAAAATTTTTATTTTTAACTCTAGAGGAGCATCTCGGGTTTGAGGCAAGCTTCTTTAGAGCTTTGAAGAGGGAGAGAGGTGAAAGAAGGGATGAATGAAATGTGAGGGGCGTAGGCCTTTTTATAGGTATAGAGGTTGGGGGCAAATAAGTTATTTTAACCTTAAAACATTAATATAGGGGTCTTTAGTGACGGATTTAAGCATCATTAAAGACCCTGAACGTGACTGTAGCTCTCGCGCACGCGCTGCCCCCTCCTCTTCCTTTGTTTCAATGCCTAAGCACGTCCAGACAACCTCAACCGTCCGATCGCGAGATCGAACGGCTTAAGATCATCCACACCCGCTCTACATCGTGCGCTTGCACGTATAATTAGGCATGCAGCAGCACGTCTGATTGCATGTACATGAATCGTGCTACCTGAGTGCGACACGTGGCTCTCCTGCCACCGCTCATCCTCAATCCAACAACCGCAATTGGCCCATGCCAGCTTACGCCCTTGATTTGAGGCACATGCGATCTCGAACCCGCGACCTCCACGTCGCCCACGAGCTCGAGACCAACGGTCCAAGCTGCCCTTTGAGGCTCACTTTGGATTTGGGCACGAGCTCTCTTAGCCGTTGGATTTTGATCCAACGGCTAAGATCACTCGCACGATTGAGGAGAGAGAACAGCAGTGGGTCCTTAAATCGGTTGGGAAATTGGGATGGCGCCATGTGACGCCATCTTGGTCGTCCATCTTTTATGTCTTGTAGATGGTGCCACAGATGTCAGATTGGATCGATTTTCGCGCTGTTGGGTTGCGATCGTCTATCCGAATCCATCCATGCAATCAGATTTGTTGTTTGAAGAACGGATTTACACCACCTGGCCCCTTGACCTCTGATCTTTTTAAGACTGCATCTGATTCTACGGAAGTCCAATCGAGCTGATCTTGGAGTCGATGAACTCCGATCGTCACCCTAATCAGATCCATACTATTGGATCTTCAATCCGAGGCCTCGATTAAATATCGCCCTGTCACCTGACCATAAAAAGAGATAATTAACCTAAATTTTATATAATCTAACTTAAATGCAAGATGATGCATGCTATGCAATATTTATAATGTATGATGCTTCTACGACACTGATAACATGCATAAATAGACATTTTAAGCTATTCAGATGCATACACATCAGGGACCAGCCAAATATTTGGAGAGATAGATGGGTGAGGGACCTAGAGGATCCCCTTATGTCTGCTACCAATTCACCAATTCTACTGAATTCTGTCAAAGAACTCATTGATATCCAAAATTTATGTTGGAAATCAGATGCTATTGATGAATACTTTACCCCTGATGTTGTTGAAAAAATCAAATCAACACCTATTCATTGAGACTATTCTAATAGCCTCATCTGGTCTCCTCATTCGAGGGGCTCCTTCTCGATAAAATCTACTTACCAGTCTCTTCTCTACAAGTTCAATTTGACTTCTTCCTTGGATGATCTATCCCTTTCTAGATGCAAGCAGATCAGGAACTTAAACCTCCCCCCGCGCATTAAGATTTTTCTCTTGAAGGCTACTAGGGGTGGACTTTGCACTAAATCTTTGTTAACAAATAGAATCCCCCATATTCAAGATACTTGCCCTCTATGTATTGATGGATTTGAAGATTTATGTCATTTATTCTTATCTTGTTCATACTCTAGAGCCCTATGGTTTCTATTTGGTTTCAGAATTGGCACTGGTATGAACTAGTTCTTGACTCTCCAAAAAATCAGTGAAGACCGGAGGGGAGGGAGGGGGGAGATCCAAATTTTCCATTCTTTGTGGTATTTTATTTGGATAAATCGTTGTAACAATGTGCATGATGCATCTAGGTGTAGTGCTATGGACCTATCAAAGCATATAACTGCATCTATCAAATTCTACGATCTGAAGCATAATTCTCCAGTGTTATACTTAGATAGTTCGATCCTCCATCTGCCATTAAATTCTATTGGCCCTGCAGAGTCAAATACCCCTCTAATTTGTGGATATAAAATTTTGGTTGATGATGCTGTATCAAATTCTTCTTCTATGGTGGCAACTGTGGCTATTAATGCTGAGGGTCATGTACTTGCCGCTCATTCAGTTAGGCATTCTTCCTCCAAGTATGAAGAAGCAGAAGCTTTTGCAATAGTTCAAGGCAGTCTTTTTGCCTCGTCTTTGACTCTTCACGGTGGTTGCATCCTTAGTGATGCTCTTTCCCCGGTTAGTCAAATCAATAATTCTAAGTAACCCTTTTGGAGATCCCTTTACATTGTTAAGCACTGTCGGCATCTTTCTTTGTCTCCAATCTTTTAGATCTCTCATATGCCTAGGTCTGAAGTGAGATTTGCTCATTCGTTGGCAAAATGTTATATACATTTTGATATTGTTAGCTCTTGGGATACATCCACTATCCCTGGATCTTAGTTGGTTGCTTATGAATGAAAGCATATTTTCTCCTCAAAAAATAAAAGAAAGAAACCAAACATTACAGGTTTACGCATAAAATATAACATTTTCAAGGCTCATAAAATACCGCGCTTCTATGTTGTACGATAACATGCATTTGATTAGAGTTATCTAAGGAAAAATGCTTCATCTATATTGTTGTGTACGTAAAAATACATACACATAACTCCCCTCTTTTATTAAAAGGGAGGGTCATGTACCCAAACGGTATCGTGTGATCGAACGATATCATATGACGTATGAGTGAGTGTACAAATCAATATATAAATTAATATACAATTATCACTATCCTTATCTAAGGTATAAAAATATTTTATAAAAAAGTTCCCAAATCATTTGCCTAAATTGTAATGTAGTCTCAAAACTTTTTCAGGGTAAGGTAGTTCCTCAACTTTCTATGAATGAATATCATTTGAGATAGAGAGATGAACGTTTTAGATTTTCACCATCCCAAGAGTCAACATGTTTACCAAGGTATTGTTTGGTAGGGGGATTGAATGAGTTAATCTATTTTTGTTTACCATTTAACTCATCTAACACTTGCATTGAGTTAAGAGAATTAAACCTAACATAAAATTATTCTACTTTTTCTATGAAATAATTTCAACTTACCTAAACACCAAAATGTAAAATTTCACTTATTCCACCACTCATTCCATACTTTTCTACTTATTCCACAAATATATTTTCCTTATCAAATATCACCCTAGAGAACTACAATTGAACATTCTCTTTGGTAATGAGATCTACAAGCCCTGTTGGGTCTTTCGTTAACAAGCCCGCAAGTGTTACTCCTTTCCTAATTAAATCCGCGGGAGCCACATTGCTCGTGTGAGCATGCTACGTGTGGCGGCAGAAGTAAGGTTTTGGAAGACGGGAAGTGGAAATGTAAGTGGTGTCTTTTGAAATTTTAGGGGCTACATTAAAATTGTCACAAAAGTTCAGGGACTTCTTTACGAAGATCCTGAAAAGATAATAGAAAATGCTCCAGACTCCAAAGACCAAGTGGGGATGGATGGGAAAGGGGCCCGGTCAAAGGGCATAAGACAATTCGCACGAGAGGTGGGGAATTCCCAACCAGGAACACACCAAAATATTCAAAACAAGGATACTTCAAATCAAGCATTGGCTGTAAAATTAACTTTACCCCATCCCAATCACACACCCCCTGTCTCGAGTTGTAGCCACTTTGCGAAAGGTTGTTGGGAGCCACGTGCACATTATTTGCTTTTGTTTTTTTTTTTTTTAAAGTGAATGGCTGGAATCGGTTTCTTTGAATTCTATCGATAATCTTATGACTAGCACGTAGATCCTTTGGCACCGTTTGTTTAATGGAAATAAAATTTAAACTTTCGAGGTTAGACTGAAGTAAAACCTCCTACACGTAGGGTCTTAGGCTTCAAGCACATCCAACGTAGGCAATTCTAAGTTTCCCTCCCACCACCTACACGGGGAGGACCGAAAAGTAATAGAAAACAGTTGGGGCCGCAGCTTAAATATTAAATACCCAAAGTCTTAAGGTGTGGATAAACAAATCCACCGACATGTCGGTGTCCTGCTGATTTGATTTCCCAATCCGAGATACCTCACCGCAACAAACCAGCGACGGCCAAACTGCGACACGTTTAACAGGAAACTTTCCAACAGGTTCCTTTAGGGAGAAGCTAATTGCGCTTAGGTCCTACTATTTTCCAGAAACAAGTATCGAAGAGCAAACTCACATAAGAAGCCCAAAGTTACACATAAACATGTGGATATTATATTGAAAATATATGTATGCATCCCATTACGTCAAAATACAAAATTGGTAGCCACTCGGAGCCCCCACAAATTGCTCCGCCGATGGCTAACCTGTTCAGTAATGGGGATGCTCCTCAAAGACAAAGACGCACGCACGCATGCAAGCCTTCCCAATTTAAACATAGAAAATCCCACTAAAAGAAGGAAAAAAAAAAAAAAAAAAAGTGGAAAATGAAAGAAAATGACCGAAGTGTCCCGTGTAAGAGCACGGGGACACGACGGACATGAAAAACTAACAACGCCCTCTACACAGAAATTCAAATCCTAAATTTATGCCAAACCACCCCGTTTAATACAATATTTAGATACGTGCCCCTACCCGCAGCGCGCTCTAAGAGAGGGGAGACCTATGTGGGGCCCCCTTCCTCCTATTGCTAAGGGACAGCACAATTTGCGGGAAGAGGCCGCCGGCGCCAGTCTTCTTCTTCTTCTTCTTGCCGAGCTCCCCACCCGTGGAGGGCCCGTCGGAGGCCCCCGAGTAGCCGTCGCTACCCATGGAGAGGTTGGAGTAGGAGAGTGGGTCCTCGAGGATGGAGTTGGGGGTGATGTGGCCCCCGCCGTCGTCGTCGAGGAGGTCGGGGCCGTCCATCCGAAGGCTCTCGAAGCGCGAGAACGCGAAATCCGACTCGTCGAAGCGGTAGAGGATGCTGGAGAGGTCCTGACCTTGCACCATCACATGGTCCACCTGCATTCAAACGAATGCATGCAAGTTGAGCTTAATTAGCTTGTTCTCGCTTGAATTTCTATTTACCCCCCCTCTACTTTTGGTAAGTTTGCATGCAGCACCCCCCCCCCCCGCCCTTATGTATGTCGTACATGTACCGACGTATGCGCTCTAGGGACACAACATCTATCCTCCACTTCCAAATATTAGTTGGTATAAAACAAGGTATTGGATCCTCCATGCTAATAATACTTCTTCCGAGAGAGGGTGTGTGTGAAAGAGAGAGACATTACAAGGCAAGTGGGCGTATGCTCCCCCAATTTGCTTCATCTTGGACCTCACCACCCCACCCCATCCAACCCCCCCCCCACTACAAATTTTGTTTGCTTCTCATGGTACCATTAAGTTAAATATTCTCTTAACGTCTCCGAAAAATCAAAACTATGCTGAGATAAATACGCAGACCTGCCCAAGTGGTTACAAAGAATTAAATTACACCTCAGGGGAGCGAGACATACAACCCAAATACTATGATTTGCCATCTCTGTATATGTTGTGTCTATAATTTAAAAATTTTCTTCTGTTTCTCTGGACCTCTCTAGATATACCTATGTCCACATGTGTATTACTGTGCAAGCTACATTTGATTTGTATTGATATGTGCTCTCTACACCTCGACAACATATTCTTTGTATTAATAAATTAGATATGATTATCAAGAAAATTTTAATTGAAGACCAAAGGAGAGGGTTATCCCAGTTAATCGAATATTCTCTGACTATCCAGCGGGAATAAAAGAAAAACCACCTCCAGGTAAGTATAGAAGCCGACCGACGTAACAATACCATCTTAGAGGTGAAAGAACGCATTTGGTAATTAAGACATAAATAACTTAACCTCTGGATCTCTCTATATGTAAATATGTCTAAGTGCATGTCTACAGTGTGAGTATGTGTATATTATATGTGTACACGGTTTATCTCTTGAGAATGTATTCTTTTGTATTGATAAATCAGTTTGATAGGATAAGTTAAAATGGGGAAGAGGATAAGGAAGAGCAAAGATGGGTTGTACCATTTACTTGAACTTTTTCTGAGTTATCTCCAAAGATAATACTATCCCTGGGTAAATATACAAGCCCGCTCACATAGATACAAGGAAAAATCCAAAAATTAGTCAATGATAGATAATACCATCTCAAAGGGGCAGGAATGTACTTGGTAACACGTAAATAACTTAAATTCTATGGTTTAGCATCTCCATATCCATTGTGTCCAAAATTTAAAATTTTTTGCTCTCTCTCTAGATATTCGTATGCCGCGACAATATCGTAGGCAAGTACATATGTATTATACGTAATGCGTACTTTGTGATTATTAAGGAAGTGCTATTGAGGAAGGGTGATTGCTTTACCTTGCAGGAGAGGGAGCAGAAGTGGAAGGGCTCTTGAAGGATCCTATCACAGGTAAGGCAGATGTTGCCTGAGCCCTTGAAAGGCCTTGATTGTGGTCTCTGCTTCAGGAACACTACCTTTGCACTGTTTATGGTATATGGCTGCCACCACCCCCAACACACAAAACCAAAACAAATTAAAGACACAAAAATCTCAAGTGGGTCAGTCTAAAATTTTCCATCAGAGCAAGTTGACATGAGGCTGAATCATGTCACTTACAAAAACAAAAAACTACTAATTCACCTGAACATATGAGCAATCTATGAGTTTCTCCAGATCATCCAATCGAACCACGTCATTGTACACATACCGACGGACCTGCATTAAAAATTGAACCAGTTTAATTTTTTTGAACGAGTGAGTTCAATTGGAATTGGCTAGCCAACTTGGCTTTGGTGCAAGGTCCAATTTGTGATTTATGGTTTTAATATGATTGAAGAGTGTTAGAGCTCGGGTGCAATTTTTTTTCAGATATAAGGATAACAAATGGTGGGGAAGGGGAGGTGGAACAGTGCATGGGGTGGATTTAATCAGCATGGCATGATTAAAATTCTGGTTCTGGGGGTTTCCAATCTGATTACACTAAGGCCTGCCAAAAGCAGACATGTTTGAGCGTTAAAAGCCCAGTGAGTGGTCCAAATGCACATGACAGTCAACAGTCAAGTGCCCATCTTTCCCAAAATACCCTCCAAATTTTCGAAACCTTTTTAGTGTGGATTTTTTTTTTCAAAAAAAAAAAATACAGATTCACCCAAATGATTAAGGAATCATGACATGATGCAAAGAAACCACTCCCGTCACAAAAAGTCCCTTATTGCTCTGGTAATGGGCTAAGATATTTCAGGCCAGTGAAAAGGACCAATCTGCATGAGGTGCCGTGATAATTAGGGAAAATTTTGAAAAGATGGTAACTTTGGAAATGGTAAAAAGGGGAGAGAATTTGGGTACAAGGGAATTTTGGCAGACGACGACAGGGGAAGGGGAACGGGGGGGGGGGCGGGGGGTGTGTGGCAAGTGAAAAGGCCAAGGGGGAGGGGTTGAGGCTCCTTTCCCTCTCCACTTTGTAGGGGTAGAGAGAGACGAAGTGGTGTGTGTCTGTGTGTGGTGATTTCCAAGGAACAGGAATGGCACTTTATTTCTTTTTTACCTGTTTGCCTGAAGAATCACAGCTTGGTAGCAACCCCATATATGGAAAATGCATTGATAGAGGGCTCAGACAACAACAAAGGATACAATTTCTTGGGCTCTTCCCCCATGAAAAGCAAAAATATACACATACACATATTTATGATGACCATTACTTCAGAATCCCACCCCCCACCCTCCCCTGCTATGCCTCTGAACATGGTCAATTTGCAAGTTTGACCACCCAATTGAGCCCAAAAGGTGCCAAAAACTACGACACTCCCTCCCCACAAAACCAACAAGAAAATTTTAAAATAATAATAATAATAATAATTTACCTGAAATTTAAAAAATAAAACCAAATTCTTGGATATTTTCAGATCCAAAAAAATGCCCCTACAATTTGTTGAATTGCCTGCATTACTTACTGAATGGTTCAACACTTCAACTCCCCCAACTGGAATTCGAACTGTCCTGTCTGATTTTTATTTTTTTTGGGCTGATTCTTTTCTTTTCTTTCCTTTTTTCGTTTTTTCGTTCAGCTGCTGCTGCTGTTGTTACTGTTACCTGAAGGAGGGGGTGGGAGCGGTGGGCAGAGCTGGAGGCACAGTGTGGGCATATGCTGAAGCAGCACTCGAGGCAGAAGATGTTCTTCTCGTTCTTCTTCCTGCTCTCGTGAGCCGAACACCCCACGAAGAAGGTCTCACCCACCAGAGCTCCAAGCCAAGCCGGTGGCCTTGAAGTGTTGTAACCCAGGGAAGACGACCCATACGAGTCCCTGACCATCTTTCCTCCAAATTGATCGTCCCAACTTGATCAGGAGATGGTATGGAAAAATGGGTAGGGCCCAATTTGCGTTCTTGGTATGTGTTCGAGGGGGTGGGGGTAGAAACAGGGGAGTGAGCTGGGTGGGAGGGGAGAGAGAGAGAGAGAGAGAGAGAGAGAGGTGGAGGGAGGAGGGGTGAACCCTAACGACCTGCACCCTCTATTTATAGGAGAAGGGGACAGGGGGGGAGGTGAGAGAGGGGGGAGGGCGTGGTGCCGTTTGCTCTGTGTTTTGTGGTGCTGCTTCTGGTGCTCTCCAACCAAATGAGAGAGAGAGAGAGATTGAGTTTTTGGTTTGTAAAGAAAATGAGGTGTTTTTGGGGGTCATGAGATGATGGGAGGACCGTGAGGAGGCTTCAAGTTTGATTAGTTAGTGATAAGCTTCTGCTTAATTTTGAGGGGTGTTGGTAATGGAGGGAAAAAAATGGCAACAGAGTCCAACCAGAACCACCCTCCTACCGTGCAACCCCTTTCTGTTCGCATCCCATGTTTTTTTTTTATATATATTTGTTGGGATTCAACTCTCTTGCTGAAGGAAATTGTGTTTGTAGCTGATTACAGGATGATGGAAGTTGTAAGAGGTCCAAGTCTGATTAACCATCGATGAGCTTTGGACTAATATGAGGGGTGTTGGTAAGGGAGGGGGTTAATATTTGTCAAGATTCAATCTCAATTCTGGGGAGAATGGTGCCTTTGGGGGCTGATGAGTGCTTCAACTTTGATTAATTATTGACAAGTTTTTGCTTAATTTGAGAGGGTGTTGGTAATGGAGGGAGAAATTGTAACAGACCCACCAGCACCAGTGCACCACCCAACTGTTCAGCCTTTTTGTTAACTTCCTACCGTTTTCTCTTTAATATCTGTTAAGGTTTTTCGATTTTCTTCTTATGCACAACTGTTTTGCACCCCTCCTGTTGGGCTTCCTTTTCGCTTTTGGGGGAATGAGTCCAAAACTTGGGGGTTTTTTTTCTTGATTTCCCATTTGGTATTTATCTCTTCCTTTCTTTCCTTTTTTCCCCCCTCTTTCTCTCTCCCTCTCCCTTTCTACCTCACTGGTTCTCTTGGGAATCGGGTTAGCTGCTGCTGCAACTTATTTTTTTTATTTTGGGCAAGGAAAAAAAACAATTCAGGGAGGGTAGGGCGAGGGGGGGGGTGGGAAGGTAGGCAGACATGATAGGGAAAAAGGGCCTGCCCATGCCGTAAATCTTCCAATGCTGCCATCTTCATCCCCTCCTTGAAAGTGCTACACTTTTTAATGGCCTCCTAAATTATGAAACTGACCTTATCATCAAGGCCTATGAACTCCTCAAGCAGCTTCCTTTCTGGAAGATCTGCTCTTTGCGTGAGTCAATGGATGGGAAACAATTAATTACATCTTTCGCTTGAGATGGTCAACATTACTCATGTGCGATATGAGATGTTCCAAAGGTAAAATTTTTGACTTCTCATGATTTTGAATAAGGTGGTAGAAGGGGATTATTGAAATTACCCATCAAAGGTAATTACCCATCAAAGGTGGTTCTTAGTCAATGGAAACCAAAGTTTAAGGTTGGGATTTTCGCCTGATCCAAAGTCTGATGGATAATCAAGGAACTTAGACAAAAATGGACCAAGGATGAGTAAGAATAACATGTGAGTGTATGCGTGCATCTCAAAGTGTATCGCGTAACTTATTACGGCATGTCATGATACTCATGAGCACTTAATTGTTGCAGGGTCTTCTCCAATGAAAGATTGTTATTGGTTCACGCAAAATCTAGACACTTGGCCATGGTTAGGAATCGAATTATGTTGGTTCCATGATTGATCCCATGTAGGATAATTCTTCACTGAGAATGATGGAGGGAAGCTGCAGCACCCTGAAAGCAAAGAGCTTTATGGCAACACCAGAGGGCAATTACAAAGCCGTGCAGTGCAGTGCAGAAGAGGGGCAGCTTGCAGTCGCAGAGATCAATTTGTGTGTTGTGAGAGAGGGAAAACGGGGTGGATTCAAAAAAAATGTGGGGAAGCATCTGAAATTTATTAAACATGTAGTATTATTCTCTGAGCTTTTGTGGACCGGTGGTGAGATTCCAATTGATCCTTTTGTGTTTCCATATGGGACTGTTTGGCTTTGCATTGGGTTGCCGCTTCGATCTCCGCGCTTCATTTCGGAGCCCCTTGCAATAGGATATTCTTCTTCACACATAACGTAGCATCTTAACCGAGGCAAACCTGTCTTGATCGCCGTAATGTGATGCAAGTACCGTGGAGTTTTGTAATCTCGAGCATTCAAGCAACAAGAGAATGAATCAATGTTCCTACTAATTCCCATAGTCTCATGGTTATTTATGTTGCATTACTTGAAATTAGCATCCTATTGCCATTAGCTCACCAAATAGATTGTGGAGTTTTTCTGATGTCAGTCTCCTGCTTTGAAGCAATTTGCAGCTAAGGCTACTGGTACTTCTGTCTAAGCACACTCTATTCTTCTTCTTCACTTTACTTAAATCCTTTCTATATACGTTTGAATGAACTATCAGAATTGGATTTTGCCCATTTAACATAAGTACTATTGGCTTGTTTCCTAGGCCATTCTTATTGATTAAATGGGTGCAAGATGTGCAACACTATCTGACCAATACAACTCAAGTAGCTAAATAGATAGACATCCTGAGTCATGATTTCAGGTAGAAAAAAGCTCTGTGAAGTGTTTGATGTCTGTATGCAAACATACATATACTGCATTGAATTCAGTTGATTATTTTGCTGTCATTGATTTCTACCTCATGTAAGGGAAATGGTTCTCCAATCTTTTTCTCGGCAGGAGAGACTGTTCTATTGAAATTTGAAATATGCATTCTGAAAATACATACCACATTACAAATGGAAATTCATGGGTATCTTCCTAGTTAGCATTTGCGAGATATTTTTTATACCTTTTGTTTCTTAAATGGTGCAATATCGTCCTGAAATACAGAAAAAAGCCATCCATAAAATTATACATGTAACGACCATCTTAATTTGATTCCAAGTAGGAGCCGTACTCTCTTTATCTCAATTACCTTCCTTCACAAAATATTCCCTCATCAACTTTAAGGAAACCATCAGTTTCTCTTTTAAGTTGACATCCAACTTGCGGCACCTCTTAAAAAGAAACAAAAGAAAAATACAACTTCGAGAGAGTTCGTTTTGAGACCGCGAGGAAGTCTCTTGTCATCATCTACTCTTACAAGAAGGATTTTTCTTAAAAATGCTTCATACGAATTCTATTCCGAGATACTGAGGGCCAGAGGGATAAGTTTTATGAGATAATATTTTTTATAGTTAGATTATCTTTTATTTTTATTTAAAAGTTATAAAGATTATTTTGATGGATTAATTTATGATTGTTTGAAAAATTTTTAAATTAATCACTGAAAATATATGGGATAACTTATCAAAAAAATTTATCTTACCTCAATTCCAAAATAATTAAATCCTCATAATCAGATCAAAATATAATTTCCACGAAACAAGATTAATTCATATTTTAATGAATTATCCTACTTATCAAATTAGACTTAAGCTCATAATTCGATAGTGCGGACTTTTCCAATGGAGTTCCTCAAAAACATAAAAGGGCTTTCATGGAAAATCCCTTGCAAACTATCACTTTTACCCTACAATTTTCCACAGAAAATAACAAAATTACTTGCATGTTTGCGTTAGGTTTTGAAACCACTTCTAGAAAACGCTGTACACCACATCATTTCCTATCATGGTTTTGCACTGGGCATCACGTGGAAAAATGTATCATCTCAATCCATGAACAGATTCAATTCTTCCACAGTACGAAAAATAGAAAACAATTACCGATTATTTTATTCCCTAATGCTAGTCTGCCTTGTTGGGCCTAACCCAAGAGAAAAGGGACCTTTTCGCCAGAGGCCCAAAACTTGGGCCGAACACCTGCTCTGGCCTTTAGCAAATCATGTCCATTGCAGCCCAACAAGACTTCAGTCTTGAGGTAAGGAATATAAAGAAAAGGTCAAAAAATTCAAAATACAAAATGGGGAGCAGTATTTTTTGGAAAGGGAGGATGTGAAGGTCGGGAGGACCGCATACATAGTTTGGATATGGGGATTAGAAACAACGTCAGAGCATGACGAAAACAAATGAAGCATGCATGGCACAATGGTGAACATGAAGCACTGTAGATATGGAGCATGCGGAGTGATCTGGGTGTGGGATAATAGGTGGGTACAACGGAGGATCAAGGCATGATGAAGGAGAACGATAGGGGCGAGGAGGACATCAGTTTTTTTTTGCCTTTTTAAAGGTGACTTCTATTAAAAAAAAAGGGAGAAATATGATACAAGAGATGTAAGGGAGAGAACAGAAAACACCTAACCCTAAGAAGGACATCAATTAACATGCAGTTATTGGCATGCAATGCATGATCCAACAAATTGCGAATATCTGCATGTTTACAGATGTTAACATGAGTTAACATCCATTTTCATTTACTTAAATTGATGTTAAATTAATGTTAACACTTATAATGTTTACTTGAATTAATGTTAACATCATTTTTTGGATAGTAAAGTTTAAGTATGAGAGAGTTACAAAATTAACACCTATTTTACTAACATCCCATAGAACTAATGTTTACAAAGTAGATGATAACTCTTCAAGGCAAATGTTAAGATTTTACACATTTACCTCTCAAGTAAACAAAGGTGAACCCTCTAAAATAAGAGTTAACATTCCAAGTAAACTAACCTTAAAAATGCATGTAATCCAAGGGAGAGCATCCCTTCTATAGGTAGAGTTGCAGCATGATAACGAGTGATTATGACTGTCAAAACATCCAAAAACGGGATGTCTAATGTTGCCAACACATGACACGAATGCCATTTAACCGTTGATTTTACATGGGTATTGCAGTACATCATAGTTCATGCGACCTTTTCCTCACATACCTCTGCGATTCTTTAAAGAAAAAGAAAAAAAAAAAAGGGACGAAAAACAACTAAATCAAGCTTTTTCAAAGAAAAGAGCAAAGAACAATCACGAGGAACCATATCATAACATGCAGGAAAAGTGTAGCCTAGGGTGTGAAATTAGATATGCGTTTTAACCTATGCCCTTGATCCATCGCCAATATCCTTCATCATTAAAAAAGCAAGAAACAGTATATCAAAGAGTTATTTGCCAAGAGCTAAGCCGCTGAAAGGTTTTGATACTCCTGTTAGGAGGTTGCGAGAAGCTGCAGTGCAAGCACGGACTCGGTTGCGTTGATGGATTTAAGATGATTTGATTGAAAAACTTTCGGAGGTCAGAGCGAAGGAGTAACAACTCCCGTGAAACGTCATAGCACTTGAAATAGCCCAGTCGCGCAACACGGCACCAGCCTTTTTCCTTGGAGATTTGGACCAGCAAATCTTTTGTGAAATACCAACTACTGAACCACCACCAGGCAATTTAACTTAAGACCCCAGATTCCCACTTTTTAACCTAGAAAGGCATCCTGTATTCACTCATTTTTAAATGCCTGCTTAAGTAGGCAAAGGGGGAGAAAGAAGGTGGTGACGAGAGGAAGGATGGTGGCAAAGATAAAAGAAACTGAAATAAAGGAACCACCGTGAAAAATATCGTCCCATTTTAGCCCAAACCATACGATTTAATCACGCAAAGTTTAGAGTAGCACATATGCAGTATGAATTGCACAAGTGTTGTGAATGTTCACAACATCTGTAAAATCATAGGATTCTTTATCGGGATCGAAACTGAAGGGAGATGATGGTATGGGAAACGGAAACTTCCCCACCCCAGAGACTACTTGCACTTTCATGAGATGCATTAGCTTCTAAAATAAGTGCATCCTTGAGGCTACAGTTCAAGTGATTATCATTGACACATTTTGTAAAAGGGAACTCAATTGCACTTCATAATTTATAACTTGAGCAGTTTGTGAATTTGTCAAAGAAACAACAGACTTTTTGGTAAACTTTTTGAAAATCAGAAATGGGGATAAATCCCTGCTAGAAATCTGGAGGATAAAATTTGAGCAATGGAACTCTATCAGCATGCCATTGTGGGAAATCCTGAGGAACCGAAAATTGCCACTGATTTATGTAGGGATCACATAATGATCCCTGTCCTCTAACAATAATGAACATATATACAACTGCAAGTGTGACATTTGTGCTTAGGCTTTGCAGTCGAAGATGGCATGGAATTTGAGGTGAATCAGAAAGAACGGTGATTGTGTAGATAAGCATATACACTTTAACATTTCAAAACCATATTCGTCAAAGGACTAGCCGTGTAAGCATAAGGTGGCTAGAAGAACAAATATAATAATAAGAATGACCTTGAGATGCCAAAGATCACGCTTTCCTTCTTCTCTGGAAGTGTTGAAATGGATCTGCCCAGTGCAGGTCTTCCCTTGCCGCTCGATCCCAGCGTTGCTTGAACTTCTCCAGTTCTGCTGTCGATTGTCTTCTTATCTGACCACGGGAATCACAAGATGCTTAAAGTTAGTCGGGTAGATGGCCTCAAACATGCTCTCCATTGTAGCGTCTGACCAAAAGTAATAACCTAGAAGCTTTTCTCACATGGGTTCTCAAGTCTAACGTCCTGGCACTTGGAGCCTGTGCAATGTGAAAGACACCGAAAGAAAAAGTTAAATGTTAACAACCAAAACAAACTCAAAATTAAAATATACTAATATACAAGATTAGACAAGTACGGTTGGAATGCAAAGGATCTCTACAGGGAGCTAAAAGATTATAGCCTGACTAGAAGCCCCACTCAGATTAGATAGTTGAACTCAAACTTCAGACTGCTTGAACGGTTCATGTAACATGGCTTCTCCAATGCTTCATATTGAGCAGAGCTTAAACAACGAGCCATCTAGAGCTCAACTTGTAGGCTAAAATCACCTTTCACAGTATGTCAGCAACTGCAATTAGCTGCTGTTGGTTATTTTGCAATACCAAGACAGAGTAGGTGCAGCTCTACTTTTCTTGGGGAACGCTTGGCTGTTTTGTGTATGAAATGATAGGTCGGGCTCAAATTCTGTTTAAATTGTGAAATTCTGTGTTGAATGCAATGGCTTGAATCCCATTTGAAAGGAAGTGCTCTCTATATAGAGAAGCCCTCCAAAATCATAATGGGAAAAGATTACAAAATATAAAAAAAAAAAAAAAAGCATAGAAGATGAGGTACAAAAAAGAGCAAAGTCATATAGGAAGAACCACAATCTCTAACACCCCTGTTAAGCTGGAGTATGAGTATCCACCAAACTCAGCTTGAAAGTGATAGCAACCAAATGGAGGTAATGAAGAACTTTCGTAAGGATATTTGCCAAGTCATCCTCAGTAGTTAAATGAGAAGTTTAGCATCAAAGAACCAAACAAAATGACAATTAATTTCTTTATGCTCGGCTGGATTATTTGCAAGGTAGTCGCTTTATTGTCACAACACATAGGAATGAGCTTCTTAACTTGTATTCCATAGTCCTTTAGAAGAGACTCCACCCATAGAAGTTCACAGGTAGTCTAAGTCATAGCTCTATCATCTGATTCAACCATGAACCTAAAGATGACCATTATTTCAAAGGAGTCCTTTCCCAGGAGATGACATGATATCTCAAGATATGGCAGGCAGCTTTCCAAGGAACCTATTGTCACTTGTCCATAAGCTGACCGTTGATAGATAAACAATGCGGAATAAATATTAAGGCATAAATGATAAAGAATGCTTAGGTTTACGTAAAAATCTCACTCACAAAGAATAGGGAGAAAATCATAGAAGAAGGTCCCGATAAAGTTGATATCTCTGTATTCTTCTCAAAGAACAAATAAGGATACAACAGCTTATTTATAGACTCCCACACACCATACTTTCCTTCACTCCACTATGTGGTACTAAACGTACCACTACAATAAACCATATCTCTCAACACTCCCCCTCAAGCTAAAACATGGAATGCTCAACTTACACAATAGATATACCCACTCTACAAAGCAAAAACCACACCACAAATCAAATGATGCTGCTGGGTCACGGCTTCTTCATGTCTCTTATGTCGTCGGTTTCTTTGCATCCTCAACTGATGTTGTCGAGTCAAGGCTACCTTGTGTCGCCGACTTCTTTGCATCTTCAACTTGCTTATAGACGGATGCAAGTAGGAGTCTGGAGATAAGTTAAAGATTATTGATCCAATGCTGGATGGGATTCCAAAATAAGCCCACACCCCCTTTCTCCAATATTTGTATGACAGAAGAAAAATAACATAGAGAAGGAGATAAAAAAGAGAAGATCTTCTCTCCCACCTCTTCAATTTCAACATTTTTTTCTTTTTTTATTCCCTAAAATTTTTCTATCTTCCTCTTCTTTTTTTTCTTTTTTATTCATGATATTTTCCTTCTTTACCTTTTTTTTTATATTTTTCTCCTCTGCCTTTTTTAATCCTTTGCAACACTAAATATAAAAACCCTAATAAGAAAAGAATGGTTCAATACTATTCAAAAACACCCGGTACTCTTATATAGAGAGATACCTAGGTAAATAACAAGACATGCCCCTACGAAGGAAATAAAAACAAATAAGCCCCTCAATATAACTCAACACTTTCCTTCAAGCTAAAGCATAAGCATCAAGCATGCTCAGCTTAGAACATAGTATCTCAAGTCATTTTTTGGAGAGTGCTTTTGCGAAGATGTCTGCAATGTAATCTCCAATACAAATGTAGGGTGTATAGATCTTATCAACAATAGCCTATCTGATGAAATGGCAATCAACTTCAATATACTTTGTTCGCTCATGAAAAATAGGATTATTGGCAATAAACTTGGCAACTTTATTGTCACAGTACATAAGAATTTGGCCTAAGACACGAATGCCAAAATCCTGTAGAATGGACCAAATCCATAACAGTTCACAGGTAGTCTAAGCCATAGCTCTATATTATGATTCAACACTTGACCTCGAGACTACTGCTTACTTTTTGCTTTGCCATATAACAAGATTGCCTCTTGCATAGGTACAGGATCCTATAACAGTGATTTATGTGCCGACGACATGCTACCAATACGACACTTTTATAAAAGAAGGCATATCGACATGAAAACAATTTCGATATGCAGGCTTATCGTCGATATGCAGGCGTATCACCGGTATGCCGACAAAACCGTCAACATGTCACCAGTAAGACCTGTTGTGTTGCTGCTGGCGCACACTCCTATTGCTGCTGCTAGTGCACTTTGCTACTATTACTATTGCTACTGCCGGTCAATCTAGTAGATTAGATCTCCAACATGGAAAATATTAATATGAATAATTTAGGGTCATCTATAACCTCGATAACCTTACATCAATACACAGGTGTTCCCTCGACATGCCCACGATACGCACACTTGAAAATTTATCAGCACGACATCGATATCGACATTTCAATCCTTATCCTGTAGTGGACCTCCTGTCCTCATGTGCTCCAGCATAGTCAACATCTGAATAACCACATACATCGACATGCCCATGATTCTAGAAATGAAGCCCTTCCTAGGGGCATCCTTCAGGTATCTAAGGACTTGACAGACTCCATCCCAGTGGACTTCTCTAGGTGGCTGCATAAACTAACTCAATCTCCCAACTGCAAAAGTAATGTTAGGCCAAGTAACTTTGAGATATAACAGTTTGCCAACCATGGCACTATATCTTGTCACATCCTGTAATAAGGGGCTATCATCATTTGCAAGAGGCAAAGAGGCATCGATAGGCACATGTGCTAGTTTGCAACCCAACATACCAATCTCTCTTAACATATCAAGAACATACTTACGCTAAGATAACACAAGTCCTATCTGTTGCACTTCAATACCAAGGAAATAGTTATTGGAGCCTAGATCTTTGGTGACAAATTACGACTGTAGTAGTGCCTTAGTATCTTCTATGCCTTTCCTGTCACTGTCAATCAACAGTATATCATCCACATAAACAATAAGAATAACAAAACCTGCCTCCCTGTAATATAAAGACAGAGTGATCTGCAAAAGACCTAGCAAAACTATGTTCTTGGACAACCTTGCTATATCATTCAAACCATGCCCTTGAACTCTATTTCAGGTCATAAATAGCCTTCTTTATCCTGCATACCTTCTGACAATCTCCTTTACTTATAAATCCTGGTAGTTGCTGCATATATACTTCTTCCTCCAAATCTCCACAAAGAAAGGTTTTTTACTTCTAGCTAATGAACAATCTAGCCTTTGTTAACAACCACTAATAGTAAAATTCTGACAGAGTTGAGCCGAGCCACTGGGGAAAATGTGTCAAAGCAATCGACTCCAAATGTTTGTGTGTGTCCCTTAACAACAAGGTGGACTTTATACCTCTCCACAATACCGTCAGGACAACATTTAAGGGTGAACGCCTACCTTCACCCCCACAACTGTAGCTCCTGGGGGTAGGTCAACCAAATCCCAAGTTCCACGAGACCGTAATGCTGCCATTTCCTCTTCCATAGCTAGTGTCCTAGATGCATCTTCGAATGCCTCCCGATGGTCCCTTGGTACCTAATAAGTATCAATGGCTAAAGAAAGTTGTCCTGTAGGCAAACTGTCAAAAGATAAAATGCGAAATCAAATACTTAGCGCAAGATCGTTGAGCCTTCCGTAGTACTATGGGAAGGTCCAGGGTAGTACTTTTAGAGGTAGACGGTACCTAGTCCTCAGATGAGTCATCAGTGGATGGCAAGGACTGAGCAGGAATGGTAAACAAGGGCTCATCTACCAGAGGAGTATCCACAGACCTGTGTTGAAAGTGCCTAGAAAAGGTATCTGGAACATCAGTATGACATGGGAAAGCATCAAGATCAAGTAGGTATGCCTTCTGTATAGGAGGCTCATAGGGCTATGGTGGTTCTGAAATCATGGGAAGAGGAACTTCTTAAGGAATGAGGTGTGGAAGGCTACCCCTTCTTTTAGTAGATGTGTTCAAAGAAAGTGATGTTTGCCGAAACATAGAATCGTCGTGATTTAGAATCGTAGCACTTGTACCCACTCTGGGTCTTGGAAGCCCAAAAAGATGCACTCGACAAACTGAGAAGAGATTTTATCCGCATTGAATAAATGGACAAAACACACAACTAAAAACAAAATAATTCCTTGCCAGGAAACAAAATAGAATGTGGAGATTTACCACCCAACACAAACGAAGAAACATGATTCACTAGAAAAGTGGTAATTAAAATGGCAACCACCCAAGAAGAAGGAACATTTATCTGAAACATAATAGTATGGGCAAAATCCAACAAATGACAGTTTACGTTTAGCCACCTCATTTTGTTAGGAGGTGTGAACGTAGGATGTCTGGTGAATAATACCAGGGACTAGAAAAACTGAGTAAGCCTGGTATTCACAAATTCTAAACCATTGTCACTCTGAAAAATTTTTATAACAGCAAAAAATTGAGTCTTTATTTATTGAACAAAATTTTGAATAAGAATAAAAACCTCAAACTTCTCTTTCATCATAAAGACCCAGGACATCCTAGTACAATCAACAAGAACGAGATAGTACCGGAACCCTCTAAAACTTTGGACCCTACATGGGTCCCACACATCCGCATGAATCAAATCAAATACAAACTCAGTATGCTTATTCTACAAAGGAAAAAATGACTTATGGTGTTTGCCAAGTTGGCATGCCTCACAGCGAAAGAATTCTGGAAATGAAAGCTCCGAAAACTAACAACGAAAAATAGACAGACTAGGGTGACCCAAACAAAGGTGCCATTGAAGGGCAGTAGTAGCACAAATATCAACAATAGAACATGGTGGAATGTGGAGATAATAAAGCCCATTCTGCTCAAGTCCACCAATCCGCCTCATCGCCTAGAGGTCCTACAAGAAAAAATATTGGCCATAAAACACTGCTCTGGACTGTAGGTCCCTAGTAATTTGACTAATAAACATCAAATTAAGAGCAAACTTTAGGGTGTGCATAAACATTAGACAATGGCAGAGTAGGAGATAGGGAAATGTTCCCATGGCCAGCAACTGACGACAAACCACCATCTGTCCTTAACCTGAAACAGGGTAACCAGATCTTGGAGAGAGGAAAACAGTCTAGTATCACCAGTAATATGTGAAGAAGCACCTGAGTCAATGATCCAAGTAGGAGCTTAGGATCTAACATGGCTGATGTACCTACAGACTTGTGAACCAATGCTTCAGCTGAGGTAGAGCCTTGAGAAGCAATAAATCGCTCATACTCTACCCTGGATACAGTGATCTGACCATCATCTTCATGCACCTAAGTAGTGTCCTCTGCAGAGACTTGGTGAGCACGTGGATCCATTCCCTGTGGATATCCATGTTTCCCCCAGCAACGATCCACAGTATGCCCATTCCTATGACAATACCCACAGAAAAGAAAGCTCCGTCCACGACGACGACCACCACGTGCACACCACCACCACAGCCACGACCACCTCTGTCCCCAGAATTTCCTTGACCACGACTCGCAGCAGCCATGGCAGAGGAATCATATATAGGAACCGAATTAGAGGTCTTAATTCTCGATAGACGAGCGTAAATCTGTGCAGAAGAGAATGATTCAATTCTATTCATAAACACCCAATAGCTTTATATAAAGAGGAACATGGGTAAATGACATAACACACCCCTACCAAAGGAAATAAGAACAAATAAGCCCCTTAATACAACTCAGCATGCCCAAAGGAAGCCTAAGGGTAGAAATGACAACTCAAGCAATAAAAAAGACCTAAAAGGTACTTCCTTTTAAGGGTTCAAATGAACCCAAAAAAAACATGGTTGTAATCTCCCTTTCCTTCGACTTCTTCCCCACTACACTTCTTGCGACATCTTCACCCAAGGTCGTCGCCTTCTTTACTACCATCTCCGCTACTGCCAATACATGGCTACCTATTGATAATGAAGTGGTGGTGACAAGTGCACCAGCATAAACAAAGGTAGAAGTCCATAAAGACATTGTTGATGGGTACTTGTAGTTAAAGAAGTTGCAACGTGAAGGAACCTTTTCGGTGATCAGATTTTCGAGAATCAACCCTTTTCTAGCAAAGGTGATGGAGACATATTTTCCTCTTAAAGCACATAGCCTGATAGTCCCTCCTTGATCAAAGGAGAAGCTAACAATGTTAGTAGTCCTTAAGTAAGACGTACCCATCCTCCTTATACAAGAATGTTACTGACATCAGTCAAAAGAGTCAAGCCTCTTGGGAGCTACCAGGCTAATGCCTCACGGATGTGAAGAGCAAGCTCAACTTGGATCCAACGAAATCCAATTATTGATCATCCAAGTCATTAGTTACAAGATTGGTCAAATATTATCAGGTTCACCAATGCTCCTACCAAGAGCAAGTACTCCTAGTGTGTGCTCTCAGTCCGCCTCCAAACGAGATCTCAACCAAATCCCCCCTATGGCACCCTAACATCATCCACACATGCAGGTGCCATCCTAGCTTTCACTTAAGTACTAGGTACCCTAACATCGTCCACACTTGCGAGCACCTTTCTAGCTATCACTTAAGTACCTCACGTCAAGTCGAATTTAGGTATGTTCGAGTCCCTTATGCCGATGACAACTCGTAGCTCCCCACTATAATTGGGAACTGTTCAAGTTCCAAGGTTGACCACTTGTAGCCTCCACCTATCTCAATTTCTCGAGTCTTCCACCCACAATAGTAGGCCCTCGACTCATGAGGTCAAGGTGTCCAACCTTATGGGTCCACCTATTTCAACCTAATCATCCCATTTTATTTAGTTTCTTGTCCAATGCTCGAATTACTTAACCCTACGGACCTACTGGATCACTTGGGGTTCCACTTGAGACCCCATGACCCAACAATCTAACTTTAGACTTTTGACAGAGTCAATCACACCCTTCGTTCTGAATTAGGCTTTGATTTAGCCACTTAGATCCAGGTTTTAGTCCTCATCGGGGATCTTTGAGTCGAATCAAGACCATTTAGGCCTTATTAGGCATCCTAACATGAGTGTCAAACATCCAATGATGCCAAATAAGCCATTTAACAATTTAGGTTGACGTCCCCTAGAAGAGCCTCAAGGTTGTCTTTCCCTGCCCAGCACATTAGACATCCAAACAGAAGTCTGGACATCCAGAGGTCCCTTTGGACGTCTGACCAATTGGTTGGACTTCTGATGGACCACTCTCCTCAACTCCAGGAACTCAACCAAGCTTTGATTTTTGCATAAGACATTTGGAATGCCTAGATCATAACGATTTCCAAACACCATGAGACCAAATCTGTGAACTCTTACCTGTACTGTAACTACTTTGAAAACATAAATTCCCAATAACTTTTTACAATTAACAAATGCACAAGAAAACCCCTATAGCATTATAGTAATCATGATCATGCGGCAAACATTCAACCCAAATCTCATATGCAGCCAAATTCCCCATGACCATACATGCAAGGACCTCAACATGCAAAGGCATAGATCAAATCAAAATCCCTTCATTCTTATTACTACACCTATAGGAATCAAGAATAGGGCACTAACACGGATCAAGGTTCCTACCTTGGACTTGGTTTGAAGACCTTCCTTTTGCCACCAATCAAACTTCAATAGCTCTTTCTCCTTCCCCACGATGCTTGTTCAGTAGCAATGCTTCTCCCCTCCTTCCTCTTCGTTGTTACAGCTAGGTGGAGAAGAAAGCTACAGAGGAAGTGGTGATCGGGAGATATTTTAGGAAGTGGTGAGGAGATAAGAAGTGAACAAAAAGGTGCGTTGGATAAGCCTTATCACCATAATTATTAAAAACGAATTGTGAAAATTGCACCCATGCCCTTCCACCCAATAAGTGGAGTTGAAGGGTGAACTACCAACTCTATGTGCCTTGAAAGTAGCCCCTTAGACAACCTTTGTTAAGCAACTTAGCCCCTTAAGCCAAAGTTTTAGAATTGGATTCAAGTACACCATAATCCAATCATTGGTGTCTTAATAAGGATTTGCTTAATTTTTTTTTTGAAAAGCCAAGGGGCGGTTATCCGAACGATAACCACCGAACCTCATTTCATTCCAAAAACCAAATTACAAGGATTTGATTAATTGCAAGGTGGTTATTAAAAATTCAAACCCTTACACACATCTTATTATCCTCCACAAAACCTAACCACATACACCCAATTCGACAAATTCGAGCCTCATAATTTCATGAAATTCACATGCTATCACATCAAATTCACGGGAAGCAAAACCATTCATTGAAATTTTGTCAATATGGTTGAAACTTCCTCGAAATGGTCGAAATTTCGACGGTGTGCATGTAAATCAATACCTACACCATGTCAAAATGGTCTTATATCCAAAATGTGGCATTTTGTTGACAAGCCAACAACATTTCAATCATTGTTAGGGTTCAATGTGATACTCATCTACTGCCATGGAGATTAGTAAGGCAAAGAGGGGCACGACCAACCGTTGATGACATGAAGCACATTAGAGAGATGAAGCAATGGAGAGATGAAGCATGTGCCGATTGAAGAGATAAGTACATAGTAGTGGCTAAAGTAATGAATACAGATTTCAACCACGGTTGAAAGCCAGAAGGGGTAGTGCTAGTAAGGGGATGCCAAACGTAAGGAGTACGACTAGCTAGTAAATAGTGCATCCTAGAGGAGCAATGTTAGAGAGCATGAGACTCATATAAGGATCATAGCCTTAAGGGACCGAATCGTCGATGTAGTACCACTCGATGGTCAATAGTTGGTCACAAGGTAAAAATAGGAACTCCAAAAAATAAGGTTTGAAATGTCGATTTTAACGCTGTTTAGATAAATTTCTAAGCGTGCATTTTGAAGACATGCTGAGGGTATGCCGTGGAAACACTCGTATTTCAACACTAGATTTCGATGATTTCAATGCCCCAAAAATAGTTCATTTTTTAGGCATACCCATGCATACTGAGTAGTCAAAATGATTAAAATTTCAAAGAAGTCACAAGCTTAAACATATTATATAAGAATAATAATGTTATATCCAAATATCTATATGCGACATATAGTCAAATATGTTCAAGTTCAAAAATCAAATGTCAAATAATTACTATACGAATTAAATTACGTTATACAAAGACGATTCAAATATATAATTTGCAGTAAACTGAGGTAAAAATTTAAATCTTGAAATTTAAATATCTAATCAAGACCTTGAATTAATTTACCAATTAATTTGAATAGATTTAGATTAATATAACTATGTGTGTTGTGTTAATCATTTTTTTTTATGCCACCCCTTATAAGTCGCGTTAAATCTAGTTGTATAATATTTATGTATAAAAAATATAAGTTGTCACCTTCAAACATGGGATCATAGGTTTCTAGATTGGATGTTATCATTAAAGTAAATGATAATTAATTCATAAAGTAAACAAGCCCTTAGTATTTGTAATTTTCAGGTTTTATTCTCTTATGAACGGCTACAAGTTCTTTATTTTTTAATGCTAACCCAAACTTAGGATTTTATTTTTAGGAATTAAACAAATGTTCCTTCAATTGTAAATTATGATTAGACCTATATGTTCGTAATAATAGTAGAGCTAGAGACTAGTATGTAGATCTACTCTATGATTATGGATAGGTGTGGAATCAAAGCCTTAAGAGAGTCGGAGAAGAGAAGTAACGAGACAAGAGGGAGCAACAACAGTAGAGATTCAATTTAGATAAGAACAGAGTAGCAATAGAGAAGAATGGAAGAATTGAGAGTGAGAAGCAATAGCAACAAGTCAAAATGTCGAATGAATTTCGTCACCTGCTGACATTTTGACAACTTTTCAATGGCATTTTATCGAAGTCCCTGTGTTTCGACATTATCTTGATGTTGATATGGTCTAACCCCAAAAATAGCCATTTTGACAACATGTTGACGGCATGTCAAAATTTAAATCACTTACGAAAGTAGTAATGAGTAGAAACGGGTTATTAAGACATCTACATTGACCTTAGAATATGATAACGATTTAAGAATTGTACATAATATCACCCATTTCTTCGAAGTTATCAACATATTATCCATATTTGGCAAAATAATGTTGACACTTGCATTTCGACATTACATGTGTGCCAATATCACCCCACATCAGGTTAAGGCCATTTCATGGGTACACCGTGGGCATTCAAAATAATGCCTAAAAAGATACGATGGTGGGTGTTAGTAAATGCTCTGTGCACAACCCACTTTGACACCATATTGAATGTAATGGATTGAATTTGATTGAGAGGAGGTGCTTTAAATATATAGAGAAGTCTCCCAAATGCTCAACAGGAAAAGATTACATACTATAAAAAGTGCATACAAGGTAAGGAAGAAAAAAGAAACAAGCTATATAGGGAGAATCGTGATCTCTAGCATTCTATATTCTAGATTTTCATCAAACTTGTAACTTTATGCAAACATTTCCAAGGATCAAGAACGTGGAATGTCCATCAGAGAATTTCAAATTCTATTGGATCTGCTTTGTGGCAAAAAATAGAACAAAGCAGCAAATAAATAGGCAAACATTTCTCTAAAGCTCTCCCAAGATGAATAGGAAACTATACCAAAGGGGACTATGCTCATCCAAGTCACAAGAATATGTACATACATAATACAAGAATTTTCACCTTTTTTCTGACTCATCGAACAGCCTCATCACCCTCGAGCTTACCTGGCACAGACTACTTTAGGATCAAGGATTGTCTTACCAAATGCATCTTCAGGTAGGCAATTGATCCTTTATTTCCCTTCTATTACCAAACAAGGACAAGTGGTCGACTCATTCTCTACCAATGAAGCGATCGGGGAAGCAATACAGAAATGCAATTGATGGTCAACCCTCACCCCTTACTGAAAGCTATTGACATAGGGGGCCCTCTCCTCCTTCCCACCCTTGCTAAAATACATCCATCTATTCATCCTACAACAAGTTGTAGTGGAGCCAAAGCTACCGCCTTGAAACTATCTTTTCTAAGCTTTCTATGACGGCTTTACAATTTGAACTTCTTACAATTGATAAAGGATTCTTGGTTCTCAATCTATCTTGAGGTACATGAGGTCAACCTGGTCCTCCTGTGTTAGGAATTGCTTTTCTTGTAAGTAGAAGCATGAAAGTGGTGAAGTACAAACAATTTCTTTTCATCCTTATCAAGATGGTATTCTACCTCTAGATCTAAACAAAAATCAGGGAAGATGATCCATCGATGTTGACCAACCATGGTAGGGTGTATTCCACCCTCAGGAGAAAGTCCAGCATAGTCAGGGCTCACACCTCTAGTGTTTGAGGTTATATGCTCAATCAAGAGAGGTACACTCTTTCAGCTTAGAAGGGCCATTGGATTGTAAAGGAATCCAATCAAAAGTTGTTAAGTTGTGAGAGTATTTTTGTTATTTTTTATATTTGTTTGGAGTCTTGTAATCTTTCCCCTTCACCTTGCTCTATAAAAGGGGGTGTAGGGTTTTCTTGCAAAATAAGAATTTTCATTTCCTTCAACTTGGTATCAAAGCCAAGTTAATGACTCTACCGAGAAAACCTTAATCCTACCGCATAGCCTTGCCACCGCCACCACCGGCAACAGCGCCGACCAACAACAGCGTCGTTGCCCAATGACAGCAGTAGCAGGGTCGCTCCGACCCTCCTCGCTCCAACGCCTTCACCCTCCTTGTCGAGTCTTCTCCGATGGTAGGGAAAGGGCAGTAGGCCTTGTTTCCTCCTGCTGTAGGGTCTACTTCGCACCTCTTGTCTAGTTTCTTCAGAGCAGACTGCAGACATGTTCACCAAACCCTTATCACACCCCTTGTTTGAGAAGTATAGAAACAAGCTGAGTATGACTGATATATATGCTCCAGCTTGAGAGGGAGTGTTACATTATGTTGTGAAGGTGTTTTTGTTATTTTTTTATATTTGTTTGGAGTCTTGTAATTTTTCCCTTTCATCTCTTTCTATAAAAAGAGGTGTAGGATTTTCTTGTGAAATAAGACATTTCATTTTCTTCAACTAAAGCTAGTGGCTACAATCTACTGAGCAAGATAGCTGGAATCAAAATCTTGGCTAAGTCACATTTGGTTCCAATTGATTTGGGTACTCTTATGTCAATCAACATTTTTTTGGTGAATTTCAGTATTTTTGAAAATTCAGGTTTTCTAGCCAATTTTCAGAAACTAAATGCACCACTTTTCTAAGAAAAAAATATTTTAGACGATTGAAATCTAGACCAAAGTTTATTCTTGTAAAACTATAATCACAATGTCGACTGATATCTTCCTATCAATTCATTCTTCTTCCCTTTGAACAATTGGAAAGGGAACTCTGTAACCTAGTGTCGTTGTTTCAGTATTTTTGATAAATTTCAGGTTTTCTAGTCAATTTTTAGAAACTAAAAGAACCATTTTTCTCAAAAAAAGATCTTTCAGAAGATCAAAATCTCCACCAAAATTTCTCCTTTTAAAAGTATAATCGCAATGTCAACTACTCACATTAAGTTTTTCCACCAATTCATGCTTCTTCCCATTCAATCTATATATCACATACAGCATCATCTCAAGGGTCCAACAAAGAGGATATTGTTCAATATGTCAATTCATCAAATTCACCAGCCGAAACTAGCAATGCCAGCTCATTTAATGAGTGTAAATGCACAGTCACATACCACCATATGTCCTCCCCCTCCCTCAACCCACTGCCTCCCCCACTCTGCTTTATCTCTACCTCCTCATACTCCCATTCCCTAAACAACACCATCGCAAGCCACTGCTGCCTTGACTCCACTCCACTACCATTGTGAAGTAGCGATGGATGCAAATCAAATAAATCCACAGCTTGATCTGAATTGACCATATTGGATTAAAATTGGATTAGATTTTCCATTTTTACTGGAGTGGATTGAAAAAAAAATTATCTGCTAAAGAACAGATTGGATTGAATTAGGACTTTAATCCGGTCAATAATTCCTAAAACTTATAATATTATATATATGTAATGTTATATACATAAAACATTGACCATTGATTTGATACCTTATTTAACCCAATGGCTCAAAAATGCCCCCATATTCCTCTATAGCCCTAAATTCCCATCCCCCTCCCATACACCCACCATTGCTACCGTTTGCAGCATCAAGCATCCCCTCCACAAGTCCCTCCAATAGCAACTCACAAGTTTCCTCTCTCCCGATCCCATTGATTCACTATCCTAAGAGGAAAATAATGAACATTAGATTTCAATTGTAATATTTGAAACTTTACAATAGCCATTAGGGGAGAGATGCACAATATCATGTAATATTTTAAGAAAACAAGAATATCCTACAATAAATTTCATGGATTGGATTGGATGAGATTGGATTACACCTTGAATTGGATTGGATCAAATTACAAATGTCTCAACCTGATAAGGGTGGATTGGATTGTGGATTTAGCAAAATGTAATCCAACCCAATCAGTGTGCACTCCTATTAAGAAGTGGGCATCTGTCTAGACGCCTATTTCTCAGAACCCTTTTAATAAATGCCTCCATCTCCTTGCTTCTTCCCATCTCATATTTTCACCCCTCAATACTTTCATCTATGACCATAGACCCTCCCAAATTCTGACCACCTCCTATAGAATCCTAAAGTTGATGGATACAAATTACCTCATCCACTCAATCATCCATCACCAGTAGAATGCTTACTAGCCCAAGTCATGGTTTCTTTTCTTGTTTTCCTCTTGTATGTTTACTTCATTTTCTCCTAGTACCAGCATTTTACCCAATGGATGTCTATATTTTATCAATCAACCAACTAGATCAACAATCAGAGCAAAAGCCAAACTATGCTTGGTTATAGACCAAGGTCAATTTGCAAAGGATGTTAGAATAGCTATGTTCAAGCCTTCAAAGGGTGAATTATAGATATTATATTTGTGTGTTGTTTATGCAATGACCCAAGTCTAATTAACCATTAACCTCGTAAATTCTACTTGGACCTAACAAGACCAAGGCAACCACCAAAATACTTGAGTTCAAGTGTCAAGTAGTGATCTTCAACTCTTATAACCAACTAACTTTTTGTAAATTACTTGGTGGCACTATTTTTAGGATGTTGCATCTCCCCTACCAGAGTTCACAACTCCCTCGAGATTGGTATCTAGTATTGTTCGCTGCTTCTCAATCTGGAATACCCTTTCCTTTTATTTTGTAGGGGGTGGCTTTACTCTTCTAGCTGGACCTTTGCGTAAGAAGAGAGAACACATGGGGTAGAGAGAACAAAGCATAGGGTAGAAAGGCTTTAGTAACAATTTGTTTCTCTTGCATCTCCCAACAAAAAGAATCTATCCTTCAAGGTTGCCTTGGTAGTCCATAAAAGTCACAATCTTGCAAGATCTCATCATGGCCAAGCAATGGCAAACATAAAATAAGGTAGGCCAAGCTACTGCAGACATAGGCAAAAAATATTGAATAACAAGTGGAGCAGGATTCAGATTTTAGACCAAAACTGAAGTTTTTATAATTGATGAAACATAGGCAGACTGGCATTTTGTCAATTCTCATGAAATGCATAAGTTTATCAAAGTGAAACAATATATTTTTGTGCAATAATAATAATAATAATGATAATCATGATGATGATGATGATGATGATGATGATGATGATGATGATAAGCAGCATGACACAAACAGTATTACATGGACGTACAAGAAAAATTCATCTGAAATACCTTTGGTGCGGATGGACCCCCTAAAGATGGAATTCCCTTGTGCATAACAAACTCACTGTCAACAACCCCAACATTTTTTGTCCGATCACCCTAAAATTTGACAAACGACACCATGAATTATTACAGTCCATGCTATAGCTAAACAATAACATAATCAGAAAGATTCAAAAAGTCAATATGTGGCACCGGTTACTACAACTTCTTTCAAAACATACGTTAATAGGTTAACCTGAGATCTGATTCTTTCCCCTCTTCCATCTTATTCACCAGGAAGGATGAGTTTAACTGCCATACACGACTCATGAATCTAACATTTAATTCACATGAATAACACTAAATAATATCTAAATTTAAATCTTAGAGTAAATTGTGCCCTAAAGATGTTCATCTCTATCATATTAAACAATAAATATCCTTAATGGAGAATATTTAGTATGTCAAATGCATCTAGAAGATGTCAATAATTTGAAAAGTATGCCCTATCAACTGATGACCCTAAATATGTCAATAGCATGTAAATTGTCCATAATATACAAGGAAGAGCCATTCCATCCAAGTTAAATGGCAATATATCCTAAAAGTTGAGCCCTTGCAAGGTAAGCCAAGGATGATAATTATGTAATGGTAAAAGAAATGTGCCTCTAGCAAAACGAAGAGAGGGCCTAACACAAACAAATATACAAGAAATCTCAAGCACTTGCGGAGCTGCTCATTGCCATCTCTTCCCACTGCGCTCACCCAATCGATGTGAACTATGCTGCCACCGCCAAGCTGCCACTTGTCACCGCACCCTTCAGTCCTCAAATGTTTGTTGAAATGCCACTTGCCCTTGTTTCCCCATGATTCCAATTGTTCGTGATAGAAGGGGAGGCAAGAGTCAGAATGAGGCATGGATCTAGGGCTTGCAAAGACGAACTTGGGATGAGAAGTCCCTATTAAATCAGATCCTGTAACAGACCAAATATATGTCAAAGATGAGGATTGACTTATCTGCAACTTGGTGGTATACGGCCTATTATGCAGTGTATATTAGGCCTGGGTATTGCTCTGACTGCATGATGCCTCGGCGCATACTCAAGTTCCATACCCATACACACCTCCTACTTTCTGAACATTGGTAATCAGAAGTTGATATTCGTAAAAGCATCTCTACCAGAAGTACTTTAGAGATGATAATTCTCTATTCCTGGGAGTATAATTTGTGTCCTTAACATGATCGTGACTTATGATCGTGATTGGTAAATTTTCATTTATCCATCATGTTCTTCAGCCGGTTAGTCCTAAGTAAACTTCAAATCAAAGGACATATGAGCATCAATATTGCCAAAAGTGGATTGCCCCTTTTTATGCTCAATTGCAGTATATCTCCCGGAGGTGGATTGCCTTATCTCCATATTCAATCGTAGTATATCTTGAGATCAGTTAATTACTAAATGTCAAGCATAAAAAAGAGGTAAGTTTAACAGAAAAAATAGTGATTAATTATCATGAACCCACAGACTGAAGATTCATATGGTATTGATTATTTGTTTTTTCAATGACTTCGAGTCCTCCGATTATTTCCTTAACTAATTTACAAGGGCATGGTAAAAGTATACAATATGACACATAGAAGCTCCTCAAAAAAGAATCAAGCCAAAAATGCATCGTTACCTGTGCACAATATCCAAGTTTCATGTCCAAGCCCCATCCATGAATCAAATCATTCTGCGAAACAAAAATGAATCTAATAAACTGATTCGACTATATGATAATAATGCCAGTCCTTGAAAACATCAAAAACTTGATAAGGTTGCATTTTATTTATGGATAAATGAGTGATATTTTTCATTAACAAAAAAGTTAAATAACCATGAAGATGGTAATAAGAAATGAGTCTACTATGAGACCTCTCCACATCTTGTATATTTTTGTATGGGTTATTTGCTATTTATTTATTAACTATCGGTTCTCTGATGTAATTTTTCCAACACCTCTCTCTATATAAAGAGGTGTAGATTTTCTTTTGAGAATAAGATCATTTGTTTCCATCGACTTGATATCAGAGCAGCAATCCTAGGTTGGGATATCCCACCCAAATAGGGCCCCATACCCAACCACCTTAACCCTCTTCTCTCCTCTCCTCGTCGCACCGCTGGCCTCATCTCCATCAGCAACAGCAACTGCAATGGCAATAGCAACTGCAGCGATGGCAACAACACCACCGGCTGACAGTAGCGCCGCCGGTGGGTGTTGTGCCACCCCTGCGACGGCGAGGGGGGAGGCGGCCTCTCCAGCAGTGCCACCAGGGGTCCCCCTTGATCCTAGCGTACATTTCATCCTCTCTGAGGAGGTTGTCATGTGGTCTTAACATGATTTCCAAGGGTCAGATTACTTGGATTTCATGTTGGATCACGACTTTTGTTGATTTATGGTGATTTTCCATATCTGAAAAGTCTGTTTCTGATCCGATAGCGACTATTTCCTGGATTTGTGGGCATCAAGGCTACATCTTCTACGTCTAAGGTGTCATTTGAGACAACCCTTGACAACGGAAACTATAAAAATCCATTCTTTGTTTCCATCGTGAAGTTGGATAAGACCAACTATGCTCATTAGTCACAGACGTTCCTCATGACAGTTAAGGATCATGACAAGGAACACATTCTCCTTGAGCCAGAGCCCTAAGCCAAGACAGAAAAATATGCCACTTGGAAGAAAGACAACGCTATGATGAGCCATGGACCATGAATGCGAGTTTGCCTCATATTGGAGATGGTGTTATGTACTACAAAATCGCTAAGGAGATGTGGGATTCCCTTCATGACACTTATTCTCATGCATTGAATTCCAGCAAGGTATTCCAGATTTATAACATGTTCACACTCAGACAGGAGGGCCAGCCACAACCTCAGTATTACACCACTCTAAAGGGCCTTTTGGAGAAGTACATCGCGTGCAAACCCGTGTGCACGTGTCCTAGTCAGCGTAAGCATAGCAAGGAGGCAACAGCTCTTCAATTTCTTTCTAGTTTGGCTCCAAAGTATGATGTTGACTCCATTGGAGCTCCAATCTCTTAAGGAGGTGTATAGTCGACTCAGTAGGATCATTATTCCATCTTCCTCACCTAAGACAATTGGCCAAACTCCTACACTTGCTGTCAGTGGAGGTCGTGGTGGCTATGGTTTTCCTTCTACTCAAGGTCATGGACGTGGGAGAAGGCAGGGTGGTAGAGCTCATCCCACGTGCACTTTTTGTGGCCGGATTTGTCATGTTGAGGCTTCATGCTAGACCAAGCATGGGAAGCCTCCTGTAGCCAATCAGGCAATGACTACTTCTGAGGTGGAGTCTGATACTGTGTCTCGAGCAGATTATGATACTATAGCCCAGTGACTTGCCTAGATTACTCAAAAGACACCCTCTTCCTCCTCTGATACTGCTGCCATTGCCTCAGGTATAGATTGTGCCTCTAGCGTTTCTGACAATTTGTGATGGTACCACCTAACTTGTGGATTCTGGTGCTTCACGCCATTTGAGTGGTGATTACAATTATTTTCAGCAACTTAATCAGTCCCTCCTAGCAAGACAGTTTAGGTCGCAAATGGGTGACATTCCAAGGTTGATGGTCAAGGAGAGGTGGTTGTTACCCCCACTTCATAATTTTTAATGTTTTATTTGTTCCAAACTTTTTTGTTAGCTTGTTGTCTATTAGCAGAATTACCAAGGATCTTAACTGTCGGGCAATCTTTGATAATGTTGGCTATGTGTTTCAGGACAAGCCCACAAGGGAATGATTGGAGGCGGACATGAAGAAAGAGGTGCGTATTGCTTGTTTCAAACACCAATTTTTCTTTTTTGAAAGAGTAATTTTTTATTAAAAGGGAACATCCCAATACAAGAGGACGTGCCCCAGAGGGGAAGAGAGAGATGGAGAAGCCTAACGCCCTCAAATAGGGGGAGGATACTCCCCGTAGAAATGGGGGGAAAGCCAAAACACTAGAACAAGAAACAAAGGAAAGGAAAAAAGAAGTGTCCCAAGAACCGAGAACCGGTCGACCTCCCAAAGGAGAGCATCCCTATGCTCATAGAACGGCAAAGCGCCAACGAGAAAAGATCTCGAAGATCGCACTAACGAGTGACTGAGTAAATCGACTCCTAACATATGTCAGGAAACTCGGCCGTGATAACCCGAGGTCACACGTCCCTATACAAAACCAAATGACACTAAAAAGGAAAAAAGAAGACCTTTCACCACCAACAACAACAAAGAACAACCACAACAACAACTGATCATCACTGACGCCCGCCGCCTGGTGTTGCTTCACCGCAGCAACAGCAGATCGAAGCTCCGACTAGGTGAGACCATGCAAGCCGCACAGCTCCGACGAGCACCGCGCTGCCAGACCGGTCGACGGCAGATTCCAACGAGCATCGTAGCGGCACCATCGACGTCGAAGACCAACGACGAAGTAGCAACGAGCCACAACGAGCACCACGCCAACGGACCGCACACACTCTCGCGTGTACCGCAAGCACCACCACCATCATCCTCACGTCGTCGTTCGCCAACGAAGAAGGCAACCGTAGCCGGCACGACCAAGGAAGGCGAGCACCATGAGATCTGCATGTCGCAAGGCATCTCTTATCGAGGCAAAGGTTGAGAGAGGGAGGGGGGAGGTCCGGAGGAGGTGGAGGGTGCTTCGATCAGCCAATGTCGGTCGATCGAAGCCCCATCACTTTTTGGGTTCCCTATCGCAAGAAAAGGGGGGAGCAGGGAGATGAAGACAAAAAGGCCAACCCAAATCCTATTTCAAGCACCAGTTGCAGCTACTTGCCAAGGTGAGGTTTATTTTGCTACAAGGAGTGCTCTGCAGTAGCACCATCGTCTTGGCCATTTACCTCTGGACAGGCTACATCGTATTATCCATCATCTTTCGCCAGCTACTAAGATCCACTGTAATGCATGCCAGATGGGGAAACATCATCAAGCCACCTTTCCTGCTAGTTCTATCAATGAGCCTGTTTTTTAGTTATTGCATTTAAACGTGTGGGGTTTCAGTCATATTCCAGATCAGTTGGGTCAAACATTATTTGGTTATAATTGATGATTGATCCAAAATGTCATGGTTGTTTTTATTAAAGAATAAGTCTAATGTTGGTTCAGTGATTAAGACATTTATTATTGAAATAAAGAATCAATTTGCGTCTACTATCATGATTATTCATACAAATAATACTCTTTAAGTTTTGTACTACTTGGTTGAGTGCATTCTATAAGTCACATGGTATTATTTATCATAATACTACTTGCCCTCATACATCCCAATAGAATGGGGTGGCGAAGCGGAAACATGGGCATCTTTTGAATGTGGCCAGGACTCTACTTATCCATCATAATGTCCCCTCTATGCACTGAGGAGATGCAATACTTACATGTTATTCGATTAATAGGACACCTAATTTTGTACTGTGTGAGCAAGTACCATGTCAAATATTGTATCCAAACATGGAATTATTTTAGTTGCCACCCCGAATTTTTAACTGTATAGCCATTGTTCACATTACTGGGCCTAGCAGGGATAGCTAACCCCACAGGCAATTAAATGCATTTTCCTAGGTTATAGCCATACCCAGAAAAGTTACAGATGTTATGATACATTGCAGAAGAAGCATTATATTAGTGCTAACGTAACTTTTCATGAGGCAATACCACATTTTTCAATGATCGGGTGTCAGTTATCCTTTGAGGCAGAGGTAGCACCAATGCCTATTCCTCCTATTCAGTTAGGAGGTTTTCCTATCACTCAGTCTACAATCTACATCACCGAACACTAGTTAGGAGATAACAAATAACACCTGTATCCCTTCTCACCAAAGGGAATACAACCAAGTGTACACAGAAACAAGACCACCCATACCTCTCCACAAAGAAGAGAATACAACTAAGTGTACAAATCTCATTATAGGGAGAAGACAAGGACGTACTTCAATCCAAGAGCGTGACCTAAGTAGGTCAAAGCAATAACCTCCATCCACCTCATTGAAGATTCAAGTGGGAATGTCGACCCAAGATCCAAGTATCAACCAAAAACAAGAGCAACCACCCCTTAGTCCAAATGACAGCCTTGACAGTTGAATGAAATGAAACATCTTATTTCGTACGAAACCCTACACCTCTTTTTATAGAGAGAGGTGAGGGAAAAATATTACAAAACTCTAAACAAATATAAAAATGACAAGAACATCCTCACAACATAACGTAACACTCTCCCTCAAGCTAGAGTATATATATCAATCATGTTCAGCTTGTTTTTACACTTCTCAAACAAGGGACGTGATAAGGGTTTGGTGAACATATCTGCAGTCTGCTTTAAAGAAGCTAAATAAGAAATGTGAAGTAGACCCTATTGAATCAGGCTTCTAGTATAGTGATAATCTACCTCCACATGCTCCGTCCGTTCATGAAACATAAGGTTATTAGTTATATATGTGCCACTCTGTTATTGCAATACATCTCCATAGGCTCCTCAATAGTAACATAAAGATCCTTCAATAGTGAAGGTATCCAGATCATCTCAGCAATTGTATGCGCCATAACACGGTACTCTGATTCAGTACCAGAACATGACACCACGCTCTACTTTTTGCTCCTCCATGTCACCAAATTTCCTACAATAAAGATATAGAAACCTGTAGTGGACCTCCTGTCTCCAATATCACCTGCATAGTCTGCATCAAATTACCCACCAATAGTCATAGGAGCTCCTCTCTGAAACAAAAGACCTCGGCCTAGAGCCTCCTTAATATATCGCAACACCTGCATTACTACCTAACAATGCTCATCTATAGGCCTGTCTCAAAACTGACTCAACTTACCCACTACAAAGCTGATATATGGCTTGGTGATAGTCAGATAGAGCAATTTTCCTACAAGTTGCCTATATGCCTTCTTATCCATCAGTCGAGCAAACTCATCAAATAGGTAAACCTTTGAATCCATAGGGATATTTGCTCCCTTGGACCCAAGCATGCCAACCTCATGAAGAATATCCAATGCATACTTCCTTTAGGATATAACAATCCCCTGCTTGCTCATGGCAATCTCAATACCTAAGAAGTACCTGAGTCTCCTAAGGTCCTTCATAACAAACTATTGTGCCAAATATTCCTTGACCTGAGATATACCAGCCACGTCATCACCTGTAAGAATAAGATTATCTACATATACAAGTAGGGCCATAACAACCCTACCAGTCTTCCTCACAAATAAATAGTGGTCAAATGAAGACCTCTGTAATCCAATCACTAACAATGCTTCTGATAGGCGCTAGAACCATGCTCTGGGACTCTGCTAAAAGCCATAAATTGCCTTACATAGCTTACACACGCACTTCCCTTGGACCTCGAAACCTAGAAGCTGCTGCATATATATCTCCTCCTAAAGGCCGCCATAAAGAAAGGTATTTTTAATGTCTAGCTGATGAAGTGACCAACCATAGTGTGCAGCCACAGAAATAAGAATGCAAACAGTAGAAAGTCTAGCCACTGGCAAGAAAGTGTCAAAGAAATCAACTCCATAAGTCTGAGTAAATCCCTTCACCACAAGACAAGCCTTATACTGAGAAATAAACCCATCAGAGTTATATTTCAAGGCAAAGACCCACCTCGCTCCAACAAAATGTGCGCCAAATGGTAAAGTAAGCTCCCAGGTGCCTTTTTCACGAAGAGTAAACATTTCCTCTTCCATTGCTGCCTTCCAATGTAGATTCAGAAGTGAAGTGCCTGCTGACAAGACATGAGAATCTCAAAGGTAGACACCACAGTGGTAAAAACATGAAATGCAGCACCCAAAGAGTGGGTAGACACTGCACTCCCGACCACACGATAGTGAGCACATGAGCAAGGTGCTTTCCGAATAGTAATCGGAACATCATTATCATCAAGAGGACCTAGAGAAACATCAAGAGGAGTACTGTCAGTGGGCTCACTATGTACCTAATCAGGGGAGGACTGTGGTGGCTCAAGAGGGACAGAGGAGGAAGAGGGGTGTGTAATTTTCTCTCGCTGATATGTAGAACCCTTAAATGTTCTTTCATTTGGTGGTACAATTCTGAGTGAACTGGCAGGCTACTCTAGAATACAACTACTAGCTTGGAAATCATCCATGGACACAGCAGGCACAGGCATAGGTGTAGTAATTTCTATATCACACAGCTGATGAGCTGACGTGGAAAAACAAGGAATAACCTAATGGAAAGTGACGTTAGCACTGACATACTGCTTCCTATATATAGGATCAAAGCATTTATACCCTTCTGAGTTCGACAGTAACCAAGGAACACACACTTGAGTGCTCTAGGGGCAAGTTTGTCATGTCCAAGTCCAAGTAAGTGAACAAAGGCAACACAATCAAATGTCTTAGGGGGTACCAAAAATAAATTTGCATTTGGATATAACATACTAGCCTAGAAATCATCCATGGACACAAGAGGCACAAGCATAGGGGTTGCAATTTCCACATCACACAACTGACAAGTTGACGTGGAAAAATAGGGAATAAATTCATGGAAAGTGACATCAGCACTGATACTGCTTCCTATATATAGGATCAAAACATCTGTACCCCTTCTGAGTTCGACAATAACCAAGGAACACACACTTGACTGCTCTAGAGACAAGTTTGTCAGTCCAGGTCCAAGTGCACAAAGGCAACACAGCCAAATGTCTTAGGAGGCACCAAAAATAGATCTGCATCTAGATATAACAAGCATGTTAATGAGATAACATGTTGTAAGTACTGTATCCCCCTAGTAAAAGTGTGGGACACTATTCTGAATAAGCAAAGCATTAGTTGTATCCAGAATATGTCTATGCTTCCATTCTGTCGCCCCATTCTACTGTGATGTGTGAAGACAAGAGGTCTAATGTATAATACCAAGAAAAGCATAGAGAGTGGCTAAATGCTTGGTACAAAATTCTAATGCACTATCTATTCTAATAGTCTTAATACACATATCAAATTGATCTTCACAAAAGCAATAAACTGGATAATAAGAGAACCAATATCTAATTTATTTATCATCAAAAATATCCATGAAAAACGTGAAAAATCATCCACAAACAGTAAATAATATCGATGACCATGCCTGTCTGCAACACGACTTAGACCTACACATCATAATGTACTAATTCAAAACAAACAGAACTACTAAAACTTGTAGATGCTGAAAAGCTGGCTTTATGGTACTTCCCTAACTAGCAAGCATCACAATAGATTTTGGTGGCAGGTGAGAGATGTGGAATGAGCCAATGTAGCTTGTCCAAGGAAGGATGACCAAGTCATCTGTGCCACTGCAAGGCACTGCCAGCAAAACTCATCTAACATGTTGTAGCAACTAGACTCTAAACTAGCCGGTAGACACCCCTTTCCTCATATCCACCATCAATCGTCTTCCTCGTCATGTAATCTTGAAAAGTATACCCAACATCATCAAAAATGACACGACAGTTCAACTATTTTGTAATATCACTAATAGAAAATAACTGCATGGCCATATCGGGTACATAATAGACATCTAAGAGATGCATAGTAAGGGTAACGGGCACTCCTCCCCTACAACAAATAAGAGCATGCCCACCATCTGCCAGTTGGACTAAATGTCCCTGTGAAACTCCCTACATGTCTCCAAAGCACTGGGGATTCCCAGTGAGATGATTTGACGAACCAAAATCTAGCAGCCTAGTAGTCATATCTGAAGAAGCAGAAGCATAGGCTATTGTGCCTGAAGATTGAGCCCAATCATGTGTCAAGTGTGCCAGGCGTTGTACCACAAAATCATAATCTACCTCTGCAAATGTAAGGGACTCAAGAGCCGCCACTGAAGCAGGAGTCACAGTAGCTTGGTTGGCAATAGTCGGCCTCCCAAGTTTGTTCCAACACTTGACCTCAACATGACCAATCATCTCACAATATGTGCAAATAGGCTTGCCACGAGCACCATCTCCACATCCTCTTCCTCTACCACGAAAAGGACCTCATTTGTCATGAGCACCAACAACTGCAAGTGCAAAGGAGGCAGGAGTAGAAATGACCTGATGTGTGGACTGCACCTGCAATCTACTCAATCTCCTGTAAATCTCCTCAATAGGTGATAACTCTGACAAGGTAAGAATCTGTGATCTAGCCACCACATACTCATCACTCAAACCAGCAAGGAACATATGAGCAGAAAACTCCCTCTAATCCCTACATGTAGTAGATGTGCACATGGGCTGGCAAGCATTATACTTCTCCAATAAACCTTTCATAGTAGAGTAGTACTATGAAAGAGTCATATTCTCCTACTTCAAATGGCACAAGTCATAATGGATCAGAAGAATTTGAGTGGAGTTGAGTTCATGTGAATATGATGTCTTCAAACCATTCCACATTTCTTTAGCAAACTTGTAGTACATTATTTCATCTCCAATCCAACGAATGACACTATTTAGTTTACAGGCTCTCACCATAACATCATCCTTGTTCCACATGGCATACTTGTCTGTTTTCTGTTCTGGTGGCATCTCAGTGAGCACATGCTGCTTCTCATGTCCTTCCACCGTCACAAGAAAAGTCTGAGACCAATGAGGGTAATTGGTCTCATCCAACTTTACAATAGATGCAAAAAATGGACTTTTGTACACACCAATTTCTCCTACTTGTCCTCCTTGCCCTAAATTTATTTCGGATTCAGAAGAAGCCATAATGTACCTTCGGCAGTCACAAACTCGTAAACTGATGCAAAAATCATATCTGAAACACAACCACAAATTAGGGCATACACACCCCAAAACCCGCACACACGCGATAGAATACTTCTTCAATGCACCAAAGGGGAATACACACCCCAAGATATCATCAAATAGGGGAATACACACCCCAAATCTAATAGAAAAGTCTAAAAAATACCATCAAACCACTTTCCAGAGGATTCTTGGATCTAAAACTCCACTAACCACTCTCCAAGAATTCTCCAATCAGACAGAGACATAGGTGTGCCCTCTCATACTACAAACACATAGGCAGCAAGAGAGAGAGCACGAAGAGGAAGGAAGAAGCAGCACGTGATGGACTGGGGGGTCAGATTAGCAGCAGCCTTGGCTGCCTAGTCAACGACTGACAGGCTGCCTGGGCGACTACGGCCAGCGTACAGCCTAGACAGTAGGGGTGTCAGTGGCCTCTACTGCCTAGGCGCCGGCAACGCTAGGCCAAGGAGGAGGTGGTGACGCTGCGGGCGGCTGCCGGTGATTGCGGCAGGCGACACTACCAGCGGCGGCAATAGTGGAGGGGGGCGGCTAACGGTGGGCATTAGGGTTTCTTCGGTGGAACCCTCAACTTGGCTCTAATACCAAGTTGAAGGAAATAAAATATCTTATTTCGCAAGAAAACCTACACCTCTTTTTATAGAGAGGTAAGGGGAAAATATCATAAGACTCCAAACAAATATAAAAATGATAAGAACACCCTCACAACATAACATAACATTGACCAATCAGCAAGATAGGTTGATCAATCGATTAGATGGGTACCCAACCAACTTGACCAGTCAGTTCTTTCTCTAGTCGGTTGGCCAAATCCTCAAATTCCCTCAAGATAGACTCAACCAGGTCTAACCGATTGTGATTCAGTCCAACCGATTGGACAGATCCAACCTTGGAAATAACCCACAGTCTAACCGATCAGGTGTTTAACAAACTGATCAGATCTGTAGCGTGTCTCCCCCACGCACTCCTTTGATTCCAACCAGTTGGGTGGTCCCCTAACCGATCTACCACGATCTTTCTTCAACCCTAGATGACAAGAACTACTATACAATCTCTTTCAAGCTTGAAAGAGCGTGGAAGCTACAAGCTCTTGACAAACAGCCAAACTGCACACCAAAGCCTCAACACAAAGCGAACACTCCTATGCGCACCAAACCTTTATGATTCCTCAACACATACGACTACATGGAGAATTCCCTTCCTGAACCAAAAACCCCTCAATCGGAGGCTCTGATACCATGTGGAAACTCAATAGAAAAGAAGGATCACAAACACAATCAACACATAAATGCACACCAATTTACATAAAAACCCTTCACAACAAGAGGGAGAAAACCACAAGACCAAGTGACCTAGACCTCCTCTCTCAATGGAGGCTAGGGAATTCTTCACTAAAGACAAAAAAAACTAAGGGTGTGATACAATATATAAGTCGGGTTATACGGACCCACACTTAAGGATTTGTATATCCGTTTAACACAACTCAATAATTGCTACTGAGAAATAACCACAACGCAGCTTATAATCCTTACCTGGATGAGATGCCATACACAACGCCATGCAGCTCGTGAAAACACAGGTACCATCCCTTCAACCCATCTGCAGAAAAATATGCAGGTTTGAAGAAAATACTAAAATATGTATTGGAATCTAAACTGGAAAAAAGAAAATCAAAATCAAACATGCAACTTCTGATTTCTGGACAATCTGAGATGGAAATACAAGTAAAATAAAAGGCATGGACATGGAACCTTTAGAGAGAGAGCTAGAGGGTGAGAGAACCAACATAAATCTGAATTGGCAGCATTTTTTTCTCCTGTAAATGTATTTCCTACATTGATCGACTATCACTAACTAGGGCTTTCATTTTGGACATGGGACTTTTTACGCAGAAAAGGACACCCCTTTTTTAGAAGGAAAAGGAAGGTCACTCGAGGTTAATGATTCTCCATCGCATTAGTAATAGAAAAAAGGGGTTTCAAGAGGACCAAAAAACAAAAGCAAAATCAAGCTGCACAGAACTCTTGTATGAAGCCCTTAGCCTGAGATAAGACATTAACAACATTGGGCTTATCAGATTCAAAAACAACCCATTCCTCTCCGACCACAAGGACCAAAGCCCTACCAAAGGCCCAGCCGTTTCCTTCTTGGAGTGGTGGTACTAGTGCACACCAGGGGAAGGCAAGCCCTTCAGAAGGAGTCCCCAAAAGAAGTGAAAAAGACAAATCTATCCAAAAGAGCCGCAGCTCATTCCAAACTCTCCAAGCAAAAGTAAAAAGCAGATGTTCCATGCCTTCACTTCCTGCTCCATGCATAGGGCAATTGTCATCTTACTGTGGTCCCATCTTTTCCTACATGCCTTGGGAAAAGGACGCCTTGCCTAAAGAATTTCATTAATAGTGTAATGTGGTCTTTGCAGTAGAAAGCTCCGGACAGTAACTTTCCAAATGGCCATTCTTTTCCCTCAAGAATAAATAAAAAATTGTCTCTAAGTATATTATTGGCTGAACCACTATAACTTATGCCTTCTAGCACTTTGAATATATTTTATCTTCTTTGTGTCCTTATTGATTTATACATTCTACTGGATAACCAGATTATATATTCTACCACTTGAATTTACAGAAAACAAATTCATGTGCATAATCACCTGCATACCACATTGAAATGTTTAATTGCCCTTCCAATTAATATTTTCCATTGCTCCACTGATCACTGGTTGCGTATTTTACTGTTCCACATGAAAGTCCATAATTCTAATGACCAAAGGCCCAAGCCAACATTAGTTTCAACCAAATTGGATTATTACAATTTGGTTTCACGGAAGGGTTGGTAGAAGAAGCTGAGAATATCTCCATTCACATGGAAATATTTGGTGACCTCTCTACCTTAAAGGTAACATAGAGAAAATCCTCCTTTGTTGCCTTTGTCATGGGGAATGGTGAGGCTGCTTGGCGTGCGTCAATACTCAGAACACCTGGGAGCCCACTTTCTTTCTCTTATCTCAGCCTACCCCTTACAGCTAGAACCCTGAGAATACTTGGCTGGGTTGTGGTACAACAGAACGTTCAATAAAGACTGAAGGGATGAAAGGTGTGGCTTCCTTTGAAGGGCAGCAAACTAGTTTGGATGATTGCCAACCATTTTTTTGGCCAAACTATATATCTTTCCCTTTTCAGCCAAATTAGACTTGAGAACCATGAAATCGCCTCGCTGATGAAGTGGGTTATTTGGGTTGAGTGATGAACAGGACCTGCTTTTCTCAGTGCTTGTGGTTTGTTAAGGGAGGCAGCTTAACTAGGATGAAAGGATGTTGTTGTTCATGGGACTTTTGCTTTCTGGAAGGGGTTAAATACAAATTTACAAGTGATGCCACTAGTCCACTTTCTATGGTTAAGCCTGGTGACAGATTTTGGACAAATAACTGCCTTTGGGAAGGGACAGTTAGCAGATAGGTGCACCAGCCTCTTCATTTTCAGTTCCAACTTGCAAGCAAGGGTGGTTGATTTTTGGGACTCAAGGGCAGGAGTATGGTCTTTATTATTTCTTTGGCATTTTTCAGAATAGCAACTACAGGAATTTTTGTACATGCAAGAAGAGTTGGATGTGGTATGTCCAAGGAATGCTCTCTTGGATTCTTAGGCATGGGAGAATTGAATATTTTTGATAAATTCTCCATATTGGTTCTAATATATAAAAAAAAAAGATCTGCATATAAATGTTTGTTCCCTCCTAATGAAGTTGGTGCTAATTTCAGCAGAGAGTGGAGAATGTTGTGGACATTAAAGATAGTATTGAAAATCAAGGTTTTTGCAAGACAGCTAAAGAAAGGTCGGCTCATGACAAAGGTTTATCATCAGAAGATCTGTGTCAGGTCGGCTCACGACAAAGGTTTATCATCAGAAGATTTGTGCAAATTGGACACGCCAGTTTGTGGGCAGTCAGATAAGGATATTGATCATCTATCTTTACTTGCTTATTTTGCCAGACTGGTTTGCAACAAGAATGGACCATGTTGGGTGGATCTTTCTTCTTTTGTTGATTTCTGGAGGAGCCTTTGGTTTGGGTCTTTTTCAGACAAAGAGGAAGCAGGCAGAGCCATTGGAAGGTCTAGGTCATTTCGCTGCAACGAAATGCAATCATCTTTATAAGGGAGAGGCTTATGTAGAAAATGTTTGTGGAGATGTGAAGGAACCTTTGTGTTGAACTTAGTTTCCTAATACTTGATTATTAATGAAGTGGATGGTCACTAATCTCATGCAAACATCCTTTCACCAGAAAGAAGGATGATTCCAAAATAACCATTCCATGTCCATCTTACATATCTTACCTGAGAAATATCTAAAGAAGTGGATAAATAAATCAAGGACGCAGATAGGAAAACGTGCGCTACAACACACTTTGCAATGCACATCCCCGCCCAACAAAATACAACAATGTACTTTGATATTTAACCAGTGTGTTTTGAAAATCAAAATACACCGGTTGAAAATTAAAACAAACCAATAAATTTTGATTTTCAACCGGTTTTCACCTATTCCAAGTGGTTCTTCATATATGGAAAGTAAATTTTCACCTAGAAAGTGAATTTTCACCTTAGGGTTTAAAGTTTAGTCTTTAATGTTTGGGGTAACCTAAACCCTAAGGTGAAAAACAACTTTCCAAGTGAAAAATCACCTTTCATAGGTGAAACAACTTTCCATAAACCCTAAATCCTAAACCCAAAACTCTTAGGTGAAAACTACTTTCCACTTTTGAAGTGAAAATCCATTTTTTACTGGTTGAAAATCACCAGTGTGTTCTAATTTTCAATCAATGTGTTTTCATTTTTAATTGATTTGTTTATTTTTCAATCAATGTATTTTGATTTTCAACACACCAGTTGAAAATTAAAATACACAGGTGTATTTTGTTGCGCAGGAGACTCATGTTGCAAAACACGTTGCAGCACCTATTTCTTTACTTTTTGGCATAAATCAATTGCATAAGTGCACCACATTGATGTTTATTAATGGAATATGATCGGCCAAGGTCAATAGCTTTGGATGCAATGTATCCAATAGAATGATAGTATCCCTTTGGAAATCCTCATTTTTTCAAATTTAAAAAGTCAAGTGACCTATATCTTCCGAGAAATATGTGTATCATTTAGACAATACAACTAAGAGATATGTACATACAAAGTTATTTAGCAAAACATTTCAAACAAAAGATCTAATATATATTATCAATGTCTCATAGAGCAATGTCACTCACATTATTATGATCCTGTGGGAAAAAAAATCAGATATGATACATTGTGTTTCTTCCAAGTACATTAAAATTAAGGGTTTTCGCATAAATGCACTTGTAATCTTTCATAATTACACATATACCCTACCTTGTTGATATTTACATCCAGATACTTGAAAACATTAAATTATTTACGCTATGTCCTTGACAGAGAATGTGTGAACTAAGTTAGGCAACTATAGTAGATCAATTTAGTGCAAGCAGAAAGGTAAGGCAGATTACATATTTAATACAGCAACTAACTGTTACCCTGTACATGGAGGCCCAGAGCTATCATCTGAGCAATTCAGCCGTCCACGAGAACCATAAATTCGTCTACAAATTCAATACAACAACAATAAGCAAAGTAATCTAGAGATTCATGTGCCTTATGAGGATATAAGAAGCAGAGTGCTCGGTAACCTGTGAACCTTTCCCTTGGAGTTTCGAAGTGTAATGCGATGATGAATGTCAGTGGAATCGGGATCTAAAGCCGGCTGTGATATTTCTAACCCTTCAGATACTACTATCTGCAAGTACCTGGATAGCAAAAAATATCATATGTCAAACAGCAATGGCATACCAGAATATATAAGATCAAGCACTATATTGGTTTACCAACTGCAGTATGATCAAATAAAACTATTCAAATTATAAAGCATTCTCCTCTTGTATAAATGTTTTTTCATGCCATGACATAATGGGATAAAGCCAATCTTTTGATGCCCTCCTAGTGGTCTGTAACATGATATCATATGACCAATCTAGTCTTTAGATGCTTCGTTGATGCAACTGTGTTCTGTAGCATCAGTCAGATTGAGAACTCATGAAATCCAAGCTGTTGGGAGAAATAACAAATTGACCTTATTGAAATGGTGCACCAATATATTTTAAAGGAGCACAATTGGAAATACCACAAGGGTATATAAGAAAAATAACAAAAGGAATAGAAGAATAAAAATTATCAACTAGAAATTATCTTTATCCCTATTATTCTAAAACTCCCCATAGCATGCCCTACTTGGGCATGATAAGAGACAATTTGCTGGAGGAAGTGCCCTGGTGAAATTATTCGCAGGAGATAATCTGTAGACACAAAGCCTATAGGGAGTGTTAATCTGAACTCTTGAAATAGCATTACAAACAAGGTGGCACTCAAATTAAATATTCTTTGCTACATACATCGAATGAAGGATTATATGCCAAAAAAAAAAACTAGTTGTTCATTGTCATGATACATGGATATAGGTAAATCTATAGACTTTGGAGTCTGTCAATAGAGAATGAACCGTCATAAATCCACAACCTGTTAAGCCATGGCTCTATGTTGGAGTGTGTGTGTAGTGTAGTCCCACATTGGTTAGCGTGGGACTGTGTGGACACAGTCCCACCCTAACCAATGTGGGACTACACTACACACACACTCCAACACTCTATATTCTAACTCAGCAATGGAGCATGAAGTAACCTTTTACTTCTTGCTTCTCTTAGTTCTCTATATACCACGTTAGTACCAACAAGCTAACACTAACCAGTAATACAATACCTATTGCAATGAGAGTGAGCCTTGCCCGCTGATGGTAGGCTACACAATATTTAGCATCCAGATCACCATAATAACATTATTGACACCCAATTTACATTCTTGTCTTTTTCTCACCCTTCAATAGATCACAGAGAAACAAAGATCATAAAACAACGTCAGTACCATCAAATTTCATTGTGGAGCCTTGAATATAGACGAGAATGTTTGTGGTTCCCAAACGTAGGTCTGAGCTAGTAGAAGAAAGATCAGTCTTGTCTTCCAGCATATTGCAAAGATACAAGTGCCTTAAACAATGAATTTTTCATGCATAGAATCCACACCCCCCCCCCCCCCCCCCCCCCCCCCCCCCCCCCAGTAGATTGGTGGCTTAGAACATCACCATGGAAAGAGATGATACAAAATGAGGCATCATAGAAGAAGGTTAAAGGAATCCATACCTGGTCGTGGTAGGAACAAGCAGCATCCTACAACACGTATGATAAGCAAGTGCATTGGACGCATTTAGAGGTGCATAGAATCTCAACAATGCACATGCATGGGTGCAAGTGCACCCATAAGTACACAATCAAGCACACGTAAGTAGCCTAAAACGTGCTGGTGCAAGATCAATCATGGACAAGCATGTAGAAGCATGTACAAGCACACAATTAGGCTTGTAGAAGCACATACAAGCACACAATTAGGCATGTAAAAGCATGTGCAGTTGCATGATGGAAAGATGCATAGGCATGTAGGGGCCTATGTCATGCCAATAAAGAAAGTGATGCCACTTTCGGTGAAGGTAGACAACATTGCCAAATGTGCAGAAGAGCATTATCAACCATGAAAATTTAGTGGGAGAAAATAATTGAATCTATTCATCTCAGAAACCCTATCTCTCTTTATATAGAAAGAGAGGTGGGAACAATTAAAACTCAACCCCACATAAAAATAAAAACAAACATGGACATAAGCACACCACTGAAATATAATACTAAATGACCAAAGGAGCTCAACGCTCCCCCGCAAACTGAAGCATAGATATCAATCATGCTCAGCTTAGAACATTAGACATCAAATGAAGAACGAACCAAAGACTTGGTGAAAATATTTGTTGTTTGATCATCTGAAGTCACCTGAGCGGTATATAAGAAACCTTTCTAGATCAGGTCTCGTGTATAATGGCAATCCACCTCCACATGTTTGATGTACTCATAAAACATGCGATTATTTGTGATGTATGTAGCAGCTCGGTTATCACATCACATCTCCATAAGCCCATCAATTTGCACATGTAGATCTTTCAATAGGGATCGCACCCACATTAATTCTACAACCATCTATTCCACCACCCTATACTCAAACTCAACACTTGATCTAGATACTACCGCATGCTCCTTACTTCTCCAGGTAACCAAATTCCCAGCCACATACATACAGAAACCTGTAGTAGATTTCATGTCATCTAGACAGCTTACATAGTCGGCATCAGAGTAAGCCACCACAGTCATGGATGTCCCTCTAGTAAACAGAAGCCCCTATCCTGGTGCTTTCTTCAAAACCCCTAAGGTAGTGGATGTCCCGCCTCTTTCACACCCAAAGCCATGTAGATCTCTTGATTGGCACAAGGAGTAGCAAGCATCTACCAAGAAGTCAACTACAAGGACAAAGAGGAGAAGGGCAAATGGGCAACCATGCCTCATCCCTTTTCTCAATTGTATACCTCCACCTTCTAGAAGACCATTAATGAGATGGAAAAGGATGCAGATGTCACACATGTCTTCAACCAGCCAATCCAAGAACTTGGAAAGCCTCTAAGCCTAGGTGATGACCACAAAGAATTTCCAATCCAAGTTGTCATAGGCCTTCGAGAGATCAACCTTGCATTAAAAGGCCCATGTCTCATCCCTCTTCCAGGAAGACAAAAATTTAGAGGCAACAATCTAGTTTTCCATGATGGATCTTCCTCGAATGAAGGTCGACTGCACCAAATTCACTAGTTTGTCCATTACCATTGCCAAGCGTAGGGCTAAAGTCTTCGTTGCTAGAAGATAAATCGAGTTGGTGAAAGCTATAGGCCTAAAGTCATCAACGCACTCTGTTGAGTCACCTTTGGGGAGGAGGAAAAGATAAAAGCAGTCAATCTTATGAACGTGGGCAGTTATCACTTGGATAACTACCCTTTCGCTTTCCAGAAAGAAAAAAAAACAGTCAATCTTCACGAACTTGTCTCCCCTACCCAATGGCCATCATGTCAAACTTGATCACCTCCCAAAACTCCCTAAGGAAGAAAACCAAGGAACCATCAATACTCGAAGCACCTTCCTACTTCAAAGTCTACAGAGCATGCCACACCTCATCTTCAATGAAAGGGTAGGCAAGTAAAGCCACATCCCAAGATGCCATACCCTGTTCTTTCAACACAGAAGTGGTTACGAAAGTGATCAACAAGGGTCGCACCCACCTATTGTCTCCCTAATCTCACCTCTTGTCCCACCATGATAAAATCAATCTAATTTTTCCTTCTTTACCCATTAGCAAAGGCATGAAAGAACCTAGTGTTCACATTCCCTTCAATCACAACTATCTTGATCTCTGCCTCCAAGCTATTTCATCCTTTTTTATATTCTAGCTAAATTTTCTTGGATAGAATAAATCTCTATTCCCTTTCATATATTGCAAGGTCTGTAGAATCTTCAAGGCGATCCAACCAAGAGATTCCAACCAACACCCCTTCTCTTGCCTTATTTCTTTGTTCCTTCAACTCTTTTTTGAGTTCGTGAAACTTTTCATGTACGTACAAGACCTTCTTGTGGAAAACCACGGCCATGGGCCCATCCACCAGGCACTCCCTCCACTACTGCTCCACCTTCCCTTCAAAACCATCTCTAAGTAGCCAACTTCTCTCAAACCTGAAGTAGGTCCAGATTCTAATGACCTCCCCAGAGACCCAAGCTAGTGGTGAGTGGTCCAAGAACAGTCGCAAAAGCGCCATGGCCGAGCTTAAAGGAAAGAACTCACAAAAGGAGATGGCTCCAAAGAATCTATCCAGTCTTAACCTGTTGTTGCCCTCCCTCGAACTCCTCCATGAGAATTTGCAGTTGGGGACTTCAAGCTCAATGGTCCCCACGTCAGCCACCCAATCGACAAAGTCTTCGACTCCCCATCATGTCTTTTTAAGGTATCCAAGCAATCATCTACAGACAAGGTGGCGTCGAAGTCCCCAGCACAAAGCCAAAGTTGATGAAATTAGACTCATAAGTGAAGGATTTTTTGCATTCAAAGCCCTATAAAATTATTTTCTTCCTCTCTCATTTCCACCACCTTTCTCTCCCTTCTGCAATCTCTTTTTTATTCCACCCATGCAAAGACATCTCTTAGTGGGTGTAGCACCTAGTAGTTTCGAAAGGAGACATCCTAGGGTCCTAGGCATGCGAAAGTTTTAAGGCATAAGAGCTTAAATGGAAAGATCCTTTACTTTTAAGTTCAATTCATAAACATAGTGGTATCAATATAAATTGGGCAAGTTTTCCAGCGTTATCTTTGTAAATAGTAAAAGGTCAGGAGTATTCACGTTATTGCAATTATTTCAAGCACATTCATGTAAAAATCCCTAATTTAAATTGTACATACCATAGGCTTTTATATGCAATAATCTGAAGTTCAGTAGTTCTATGTTACCCTTTTATGGTGAAGGTGAATGTGATAACACCTCTTTGTGCAGCATAACTTCCTAAACCATCACACTTTTTGCTTTAAGTTGCCAACTATTGTCAATCAAGATTCAATTATGCATTTAGCTTCAAATTAAAAAAAAAAAAGATTTTGTCAAATGCATTTCAACCTACCCTGAACTCTTCTTTCAGGAATCATTATGTAAATCTTCACTTCCCATTAAACCATCACAGTCTTGGTCTTTTTTCTGATTATCCAAACCAACCCAAACAAACATCTTTCAATATCTTCTATTTAGTCATACCTTCTTTTCCCCTAATAATGCCATGATGGTGCAACACACACATGGCTCTGTGTGTGTGTGTGTTTGTGTGTGCGCGTGTGTGTGTGTGTGGAAACTCGCAACAAGTGAGATATGGATACAAGGGTCAAGATGTGGTGCTCGATAACTTAGATTTGAGTGCTTTGGGTGGCAAATATAGGTCCATTGGATGCAACCCAACAAGATATTACAGTCACTTTTTCTCTATTAGACTGAGATCTGGATCGAGATCATTGCAAGTGGCATCAAAGCCATAAACCAAACCAATGATTAGGAGCTAAGTGCTATACATGACTAAGCGATAGATCATAGAGAGACTGTACAAGCCATCTGTAAAGTCTACAATACTTGGTAATCAACTAATTAACAACTTGTATAAGCCCTAATGATAGCATCAAGATTGCAAGTGGAACCAATTTTAACATCCCCAAGAAATAGTACCACCTTATACTTCTAATAATGGAGAACAAGTATCTGATAACATGAGCCGAAGCGTAGTAGGTGATTAATCTGGCTTCATCAAGTCCAGGCTCAATAATAAGTGATACTATTTTTTCTCACCTGACTCAATTCTAGATCCAAATGGCTACACATACCTCCTAGGATGGAAATTTTCCACCCCGAGATCTTCATCCCACAGAAAGATATAATCATAAAAAGAAACAACGTCTGGATGTAGAAACCGCTTCGCGAACCACCTGTAACAAGAAGCTCGAATGACAGTCCAAAAAATCCACACAAATTGGAAACAAAAGATGGAAACAAGCCTGACAAAGTTCTACATAAGCCACTTCAACATTTTCTTTTTCCCTACCATTTAGTTTGATTCTGGGCACATATATGTATCACCTTGAAGCTCCACTCAAGGTCATGCCACCCATCCACGTTCCCGTCATAGTGGAAGAGTATAACAGAGAAATTCTCCGAAAGAAACTGAGCTAAATAACAAGAAGGACCACACTGCATAAGATCTCAAAACCACATAAACCTCTTCCCACCAAGATCGCGCCACTCACCTTCCTAACCATAACATCCACATTCGGTTTCTGCATGATCCCAACTGCAACCGCCAGCAAAGTAGTGCAGTTCTGGTCAGGCCCCTGCAGTTTTCCACAACCAACACAATCACATAAGCCACGAAAAAAAAGAAGCAAGTGGACAGCAAAATCCAATTCCTCGAATCATCGAAAATAAATTCCGCGATATCGCCACGACGACGACGGGATCGATCGAATGCATTACGTTCGCCTCCGAGCGCCGGCTCTGCCAGAGGGGCTTCATCTCCATGTCCGACGTCGCGGCCACGATGCCCCTCGGGAGCCCCGCGAGCTCCTCGTCCACCAACACCCTCTGCGCCACCAGGAAACCGCAAACACGAGATAATTACCGCGATAATAACAAACACCACACCTTACTCACAATCACGCCAACCTGCACGGATCCGTCGAAGGGGCGGTCGCGGCTCTCCATCTGCGCGGGATTGCCCACAAAGAAGACGTGAGAAGCAGAATTCGACGAATCGAGACCATTTGTTGTGTGTGTGTGGGTGGGGGGGGTGGGGGCCCGCTTGTGTGCGCGCTTACCATGAGGTGTTCGTGCTGGACCTTCATGGTGAAGAGGAGGACGAGGGCCATGGAGGCCGCGACGATCCCGAGGGAGGTCGATCGCTTCATCGTGCTATTGCTCTCGATCGATCGGTCGCTTCTCTCTCTCTCTCTCTTTAGGGTTTTGAGGAAGGAGAGGGGAGGAGGACGGGGAGCTTTCTGGTGTGGCTGTTGGTTTACGTAAGAGGGGGAGAGGCGGGTGGGGGACATGTGGCGGGAGGCGAGGGTGCGGCGGAGCTCTCAGTGTGTGTGTGTGTCGTGGGGGAAGTGGAGCAAGTTGGGAAGTTTAGATAAGGTGGGGGGCTTTGTTACAATTCCACTTTTGTAGGTGGTTTGGGAGGGAAGGACATTTAAGTACGTCGAACTCAAGCTTGTGATAATTGTTGTATACCGTGATCTGCGATCCCTGTGCCTTGTGAAGGAAACGGCTACCTTCTTTTAACATAATAATGGCTTTGTTGGATATTGGGATTGTTGAACGGAAGTTCCTGTAGAACTGTTTATCTTGCAAATATATCCTTAGCCATCCTGATATTTACGCATACATTTCCTCGTAGAGTAGATGCCCTTAGCGCAAATACTCTTGGAATTAAGCTCCGGGAAAGGAATTTGCTTCCTTTGACGAAAGAAGCCGCGGAATGTGTGGATTTTTTGCGAGCTCGCAGATGGGTGTTGTTTTTGCTTATTTTGCCTCGATTATAAATATGTGGCGGTTCCAAGCTCTTCCAATGTCCATATTTACGTAACTGGGATATTGATTTCATGATAGTTTTGATAATTTGATTGCATGCCAATCTTTTGGTTGACGATGATATCTTAATTATTTCTGACTTTTGTGGAAATTAGCCCATAGCTAGAGGAGAGCATAAGTGAGAATTGAGCAATTTATAAGGGCATTGTGCAAATATAATAAATAGAAGAGCATACATGTAATATGCTATATACACAGAGAGAGAGAGAGAGAGGAATGGCAGCTAACAACTAGGCAGAGAGTATACGTCAGACCAGAGTATAAAAAATAAAGAAATGTTTGAAGCACAAAAAATCTCTACCCAAAAACCTATCTCCCTCCCTATCAAAAATAAGTGCACGAATCACCATAGTTGTACTTTCCCCCATCCACTTGCCTTAACCCCCCATCTATTTCCCACATCCATGGGTGAAATGTTGGGTGGAAGATTTTGTGTGGAGAGTAAGACTTTACAAAATATGTGATTTCCGTTCCTTTATAAGTGGTTGTTTATGTTTTATACTTAAGATCCTTCCTGGGGTAATATTTTTACGTAAGTGACTAACTGTCCAAAAATAATATAGAAATTAACCAATAAAGTCATACCTAAGTAATTTCACTTATATAACTCACATTAAGCAACTCCCCCATACAAGTACAATTACATACGTCGGGTCACATTTGTAAGTTACACTCAAATTATGCAAGAAAACTAAAGTTAATTACCCATCAGTAATGCCCCTATGCCTAGCAACCATCTATGCTGGGCTCTCAAATAGAAAACAAGGAAGTTCACCTCTACTGAAAATGCCCCCCAAAACAAGGCAAGCATACTTGCAATATAAGATGTGATATGTCAACATAAAGATTTCAAAAATGTGATACACTTAACTTTGATTTTTTGGACGTTATTTAGATGTTCATGAATAATGGAAAACAATTTGTTGCATGTGTTCATCAAAATTTTATTTTTCTATAATAATGGTAGTATTAACATTTCTCATTATTACCAAATACTAATTTAAACATCGAATTGTTACCTATAACAACAATATTGCCAATGTTTTACGTAAATAGAGTTGAAGGTCATGATCTACACCAACGGATAAAATTATCACTACTAACATGAAAGTTAGATTACATAACCTATGGAAATTTGACTGTTGCTATAAAAATAGGTACAACATCGATAATTTTTATCATCGAAATAGCCAAAGTTAACATTTGAAATAAGCTTCTATAGCTATAACAACAATATTTGTACCTACATCAATAATTTATTACCATCAATTTAAGTATAAATTGTTGTGGTGTTGATCAAAGTCTCACCCAGTGTAGTATATGTGCCTTAATGAGAGGTTTAGGAACCATAACTAGAGCACGGAGACTTTACTTACAACATATCATGCAAACATCTAAAGAGGAAAATCAATTAAAAAAATGGTTGTTGCATTTATAAGTATCTTAGCGTGCAATCAATCATTCCTTACTTTATTTTCATTTTGTTCACGTCCACATGGAATATCATGTGTGGTCATGCGTCAATGAATGCGTAAACATATACGTGGTAAAAAATTCATAAGATACAAATACGTTGTTCAAGTTTAGTTTTGGAGGTATTCATAAAGATATTCATGTGTCTTAAATATGTTGTTGAAGTTTAATTAAACTCAAATAACATATTTGTTGTATAATTTTATTGGGGGTATTCATAAAAATATTAATGTGTCATGTAGTTTAATTTTGGCAGTATTTGTAAAGATATTTGTATATCTTAAATATATTGTTGGAGTTTAATTTTGAAATTTAATTAAACTCTAACAACATATTTGTTATATAATTTTTTTGGGGGTATTGGTAAAGACATTAGTGTGTCATGTGCTTTAATTTGGAGGACATTCATAAAGATATTAATGTATCTTAAATATGTTGTTGGAGTTTAATTTTGGAATTTAACTAAACTCCAATAACATATTTGTTATATAATCTTTTAATTATACTCTAACAACATATTTTCATTGATGAAAAAATAAAAAATAAAGATTTTTCCCACCATCACCTTATAATATTTCAATTATGTCATGTAGTATCTCAATTATAAATATACCACGACTTAAAAGTCTATAATGTCTAGATCTCATATACAAGATTTTTCATTTGTATTTAATTTTCTTATTATTTTAATCATATCTTATCTTTAAAAATAAAAATTAGCTTAAAGATGATAATATAATCATTGATCACATAAAAGATTTGTACTATATCCATTACGGATGCATGTATTCTATAATTAAGAATTTAAGTAAGTTTGTAAGAATATTTTAAGTAAAAAGAAAAATTCTCATGATTCATATATAATATTCAATGTTCATAAAAATATCATCCTAAGATTTCTATTTTTAAAATACAATTAAAAAATATTTAATGATACTAATCATAAAATTAAAATTAGTGACACATTGAAAACTTTTGAGAGAGAGATGTCACCGTTGTCAATAGAGGCATAATTTTGAGAGAGAGAGAGATGCAATTAGCAACACATTGAAAAATATCGGGAGAGAGATGTTGTCGTTGCCAAGGGTGGCATAATTTTGAGAGAGAGAGAGAGATGTCGCGGTTGGCAGGAAGGAAAGGGTAGATAGAAGAGAGCCAACATTAGTAATGTCGATTGAGAGCTAAGTTGCCCTTCACGAGTCCGACAGAGAGCCAAGCACACCCACATCTCACGAGCCGCATGCATGGAGTAAGAGAGAGGCGAGCTAGGGTTAGTGTTACGATCCGCTTTCCGAATCCCTAATGGATCCGAGATCGGCTCGGCTCAATTAATCTCAAGACCTAGTCATCCAACAAGAAATAATCAAAAAGTAGGAAAATAAATCACATTTACATATGTAATGTAACTAAGTAGTAAAGGAAAGTAAAAATCGTTATTCCAGTACATACCACTACAACAATAGAAAAACAGAAACGAAAGCAACAATAACAAGAACAGTAGCAAAAAGTCTGAACTCACTATAACAGTAACGAGAGTACAAGAAAAAGTACTGAAAACTATGACTGGGCTCGACTAGGTCTAGCATCCTCCGCAGCCGGAAGCTCGGGCTACTCAACTCCTGGACCTGAACAGTATTACGAAAAAGACGGAGTCAACGAATGCTAAGTAGAATGGTAACCATACTATCTAAAGCAGTAAAAGTAGTAGGTATAATTATCTTTTCTAATTATTGTGTTTTTTTTCACCAATTTTTCTCAATCTTTCAGATATTCTTGATCTTGTATGTTCTTCGTGGGAACGATCTTGATTGCAATCTTTTCCGAAAAGTAGAAGGTACACGTGGTGCTCTCCTGGCCGGGAGAGTCCCCCATGGTAGTCCTACACCCAGTCAACCACCCCGAGGTCACTATCAAGACGTAGCGGTGACTACAGCACGCGTGATAAGCACACGAGTAGCTACCCTGCACTGACACACGGTCAGTCATTTTCACTAGCAAGTACGCCTAAAGTACAGCACGGAACAGTATAGGGAATAGCCCTTTCAGAAACAGGAGTCTAGCCCCCCAGAACCAAACAGGGGTTTCGCCCCTCCACAGTCCGTGCACTCTCATCTTACTACCCCGGTTTGCCCAGAGGGCCAAAAAAAAGTCAGTGTAGGTTGGCTAGCTTAACCCCGGGCTCCGTGGGGTGGCTAGCTCCCTCTCTACACTAGTAGCTCGCATCGGTACTGTGTACGCGAGGGTCGATAGGAGTCAGTGTAGAGTGGACAATCCTAACCCCGAGTCACAACCCAAGGGAGGCTAGCTCCACTCTACACTAAAAGGAGATAGTTGCTTTCCTTGGTACCACATACACAAGGACCAACATACTTCCCGTCTACCATTCCAAGTTTCCAACCAACCACAAGAGTTCTACTCCTAATTCCCCTTTGGGTTTGTGCTCATATTCACCACACTTATTCCGTTCCAGATTTTCATCATTCACAATTCCGCTCTCGTTTATATACAAGCAGCTCGTATTTCCACAATTTAATACATGCAACCGATTATTTCACAGGTAACTGTTCAGTTATTTCAAGTAGCTCATATTCTAACAGGCAGCTCATACTTAATTAAAGGCAATGGCTAACAATTTAACTTATTCATGTATAGAATTACACTCATGTAGAGCACTTGGTTCGATCATTTCTCTGTCCTAGGGTTCATGCCACATCCTAGATTTTCAGTTAGCTAATTCCACAGATACACTCTTATTTAATAAAATTAACAGGGCTAGACCACTCTACCAGACAATCCGGGAGTACTGGGGGCTCAAACCGCAGACTCAGGCATCTTCGCGAGCCCTAGACATGCAGCAGGTCGAAGACCTATACCAAGGAATACATCACAAAGGAAGATTCAGAACAATGTATAAAGGTTTCTAATGCGTAGAGAAACTTACAAGGAAACCACAGATACTTCGTTTGCGTAAAACGAATCTCGATTGAACCCCAAACGGGTCAAAAACGTGTCTGCAAACCAAAATCAAACGTCTGGAAACAAGTTCAGACTTCTTAAAAGTCACAGAGACTCACCTTAAGCTCCTACAGTGACCTCAGACATCCAGAACTCCTCCGTGACCGTCTGAAAATAGTTACAGACATCTAACCAGTCCTCCAGTCATCTAGAAATGCCTCCGATCATCTGATGAGCTGTCCAGACATTCGAAAGTGCATGGAAAGGCGTTTCGCGCACCTTCCCAAGGCTACTCCTGCGCATGACAGAGCAGCACCCTATTTTAGCCCAAATAGGATCGTCTGCGGTGAGGCCTGCATGGTCGTAACAGCGAAGAGAACGTACCTTCGCGATATAGATGCTTTCAGACGTCTAGTGTTGACGCCAGACGTCCAGCCAATCGTCCAGAAGACACTCCAGATGTTTGATATTGGAAAAATTCTAGTATCAGATCGCGCTCCCAACGCTCCTCGTCGCACTCCACCGCGTTTCTCCTCGCTCCACCGCAGCTCCAGCTGCTACAGGGGGGTCGAGGACGACGCTCCGGACCTCCTCCTCTCGTACGTGCCCGCAGTGGCCATGCGAGCTCCGACAAGCTTCCACGAAGCTCCCGACCTCGGCCTCCTCCCCCTTCTCACGCACTCTCTTCCCCCTCGCTCTCACGCTCTCTCTCACTCACCTCCTCCATCGCTCCGCAGCGCACTCTGATGGTGGAGGTGGTGGAGTGTGAAGTGGAGAGGAGAGGGTGGCGTTTTATAAGGCTGCGGGTTAGGATTCTACAGGGGGAAGGGAGGAGGAAAAAGAGAGAGAGAAGAGTTCTACGCACCGTCCGCGCACAGAATGCAGAAGACGTATAAAAATTTAATTTCCAGACGTCCGGAAGAGGGCCCAAACGTCTGACTGACACTCCAAACGTCTTAAAAGACTAAAAATGAGACGAGTCTTTACAGTTGGGAATATCGGCAAAGGGAGTAATCCACCCTTGCCAACTACATATTGTACCCCATTTTCTATTCTCTCTTAATCAATGCCTTAAATTCAATTTTTCTCATAGTCGATGTCTCTTGTTAAAAATTTTTCACCATTCTCACCACCACCATGATCGCAGTAGTGCGACCCTCATGAGATATCCATGATGTCGTCCAAAATACCTCTTGATATCATTTTACTTTTTTTTTTGCTTTTTAACCTTTGTTTGTTGACTTCTTTGGTTGTCGTGTTTCTCGATCGATTCAAAGCTTAACGTCAATGTTATTATCCATTGATAAATATTGATCTACAAATAAGAGAAATATAAATAAAATATTCCTATTTGATAAGTTTCTATATCTTATCCATCCTTCATGAATGCACATCATGTTTGACATCCAAGAACAAATGATCCTTACCTTATACTTCCACAAAGAAATTGATCACTTCCGTATTCCATAATGGTATAGTGTAGGAATTAAGTTCTTAATTTTGAGTTTTCTCAATTCCACCTCTTATGGAATTGTCTAATTTCGCCTAACCTCTCTTTACAACTAAGTTTATAATTATTCTACTAACTTATTTCATCAAACAAATCCCAAGTAGAGTAAAACTCTTTAATTCTTTTGACAAGATAACAAATTCAACCAAACACTAAAATCTCTCAATTTTTTCATTCATTCTACTCTTCATTTTTATTCCTCTCGATAATTTCAATTACCAAACAGAGCCTCGGGGAATTGCCAAATTATCCTTCACAGATGACACCATTTGTTACTTTGTAGGAGGGTTCCACAGAAAATCCAAGATATGTCTTTCATTTCCATGCAACTTATTGCTCAGTGTGATGTCTTAAGTCACAAGAGATGCTCACAAGAGTTTTTTTCTTTTGCAAGGATGTACTTCATTAATGAAAGAAGCTGATTATATCACAACACCAGACCCTCTGAAGAGAAAAAAGGCACCTCCGAAGAAAGGGAGTAACACTCGCTCAAAAAAGGCGAAAAACCAAAAACACGCGAACACAGACATAAGTGCATGATCCAAGCTACTTCTGAGACATGCTCTACACTTGGATAACAATTCACGCTATTAAACAACGTTGATGATTTGTGCTAGACAAGTAAACCAGTGGATGAAGACTGGTAAGGAGGCTGATCATGTTTAACCTGAATTCTAACGAGACCCATTAACAAGAAACTAAACAACCAAAAAAACTTTGGCCTGAGTTTGATCTTCTTCCACAAGAGTTAATAGGCTACCAATGGAGACTTCACATCCTCTCGGGTCAAATTTGACCTTAAGTTTGATCCTCTTCCATTGTAAATATACACTTTATTGGCTTGATTAATTATCACTCTCTCTTGATATAGGATCCAAAATCAAAGCACAGCGAGTTCATTTGGAATAGTACCAAAATGTCAAGTAATTTTCATACAAATTTTTCATTAAACAATGAAGAATTATTAGGTCACATACATACATGACTCTCTAGTCTCTTATCATGATCTAAATAATGTTGAATTTTTTGTATTTACACATATAGTCCTGCAATGAAGTTGACATCCTTTATACCTAAATTTGAAAAGGCACATAGATGAAAATTTTGCTATTTTTGATTGAAAAATTCAGACCATGTTTCCACTCTCTTATCATACGATTCAAACCAATACGAGTTCTACCTTCCTTTACCTCATGAGAGAATTCTCTTTTCATTAGTATGTACCATTCTAAATGTCTTTCAACATTACCGTCATAGTTAACCCTAAACAGGGTATGATACTTTGTATATGATTGATTTGAAAGCTTCTAATGATATAAAGGCATAAGTGTGAAATCAAGCAACAACGAAGGGATGTGTGTAAATATGGCAAATCTTGGAATATATGTCAAATATTGCATGCATAACAAAGACATCCATGTAAAAGTCCATATAGGTTACTGAAATGTAGTCTGTTTTCAACAAAAAATAATAAGCAAGAAATTTCAAGATTTCTTTGCACGATGCGTAGCTTATATATGAATTGAATATCTCATCGATTGGAAACTTGTGAGAAGACATTCTCAAGCTTTGGAGAGGGCCATGGGTCGTGCCAAAAGACCGACCTTAGAAAATATCTTAGCCCAATTTAAGCTTGCTTAGCTTGGTCCATGGATAGGAGCCCAATATGGGTCCTATCAAGGGGCTAGACCCATGGAACCCATGATTAAGTTTCTTACAATCATGATTCTACCTAGATTACTCAAATCATGTGATTATAACAATGTTGTGTTTGATGAATCCTTTTAAGCTAAAAGAAGCAAACAAATTGGATGAATTATGATAATCAAATGTAGAATAATAAAATAGATGCTGCAACTAATGCAACCAAATGAAAAGTAATGAAATATGAAAACTAAAAGCAGGTCTACCCGGTTAAGGAAAAGGCCAAAACTTCATCTGGACGGGATCCATCGGATAACTTATTTACTCAAATCCAAGTTCAATTTCTTGGTAGGTCGGGACATCGACCAAGTCTACTTCTGACCTAACCCCTTTGTCAAGATATCCAACCAATTTCGACTCGGGTCGAGGCTTTGTCTAATTTGCGATGTGCATGTGATATTAATATATCCTTTGGAATTGAGTAAATGTATAAACATGCGTCACGCAATGTATTTTATAATGTGTACTTGTTATAATTTTCTATCAACGTAAAATAATTATAAAATAATTTTACATAAAGTAATTACATAACGATTTTGTACGATTATAAAATAATTTACATATCTTTATATTATAAAATACATCAACTTTTGATATTCTTGTACCCACACCATCCCGAATATGCCATTGTCGATCCTCCCAGGAGAGGTTGGCTGAGGGTTATCTCATGGTCATTTACATGTTGGTGGTTGTTTTCAAAATCCTAATCGCAGTGGGGAAGCCAACGCTTTCAATGTGTGTTCCAAGAAAAACTTGCTCTCAGTTTGAAAGTCGCTATTCAATCATACCTTGAGCAATATAATTTTCTCACGATTACCCGCCACACATTCAATTCTTAATTTGACGGAGGAGGCAAAAAAATTTTAAAAAAAAAAGGTGTTGAAGGTACAACAAATTCAAGAGTTCGAAATGCCATTAATCCAACGATACCAAATGAGTGGCTACAGAATGGAGTACGCGAATGAATTACATTTGAACCATTGTTAACTCACGCGAAAAGTTCAAATATTTATTTTTAGTACTCTTCCAAAAACAAGAGCACCACATTTAAGTTCTCACGTTTTTCACATTCCGTCACCATCTGTCACGTGGCCACCGCTTGTTGCCTGCTAGGTTGTCTAAAAGAACGTTACAAAATTGCAAAATTTAAGCGGAAGGGAGGGTTACTAATTTAAGTGGTTGTTAGATACTGTCGAAAATCTGTCAGAAACTTTTATTATTTTTCTTATTTTTTCCGGATTCCTACAGTTGCGAGAGAGAGGACCACACAAAAATATAGATATAAAATTAGGTGAACATATCTTACACAAATCACAAATATATAGAAATAAGTTACGACGGTAGATACACCCTGTGTTTCAATCATAATCACAAAAAAAATACAGAACATATGTTATTGAGGTACACCTGTCATAATATTTTACATACGATTATATCATCAGAAAAATATTTACACATCTTTTACAAAATTTATTGCAAGAAAAAAATAAAATGTAAATTACTACTTCCTCATTTTTTCTAACTGCATACCACTCCAATACTCGAGGTCAGCATCCGATGAGACATATGCAAAACCAATGGCAGCAGCTACTGGCGCATTGCCTGTAAGCGTAGGCAAGCCATGCGATGGATAGGGCGGGGTGACCTGTTCTGAAAAATTTGTCAACAACAAGGCATGAGCTAAAAGGCTCAATAGGACATACCTGGGGTGCAAGGAAAAGACAAAGAGAAACCACTAAGTTGGATGCCTTGTAGAGTGTCCATTCTCAGTTGGGTGCGGTTGTCCTTTTTCTCTCCATTAATGTCTAACTTTGTCCTCTTCCACTCTAGTTCTTTTAAATAAAGAAAAATCACGTGCCAAGGGAGCTCTCCTACAACGTCTAATAGACCACAAGTCCTTCTAGGCTATCACCTAATCTAGTAATTAATAGCTGCTAACAACTGGTAACAAGTTTCCTAATTTGGGAATAGCAAGAATAATCACCCTGTAATTAGGGTATTCTCATTGTAATAGCAAGAAGAGGTTTCTTAGTACGAGAAACCTCTTCTTGCACCTTAAAGAGATGTCTCCACCACGAATCCTCCTTCGGGAATCACCTACTACTCCTTGTAACGAAAGGTTGCCAGGCTGGTGGCTTTCAACTTTAACATGCGTGGAGACACTCGACACACGCCCTAGCCTCTTCAGCCCCAACATCTCGTTACAGGAAACTCTTGAGTCATGACGTGTTCAATTCGAAAATAACTCGCTTGCAAGCCAATCTTTACTTCTGCGGCATAGAGAATCCTCTCCAATTGCCACAAGGCTCAATTCTAAAGTCCCCACCAGATTTCTCCCAATTGTACTCCACTACAGGCCTCCTCGGGATCTGAGACATTTTCCTCGAGGGGCCCACCCGTGGTCACTTTCCATTTTCTTTTCTTCCATACCTTTGGGTCTACATGATACCTATTCCCAATTCCAATTAGGTTCTACTTGCAATCTCATGCTTGGGCCGATCAAGTTCAACCAATCAACCCATTAAGTCTAGGGTCGCACCCCTTCGAGTCGCAGCGGTCTGGGTGGGGTCACTACCTGCTTCCTGCACACTATGGTTCATTCCCTTGTCCGACCACCTCCTTGATAGATGAATCCGAAATTGTGTCTCTTGAGCACTCAAGTGTGTGTCAAAGGGTCACAAAGACTTTTAGGACTATTTAGCAAACCCGCATCCTCACTGGCATACATGCAAACCTTTGAATCTCGTGAAATTCAACATTTCTAATTAACTTGACATATTTGCTTTTCTACCGAGAGTTAAAAGTATGCACCCTAATTTCACCTTAACATTTTCGCCTTTTACCTCTTGCAATCCACCTAAGCAAAAGGTCGAAAAGGGCAATCATTAGCATTCATTTCTCATAATCTCCGGAAAACTCCTGCTCTAATTGAAGATAAGGAACTCGTATGAAGGTATAATCCTTCTCAACAAGGGTTGTCATCTATGGGATGCAAGAAATGAGCCATTAAATCTTTCATGTGTTAAGCAACTCTTATCAGACATGCACACACCTCATGCCAAATTTCACATTTCCCGTGGTAAAGAAAGATTATTTACTTGTCCTCCTCCTTAGTCATTTCACATTGGACAAGTCACTATTCTTAATAGTTTAAGGGTCCCACTAAACCCTTTTGAACCATTACGACATTACTCCTGGACGACTGTCTATTAACTGCTGGAGTGTCATATGCGTGTAAATTGCCATCTGTACTGCCCACAGCCTTCATCCAACCAATGGTGTTTTAACTCATCTGTTTATCCTTGAGTCCTTAGTCTTGCAACACCAAGGACAGTTTCAGTTCATATCAAGACATTGGGGCTGGAATTTTTTTGAGAAACCCAATTAATAATAAAGTAGAGCTCAAGCAATATAAATTCCTTGATAATGGAGAGGATCTTCAATTCACTGTACATCAGCAAAAAGGGTCCTACGAAAGATCCAAGGAGTGCTATTATATCATCGAAATTCCTCGCCAAGGTCAACATCCTTTGAACACATATTAACTTGAGCCTGAACTAGTTGGACAATGCTAACCCCCATCAAGCCTTATGGTGGAGTGAAGATGGGAAGACTGTTCATTAGTAGCTTATTTAATTATAGTTATTCTACTTGCTTTTGATATATTAAATTTCATTTTTATTGTAGCTGCTAAAGCACTTCTCGTCGGACTCTATCCTTCCTTTGGAAGATAAAAGGAGGAAGATAGGAGAAAGGTCCAAGCCCAAGAAGAGAAAATTTCCACATATGAGAAGAAAACAAAATCATTTGTAGCTCGAAAAACTGTCGTTTAGTTGGAAAAGAAATACTATAGGGGAAGGGATAACCCTACCTTCCTCTGCAAGTTGCCTTATTCTCAACCACTTCCCGCGAGGCATTGCACTTGTCTCAACCCTCGGTATTCCCTAGCTTCGCTGCTACCGCTCGCGACAATGATCCACTCCGCCTTGTAGTCAACACGATGACTACCCCACCGGAGGAGGGAATGCACGACGAGGGTTGTGCAGTCGCTGCCACTGTCGCCACCTTGAGGGCAGAGCAGGGGCGGAGGTGGCAGCCCCCTATTTTTCCATCGCGTGCACGCAAGCGTGGCGGAGGGGATGGCGACGTTGCCTCTGGCGGCGTCAATCGTGTGGAAACGAGAGAGAGATAAAGAGATAGAGGGCGACTAAGGGGGAGAGCAACAAGAGAGAGAGGGGGATCGAGAGAGAGAGAGAGAGCGAGGAGGAGGAAGAGGTCTAGAGATGGAGAGGGAGGGGGGGAGCGCGAGGTTAAGAGGGAGAGGGAGAAAGATTGGGAGAGTGAAGTGATGTCATTGCTGGGGAAAAATAGGTGGGGGTACTAAGGCTGCGTTTGCCACGGGAATAGGAGGTGGAATAGGGATGTATGCTGGGATAAGAATGGCTTAGGGGTGAGGTGTACAGAATATGAGAATCATCGCATTAAAATTCATTAATTTTTTTTCCAAGTATATCTCAAAAAATATCACCTAATAATTATAATCCATCACATCAAAATCAAGTCTCTCTATCTTCTCTTACAAAATCAATATATAAATCATTAACAATCCCACCAAATATTACAATTTTACCAACCATACACCTTCTTATACTTATTTCACTCCAATTCTATCCCAAAATAGTACTATTCCCTTACCAAACATAACCTAAGTATAATGGTTGGTGGGGGTGGTGTCAGGGATAGGCATCACACATTTTCTCTCTCTTTTTTGCTTTTACTTCTCAAATAGATGAGGGTACTTTCTCCTCCCATCTCTCTCGACCTCCTAAGTCACTTCCTCAAATCTTGGGTTCCTCTACGATACCTTCACTAAAGGCACTATCTTGTTCCGAAGCTTCTTCTCGGATCGATCCAAGATTTGTATTGGCTGCTTCTCAAAGGTCAGATTAGGTTCCAACTATAATCTCTCGTGTTGCACCACGTGACTTTCATCTGGAATACTCGAGTAAAATTAAAAAAAAAAACTCTCTCCCACCTCTAAGCACATATCGTGACGATGGCGGTCACTATAGCTCTTCTGTCTACTCTGAGTGGCAAGAAGTTTTTAGTGTACCAACGTTATTTTATTCATGATCTGCTATATTAGTTCTGGCCCTTGCAGGAACTTTTCTCCTGACTCCACCTAGCAGAAAGGCGACGAACTCTTCCTTTAGCATAAGGCCTTAAATGGGGTCCTTCCAATACTTAAATGGAGGCTATTGTTATAGGTGAACCCCACCAACGACAAGTGCTCATCCCAAGTGTCCTTGTATCCCAGGCATAAGATCTCAGTAGATCTTCCAGCGTTTGTATGGTGCGCTCCAATTGGCCATCGAATTGGTGATGATTAACAACATTGATAGCAGCCACCATGCAATTCGTCGAAGACATCCCGTTGATTTATTATATGAGCATGTCAATGTAATAAGAAAATGCACACATCAAAACATTGCCATAACGAGAAAACATATGAATTACCATAAAACTTTAGAAGCCAAGATAAGAGAATTTGTGACCTCTCAAGTTAGCAGGTGGGATAGGAGCTTGTAAATGAGGTAGGAATGGGTTAAGGGATTCTCCAAAAGAGTTTCACAATTCTCGATCCCCATCACATCAACATCATTTTCTATATCACATCAACATCAAAATCCACCTACACCATAATATACTCACTCACATTAACTTCAACATATATTAAAATACCCACTCACACCATATTAGAATATTAAAATATCACCAACTAATATCATATCATCATACCAATCAACCAAATATCTTACTCAACTCATTCCAATTGAATTTTATCCCAAGATAGCACTATCCTCCAACCCAAATACAACCTAATTATTCTCAGCAAGCTCACTTTGACGATTTAGGAGGTGTTTGGTAATCGGGTTAAGAGACTTAACCTAGCAACTTAACCCTCTCTATTTACCCTGGCTTCACGGCACTTGAGCCGGCGTAAGTTTAATCCATCACGCCCATGAAATAAACTTAACCCACGGAACTTACTCCGCTTGTGGAGAAGTTGAAATGACCCTTCCCAAGGGTCGTTTGACATTTTCAAAATTTGTAGGAGTTTTTGTGCAATTTTAACCCCCTTAAGTTTTTGTTGTGGTTATGCAAGGGAAAAGAGAACTTGTGGGGGTGCCCCTGCAATTTTCCCATTCCCCCACCCCTACCCCACAAGCACCTCACCCCTCCAACGTACCCCACGCCATCTCCCCCATTCCTCCCCACTCCTCCCCATTCCCTCCATACTTCACGCCGTTCACTCCCCCACGCCCCAAACTCCATATAAACTCCCCGCTCCTCCTCCATTCATCCCACACCGCAGCCGAGAGGAGAGGAAGAGCGGGGAGCAAGAGAAGTAGAGAGCAGAGAGCAGAGGAGACTAGAGGCCTGAGAGTAGAGGGCTTGAAAGGGAGACGTGGAGGTGCTGCAGTTGCTGCAGCTTCTGCAGGAGAGAGAGCTCGCAAACGGTTCTATGGAGTCATTTTTCCACAGAATCAGACGTCTGGAGAGACCATCGGACGTCTGTCCAGACTTCCAGAGGTAATACCAAACATCTGATAGCATGCCGTTTTCATTTATTTCTCTTCCTGACAAGTCTGACCGTACGTACGTATGTTAGGGGTTGGGGAGGCATGTCAGTGCGAGGACTGAGGTGGTTTCAGACGTCTGGGAGTGCCTCCAGACGTTTGAAGACACCCTTAGACGTCTGCACGGAGTTCCAGACATCCGAAAGAGGCAAGCAAAGCAAGGTAAGTCTCTTAGTTCGTTTAAGATGTCTGGGACTCTTCCTAGATGTCTGATTTTGGTTAGGGTTGGTGTTTTAAGGCTCGTTCAGAGCCCAAACGGAATCGAATTTCCGCAAATGAAATGTCATTGGTTTCCGTTTGAGTTTCTCTACATAATGATATAGTGTCTATGCAGTTTTGAGCTCGTTTAACCTATCGGTTCATGTTATAGGTCTCCAGTCTGTAGAGTATACAGGACTTGCAGAGATGTCGAGAGCTACCGTACGAGCCCCCATTCTACCCGGTTAACCTGGTAGAGTGGTTCTCTCCAATCCCAGAATGAATAATTAAATTGCATGCTTTAGAATTATTTGATTAAACCTTAGGTTGTGAGATGAACCCTAGGGTTGAAAGAGACGAATGCATGTTACTTTAGAAATATTCGATTGAACCCTAGGTTGTGAAATGAACACTAGGGCTGAAAGATAGGAATGCACATTTAATGAATGATTAAATTGTTGTGATGCTACCTGAAAGTAGCAAACCATGAGCTACCTGTACTACATTTAATAAACCATGACATGAATGGAAATACCTGCGGTGTACTGAATAATCGATTGTGAAATCTTAAGCTTCATGTTATGCATTTAATGAATCAGATGTGGAAATGAAAAGTCTATGTATGAACCCTACAGGGAATTTAGAAAGAAACCAAGAATACTGTAGTACAGAAAACCTGATGGTTTTGGAACATGTTGCATACAGGTGGCTATTCATACTTGGTTAAGGGAAGTGAGCTGGCCCTCGTGTACGTGGTGCCGAGGAGAGCAACTATCCATTTAGAGTAGGGGGAGCTAGCCGCCCCTTGGGTTGAGACCTAGGGTTAGGTTTGGTCACTCTACGACGACTCCTGTTTGGCCCTCGCGTATGTTGTACCGGGGTGAGCTACTTAGTGTAGGGGGAGCTAGCCTCCCCATGGGACCCAGGGTTAAGTTTAGCCACCCTACACTGACTCTTATTAGGCCATTGGGCAAACCGGGATAGTTGGATGAGGGTACGCGGACTGTGAAGGGGCGAGACCCCTATTCTGTTCTGAAGGGAGAGACCCCTATTCTGAGAGGGCAAGGCCCTGTGTTATTTTGTGTTGTACGTTTGGGCGTACCCGCTAGCGAAAATGACTGACCACATGCCAGTGCAGGGTAGCTACCCGTACGCTTATAGCGCGTGCTGTAGTCACCGCTACGTCGCGACCGTGACCTCGGAATAGTATACCGGGTGTAGGACTACCACGGGGGACTCTCTTGGGCAGGAGAGTGCCATGTGTACATCCTGCATCGTAGGAAAACTACAAGCAAGATCGTTCCCTTAAGGAACAAGAAGATTGGGCAATATCATGGAACCTGGTTAGCGTACTCGACTTAAAAGCTCATAAACTAGAGAATTGGAAACGGATGAAAATAAATAACTGACAATTGAATGTTTAGCTGGTTACAGTTTAATTATGTTGCATGTAAATAACTTAACCACCACTCTACTCAGCGTTAGCTGACCCCGGATTTTGTAACCATGTTCAGGTCAGGGATTCGAGCAGCCGAGCCACCGGCTGCTGAGGGTGTTGGGCCTAATTAAGCCCAGTGATGAGAACCTCATCACGAACCGTAACTAGCACATTTTGACCTAATAAAATGAACAAAAGCTCCTACATAACCTAAGGGAAGGCCCAAATCAGGGAATTGTTAATCTGAGAATAAAACATTATACAAGGGGTAAAACTGTAATTTTACCATTACAGTGCATGAACGGGATTTCTAAGGATCTAAACATAGGTTAAGTGAACCTAATAAAGGAAAAGTGGGATGGTTTGGTCAGAAAAGGGTTATGACAAAATCTGGGAATTAAATAGCATTCTGTAATCCTAAAACAAACCTACTTTAATTCATAAGGTTACAGGCAAGATAAAAATCAAATAAATCCTCTAAAATTCATGGAAAAATATCCTCTAGGGTTTAGAGCCTTCAATTTGGCCGTTGGAACCTGTTTTGACCTAGATTGAGGACCATACCCAATTTTTGACCTAATTTGGATTTTTGTGCAAAATGTCCAATCAAACGTGGTCAAAACTAAAATCCAACTTCACCGTTGGATTCCTTAGGTTCAAATTAGGTTGATACCAAAATTTAGACCTAAGGAAAGGTCGTCTTGACCCACTCTGCAATTTAGTCCTCAAAATTACTTTCAGACCCTCATCGTTTTGAAACTCTTGCAAATGCCCCCCTAGCTTTCCCACTGTTACGACCCGATTCCCGAATCCCTACGAGACACGAGAATCGAATCGACTCGACTGATCCCAAGACCCAGTCGTCCAACGAGAAAGTAACCAAAAAGCAGTAAAATAAACCACATTCACTATGCAAGCAACTAAAAGTAACAAAAGTACAGTAGTAAAGAAATAAACTACTACAGTACGCACCACCACAACAGTATAGAATTAAAAATAGGTACAGAAATATGAAGTTTACAATAAAAGAGTACAAAAGTGTAACAAAATACTCACTACTACAGGAACGGGTACAACATAAGTACAACTACAGGGCTCTACTAGGCCCAGCACCCTCTGTAGCCGTAAGCTCTGGCTGCTCAACACTTGGTCCTGAAAAAGGTGGTAAGTACGACACATCAGCGAAACGCTGAGTAGAGTGGCAACTAGCTAGCTAAGAAAAACAGTAAAAGTAGACAAGTAGCTGTTGTTTTTAATTTCTTTTTTTATTTATCTATTTACTCTTTCTTGGTTTATTTCTCAGGTCTTTCTCTTGATCTCGAATGTTCCTCGTGAGAATGATCTTGATTGCAATCTTTTCCGAAGAGTAGAAGTAGCACGTGGTGATCTCTTGGCCGAGAGAGTCCCCCATGGTGGTCCTACCCTCAGTCAACCACCCCAAGGTCGCTGACAGACGTAAAGGTGACTACGGCACACATGATAAACGCACGGGTAGCTACCCCGTACTGGCACGCGGTCAGTTATTTCGGTTAACGGGTGCACCCAAAGCACAGCACGGAACCAGTATAGGGCAGAACCCTCTTAGTAATAGGGGCATAGCCCCTCCACAGTAACCAAACAGGAGACTCGCCCCTCCTGACTACCCAGGTTTGCCCAGTGGGCCTAACAAGTTGGTGTAGGACGGCTAGCTGAACCCCGGGCCCCGTAGGGTAGCTATCTCTCTCCTTACACTAGCAGCACTCCCCGGTACTGTGTACGCAAGGGCCAGAAAGTCTGTGCAAAGTGGCCAAACTCACCCCGGTCTCGACCTGAGGGCGGCAAGGTCCCCTCTACACTAAGAGGTAATATGTGCTCTCTTTGGTACCACGTACCCAAGAGACAACACACTTTCCCATTCACCTTTCCAGTTCCATTCTATTTATTTCCAGGAGCTCTACTCCTAATTCCCGTAGGGTTAGTGCTCATGTTTCCTTAGGCCAAGCCATACTAGGTTTCATAATTCAGGTTTATTTGCATATAGTAGGTGTTTCCAACATTCAATCTTTCTTTTCCAATTTATATACAAGCAGCTCGTATTTAATTTCAACCAACAGAAATTACATGTAGCAGCTACTAACAACAGTACTCTACATTTCACAGGCAGCTGTTATCCAATTACAGGTAGTTATTATTCCATCTACTCATTTCAAGACTGCATTTCAAGCATTTAATACAATCGTTCCAGTGTTTCTAGTCCTAGGATTCATGCCATACCCTAGGATCTATCATTCAATCTAGTTTTCTGGTCCTAGGATTCAGCCATACCCTAGGATCTATCACTCAGTCTAGTTTTTCGGGTCCTAAGATTCATGCCATACCCTAGGATCTATCATTAATTCCAGATATGCATTTGTGTTTGTAATTAACTAAGGGAAACCACTCTACCCGCAAAATCGGGAGTAATGGGGGCTCGATTGGTAGGTCCGAGTGCCTCTGCAACCCCCAAATCCGCAACGGAACGAGGTCCTACATAAGGATCAATCATAAGGAACCACTCAGAACGGGATAAAAGTATTTCAAACGAGTAAAGGAACTTGCACAGAGAAGAATGGAATCTAAAACGCAGAAATCGGACCTCAAACGGACCATAAACGGGTCAAAAACGACGATTCTGACTCAAATCATACGTCTGGAACATCTTCCAGGAGTCTTAAAAGGAGTCCAGATCCATACCTCACTCTGTGCTGCTCCTCAGACGTCCAGGGATCGTGTTTAACTGTCTGGACCTAGTTCCAGATGTCTGACCACCTCTTCGGATGTCTGGAGATGCTCTCCGCTGTCTGGTGACTCGCCCAGACGTCTGAACCGCTTGGGAGGGCGTGTCCCGTGCCTTCCCGAAGCGAATCCTGCACACGCACGCAAAATCTCTCAACACGACATGAGACAGAACTTCGGCGGAACGGCCTGCATGGCCGTATCCGCAAAAGGAAGCAAAGGAGGAAAATACGTACCTCTCAGTCGTCTGGAGCTCCCTCTAGACGTTGTCCTCGTCGTCTGGATGTAGGTCCAGACGTCTGATTCTGGGAAAAATCCTAGAACCAAAAGCTCCTTCGTCTTCTTCCTGCTGCGCGCGACCTCCCCACGCAGCTGCTCGTCCGCTGCTTGAGCTGCAGCAGCACCGGGGGAAACCTCCTCGACACACACTCCGCCTCGCGCATACTGGCTGGCCCTGAACTGCTCCGGCGAGGTCTCTCTCTCACAGCCCGCGCTCTCTCTCCACTTCCCTCTCGCTGCAACTCTCCTCTCCGCCACTGCACTCGGCTGCAGCTGCTGCTCTCTCTCGCTCTCGCTCTCGCGCTGGAGGAAGGAGAAGACGGGTGGGGTGGTAAATGAGGGAGAGGGGAGAGGAGTATTTGTAGGCACGGGGGGTAGTTCTGCAAGTCGGCGAGGGGAGAGAAAGAGGAGAAGGTTGCTGGGGTTCAGTCTGCGCGCAACACGCACACAGACTCGCGATTGTATGCACGCAAAAATTAATTTCCAGACATCTGACCAGATGTCTTAAAGTGTTTTGATGTCACGAGTCTTAACACCCGCCGTTTTCTTCAATCCGGTCCCTCTGCCACCCGCTGCGCAGGCCATACCTCCACGACTTTGCTCGGAGGATGGCTGTAACGACCCGTTTCCCGAGCCCCTACGAGACTCGAGAACCAGACCGACTCAACTAATCCCAAGACCCAGTCGTCCAACGAGGAAGTAACCAAAAGAGCAGTAAAATAAATCACATTCAGCATGAATATAACTAACAGTAAGAAAGTACAGCAGTAAGGAAAGAAACTACTACAGTAGATACCACCACAACAGTAGATCAACATTTATCATATAACATGAATTGCAGGTAAAGAAAGTACAGCGGAAACAAGAACTACTCACTATAACAGAAACAAAAGAGGTACAAAAGACTGTGGCAAACCCTACTGGACCCTACTCGGCCCAGCGTCCTCTGCAGCCGCTGACCCTGGCTGCTCAACACCTGGTCCTGAAAAAGGTAATGAGTGTAACACGTCAGCAAAATGCTGAGTAGAGTGGCATCTAAAACTAAAGGCAACAGTAGAGTGTACAGTAGCTGTTATGTTCTATTACTTTCTTTATTCACATCTTTCAATTTTCTCACTAATTCATTTATTTCTCAGATCCTTGATCTCGAATGTTCCTCGTGGGAATGATCTTGATTGCAGTCTTTTCCAAAAAGTAGAAGTAGCACGTGGTGCTCCCCTGGCCGGGAGAGTCCCCCGTGGTGATCCTACCCTCAGTCAACCACCCCAAGGTCACTGACAGACGTAACGGTGACTACGGCACGCGCGATAAACGCACAGGTAGCTAACCCGTACTGGCAGGCGGTCAGTCGTTTCCATTAACAGGTGCGCCCAAAGCACAGCACGGAACCAGTCCAGGGCAGAGCCCTCTCAGTAACAGGGGTCCAACCCCTCCACAGTAACCAAACCAGGGCCTTGCCCCTCCACAGTCCGCGCACCCTCGTCTGACTACCCTGGTTTGCCCCAGCGGGCCTAACAAGTCGGTGTGGGAGGCTAGCAGAACCCCGGGGCCCGTGGGGTAGCTAGTACCTCCCTACACTAGTAGCTCTCCTCGGTACTACGTACGCGAGGGCCAGCAAGTCGGTACAGAGTGGCCAGTCCTAACCCCGGGTCCCTGGGGCGGCTAGCTCCGCTCTGCACTAAACAGGGGGACAGTCACTCTCCTTGGTACTCCGTACTCAAGGGCCAGCTCATTTCCCCAAAACTATTCCATTCACTTTCCAGGAGTTCTACTCCTACTTCCCCGTAGGGTTCCAGAACATCTTATGTCTCACTTTCCAGTTTCCCGTTCTTACAAACCATGATCTCAATCATGTTTCTTTATTCAAACAGGCAGCTGTTAATTCAATTTACAGGCAACTTTATATTCCTTTTCATTTTTCCAAGACAGCAGTATTATACATTCCGCTAGTTTTCCATCCTAGGATTCATGCCATATCCTAGGATCTATCATACAATCTAATTTTCCAGCCCTAGGATTCATGCAACACCTAGGAGCTATCATTCCATACATTTCTCATTCCTAGGATTCATGCAATGTCCTAGATTCTAGCTAAGGTTCCATACTTTAACAGATTTTAATAACTTAAGCCACTCTACCAGGTACAACGGGAGTAATGGGGGCGTGATCGGGAATCCCGCGTGCCTCCGAGACTCCTAAGACTGCAACTGAAAGAGGTCCTATCACAAGGATCAAACACAAGGAGTGTCTCAAAATAGTGTATAGCTACTGTAGACGGGTAGAGGAATTAATTCTGAAAAGAACGCAACTCGAATCGCGGAAAACGGAGCTCGAACGGGCCCTAAACGGGTCGAAAAAGACAATACTGTGCAAAATCAGACGTCTGGAACTTCTTCCAGACGTCTTAAAAAGTGGATCAGAGAATTACCTTGTTCCGCGAGGTTTCCCAGACGTCCAGAAGTCTGCGGGGACGTCTGTCCTAGCTCCCAGACGTCCGATGGTCACCCCGGACGTCTGGAGGTCACTCCCGCCGTCTGGTACAACTTCCAGACGTCTGATTCGCAAAGGATGGCGAATCAGCGAACCTGCGCACAGCCAACTGCCTCCCTCAGTACGGTCAGTCGACAGGAAGGAAGAAGAAGGCGGAATACTCACCTTTTAGACGTCTGTATGAGCTTCCAGACGTCTCCCTCGCCGTCTGACTATCAACCCAGACGCCTGATTCTGGAAATTTTTCCAGAGTCAGGCCGCTACTCGGCCTCCGCTCGCGACGCCGCCCACGTCGTACCTCGCGCGTCTGCTACTCAGACCGCAGCAGGTCCCTCTCCGCGTCGCTCCGCACCCCCTGCGCCCTCCGCCGGCCGGCCAGGCCGCTCCGGCTAGCTCTCCCTCACGGCAGAGCTCCGCTCTCGCACGCCGCACCTCCTCCGCGCTCACTGCGGCCGCCGCTGCCGCCCTCGCGCTCGCGCTCACGCTCACGCACACGCTCACTGGCTGAAGGAGAAGAAGGAGGAGACGGGAGGGGAGGCGTGGCCTTTTAAGGCCACACGAGGAGGAGGGAGAGAGAGCGCGGCAGGTCTGCAGCCGCAGAGAGAGAGGGGAATTGCGGGTCTGCGCGCACAGGCGCGCAGACGAATCTTTCGTGCGAAAAAAACTATTTTCCAGACGTCTGGAAATGATCCCAGACGTCTGGTCAGACGTCTGGATTTGATCCCAGACGTCTGGTCCAACGTCTGGGTCACCTCCCAGACGTCTTAAAATACGTCTGGGGCACGCGTTCGTCACAATGGCACTGCGCATGCATGGGGAGCCGGCCCCAAATTTGAAAGGGGAGCTCCCTGCGGAGCCCCCTACCGCATGGGCTGACCCCTATGCCCTAAAGATCACCATACCTCTCGTGCGAACGCGCGAGAGGTATGGGTCTCCATCTGCCATACCTCCAGCGAGGTCTTTCCCGCCGCTTTCGCGTGCCTCGCGACTGGCCTTCACCTATTTAAGGAGTGGCACACTTAGCTGCATCCTTCAAGCTTCGATTGGCCTGAGATCCTCCCTCCAATTCATCTCTTCCCAACTCCAGTCGACTGCCAGAGCTTCCGGCGACCCTCCCGCTCCTCTCTCGTCGCTCTGCTGCAGTACCTGTGGCAGAGCTACCTCCGTCGTCTTCTACCGCGTCGTGCCGTACTAGCAGGAGCCCTCCAGCCCCTCTTCCTCGTCATCGTTCTCTCCCCCTGGCACCTTCGTCTCTGGCGACGACAGTACCGGCCGCCCGCCACCTCCGCATCCCCCTTTCACTCTGGACTCACAGATAAGTTCCTCTTACCCTCGTCTTTATTTCCCCTCTGCCAATTTGTTATCTCTACCCCTCGACAACTGCAGACCACCCCCATCTTCTCCACCTCCGGCAGACCACCGGGGAGGTGTCTCCGTCACCTCCCCTGTAACGACCCGATTCTCGAGTCCCTACGAGACACGAGAACCGGACCGACTCGACTAATCCCAAGACCTAGTCGTCCAACGAGGAAGTAACCAAAAGAGCAGTAAAATAAACCACATTCAGCATGAATATAACTAGCAGTAACAAAATACAGCAGTAAGAAAAGGAACTACTACAGTATGTACCACCACAACAGTAGAACAACAATTATAATATAACATGAAGCTACAAGTAAAGAAAAGTACAGAGAGTAACAAGAACTACTCACTACAGTGGAACAAAAGGGGTACAAAAAGAACTGCGGTAACTCTACTGGACCCTACTCGGCCCAGCGTCCTCTGCAGCCGCTGACCCTGGCTACTCAACACCTGGTCTTGAAAAGTAACTAGTGTAACACGTTAGTGAAATGCTGAGTAGAGTGACAACTAAAACTAAAGAAGCAGTAGAGTGTACAGTAGCTGTTATATTTTGTTACTTTCTTTATTACGTCTTTCTATTATTTCACGATTTATTTATTTCTCAGATCCTTCACTTGATCTCAAATGTTCCTCGTGGGAACGATCTTGATTGCAATCTTTTCCGAAAAGTAGAAGTAGCATGTGGTGCTCTCCTGGCGGGGAGAGTCCCCCGTGGTGGTCCTACCCTCAGTCAACCACCCCAAGGTCGCTGACAGACGTAACAGTGACTACGGCACGCACGATAAACGCACGGGTAACTACCCCACACTGGCACACGGTCAGTCGTTTCCGTTAACGGGTGCGCCCAAGCACAGCATGGAACCAGTATAGGGCAGAGCCCTCTCAGTAACAGGGGTCCAGCCCCTCCAAAGTAACCAAACAGGGGTCTTGCCCCTCCACAGTCCACGCACCCTCGCCTGACTACCCTGGTTTGCCTAGTGGGCCTAACAAGTTGGTGTAGGTGAGCTAGCAGCACCCCGGGGCCCGTGGGGTAGCTAGTACTCGCTCTACACTAGTAGCTCTCCTCGGTACTGTGTACACGAGGGCCAAAAGTCGGTACAAAGTGGCCAGACCTAACCCCGAGTCCCTGGGGCGGCTGGATCCGCTCTGCACTAAACAGGTAACAGGTGCTTCCCCTGGTACTACGTACCCAAGAGGCAACACACTTCCACGTCTTTCTTTCTCAGTTCCATTCCATTCTCTTTCCAGGAGTTCTACTCCTAATTCCCCGTAGGGTTCCAACTCTTTTAACTCAGCACATTTAGGTTTCACCGTTCCAGTTTCACGTTCAAACAACCCATGTTTTCAATCATGTTTATTTATTCATAACAGGCAGCGGTTAAATCAATTTACAGCCAGCTATTATTTCCTTTCCACCTTTCCGAGACTGCAATATTTATATATTCCACTAGTTTTCCAGTCCTCGGATTTATGCCGTACCCTAGGATCTATCATACAATCTAGTTTTCCAGCCCTAGGATTCATGCAATACCCTAGGATCTATCATTCAATCTAGTTCTCATTCCTAGGATTCATGCAATGCCCTAGGTTCTATTAAGTGTTCCATAAGTGTAACAATTTATGCTAATAAAATTAAAAGCCACTCTACCAGCTATAACGGGAGTACTGGGGGCGTGGTCGGAAATCCCGCGTGCCTCCGCAACCCCCGAGACTACAATGGAACGGGGTCCTAACACAAGGATCAAACACAAGGAGTTTCTCAGAACAGTATATAATTACTGCAACCGGGTAGAGGATTTTATTCCGAAAAGAACGCAACTCAAAACGCGGAAAACGGACTCCGAACGGGCCCTAAACGGGTCGAAAACGACGAAACTATCTAAAATCAGACATCTGGAACCTATTCCAGAAGTCTTAAAAGGTGGTTCAGATGATACCTTCGCTCTGTGCAGTCCCTCAGACGTCCAGAAGCTTGCAGGGGCGTCTGGCTTAATTCCCAGATGTTCGATGGTCAACCCGGACGTCTGGAAATCCTCTCCGTCGTCTGGCACTGCGGCCAGACGTCCGATTCGCGTTGGATGGCGAGTCTCGCGCCCTTCCCGAGCAAAACCTGCACGCACCCATACCCGTTCTTAGTACGACGGGTCGCAGACGAAGGCGCAGCGGACGGCTGCATGGCCGTACACGCGAAAAAGGAGGAAAACGAAATATCTTACCTTTCAGACGTCTGGACAATCCTCCAGACGTCTTCACCGTCGTCTGGTCGTAAGCCCAGACGTCTGATTCTGAAAAAATTTCCAGAATCAGAGCTCCTCTTGCTCTCCGCCCGCAACGCACGGCCACGCCGCTCCCCGTCCGCCTGCTGCTCGAGCTGCAGCAGCCCCTCCACGACACTCCACGCCCGCTGCTCCCCCGCCGGCCGGCTCTAGCTGCCCTGGCAAGCTCGAGCCCTCACGGTAGAGCGTCTCCTCCCTCGCGCAACACCTCCTCCCGCACACTTGCCGCGGCCGCTACTGCCACCGCTCGCTCGCTCTAGCACCGGCTGGGAGAAGAAGAAGAGGGACACGAAAGGGATGAGGGTGAGGGAGAGGGCGAGGGCCTTTTAAGGTCGCGCGGGGAGAGAGAGAGAGAGCACTGTGCCCTGTAGGAGGAGAGAGGGAAAAAGAGGAAAGAGGGTGGCGGTTGCAGGTTTGCGCGCGCATGCGCGCAGACGCAACCCTGTACGCCGCAGAAATTTAATCCCAGACGTCTGGAAGGGGTTCTAGACGTCTGGTAAGACATCTGGGCCACCTCCCAGACGTCTTAAAACCATCTTGAAGCTGCGTTCGTAACATCCCCACACCCATCCACCTCGCCAGACCCCTCAGAAGCATCACCTCCACCCACTGATCATCTTGCGACCCTCCACTGACCGCGCCACCTCGTAAGTTTTTGAGTAGGTACAGACATATAAATTGTACAAGTGACTAAGGCTTATCGCCTCAGTCGCACGGCGTGAGGTACCCTTGCCCACTCACGCCTCGTCCGCGCTCATCCTTCGCGGACCTGGCTGCCTGACTCGATACCCATGCACACCTCGCCCACCACCGCACGCCGGTGGGTCTAGTCCCGGGCGCGTTAGCATGACCCATATACCCGAGCAAGCTCTGGGAGAGCGAACCCGAGAGTGAAATAGAGAGAGAGAGACATGGGGAGGGTAGGGGTAGGTTTTTGCCTAACCATGCCTGTGCAGGGAAGCTGAAGAAGGAGGAGGAAGAAGAAGAGGCGTAGCACAGAAGGAAAAGGAAGAGGAAGCAGAAGAAGAAAAGTGGAAGAGGTTAAAGACTTAGCCGTGCCAAGGAGTAGGATCTGGAGAAGGAAAAAGAAGAGAAAGAAGAAGACAGAAGCAGAAGCTGAAGAAGAAGAAGAAGAAGAAGCCAACTGAAGAAGAAAGGAGGAAGTTGTCGCAAAGAAGGCCAAGTAGGGAAGAGAAGAAGAGAAGAAGAAAAAGTCGAGAAGAAGAAGCAGCAACAGCAAAGAAAGGAAGAAGAAAAAGGAGACGTGCACTGTAGAAGAACGCTACTTAAGGCATCTGATTCATGGAATCAGACGTCTGAAGACTGAAAGAAGAAGAGAAAGAAGGACAAAGAAGAAAGAGAGAAGAAAAGAACAGGGAAGAATAATTTTATTTCCTCTCTATAGTCTTTTTTTTGTAAAATAGTACATTATTGTAAATTGTGATTTTTTATGCTTCTAAAATCAAGCTTGCTCCTTGAGTTCGACCTTGGAACATTTAAATTTCTAGTAATAAAATAAAAATCAAACTGATCAACAACGACCAGTTTTTGGCGCCATTGCCGGGGAGCAACGGGCATTTTAGAAGCTTTAAAATCACAAATTTTGATTTTATATTGACTTAATATCTCTTTTGTTGTGCAGGACAGGAAGGTAAGAGAAGACAAGCAACCTCACAACAAACACACCAGGGGACAGGTAACCCTCAAACCTCTCTCTTAAGGCCCTTACATTCTAAAGAGGAAAAAACAAAAAGAAAAATCAATTTAGGGCTACCTGTCTTCCATACTTAGTAATCCACAAAGTTGCCTATTTTTGAGTTTCAACACATCTTATCTGCATATCCACTTAAGGTAACTAGGGCTAAAACCTTCTTGCTTGAGCCCTAGTTACCCATTTCTGAGGCAACTAATTGGACCAACTAGAGCCAAACCTAGGATTCTAAGCTAGGGTTTTAGAGACACATCCTCTAAATAAAGAATTGAAAATTCCAAAAGAAGGTGTTCCTAAACCATTGTTTGAAAAGGCCTATTAAGAGAAACCCTAAGCAATCAGACTCTTAATTTACTTAAACACTAAAAGAAAGGACCTAAGAAGCTCTCTCAGGAACAAAGAGGTGAAGTTGATCCTTTGGATCAACCAACCTTTAAATTAGGTCACTTTTGTACACAAAAGGCTTAAAGTTCAAGTGAAACCCTAAGCACCTTAATCTTAATTAAAAGTGGTAGACTTAAGAGGTCAAGGTCCCCATTCTGGTCTACCTGGAATCTCAGTGACAAGAGAGGTCGGGTGGGGGAAACCCTGTAACCCGTGGGGGTGCTCTACCGTGTAGGGGTCTTCGCGGGACTCACCCTCTCTGGCTGCCCAAGTAATTCTCGGGTGGACGACCTTCTGATCAAGGGGTATCATCCGCCCTGAACCTCTATAGTCACCCAACATATTTTGGGTGTCTTGATTGGGTCCAACACGTTCTAATCTCATCCAGTCTATCAGTGCATGTTTGGTAGGAGGTCCTTGAAACCTCCTCTAGAAATCCACTCTCCCCGAGGCCAAGCCTCGGCTCCCTTGTTTGTGCAACAACCCCTCCACATAGACCTTTCTTCCGATTCTGAACCTAGTTCCCCTTCTTCTTCCATCATGGCTCAGCCTGTTGAAGAAGAGAATAATCTTGAGCACCAGCTCTAGCGTCTTAACGACCTCTTCCAGAATTTCATGAACCCATTGTAGCGCCTCATGATGAGAGATCACTATAATCCCGCTGCGATAGTAATTGAGCCTAGAGTCAGAATCCTGACTGGAGAACCTGATTCTGAATTAATGCCCAATATGATTCGTGCCATACTTAAATTCTATGGGCTTAACTCTGAAGATCCCTTCCAGCATATCAAACAGCTTAAGCATCTGGCCCAGACCTTCGGGTCAAATGCATAAAATCAGGATATCTTACTCATGAAGATGTTCTCTTTCTCCCTTATGGACAAGGCGGCTCATTGGTATTAAACACAAACTCGTCCGATCAACACCTGGGATGAACTTTAGTCCGAGTTTTTGAAGAAGTTCTTTCCCGTTGGTCGGACAAATGCCTTGCGCCATCAGATTACTCACTTCACCCAACAGACAGGAGAACCTCTTCATGAGGCATGGGATCGATTCCTCGATCTCATGAGAAAGTGCCCCCATCACGGAGTTCCTAAATGGGAACAAGTCCAATCTTTTTAACAGGGACTCCGTGAAGATATTAGATTGTTCATCAATGCAACTTGCGGAGTGAATATCATGGGTCAACATGAAGACACCGTGTGGGAGATTCTTGAGAATATGTGCGAGAACTCCAACAATGACTCCATGGGATTATTCGACTAGACGAATACCCGTGCATCGACAAACATTAGAGGAGCACATGAGACGCAGGGCCTGTCCGCATCCGTCGACTTGGAACTAACGGCCAATCAGTTGGACAAGGTCTCTATCATTGAGAAGAAGGTGGACGAGCGGACTTAGCACTTGCAGCGAGCCACCTCTGCGCAGAACTCCTTCACACAGCCACCTCTCGCAAGGGAAACTGTGTAGAACATTTTCCATCGATCTTATCCTGGGATGGATCCATATCCACCCCTATCTGACTCCAGGATCGGAGGGACCTCCGATCCTTTCTATTCTTGTCGGGGGAACTCTAGTCCCCCATTCTCCGACATTCCTGAGGCTCCTCAGACCTGCGAGGACTTCAACGCCATCCAGAATGACCCATTTTCCAACACCTACAACCCTGGATAGCGAAACCATCCCAATTTCCAGTGGGCAGGAAATTCTCAGATCCAAAGACCACCCTATCAACCCCGTCCACAAGCCCCTCGTCCTTATCAGCCGCCTCAGCCTCAGCCCAACCCCACTTATCCATCCAGGCCCAACCAAGACCAAATGTCCATAATCCTCCAAACTCTGGCTGACATTCAAAGAACTAATGCGGCTACCCAAAAACAGCACAAGGACGAGATCACAGAGGTCCGCAACCAACTCGCCCTGATGGCAAATGCTTGTCAGCCGGGCACTCTTCCTTCACAACCTCTGCCAAACCCTAATAACATGCCGACCCAATAGCGCATTATGAACCCGAACCCAGGCCAAGCACACTTGATTTATCAGGCCCCTTCTGTTCCATCACTTGACGGGATAAAAGTATCAACATCCTATGCGGGTTATCAACAACAGCAGCCCATCTTACCAACCCCCATCCAGAACTAGGCAGGACTAAATTCTGTAACAACCCATAGTGGTAAAGCAACCCAAGACCCACCTTATCCAGGCCACTCCAAGCCTGGTAGTGACCCAAGCCCTAGGATAGTCATCCAGGATGTCCCTATCCTTGTCCCAGATCAAAAACCTGGACCTATTCTAGAGGAACTAGCAAAGGTTCCGTTTCCTGAGGCCTTGACCAAGGGAAAGAGGACAACTAAACCTGTGGCTCCTGAGGAGGACCTAATCAAGCTCTTTGAGCAAGTCCAAATAAACATCCCCTTGATGGATGCAATCCGCCACGTACCGGCTTACGCACAATTCTTGAAAAAGGTGTATACACCCCAGCGTAAGCCGTGAACCAAGAGTGGGAGTCCGATTGTACTATCAGAGTAAGCCAACTCTGTGATCCTGAGTAAACTCTCACCCAAGGCAAAAGACCTAGGCACTCCCCTGATTTCTTGTAAAATTGGTAAAACCCAATTTGATAGAGCTTTGTTAGACCTAGGTGCCTCCATAAACCTGATACCCACATCCCTGCTTAACCACCTTGAAGAATTTGAGCTGAAACCGACTGAGGTGACATTGCAGTTAGCCGATCGATCCATAAAGTCACCTAAAGGAGTTCTTGTGGATGTTATTGTTAGGGTGCAGGATTTCTACTTCCCTGTAGATTTTATAGTTCTAGACATGGACGCACCTGAGAATCCAAGGGATACACCAATTATACTAGGGAGACCTTTTCTGGCTACTGCAAGGGCCAACATAAGTTGTGAGGAGGGCCAAATAGAGCTGAAATTTGGGAATCAAACCCTCAAGATTGATATCTTTAAGGCCCAACAAGGGATTAATTGCAGTGTGATAGAGCAAATTTGTGATATCAGAGCTGTGGTTGATGAACCGCAAATTGAGGACAACATGATTATCCCCAATCAACCACAAGAAAATCTAAAACTACAATTAGAGGAGTCAGAACTTGATCGGGACACACCCCTAACTCCTACCCTTGTTCCCCACACCCACTCTGACCCACCCGCTGCTGCTGATAACCCCGCTCTAGAACTCAAACCCCTTCCCGATTATCTGAAATATGTCTTTTTGGGTTTAAATCAGACACTTCCTGTGATTATAAGCTCCAAACTCACCCTTGATCAGGAATCCTGTCTGATTACCGTTCTCCAGCAACATCGTGGAGCCATTGGTTGGACTCTCGATGACTTGACTGGAATAAGTCCCTCTTATTGCACTCACCACATCTATTCCGAAGAGGGCGCATGACCTTCACGTGTGATGCAGAGACGTTTGAACCCTAATCTGCAGGTGGTCGTGAAAAAGGAGATCATTAAGTGGTTAGATGCAGGAATCATCTACCCGATCTCCGACAGTCGCTGGGTGAGCCCAATCCAGGTTGTGCCTAAGAAGGCAGGGCTCACCACCATCACGACTGAGATCGGAGAGGTCATACCTACCCATATAGCCAACTCATGGAGACTCTGCATAGATTACCAAAGACTCAATTCCTCCACGAAGAAGGATCATTTCCCACTACCGTTTATTGATCGGATCCTAGAAAAACTAGCGGGAAATAGATTCTTCTGCTTTGCTGGACAGGTACTCCGATTACAACCAAGTGGCGATTCACCCAGAAGACCAAGAGAAGACCACATTCACCTGCCCCTTTGGGACATACGCGTTCCGAAGGATGCCTTTCGGTCTTTGCAATGCACCCGCAACTTTTCAGCGGTGCATGCTTGCCATATTCTCTGATATGGTAGGTGATTATCTGGAAGTCTTCATGGATGACTTCTCAGTTTTTGGGGCATCATTTGACGATTGCCTCCAGCACTTGGTTCATATACTCAGGCGATGCATTGATGCAAATCTGGTTCTTTCCTGAGAAAAGAGCCACTTTATGGTGCCTGAGGGGATCGTCCTGGGACATTTGATTTCTGAGAGGGGCATCTAAGTGGATTGAACCAAGGTTAACCTGATTTCCAAACTCCCTATGCCTAGCTCGATCAGGGACATCCGATCTTTTCTGGGGCACGTCGATTTTTACTGTCGATTCATCCCTGATTTCTCGAAAATCGCGCACCTCCTGACTACTCTTCTCTCCAAGAATGTACCCTTTGAGATTTCCAAGGAATGCACTCAAGCTTTTGAGATCCTTCATGACCGAGTTACCCAAGCCCCGATCCTACAGTCCCCTGATTGGTCTCAACCCTTTGAGATCATGTGCGATGCATCTGACTTCGCTGTAGGGGCAGTTATAGGGCAAAAGATTGACGGGAAACCTGTGGTCATCTACTATGCTAGCAAGACACTTGACGAGGCTCAGCGTAACTACACGATTATCGAGAAAGAGCTGCTAGCAGTAGTATTTGCCCTTGAAAAATTCAGGTCTTATCTCCTGGGTTCCCACGTTATTATTTGCTCAGATCACACAGTTGTGAGGCATCTCCTTGCGAAGAAGGATGCGAAACCTCGATTAATCCGATGGATCTTGCTGTTGCAAGAATTTGACCTCGAGATTCGTGACAAAGCGGGAAGACAGGACATGGTAGCTGACCACTTGTCCCACCTTCCTTCTGAGATCATCGACCCTTCCGGACCCATCATGGAGCATTTTCCTGATGAGCACCTGCTGACTATTGGTACCGGGCTTCCATGGTTTGCTGACATAGTAAACTACTTGGCATCACACCTGATCCCGTCTAATTGGCTGAAGGTTAAGAAAGGCAAATTGCGCTCCGATGCCAAGTATTACATCTGGGAAGACCCGTACTTATTCCGCATAGGTGCTGACCAAATTATCCGGTGATGTGTCCCAAAGGTCGAAATCATTGACATATTCTCTTTCTGCCATGACCAAGCATGCGGTGGCCATTTTTCTGGGCATAAAATCGCATAAAAAATCCTCCAGTGTGGCTTTTACTGGCTCACTATCTTCAAGGATGCATACAGTCACTGTAAGGCATGTAGCGGTTGCCAATCTTTGGGCAACATGAGCCATCGTGACATGATGGCTTTACAGCCGATTCTCGTATGCAAGATTTTTGATATTTGGGGGATTGATTTTATGGGCCCCTTTCCTATCTTGGACGGCTTCGAGTGCATTTTACTTGCTGTTGACTACGTGTCCAAGTGGATCGAAGCCATTCTGACCCGAACCAGTGATCACAAGATCGTTATCAAATTCATTCATTAGAATATCTTCCCGCGGTTCAGGATTCCTTGAGCTATCATTTCTAATGGAGGGACCCATTTCACCAACGCTCAGTTCAGGTCACTGATGACCAAATACAGGGTGTCACACCGAATCTCTACTTTTCAGCCCCAGACTAATGGTCTAGCTGAGTTATCAATTCGAGAGATCAAGAAAATCCTTCAGGTTACTGTTCGACCTGACAGGAAGGACTGGTCATCCCGACTTCCGGAAGCTTTGTGGGCTTATAGGACCGCCTACAAGACCCAATTAGGCATGTCTCCTTTTAGACTAGTGTACGGGAAGGTGTGCCACCTCCCCGTCGAACTGGAGCATAAAGCCTATTGGGTAGTACGGAACTGCAACCTAGATCTTTCTAAGGCTGGAACCCACAGAAAGCTTCAAATAAGCGAGATTGATGAATTACGCCTTGATGCATATGAAAACTCGTGAATTTACAAAGAGCAGGTTAAAGCCTTTCATGACAAGCACATTTCTAGAAAGATCTTTCACCCTGGTTAGAAGGTTCTACTCTTCAATGCCCGACTTAAATTGTTCCCTGGGAAGTTGCGATCCAAGTGGATCGGACCATATCTTGTCCGACAGATTTTTGGAAATGGAGCCGTCGAGATCAATCTGCTCAACCACAATTCCGAACCCTTCGTCATAAATGGTTAGAGACTCAAACCATTCATTGACGTGACCAATACAGATTCGACTGAGTCATCATTTATCCTCCATTCTCCTTGAACTCATTACGCCCAGTCGATGACGTAAAACTCAGCGCTTAACGGGAGGCAACCTGTCATTCTTTTGAAAACCCGAAACCTTTTCTGACATTTCTTTGTACTTTAGGTTCATCCTTTAGGATAGCCGACTCCACCTTAGGTACTCATACCTAATATTAGAAATCGTCTGCTACAGTCACCTCGACCCATCCATTCACCCAACACCTATCCTAATGTATGAACCATGATGAAGAAAAACCCACCTAATGTACAATGAGGACATTGCAAACCTTAGGCATGGGGGGGTATGAAACTGCAATGAAAACTCATAATAAGAAAATGTTTCAACAAAAAAATCACATATGTCAAAAACACCAAAAAAAAAAATTTAAACAACACCAAAAAAATTAAAAATTTTTTTGAAAAAGAACAAAAAAAATTGGGAGGAGGGAAGAAATTTGTTGAGCTTTACAAAAGGAGGAGGAGAAAAGATCAAAATACTAAAAAGGAGCACAAAATGAAAAAGAAAGAGATAGTCTTTAGTAAGAAATTAAGGAATTAACCAAAGTTCTAGACCACATTAAAGAAAAGTAAAGTGAAAGTGCTAAAGAAACACAAAAAAGATTAGTAAGGATGCTAACCTTAGGCCTTCTTGGCTAGACTCTTAGTACCCGTTAAGATCTAGATACTCCTCAAGAGGTTGAGGAAAATGAAAAGCTTAAGTATTAGGTTTAAGGCTTAGGGAGTATTTGGCCTCGTTAACTAACCTTCGGTTTACGGGACTCGATAACCTAAGCACCCCAATTCACAGATAGTCTGGTTTAGTGAGCATAATTATCAAAATCACGCAGAAGCGTTTCTAATGTTCTGAAAATGTTATCTAGATTAGGAGCGGCCGATCAACACAAGTTGATTTAGACGAGTTCCCAGCGCGGAGCGGTGGGAAATTCCTCTCGAAGATGCGTAACAACATATCATCTCCTCGGTGCATGTCTCTTAGGATATTTACATATCCTACTGGGGGCATGTAAGCACCTTGCTGGTTCAGATACCATGGATGGCATTATCATGAAATGTCAATTGCCAGAGTCTGAATTCGGCTACGGAATGCCATGGGTAGGATTATCTCGAAATCTCGAAAACCAGGGTTCTAGGGGTTACCATGGGCGGTGCTATCTCAAAGCATCGATTGCCAGGGACCTTTGAGGATTGATGATGGGGACGAGGAATCCGATATAGACCGTGTTGTAAAGCCAATCCTAAGCTAGAATTAATAAGAAAAGAGAGAGAAAACTCTCCAAACAAACAAACCCTCTGTCTCTCTCTTACAAAAAGCACTGCAAACTGAACCAAGGCTAAAAATGTCTCAAGCACGGGTGTTTTAACCACGAAGTCCAATAACCCTTAGGGTAGTTCCTGCGGGCCTTAAAAACCTTTGCTAAGGATTGAGGCTAAAGTTAGACAGATCTGGATCTTGGTTGGTACTAGAGTACCTTTAGAACCATGATTGGCATTCTGACCTAATCAAAGAGACAAGAGAAGAAAACGCACTTATCAAAATTAGTGAAAGGAATTCATGGTCTAGAACAAAGGTTAAAACTATAAAATTTTGCTAAGGGACTAGCAAAAGCTAGGCATGGGGGTATGATGAGAATCTCATCATGAACCCTAACTAGCACATTTTGACCTAATAAAATGAACAAAAGCTCCTACATAACCTAAGGGAAGGACTAAATCAGGGAATTGTTAATCTGAGAATAAAACATTATACAAGAGGTAAAACTATAATTTTACCATTACAGTGCATGAACGAGATTTCTAAGGGTCTAGACATAGGTCAAGTGAACCTAATAAAGGAAAAAGTGGGATGGTTTGGTTAGAAAAGGGTTATGACAAAATCTGGGAATTAAATGATATTCTGTAACCCTAAAACAAACCCACTTAAATTGTTAAGGTTCTAGGAAAGATAAAAATCAACTAAATCCTCTAAAATTCATGGAAAAATATCATCTAGGATTTAGAACATTCAATTTGGCCGTTGGAACCTGTTTTGACCTAGATTGAGGACCATACCCAATTTTTGACCTAATTTGGGTTTCTATGCAAAATTTCCAGTCAAACGTGGTCAAACATAAAATCCAACTTCATCATTGGATTCCTTAGGTCCAAATTAGGTTGATACCAAAATTTGGATCTAAGGAAAGGTCGTCTTGACCCACTCTGCAATTTAGTCCTCAAAATTACTTTCAAACCCTCATCTTTTTGAAACTCTTGCAAATGCCCCCTAGCTTTCCCGCCATTTTCTTCAATCCGATCCTTCTGCCACCCGCTGTGCAGGCCATACCTCCGGAGACTTTGTACAGAGGATGGCGCCGCGCATGCATGGGGAGCCAACCCCAGATTTGAAAGGGAGCTCCCTGCGGAGCCCCCTACCGCATGGGCCAGCCCCCATGCCCTGAAGATCACCATACCTCTCGTGCGAATGCACGAGAGGTATGGGTCTCTGTCTGGCATACCTTCAGCGAGGTCTTTCCCGCTGCTTTCGCGTGCCATGCAACCGGCCTTCACCTATTTAAGGAGTGGCACACTCAGCCGCATCCTTCAAGCTTTGATTGGCCTGAGATCCTCCCTCCAATTCATCTCTTCCCAACTCCGGCCGACTGCCAGAGCTTCCGACGACCCTCTCACTCCTCTCTCATCGCTCTACCACAGTACTAGTGGCAGAGCTACCTCCGTCGTCTTCTGCCACGTTGCGTTGTACCAGCGAGCGCCCTCCAGCCCCTCTTCCTCGTCGCCGTTCTCTCCCCTGGCACCTTCGTCTCCGGCGATGGCAATACCGGTCGCTCGCCACCTCCGCATCCCCCCTTCACTCTGGACTCACAGATAAGTTCCTCTTACCCTCCTCTTTATTTCCCCTCTGCCAATTTGTTATCTCTACCCCTCGACAACTGCAGACCACCCCAATCTTCTCCACCTTCGGCAGACCACCGGCGAGGTGTCTCCGTCACCTCCCCATACCCATCCACCTCGCTAGAACCCTCAGAAGCATCACCTCCACCCACTGATCATCTTGCGACCCTCCACTAACCGCGCCACCTCGTAAGTTTTTGAGCATGTGCAGACATATAAATTATAAAAGTGACTAAGGCTTATCGCCTCAGTCACATGTGGTGAGGTCCCCTCACCCACTCACGCCTCGTCCGCACTCACCCCTTCCCAGACCTGGCCGCCTGACCTCATACCCGTGCACACCTCGCCCACCACCGCACGCCGGAGGGTCTGGTCCCAGGCGCGTTAACCCGACTCGTATACCTGAGCAGGCTCTGGGAGAGCGAACTCAAGAGTGAAATAGAGAGAGAGAGACGCGGGGAGGGTAGGGGTAGGTTTTTGCCTAACCATGCCTGTGCAGGGAAGCTGAAGAAGAAGGAGGAGGAGGAAGAAGAAGAGGCGCAGCACAGAAGGAAAAGGAAGAGGAAGCAGAAGAAGAAAGTGGAAGCGGCTAAAGACTTAGCCGTGCCAAGGAGTAGGAGCTGGAGAAGGAAAAGGAAGAGAAAGAAGAAGACAGAAGTAGAAGCTGAAGAAGAAGAAGAAGCCAACTGAAGAAGAAAGAAAGAGGAAGCTGTCGCAAAGAAGGCCAAGTAGGGAAGAGAAGAAGAGAAGAAAAAGCCAAGGAGAAGAAGAAGCAGCAGCAAAGAAAGGAAGAAGAAGAAGGAGACGTGCACTGTAGCAAAATGCTACTTAAGGCGTCTGATTCTTGGAATCAGACGTCTGAAGACTGAAAGAAGAAGAGAAAGAAGGACAAAGAAGAAAGAGGAAGAAAAGAATAGAGAAGAATAATTTTATTTCCTCTCTATAGTCTTTTTTTTTGTAAAACAGTACATTATTGTAAACTGTGATTTTTTATGCTTCTAAAATCAAACTTGCTCCCTGAGTTCGACCTTGGAACATTTTAATTTCGAGTAATAAAATAAAAATCAAACTGATCGACAACGACCACCCAGCCATAGTTTCCTTTCTTTTGTTTCACTGCAGGGAGTTCTATTGTAGTAAGTACTTGTAGCTTGTGGTTATATTCAGTTATATTATTTTTACCAATTCCCTGTTATGATGGCTATACTTGTATCAGTACTTTTCTGTTGTATCATGTAAAAATCTAGTGGGTTGCTGTTCTCTTTCTTTTACTATCAGTTATTTATTTTCTGCATAGTTACATTACTCGTGGTTATGGATTGAGTATACATTTGGTTGTTTCTCGTTGGACGACTGGGTCTTGGAACGGGTCATGATAAGATGGTATTAGAGCAAGGTCGTCCCGAGAAATGAACTAAATGGTCTGAAAGTAACCACGCTTGTACATGTGGCTAGGATAGCCATTACAACGTATTATCTTGATTGTCTCTTTCGAGTCTTATTTCCCTCTATAGTCAAGTGTCCTTGACAGTTCAGTCTTTTCTTCAATCTTCGTATAGGAAATGCCTCGCCAGGGAACTCTTGAGGCAGGCCGTGGACGTGGTCGTGGCCGTAGGCATGGTCCTAGGGGAGGACGAGCGATGGACAAGGACGGGGCAGCTCCACCTCTCCTTCCGGGCGTGCAGGCCCTGAACCTCGCCCAACTGATCTAGGATACCATACGTGAGGAGCTCTAGCATCTTCCGCCTCAGCCACCTCTCCCTGGGGATGCAGAGGGGGAGTCATCCGTGAGGCAGGAGAGCCGCCACAACGCCTATTCCCCCATTGCAGCTCCACCATGAGATCTTTGGCCAGTTCAAGAAGTTGAAGCCCCCTCCTTCAAGGGGGAGGAGAGCCCATCTGAGGCAGAGGATTGGCTGGAACAGATGGAGAAGATCTTCGACACACTCCATCCTCCTGCAGAGTGCCGTGTGGCCTTCGCCACATACCAGCTGGAGAGTGCAGCCCACAAGTGGTGGAGGGCGGTCAGAGGACAGGAGGGAGAGCTAACGTGGGACTGGTTTGTGGCACTCTTCTACGAGTAGTACTTCCCACAGACCTGACAGGATCAGAGGCGGGAGTTCCACACTCTCTGCTAGGGGTGATGACGGTTAGCGCGTACCGTACGCGTTTCCTAGAGCTATCACGCTTCGCCCCAACAGCTGCATCTACTGAGGAGGAGTGCCTGTGGAGATTCACTAAGGCCCTCCGGCCTGCCATTCGAGGGTATGTAAAGCCTTTGAAGTTGCCTACTTTCTCTCGCATAGTAGAGGCGACCATGACCTACGAGGAGATCAACCTGGTCGTACGAGACATCGACGGGGGAGGACGAAAGAGGCACTACCAGTAGGACCACTCACAGAGCCGCCGAGAGAGGAGGCACACGGCACCTACAGGAGAGTCATCCCACTCTATGAGTCCACCAGTGACCTTTGGGGGCCCCAAACCAGGACCAGCCGACTGCAATAGACCCCTGCCTAGCTGCTAGCAGGGACAGCAGATAGAAGGAGGAGGTCGCGTTCCTCTCTGCTACCAGTGTGGCCAGCGGGGCCACATATGGAGGGACTGCCCATCTAGGGCCAGAGTACAGCAAATGCTCCCAACACCGAGCACTGGAGGTCGATCTGGCTGCCATGGTTACCATGCCCGAGGAGGAGGATAGCAATCACGAGGAGGGTACCGGCCAACTACTTCTCACCCAACCCAGAGCATGGTTGCTTCTTCTGCACCAAAGGCTAAGAAGCGTGTTAATGCCTTAACTCAAGGAGATGCTAGAGCTTCAGGCTCCGTAGTGGCAGGTATGGTTACAGTTTCCAGCATGCTTAATTACGTGCTTTTCTATTCTGGTGCCACGTACTTGTTTGTCTCTACGAGTTTTGCCGTCAACTTGGGATCAGGCAGTGTACTATTAGAGGAGCCATTCCTGATTAGAGGCCCAGGTGGATAGGTATTTGTCACCGAGGAGGTCTTCACTGATTGTGAGGTCGCTATAGGGGGATACGGTCTTCCGATTTACCTGATCGTGATCTCGAAGGAGGATTTCGGCGTGATTCTAGGGATGAACTGATTGGCTGCTTATCATGCCCTAGTAGACTGCTTTGGGAGAAAGATCATCTTCTCCATACCAGAGTTGCCTCCCTTTGAGTTCCATGACCAGCCAGTAGACAGAGGATTCAGGTGCATCTCCACACTTCGGGCAGCAAAACTACTGAGTTAAGGGTGTGAAGGCTTCTTAGCTTGTGTCGTAGCAAAACCTAGCCCCGTGGTCGACTTATAGAGTATCCCGGTGGTCCGTGAGTACCCCGACGTCTTTCCAGAGGAGCTGCTAGGACTACTACCTGAGCGTGAGATCGAGTTTGAGATCTCACTGGTACTAGGAAACAGCCCCATCTCTATTGCGCCATACAGGATGGCCCCACTTGAGCTGTGAGAGCTCAAGTCTCAATTACAAGATCTATTAGAGAAGGGCTTTGTGAGGCCTAGTGCATCCCCATGGGGAGCCCCTGTCCTGTTTGTGAAAAAGGATGGCACCCTTCGGCTGTGTGTTGACTACAGACAGCTGAACCAGGTCATCGTCAAGAACAAGTACCCACTACCTCGTATTGATGACCTCTTCGACTAACTGAGAGACACCACGGTGTTCTCCAAGATAGATCTAAGGTCGAGTTACCATTAGTTGAGGATCAGGGAGACCAATGTCTCCAAGATAGCCTTCCGTACGCGATATGGCCACTACGAGTTCTTGGTCATGCCATTTGGGCTGACCAACGCTCCTGCCGCTTTCATGGATCTGATGAATCACATCTTCCGACCGTACCTGGATTAGTTTGTGGTAGTATTCATTGATGACGTGCTTGTCTACTCTCGGGATAAGGCACAGCATGGACAGCACTCCGCATGGTCCTGGACACTTTGAGACAGCACAGGCTATATGCCAAGTACAGCAAGTGCGAGTTCTGGTTGAGACAGGTTACCTTCTTGGGCCATATGATCTCGGGATATGGGTTGGCGGTGGATCCAGCCAAGGTTGAGGCTGTCGTCAGGTGGGAGAGGCCACGTATAGTGACGGAGATACGCAGTTTCCTGGGGCTGGCAAGCTACTACAAATGGTTTATCCAAGGTTCTCGTAGATCGCATGTCCTATGACTCAGTTGACCCAAAAAGACGTGCCCTTTGCCTGGACAGACGAGTGTGAGTCATGCTTTCAGGAGCTGAAGGAGAGGCTGACTTCAGCTCCTGTATTCACCATTCCAGACAGCAGTGACGGATTCGTGGTCTACATTGACGCCTTGTTGCAGGGATTGGGTGGTGTGCTAATGCAGTGGGGTCACGTTGTCGCTTATGTTTCGCGGCAACTAATGCCCCATGAGCACAACTACCCCCCCCCCCATGACTTGGAGCTGGCAGCTGTTGTTTTCGCGTTGAAGACATTGAGGCACTACTTGTACGGAGAGGCATTCGAGATCTTTACTGATCATAAGAGCCTCAGATACCTGTTAAGCAAAAGAAGCTCAACATGAGACAGAGACGCTGGTTAGAGCTCCTGAATGACTATGATTGCAGCATCTCCTACCATCTAGGGAAGGCCAATGTGCTGGCAGACACTTTGAGCTGGAAGGCGTCCACCCACTTGGCTAGTCTGCAGGAATAGAGTTGGAGACTCATGGAGGAGGTGAGCAGTTGGCAACCCCAGGAGTCACGGGGGTACTGCGGGGCAGTGACAATAGCGAGGGAGGCATGACCAGAGCTGATAGATCGTGTCGTTACTAGACAGATGACGGATCCATACCAACATACACTACGAGACCAGGTATTGACAGGGAACCCAGGAGAGTTCTCTTTCACTGACGGGGTCCTGCGTATGAGGGGATGCTTGTGCGTTCCTAGAGACGAGGAGTTGTTGAGAGAGCTCCTGACTGAGGCACACAGGTCCAAATTCACCATACATCCCGGGAACACGAAGATGTACCACGACCTACGACGTGATTTCTGGTGGAGGGGGATGAAGTAGGATGTTGGTAGTTTTGTTCAGCAGTGCCTGGTATGCCAGCAGGTGAAGACCGAGCACCAGAGGCTTGTAGAGCCGCTACAGCCACTTCCCGTGTCGGCGTGGAAGTGGGAGGGTGTCACTATGGATCTAGTAGTGGGGTTATCTATGAGACAACGAGGACATGATGCAGCCTGGGTGATAGTGGATAAATTGACGAAGACGGCACAGTTTCTGCCGATCTGAGTCACTTTTGGACCAGCACAGTTGGCAGAGCGCTACATCTGAGACGTGGTGTGCTTTCACGGAGTCCTCACGAGATTATTTCAGATAAAGACACTCGTTTCACTTCCCAGTTTTGGTTAGAGTTTCTGCAAGCTTTGAGGACTCGTCTGAGGTTCAGTATAGCCTATCACCCCCAGACCGACAAACAGTCAGAGCACACCATTCAGACCCTTGAGGATCTCCTACGCGCTTGCATGCATGACTGGAGTGGCTCTTGGGAGGCGCATTTTCCCCTGGCAAAATTTGCATAAAACAACAGCTACCACTCGAGCATCGGCATGGCACCGTATGAGGCTCTATATGGGAGAAGGTGTACTGCTCCTTTGAGTTGGGTTGAGGTAGGAACCAAGTGGGAAGTTGGTCCCAAGCTGATATGCCAGAGTCAGGAGGTGATTGAGTAGATCCATAGACGACTCCATACTGTCAGGAGCAGGTAGAAGAGCTACACTGATATGAAGTGTAGGGAGGTACAGTTTGAGGTTGGAGATCACGTCTTCCTCCGTGTTTCGCCCATGAAGGGCTTGCAGTAGTTTGGGGTGAGAGGGAAGCTCGCGTCGAGGTTTGTAGGGCCTTTTGAGGTCTTGGAGCTAGTAGGACCCGTTGCTTACTGGCTTGCCCTTCCTCCCCAACTCTCTGGAGTGCACGACGTGTTCCACGTTCCCAACCTCAGAAAATACATCGCCAACCCTAGCCATATTCCGCGCCATGAGAACATCGAGGTGGGGAATGACCTGACCTACCCTAAGAGGCCAATACATATACTAGACAGAGCCGTCCTAAGTCTGAGACGAAAGGAGGTACCCCTAGTGAATGTCTTGTGGAGGAGCCAACGGTATGAGGAGGCCACTTGGGAGCCTGAGGCGGCGATGCGGGAACAGTACCCAGAGCTTTTCGAGGGTGAATCGTTTCTGACCTACTTTGATTCTCTTTAAGTTTATTATGCACATTTACGATTATTTTCCGTACCCTAGTTAGCTCAAGTTTCGGGGATGGAACTTCCTTCAAGTTTGTTATGTTGAAATGACCCTTCCTAAGGGTCGTTTGACGTTTCCAAAAATTTTAGGGGTTTTTGTGCAATTTTAACCCCCTAGGTTTTTTTTGTGGTTATGCAAGGGAAAAGAGAACTTGAGAGGGTGCCCTCGCAATTTTCCCATCCCCACACCCCTACCCCACGAGCACCTCATCCCTCAACCGTACCCTTCGCCATCTCCCCCATTCCTCCCCACTCCTCCCCATTCCCTCCATACTTCACGCCATTCCCTCCCCCATGCCCCAAAGTCCATATAAACTCCCCACTCCTCCTCCATCCATCCCACACCATAGCCGAGAGGAGAGGAAGAGCGGGGAGCAGAAGGAGAGAGCGGAGAACAAAGGAGATCGGAGGCCTGAGAGTAGAGGGCTCGTAAGGGAGATGGGGAGGTGCTGCAGTTGTTGCAGCTTCTGCAGGAGAGAGAGCTCGCAAACGGTTCTACGGAGTCATTTTTCCACAGAATCAGACGTCTGGAGAGAGCATCGGACGTCTGTCCAGACATCTAGAGGTAATACCAGACGTCTGATAGCGCACAGTTTTCATTTATTTCTCTTCTTGACAAGTCTGACCGTACGTACGTATGTTAGGGGTTGGGGAGGCGCATTGGTGCGAGGACCGAGGTGGTTTCAGACGTCCGGGAGTGCCTCTAGACATTTGAAGACATCCTCAGACGTCTGCACGGAGTTCTAGATGTCCGAAAGAGGAGCCCCAAGCAAGGTGAGTCTCTGAGTTCGTTTAAGACGTCTAGGACTCTTCCCAGTCGTATGATTTTGGTCAGGGTTGGTGTTTTAGGGCCCATTCAGGACCCAAACGGAGTTGGATTTCCGCAAACGAAACGTCGTCGGTTTCCGTTCGAGTTTCTCTACGTAATGATATAGTGTCTATGCAATTTTGAGCTCGTTTGACCTGTCAGTCCATGTTATAGGTCTCCAATCCGTAGAGTATATGGGACTTGCGGAGACTTCGGGAGCTACCGTACAAGCCTCCATTCCACCTGGTTAACCTGGTAGAGTGGTTCTCTCTAATCCTAGATTGAATAATTAAATTGCATGCTTTAGAATTATTCGATTAAACCTTAGGTTGTGAGATGAACCCTAAGGCTGAAAGAGATGAATGCATGCTACTTTACAAATATTCGATTGAACCCTAGGTTGTGAAATGAACACTAGGTCTGAAAGATAAGAATGCGCATTTAACGAATGATTAAATTGTTGTGATGCTTCCTGGAAGTAGTAAACCATGAGCTGCCTGTACTACATTTAATGAACCATGACATGATTGGAAATACCTACGGTGTATTGAATAATCGATTGTGAAATCTTAAGCTTCCTGTTATGCATTTAATGAATCAAATGTGGAAATGAGAAAGTCTATGTACGAACTCTATAGGGAATTTAGAAAGAAACCAAGAATACTGTAGTACGGAAAACCTGATGGTTTTGGAGCATGTTGCCTATAGGTGGCTGTTCGGACTTAGTTAAGGGAAGTGAGCTGACCCTCGTGTATGTGGTTAAGAAGAGGGGAGGTTTTCTTTATCGATTTGTTTTGTCGAGTAGGTGATGCAAAAAATACGCAGTTTGTTAATTATGCGAAAGAGTATTGTTGTACGCATAAATCTACAACCAACTTTTAAAATTTGTAAAACCTAGATAGTGGAGGCCAATTTGTTAGTCACAAAGTTGGTTCTCTCTCTTGCCTCTCAAATTCGCACTTTCTTTTTGTGATTTTGATTTTTGTTGTTTTTATAATTTTCAAAACAATCAAGCAACAGAATATGAGATGATGATTCTACTACACCTATCAACTAACCCTAAGTGACAATAATGAAGCCTTCTCCTCTAAGCTCACCCTAGGCAAGTACGCCTAGAGTAATTAAAAGAGAAGGGGTGTGGTGCACTAAGCTACTTAAAAGCAAGAAAAACACACTAAAATCGAAGCATGAACTTGGAAGGCAAATATGAACTTGTATTGCTAGAAATTGAAGTACATGTAGAGGAATGTTTCTTGCAAAACAACAAACTACTAGCTAATACAAAAGATAAAATGGAAGATAGAAGAAGAGAGGTATCCTCCTGTAGAAGCTTTAAGAAACCCTTGCTCCAACTGCGGCTGCTCCCGTAGTTGAAAAGAACTTCTCTTTGGCTTCTTCCTTCAAATGGTCCTCCTCCAAGCTCCCCCAAGGGTGGACATCCACCACCCTTATTCCTCCTCTTACCTGGCCGTCCCGCTAGATGAAGGCTTCCTCCTTGGCGTGGCACAAGGGAGAAGAAGAATGAGGAAGAAGGCACCAAGGGGCCAGGTAGGTTGCCCCCTTGATCTTCTTCTTCCTTAGCCTTAGGTGTAGGTGGTGTAATGGTGGAATATACCAAGGGAGAAGATTATTGTGTGGTGGTGGTTAAGGGGATAGATATAGGAGTGGATGGGGGGTGGTTGGAGTGGAGATGATGTAGGGTTAGGATGGATTACAGATGGTGGTTAGGTGATCCAAGGGTGTAGGATAAGTGGCTCCAATCCAATAGGGGTAAGGAGCGTGTTTATGGGTGGTTTCCACCCTTGGTGGCCTTTGGTTTTGGCGCCAAAATGGGTGTTCTAGAAAGATTCCTAGGTGGCGCCAAGATGGGTGGTTGAGATGGGTTTAGGTGTTGGGTGAAGGGTTGGGATGGTAGGGGATTTTGAAGGGAAAAATGGCTCCACATGTAGGTGGTTTTTGGCGCCATTCCTTGGTGTCTTTTGGTGGTGGTCGAGGGACCAAGGGGTGTCTCTTGTTGGCGCCAAGAATAGGTAGGCATAAGAGTAGCTTAGGTGGAGCTAAGTAGGGTTGTGTGGTGGAGTTAAGTGGGGTGAGTTAGGGTTAGGTTTTTGGTGCCATGGAAGTGGACTTAGCTAAGCTGGATTTGAGCTGGACTTGAGTTGGTTGAGGTCATCTTCAGCTGACCAGGTCTAGCTAGTAGCTAGTCCTAGTCAGGTTGAGCTTCTAGTGAATTGTTCTAAGGTTGAGGAGCTGGAATGGAGCTAGGATCAACTGACTTGAGCTAGTTTAAGCTACCATCTAGCTAAGGTGAGCTAAATGGAACTGAGGTGAACTAGCTAGAACTACCATTCAACTGAGATGAGCTAAATGGTGCTAGGGATGAGTTGATCCAGCTAAAATGAGCCGGGATCCAACTGCGATGAGGTTGATCTAGCTAGGATCCAGCTGAAATGAGCCTCTTCTTCATCTTTTGCCTTCCTGAGTGACAAGGTATGCGGGATCTAACTTTCTATCTATCCCTGACACTCAAGTAAACACATTAAAAAAATATAACTAAAATGTAATGCATGCCTATCCTAGTTAAATTCCTAAATGCAGCCCAAAAACCTGTTTACGGAGTTAAAACCCTAAGAGCTAGATTAGTTTTAGGGTATAAGAATGATGATAAACTGGCATTTATCAATAGGATTCTGAGAATTGTTGTCATGTGCTATTGTTTTCCTTGTCGTCACGCTGTGGTTTTGCGATTAGGGTTTTCCTGTCAATGGTGGGTGTAGAGGGTTTAGTATACCATTGTCGTTTCTCAGCTTTATGTGTGCTGCCTTTATTGCCAATGTCAGGCTTTTTGGAAAGTTTTTGATTGTGGTGTATGCTTTATACCAAGATGTCTTCTGTGGGATGGTAGATGGTCCTTGCACTTGAGTGAATGACCTGGTTGTGATGTTCAGTCCCTTCGTTGAGGCTACAACTACTTGATATGTCCCATCTTATCAGAATCTTGGCTATTTATCTTCCATCTTAAGGTTGATGGCAACCATATAGAGTGATGGGTGTTGTTGTAAATTGATACCTTCCCATTGGTTGTCTTCCCTCCCTCATACTATGGACATGGCACGACCACCTAGCCTAGCGTGCTCTCATTGTGGCAGAATCACCCGTGATTTGTGGGAAGAGATAAAGATGAAGGTCATGAGGCAGCGTCTATATAAATGGCTGCCTTGTTTCCAAGATGCAATCATTTGGTTGGTCATTCTAATCTTCATAGAAGAGGAGGAAGAGGAGGGTAATAAGTCACTCAAACTCTCTTATTTCCCGTATGCTGTTTGGATTGTGTTGTCAAGATTTCGTTATGGGCTTTCAGGTGCTCGAGTTGCGGAGAGTCGTCAACTTCTTCAGCACCTAAAGCGTTATCATAGTAAGCTTATAGAATGACTATTTGGGAGGTAATTTCCTCGATCTTATTTTCTGTTGATTAGTCTTGGGATGTTTTCTGCAATGGAGTATATGTTTTTCATCCATTAGATGGTTAACTAGGTGTTTTGTTAGGTTGGATTATGACATTTTATAGATATGAAGGTGTTTGGATGGTTAAATTGTTCTCAGTTGTATATGTTGTTTTCTTTGCTTGTGGGATGAAGATGTTTTCGTAAATAATATGCAATCCATGTCAGTTGGTATTGTAAGGGTTGGCCTTTCATTATATTCTCAAATATAAAGGAAGTTATAAGTATGAATGTTAAGCAAATATTAAAGAATAATGGACATGCTCACTCATAGGTTTTAGCTTGGGTTCTTCAGCTCTTATATGGTGCTCTTACATGCTGCCTTAAGTGTCTTTAGCTGTTATGGGTTTTTCAATAACAGTTATTATGAGTTTTTTAGCTCTTGCGGGTTTTTTCAGCCTTAATGTCTTTCCTCTCATTAAATTTCAAAATGTAAGAAATTAGTACTTATGCAGTAGCTTATGTAAAGATCCATCCTGTTTTTAGCCTTTTAAGACGTCTGGAATGTCAATCAGACGTCTGTCCAAACGTCTGGATCCTTTCCTAGATGTCTGGAAGTTAATTTTTTGTACACCATCTGTGTTCTACGCGCGGGCGGCGCGCAGAACTCTTTTCTCTCTTTCTCTTTCCTCCTCCCTCCCCCTATAGAACACTAGTCGTGGCCTTATAAATGGCCACCCCCCCTTCCTCTCCTCTCCACTCCACCACTACCACCTCACCCCACTTCCACTGCTGTGAGCGAGGGTGAGCGAGAGAGAGAGTGTGAGAGAGAGGAGGAGGGTGCGTGAGAAGGAGGAGGAGGTCGAGGTCGAGAGCTTTGTGGAAGCTCGTCAGAAGCTCGCACGGCCACCGCGACGTGTGCGGGAGGAGGAGGGCGTTGGAGCGTCATCCTCGACCACCTGCAGCAGCTGGAGTTGCGGCGGAACGAGGGGGGGATGCGACGAAGCGTGGCGAAAAGCGTAGGAGCGCAGTCTGATACTGGAATTTTTCCAGTATCAGACATCCGGGGTGTCTTCCGGATGACAGACTGGACGTCTGGCGTGAACACCAGACATCTGAAAGCATCTGTATTACGAAGGTATGTCTTCTTCGCGGTTACGGCCATGTAGGCTGCACCGCAGGTGATTTGGTTTAGGCTAAAGTGGGTTGCTGCTCTGTCGTGTGCAGGAGTAGCCTTGGGAAGGTGCACGGAACATCTTTCCACGCACTTTCGGACGTCTGGACAGCTTATCAGACGACAAGAGGCATTTCCAGACGACCGGAGGATTGGTCAGACGTTTGGAACTATTTTCAGATGGTCGCGAGGGAGTCCTGGACGTCTGAGCTCACTGCAGGAGCTTGAGGTGAGTCTGTGACTTTTAAGACATTTGGACTTGTTTCCAGACGTCTGATTTTGGTCTACAGACATGTTTTTGATCCATTTGGGGTTCGATCGGGATCCATTTTATGCAAACAAAGTATCTATGTTTTCCTTGTGAGTTTCTTTACATATTAGAAACCTCTATACACTGTTCTGAACCTTTCGTTGTGATGTGTTCCTTGGTATAGGACTTCGATCTGCTGCATGTCGGGGGCTCGCAGAGGCACGTGGGTCTGCGATTTGAGCCCCCAGTACTTCCGGATTGTCTGGTAGAGTGGTCCACCCCTGTTATACTCATTAAATATGAATGCATCTATGAAAATTAGACAACTAGAAACCTAGGATGTGGCATGAACCTTAGGACAAGAAATGGTTGAACCATTTGTTTTGCGTAATTGAAATTGTATATATATGAATGAGCTAAATTGTTAGCCACTGCCTATAAATAAATACAAGCTGCCTGTTAGAATATGAGCTGCTTGAGATAACTAAATAGTTACCTGTGATATCACTTGTTGCATGTGTTAAATTGTGGAAATACGAGCTACCTGTGTATAACGAGAAATGAATTGTGAATGATGAAACCTGGATTGGAATAATATGGTGAACATGGGCATGAACCCTACAGGGAGTTAGGAGTAGAGCTCCTGTGGTTAGATGGAAAAGGTCTGGAATGTGGATGAGAAGTGTGCTGGCCCTTGAGTACGTGGTACCAAGGAGAGTGACTGTCCCCTTTTAGTGTAGAGCGGAGCTAGCCGCCCTTAGGTTGGGACCTAGGGTTAAGATTGGCCACTCTACACCGACTTCTGTTGGCCCTCGTGTACATGGTACCGAGGTGACCTACTAGTGTAGAGAGGGAGCTAGCCACCCCACGGGACCCGGGGTTCAGCTAGCCACCCTACACCAACTTGTTAGGCCCTCCAGGCAAACCGAGGTAGTTAGACAAGGGTATGCGGACTATGGAGGGGTGAGACCCTTGTTTGGTTCTGAGGGACTAGACCCCTGTTTCTGAGAGGGCTAAGCCTTATACTATTCCGTGCTATACTTTGGGTGTACTCGCTAGCGGAAACGACTGACCGCGTGTCAGTACGGGGTAGCTACCCGTGCACTTATCGCATGTGTCGTAGTCACCGCTACGTCTGTCAGTGACCTTGGGGTGGTTGACTGGGTGTAGGACTAACACGGGGGACTCTCCCGGCCAGGAGAGCACTACGTGTACCTTCTACTCTTCAGAAAAGACTACAATCAAGATCGTTCCCACGAGGAACATACAAGATCAAAAAAGAAATCTGAATGTTAACCAAATGGGGTGGAAAGGGATTACTTGTAAAATAAAATAACTTGAAAAGATAAATATACCTGCTACTTTTATTGCCATAGATAGTATGGTTACCACTCTACTCAGCGTTCGTTGACTCCGTTCTTTTCATAACCTTGTTCAGGTCCAGGAGTTGAGCAGCCCGAGCTACCATCTGCGGAAGCGTGTTGGGCCTAGTCGAGCCCAACCGTAGTTTTTAGTACTTTTTATTGTACTCTCTTTACTGCTATGGTGAGTTTCAAACTTTTTGCTACTGTTTCTGTTACTGTTGCTTTTGTTCCGTTTTTCCTGTTGTTATGGTGGTATGTACTAAACTAGTAGCTTTTATTTTCCTTTACTGCTTGTACATTTTTACTGCTTAATGACATTGCATATGTGAATGTGGTTTATTTTCCTACTTTTCGGTTATTTTTTGTTGGACAACTGAGTCTTGGGATTAGTCTACTCTAGTCGGTCTCGAGTCCTGCAGGGATTCGAGAACCGGGTCGTAACAGCTTACTTTGAAAGTATCAATTAATCCAAATATACTAGCTATTAATCCAAATATTTGGCAGTTGCTCATGCTTGGTGAGTACAATTGTGCTTTGTTTTTTTCTTTCTCCTTTTAATAATAGCATCACATTTTAAGTTGGATGCAAATTATTATTTTCATGTATCTCATGGTTAGTCATTTGTAATAGAGATTGGGCATATGCTGCTAATTCGTTGGATAAGATTTAAAGGGTTGTGTAGATGGAGATTTTAGGATTTGGAGTTTTGGAATGGTTGATGTCGAGTCGTAATTTTACCTTGTTATATGTTGCTGCCTTTGCTTGGAGATGTGCTGTTATATGGTTCTCTGAAAGTGAAAGCACCTGCTATTATATGCTGCTGTTATAACTATTAGCCAAAAACACAATTGTTTGTTGGAAGGGAAACCAAGTTAATGGTTAAATGCTGCCTTTATACATTGTTATATGCTGCTGCCTTTGTTGGTCAATGTTATTGTATGCTGCTACCTTTGCTGTTATATGTTGTTATATGGTGTTGTTATATGCTGTCTTAACATGCCACTTAACGACTTTCTTCCAACTAATTTTAAATATGTAAGAAATGAGTACTTATGCAGTACCTTACTTTGAAAGTATCAATTAATCCCTTTTCTCCTTTGTTGTTTTCAACATTCTTCCATTTTCTTGAGCCTTGATCAGCTAATGCAAGGTATCTAAGACTGCAATATGGCAATAAAGTAAGGATGCAAGCATATATACCAAATGATTAGAAAGCTAATGAAAATTGTATCCAATTGATATGGCCTGGTGAGGAAATTCATAAGAAGAAGATAAAGAATGCATAATTTACCAAAACACAGTTTGTGTTCTAGAACAAAATTTTCCAATAAAATAGCCATTCCTCTGGAAACCACTTTGAGCTAAACTTGGGTCCAATGAATCCAACAAGGCCAAATTAAATCTACAAAGAAAAAAAGCTATTTAGTTTTCCTTTATTTCTTGTTATTTTACCTATATTTCTCATTTTCCTATATATGTGATTTTTCCATTTCTATTCTTAATGCTAACAACCTCTATACATAAGGGATGTTACAATTGTGAACAAAAGCAAGCAATTCTACTAGTATCACTTCCTAGGACACATCAATCATCACTACCCCTCTCCCTCTAAACAACCCCCTTCCCTCCCAATCATCAATGGAGGGAACTTCTGCTTCACACTAGAAGGCTTAAATATTTGCCAACCAGTGCATGTAAGACAATGTCAACTCCATGCAAACAAGTGTTCATTTCCTAGATTTTCATCATTTAGGTGGGCTCAATGCAAGCATGCACTCCTTCCTGGCAAGCACCCACACCACTGCCTCTTTTTAGCAAGAATGAGGTAGTGCCTACGTGAACACATACACAACCAGCTCATGTAGCATGCTCTCACAATGTGAATAGTGTTGTACGATGTATGAGTTCAGTTGGGAACCCTCCCCTCTTCTCTATCAAAGCACATACACACATACAGAAAGGATTCTTATGTGCATGTATCCCACATTGGTGTTGGTGATTCTGTCGAGTTGTTACCTAAGTTATCATAGGTAGGTTTCTCTATTTTAGTTATCATAGGTAGGTGTTGGTGATTCTTATTTCAAATATATCATAGGTAGGTTTCTCTAAGATACCATTGTCAGATTCAAATATAAATCTTCTTAAAATTACAGAGATCCCCTCTTTAAGGAGACAGGAGTAAAAGTTGTCAGGAAATCCTTTTGCATATGACTCCAATCGTGATCTTTGGTCCTAGAACTTTGAACTTTATGCTCTCTATTTGTGGCCCTATCAAGGAATGTGCCCTAACTACCCCGACAGTAGAGCCAAGTGACAATAGGCATACTCAAACAGAGAGAATAAATCTCTTCCCTTTGTTTATTGAACAACATGGGAACTAATATTTGAAGATGAGATTATATGTTACTCCATTGAAGAGCTCTAACAGACTGTGATCTACTGGGAAAATGAGATGGGACGAGGGATGGCTTGTTTCTGATGATCATGGCAATTATAAGGAGATTGATAAATAGATAAAGTGGGGGAAGGAGATTGGAAAGTTTGAATTGCAAATAGGTGGATTTCAATGAATTGCAATATATTGATAAATTTTTCCAGTGATTTATGTTATTTCTATAACTACTAGTAAATCCAATTCATGAATGCTGCCAACATATGTACCTACTGAAAGGGTACCTATAATTTGTGATTTGCCTTCTTGTTTTATTATTTGAAGTTTTATTTCATGATGGTTCATGCACGTAAATATTTACATGGTTATAACCTTAATATAATGTTGCATTTGCCTTGCATGAAAGAAGTGTTATCTTTTCGTTGCGAAATTGATCATTTATGTTTCTTTCGATGTCGATGTAATTTAATTCTACTTAACGATTGTATATGATTTTCTATTGAAAATATAGTAGCTAAGAATAATTGTTGATGGAGACATTGACATCGTAAAGCTTGTAGAATGAGAGGAATGAGTCAAGAGTGTCCCAACCAACCAATGAAGAGAAGGATCATCCTGAGTCCAGTCAGGTAAGGGCTAAGAGAGTTAAGAACTGGAGCGTAGAAATTGACTCAAAGTTGATGTCCATTTTCAAGGAACACCACAATAAGAATGATTGGGAAAGAGGTTCTTTTACGAAACATGGTTGGTAGAAAATTGTAGTTGAGTTTGACAGGGACACGCATCTTGGTTATGACCAGGCGAAGCACCTCCATAGGTGGAGGGGTTTGAAGAAGAAATCCTGATCTTACCACCGTCTCATAACACATGAGTAGGTGAGGTGTGGATCCGATTACAATGTATCTTGTAGCTCCTAGCTCGGAAGTTTGGTTGGAGGTAATTCTGTATACTTCCATTCTTATGTGTTACTTCATCCTTTAGTTTAATTTTTTAGCATACTTATACCAGATTGGTTTATTTGTTTAGTTGCCTCCAAAGCTATGGAAGCTAAAGGGAAAATCATTTCCCTTCTATGATGACATCAACAGCATTATTGGTAAGGACCTAGCTACAGGAGAGCATGCAATGTCTTCTAATCGGGCGTCCGATTCATCTAATGTGGACACACCCTCCCCTTATATCCCCGATGCTCCAACAGTGGAGAGGGAAACCCCTTAGTCAGTTCATTTTATGGATCATGAATATGATCGACCTTTTAATTATCAAAATTACACCTTCGAGGAGCTCCTATCTTTAGGTCCCCCTCCACCTCTTGAAGCATTTGATATGGGTGGTTCAACCCACCCTTCTCAGGGTCAGCATTGTCTTAAAGTCCCTTCGCAGTCCAGCCCGCACCTGTGCTAGCATGAGTGTTGATACTAGGAAAGGGTCGAGTGCCTAAGGCAATTCTAACGTTGGGAAAAGGCATTGCACCGGTTCGAAGACTGCAGTTCTAGAAGGCATTCAGGAAACAAATGTGTTGTTGAAGAAAATTGTTGATCGTCACATTTCTAAACCGGGTAAAGTCAACACAAGCAAGGAGATTGGTCGCTGCCTTAATATGGTGAAGGAGTGAGTTGCCTTCCTCTCCCCTTTTGATATTGTCTTGTTAGTGTAGCATTTCTCCAGGAGTCGCAACTGAGTAGTGTTCATGAACATGATTGATAATGCTGAAGCGTTCTTCAATTGGATGCAGCGAGTTCTTCAGGGTTGACACGAACATAGCAATGCTCTTTGTTTGGCATAGCAATAGTTGGCAAATCCTTCATCCACTCATGTGACCATCTTCGACTTCGACATGACTCCGATTGGTTTCGCATTTACTTCTTTATTTCCGTTTAGTATCTTGCTTTCTTCTACTCTAGTGGTTATGTAATAAATTTGAACAATTTCTCGTACATTTGAGCATTGGTGGATGGTTTTCATGAAAGGTTTTTTATTCTCAGTGTTCATTCCATGTTACGATAAGTTGATAGTAAGAAGATATGATTTCGTCCAATATGCAAAGATTCTTATGGAGTAGGTCGTCATGACCTTCATATTGAGTTTCAGGAATGTCGAATTCCGGTACTTCGAATAGTATTGGAACCTCGTTAGAGTCATGTAATTCGTCAAGCGAGGACTCTGTAGAAGATAGTCAGAATATCTCAGAAGATGAAGAGATGGCAGCTGTGGAGTTGCTCCTGGTAGTAATTGTAATGGTGCAGTGCTATCCCATTGTCCCTCGAAGAATTCCTCGTAACGCGAACTTCATGATAGGACACAAGTGGATCCATGACATCCTGTTGCACCCTAATCCGAAACGTTGTAAGGATGAATTTAGGATGTCAAAGGAAGCATTCTGGACATTTGTCGATTTATTAAAAAGAACGAACGAAGCTAAGGAACACACGAAACACTACCGTGGAGAAGCAGCTAGGATTTTTTTTGTTCGTATTGGGATAAGTTGGATCTAATCACCATCTAATGGAGAGGTTTCAGCACTCTAATGAGATGATAAGTTGCTACATTAACAAAGTCGTAAGGCAGATTATCAAGATGAAGTGACTTCTCATCAAATTACCTAGTGCTGATGCACTGATCTCGACTGCCATCACAGGGAATCGGAAGTTCTTCCCTTACTTTCGAGTAAACTCAAAATTTATTAAGTTCTATAACTACCGTACATATAATTTGTGTTCTTATTGAACCTACTCTATTATCAATTAATAGGATATTGTCGGAGCTATCGATGGATGTCATATTAAAGCCACAGTTAGAGTTGACCAACAAGCACGTTATCGGTGTCGGAAGCAGTACACATCTCAAAATGTGATGGCTACTGTTAACTTTGATATGGAATTCGTCTATGTGATCACCAACTTTGAGGGATTTGCAGTTGACATGCGTGTCCTAAACTAGGCATTGGATGTCGGCAAATTTTGTGTCCCAAAAGGTAAACGGTACCTGGTTACCTAGGCTATGCAAATACCGATAGGTTCTTGGCCTCATACCGAGGTGTTACATACCATCTTAAGGAGTATTGAGGTCGAGCGTACCACAATGTGAAGCAGATATATAACCATCGACACACTTCCTTGTGTAATGTTGTTGAGTGCACTTTTGGTGTCCTCAAAGGATGATGGAAATTTAATAGATCAATGCCTAGTCTACAAGTTTAGCAACCAGTGTTGAATGGTGATGGCTACATGCATCCTACACAACTTCCTTGTTTGTTTTGAACCAAATATGAGCTGTTCAAGGAATTGGTAAACTAGCAAATAGAAAGCATTAACAACAATGATGATAATGTGGAAGGCGAGGTTGATGATATTGCTGTGAATGCTTGCATGGTGGTTCGTAACCATATAGCTTAGTCACTTTAGACCGATTACTCTAGGGGTAGATCTACTAGTTGAAGATCGTGATTGCATAATTTCCCTATAGTGTAATGATCTTCGAATATGTAATTTAGTACATGTTCTACGTATTTGAATGTTTTATTTTTGAATGGTAATGATGTTATTGTGATGCTTTACTTTGATGTTGCCAATTCTTCGTTGACGAGTAACATCTCAATTTCTCGATTTATCTTGACAATTAAAAAATAGTCAATGGAGATTGCGCCAAGGTGTGGAGCCCTTTGGAGGCACGGTAGGAGATGCTCCTGCCATGAACTTTGCAATTTTATTTTAGAGGACAACACCGGCGATGATGAGATAATATAGCAGTGGTTGTATTATGTTTGCCCTCAGATTGACAGAGTGAGTTCAATTGATAGCTTCATTCACGCATGATAATGTCAAAACTAAAAAATTGAAGTTATATTCTCTAGCATTAAAAATGTAGGGATGCGGTTACAGGGTTCGGACTTTTGATCACGAGCAACGGTATAGTCTTCCCATGTAGAGTTCACCTTCTTGACTGCATTATATGCGAGGTTCTAAAGAGAGCTTGCACGCATTCTTCGTAGGGGGAATGCGTTGGACGAGTATGTCAGATGGCTAACTAATCACCTCGGCGATCTCCAGCATAGGCTGGAGGCTAAGAATGATGAAGCACATAAGCTGCAGCTGCAGGTTATATCATACGAGTCCCAGATAGCAGAGCTACAGGAGAGAGTATGTGATCTTGAGATAGAGCTCGAGGTTTGTCATGTCGAAAGAAGCTACGAGGGGATGGTTGGACAATTCAACAGCATGTCCATGTAGTATCTCTATGTCATCCAGGAGTTTCGTTTATTTTGTATTTTGGCCTATCATAGTCGTATGCTTTCTTTTTGGGTTGTCTAGCGAGACAAATATTTGAAACATTGATATTTTCCTGTTTAAGTAAGACATTTACTTTCTATTGTCATCTTGTCGTAAATAATTGTTTATGATCACTATTCTTAGTCGGTAATGGACTACATACTCACCTGCGAGCATCGGTGGGCTCTCCTCGACTCTCTATTTAGGTGGAAACAAGAGGAACTAAACACATCATTGTTCATCGCATGATTATGAAGGCTGTGTTGCAGCAACATCGTGCTTAAAAAAAAGGGAATACAAACACGTCTACGATTTAAATAGAGTAAATGCCAATTACTATGTCATCGAGGCAATTATGTGTTGAATGAACTTTTCGTGCTCTGAATAATGCTAGAATTGTTAAGTATATGTCACTATAGTCATATTGTAGCTGAAAACATTTTCTTCTCTATGGACAGTATCCTACCATGAGTATGGAGGACGTCCTATCTGACGAGCATCAGTGGTTAATCCTCCATTCATTATTGCGAAGGAAACAAGAGAGTCAATATGGAGGCAGACACTTCACCTATACTTCATGGCAAATGACACAGGAGGAATTTATCCAGCAGACCAATCACCATGTTGGCCTCAAATGATTTTATAAGTGCTTTGCTCATTATCATAATACATATCTCCTTATTAGATGATTGGTGGACTTTGGAGATTGGGTATGGGATGGGGATTCTTGCATGCTCGTTCCATTACATTATGCAGGTTAATGGAACCATGTAAGTATTTCTACTATTGTTGCTTTTCCTTTTCGTCTAAAAGTTTTTTCCCTACAAGTAATGAAGGTTTCCATTCAATAGCTTCATGGTTGTGATAGGTAGCTCTAACACCGTTGCTTCCCCTAATATACTTTAGTGGGGATGATTTAGAATTAGTGGGTGTACAACTTGGTTGACCACTTAAGTTATGTTGTTGAACATTTAATTATGCCGATCATATTTGAAGTTAATCATGAACCTTTACGACTGTACTAGGAGCTTTATTTCATAAATATCCATCATGTTATATTAGTTATCCCTTTTTTCTTTTATTAACTCATGCACGAGTACTTATTTATGTCCTATTATGTATTTATTGTTACATTGTGGCTAATCATTTATGTGCAGGATGTTAATATCATCTTGTCCGCTTTAGTGCAATGATGGCTATGATGAGAACTTCTATTATAATTATTACTTATATCGAGGATTAGTTTTTGGTAGTTAAGGATGGAGATGGTGATGGTAGCTACGCAGACAAAGTAAGTATATTTGCACGCATGGCACTGATGGCCACGTTGTAGCAACCACATGCGATACAAATACGAGGTGAAATTTCATTGCTTGTACGATGTGGATGGCTGCTTTGCATCAACCCCGTGCAACCAAATGAGAAACAAATACAGGATATTAATTACCATCCATAACTACTAAACTCTAATCCAATGATAGTTATCATTTATGTATGAAGCAACATAAGCTTAGCACAAATTCAATATTACCACATTTCAGTGCTTAATATATGGATGCTAGGTAGTTCTTTTTTATTTGCTTGTGGCAGGTAGTAATTTCTTCGATTGCAATTAAACGTTAACTTGTGCAAATTGTTATGCTTGAAAGTTAATAGTCTGTTACTACATGTTCTATGTTTTTATCTTACCCCAAAATTTATTATGTTACCTTCCATGTTTGTTTTTCTTGTATTAGTTTTACATCTCTTATTTATACATGAAACTTGTGTATTTTTTCTCAATTCCCTAATGATGTGTTAATTTTGTTCGAGTTGTGGACTTCTTTACCGCTTGCATTTGAAATTACTACCACTTTTTTGCCTTTCCCTACTACTTTGTTACTTTGTACATTGTAATCTACAATTTCCATCCTATTTATGCACAAACATTGTATGGTTTCTATCCTATGATTACTACTGTAAATTTGGTACTAGGATATTGTTTAGATTTATGTCATATTTATGCATGAAACTTGTGTAGTTTATCTCACATCCTACTGCTGTATTAATTTTGTTGGAGTTGTGTACTTCTTTACTACTTGCATCCATAAGTACAAGTACTTTTTCTCATTTCCTATTTCTTTCTTATTTATGTTGCTGTAATTTTCTCATTTTCATCCTACTTATGCACAAACATGTCATTTGTGTACTAGTGTGATTTTGATAGTAGGGTACTGGAAAGATGTATCTCCTATTTATGCATTAGATTTCTTTAGTATTTGCAGCTGATACAACTATTGTTCTTTTACCTTTCCCTACTACTTTTTAACTTATGTTGGCCTGATTCCTATCTTATTTATGCACAAACATACTGCATTTTCTATCCAATGCCCACTGGTTTAATTTCGATACTAGGGTACTGGATGGATTGATCTACTGTTATTTCTTCATGAAACTTGTCTTCTTTCTATCAACTCCATATTCTTGTGTTAATTTAGTATGAAGAAACATACTGCGTTTTCCTTTTTCTCCTGATGTACTTACTGAAGTTGTCTTTATATAGTTTCCTCCATCCTTTTCTTGTGGGCTATGCATTGTTGTGTAGTTAGAGCTACAATTATGCCTTTTGCTTTTACTGTGTTTTGTTATCCTCTGGTTATATGGGACAATGATGGGAAGAAATGGTTTAAAAGTGGAGGAAGGTGTTGGCTTTGAGCACAAATGGGAGGAAATGATACTTGGCCCTCTATTCATGATAGAGAAGTGACAAATATGAAAGCTAAAGTTAAGGTTTCTAGGAACTACATCTCACGTTAGCACCTTTTCCCATCTCCATGACACCAATTGTGAATCTAAATCTTCCTAGTATAATGTAGCTTCCAGTTGAGATCAGTTTCCATGGAGTGCCAAGTAAACTATCAACTGCTACGAATACACTTCTACAAGCAGGAAGGACATGTAGAGCTGAAAATTTTGGAACGCATGCTTATGAAGAAACTTCTATATTGAATGTGTTGTTGTTGACTTTCATGTGTTTTTCTTTCTTTCCCATTATATTTGGTATTAAGAACTACATCCCACTAAATTATTTGAGAAGCATATACCTTATCACATACACATCATTTTGGAGTGAGTTATTTCTTCCATCAAAGCAGCAGTAATAGAAAATGAGTTGCTTCATACTATCTAACTTGAATGTAGAAAGTACTTACCACTGTTTTTGATCTCATGGTTATGTAGGTTTCAAGCCTTACTAACCTTTCATTACCACATGATTAGTTTCATTCTTATTTTTTCGCATATGTAATTTCGTTTACATCCACATATTTTGATTTGGTTTTCATTTTACATTACAGCTTTTCCATGTGATTTTGCCCAGGCTCTTTTCCTTGACTATGACTGAAATTTGTGCTTCTATTTAATGTTATATTCACATTCAGCACTGATATGTCCACTGATATGTTTTATCATTTAGATTCTTTAATTGTTATCTTGTGTAACTTTCGATTCACATTATTCTTATATTATTTACATTGTTTACTACTTATCTTCTTTTACCTAAGATTCAACTTATCGTTAATTTCTGTGATTGTCACTTCCATTAGCTAATATTACAGTAAGGCACTACCTTCCTACTTGCTTGTACTACTTTCAAGTAAATTTCGTCGCAATGAACACTTGTACTTACAAATTACTTGTCCACTCCACCATTGAATTACTTCTACTATGTAATTTACCCTTCATTCTATGAAGTTGTTCCCTTTCTTTGCTAACAACAGATTTTCATCTAAAACCTATCTCATCTTTTCATTGGTCCTTTATACAGAACATTTGGAAATATTCCATCCATTGAATTACATGATTGGTTTTTAAGCAGGTGGAATGGATTTTAAATATGTCTTACTTGTCGACGCTCAATCGATTTTGAAAAATCGACTTTTTACGCATTCCTTACCCAATTTGTTTTCTTATTGGTTTGCACGCTATATTAAGTTTGCTATGTTCAACTTTTACTCGCAAATTCCAACTATTTTACATTGTTTGCTTTCTACTTGCTTGTACTACTTTCAAGTAAATTTCTGTATTGACAACTTTTCTCAAGGTCATTGTGCAATGATGACACCTCTCACAAAGAACTTGTGTTCTATTCGAGAGGTCTTCTGAGCACACATTTTTCAGGTTATTACGACGATTCAGGTATTCTCTTTATAAGTTTACGACATCATCATGGCCTATCAAGCATCAACGACCTACTTGCTGCTTCAAGTTCTTCAAGAGCTTTCATCTAAAAGAGATATTTTCTACTTTTTTTATTAATGTACTATTTTCAAGTTTGTAATTGTCCTCATGTTGTGAAAAAATTCCCATGTACATTTTTTTCAACTTGTAACATAGAGTGCACTTAATAAAATCAAATTTTCACATATTCTTACAACTCTCCTCTTTCAATTCCATTCAAGTTTTACATTTCCTATCATAGATGACGTTTAATGAAGGAATTGGGAATTTCATTTATGTACTCGGTTCATGCAATTTCCGTTATGATTATTTATATAGTTACATTTCTCATCCACATTATGATACTTAAAAATATAACATCAACACTAATGACAACTTCTCTTCACTTGTAAAAGTGACATATTTACATCTAATTTCAGAACATAATATCACATATATTATTATCCACTATTATATGCCATTTCTAACTTTTATATATATCTTCTCGATATCCATTTTAGACTCAACTAATCACGCCTGTACAGACAAAACTACTACCAATTTGTATACTTTCATCATTGAAACACAGTGCATGATATATATTTTTTATTGATGTCAAAATTGACTATATATGCATATCAATTTTTCATTCCTATATATAAATACTTTTACCACCAAAATAATTTCGATAACTGTTAACTTTAATTTCACATTCATTGCTAATTTTTAACATTTCTAACCCCTGATATTCCTCTATTTCTCATTTTCATTTCATAATAATTTCACAACTTATAGGTATACATACCCATAAAATAATAGAACTTACAACTTATTCCATCAACTTATTCCATAGACTAAACACATAACTGTTGTATATTAAGAAATATCTTACTAAATTAAGTTCATAAAGTTTACCAAATTAATCCATGATGTACTTCAAAATTTATGTCTTACTAATATATAATCAAATCTCAAAAAGAAAAACATAAAATTTATTTCTAACTCCTTAAAATTGACCAAGGGTAAAAATGTCTATTGCCATTATTTCCCCAAAATAAAATAACAACTACTACTTATTCTACCAATTTATTTTAGATGATAGAAAATAAAAATTTAATGCGTAAATCTATACCCTATTTCTTTTCAAAGAACTATTTTGTAAATTCTAAAAAATGAAATTTCAATTATACATTTACGGGAATATAACTACTTTGAACACACTTATATGAATTATGAAGTGGGGTAACCTCGCATCACCTATCATGAATTGGGTAACAACCATGTCAGAGTTAACATACGGTCGTATTTTAATTTTTACACATAACTCTTGTATATTGAAAAATATCTTATTAAAAGAAGTTCATGAAAACAAAATTAGTTCATTTATTTAAAAATTTTTGTATTAGTACAGTATAATCACATCTTGAAAAGAAAAAAAAAAATCCAATTCCATAATACCAACCAAAGGTAAAAATGTCCATGCCCTTATTTCTCCCACATGAAATAACATAGACTGTTACTTATTTTATCAATTTATTCCACTCATCAAGTGCCGAATCAAAATAATTCAAGTTTATTCATCATCTTATTTCATTAATCAAACACCAAATTAAAATAATTCTACTTCCATTACTTATTCCACAATCAAATATCTCAAATAAGATAATTTTAATTTATTCATTCACTTATTTCACCTTACCAAATACCTAAATAAGATTAACCGATCATTTACGTCACTCCGACTTATTCCACTTAAAGACTTTACCGAAAATTATATTATTTATTAGCTGTCGTGGGCCCAAATGACACGGACATATGGTTTGGGGACATACCCGTTGTATGGTGTCACATCTTTCCCTTTCAAAAGAGCGATATCGATAAGTTATTTTATATGATCTACACATTCCTCCTTCCAATTATTTGCTCCCCTCGGCAGTGCAAGCAATCTAATCGTCAACCCTTGATGACTATATGTATCTCCCTGTAAATATCGAATATTATTTATACCTTTACGTTTTCTTATAGTTATAAAGATGCACACATAAAGTTGCCAATTTAGCATTTATGTCCCTATGGGGTCACGAGCCAACAATGAATGAGTGAAGGTTGAAATATGCTAAGATCACATGACCCGTCTAACAGTTGAGGACCAACGAAAATTTAATAATAAAGGGGGCATCTCAATATCAAGATAAGGCAATTGCACGTTAGAAACTCTCATATATTGTTTACGTTTTAAGCTAATCGAAGGGAATAGAGATGCTGGGATATAAATTAAGGAGAGACAAAGTATCTGATTTCCACGCTTTTCCACCAAAAATAACAAATTCGTTGTGGAGCATAACTCAAGGAGCATTAACAGGTATCAACTTTTCAACGTAGAAATGTAGCTACGCAAATATAGAAAAGCTTGGAGGTATCTATATGATACCAATAATTCATGGAGATACGTATAAGTAAAACCTTCTTTCGACCTCAATGGATAAAAAAGTAATTTCTTTAATCTTATCGATGCCTACATTAAGGGTACAACTTATTTGATTCTCCTTTCACTTTCACAACCATCAACTATCGTCTTTGGCATAAGAGTAGGTGCCTTAAAGGCAACTTGGACACTTCCTATAAAAAATAAGATAACATTATAAAAGAAGGGATATTTTTCAACGATTGTAGGACAAAATTAGACATCCAAATTCCTTATCGGGAATCTAAATGCTCTTCTGGATGTCTCGACTCTCTTTTGGATGTCCAAGAAAGAAAAAATCAGATGACCAAAAGTTATTCTGGATGCTTGATTTATGGATTCTCTTCTATTTGCTTTTGATCGTCGGGAGATCTTAACGAGGAAGGAGAAGGACGATTGTCGTCCTCAAATTCCATGGAGTTCTGGGATCTGATTGTGGCTAGATATTCTTGACATGAAAGATTTCATCCACTCATTGGAGGAGAATGATTCTGGATGCAACAGGACTTGTCACAAGAAGTACCACATGTGAAATGTTGATCTATGCTACCTATAAAGTTTACTTAAAAAGTTAACTCTCCAAAAGAAAAGCTAACTCCCATTTACTTAAAATATTACTGCATACAGTGAAAATATACATTAAAAATTATTAACATTAATTTTACTAACATCGATTCCAATTGATATTACCAAAATAAGTATTAACTTCGTGACCCTCTCACATTCAAATCTTATATCTTAGAAATTGATATTAATAGATACTACAAAAATTAATTTCAAAGTTTAATATTATTTTAAGTAAATAAAAATTAATGTAAACATGTCTCAACAAATAAATGGGAATAAAATTTAACACTAATTTTATATTTTTTTAACATTAGTTTCTCGAAGTAAACTTACCCTAAATTACGTGATAATAACCCTGCGGTGACAAATTAAAAGAGGAAAAGAAATAGACCACGCCAATAATTGCAGAGATGGGAGCTCTCTGCCGCGCGATGAGGGACGTTCCTCTGCTGATATCACCGTCGAGTCCTCCGTCTTCTGTGTCTATATATACCGGTCTCTCTCTCCTTCTTCTTCTCTCCCTCTCTCTTAACAAAAGAGTAACTTTTTCCTCCTTTTCCCTTCGCACCACAACCCCCCATCTCGCGGTGATACGTTCCTTCTCCCTTCGAGGCCTCCCGAATTCGATCGGTACGTGTGCCCCTGTTCTTAGCCTATACCGATAAAAAAGACGCCTGACGCCTTTTTGAAAACTTGGTCGATTAGATCTTCGGTTTTGGCGTTGCCCGTTAATGGGTTGGTGGGGAATTTTCGAGAGATCCGGCAGAATGGTCCCTGTGATCTGTTGGGGAGGTGGAGGGTGAGATGTGTGGGGAGAGCTTTGTTGGGGTTTTGATGGGGGTGGAAAAATGGTGCCTTTTTCGATTTTTTTTGTTCTTCCATCGATTTTGGATTGGAAGGCGATGTGGGTTCTCCTTAGGAAGGCGTCAGGGAGGGAAAGTTTGGATCTTTTTTTGATTGATAGGTGTGGGAGATTCTATTTAGCCTTATTTTCTTCTTGCTCAGTTTTTTGAGAAACTTCATAAATGATCAGATTTAATTTTGACTCAGAAGGCAAGGATTCATGTGAACTATTACGAGTTATTTTAGGCGCAAACTTGAATTTTGACAAGTTGTTTTAGCTGTTAGCTGCTATCCATTTCGCATACATATTATGCAAAACAAGATCTAGGGTACTTCACATGGGAATTGATCTTAAGGGTTTTCAACAGCTAAATATGGTTCATTTGTTGTTAGAATTGCTTGGTGATGGCCTAACATACACTCTAAGGCTTTTTATCTTCTTCTGCTTTTTGTCAGACTCTCAACTAGATTAAATAGCTTTTCCTTCATCAAATTCTGTTCTCCAATTGTCCTGGCCTCCTTTAGAATCAAAGGAAGTTTGTGATTTGCTACTGTGTCGGTCCACACCAAATGGTCATGTGTGGCAAATCCTGTAGTTGTGAATCGGAATCGAGGGAGTCTTGCATGGGGTATGTCTTTTTTACTTCTAGCTTTTGAATATAAGGAGAGGCCTCAATGGAGCTGAGGATTATGCGAAGATCTATGCATGGAATGTTGGAATTATTCCGCAAAGCAAGTGTTATGTTATTTCCTGTTGGGTGTCTGGTGTGTTCACACGTATGCCTGTGGTGGGCAAATACTGGAAGATTTTTAGCCTTGAGGAATTGGGAATTAAGAAAGAATTGATTATCAAGACTTAGCCTGTTATTTAAGCACCAAAAAAATTATGATGGATCCATTTCAAGGGTTGGCATACACCACAACCACTGAAATATCTGATGCAGTGCCTTTTATAGCTTGGAAGTTAAATGACAACCTTGTCGCAAGATTACATGTGAAACTGACTAGTGAAAAATACATGGTGCTCCTGTTAGGTATATATGAGGCTCCCACATGAAGAAATCAGTTGGTTATTGGTAATTGTCTACGTATGATGTGTGTATTTCCTTGAAGATATGTTCCTTTTCCCTTTAACACCTAAGTTCGATAGTTTTGATTCCTCAATTTTGACCTGTCATTATTTTCAATCAGAGTGTGAAACCTCACTGGGATTGGAATAGGCTGAGCCAGTTCTAATTGCAGTTTTTTGTCAACTCCACTGTTGTTTTGAATTGTGAAGTGCTTAGTACATATCAAATTGGAGATTTGAATTGCACTGGACAATCAGAACCTGATGCCTCAGTTCTTGGCCATCGCTATGAATCCTTATGTTGCATGATTATTATGTCTATTGGCTGATGTACTGCCACAGTCGATCCTGCATACAATTGATGCTTTTATGTAAACCTCTCTCTCCTTAGAATAGCTGCTAGAAGAAGCGAACTGTCCAAGTTCACGGGAATCTTTTTTGGGTCCACTGCCCCAAACCATTAAGTCAAGAGTTTACTATTGGTTGTTTAACATAGAGCAAAATAAGCTAGCAAGGACCTTGGGTGAATTCTTCCACTTTTAATCTCATCCCATATGCTTTAGTTTGGAAATCTAGCCAAGGTAACATTCTCTCTTTCCCTCTCTTCTTTTATGGGTTCCCCTCTGTTTGGGGGTGGGGGTGGGAGGTAGGATTCTTTCATGGAAATAACCCTCGTATGTATCTAACAATAATTAGAGGTTCTGATAAAATCTAGTTACCAATTGCCAAGACTAGATCGATGGTTGTGATTAGAAAACTATGCATTATATTGGTGAATTTGTCACATTTTTTTCTTGACATTATTTTTGGTACATAGAAACTACAAAATAATTTATTATGATGTGCTGGGTAAGGACCACATGAGAAGGTGGTTGTTCAGGATTAATTACCTCTACTTATTCCTTCCCTTTCATCTGAAGGGACATCCCAACTGTATCTGAATAATGGCATCATATCATATGGGTGTTTTCGTATCAGCATCAAAGTATCTTACCCTGCCATCTATTAATCATTGCATTTTCCCTTTTTAACAAAAAAAAAACATTGTATTTTCGACTTTTTCCCCCAAATATAGGCATGGTTGATTTGATGGCCCAGCTGAAGCCTTAACCTTCTTTCTCTCCTTAATCTCAATTCATCAACTAAAATATATTAGTCGTGTCACATTCATCTATCATAGTCCTACTCTTTTGTTGACTAGAGCCATACTACTCTGTCATCATTTCATTGCTTCAGAATATGAATCCCTATGCTTTTCAAAAAACAACAAAAAAAAATGGAATGAATCCCTATGTTTGTCCTATGGAGGCTCCTTGCGCCGTTTCGCTTCTTGGGACCATTAAATATTCTCATCCAACTTCCAAATATTTGGTGAGACCAACTTTTTTTATTGAACAATTGCTTAAGATGTGCATCCCCTTTTGTGAGTACTGAATCCCCATCTGACCCTACAATCATTCATTAATCATGATTATGCATGCGACGAATCTGAGTGGAAGCTTTTCTTATTTTGGGATCTTCCTGGATATTCTTACATATTTCCTTTCCTTTGTGGTTCCTCCCAAAGCTGCCGACATTATTAGAGTCTTCCAAATTCCATTTCTCCTCTTCCCTCTCTTGTCGATATCCAAGAACTTGCAGTTGAAGAGATCTTGTGTTTGGTAAAGGGAGTAAATTTGTGTAATAAATAGAAGAATAAGAAAGAAGTGAAATAAAATGATGGAATAAGTGGATTTTGACTTTTAGAAGTTTAGGCAAGTTAAACTTATCCCAAAAAAAAAAGAATGATGGATTAAGTGATGAGTAAATGGGGGATAAGTATCTTAATCTGCCGACCAAACATAGCATCAGAGGCCCTTATCCATCTCACACGGTTTGATGGTGTTATTTCCCCATTCTTGATTAACTCGAAGTGGTGGTAAGGTTGGCGTCTTTCCATCACTGTAGGCTTGGGCGTGGAGCTCGAATTGACTCCTTTTAATAGTCGATCAACGAGACCATTTGGATTTAATTTAAACTATTATATAATCTCGTCTCGTTGGGATACGTTTGGCACCGGACGCTTGCCCATCTCTGTGTCTTTTTCCGAGTTTTTTCTCATGCAAGTTGCATGTTTGATTAAATCGGGTTCCTTCCATGTGCTATGGGGTCCTCACCGTTAGACAGAAGAGGCCAAAGTTTCCAATTTTCTCTGAATAGTGTAAAGATAATCGAAATTTGTATGCTATTTGCATATTCTGCACTGTTTATTTGTTCGCTTCTTTCTTCTTAAAACTTTGAAAATCTGCATAACGTCTAGTTTTATTTTTTTTTGAAACTAATAACGTCTAGTTTTATTCCGTCTCGTCCAGTGTGATAATGGACGGCGAACTCGCCCGCCGACAGGATTCGGAAAACACGCAGATGCGCGCCGAGAAGGCGCAGCGTTGCGCAGACTCCTCCCCTGCAATGGCTGGCGCCGGCGGCGGCTGCTTTGACTGCAACATATGCCTTGACTTCGCGGTGGAGCCGGTGGTGACACTCTGCGGCCACCTCTATTGCTGGCCGTGCATCTACAAGTGGCTGCAGCTCGAGAGCACGAGCCCGCCGCAGTGCCCCGTGTGCAAGGCGGCTCTCTCCCAAACCACCCTCGTCCCGCTCTATGGACGGGGGCACACCAGTGGCAAGCAGGACGGCAACGCGACCATCCCGCGAAGGCCGTCGGTGCAACACAGGGGCCGCACGATGGCCGCCTCATTGGTGGAGCCGGAGCTCTCACGTAGCACGTCTTCGATGCAACACCACCACCGATACCAACATAACCACCACACGCTCTTTGATGGCAACTTGGTGCCAACCGTGTCAACCCGCATGCTCCACCCGATCCTCGGGGGCACGGCCGTGGCCGTGCTCCCGTGGGTGTTCGGGGACCACGTGTCGGGCCACGGGTTGTACTACTCGAACCCGTACTACGTGGTCGGGGGAGGCAACAGCCCGAGGGCACAGAGGCATGAGATGGAGGTGCGGCGGTCGCTCCACCGCATCTCCATCTTCCTCTTCTGCTGCGCCATCCTCTGCCTCCTCTTGTTCTAATTCCGCGGAATTCCCACCTTATATGAGAAGTGTAAATAGAGCTTTTTGCATGTAGAGTACAAAATAGAGAAGATATATGGTCTTGTGAATCAAAAATCATGCAATGATGATGACGATGACGACAATGATGATATAGAAACACCGTCGGACCATTGTTGCGCCGCATAGTTGGAAGTTCCTCCAAGAAATTAGGCGGGCTTTGCTATTCTTAGTTTCTTTGTAGATAATTATATATATTGGTATCACTTTGTATATAAATGTGGACATAATTAACTTTTATTATGAAATATGACATGACATGAAATATGTAATGTCATGTTGATACGATATTTATTCGTAGCTGACGTATCTTATTTCTATAAGAGGAAATAACATGATACATAGCATGTCATGTAATGTAACATGATAAGTCATGCCAACGTAATATGACACATAAGTTGTACACAAAATGATGTGTAAAGCTATGTTAGTGAAGTATTTTCCTTTCTTTCATGCATCTTCGCTGTATAGTATGATTTTTGGGTGCGAAAAAATGGGCTATCTAACTAGGCTTTCAAGGTACAATATTTATGCATTTGTTGAAGGTTATGGATTACTTGTCAAGTGACATAAGAATCCTAGCAAACAAGTGTGGTTTATACGATGACGACCATATGTGTTGGTGTTACGTGCTTGTGGTTGTTTACACGGTAGAGTCCACTCTGATATGATTTTTTAAGCATGTTTTGGGTGCGTTTATTTCTAGGGTTGGTTTATTTTGGGGATTAACCTTTATTTTTAGGCGTTGGCCCTCGTTTACTTGAGGGTTCACCTTCGTAATTTTAACATTTATTTTGAGATGTTAATACATATTTTGCTAACATTAACTTTAAGAGGTGTTAGCAAAGCATGTATTAATTTCGTAACTCCCTCACGTTTAAAGTTCACTCTACTGAAATTAATGTTAACATCAATTCAAGTATACACCATAAGAGTTGACACTACAGTTTAACATCAATTTAACTAACTAGAAATTGATATTAACACCGCCTCGTAAGGAAAAAAATAAAAAATTTATATCTTCATCCCTAATTTTCCTCCTAAACTCTTACATCTCCTCCTCCTCCTCCTCCTCCCTCTTCCTTTCCTTCTCCAACCTTCGTGAACTCGCTCCCAGACTTACATTCGCTGCCAACAGCCCCATCGTGTAGAACACCATGACATTCACATGATCACCTCCCCTACCACGATCCCAAGGCCTGTCGCATACGTGGGATACGACGACATCGCGTACGGCAACATCGAGATGGTGAAGATGACGAGCTTACCGTAGGTGGCTACGCGGAGGTCATCGTAGGGGAGGTGGCGATGGAGGCACTAGAGGAGGGGGAGGAGGAGGTGTGATGGTTTAGGGGGAAGATAGGAGAATATTTTTTTAACATTTTCTGTGTAATTTAATAGAGTATGGGCATGCGACCTCAATGGAGTAAATTTATAAGAATATATAAGTAAATTTTAAAAATATAAGATATATATATATATATATATATATATATATATATATATATATATATATATATATATATAAACCGCTTACATCTTTAATTCTTTTCCTTATTTGTTTATTTTGAGAAAAATATCAATTCAAATCAAATATAAAATATATAAAGACGGAGCATATGCAGAAAAGAAGAGGTAAGAAAACAAAGATAAATGATATCGTTACCTAATCAAAATTTTCCTCTCCTCGAGGATACAACCTCGTGAAGCACTGACACGTTAGGCCCACCAACTAAATTCTCAAGGAAAGCTCTATAGTTATGGAAGAATATGAGAAGTGTTATACACTATCTCACGATGCAAGTATATTGATCGAGTGGTAAGGACTTGATCAAGGAGATTGCAAATCGATCACACACAAAAGGAGAGAAAAGATGAGAGAACTTAGATGATGTATGTCTAAAGAAATGATATAATCCTCAATATTGCAATAAGAAGTTTTCTTTCTTTTTCTTGGACATACAATAAGGGTGATTATCATTTTTCTATGTACATGGATCCCTTTTTATAGGAGTTTTGGATCATAATTAAGATGGGTAATTGTTTGCAACTCGAAGAAGGTAATCGTCCCATGCGTTGCTTTGTCTTTTAAGCCACTGCCTCATCTTCCACATCGTCACTTTATCTCCCTGGTCAAGCTAGATTGCTTTGTCCTTTTGCCGAACTTTGCCACTTGAGGCCTTGATGGGTCGAGTGGTTCAAGCTAAAGAGTCAGTCGATCACCTCGAGTGACCCTCGTGGTAAATTGAGCCAGTCGACTTGGGCAAATCTAGCAAGTCACTTGAGCTGACAGTGGCGCAATTGGGGTTAGCGACATGGGCTTTCCTTGCCTTGGTACTGGGTCGGTTCATTCTTTGGGCTGGTTAGGGCTTGTTTGGGCTTTTCAAGCCATTTGCATTGGGCCCAACTCTTCCGTCCTCGTTAGTTGCTCCTACTTCCGTAATTTATTAAGTGGGCTGCAAGAGCATAATAATTTTTTTTTTTGGGTGTTCCCCTTGTCCCCAGTACATACCACCTAGTTCGTCCAGAGGTTGATGCTTTCCTCTTTCTTTGGCCAACTAAGTGATGAGATCATTGCCTTTTACGGCTTTCCTTTCTCAATCTGTAGTGCGGAGAAAGTAAGAAAATTCCTCCGTAGGCATAACTTGGGCGAGGTTAGTTATACCGTGGTAGGTGGTCGACTGAAACTATGCTCACCTGGCTGGTTTGATAAGTTTATTACTCACTACAGCCTTGCCAAGCCATAGTTGGGTCTGAACTGTTGGGCAATCCTTAATGCTTTTGTGGTTGCCAAGTTCTATGATTTCTGGCATTTGGCCTCTCCAATTTAAGGAGCATAAGTGCACACGGTCACTTTCGATCGCTGGTAGGTGCAAGACCCCTGCTTTAACAAAGAGCTCTCTCTAGGTGCCTATAACAAAGACCTTGTCTAGCCCCTCCCTCGTTAAGTTCAAAGACAAGAGAAAGTTAAAAATATAATTCTATTTGCTCAAAATGGAGTTAAAATCTCCAAACACACTTAGACTTACGTAGATGGATTTAAAGCCTCGAAACACATTCAGATGTAGATGTGACATGGATGGCGGTGCAAATTTGCTGGAGACAATCCTCGTAAAAGGTGCAGTGTTGCAAGAAAACCCAATACTGGAGTTGCAGCATCACTGCTGTGTGTACTGGAAGATACGATGATACATTGCTACAGTTCATAATTCCTCCCCTATTTTGAGAGCCGGCAGTCACAAAACATAATCATGGAAATGCACTGTTTCTTCTGTGATTTGTTACGTAAGCATGATTTTAAAGAATCTGATGACCAAGGTAGCAGAGGGTGCCCAAAATGATCTCACCCAATAGCCTGTCTCTCGTCTTCAATTCTTTCAGGATTGAAGGAGGTCAGAAGGATCTAGACATCAATCAAACTTGGACATAATTTCGCAACGAAGGTAAGCGATTCATGCGGGCCATGCCGACCGCGTCCTCACCACCCTTCCTCGCGAGCCGACGACGCGCAATGCAGCCCCTGATCCACGGGGCCACGTCCTCGCTGAACTTGATCATGATGAAGAAGATGATCCTATATGCTGGGATCATGGCGAAGACCACTAGGAGGTTGATCCATTTCGACCGTTGCATGTCGACTTGGAAGATGTGCTCCAAGATGTACTCACCAGGGATCTTAGGGAGGTCAGGGGATTGGTTGTCGAAAAATAGGCCCCTCAAGTCATTCTGATATTGGCCCTGCAAAGCAAATTATTCGTTTCATATTATAGTTCGATCCAAATTAGCCAATTACTTAGAATGCCATTTCGTGGTGAAATCGATCGAACTTGGATTTGGGAAATTATATTGCCAAGTTGATTCAGTTCCCATATCTTGCCATTACTTGATCCAAACTTTCTTTCGTCGTAATTTTCAATCTCTTATTACTGTCGAAAACAATTCCTGACGAACTGCAAGAAAACTGTTGGACAAGAACACTGTTGACGGTAAAAGTTGGCATCATTGGTTCAGTTCAACAAATTCATGAATCCATCTGGTGTCGGCAATTGATGTCAGGCAGGTGAACTTTGCGAAAGAAACCCAGAACAGATTTTTAATCTGATTAGAAATAGATTTTTCAGTTCGATAGTTGACCAGTTGGTCAAAAATAGAGGATGTTAATGGTTGGACGTTAAACCAAAAGCAATGGTTTGCGCTATATGTTTATATAAATTACCTGAAGTGCCCAGTAATGGAAGCTGATATATGACATGGGGTAGCGCCAAACAGGCTTGGGGAGGTCTTCGGGCCGTCTGAAATATCCACAGACCAACATGAAAATTCCCTGCAGAAATAATTTAAAAAATGGTTACCTCTATCCCACTAAATAAGTGGTATATTGCAGATCACAACCAACCACACAGGAGACTATTTTTTTTTCCAAATAACTACATGGAAGAGTATCCATAACAGGAACAGATCTGAAAACATGTACAGAGGCAAGTAGAGGTTTGTTTTCATAGAGTCGAAATCTTCAAAAAAATTACTTGAAAAAAAGCTCCTTGAACAACAATCTGGAAATTAGGCTCTACTAGCTTTGCTGCATGAACTAGAACTGACTCATGCAACTTAAGGTCATAATAACCTTGCAGTTTACAATTACAAATTAGTAAATGCCACATCTTGAGCTTCTCTGAGATATATAATCATGCGGCACTAAAAAGGGATGGCAATGGCTTGATTCTGATTTATGTTTGAATTTCTCTAAAATCAGAATGTGAATAGCATGAAGCCAAATTCAAAATTTTTACCCTAATGGGCAATTTTAGTTATACTGCACCAAAATAACAATTGCCACCAGTTTGGAGCAACTACTACTTTCACAGCGGGATCAAATCCATAAACTGTCGGCGCAATTCACATCAAGTCTGCTAAAACACATTCTGATAAAAGAGTTGACAACAAAATTTCCATCGAATGAATAAAATTGGCCTTCATGATGGCTGCAACCTCTTAAAGGAAAACTTAGTGACAGATTATCTGTGGTCCATCTATTCTATACGATGAAATCTCGATCGGCTAAAACATAAGTCTTTTTCCACCTCCAAGACTTTTTTGGGTTAGAAAGTTAAGACCTGCTTTGCTTAAACTCAATAGTTTGTTAGGATAAGTTTTCATCAATTGTGCTCTGGTTTAAACCTGCGATAATACGGGTTTTTACCATTAATCACTAAATGGCTAATTGTTTGTTAGAATCATATATATGTTCTGAATGTGAAAATCAGAGCATACATCTTCATGAATCCAACTAAATTCTGGACACAAGGCTTCATAAATCAAATTAACTTAACTAAGATGCGTACCTGTATTCCAGCACCAATAATGATTCCCATGAGGAAGTTGGGCACCACACTTGCAATGGCCATCATCAAGCTCTCGACCACCGTCACGCTCGCGTAGAGGGAAAGCACAAAGAAGAGGTAGCGGATAAAGCCCGGATGGAGCTTCACCATGTAGTAGCATATCGAACCTGATATGACTGAGATCATTATGAGGAATGGCATGGCAGATAATGTGTTGCTTATCACAAATGCTACCACTCCATAATGCCCGTTCAACCTCTCCCTCTGGAACACCTGCATGTTCCCACAATATGATGTACGTGTATATATATATGTCACTTACTCTTTCTCTCTTTTGGGCTGTTGTAATGTAATCAGAGATATACAGCATGCAATTCTGTTATGTGCAATCGGATCTTACAGTAAGCATATAACAAATCAACAGCTATAATCTAGTTAACAAACTCAAGCTAAAATAAAGAGCCAACCGACAAATTTCAACAAAACCAAACACTAGAATCGGGTTACAGATTAGCAAGCTGGAATTGACATCAGGTTCTTTCCATATCTACACTTTTTCATCAAGTGCCATTAGTATTTGCTGCAATCTTACATCATTAAGAATATCTTATATAGTTCAAGTGTAAGGCCACCATCCATTTGCTTTTGTCTAAGAGTATCAATTCCAACACAAAAATATGCTCCTCCCTTTGTTGGGGTCAATTTCTATGCATAAAAAATAGAGGGAGGGAAACAAAGAGGACTATAGCTTGAAGGTGAACAATTAATACATATGTTAGATAACTAGAGTCTTGGTTTCATAGGCAAAATTTATAGGTTAGATTACCAAAAACATGTTGAAAATGATGGTTAGATTCCATATAATGTCTATAGAAAGATTTACCTTCATATCCTCGACGAAAGAAGGGAATCCTCCAATTGACAAAAAGGTAAGAAATCCAAAGACAAAGGAAGCGGATGCGCCCCTCGCCTGTCAGAATCACATACAGAACATGTTAAGGAGATCATAAAATAATTAAGCATAGTGCTTGAGGTTATGTTTCTAAAAGGGCTTGTGATCTTGGCTTGAGCTAGAATTCAAATTAAACAGTTTCGCAAACCAGGCATGAGTCAGGCCCTGTAGTTAAGTAGTGGAGCTTAGTCTGGTGCACAAACAGAGACACACTCTATTACACAACGTCTTGGAAAGTGGTATCATTTCACAAAATCTCATATACTTAACTACTTAATTCTATTATGTATATACTTAAGTGCAAAAAACTCGTTGGCTAGTTTGTAGATCATGTTCATTAAGTGCTTAAAGCAAAAAACAACGTTTAGCAGTTTTCTTGATCTCAAGCTGACCGAATTCCCTTTTGACAACTTTTTCCATACTTGGTATTGATGTTAGTTTAACAATAAGAAAGACCTACAATGACGTTTAGTATGGTCTATCAACACTGATAAGCGTCGGGATAGATGTTATTGCAGCAAGCAGTTTCATGGTTAGTTATGTAGGCTCAGTAATGTTCACAAGCCTATATCAACTTGGCCAATTCATCGAAAACAAACAAGTCATCCTGTGTATATTTGCAAACTAGGTCTAATCAAATAAGCAGGCTCATAATTGACTCACAAGCGAGCTCCGCTAACCTAGCGAGCTCAAGTTAGCTTAATCAACTTTGACCTCGAGCCCATGTATCATAGCTCAGGTTGCTCAACTTCATGTCTACCCGACCTTAATACCATCTTTTTACGAGGCAATATTTTATTTCTAGGAACAATAGAACTGGTCATGCCACTTAATTAAATGAAAATGTCGCAATTAAGGACATTAAGTGAAGCCTAACATGTGATCAGAAACTTTTGTGATGCATGAATAAATATGTGTATACATGCACGTACCAAGATTGAGCTGTAACTGGTGCCAACATCATAAAATATGGTACCAATGCAAATGGTGAGAACAATGTACATAACGAGCCGCAACCAGTAGTAGCCGAAGTCCCTTGACATGTTGACGAAGGAACGCTTTGTCAAGGTTAAGCTCTGTCTCAAGAAGCTCGCTTGGCTTCCTCCACCTCCCAATACTGTTCCTTTCTGCACCATTCCAAGAAACATTGCCTCAATCCACATGTCTACATATATACTTGCAAATTTAAGGTATAATAATAAATGTCAGATCCACTGTTGTGAGCTATTCCTCCATCATAGGAAAAAAGAACATAAGTTGGGCAGGTATTAGGAGAAATGTCCTTAACAGTTTACCTCAGGAGTTATCCCTTGTATATGGCAATAACCAAAGAATAATTAATGCTTTAGAAATGCCAAGGGGGTGCACTGACAAGTACTTTCTTATGAAACATTTGGTAGAAAGAACACCCGTTCTTCATTGTTTCAGAGAGATTATTCTGGATTCTATTTATTCCGGATCTCAGACCTGAATTCACGCATGCATAAACTACCATAAACTTGTTCCATCATTATACCTTGTAAAATATATTTACTTACTCTAGAATGAGACCTACTACCACTTCTTACCTCTCATATCAAATACCTATTTAAACATCAACCCTGGTATTTTAGAGACCATCCTTTATTTATATCATAAAGACTTTAAATCAAGGATAAAGATCTGAATCCTCCACTTATGCCTTAACTTACAGGTTGTTTCTTCGTATTGCTCCTTTCTTTATCTCCTCTCATAATACAACACAGTGATAGAAAAGGGGAGAGCTCTTGCTTGAGTAGATAAATGTCTCTAATGTTTCTTTGAGGTGATATTTAGCATATACTATTTTTTTCAAAAATATATCTAGCATACAATCTTTTGGTGACCCAAATCCCTTGTAGGTAACTGCAGGGGATTGGCATATCCGCAACACCACCCTTCGATAAAATAGGACTTGAACTCAGGTATCCATCGCCGCGATCAGTGTTGGCACCAACTGAGTAAGCTCAAGTAGACCATACAGTTATTTAGTATGTACATGGGGATTTGAGGAGCATGATTCTTACACTTTGAGACAATTCATCCACTTTGTGCCTCGCGTCTTCGCACTGCCTTGATGTATTATAGAACGTCAACAGCGTCCTAATTGCCTCTGCACTTGTGGTCTTCTCCAGTGGATCATCCAAGTTCTCAAACTGCAGCAGAATTGTCAAGCATATCGTTCAAAACACATTATATGGAATTTTTTTTTTTTGTTTCATGCTGCTTTCAATGTTTAGAAGACTGTCAATTACTTAAATGTTAATTTTCGGTAAACTATTCTTGTGGGGAATAGATTTGTGGAATAAGTAGAGGAATTTAAAAGCAATAGAGTTAAATTGTAGAATAAGTAAGTTAATCCCTTTAAGAGATTTGGTAGGTTGAAGTTATTCCACAAATAAGTTGGAATAACTTTATATCGAATTAAGTCTCGCTCAACCCAACGCAAGTGAAGTGAGGTCAAACGAGAATTAAGTTCACTTAACTCGCTTACGAAACACCCCTTTAATCTTCTATTAAACACCTATTTGAAATGACATACATGCCCCCAGATTCATCGTGTTAGCATGCATGACTTCATGGAGTTGCTCAATCACACTTACACCTCACTGTCAGTAGATGCGTACAAAATAAAAATACATGAACTGACTGATATCCAAATTTAGGCTTGATTATGACATTGGTATCCGTCGAAAAATTGGTACGGTAATAAAATTATAAAAATACCAAGGAGAAAATTAAGATTGAGAATTTTGTCAACGAGACTAGATGTCATTGAAGCTTATGGTTACATTGTGAATTCACGGCCAAGGCCGAGGTAATGGACGACAAAACTCACGTTAGGTTAATAATAGCAAAGTAAAATGTATGCACTTTTTTAATTTTTTCGTAAAAATACAAAAAATATATTAATGCTTATATGGCTATAGCCGTGAATATACAAAAAAAAATCCTTGGCGCCATGTGTTTCATGATAATATTAGACTATGCGTAAGTATCTAAGTGCCTTAATCATGTCCTTGTTATTTATTTTTGCAGGCTTACATCATAGTCTGCTTATAACTTGTTGGCTTACGTTTATCCTTTAGTTTTAGGAAATTGGATTGGTTATGAGGAAATTAGGACTGGTTAAGTTTTAACTGCAAGGAATCCAACCTACGTAACTGATTCAGACAAAGTATCGGAACACCTCCATTATCTCTTAAAATCATCAAAAATATATAAAAATGCATAACATGATGCATTTTTGCGATATACAGTCGTCATAAAAGTGATTTTCACCGTAAAGTTGATGTTTAATGGAAAAAGTTTTAAAAAATAATATAAATTCTAATAGGTGGGAAGACTATAACATCTAAAAAAAGTCACCACAAGTGAGTTAGTGAGAATAAGATGATTTTTGATTTTGAATCATTGATGTAAAATTATTTTAAAATATAATTTTTATGTTTTCCACTGAAATAAAATAATAATAAAGGTAACTGTAAATCGATATAAAATAATTTTGATCTTTTATTTAAAAGTAGTGATTATATTTTTAAACATTGTGGATCACACCGTAAGGTAGTACTTGGGTTATCTTTTTACATGAATAAAAAATAAGTAGGGTGACCTTAATTTCTAAATTTAATTTTTTTATGGTTGCAATCTACTTGCATTGTAAGATATATCACCTTTAATGTTTTTATACACGTATCCTTAAAATTAATAGATAATATGTGAATGTATTTGTGAGGTAAACCTACACACCCAAGGGTTAAGTAACATACCCTCACTTTGATGGATCCCTTAAGGGTGGCTTTGACCTTGTCGAAGTCAGAGTTGATGCATCTTAAGAAGTGGTCGGAGGGGTTGCGAAGAGCCGGGCATGGAAATCCAGCTTCTCTAAAGAACTAATTTAGACACATTTAATTGCATATAAACAAACATCAATCAATCAGAATCTTAAACAAGGAAATCTATCAATGCAAGAAGTACATATATAAACTTTATCAAAATCGTAATTACATAAGAACTCTTGCAATGTTAATATTGTAAACTCTATAGAAATCATACTTGCATAGGAACCTTTGCAATGCCAATACCATCGAAGCGACTTTAACACAATCAACCTCACGTCAGTCTATCAGAGGAAGATGTCGTGTACAAATGTCAGAAACTTTCAAGGGCCACGATTATGATTTCTTTTTTTAATTTTCAAGGGTTACGGTTGATCAGATAAATTTGTAGATGCATTAATTTATGACACATGAAGGAAAATTTTTCTATTAATTATGGGTTTATAGGCCTGTTAACAGAAAATAAACAATGCCTGTTGTTGCCTAAGGGGTAAACGGGTAGAATGCTAGACCCACCTGAAGCATGGCGGGGCAAAAGAAAAAGCCAACCTGGTGGGACTGGTTAGGCCATGAATCTTAATTTTTCATCTTATTATTTGCTGATTGGCAAGATAAGCCTTCTAGCAAGAGTGGTCATCTGGCAAAATTAGCCAGTTGGCAAGATTAGCCTACTTGACGAGATGATTCATCCAACAAGATTACCAATTTGATAAGACTAGCAATCTAGCAAAATGCCATTCGGTAAGCCGATCCGGGAGGACAGAAGGTAACCTTGCGGAGTTGGCTTTGCTCGACAAGCTTAGTCGGAGAAAAATGATCTCGCTTGTCTCGATCATCAGACGTTTCCCCCCTTAAAGGGCTTGCCACGACAATGGCAGTTACTTTTCTACTTATGAAGGTCAATTGCCAAGAGTCGTGGTGATGTGGGTGGTTGTTGAAGAACCACTTGCTTGCCCACAATCTCCACTTCCCAGGATTCTTGTAGCACATAACATCCGCATAATCCTTAAATACCATAATCACAAAAGAGAACAGGATTATGCACACATAGAGAGCAAGAGAGTATCTGTTTTTGTACTCGTTCTAAATACTTGGTGAAATTTTGAGAGTTGAACCGCTCTCCTCGGACATGCACCATCCTTGGTAGAGTTGGGTTACCAACTCGTGTGTTTTTTTTGTGATTGTTTGATTTGAACAAACCTACGCCTACTCATGAACCTGAGTAGGACTTTTCGTGTAATGACCCAAGTCTAAATCCGAGTCTAATCGAGAAAAATTGATCTTGGCAACTTGTTGGATATGAACTCCATAAACCAAAGCAACCACCCAAAATGTTTAAGTCTAAGTTATCAAGTAGTAATTTTTAATCCTTATATCCCACCACTTACTTTCATGAGTTTACGATGTGGGACTATCTTTGCGGTGTTACAATCTCCCATTCTTGAAATCCTGACGTCATTCTTAGGGTTTAATATATTAATCAATCAATGTACTCCCAGTAGTAGTGGTAGCTCTACCTCATGGCACACTCTTTGACCATCCTAAGGGCACCTCTTGCCTCCTACAAGAGGGAGTTTGACTCTGATATCATATATAACGACCCGAGTTTAATCGAGACAAATTAGCCTTGATAACTTGTTGGGTATGGGCACTATAAACTCAAGCAACCACCTAAAATGCTTAAACCTAAGTTATCGAGTAGCAATTCTCAATCCTTATATCACACCACTCACTTTCATGAGTTTACAATGTGAGACTTTCTTTAAGGGTGTTACATTGATTGATTAATTGAACCTTGACAAGAACATCAGGATTTCAACACCCTCAAAGATAGTCCTACATCGTAAACTCATGAAAATGAGTGATAAAATATGAGAATTAGGAATTACTGCTTAACAATTTGTGTTTAAATATGTTAGGTGTTTACTTGGATTTATGGGATCCATATCCAATAATTTGCTAAAATTAATTTTTCTCGAATAGACTTAAGTTATTACATGTCATCAATGGGCCTCGATCAATTAATGTAAAAAATCTCTAGATCTAAATGCTAATTATAATAATCAAACAAAGGAATGTAGGTGTAATTTATAATAAATTAAGTAATAATTGTGGAGCAATAGCAACCGGTAGGATTTTTTACATAAATATTACAAATACTTTCAAAATTACTTAAATGTCATCAAAAAAATTCATACCCTCGTACATAGTAGAAAAAAATCACTTTATTTATATAAATGCTGATTCTCATATCAACCAAGTTAAATGCATTGATGTAAACTTTTTCTTTTAATTGAAATAGTAATTAACATATATATATATATATATATATATATATATATATATATATATATATATATATATATATATAATGGCATTGATGGAAACCTTTTCTTTTATCATTTATGTAAAAAACCATAAATCCTATATTGAAGATAGTCAAACTATCTTATTGGCTTTATGAAGCTCTGAAATACATATGTCTAATAAAGTGAGACTTCACTTTCCTTGATGAGCTTTGTCAATCCTTCAGGTGGAATGCAAATTGTTTAACTATTGACCATTTAAGTAGGTTAAACTTCTTGCATTACCTCATGCGCTTCTGATACTTTGCCAAAGTAGATTGTCCTACCACCAGAGAGGAGGTAGAGGTGATCAAAGAGCTCGAAGACTTCACTGCTTGGTTGGTGTATCGAGGCAATCACCGTTCGCCCATCCCTCGAAAGCCCTCGAAGCATTTGGGTCACGAAGAAGGCTGAAGCACTGCATGCAAATGGAGCCAATCGAAAGCTCTTAATATATATGTTTAATTTTCACTAATACAGATGAATTGACACTATGAGAACTCTTACGAAGATTCATCAACATGACAAGCCTATAAGCTCCCTTGTTTAAGGGGTTAATTGGGAGTTTAGAAAAGGAAATATGGTATGATTCAATGCAATTAAAAATTCCTACATTTCCATATGCGAAGATTTTTCTATGCCATAATTAAAGCTATATTGCAGGCACATCTGATACAACCGTCGTATTATTCTTCTTTTACTCACACGTCCCCGAATAAGTTTGTCAAATTAGTAAAATATCTTAAGAATTAGCAAGTCCAGTAGGACATTTTAAACCTTCCGAAATCTGGAATTTTCGGGAATCGAAGGAGCAAAGAGAATTGAAAAGAGAAATAATAGTTAGTTTTTTTGAAAATATTAAATTTCTCTTTTTTCCTTCGATCAGGAAAAACTGGCTTTTCTTCAATACATGATGAATAAAAGGAATTTCGTACATCGAGTCGAGGTTGAATGATGGAGACTTTTTTCCACAATTTTGGTAGGACAGATTTAAGCTCGAATCTTACGCTTACGTTACTTAGGAGATTGATACGTCGAGTACGATCAATTTCCCTTCACTTCGCCCGAATAAGATTGAGTCATTAAAAGAAGAGTGAATTAGTAGAAAAAGTTGTCTTTGACTTTGTTTCCGCCGTTTTTATATGTTTGTCGCCAAATTGATTGTGTATTAATTGTTGGCAGATGGAGAGGACCGATGAAGGAATAAATGTTCTCGAGCAATAAATTGGTTAGAGGATGATGATATTGACCGTCTGCACATGAATTACGAAGATCTTCAAAAAGAGCCATAGCGAAGATAAGTTGTAATTTAAGTTTTTCTTTTAAATTTTACATCTTAATCTTTGAATCAATAAAACATACATCTTTTTAGGCAGCATATGTGCTGTTTGAGATATATATATATATATTTTTATTTTCCTTTTGATAAGGTAGAGATTTGAAAAGTAACTTAGAAAAGGATTCGTGTAAAATCTCTCTTTTAAAGGTACATATACGCTTTAGACAGAAGTACACATCATTCTTAATCTGGACAAGATCTTTGAACTACCTGTATGGTTCCTCGAGTATTGATTTTGTCTCTCCCTCTTGCCTCTATGGTTCCTCGAGTATAGATTTCGTCTCTCCCTCGTCGATATTGAGTAAACATAAGAATTTCTTCAAATTAGATAAAATGTTATGAGTTAATCTTTTTTTTTTTGGTAGGCATAAAAATATAAAAATTGATATATTTGTTAATGTTATTTTTTATCGATATATTATATGATATGTTTTTATATATTTTGACTCAAATTTTTTTCAATTAGCCAAAATGTTATGCTTTAGCCTTTTCTTTTTAATGTAGATATATAAACATAAAATTTTTCACATTTTGAAGGTCTATAATTAAAAAAATAAATTTAAAACTAGAGATGTGTCTCCTTTTCGCATAGAAAAAATTAATCTAAATTATTGTCATGCAATGGGATTTATTATCATTTGAAAAATACATCATCACTTCTAATTCAATAACAAAGTCATTTTGCATTAATGTAAAAATATTTTATATTAGTATAAATCATCAAAATCACCTTTAAAATTATTTTGTATAGCAATAAAGTAATTAAATCACCTTTAAAATCATTTTACACCATTACAAAATCACTCAGAATCATTTTTTTTACGCTAATGCAACCTTATTTTACGTCGATGAGTTTTTTTTCAAAATGATGATGACTTTTTAAAGTAAAATAAGATTCATTCATGCAAAAGTTTATATTTTTCTTTTATTTTACATAAAATATCAATTATAAAATAAAGTTCACGTTCACACGTTCGAGAAATGTGCTGTACATTTTAACTTTTTTTATCTCTCGTCTTAGTCCCTCATTCATTAGCGATCAACCGAGTGAATGGCAAGCATGAACAGAAAAGCAAATCGAGCAAAAGATGTGCATTCTTCGATAAATGTCGATGTTGATGGGCTGTTCAAAAGATGACGAACTACTTCTTACATTCGAAGTTTGGAGATGGCATTCAAACTGATCTTACTGCTATTAATTCCATGATTAGAGTTATTTACAAACAGCAGGTTGAATCCTTAACGACGGTGAAATATGCACAAAGGTCTCCACTTAACGTGGATGATCTTGGGCAGGGATTTTATAACTTCTTAAGTTAATTATTGGGCATCTTCAATATATATGTTATGATATATACCCACATGCTTTAATGTATTTGTGGGGCTTTTCCTTAGAAGAAAACATTAATTATATTTTGCAAATATTGCTTTCCCGAGCGTAGACCTTCGTTACTACGTTAGTTGATGACTAAAATTGGCAACTCGATCGGATGGAGATGTGTTAACGATACAAATATTAAGTTGCAACTAAAGTGCATTGACTTTGTAAAATTACCATCTTGTATGTCATAAGAGATGTTAAAATATCTGATATAGGCGTGCACACTTGAAATAAGTAATATTACATTCTTTAAGTACACATGAAATGTGCATGGCTGTAGGTGTATATTCACGATAACGCATTCATACGTTGTGCAATTTAGTCTGCATGTACGTCAAAAATTACCCATTCAATAACGTTAAGGAAATATATATTCACGAACGATTCAAAGTGATCTCGAAGAATTGATCAGGTGCTTTTATCTAAATTAATTTTAAATTTACACCAAAAATTATATTAGAATTTTATTATTAAAAAAATTTATTGTAATACGAGAGAGAGAGAGAGAGAGTTCGGATAGGAAAAAAAATAGATAAATAAATAATGACATGATTAATATTTACAATGTCGCTTTCTATTATACGTAAGATATCTCTATTTAATAAATTAGATATATTGATGTATTTTAAATTTTAATAAGTATATTTTAATTTTTTATAAAAATATATCAGTTGAGAATCAAAATACATCGATTGAAATAAGTATTATCGCTTAACAAAATATATCAGTGTGTTTTAATTTTCAACCGATGTACTTTCACTTTCTATCAAAACACACCAGTTTACAGTCAAAATACACCGATACATTCTAATTTTCCACTGAAATATACCGGTTGAAAATTAAAATATAGAGATTGAAAAATAAATAAACGTCCCAACTTAGAAAATACATTGATGCGTTTTTATTTTCAACCAGTATATTTAAAATCAAAATGCATCATACATTGCGAAATGCATTGCTTGATATATTTTGATTTTCAATCGATGTCTTAGATTAAATTTATGTAGGCTGATTTTATATACTTATTTTTTTATACTTTTACAGGAAAATATTTAATATTAATCTCTAATAAAAAATATAAAATGAGAAAATCGATGATGAAAATAAAATTTAAAACTTGGTGAATAATATGCAAGAAAAATAAAATAAATAAAATATAAAAAAAAATGATGAGAGAGAGATGAAAAAAAAGAGAAAGAAAAAAAATACTAATAGTGACCGTGCCGAATAAAAGTTAAAAATAAAAATAAATAAATAATAACTAAATTAACAGCTACGGTTACAAAGATTACTCAAAGATAATATGGTGAACGAAACTACCCGTTTGCTCCCAAATCAAAAACTCAAGCGACCAACTCGAAAACTCCTAAATTAATTATCGAGTGACTACAATACAAAACACCCGGGACGTACGAGGACCCCTTTTTGTCCCCCACTTTATAATCACCCCCCACAAACAAATTAATGCAAAGTGACTAATATATCCCCCGCTTCAATCCCCCTTCGAAGGAAAAGTTACTGCACCGGAGAGGACGAAGGAAATTGAGATCTTTTAATTACCATGGAAGTAAGTAGCATGTTAATTAGTTAGTACTTAACACAACAAAGTCGAACGATCCGGCGGTCGATCAAGTGAGCTCTCGTCAAGAGATTAAGGTTCAAATTTTAGCTTACTTGAAAGAAAAAACTGTCCAGCGATACCTGTCAAGGCCACTGGTGGGCTCGTCGAGGAAGAGAAGGCGGGGGCGCGTGAGGATCTCCACCGCGATGGTCACCCGCCTCTTCTCGCCACCGCTGATCCCTCGAAGGTGCCAGTTGCCGATGACGTTGTCGGCGCAATCCTGGAGGCCCATCTCAATTATCGTCCCGTCCACCAGCTCTCTCTTCTCCCTCTGTCCCACGTGATTCGGCAGCCTCAGGTTGGCGGAGTACATTATCGTCTCCTTCACCGTTAGCGTCCCTATTAGCGTGTCGTCTTGCGTCACATAAGCCTACACACATATGGATGTACATACGTAATCATGCATAAGGCACGCAATACAATTGCATGTTGGGGGTAAATAATGAATACGCTAATCATGCACACGTTTTAAATTACATGAGGAGGATGAGGAGGAGACACACGGGTCTTTTTTGTTGCCGTAAAGGAGGGCACAGAAACATTTTGGTCACCTCAAAATTGACGACTTCGTTGACACCTCCGTTGATTAAAAGAATAAAAAAAACAAATTGTTTTATTTTATATCTATCATTGTATCCATCTTACGTGATATATTGCGGTGGAGGTCATGTGGATGAGATGGAAGTACATAAGAGAGTCACATGTGTTTATGGATATAAAATATTAGGTTATATTTTCGGATCATAAAAGTACTATTATAATTTTTAATTAAGAGAAATGAGTCACATGCAGTCACATGTGCCCCTTACATTCGAATTCAAATTTTGGTAGAGGGAAAGGGAAACTATGTCTCCAATAGGTGTCGTTGGCATTACAATAGATGCTAACGGCATCACCATCTCAAATTTCGGTAAAGACAAGTAGATGCTGACGGCATCACTATTACTGCTAATGGCATCACCACTAGTCGCGTAAGTTCAGATACCAATGTCACCACGTAAATTTTCATGTTAATGCCCCTCCCACCTATTCAATAACTTTTATAGTGCTCAAGTATCTATTACAAACAATTATTACTTTTTTTGGTATTGTTGGCATTAATTACTCGTCATGCTGGCAAGCAGCGAAGGTGCGGTGGCGGTGGCTTTGCTCCTTGGCAAGGCACTGCTTGGTGCAGAGCTCCTCGTCACGCTGGCAGGCGGCAGAGGTGCGTTGGCGACGCGGTGGCAACGGCAAAGCTCCTCGTCATGCTAGCGGGTGGCGGAGATGACGACGATGGTGACCGAAGGAGGTTATGAATGGGTAGGTAATGTGACAGGAGGGTTTGTGACTGAGATGTTCTTTTATAACTAAAATTTAAGAAAAGAGAATAGGAGGGAGGGGTTATACATAGAATACTAGTAAAATTTCAACTAAAATTGAGATATATTTTAAAATATATAATTAAATATATATAATGATTCCCTCCAAATCTAAAAAAATATTTTAATGTCATCTTGTGATGGTGGGTATAAAAAGGATTGCAAAAGTGACATGAAATATGTCGCCGAGATACCATTACTTAAAAAGGTATCAATGTTTGGTATTCGTGATTAACTGAGGAGTAATAGTTAAGGTAAGTTAAAATTTAAGTTATTTTTTTTATTTTCCATCTCAATTCTTAGATTCACAGCACATGTAACTTTTATGACATGTACCTCCCTTTTTTTTTTTTTTTGTAAGAGAGGAACTTGAACAAAAACTTGTGTAATATCTTCCTCTTAATTAATTATGTTTATTAAAGCTAAGTGGGTTACCTATTCTTAAAGTGGAAATTCGATTGCGACAGGAGATCTACTGCGGTAAGGTTCGTGAACGTCATTAATTGAGATGATATGACATCTTCTCAACCAAAGCTTGACTTTAATGCTCTAGATGAACTAAATCGATGCACGTGCACTAGATACTTCGGACGCGCTCGACCTTAAATTTATCCATCAATGCATTTAATAAAAGGTGTTATTCGTTTTCCATACAACTCTTGCAGGTGAAATTCTATCAAAAATAACTGAACAAGTCGACTTAAAAGGTCGAACCAATCAAAGTTTTAAAAATTAGATCGATTATTGGATCGTTTAGATATTATTTTAATTTATTAGTGATTCGATCGATTGAATCGATGATGACATTACTATGACACTAATATATTAAAAAATTAAAAAAAAATTGATTTGATTTGTATTGATTTAATCATATATAGCCAGGTTGAATCGATGTTTAATAAATAAATAAATAAAGATATATAATAGTTCAAATTATTTTACAATGCTAGATATAACAGGGACAAGCATATTGGCATTAACCTCATATTTTTTTAAAGGTCAACTTGCAAAGAAGAATGCTTCCATATCATTCCAGTGTACATGCAAGTAAATCAGGCTACTATGTGAATCAATAATTAAGGGTGACAATTGACAAGAATATAATTGAGTTAAATGACAAGAAATTTGCAAAGCTATAAGTCTGACACAATATCTATCCTGAAAAAATAATCAAATCGTTACTGCTATATATAAGCTAACACATAAGATGACCCTTCTTTTCAGAAAAATGTCATATAACAAAGAGAGGTGTGTTCCATATCATATATCATTCAACTCAAACCTATTTTTTTCTTTTTTTGTTACATGTGAACTTGGTAAGGGAGGCATTGAAGGATTTTGTTGCTAAGGGTAGTACTCGAGCGACAAGACGTTGTTGGTGACCATTGCGAGTGTAGGTAGGGTGGCGCACCAATAGTGAGGGTGGCTATGTGTGAGCACAGTGAGGCAACGACGAGGGTAGGGGAGGGTGGTAGTGAGCGTAAGGGAGGGCAATGCAGTGACGAGTGTAAGGGATGTTGCCGATGACCATCGTCAGTGTAGGTAGGGTTGGCAGCACACCGACGACAAGGGTGATTGTGTGAGCACAGTGAGGCGACAAGGGTGGGGTCCTTAGGACTTGCGAAGAAAATTGAAGAGGAATCGAGTTTAAAGAGAATGGAAATGGATTTTGCTCTTAATTTTATTATTATTATTATTATTTTAATCATTGGTTGAGCCGATCATTTTGTTCAATCGAATTGAGCAATTTGACTGGATCTTAATCGATTGGGGTCTATTTTAATTTTTGATGACCAAATATGATCGGTGAGTCACCGATTTTCTACCGAATTGATCGATTCCATCTAATTTATAAAATATTGAAACGTCACCCCTTCTTAATATCAAATCCAATTTCAAAAGGGAAATATCTGTGACTTTCTTCCCCGCATGGGTTTTCTTCTGCTTGCGCTTCATTTCCCCTCCTTGACTAAAATGTAGTCCAAATGGAAGATTCTAAACAAATGATTTCCTTTGAAATTAGCTTCTAAAATAAGAATACATATATTTGTTCTACCAGTCAGGCAGTGAAGTTATATTTAGCTAACCTGTTTTATTACTGACATCGCCTTTTGAGACATAAATAAACAAAACTTTGAAGCATTTAAGTGAGCGTCCTCCTTCATTGCTTCAAAGCGTAGAAGTCATGAGTTAAAGGAAAAGTGCTTGAAAAATAAACAGTTAAGAAAATACGTAGCTAACTCTAGAGAAAAAGTACAATTTCAAACCTGAAAGGGTCTTCTCCAATATTTATCTATTTCCAAAGGCAAAGAAATTTTAAAGCATCTTTAAAGCTAATTTCTAAACTTAGCTTTTGAGAAAAAGAAACGAGGATTCCAACTTAGCAGCAAAAAAATCCCAAAAATACACCATCCATTCTGAATCACCCAAAAACAGTGATCTTTCATCAATATACTTATAATCCAAACAATCATTGACTCATCCATATATTCATATCTCAAAAGATTTACAAGGAAAGTGCATCCATTTACCGATATACTTCTATTCTTCTTTCACTTATATTTTTGAAATCCTACCATTTGAATAGATTAAATAATGACGTGGATATAAAATCATAAAAATTAATGTATTTTAAAATAAGAGGCATAAGATGAGTGTGAAATCATCCAGAATTATAATCTATTATGTAAATTATATAAAATAATTTTATATGATATAAAATTATTTTATATTAGTATATCATATCCATGTATCACAAAATAAGTCGCATGATTCCGATCTGCCATGCTATCCTCTTTGATAACATTCCTTATTTTTTGAAAAAATAAATCACATGATATAATTTTATACATTTTCTCATTAAAAAATATCCATTTAGGTGCACGAACGAGAGTCGCTTCCAAGGAAGGTCAATACTCCAAGGGGGGAAACCAAAGAGACAGAAAAAGGGGGGCAAACGTCAGGTAAACCCCTACAAACCTGGAAATTGGCATGGACCTCCGGAATGCAACGGGTCGTCCATCCACGCGTCCCAAAAATAGATTGGTCATAAATTACTTCCTCATCTTAAGACACAAAAATCTCGCAAATTTAAAATCAGAGGCACTTCCCAAGAAGGTACATCCATCGGGTACGGGTGGCTAATTATCCAGGAAATCCAACGGGAAAACGTCAGGTACACCCTCGACGAATCCAAAACTTAGCACGGTGACCCCGAAACCTAAGTGCCATGCATCTACGTCCATGCACGCACCTTTAATCAACATGTGATGTAACGTTCACCGTGATTGGATCAGATTAGAGATTGCAAACTAACCGCGGTGCCGAAGGACATCTGGGTCTTCCTGCCGTTGAGGAGGACGTCGCCGGAGAGGAAGGCGTTGGTGGCGAGCCTGCCGGCGAGGGCGTCGAGGAGCGTGGACTTGCCGCTCCCCGAGGGGCCCATCAGCACGGTGATCGTGCCTTGGACGGCGTACCCCGTCAGCCCCTCCAGCACCCTTTGGGCGTTGCCGTTGCTAAGGGTCACCGTCACCGTCAGGTCCCGCCACGTCAGCTTCGCCGACACGTCCCTGACCGTCGCCGAGTCCGCCGTGTCCCCCCACACCGCCTTGCCCAGCGGGCTTAGGTACGACGACGGCGGCGGCAACGGCTTGCTCGCCTCCAGCTCGTGTATGGACTCGGTGGCCGCCGCGACGGCCGCCGACGGGGAGGACGTGGACCTCTTCATGTGTGCGATGCTTAATCGTGTGTGGTGGGAGAGGGAGGGTGTGCGTGGAGCTTACGGGAGATGGCATGTTTATATGTACATCCATATGTTGGGAGGGAGAGAGGGAGCGATATATCTTGCGGGGGAGTCAAAATATAAAGGGAGGTTTACGCACAAAAAATCAGAAAAAGGCCTTTCATAAATTTTTTTGTTAGGTTCTTTTAGAAAGTTTCCCTCGTCAGAAAATGATATATATCTCAAATAGCACATATATTTTTTGAAAGGATACATATGTTATTAATATAAAATTAAGATGCAAGATTTAACAAAAAAAAAACTTGAAAACCCTTTTTGGTCAACCAATGCTCAAAAAAATTATATGCGTACATTGCGGGTAGAGAGAGACTATCCCCTTAGCTCCACTCGGAATACGTGTCGGAAAAGGGTGAGGAGGGTATTATGGTCATTTCATATTATTTGTAGAGGAGAGCACGTGGGGTGTGGCATGTAATATTAAATTTTCGGAATTATTAAGAGTAATAAAAATTAAAAATTAGATAAATCAAAAAATTAAGAGGTTATCTTATCAAAGAAATTACATATATGTATATGGTGGAATAAGTTAGTGAAATAAGAAAAAAAAATAATTAAAAAAGAGTAAGAGAAATTAGATAATTCCATGCCAAGAGTTTCATCCTAAATTTCAGAACAAACGTCCCTAAATGTGGAATCTGCTAAAATAGATGAGGTAGAGAAATTGCCATAACGAAACATGTTCGGGTTTTGGTTACGGTATTTAGGTCAAAGGGTGAAGTCCAAGGAGTTTAGAGGAGGTGAAACGCAAGGTAATTTACTAAGAGTTAGTTTGCTTGAAAGTTAAAAAATTGATCTTAAAAAATGTAAAATTTCTGTTGACTCTCATTTCTATTTACTTATATAATAAAGTTAATATCAATTTTTGTTTGATTAAACTAGTGTTTGATTATGATATTAACTCTGGTAATATTTATTTAAATTAGCGTTAACATTAATTCCTCAGGAATAAAATTTAGAGATGAGAGAGTTACAAAATTAATATTTATTTTACTAACATCTTTTAAAATTAATATTAAAAACTCTTAACCAAGATTTTCACCGATTACATTAACCCTTCTGGTGAATAAAAGTTAACTCATAAAATAAATTAACCCTAAAAATAAAAGTTGCCTACGATTTTCAAAAAATTTAAAAATTCATGGGAGGCTACCATCTCTACTCGCACCTCTTACCTCAACCCTTAGTTGAAGGGTATTTTGGTCATCTCAAATTTTTCATAGGTTTTATTTTTAGATTTTTGACGAATTTTTCAAACTTGTGATCTTTGTGCTCGTGATGGTAGAGCAGCATTCCAATCATTTTGTAGCTTACTTGCAAAGGAACCTGAAGTACGCTTCGTAGAGGGGTGTAATGATCATTTCACATCCCTACAAAGGATGTATATAAGTAAAATAGTTTTTTTTTTTTTTTTAAAGGTTACATTTAGCAACGGAATAAGCCCCATCAAGCTATACAACAAAAGAATGATAAATTAGGAAGGTTGTTTATTTAAGAGGATGAGATAAATAATGAGATAAAAATGATAAGTGTGGTGACACAATTGTTTATATAAGTGTGGTGACACAATTGTTTATATAGTTTCGTTGAGTGTTAAGATATATATGTATTGTAGTATAATCGATAAAATCACATAAATACATAAATTTGTAAATTTAGATTCTAATTGGAGTTTGAGGTCATGAGTAGGGAGCAAATATGAAATTCACATATTAATCTTCATTCATAATAAATAAACATAATAAATCATGCACAATAAAAGATATGCAATGAATATATCTCAAAGATCGGGGATAAAAAAAATGAAAAGATGAAACAATGGTGATTTAAATCACTAATTATTCTTCTTAATTAAGCATATATCCTAAGAATTTATATCATTCAAATAAATCAACAGCAATTTCAATCAATCCACTTAGGTATTTAAATAATCCAACACTACTAGCAGAATCAAAGATCAGACGTCGCCCATGTGTATCAGAAGCCATAATAGGAGCACAGCTTCATAAGCTCAAGGTTAACTCTCCTCAGAGTACACATGAAGGCCTTCTCTTCACAACACAGAGGCTAAGTGTAAAGCCTCTCTCTCTTCAACACCCGCCACATCAAAACCCTCCACCCTCCACCTCACAAATCCTCTTCCTTTTTCTCTCTTAGATAACTGGGTGTATACTCAGGTATAGTGTCGGGTAATCGAATCCTAAAGAGTGTCTAGACCCGTGTGTTGTGTGCATGGGCAAGGCATGAGAGGCATGTGAAGCGAGGACCCGACCCCTGGTGACTTGGGCAAACAGGCTACAACACTTTTTCAACTTATATGCCTGCGCGAGTTCTTCAACTAATGATGTGGCAGTAAAGTGCCTCTCTTCCTTCGCATAGCAGCAGCAGGTGAGGCTTCATCAAATTGAGGCAGTGGAGCCTTCTTGATGCGTCAATTGAGAGCCTAGGATTCTTTGTGGCTAGGAAGCGCAACACCTGGGAGTGGTAGCTAGGTTAGAGCTGCTTGGAGCACGGTGGACGGAGTCGGAGACGATGGCAGCGACAACGAGACCTGTAAACATGAATACGGGCTCAAAAGCCTTAATTAGAAGGTCCAGGAGCTTCGTCGGAGGATGGTGAATGTGTTGGTGGTGGTTGCATGGAGATTCGGGGCGTGTGGAAGTCTGGCAAGTCGAGGAGGGTGTGCGGATGATGGTGAGTTCGGTAGGTGGTTTTGATGGTCAATCCCCTCAATTTCTTGAGGGGTTTTGGTTGTGGAGGTTCGGTGGAGGTTTTGGGATCGGTGGCGTGGAGCTTGGTGGCTTGTGGAGTGCGGGCGGCCTCACCGGAGTTCGACTTGAGCGGAGGAGGATGGTGAGGGAGAGGGTGTTTCGGCGGTTGAAGTAGAAGAGGAAGGAGTTGGGGAGATTCAGGAGAAGAATAGGGAGAAGATAGGACCTAAATTACTGGACGAAAGGGTAAGGGAGGCGTTGGCTATGATTGGTTGGTGCCTGGGAAGGAGAAGCCTCAGATGATGGAGCAGCGACGATGAAGAGGGTCTAGGCACTCTTGCTGTGGTTGGCGAGGAGCGGAGGAAGGAGAGGAAGATAGTCTCGTTGCCTATAGTATGTGGCAGTGGGAGAGGAAGTCAAATGGAGAAGGGCTGCCGGAGCTATGGTGGAGGTGGCCGGAGAAGGAGAATTGGTGAAGAATTATGGCCAAATTGAGCTAAGGATCAAGGCTTTGAGTTCTGGAGCTTTATATAGAGCTTTTGAGCAAGTTCTAGACAAGGAAAGGGCTTCTACAAGGCTTACGATTGGAGAGAAATCACCCAAAAATCTCTTGCATTTGCACGAGGTTTTCCTTACGATTTGGAAGCCAAGATTGGTCCCAATCAATTTCCCATGGTGTGAACATCAATCCTACCAAATTTGGTCGAATTTGATGAAGATTTGAATAAGTTTAGGTTCGGTAAAATGTTGCGTGGAGGTCGATTGACCTCCAATGTCAGCATGGTCATTTTGCCAAGAAGATGACAAAGATAGGGCTCTGTACGCAAAGAATTTCAAAAGCTAGGGGCTTATATGTAAAGAATAGAGTTTTAAGGGACTAGAATGCAAACTAGGTTAAGACGGATTCTGATTGGACCCAAGGAATTTTGCTACAAAGCTAATTTGGACCCAAGGAATTTGATGGTGAAGTCATATTTTAGTTTTGACCAATTTTGACTGAAAAATTTGCACAGAAACTCAAATTAGGGCATAATTCTGTCTGTAACTCTGTTCAAGGTTAAAATGGGTTCAAATGGTAAAATCAAGGATACTAAACCACAATGAATATTTTTCTATGAATTTTAGGAGATTTAGATGAATTTTATCCTGACCGAAACCTCTGTAATTTAAGCGAGTCTGAAATTAGGATTTTGGGTGCTGAATCAATTCTCGAAATGCGTGAAATCCTGTTTCTATCTGTGTGGACCTATTTATTAGAATTTAGTGCTCATTAGAATTTAGATTAACCCCTGGCAAATCCCATGGTTACTCTGCTTTCATGATATGATAAAATTACAAAATTAACCCTGTTTTTATGTTCTTCCCTCAGAATGGATATGCATGGAGTTATGACATTCAGGCGACTATGTAGGAGCATTTGTCACTTGATTTTGACTAATTAAAGCTAGTTATGGATCATGATGGTGTTACCAAAAGCAATGTTCGTGGATGAATTTTTAATAGTATAATATGATGTGGATTGTGTTAGTCCCTAGAGATCTCCTATAGGTGCTCGTAACCAGTACATCCCGTCTGGCTATCCACAAAAAAATCTACACCTTTAAAGGAATCTTCAACTTCCACAACTGGGAGCAAATATGCCTATGACCATCATCGTCCCCCTGTGAATCACATAGAATCTCATAGGTTTTGCTCGGTGCATAGACCCCTTCTCTTCCATTCAAACCTGTCTAACCCTTCCCTTGGTTTGAAGGCTTCCAAGGCTGTTACGAGTCTACTCACCTCCTCTTCCATTCTAGTGTGATGCACACACTGGATGGAAAAGGCTTCCACGCCTCCACATCTGACTGCCACATGTCTGCCATGATGCCTCCTTCATGTCAAATACCCCGTACAAGTGTGGGAATGACTTTTTGAGTTGTCCCAATCCACACCAGTCATCTTCTCAAAATCTGAATCGTTCTCCACACCCAATCACCGAAGAAAAAAATTTGAGATGATCCACTACTGTTCTAGACACAATCCCAAAAGGGGGATGCCGAGCCCGGATGCAACATGCCTTTCACCATAGCCGTGCCACTATATGAATCTCTAACCATTGTCTACCATAGTCCTTCATCACCTCTCAATATGATCACACCCCATTTAAGCAGTAGCAAATCCCCAAATTCTCTAAGTGATCGATCACCCAAGCCACCCCTCTTCTTTGGCTTATAAATGGTGCTCCACTTGACATGCTGCATGAAATGTCCATTGTGCGCTGGCCCCTTCTAAAAGAACCTTTTTCTTAACACATCAATTCTTTTTAAAGCAGAGCTGGGTGGTCTGAACATAGAGAGGAAAAAGACTAGGATAGCAGAACACACCGAATTCAGGAGGACCAATCTCCCACCTTTAGATAGGAAACACCCACACCATCTTGCCAACTTCAAAGAGATCCACTCAAAAAGTTGTGACTAATCTTTCTTCTTTATCTTCTTGGCTTGGAGGGGTAAGCCAAGATAGTGGATTGGGAGGTTCACTACTAGTGTCTGCAGAATATGGGACAATTCTTCCTTCATTCTACATGCATCCCCAAAACAAATAAGGGAGGATTTAGCACCATTTATCTGTAGCCCTGACAACTCGTTGAAAATATAGACCAAATACTTGATGCATTTCGCCTCTAGTACCCATTCTGCAATGAAAAATACTGTGTTATCTGCAAACTGTAAAATGAGCGTAAATGCACATTGGGTAGAAAGGGTGTACCCATGTAGCAAGCCACTTGAGCACGCCTTGAAGGCAACTTGGCTAACATGTCCACTGCCAAAATAAAAATGATAGGGGCCACTGGACACCCCTGCTCAACTCCTTTCTGAGGCTATATCCATTGCCTTGTAGGATGCCCATTAATCAAAGGTAATAAGGAGGATGTGGTTACACATCTTTTTATCCACTATACCCTTGTCTCTGGAAATCCCCTCCTCCCAAACATCTCCCAATGATACGCCCAAAAGATCGAGTCGTATGCCTTTGAAAAATCCACTTTCCACACAAAAGCCTTCTTCTTCCTCCTTACCCATCCTGACACCATATCCTCTGCCAAAATAAAAGACTCCTGTAGTGATCTGCCCTTCAACAAAGCCGACTGCACTGGACTTATAATATTCTGCATAACCTCCCTCATACGATTAACAATATCTTTCCAATTATTAAGTAAATGGAATTAGAAAGAGCAATTGGACTAAAATTAGAAAGCAACTCAGCCCTCGCCTTCTTAGGGAGGAGAAAGTGAAGGGACCTGTTGATCTTCTCCAAGCCAAAGTTCCTTCTTTGGAACTCTCCAACCATTGCCATGACATCTGACTTGACCACTAACCAAAATTGTTTATAGAACAAGATGGGAAAACCATCAGGTCTTGGTGACCCTTCTGCTTTCAACCCCTTGAACACAGAGACCACCTTCTCCTCTCCAATCACTCTACACAACTGACGTCCTTCCTCTTCCCCCAGCCTAGGCATATCTAAGCTCGACAGCCTCCATCCCCCCCTTGGCCCCACACAAGTAATATCCACAAAGCAATTATTCGCCATACTACAAATCTCCATGGGTGACATGGCCACTTGGTCCCCATAGCAAAGGGAAGAAATGAGGTTGAATCACCTTCTTGCACTTGTAGCTGCAGGAAAAAACTTCGTATTCAAATCCCCCTCCTTGAGCCACAACTGGTGGGAACGTTGGCACCGGTCAATCTTCCTCAGTTGGTCCTCCTTGGCTATAACAGACTGCAAGCTCTTCCTCCTCGCTCTATCCTTCTCACTCAGTGATGAGTGAGATTTCGTATGCAAAAAAAAATTGAGTTGGAAACTCGTCGTTGCAGTGTGTAAAAATCCGTTATCAAATAAATTTTATCGAAACTTTGGTGAGTCCTGGATCGAACATAGAGAGGCTAATGTTTGATTAAAAATTGCATTTGGAATTATTGTTACAAAGTAGAATGCTGGTTAAAATTAATCTATGTGAGCTAAACTACTTAAACAATAAACAATAGAAGAAAGAACAAGAATAATACAAAAAAAGAGAAAAATAGAGAGAGCATGAATAGATATTGCATTTAAATATTCTTGAGTCTATTACAACTACTTAAAGAAAACAAAACTACATTAGAAAGCTGTAAAAAGATAGGGGTGAGAAAATCCTCCTCGACGGTTGCTTGGAGGACAAGCCGCATTGATGGAACGCCTGGAAGATGGTGGTGAGATACTGGATGAAGGAGAACAGAGCTGGAGGATGGAGGATGAAGCAAGGTGGAGTCACAGCGAGATTCGATTCCTGAATGGTGGCGAGAGGACAACCACGGGTGCTCCATGAAAGGGATGAGAAGAAGGATAAAATTATTTTACTCTAGCTCTAGTGCAGCATCCTGGGTATGGGACCAGCTCTTAGAGCTTTGGAGGAGATGGAAAAAGAAGAGAATGGATGGTGAAATGTATAAGAGGGGTAGGCTTTTTATAGCTGAAGATATGGAGGCAAAAAGGTCATTTTAAGGCCTTGGAATTAATTCTATGGCCTTTAGTAACACATGCATCCATTGCTGTAGGTGCACATCGCTGAAGGCGCGCCTCAACATGAGCCGCTCATCGCCGATATAAGCACCCACAAGAGGCCACGTCACTTGCCTTCTCGCCTTCAAGCGTTGAGGCTTGAATCAATCCTAACCGTCCCATCGCACGATCGGATGGCTTAAAAATCGCAAGCATGCTTTACCTTCACCACACACAGTGCCCACATACAATGGCACGTCATCATGCACATTCAATGTGCTCGCCCATTTGATGCACAAGAGTGCACCATGTTGCTGCTCCACAGCCACTCGATCTTTATCGCGCGGCTGAATTTCACCATGCACCTCTCCTTGCAAATGAATCTGCTCGCGTAGATTTGAGCGCGCTCCGCGTAGTGCCCTTCATCGCTACGCTGAGGGGCTGATTGAGTCGCATTTTGGTTTTAAGGCTTGAGTGCTCACGACCGTTGGATGGGAATCCAACGGTCGAGATCGCTCAAGTCCTTGCCTTTAGAAGTTGTGAGGCGCGAGTTATATTGAATCTTAGCCGTTGGATCTTGATCCAACGGTTGGGATTGATCATGCGGGGTAAGAGGAAGTCCTGCGAACGATCTTGGGTGGCTAGGATGGTATCACGTGGCATCATCTAGGCTATCCATCTTCTTTTGCTCATAGGTGCTGCCATGGATGTCGGATTGAACTGAATTTCGTGCCGTTGGGCTGCGATCGTCGATCCAAATCCATCAGTGCAGTTGGATTTATTATCTGAATTCCAGATTTTCACCACCTTGCCCCTTGACCTCTGATCTTCCTCGGACTACATCTAATGCTACAGAAGTCCAATTGAGGCGATCTCGGAGGAGTGGGAGTGCGTGATCTCAATCGTTGATGCTTGATTTAATGGCAGGGAAAGTGGTTACATAGCTGCTTAACTTATGAAGCGGAAGCAGCAGTGGCCGATCGTGGTTGTCTAATCTTAGTCGGATGGTTGAGACCAAGCCTTCAGTGCAACGCATGAAGGAGAAGAGGCGACGATGTGGCGCGACGTGGGACATCGGATAAATGATGAGTGTTTGAGATTGAAGGCACTGCTTGATTGACATTTAGCTATGGTGACGTGCACGTATGTCACTAAAGGCTTGTATTTAATTTTAAACATGTGAAGTGCTTCTTTTGCCCTCATACCCTCAACTATAAATGTGTCCCCATACCCACTTGTCAAGGTTCCCTTCCTTCTTCTCTCAACCTCCCAAAGAGCTAAGAACAAGTTCTTGAGTTTGCTATAGTGCTCCCAAGCTACAGAAAGCTCCATTAGAGTAAAAAAATAAAATTTTCCACTTCTCACCCCCTTCACGAAGCTCTCGGCAGCTGTCCTCTTGCCCCCGTTCTAGAAGCGGATCCCACGATGTTGAGGCCCCACCTCATCCCTGGTTCTTCCTCCAGGCGTCGTCCATCCTGCTCATCCTCCAAAAATTCGTCAGGGAAGAAAATCTCTCATCCTCCATCTTTTTATTGCTTTCTAGTGTAGATTTTCAACTTTGTAGTTGAGTAAGTGGTTGTAATTGACATTATCTTAGTTATAAAGGTTGTTCTCTCTCTCTCTCTTGTTTATATTGCAAGTAGATTAACTATTTATAGCCATTGTGAATGTCTCATTTATAAAGAAAATACAAAAAAATATAAGTACAATTTTATAATCGACGTAGCCTCCCCGTATTCGACCCGAAACTCACAAGAGATGCGGTAAAATTATTTGGTAGCGGATTTTCTTGCGAATTTATGACTCGGGTTTTCCAAAATCCAACTTTTCTTTTCAACGATTTTCTCGCTAATCATTTTGGCACCGTTGCTGGGGAACGAACCCGGGATGCCCTCGTGACAGGTAAGAATAGTCACCACTATATTCATCACCCTTTCCTCCTCATCAAGGCTCTTTACCCCTTCCATCACCTCCTTCCTCTTCTGATTCTTCATATGCGCCAGGGTCTTCTTAAATTCGAACAACATTAGGCGTAGACCCCTTAACTTGGTTGCCAGTCTCGCGTAGCTGACCCCTCTCCTCCACTAGAGATCCCCCAGGATGCCACCATGTCTCTAAAGCCATCTTCCTGTTGCCATGATTTTTTGAAATTTAAAATAAGTGCTTGCCTTCACCCCCTCCCCACTTTCCTGCACTAGAGGGGTATGGTCAGAGAAGGGCCTTCTGAATGCCACCACAGAAGCCATGTGGAGGACACCTTCAGGACCACATTGCATAAGAAACGATTTATCTTTGACATTAGACCTCCCACATTTCTCGAACTATGAGTAGCAGCCGACGATGGAATATCAACCAACTCCAAATCAAATACCAAACTCAGAAACCCAAAGGTAGAGAAATTTGTCTGTCCATCCGGCCTATCATCTGACGATAGCGTAGCTTTGAAGTCACCTCCCACAAGCCATGCCACCCCCTGGACCCATGCTACCATATCTGTTAACTCCTCCCACAAGAGCGGTCTCTCACTTGAGGTACCCGGCCTATAAATAAAAGCGATACTGAGATGAACACTATCACTGACTCTGGAGAACCTGCAAGTAATGGAAAACCTCCCCATCTTCACATCCAGCAACTGTAGATCGTTGGGCTTCCATTACACACATAGCTCCCACGATCTCCCACAAGAAGGTATCCACTTCAACTCAACCTCCACATTTGTAAGAAGCGGATACCACCACTCCACGTCCTCCCCTTCAATATGTGTTTCCTGCAATAAGGTACATTAAATCCCCCACTCTCTGAGATACCTCCCCAATATGCTTCTTCTTGTGTGGTCCCTCAACCCCCTAACATTCCTCGTGAGAACCCTTAACATAGGATTGTCTGCTTGCCCCTCTTTTACTCTCCGTGCGTACCACATTCAATATGCTTGCCACATGGTTAATGTCCACATGTGCCTGTCCTTTGTTCTGTACCTCCCCTTATGTATCAGAAGATTGTACGTCCCATAGTAGATGTCCCTGTATGTGAAGAGGTAGAAGCATCTGCATTATACGTCACCTCTGCCAGAGTAGAAAAAACAAATGTCTTCCCCTAATTAGGAACTAGAATAAGCACGTGGCGTGTTCTCCTGTTCTACAACACTGGCTAAAGTAGGTTCCTCCTTGTGTAGCATAATGTCCTTGCCCTCCCCACTGTCAACCACCTTCTCATTAGCCACGTCGCCCTCTTCTATCTCATGCGCCAACTCCCTCCCCTCGCTCATCTTGCATTTCTTCTGGTTGACGCACACAAAATGTCGTTCTTCTTGCACCCTATGCCACTACATGGATCCCCTCAACCCACGCCCCCTTCATGCACCTCCTCCACCGTCCTCCTTGTCGGGTCACAAACCTGCACGCTCATGGAGAGAAGCTACGTGGATCCCCTACATCTCAGCATTACTTTCTCATGGAAAGGGCCCCCATGCCTAAGATCAACATCCACCTTCACAACACTGCCATCCCCCTCCATCAGGCCAACCACTAAGCCCTCCTTCAGTGAAGCAAAACTGGCCACAACATTGCTCACCACTACATTCAAATGCAGACGCAAGGGGAGACCTTTGATCTCCACAGATCCTTCTCTGACAAAAACCCTTTGCGATGGTCTGTCACTCAATGCACCATCAAAAGGGGAAACTGTAATGACCCGTTACCTTTTAGCCTTTTAAGACATTTGAAGTTTCAGTCAGACACCTGTCTAGACGTCTGGACACATTCCCGAACGTTTGAAAGTAGAAATTTTCGCACTGCACTTTGTGCTTTGCGCGCGAGCAGCGCACAGAGGCCCTTCCTTCTTTCTCCCAGCAACCTCACCCAAACCCTAAACCTTATCCTATATACATATAACCCCCTTCCTTTCTCCTCTCCACTCCTCACACCACAACCACCACCACCTCCAATTTCTTGTGTGGCTGCGGCGAGCCTAGACAGGAGAGACGAGAGGGGGCGAGCGAGGGAGAACGAGAGAGAGAGAGAGGAAGGAAGAGAGCATGGAAGGTCGGAGGACCTTCGAGAGCTCGGTGGAGCTCACACGGTCGGCGGCGGGTGCGTGCATGCGTGGAGGACGTTGGCGGGGAGTTGTCCAAGCTCCTGCAGCAGCTAGAGCTGCCGCCGCGGGCGAAGGCGCGAGCTGCGAGCAGGTTTTGATACTGGAAGTTTTCCAGTATCAAATGTCTGGAGTGTGGAGCAGATGTCTGGCGAGGCACCTGGACGTTCGGAGCTAAGGACGGACGTCTGAAAACATGAGTTGCGCGAGGTATGTATGTTCTTGCGTTGATCTCCGCCATGCAGAGTATCTCATTGCAGGAGCTGTGGAACTGATTTGGTTCCTACGTCCTTTGTACGTAGGGTAGACTTTGGGAAGGCACGTGGTGCGCTTTCCCAGGCACTTTTGGACGTCTGATCACATCACCAGACATCCTGAGGTGCTTCCAGACAACCGGTGACCTTGCCGACGTCTGGAACTGCTCCCAGACGGCCGCAGAGGGAGTCTGGACATCTGAATCAGCTACAGAGAACATAAGGTGAGTTTGTCGTCTTTTAAAACGTCTGGGAAGAGTCCCAGACTGATTTTGATCAGAAACTGCGTTTTTGGCATGTTTAAGGCCTAAACGGAATCGGATTTCCGTAAACGAAGTATCGTTGTTTTCCACTCGAGTTCCTCTACATTTTCGTGTTGACTATCTACTGTTTTGACCTTGTCTAATATAATTGGTGGTTGGTACTGGTTACCAGCCAGTGGCTTGTTCGGGGCCCGCTGAGGCGACGAGATCTGCGGCATAATGATGATCGCAATGTGGTAATGATGATGTTGGAGTATGTTTTTATGGATTGGTTATGGTAATGAAAATATCATAAGTGTCGTTGTAGTGAATTGTATGAAATACCAACCATCATTACGACCATTATTATTTGATTAACTAATTTTTACTGGTTTTATTCCAGGTCGTTTACTGGGAGGCAGTTATTGATTTACATCACTCTCTCAGTCCAAAATTATCCTTTAATTCCAAAAAGAAGTTTTATGTCTAACAAAGAATGAATGAATGAATACTTGGTTTGATTGTTTACAAAGAATTAATAAAAATGCTTGCAAAAATTAATTATAAACAAGCACCAAACACTTCATCACTATACTCTAAACTATCTCTTTATAAGTTATATTACTAATACTTACATAAAAATACACTACCAACTAAGATTACATAGCATACTAATTTAACTTACTATGCTGACACCTACAATAACACATATAATAGCTATAGTGACAGATGCAAATGTCGCTAGACCCTAGAAAAATTATATACAAACTAAAAGAGGGAAACCAGGGCCTGTAGCGACGGTTATTTCACATATAGCGATATCTTATTCTGTTAGTAAAGGTATGAAGTTATTTACATAAAAGTAAATGGCTGTACTACGTGTATATATATATATATATATAGATATTATAATTATTTTATACAATTTCAATTCTGTCTTTACTTAGTATCTGTATTCTCACTCTCTCTTTCTTCACCATACTTATTTATAACCTCACTCTCTCTCTTTCCGCGCTACTCTTCTGCCTTTCTTCTTCTTCTTTGTCTTATTCTGCGTTAAGTCTCAGCGGTACTTCGGGATGATAGGTGATTAACTGTTGTCATTACCCCTCTTAATTACTCAAAAAATTGTTTAATTTGCAGGCATGCTTTTCGAGGGATACACAACACCTAGAGGGCGGGACCAGACCTCTACTAAGCACGCCCTAATTTGTCATTAGGCCGCTTAATTATGTATTATCAAGCATCAGATCAGAGGGGCCTCTCAGCCCATGCACACACACACCCCCGGGCCCCTGGCCCCAATGCTCATGGTCATACTCATGCTCAGATTATAAGGTTCGGTTGTTTCGGGCGCCCGGATCCTGTGACGACTGCGCCTTATATTAACAAAAATAATATATATTGTAGCGCACGCTCTTTAGCGAACGATGTGGCGCTATTCGAGCGTCGCATCTACGCTGAAATTGAGCTGCGGCTGCACAACAAAGGGAATTTTGGCCCTCAATTCGAGGGCCATAATTTATTTAAAAATAAAATAGATTATGGGAAAGCAAAGCATTTGTATAATACTATACAATTGTACACTTGATTTTAAATTTTAATTATATTTACTATATAAATAAATTAACTAAAGTATACAGTTTATACATACTGATTTTTATGTTTAATTCTTTAATTGCGTATAAATTAGTTATTATATGGTCTAATTAACCTTATACAGAGTTAGTATACATGTATAATTATTTTGTAGACATTTTTATTGCATTTTTCAGATTTAATTTCCATTCTATTTACATTTAAATAGAATATTTTGAACTATTTTATTTATAAATTAAGTTTAAATAATAAATAAGATATAAATATACTTCAATTAGCTTGAATTACTTAAAGTACATTAGTATAAATAGACATAATCAGTTTACTTAATTCTAACTCTAAATTACTAATTTATTTAATTAAATCTAATAACTTAGCTATTAACTTAATAAATTAATTATTTATTATGTATAGAGAATTAAATTAAGGTACAGGGTTTAATTTGTTTATAATCTACATATAAATATGTATATACAATATTATAACTCAATATTTTTTTTATACTGTTTATTGATTTATATAGTCTAAGAGTGCATATAAGTTAGTTTAATTAATAAATAATTATATAATTAAGATATATACGGTATAATCTAACTCAATTACCCAATTTACAGTACACAATATATACATAAGTTATTTGTACAGTTTATATGCATATGTTACTTATTTACATATATAACTTAGTATAAAGCTTATATTTACAAGAATATACTTGATATACAAAATACTTTTTAGGTATTTTTGGAGTTTTTCACTTTTTATGATTTTTATACATGTTATAGAGATAAGAGATGAGAAGGAAAGAATTAGATGAGGAGAAAGAAATGTTTTTGATGTTTTTAGATGTAACCTCTATTATTAAGTTTTATGGTATACAGATTCGTCGACTGGCAAATTATACCAAGTCGAGGTTACCATGCAACTTGGTATGTAGTTAGAAAACTCTCTGATCTTCAATCAGACAGTTTTATTTTATTTTTTTAGAATTGTTTTACCGATTTTTATTGAATTTCCAATCTCATCCATCCTAAGCCTTCCAAAAGATTTCTAAGGAGTCCTTAAGGCTTAAGATGGATCTTAAAGAGATCTGAAAAGGCATTGACTGCCTTAACTACAGTTAGTATGAAATATAGAAAGAATTTTACCTATTTTAACACACTCTTCAGTTTAGATCTCATTTAGTTCATGTGCTTGAACAGTTAGACTGAAAATTAACTAGCTGATAAATGTTTAGAAGAAAGATAACAAGCATTCAAATGATTGAAATTCAATTACTATACAGGAAAGCTTGTATACAAGGAATACAGTATGACTACATGTCAGCTATCTTCAGACTATATTCTACAGGGTTTTTTTCTTTTTAGATCAGACTTTTTTCTGCTACACATTAAGACAACAGAAATAGCAGCAGCAAGGACCTCTAAACACCAACCCTGCAGCAAGCCGGACCTGATTCCAGACGGCATAACTGCTGCTGCAGTTAGACCATCAGGAATGAAATCAGGTTTGTAGAAAGAAGGGAAATGTAGCTGTAATTGCAGCAACTTGCTGTGACTCTGGGATTAAAACACATAAATCCTAACTTAGTAATTCCCTCAATCCCATCTGACAAGGGTTTCACTTATCAAAAACACTCAATATTCCAACCCAAACGCAAGAACCCTTGTCAATAAATTCTCATCAAATTCAATCAGCAGAAAAACTGATTTAACCCTTCCTAATGCTATAGACAGCATGTAGAAAGAGTTAAATCAATCAACTAAACTCCCCAATTCAAATCCCAGATTCTGGAACCTTAAGGAGTATTGAGAACTCCTTAGGTTAAAAAATCATCATTGCTCTTAACAAACACAAACTCATGAATACAAGATAGAACCTCAAATCACCATAGTGATTTTCCTTAGCTCTATCATGCATTCAATGCATTAAAATCCCCATAAAAACTCAGATCAGATTATGACTCTTCTGAGATGAATTTTGACATCAGAAACCTCTCAAATTCCTTGCCAAGCAATGAATAAGAATCAGAATTCTTCAGTTTTTAAGATCAAAACAGTCAAAATCCAATTGAGTAAAAATCTTTGAAATCTGAGTTAATGAAAAATCCGACAAACTGATCACTTTTTAGCTCAGATCAGGGGCTTTTGTGAACAAAATGGGGTGAATGGGAAGCCCCTAATGTGATTTTTGACACTAATTTCATATCTGAGGTTAGAAACCAATCAAATCTGAGATTAAGTTTAAATGAATGGGTGAATTGCGAGGAACAAATCGTGGGAATCAGAAGCGAATACGGAAAACATGGAGAGGGAGAAAATTCATGATCATGGACTGTGTGAAACCATCCCCTCTGATCTGGAATGATCAGAGGAGGTGAGGGGGGAATTCTAGTCTAAATCTACTGCTACAGCTACACTATCAGAACTATGCAATTAAACACTACAAATTACTTTAATTCTACTCTAAACCTACTTAACTATAGCTACAACTAATTTGCAGAATGATAAATCTACTCTAACAGGAAGAATGGAACCTATGGGTCCTTAGCCGGTGGCTAAGGAGGACGAAGGGAGGGAGCTGACTCCAGCGGAGGGAAGAGTCTGCTAGTGAGGCTCCAGGGTCATCCTCAGGTGCTACGTGGTCCTTAGCGACGAGGAGGTCGAGAAGAAGTCGATGATTTCATAGCCGATGGCTGTGAAATCAGAGAATTGGTGGGAAGGAGAGACTGGAGTGGACGAGTGATTGCTAAGAGATGTAGGAGAGAGCGATCCTTTGCTTAAGTAGCAAACTCAGTGGCTCAGATCACTGCGCGGGTGAGGATAGTCGATGAAGCAACCAACGGAAAGGATGAGAGGAGAGGGGCGCGTGGCGAGCCAACTCAAAAACTGATCGTCGGATGGGATCTGGGGAGAGGGGTGAGCGCACGCACCGCTTCATGCGAAGCTTCGGTTCAGATCAAGCAGCAGATCAAAATCGCGAGAGAACAGACGGTAGAGATCTGCCGTGTTCTACGCGCGCTACAGTGTGTGGGAAGAACTGCAGGTGTATCTTGAAATGTTGGAAAAATTGCAGGGAAAACCCCTTCACGAAGGGGTAGAAAAATTATGTGCAGGCCCATAAGTGAAGAGAATTGTAACAGGATGGACCCTACAGCCTTTCAAAGGGGTCCCTGCAGGTTACAAGTAGGTCCAAAAAGGATTTCTAAAGACGAGAATGCGATGCATGAAGGACCTAAGTGTAAACTCTATATTACAAGGCCTAAATGATGTCCAAATGCCTTCAAATTTTTACATGTGCTCAATTGAACATTTAAGAAATTACTTGTACTTTTGATTTGGCCTTTTAAACTTATTTATGTGCTCAATTAACGCATGGATCATCATTTGTCGTTTATCTTCAGAATATCTCATTTTATGGCCTAATTATCCAATTTTAATACATAATAAAGGTTTTAGGTCTTTTTCTTTGATTCCCACACTTAACCCTTTTTATCTGTTAATTTGATGTTCTTTAACCCAGTGTCTAGCTTAACTTCAGCTTTTTAGCTATGATGAGTAGTCACTCATCACGGCACAAGCCCCCATTCCCCCCGTTATACCTGGTAGAGTGGTTTAATTCAGTTATTAATAGTTAAATGAGAATGAACTTGGTTGAAATAGTCGAATGGAACTCTAGGATGTGGAATGAACCCTAGGGTAGAAAATGAATGAACCTGTTGTACTGTATGGTTTATCTGCATGCGTGATTAAGGTAAATTGCTAGTAAATGCCTGTATTATAATTAACCCGCGGATAGGCGCGGGTGAGTGCAGCGCAGCGCTGCGGGCAGGCGCGGTGATGTGCGGACAAGTACGGGCGACTGGCTGGCACAGGTAGTGGGCGAGGAGAGAGAGCGTTGTGCCATCGGCTAAGTGAGAAGAGAGCTGGTGGCTACAGTGTTGCGCAAACCACGCGCTACAGTGCGCGCGTGGTCTGGAGATTGGTAGCAGCCGATTTCACGTGTTGGGCGCGCTGTGGGGCGCCTGCGCTGGCGGAAAGAAGCTGCGCACATCCTGCAGGCGCACGCGTGGTGGCCGGCGGTGGCTTGCAGGCAGGCACGTGGCTTCTTGAGCTTCTGAGCTTTGAGAGCTCGAAGCTCTGTCAATGGCGGAGAAGACGACAACAGAAAAAAAAAAAAGGTGATTCCACCATGCTCACCTGCTTACGAAAGAGCTGGATGATGGTGGAACTCACAGTGGTGGTGTGATACCACTGTGGGTTTTCTCCTGCCCACGGTGTGTCTCTTCTCAATGAGAAGAGATACTGTGTATGGAGAGGGAGAGGGGAGGAGGATGGCCCAGGGTGAACGGTGGATCTGAAGATGTCTGTAGGTGTATGAAGGGGCCTTCTCTCACAAGGGAGAGAGCAAGGCATTTTAAAGAGGAGGAAGCATGCCACAGCCATGCTACTGGCAGCACACGTCCTGCCATGCTGTTGGCAGGAGGAGAGGCGTGAAGAGGCGTGATGAGAACCTCGTCATAAACCCTAAACTAGCACCATCTAACCCAGATTTGCAAGAAAAAGCTCCTACATAACTCTATAAAGGCTTGGCTCAGAGAAATTCTGAGTTTGTAAAGAAAACAGAAACTAAGGGGTAAAAATGCAATTTCACCAATTCAATCTGAAAACAGGGTAACTCAGGGTCCAAACATAGGTCAAAATAACCTAATAAGAAGAAAAGTGGGATGAGATGATCCAATAAGGGCTACAGCAACTACAAGGAATTAAATGACATCCTGTAACCCTAAAAACAAATCCACTTCAATTCATGAGGTTCGAGGCAACTAAAAAATTGAATAAACCCTCTAAAATTCATAGAAAAATAATCTCTAGGGTTTAGAACCTCCAATTTGGCCTTAGGAACCCATTTTGACTTACATTGAGAACCATGCCCAATTAATAACTTAATTTGGGTTTTTACGTAAATTGACCAGTCAAATAAGGTTTGATTTAGAAATAAAATTCACCATCAGAATCCTTAGGTCCTAATTAGTCATGTATAAAATCTTGAGGCTAAGGAGAGACCTTCTTGACCAACTTTACATTTTGGTCCTCATCTATTACTTTTTGGCCCTCAACTTTTGAAACCCTCGCATTTTAGCCCCTAACTCTTCTTCTTTCTTTGCATTTGGGTCCTCCCTGCAAAACCCTGAGCAGCGCCATGCTCCGGCGACTTTGCGCGGAGCATGGCGCCGCGCAGGGTGAGGGAGACCCTCTGCCAAGACAACCGGGGGTGCCCTACGACGTCTGCCGTCGCAGGGACACCTCCCTGGTCGCTGCAACTGCCCATACCGCCCGTGCGAACGCATGGAAGGTATGGGTCTCCATCTCCGACGTTCTCCGGCGAGGGAGGCACGTCGTCTCCCTCCACCCTCCTCTCCGATTTCGCCTCTATAAAAGCCCTCGTCGCTCTGCCACACTCTCCAACTCGATTCTGACGGAGAACCACCCACAACTTTCTTCTCTTCCCACTCCGGCAGACACCCAGCGAGCTCCGGCGAGCTCCCTTTCCTTTCCTCTTCTCTCTGCCACAAAACCAATGGCAGAGACTTCTTCCTGATTCTCCTCCGCGTCGCGCAATACCCGCGCGAGCCCCGTCGTCGCCGCCGTTTGCCCCCACTGGGTACCTTCTTCTCCGGCGACAGTCGACACGACTGCCGCCCTGCTCCTCCCCCTTCGTCCTTGCAAGTAGGTAACAGTTACTTGTCTTCCTCCCCTCTTTCTTTTCGCTATTTTAATTTGCTCAATCAAACCCTCAACCAACTCGACCACCATCATCTTCCACGTCTCCGGCCCACCTCCGACGAGTCGCTCCCATCATTCCGCCACTCCATATGACTCGCCGATCGACCCAAAACCTCCGCCTCGTCCCACTGAACCGTTTCCGCCCCTTCACTGCCACTCCACACCTCCACCATACTCCACCGAACAAACCCATTCTCGCGGCTACAGTCCGACCTAGCCCCGCCACCAGACGCCGACCCACGACCTGTCACACCCCGCACCACCTTCGCCTTGCCACGGCGAAGGTCCCCCGCGTGTTTGATTAGGCCGAAGGGTCGTATTCCTGTCTAACAGGTTCGCTGCTCCAGCCGCCATTTGCGACAACTGAAGCAGCTTCGAGGCGAGCTCCAGGCCCTGCAGCCCCAGATTCCCAGGTGCTGCAGGTTGGGGCGAAGTCCGCAAAGGCTTCTACCTCTTCAGTTGGCCCAGACATCGGCTGCAGCTGATCAGAGGGCAAGGTGGAGTTGTCCTGCGGGCGCACGCGAAGACAGCAGAAGATAGTCCCACATCGTGGGATTTCGAGGCCGCGCGCCCGCATAAAGGCAAAAAGTGCCTTAGTCTCTTCGCCTCCTGACCACGGGGTGAGGTCCCTCTCACCCGCTCGACCCGGCCTCGTTCGCGGCCACCCCCCACGGACCTGGCCCGACCCGTTTACCCGACTTGCACTCCTCGCCCACCACCGCACGCCGGTGGGCCTGGACCCGGGTGCGACCCGTACTCGAATACCCGGCAGCTCTGGGAGAGCTATCCTACGAGTGAATTCTGAGAGAGAGAGACGCGGGGGAGGGTAGAGTAGGTTTTTGCCCTCTGACAAACTGCGAGTGTGCAGGCACAGGAGAAGAAGAAGAAGAGAAGGCAGACCGCAGAGGAAGAAGAAGAAGGACTGCGAGAAGAAGAAGAAGAAGAGAACCACAGAGAGAAGAAGGAAAGAAGACGCACTGTAGCAAAAGCTACTTAAGTCGTCTGATTGAAAAATCAGACGATGGTCTGCAGGAAGAAAAGAAGAAGATTGGAAGAAGAAACGAAAGAAAGACGGCATAACCTCAAGCAAGGAAAGAAAAGAAAGAAAGAAAAAAGAAGAGGAGGATCACCACTGCCGCAGAGAAGAAAAAGAGAAAGAGAAGAAGAAGCTCTGAAGAAGAAAGAAAGAAGAAGAACAGAAGGAAGAAGATTGAAGAACCCAAAAGAAGAGAAGAGAAGAAGACAACGACGAGAAAGAAGAGAGAAGAAGAAAAAGCCAACAAAATAAATCTCTCTCTCTCTCTCTCTCTCTCTCTCTCTTTTCACTTTTGTAATAGAAACTTTATATCTCTAGAATACAGTTTGCTCCCTGAGTTCGACCTCGGGAGATCTTTTATTTCCGAGTAAAAATTGTAATAGTGGCAATGACTATCTATACTACAACGCCATTTCTATAACAAAACAACAAAACCTAGTCATACTGCCATTAAGGCGCGCATGCCCCATGCCCTGCAGCCGCGCGAGAAGAAAAATTCAAAGTAAATAAAAAATGAAAAATGGTGAAATTGCAATGTCGCACTTAATGAAGATGTTAATTAATGGTAGTGGAATGGATGGCCAATTATTCACACTCTCCTCCCCTCTCTATAAATGCATGCAGTGGTCTATTTACAAATGCAATTATAGCTACATAAGATGCAATGACAGTGCTAGGGAATAACACAAGATGGCATATTTACTGGTGTATTTTTGGTGTGCAAACATACCCCTATGCCTATCTTTTGCTCGTCCCTAGCAAAACATTTTGTATTGTATTTAGAAATGATCTTAAGCTGATGATTTTCTTCTGAGGCGACATGGGTGTGTTTATCTGTTGGTTATTGTGAGAACTAATTGTAGATGTTAACGGCGTCTCGATCGCGTTTTAATAGATAGTTACGTCATAGTATAGGTGATCAAGCGTTGTCAACAAATAAAAATTTATTACTTGAAAACCTAAGTATCGGAGGTCTAACACAGGGAGCAATTTGAATTTATTACTAATCTCAAAAATGTAATTGAATACTTTAATTACTCAAAACTTAATTCAAATATAAATGCATGAGTTGAAAAATCAATTGGGGCAAAAGTAAGAGATTTGGACGTCTGATCATGGGATCAGACGTCTTAAAAGATGTCTTCTCCTCTATTATTCTTCTTCTTCTGATTTTCTTCCTTTCTTCTTCTTTATGCTTCTTCTTTCTTCTCTGCAGTTGCCTTGCTTCTTTCTTCCTATTTTCTTCTGTCTTCTGCCTTGCCTCTTTCTTCTCCTGTAGTATCTTTCTCCTTCTTTTCTCTGCGGGTCTTCTTCTTCTTCCTTGGCTCTGCTTCCCTTGCCTTCAGCTTCTCTTCTTCTTCTAACTTGCCTTTCTTTTTCCTCTGCAGAGCCTCCTTCCTTCTTCTTCTCCTTTGCTCGCAGCGGCTAAGTCCCTGCTTCCTGCACACAAGCACACATAGCAAAACCTACTCCCCTACCCTTCCCGCGCGTCTCTCTCTATATATCACTCTTCAGCACGCTCTCCCAGAGCCGGGTAAACGGGTCGGGTCGCGCGCTGTTAAGACTATGGCATCAAACATCTTTTAAGACATCTGGGTGTTGGTCCAGACGTCTGGAAATTAATTTTTGCGGCGTACAATTGCGAGTCTGCGTGCATGCGCGCGCAGACTGACCCGCCGCCCTCTTTTCTTCTCTCTCTTCCCTCCCCATCCTGCAGCGCCTTCTTTTTCTTCTCTCTCTCCCCTGGTGCCTTCAAAGAGCCTCTCTCCCCCTTCCCTCTCCCTCACCACCACTCCGCCGTCTCCTCCTCTTTCTTCCTGTTAGCGTGAGAGTGCGAGGGCGAGGGTAGCAGCTGCTGCCGGGTGTGCACGGGGAGGAGGAGGTGCAGCGAGAGGGAGAAGAGGTGGAGTCCGTGAGGAAGAGAGGGCGAACTCGCCGAAGCTGCCAGGGTCGGCCGGCGGGGGCGTGCAGCAGGAGCGTAGCGCTGGGGAGGTGCTGCTGCAGCTCAGGCAGCAGGCGAGCACGGCGCAGCACGGCCATGCATAGCAGGCGGAGGTCGAGGAGGTCCTGATTCTGGGAAAATTTCCCAGAATCAGATGTCTGGACCTACGTCCAGACGGTGCGGGGGACGTCTGGAGTGGGACCCAGACATCTGAAAGGTACAATATTTCTTTTCTTCTTCCTTTCGCGTGTACGGCCATGCAGGTCGTTCCGCCGAAGGATTCTACCTCTTTATCGTGTTGAGGTCGGTTGCGTACGCGTGCAGGTTCGTTCGGGAAGGCGCAAGGGCACGCCCTCCCACACAGATCGGACGTTTGGGCACTGCACCAGACGATGGAGGGAGTCTCCAGACATCCGGAGTGACAGTCGGACGTCTGGAACTAAGTCCAGACGGTTCAGCGGGATCCTGGACGTCTGAAGAACAACGTAGAAGCAAGGTATGATCTGAACCATCGTTTAAGACGTTTGGAAGGTGTTCCAGACGTCTGATTTAGGGTAGAGTTGTCATTTTTGATCCGTTTAGGGTCCATTCGAAGTCCGATTTCCGCATTTGAAATTTCGTTCTTCTTAGAAATTATTCCTCTACTTGTTTAAAGTACTTGTATCCTATTCTGAGTAGTTCCTTGTGTTTGATCCTTGTGATAGGACCTGGTTCTGTTGCAGCTCTGGGGGTTGCGGAGGCATGCGGACCTGTCGATCACACCCCCAGTACTCCCGGTTTTGTGGGTAGAGTCGCTCCCCTTGATTATTTATCAACATTTATGCACTTGTGAGATAAACAATAGACTCTAAGGTATGGCATGAACCCTAGGACTGGAAAACTAGATTGGATGATAGATCTTAGTGTATGGCATGAATCCTAGGGTTGGAAAACTAGATTGAATGATAGATCCTAGGATGTGACCTGAATCCTAGGAACAGAAACACTGAAACGAATGCCGTGAATACATGAATTGCAGTCTTGGAAAAGTAGAAAGAAAAATGATAATTGCCTGTAATTGGATAACAGCTGCTTGTATATGAATGTATATTAATTGTTGGAAACACAGGCTATATGAGAATAAAAATGAAATGATGAAACATAAAATGGCTTGGCTAGAGAAACATGAGCATGAACCCTACAGGGAATTAGGAGTAGAGCTCCTGAAGGGTAAATGGAATGGAATTGGGGAAGTGAGCTGGCCCTTGAGTACGGAGTACCAAGGAGAGCGACTGTCCCCCTGTTTAGTGCAGAGCGGAGCTAGCTGCCCCAGGGACTCGGGGTTAGATCTGGCCACTTTTTACCGACTTTTGGCCCTCGCATACCTAGTACCGGGGAGAGTTACTAGTGTAGAGAGAGCGCTAGCCACCCTACGGGCCCCGGGGTTCTGCTAGCCTTCCTACACTGACTTGTTAGGCCCATTGGGCAAACCAGGGTAGTCAGGCGAGGGTGCGCGGACTGTGGAGGGGCGAGTCCCCTTATTGGTTACTGTAGAGGGGAAAATCCCCTGGGTGGTTACCGTGGAGGGGCTAAACCCCTGTTACTGAGAGGGCTCTGCCCTATACTCCTTCCGTGCTGTGCCTTGAGGTGCACCCGTTAACGGAAACGACTGACAGCGTGCCAGTGCGGGGTAGCTACCCGTGCGTTTATCGCGCATGCTGTAGTCACCGTTACATCTGTCAGTGACCTTGGGGTGGTTGACTGAGGGTAGGACCACCACGGGGGACTCTCCCGACCAGGAGAGCACCACGTGCTACTTCTACTTTTCGGAAAAGACTGCAATCAAGATCGTTCTCACGAGGAACATTCGAGATCAAGAGAAAGATCTGAGGAAAAATTCAAGAATGAGTAAATAGAAAAATAAAGAAAGAGATTAAAAATAATAGCTATTTGTCCACCTTACTATTTTTCTTAGCTAGTTGGTTGCCACTCTACTCAGCGTTTAGCTAACGTGTCACCTTTTCAGGACTAGGTGTTGAGCAGCCAGAGCCTGTGGTTGTAGAGGGTACTGGGCCTAGTAGAGCCCAGTAGTTTTACTTGTGTTGTACCTACTGTACCATTTCTTCTGTTGTAGTGAGTATTTTCTGTTACAATTGTACTCTTTTATTGTAAGCATCATGTTTATGTACCTGTTTAGTTCTCTACTATTATGGTGGTGTGTACTGTAGTAGTTCTTTTCTTTACCACTGTACTTTTGTTACTGTTAGTTACATGCATGATGAATGTAGTTTATTTTACTGCTCTTTTGGTTACTTTCTCGTTGGACGACTGGGTCTTGGGATTAGTCGAGTCGGCCCGATTCTCGTGTCTCGTAGGGATTCGGGAATCGGGTCGTAACAAGATGGTATCAGAGCAAGGTTATCTCAAGAAGTGAACCAACTGGCTGGAAAATAACCAATTCACGTGTCTGTAACTAGAGTAGCCACCACAACGTATCTTTTGACATCTGTTCTTAGACTTCTCCATTAGATATCGATTCGTATTGACGTTTTTCCGCTCTGTATTCGCGTCCCCTTGCAGGAGATGCCTCGACGCGGGACTAGCGAGGCGGGCTGCGAGCACGGCCGAGGACGAGGTCGGAGGGGCGGGCGCGTTGAGGTCGACGCCTCAGTGGACCAGCCACTGCTTCCAGGCATTCAGGCCTAGGACCTCGCCCAGCTGATACGGGATATTGTGCGAGAAGAGTTTCACCCGCCACCACGAGCGCCTCTCTTGGGGTTACGGAGTGGGAGTCCTCTTTGGGACCACGCGACAGACATGGCGCTGGACGCGGGGGAGGGGATGGGCCTCCACCGCCCCCACCTTCCTCCGGCACTTCCGAGCACGAGAATTCTTTACCTAGAGGCACACCAGCATCTCCACTTCAGCGCCACTTTGAGCTTTTCGGACAATTCCGAAAGCTGAAGCCCCCCTCCTTCAAGGGAGATGAGGACCCGACCGAGGCGAAGGACTGGCTCAAGCAGACCGAGAAGGTTTTTGACACCCTTTGCCCCCCTATGGAGTGCCACGTGGCCTTTGCCACGTACCAGCTGGAGAGCGCGGCAAATAGGTGGTGGAGGGTGGTCAGGGGTCAGGAGAGGGACGAGCCGACTTGGGACCGATTTGTCACCCTCTTCTGCGAGCAGTACTTTCCCCAGTCGTGGCAGGACTAGAGGAGGCGGGAGTTCCACACTCTCCGCCAGGGGATGATGACCGTGAGCGCGTACCGTACACGTTTCCTGGAGCTGTCTCGCTTCGCAGCGACAGCCGTGGCTACTGAGGAGGAGTGCCTTTGGAGGTTCACCGAGGGGCTCCGGCCTGCTATTCGGGGGTATGTCAAACCCCTGAAGCTACCTACGTTCTCATGGGTGGTAGAGGCAGCTATGACATACGAAGAAACCAACTCGTTCGCACGCGACACTGACAGCGGGCGGAAGAGCCCCTATCAGCTAGACTTCTCACAGGGCCGACGAGAGAGGTGACACGTGGCGCCCGCAGGAGAGTCTTCACGTTTTGCGGGGCCATCAGTGGCCTTTGGGGGCCCCCGACAGGGGCTAGCTGTTAGCATCGGACCCTCGCCCAGCCGACAGTAGGGACCCACTGAGGGCGGGAGTCGAGTCCCCCTTTGCTACCAGTGTGGCTAGCCGGGCCACATCAGGAGGGACTGCCCGTCTTGGGCAGAAGGTCAGCACATGCTTCCTGCGCCGAGCACTGGAGGACGAGTAGGAGGTCGCGGTTTCCAGGCGCGAGGAGGAAGACAACAGTCATGGGGAGGGTACCGGCCAGCGGTTACCCATCCGACACAGAGTGTGGCTGCTTCGTCCGCACCTAGGGTTGAGGGGCTTATCAACGCCCTGACACACAGGGATGCCAGAGCTTCAGGATCAGTGGTGGCAGGTATGGTTTCAGTTTCAGGCAGGCTTGTTTACACGCTTTTCGATTTCGACGCTACGCACTCGTTCGTCGCAGCCAGTTTTGCGGTTAGTTTGGGGTAGGACTATATGTTGTTAGAGGATCCGTTCGTGATCAGAGGTCCGAGTGGTCAGCTGTTTGTAGTTGAGGAGGTGTACATAGGTTGTGAGGTCAGTGTTGGGGGACACAGCCTTCCCGCTGACCTGATTATGATACAGATGGAGGACTTTGGCGTAATTCTGGGGATGGACTGGCTATTCGCTTACCACGCCTTGGTGGACTGCTTTGAGAGAAAGATCATCTTCTCCATACCAGAGTTGCCTTCTTTCGAGTTTCACGGGCAGCCAGTGGACGGAGGCTTTAGGTGCATTTTTGCACTTCGGGCGGCGAGACTTTTGAGCCAGGGATGTGAGGGCTTCTTAACTTGTGTGGTGGCGGAGCCCAGCCCTGTGGCAGACTTCTAGAGTATCCCGGTGGTCAGAGAGTACCCTGACGTGTTCCAAGATGAGCTGCCAGGACTACCACCTGAGCGTGAGATCGAGTTTGAGATCTCACTGGTACTGGGGACCAGCCCCATCTCCACAGCACCGTACAGGATGCTGCCACTTGAGATGTGAGAGCTCAAGTCTCAGTTGCAGGATCTTTTGGAGAAGGGCTTTGTGAGGCCTAGTGCGTCTCCCTAGGGAGCCCCGGTATTGTTCGTAAAGAAGAATGATGGTATCCTACGCCTTTGTGTGGACTACAGACAGCTGAATAGGGTCACTATCAAGAACAGGTATCCGCTACCGAGGATTGACGACTTGTTTGACCAGCTGCGAGGTGCCACGGTATTCTCCAAGATCGACTTGAGGTCTGGATACCACCAGTTGAGGATCAAGGAGGCAGACGTCTCCAAGACAGCTTTCCGCACCCGATACAGACACTATGAGTTTCTGGTCATGCCGTTTGGGCTAACCAATGCCCCCACTGCCTTCATGGATTTGATGAACCGGGTGTTTAGACCGTATTTGGACCAGTTCGTGGTGGTATTCATTGATGATGTGCTCATCTATTCTCGAGATCAGACACAACATGGACAACACTTGCGGATGGTTTTGGATACATTGAGATGACGTAGGCTGTACGCTAAATACAGTAGTGTGAGTTCTGGTTGAGGGAGGTGACCTCCTTAGGTCATGTGATCTCCTGGGATGGCTTGGCTGTGGACCCAGCCAAGGTCGAGGCAGTGCTCAGGTGGGAAAGACCGCGTACGGTAATTGAGATTCGTAGTTTCTTGGGACTGGCAGGCTAATACAGGCGGTTTATCAGAGGCTTCTTACAGATTTTCATGACACAGCTGACCTGGAAGGACGTGCCCTTTTCTTGGACAGACGCCTGTGAGGTGTGTTTTCAGGAGCTGAAGGAGAGGCTGACTTCGGCTCCCGTGCTCACCATCCTAGACACTAGTGGCGGGTTCGTTGTGTACACGGAAGCCTCTTTGCAGGGGTTAGGGGGTGTGCTCATGCAGAGGGGTCACGTTGTCGCTTACATTTCGCGGCAACTGAAGCCCCATGAGCATAGCTACCCTACCCATGACCTGGAGCTGACAGCTGTCGTCTTCGCGCTAAAGACTTGGAGGCACTACTTATACGGTGAGACCTTTGAGATTTTCATAGATCACAAGAGCCTCAGATACTTGTTTACCAGAAGGAGCTCAACATGAGACAGAGACGTTGGTTGGAGATCTTGAAGGACTATGACTGCAGCATTTCCTACCACCCGGGAAAGGCCAACGTGGTGGCTAACGCCTTGAGTCGGAAGGCGCCCGCCCACTTGGCCAGTTTACAGGTGCAGAGTTGGAGCCTCTTGGAGGAGATGGGCAGTTGACGACCCCTAGAGTTACTGGGGCACTGTGGGGCAGTGACTGTGACACGACAGACGAGGTCAGAGCTGATAGACCGCATCATCACAGGGCAGATGGCCGACCCGTACTTACAGTCATTGCATGGCAGAGTACTGTCAGGAGACCCTGGGGACTTCTATTTTACAGGCTAGGTTCTACGCATGAGGCGACGTTTTTGCGTTCCCAGAGACGAGGAGTTGTTGAGAGAGCTCCTGACAGAGGCACATTGTTCCAGATTCACCTTACATCCCGGAAACACAAAGATGTACCATGATTTGAGACGCGACTTTTGGTAGAGGGGAATGAAGCGGGATGTAGGTGAATTCGTACAGCAGAGTTTAGTGTGCCAGCAGGTGAACGCCGAGCATCAGAGGCCTGCAGGGCCGTTGCAGCCACTTCCAGTGCCAGAGTGGAAGTGGGAGAGCATCACCATGGACTTGGTGGTGGGTTTACCTGTTACCCAGCGAGGACACGACGCAGTCTGGGTAACTATTGACAGATTGACGAAGACGGCGCGTTTCTTGCCGATCTGCGTCACCTTGGGACCAGCACAGTTTGCAGAGAGATATATCTGCGATGTAGTACATCTACACGGAGTTTCGCGGGAGATCGTATCCAACCGGGATACCTGTTTTACGTCCCAGTTTTGGGCTGAGTTTCAGCAGGCCCTGGGGACGCGGTTGAGGTTCAGTACAGCATACCACCCCCAAATGAACAGACAGTCTGAACGCACAATACAGACACTTGAGGATCTTTTGCGTGCTTGTGTACTAGACTGGAGGGGCTCTTGGAAGGAGCACTTGCCTCTGGCAGAGTTTGCATATAACAACAGTTATTACTCGAGCATCGGCATGGCACCCTACGAGGCTCTGTACGGACGGAGGTGTACGGCACCCTTGAGTTGGGTTGAGGTGGGGACCAAGTGGGAGGTTGTCCCCAGGTTGATCCGGCAGAGTCAGGAGGTGATCGAGCATATCCACAGGCGACTCCGCACTGTCAGGAGCAGACAGAAGAGCTATGTAGACCTGAAACACAGGGAGGTACGGTTTGAGGTTGGGGACCACGTCTTCCTTCGTGTTTCGCCCATGAAGGGCCTGTCGCGGTTTAGGGTGAGAGGGAAGATCACGTCGAGGTTCGTGGGACCCTTTGAGGTCCTGGAGCGGGTTGGACCCGTTGCTTACAGGCTTGCCCTTCCTCCCCAGCTTTCTGTTGTGCACGACGTGTTCCACGTGTCCAACCTTAGGAAGTACGTCGTCGATCCCAGTCACGTCCTGAGTCACGAGAGCATCGAGGTGGGTGATGACCTGACCTACCCCTAGCGGCCAGAGCAGATTCCCGACAGAGTCGTTCGCAGTCTGAGGTAGAAGCAAGTACCCCTGGTGAAGGCTTTGTGGAGGAGCCAGTGGTACGAGGAGGCTACCTGGGAGCCTGAGGCAGCGATGCGGGTGCGGTACTTGGTGCTTTTTGAGGGTATGTCTTTTCGGACCGGTTTCGATCCTCTTTGAGTTTGTTATGCATATATCATTCTTTTCCGCACCCTAGTTAGCGCAAGTTTCGGGGACGAAACTTTCTTTGAGTTTGTTATGTTGTTAAGACCACGGCATCAAGCGTCTTTTAAGATGTCTGGGAGTTGGTACAGACGTCTGGTCAGACGTCTGGAAATTAATTTTTGCGACGTACGATTGCGAGTCTGCACGCGCATGCGCACAGACTGACCCACCGTCCTCGTTTCTTCTCTCTCTTCCCTCCCCATCCTGCAGCGCCTTCTTTTTCTTCTCTTTCTCTCCCCCGGCGCCTTCAAATAGCCTCTCTCCCCGTTCCCTCTCCCTCACCACCACTCCACTGTCTCCTCCTTCTTCTTCCTATTAGCGTGAGAGTGCGAGGGCGAGGGCAGCAGCTGCTGCCGGGTGTGCGCGGGGAGGAGGTGCAGCGAGAGGGAGAAGAGGTGGAGCGCGTGAGGAAGAGAGGGCGAACTCACCGGAGCTGCCAGGGCCGGTCAGCAGGGGCGTGCAGAAGGAGCGTAGCGCTGGGGAGGTGCTGCTGCAGCTCAGGCAGTAGGCGAGCGTGGCGCGGCGCGGCCGTGCGCAGCAGGCGGAGGGCGAGGAGGTCCTGATTCTGGGAAATTTTCCCAGAATCAAACGTCTGGACCTATGTCCAGACGGCGCGGGGGACGTCTGGAGTGAGACCCAGACGTCTGAAAGGTACAATATTTCTTTTCTTCTTCCTTTCGCGTGTACAGCCATGCAGGCCGTTCCGCAGAAGGATTCTACCTCTTTGTCGTGTTGAGGTCGGTTGCGTACGTGTGCAGGTTCGTTCGGGAAGGCGCAAGGGCACGGCCTCCCACACAGATCGGACGTCTGGGCACTGCACCAGACGACGGAGAGAGTCTCCAGATGTCCGGAGTGACAGTCGGACGTCTGGAACTAAGTCCAGATGGTTCAGCGGGATCCTGGACGTCTGAAGAACAGCGCAGATGCAAGGTATGATCTGAACCATCATTTAAGACGTCTGGAAGGTGTTCCAGACGTCTGATTTAGGGCAGAGTTGTTGTTTTTGACCCGTTTAGGGTCCGTTCGAAGTTTGATTTCTACGTTTGAAATTTCGTTCTTCTCAGAAATTGTTCCTCTACTTGTTTAAAGTACTTGTATCCTATTCTGAGTAGTTCATTGTGTTTGATCCTTGTGATAGGACCTCATTCTGTTGCGGCTCTGGGGGTTGCGGAGGCACGCGGACCTGCCGATCACGCCCCCAGTACTCTCGATTTTGCGGGTGGATTGGCTCCCCTTGATTATTTATCAACATTTATGCACTTGTGAGATAAATAATAGACTCTAAGGTATGGCATGAACCTTAGGACTGGAAAAGTAGATTGGATGATAGATCCTAGGGTATGTCATGAATGTTAGGACTGGAAAACTAGATTGAATGATAGATCCTAGGGTATGGCATGAATTCTAGGACTGGAAAACTAGATTGAATGATAAATCCTAGGATGTGGCATGAATCCTAGGAACAGAAACATTGAAACGAAAGCCGTGAATACATGAATTGCAGTCTTGGAAAAGTAGAAAGAAAAATGATAATTGCCTGTAATTGGATAACAGCTGCTTGTATATGAGTATATATTCATTATTGGAAACACGGGCTATATGAGAATAAAACTGAAATGATGAAACATAAAATGGCTTGGCTAGAGAAACATGAGCATGAACCCGACGGGGAATTAGGAGTAGAGCTCCTGAAGGGTTAATGGAATGGAATTGGGGAAGTGAGCTGGCCCTTGAGTACGGAGTACCAAGGAGAGTGACTGTCCCCCTGTTTAGTGCAGAGCGGAGCTAGCTGCCCCAGGGACCCGAGGTTAGGTCTGGCCACTTTGTACCAACTTTTGGCCCTTGCGTACCCAGTATCGGGGAGAGCTACTAGTGTAGAGAGAGCACTAGCCACCCCACGAGCCCCGGGGTTCTGCTAGCCTTCCTACACCGACTTGTTAGGCCCACTAGGCAAACCAGGATAGTCAGGCGAGGGTGCATGGACTGTGGAGGGGCAAGTCCCCTGGTTGGTTACTTTGGAGGGGCAAGATCCCTGGGTGGTTACTGTAGAGGAGCTAGACCCCTGTTACTGAGAGGGCTCTGTCCTATACTGGTTCCGTGCTATGCTTTGGGGCGCACCCATTAACGGAAACGATTGACCGCATACCAGTGCGGGGTAGCTACTCGTGCATTTATCGCGCGTGTCGTAGTCACCATTACGTCTGTCAGTGACCTTGGGGTGGTTTACTGAGGGTAGGACCACCACGGGGGACTCTCCCGGCCAGGAGAGCACCACGTGCTACTTCTACTTTTCAGAAAAGATTGCAATCAAATTCTTTCCCACGAGGAACATTCGAGATCAAGAGAAAGTTCTGAGGAAAAATTCAAGAATGAGTAAATAGAAAAATAAAGAAAGAGATTAAAAATAACAGCTACTTGTCCACCTTGCTGTTTTTCTTAGCTAGTTGGTTGCCACTCTACTTAGCGTTTTGCTGACGTGTCACCTTTGTCACCTTTTCAGGACTAGGTGTTGAGCAGCCAGAGCCTGCAGCTGCAGAGGGTGCTGGGCCTAGTAGAGCCCAGTAGTTTTACTTGTGTTGTATCTACTGTACCATTTCTTCTGTTGTAGTGAGTATTTTCTTTTATAATTGTACTCTTTTATTGTAAGCATCTTGTTTATGTACCTGTTTAATTCTCTGCTGTTGTGGTGGTGTGTATTGTAGTAGTTCTTTTCTTTACTGCTGTACTTTTGTTACTGTTAGTTACATGCATGATGAATGTAGTTTATTTTACTGCTCTTTTGGTTACTTTCTCATTGGACAACTGGGTCTTGGGATCAGTCGAGTCAGTCCGATTCTCGTGTCTCGTAGGGATTCAGGAATTGGGTCGTAACTCGGCGTGGGTGTGGTGCGCAAGGAGTGCTCAGGAGGGTGTCGGGTCAGGTCGCCTGATCCGTGTGGTGAGCTGTTACGAACGCGTGCCCCAGACGTCGTAACAGACGTCTGGGATCGTTTCCAGACGTCTGGAAAACAGTTATTTTTCGCACGAGAAATTCGTCTGCGCGCCTGTGCGCGCAGACCCGCGATTCCTCTCTCTCTCTTTTTCCCTCTCTCTCTGCGGCTGCAGACCTGCCGCGCACTCTCTCCCTCCTCCTCGCACGGCCTTAAAAGGCCACGCCTCCCCTCCCGTCGTCTCCACCGTCCCCTTCCTCTTCTCCTTCCTGTGCGCGAGAGCGAGCGAGCGCGAGGGCGACAGCGGCGGCCGCAGTGAGCGCGGAGGAGGTGCGACGTGCGAGGGCGGGGCTCTGCCGTGAGGGCGAGCTCGCCGGAGCGGCTTGGCTGGCCGGCGGAGGGCGCAGGAGGCGCGGAACGATGCGGAGAGGGACCTGCTGCGGTCTGAGCAGCAGACACGCGAGGTGCGACGCGGGCGGCGTCGCGAGCGAAGGCCGAGTGGTGCCCTGTTCTGGAAAAATTTCCAGAATCAGACGTCTGGGTTGATAGCCAGACGGCGTGGGAGACGTCTGGAAGATCATACAGACGTCTGAAAGGTGAGTAGTCCGCTTTCTTTTTCCTTCCTGTCGACTGACCGTACTGAGGGAGGGAGTTGGCTATGCGCAGGCTCGGTGATTCGCCCTCCAACGTGAATCAGACGTATGGCTGTTGTACCAGACGGCGGGAGCGACCTTCAGACGTCCGGGGTGACCATCGGACGTCTGGGAGATAGGACAGACGTCCCCTCAGACTTCTGGATGTCTGGGAAACCACGCTGAGCAGGTAATTCTTTGATCCACTTTTTAAGACGTCTGGAAGAAGTTCCAGACGTCTGATTTTGCACAGTATCGTCTTTTTCGATCCGTTTAGGGCCCGTTCGGGCTCCGTTTTCCGCGATTCAAGTTGCGTTCTTTTCAGAATTAATTCCTCTACCCGTCTACAGTAGCTATACACTGTTTTGAGACTTTCCTTGTGTTTGATCCTTGTGATAGGACCTCGTTCAGTTGCAGTCTTGGGAGTCGCGGAGGCACGCGGGATTCCCGATCACGCCCCCATTACTCCCGTTGTACCTGGTAGAGTGGCTTTAAGTTATTAATAAAATCTGTTAAATTATGAAACCATAAATAGAACCTAGGACATTACATGAATCCTAGGAATGAGAAATAGATGGAATGATAGCTCCTAGGTGTTGCATGAATCCTAGGACTGGAAAACTAGATTGTATGATAGATCCTAGGATATGGCATGAATCCTAGGATGGGAACACTAGTGGAATGTATAATACTGCAGTCTTGGAAAATGGAAAGAGATATAAAGCTGCCTGTAATTTGAATTAACAGCTGCCTGTTGTGAATAGATAACGTGGTTGAGAACATGGATTGTAAGAATGTGAAACTGGAAAGTGAAACCTGGATGTTTGAGTAAAAAGGATGGAACCCTACGGGGAAGTAGGAGTAGAACTCCTGGAAAGTGAATGGAATAGTTTTGGGGAAGTGAGTTGGCCCTTGAGTACGGAGTACCAAGGAGAGCGACTGTCCCCCCTGTTTAGTGCAGAGCGGAGCCAGCCGCCCCAGGGACCCGGGGTTAGGACTGGCCACTCTGTACCGACTTGCTGGCCCTCGCGTACGTAGTACCGAGGAGAGCTACTAGTGTAGGGAGGTACTAGTTACCCCACGGGCCCCGGGGTTCTGCTAGCCTCCCACACCGACTTGTTAGGCCCGCTGGGGCAAACCAGGGTAGTCAGGCGAGGGTGCGCGGACTGTGGAGGGGCAAGGCCCCGGTTTGGTTACTGTGGAGGGGTTGGACCCCTGTTACTGAGAGGGCTCTGCCCTGTACTGGTTCCGTGCTGTGCTTTGGGCGCACCCGTTAACGGAAACGACTGACCGCGTGCTAGTACGGGTTAGCTACCTGTGCGTTTATCGCGCGTGCCGTAGTCACCGTTACGTCTGTCAGTGACCTTGGGGTGGTTGACTGAGGGTAGGATCACCACGGGGGACTCTCCCGGCCAGGAGAGCACCACGTGCTACTTCTACTTTTTGGAAAAGACTGCAATCAAGATCGTTCCCACGAGGAACATTCGAGATCAAGTAAAAGATCTGAGAAATAAATGAAATAGTGAGACAATTGAAAGATGTAAATAAAGAAAGTAATAGAACATAACAGCTACTGTACACTCTACTGTTGTCTTTAGTTTTAGTTGCCACTCTACTCAGCGTCTTGCTGACGTGTTACACTCGTTACCTTTTTCAGGACCAGGTGTTGAGCAGCCAGGGTCAGCGGCTGCAGAGGACGCTGGGCCAAGTAGGGTCCAATAGAGTTACTACTGTCTTTTGTACCTCTTTGTTTCCGTTATAGTGAGTAGTTCTTGTTTCCGCTGTACTTTTCTTTACCTGCAGTTCATGTTATATGATAAATGTTGTTCTACTGTTGTGGTGGTATATACTATAGTAGTTTCTTTCCTTACTGCTGTACTTTCTTACTGTTAGTTATATTCATGCTGAATGTGGTTTATTTTACTGCTCTTTTGGTTACTTCCTCGTTGGACGACTAGGTCTTGGGATTAGTCGAGTCGGTCCGGTTCTCGTGTCTCGTAGGGACTCGGGAACCGGGTCGTTACGAGCTCACGGACGAGTCGGTGAGTATAGGTGAGGGACCTCACCCCATGTGCTTTCGGAGGCAACCAGCCCAAAGCATAAAATCAATATAAATCACTCTAGTGCTTCACAGCTTACCGAGGTGGGACTATTGTCCCACCGTTCTTTCGCGCACGCCCGCAGGAGTCCGTCCTCCTATCGTAGCACTGCAGGCTTCGTGGTGCCACTCTCTGGAACAGATGTCTTCGCGAGGCCTCCCCGAGTTAGCTGGACCTGGGCTCCTAGAGCATTGCAGCCTGGAGCAAGCAAGCAGCTTCCTCGAGTCACCGATAATGGTGGCCGGAGCATGAAACCTGCTTGACACAAAAAGAGCCTTGCGGCTTAATCAGACCACAGGAGCACCTTCGCCGTGTCACGGCGAAGGTGAGGCGCTAGGTGGCAGGTCGCGGGGTGGCCTAGGTGTGCGTGCCTAGGTCACCCTGTGGTCGGTCAGATGGGTTTGATCAGGGGTAGTTGTGGAGGCGTAGAGGGTCTGTGGACGAGCAGAGGTTATTCAGTGAGGTGAGGCGAAGGTTATACGATGGTCGGCAAGATGTGTGGGGCTGCGGAGTGATGGGAGCATCTTGCCGGAGGGTGGCCGGAGATGAAGAAGATGGTGGTGGACAGCGGCGGTCGAGGGGCGTTTGGTGAAATAAGATGAGGGAAATGAAAGAGGGGATAGAGAATAGCAGTTCTAACCTAACTAAAGGGATGAAGGGGACGAGAAGGCATCCGGCAGTACCTGCTGTCGCCGGAGAAGAAAGCGTCCAGTGGAGGAAGACGGCGGTGACGACGGGGCTAGGGCGGCTAGCGCGGGTGTTTCGCGACGCGGAGGAGGATGAGGAGGACGGTTCTACCACTGGTTTTGTGGCAGAGCGATGAGGAAGAGGAGGGGGGCTCGCCGGAGCTCGCTAGACCCCTTGGCCGGAGAAGAAGAGGAAATTGAGGTGGAATTCCGGCCAAGTCGAGCTAAGGAGGTGCGACCGGAGTTGGGGGTTAATTTATAGGTGCTGGCCGAGCTTCTGGTGCGTGGGGGGCAAGCCTTCTGCCACCGACGTCTCGCCGGAGATGGAAGGTAGTTAGATACCCAAATCTCTCATACGTTCGCACGAGAGATTGGGTGCAAATCTGGGATCATGATTGAGTTTAGATGGAAGGGCATTCCTTAGAGAATCTCCCTTCCAAATCTGGGAGGAGATCTCTGAGGAATCAGAGAGTATTCCCTCTCTAATCCTCGCTGGAGTAGGATCTCTCCCCAATAATGGTGGAGGGACCTTCTTGTAAGAGTGGTGAGGAAGTTAGGGGGGTTTATGCAATGATTTTCAAAAGATAGGAACCAAAATGTGATTGGGTGTACGAAATTGTAAAGTAGGTCAAGATGACCTCCCCTTAGGTCCAAATTTTGGTAAAAACCTAATTTGAACCTAAGAAATCCAATGGTGAAGTTGGATTTTAGGTTTGACCACGTTTGATTGGACATTTTACGTAAAGACCCAAATTTGGTCAATTGATGAGCTAGGACCCTAATCTCGGTCCAACTAGGTTCCAAAGGCCAAATTGAATGTTATAAACCCTAGGGGATATTTTTTCATGAATTTTAGAGGATTTACTTGATTTTTATCCTGACCGGAACTTTGTTGAATTAAGCGGGTCTGTTTTAGGGTTACTAGATGTCATTTAATTCTTGGTTTGCACATAAACCCATTTCTGATTGAACCAACCCACTTTTTATATTATTTAGATCATTTGACCTATGTTTTGTCTCTGAGAAATCCCGTTTATGTACTGCAATGGTAAAATTACAGTTTTAACCTTTATTTCATATTTTCTTCTCAGAACACTTATTTCTCTAATTAAGCCCTCTTCTAAGTTATGTAGGAGCTTTTATTCTTTTTATTAGGTCAAAATGATCTAGTTATGGCTCATGATGAGGCTCTCATCAGTAGAGAAGACTACCAGTACTTTAAGTTTTACATGACATAGACCATCTCTCGACTAACCTGGACTCTTGATATTTAAACCTTAAGTACGATTTCCAGGATTCAGAGGGTTTTTCCGTACTCGAAAGCTCAAGAGGTTGTGGTTTGTGCATAGTGAAGGATCAAGACTGACCAGATGAACATTAAGGCTCAAGCCCAGGGTTTCACGAATTGTTAAGTGTAGGTTAGTCTTAGTTTCAGCTTATGTCTTCGGATTGACTCTTAAAAAGATGATGGAAAACTCAACCCCTATTTTATTGCTTTTGTGGCTTATGGAATATATGGTAGAAATAGGGTATTTGTGACATGCCCTGAAAAACTTTTTGAGGAGAAGAATTTACAGACATTTGAAAGATATACTAACTTATTTGCAAAGATTTTCTCTTTTCTCTTTTTTTCTCTTCTTCTTCTTCTTGTTTTTTTTTTTTTGAAACAAGTGTCAGTATATCTCTTACAACTTTATTTGGGGGAGCACACATTTTTGGTGGGAGAGTACCTTTTTGGTGGAAAGAGTTTGTCCTAGACACAAGACTAAAGTCTAGGATAAAAAGTCTACCCGCGCGCATAGGTAAGGACTCCACCTTCCCTAATGAACACTAGGGTTGGATCTTATGTTCATCTGGTCTTTCTTGATATGTGTAGTGTAAACCAGGATTACTTAGGCTCTCAAGTAGAAGCAAATCAACGAATCCTGTACTGGTGACTCATGTACAAGAATACGTCCTTAGGTAGGAGAGATTCTGATCTATCTTATCAATGCTCAAGTGAATTAAGCCAAGACTGAGCGAATCAAGCTTCTGTGTCCTGGAAGGTCTTCAAAATTGTGGTTGAGTATCCATAAACACTTATTGTATTTTTGTTTCAACCTTTAGATCATTGGTAAATCCCCCCCCCTTTTTTTAAACAAGCTATGTACATATTTATAGATGGATATGTATAATGGAAGCTGCATGATACCATATAATACCCAGATCCTATGGATGCCTATCCACCCCCCCCAAGCCAAATGATGCTATGTCCTCATATACATGCAGGGTAAAGCAAGGTCCAAGGATTAGGGAACGAGAGCTGACATGCAAGGTATATAGCAGGGTGGTAGGGTGGGTGGATGGTGGGTGGTGAAGTGAAAAGTGAAGTGACATGGAATTGTGTAAGTGATAGTAAAGGAGTGTTGCTGAGGTGCCTCCCAACGAGCGCTGAATTTAACGTCCCCAGCTAGACTTAGAGTGAGACACGAAGTTAGTTACCCTCTAGCAGGGCAACAGTTTCACCAACGGGGGCAGGTTCATGAGTAAGATAGGGTTTTAACCGCTGCCCATTGACCGTAAATTTATGCTTAGATTTGGGATCTTCAATTTCAACGGCCTCGTTGGGAAATGGTCTCGAGACCAAGTAGGGACCAATCCATCTGGACTTCAATTTCCTTGGAAAGAATTTGAACCAGGCATTGTAAAGCCAAACTTGCTGAGATGGCTCAAATTTCTTCCGCCGAATTCAGCTGTCGTGAAAGGCCTTAGTGCGTTGTTTGAAAGTTAAGGCAGAATCATAGGCTTCACGATGGAGCTCTTCCAGCTCCTGGAGTTGGAGTTTCCTTTCTCGATCACACAGGTCTGGGTCGAGGTTACATTGGCGAATCTCCCAATAAGCACGGTGCTCCAGCTCCACAGGCAAATGACAAGGCTTCCCGTAAACAATTCTATAAGGAGACATACCAAGGGGAGCCTTGAAGGCAGTTTGATACGCCCAAAGTGCATCAAACAGCTTGTCGGACCAATCCTTACAATCAGGCCGAACCATTTTCTAGAGAATTTGCTTGATTTGTCAGTTCGACACCTCAACCTGGCCGTTTGTCTGAGGATAATACGGAGATGCGATACGATGGTGGACTCCATATTTCCTCAGAAGTGTCCGAAAAGAAGCATGGATAAAATGACTTCCTCCATCAGAGATAATGGCTCGAGGGATCCCAAAGCGTGCAAAAATGTGATCTTTGACAAATCGAGTGGATATGACATGTTCAGCATGGCGCATGGGAATAACCTCGATCCATTTCGAAACATAATCAACAGCAATGATGATGTACTCAAAGCCATTGGAAGGATGAAAGGGACCCATGAAATCAATTTCCTAAATGTCAAAGATTTCAGTAGCTAGGATGGGTTGCAAGGGCATCATGTCACAACGTGACATTGACTCTAACAACTGGCACCTAGTGCAATGTTTAGCATAATTGTGTGCATCCTGGTGAAGGGAGGGCCAAAAGAAACCGTACTGCAACACCTTGGTTGCAGTTTTCCTCCCAGAAAAATGGCCTCCGCAGGCCTGATCATGGCAGAAGGATAGCATACTGGGGAATTCGCTGTCAGGAATACAGCCACGGATGATCTGGTCAGCATCTATTTGAAAAAGTAGTGGATTATCCCAGAAATAGTACTTTGCTTCTGCGATGAGATGCTCGCGCTGGTTTTTAGGCAGCCACGTGGAAGGGAACCAGAAGCAAGGTAATTAGCAATGTCAACATACCAAGGTCCACTTGCCACATCAATTGCCAATAGGTGCTCATCGGGAAAAACCTCATTGATCGGCAGGGTAAGTCCAATGTGGTCAGGGTCCAGTCTCGAGAGATGATCAGCGATAACAATCTGGGCTCTAGCCTTATTACGGATCTCAAGGTCAAATTCTTGGAGCAGAAGGATCCAATGAATCAGTCTAGGCTTGGCATCCTTCCTGTGCATGAGCTGTTGAATGGCCACGTGGTCAGTGAATATAATAACATGCAAACTCAGAAGGTAAGAGCGGAATTTCTCCAGCCCAAAGATGACTGCCAGTAGTTCTTTCTCAGTGGTTGTATAATTACGCTGGGCCTCGTCCAACGTCTTACTGGTGTAGTACACCACGAAGGGGTGTCTATCTCGTCTTTGTCCCAGGATGGCTCCGACTGCAAGGTCGGAAGCATCACACATGAGTTCAAAGTCGAGGGACCAATCAGGTGGCTGGAGAACAGGGGCCTTGGTGATAGCATCATGCAGTTGCATGAATGCTCGTATGCAGTCGGGGCCCATATCAAAGGGTACATTGGTCGATAGGAGATGAGTTAAAGGTCTAGAAATCTTGGAGAAGTCTTTGATGAATCTCCTATAGAAACCAACATGTCCCAAGAAAGAGCAGATTTGCTTGACAGAGCCAGGCACAGGTAAATCAGCAATTACATCTAGCTTAGCTCTGTCAACCTCAATACCCCTATCGGAGATGATATGCTCGAGAATAATTCCCTTGTGTACCATAAAATGACTTTTCTCCCAAGAAAGCACGAGGTTCACATCAATACATCTCCGAAAGATATGGGTCAGGTTGGCAAGACAATCATCAAATGAAGGTCTGAAGATCGAAAAATCATCCATGAAGACCTCAAGAAAGTCACCCACCATGTCATGGAATACCGCTAGCATACATCTCTGGAAAGTTGCTGGCGCATTACAGAGTCCGAATGGCATCCTTTTAAATGTGAAGGTGTCGAAGGGGCAGGTAAAGGTGGTTTTCTTTTGGTCCCGGGGGTCAATTGCCACCTGGTTATATCTAGAGAATCCATCCAGGAAACAGAAAAATTTATTTCCCGCTAACTGCTCCAGGATTTGGTCAATAAAAGGTAGCGGAAAGTGATCTTTCTTAGTTGCAGCATTCAGTTTCCTATAGTCTACACACACTCTCCAAGATGTAGGAGTGTGTGTAGGGATGAATTTGCCCCTGTCATTGATACAGATGGTGAGTCTCGCCTTTTTGGGCACGACATGAATCGGACTCACCCAGGGGCTATCGCTGATCGGGTAGATTATACCCGCATCAAGCCACTTAATGATTTCCTTTTTAACGACCTCCCGCATGTTAGGGTTGAGACGTCGCTGCATCTCGCGGGAAGGTTGAGCCTCCTCCTTCGTATATATACAGTGAGTGCAGTAGGAGGGGCTAATGCCAGTTAAGTCAGATAAGGACCATCCAATGGCTGCCTTGTGTTCCATAAGGACCTTTGTTAGTTTGCATTCTTGCTCCCTGGTCAATTTTGAACTAATGATTACGGGGAGCATTTCATTTGGTCCCAAGAAAACATACTTAAGCGTGTCAGGCAGCTCTTTCAGCTCGGGGGTGGATGGTGAAAGATCTGGCATTTCTTGGGATGAGAGTGTCCCAAGCGGATCAGAAGAAAGAAAGGCAGGAGGAAGAAGTTGGCCCTCAGATTGGCCAAGAAGAGGGGCATCTTGGATTGATGGATCCAAAAAGGGATAGCCCCAGTGATCAGTATGTGGCTCAAGGTCCTAGTGTGGAGTTGCATTTCCGCCTAATTTGGTAGGAAAGAAAGGGCAATCCGATCTTCAAGAGGGTGGACCGGTGGTGAGTAGCCCGAATATGACTCAGACCACGAGGTATGGAAAGTGGAGAAAACCTCGTCAAAAGTCTGGTCAGGAGAAGGTACGGTAAGGGGAGGGATGGGGGATCGTCACAATATGTGTCAATCAGGCGATGGTCTGTATTTAGGGGCAATCCACAGCAGTCAGAATAAGTCCCTATGAGTCTGATACACGAGCTGACGGCCATGTCCTCGTCAGACGTGTCATCCTCGATGCAATCGCAATCAAAATTCTTGGCTGCCTTGAAGATGTTTAGCTTGAGCTTCTCAGAGCCAACGGCAATCTCAATGCAGCCTGACTCACAGTCGATATGGGTGCGGGCTGTGGCCAAGAAAGGTCGACCAAGGATGATCGGACAATCAGAAAGTGAGCTAGGAACTTCCATATCCAAGACAAGAAAGTCAACAGGAAAACAGAGACTGTTGACCCTAACCGCCATGTCTTCCACCACACCCTTCGATATTTTGACAGAACGATCTGCCAAATGCAACGTGATAGGAGTGGGTTTTAGATTTCCTCGGGCAAATTTCTCGAGCATGATGGTTGGTATAAGATTGATGGAAGATCCTAGATCAAACAGAGCATGGTTAAAATTGCAGCCTTGGATGCTACAAGAAATAAGCGGTGTACCCGGATCTTTCTGCTTCGGCGGTAGATTTGACAGTATAGCACAACTCGCATGAGGCGAGAGGACCACTGGATTCTTTATTTTCTTTGACTGTCGCCTGGGTGTAGTGTAGTCTTTGAAAAATCAGGCGACGGTTGGTATATGGTCGACAGCCTCCAATAGCGGTACCTTGATTTCAATATCCCTAAATAAATTACGTTGGTGATCAAAGGGCTATGTATCCTTGTTCTTGCCTTTTGGCTCCCTTATTAGAGACTCAGGGAATGGGATTGATTCTGACATTAGTTTGGGTGTATTGTTGTCACAAGAATGCGGTGCACATCCCGAATGAGAGGGCGATGAAAAAGATGGGCCAAGATTAGGTCGAGGCGGATTGACGGTTTGCTTACCGCTTCTCGTAGTAATCGCATTGGATGTCGTGGGTCTAGTGGGATCATAAAGCGGAGGAGGGTTCGCAATAGGGACATAAGGGTGAGGTGCTGTTGCGGGATTAGCCTGAAATCCTAGTGGAATGCTCGGAGCTTGCAGAATCTGATGAACCTACCCCTGAGAAGGTCGTACCTGTGGTTGAGGACCACGGGGTACAAAATTTCGCGGGTTGGGAACAGGTTGGGCTGGAAGAGTGCCCTGAGATCGGGTTGTCATGCGTAGTTGACTGATCTCAGCATTCTGCTGCTCCAATTAGTGCTGAAGAGAGGTCATGTTTTCTTCATGGCGCTTAGACATTTCCGTCACCATTCGCATCAGTTTATCAAGAGGACTTGATGCGTGTTTTGTTTGCGGAATGCAAGGACCCGATGGCGGATTTGCCACAGGATTAGACTGGGCCCTTGGGTTGACGAGTGCGGACGGTCGCATTGGCCCACCCACGGGGTTTTGGCACTGCGGGTTACTGGACCATGCGAAGTTAGGATGATTTCACCACCCTGGGTTATAAGTAGTAGAGAACGGGTTGTTCCCTAGGGCGCAAACGTCTTCTAAGCCAGAAGACGGGTCCGCATGTATATATGCATCCGAGCACACGGAGGCTTGGTCCTCCGTGTCGAAATACTGGCTTGCAAAACCCAGATCCACATGACTTACCAAATTGCTTGGTGCGATACTTGGTAAGGACGGTTTCACGGGGCTTTTGGGAATAAGCCTGGCATTGGAAGGATTAGGGTTGTGATGGAGTGATGAGGTAGAGGTGTTTGGCATAGAGCGGGTAGGGTTGGCCAAAAGCTCATCCAGCCTCTTGTGCACGACGGAGACCTCATCCAATTTTTGTGCAATAAGGTTAAGATCCGTGGATGAATGGGAGGGTCCTGTGTCAACTTCGTGAATATTGCGGGGCAAACTGGTACGATTAAAGGCGACAATGGAGACATTGTTCATCGAATTTTCACTCATTTTCTCAAATAATTCAAATGCTCCATTCTCGTCTTTATTCATAAAATTCCCTCAACAAGAAGCGTCTGCAATCTGCTTCAGAGTTTCATTTAGCTCATAATAGAAGATCTGGGCTATATGCCACTTAGGCAGACCATGGTTCGGACATTTCCGGAAGAGGTCATTATACTTTTCCCAAGCCTCATGAAATTGCTCGCCGTTTTGTTGCATGAAAGAAGTTATAACACGGCGAAGTGCATTGGTTCACCTGATTGGGAATAATTTCTTGAGAAATGTTGTTCGCATCTCTTCCCAAAAATAGATGGTTCTCCCAAGGGTGCGCAACCATTGCTACGCTTTATCCCGCAATGAAAATGGAAACATTTTCATGAGGACAATTGATAACCTGATATTTCTTGGTTTAACAATTTTAGCTAATCGGGTTAAGTCTTCCAAATGGAGAAAAGGATCTTCATTTGCAAAACCATGGAAGTGAAAGTTAATCAGGCCAATGACATTAGGTTTTAGTTCAAAATCGTCCTCGCCCATGGGGACCTGAATTTGCCCAATGGTCTCTGTAGCAGTGGGATTTTGATAAGAGCTAAGAGACCTAGGTTCCTCCCGTTCGAGAGGGTTCTGCATTTCCTCCAAGGTTTCCCTAATGGCTTCGATCTACTCATTATACATTTCCATTTGGGCTTGGAGGAGGGTTATGGCATCTATGGCTCCACCACCACTTGGTGGGATTTGAGGGGGACGGTTTCCTCCCTCGGGATTTGGGGGTGGGCGTGCAGCCATGTTTGTGGAGGAGGATAACGAATCAGTTTCTATCCTTCTAGAATTATCAGACAATTCAAACAATTCAGAATTTTGTGACCTCCTCCCAAACATGCACTACCGTAGGAAGAATTGGGAAGATAGGAAGGGAAAAGGGGATGAGAGAAATGACGCCGTATGGGTACACTTGATGACAAATCAAAGCAATCAGTTTCCTAACCTCTACAATGTGCCCTTAGATCTAAAGATCTAAGTTACCTACTATCACAACCTACGGAACCAAATGAGAGCACCACGGAACCACCGGGACAGATTGAAAGGCCGTTTGCCCCAATCTTAGACACCCGATAGCACGCGGGAACCCACACCAGCACGTAGGCGCTACACGTAGGTAGTTAGACCTCCAATCCTTAGTAGGGGTCAAGTTGTTATCAGGTTTAATTTAGAGGCTTAGGATCAAATGATCCAGGAATGTGAAGGGCGTTGTATACGGGTAATGCCCAAGTGCATTGATTTTAAGAGTGTGTAAATCAAGCATGCAACAGGGAAATCTCCTCGAATTAGAGTTTTAGATGGTGAATGGCTTTTAGAATTTCAGCCTTAAGTAGTATGGATTTTAGGATTCCACTAAGTTACCAATTCAACCAATCTCCGGGTTTTGAGAAAACACAAGTTCTTTTATGCCCAACAAACCCTTCTTCAATGTGAATTAGTTAATGCATGCTAAAAATGCAATGGGCTTCCCTAGATGGAAATTTCTATGTGTGGATGCACGAGTCTATTTTAAGTTAATGTGAAAGGGAGCCAAAACACTTCAATTCAAGTGCTCCCAATCACCAAAATGATATTCCACACAAGGCTCAACCACAAGATAAGGTAAAGAAAATTAAAATGTTAGGGTTGAAATATTTGGGATCAAATCTAAGGCAATTGAAAAGTCGTGGTGGGGCTGGAATCAACTCAATTTTAAATCTTCCCACCAAAAATGTGATCCCGAAATGTGAATGAATGAGGCAAGGAAGGATGGCAATCAATCAATTTTAACTTGCCTCAAGGAAAGCTTCACACAATGAAGGATCCAAGAATCAAGATTCTTGGATTTTCATTATGCGAAGTTTTGCGGGAAATCAAGGGGCGGTGGGGGTGATAGCAAACAATCAACACGTGGTTTTTGATCCACTTGCCCCAAGGAATTCCCGAGAAGTGCTTTTAGGTTTTTTTTTTATTTAGGTGACAAGTTAACCAAGTTACTAAGAGAGAAACACCTACTTCTTCAGCAACGTGGGCGAAGCTCCAATGCGGTGCCGACGACTTCACGCTCTTGCTTTCACCTTGGATTTGCCCATGTTTCCATCCTCCTCTGCTTATCTCTTCCTTGCAACCGGTTTACCTGCACACAAGCAAACAAAATACACGTGAAGAAAAGGGTGTGAGAAGAGAAAATCAAAGGAATGAGAGTAGAAACTTACCTCAATTTACGCCTCCTCGGTAACGGTGCCAGAAAAAGCGTGGTGCGACTCGAATAGGTTTTATTAATATGGTGATATTATCATTGAAATTAGTATAGTGAGTTAACCTAAATCGAGTCTAACCAGCTACAAAAAATTTTTAACCTGGCCTACTTGATTTTATCTTGGTCGCTTTTAGGCCCAGGGTCGATCTCAGGGAGGCGGGAATTTGAAGGTCAAGGAGTTTTTACGCCTTTCCTAAAATGTATCTCTTCCTTACATTTATTATGTTTTTTATTTCTTCTATTTTTAAGATTTTTTATTTTGTTGGTGATAATGTTGTCCTTGAGGTACACCCTCAAAATCAAGTCCTTGACCTTGAGCCAAATGGTTCTTGGCTTGTAACCAACTTGGGGTTCTCAGAAATTGATCTTGTTATTCGCAAGATCAAGTACCTGCAAGACAAGAATTATCTTTTCTCTTTTACTCTTTTTTTTTATCTTTTTAATAGCAAGAAATAACAGATAAATGAAAACAAGGGAGGTTGCTAGACAAGAAAGAAATACCTAGCTTAGTATATGTATAGATATATAGTAGATACAAAATATATATATATATGTATATAGTTATATATTATATATAGGGGTGGAGGTGGAAGCGGAAATGGAATGTAGCACAGTGTCAAGTTGGTCCACATCTAGTAAGACGCAACCAACAAGACTGAGTGCCGCATGAAGTGTGAGTGGATGTGTGGGAGTGTGTGTGGAAGTGCTTGCTTTGCACGGATATCGGGGAATATCAACAACTGGTGCAGATATTCCCGCGATATGATGCGCGGTGGAGGGACGAGTGCACAGGAGTATGGTGGTGGTTGTGAGGTATATATAAATGGTAGGTGGATGTATATGTAACTATATATATGCATATATATGTATATATCTATAACTATATAGGTATATATATAGTTGTCTATGTATATAGATATGTATATATATATGTGTATATATATATGTTTGTATGTATATATATATATATGTATCTATATATAAATATGTATATATATTTATGTATATATTTGAGTGGATATGTATATATATATGTGTGTATGTGCGCGTGTATGAGGGTGTGTGTGTGTGTGCTGGCGGAGGAGGGGAGCACAGCAGATGAGCCGTCTGCTGCGCTGCCCCGATGTCTGATGCTCGAGGATGCGCGGGCACAAGAGAGAGAGCGTGTGTGGTGCATTGGGGGGAGAGCCTACGCTCTCTTCATGTGCGGACGGGTGCGGGCGAGCGCAGCGCAGCGCTGTGGGCGGGCGTGGTGAGGTGCGGACGGGTGCAAGCGATCAGCTGGCATGGGTAGCGAGCAAGGAGAGAGAGTGCTGTGACACCGGCTAAGTGAGAAGCGAGCCGGTGGCTACAGTGTTGCGCAGACCGCGCGCTACAGTGCGCCCGCGGTCTGGCGACCGGTAGTGGTCGGTTTCCCGTGCTGGGCGCGCTGTGGGGCACCTACGCGCGCGGAAAGAAGTTGCGCACGTCCTGCAGGCACGTGCGCGGTGGCCGGCGGTGGCTTGCAGGAAAGCACATGGCTTCTTGAGCTTTTGAGCTTTGAGAGCTCGAAGCTCTGGCAATGGCAGAAAAAAAACAAAAGGTGAATCCACCACGCCCACCTGCTCACGAAGAGCTGGGCGGTGGTGGAACTCACAGTGTTGGTGTGAGACCACTGTGAGTTTTCTCCTGCCTACGGTGTGTCTCTTCTCAGTGAGAAGAGATACTGTGTATGGAGAGGGAGAGGGGAGGAGGATGGCCCAGGGTGAACGGTGGATCTGAAGATGTCTGTAGGTGTATGAAGGGGCCTTCTCGCACAAGGGAGAGAAAAAGGCATTTTAAAGAGGAGGAAGCATGCCACAGCCATGCTGCTGGCAGCGCACGCCCTGCCATGCTATTGGCAAGAGGAGAGGCATGAAGAGGCGCGCATGCCCCATGCCCTGCAGCCGCGCGAGTAGAAAATTCAAAGTAAATAAAAAAATGAAAAATGGTGAAATTTCAATGCCGCACTTAATGAAGATTTAATTAATGGTAGTGGAATGGATGGCCAATTATTCACACTCTCCTCCCCTCTTTATAAATGCATGCGGTCGTCTATTTACAAATGCAATTAAAGCTACATAAGATGCAATGGCAATGCTAGAGAATAACACAAGATGGCATATTTACTGGTATATTTTTGGTGTGCAAACATACCCCCATGCCTATCTTTTGCTAGTCCCTAGCAAAACATTTTGTATTGTATTTAGAAATGATCTTAAGCTGAAGATTTTATTTTGAGGCGACATGGGTGTGTTTATCTGTTGGATATTGTGAGAACCAAATGCAGAGAAGACTACCAGTACTTTAAGTCTTACATTACATAGACCATCTCTCGACTAACCTGGACTCTTGATATTTAAACCTTAAGTACGATTCCAGGACTTAGCGGGTTTTGCTGTACTCGAAAGTTCAAGAGATTGTGGTTTGTGCATAATGAAGGATCAAGACTGACCATATGAACATTAAGGCTCAAGCCTAAGGTTTCACGAATTTTTAAGTGCAGGTTGATCCCAGTTTCAGCTTATGTCTTGGGATTGACCCTTAAAAAGATGATGGAAAACTCAACCCCTATTTTATTGCTTTTGTGGCTCAAGGAATAAATGGTAGAAATAGGGTATTTCTGACATGCCCTGAAAAACTTTTTGAGGAGAAGAATTTACAGACATTTGAAAGATATACTGACTTATTTGCATCATCGTAGGGCATATGTGCATCATCGTAGGGCAGATGACAGATCTGTATTTACAGACGCTGCGAGATAGGTTGTTGATAGGGGACCCAGGAGACTTTTCTGCTACAAACGAGATACTGCGCATGAAGAGACGCTTATGCGTTCTTACGGACGAAAAGTTGTTGAGAGAGCTCCTGGCTGAGGCGCACGGGTTCAGGTCCACCATACATGTCGGGAACACAAAGATGTATCATGATTTGAAATGCGACTTTTGGTAGAGAAGGATGAAGCAGGATGTTGGTGAGTTTGTGCAGTAGTGTTTGGTATGCCAGTAGGTGGAGGCTGGGCATCAGAGGTTTGCGGGACCATTATAGCCACTTCCTATGCCAGAGTGGAAGTGGGAGAGCATCACCATGGACTTGGTGGTAGGTCTACCAATTACCCAGCGGGGACACGATGTGGTTTGCATGATAGTAGACAGGATGACGAAGACGACATGTTTTCTGCTGATCCGAGTCACCTTGGGACCAGCACAGTTAGCAGAGAGATACATCCGAGATGTGGTGCGCCCGCACGGAGTTCCATGAGTGACTGTATTCTTCCAGGATACCCGTTTTACTTTTCAATTCTAGGTTGAGTTTTAGCAAGCTTTGGGGACACGTTCGAGGTTCAGTACCGCTTAACACCCTCAGACGGATGAACAATTAGAGCGCACCATACAGACACTTGAGGACCTTTTACACGTCTGTGTGCTGGACTGGAGGGGCTCGTGGGAGGAGCATTTGCCTTGGCAGAGTTTGCATACAATAGTAGTTACCACTCGAGCATTGACGTGGCACCTTATGAGGCTTTATACGGACGGAGGTGTACTGCACCCTTGAGTTGGGTCGAGGTGGGGACCAAGTGGGAGGTTGGCCCCAGGCTGATCTGACAGAGTCAGGAGATGATAGAGCAGATTCACAGATGACTCCGCACTATCAGGAGCAGGCAGAAGAGTTATGCTGACCAGAAATGTAGAGAGGTGCAGTTCGAGGTTGGGGATCACGTCTTTCTCCGTGTTTCGCCATGAAGGGCCTGCAGTGTTTTGGGGTGAACGGGAAGCTTGCGCCGAGGTTTGTGGGACCCTTTAAGGTCCTGGAGCGGATAGGACCCGTTGCTTACCAGCTTGCCCTTCTTCCCCAGCTTTCTGGAGTGCACGATGTGTTCCACGTGTCCAACCTCAGGAAGTACGTCACTGATCCTAGTCATGTTCTGAGCCATGAGAGCGTCAAGGTGGGTGACGACTTGACCTACCCCGAGAGACCAGTGCAGATACTAGATAGAGTCATCTGGAGTCTGAGACGGAAGCAGGTACCACTAGTAAAGGTCCTATAGAGAAGCCAGTGGTACGAGGAGGCGACCTGGGAGCCTGAGGCAACGATGCAAGAGCGGTACCCGAAGCTTTTTGAGGGTATGTCTTTTCGGACCTACTACGATCCTCTTTAAGTTTGTTATGTGTTTTATGTCCCTTTTTCCGCACCCTAGCTAGTTCAAGTTTCGTGGATGAAACTTCCTTTAAGCTTATTATGATGTAATGACCCGTTATCTTGTAGCCTTTTAAGACGTCTGAAGTTTCAGTCAAACGCTTGTCTAGACGTCTGGACACGTTCCTGGACGTCTGAAAGTAGAAATTTTCGTACTGCACTTTGCACTCTACGCGCGAGTGGCGCGCAGAGGCCCTTCCTTCTTTCTCCCCGCAACCTCACCCAAACCCTAAACCCTATCCTATATATATATACCCCCCTCCTTTCTCCTCTCCACTCCTTACACCATAGCCAACTCCACCTCCAATTTCTTGTGTGGCTACGGCGAGCCTAGACGAGAGCGGCGAGAGGGGGTGAGTGAGGGAGAACAAGAGAAAGAGAGGAAGGAAGAGAGCGTGGAAGGTCGGAGGACCTTCGGGAGCTCGGCGGAGCTTGCATGGCCGACGGCGGGTGCGTGGAGGATGTTGGCGGGGAGCTATCCAAGCTCCTGCAGCAGCTGGAGCTGTCACCTCAGGCGAAGGTGCGAGGGGAGCGAGCTACGAGCGGGTTCTGATACTGGAAGTTTTTGAGTATCAGACGTCTGGAGTGAGCAGATGTCTAGAAAGGCTCCTGGACGTCCAGAGCTAAGGCCGGACGTCTGAAAACACGAGTTGCACGAGGCATGTACGTTCCTACGCTGATCTCCACCATGCAGAGTATCTCAGCGCATGAGCTGTGGGACTGATTTGGTTCCTGCGTCCTTTGTACATAGGGCAGACTTTGGGAAGGCACCCGATGCGCTTTCCCAGGCACTTTTGACGTCTGATCACATCACCAGACGTCCTGAGGTGCTTCCAGACGACCGGAGACCTTGTCTGACGTCTAGAACTGCTCCCAGATGGCCGCAGAGGGAGTCTGGACATCTGAATCGGCTACAGAGAACATAAGGTGAGTTTGTCGTCTTTTAAGACGTCTGGTAAGAGTCCCAGACGTCTGGTAAGAGTCCCAGACGTCTGATTTTGATTAGAAATCGCATTTTTAACCTGTTTAAGGCCTAAACGGAATCAGATTTCCGTAAACGAAGTATCGTTGTTTTCCACTCGAGTTCCTCTACGTTTTCGTGTTGAGTATCTACTGTTTTGACCTCGTCTAATGTAATTGGTCGCTGGTATAGGTTACTAGCTAGTGGCTTGTTCGAGGCCCGTGGAGGTGACGAGATCTGCGGCACAAGCCCCCATTCCTTCCGTTATACCCGGTAGAGTGGTTTAATTCAGTTATTAATAGTTAAATGAGAATGAACTTGGTTGAAATAGCCGAATGGAACTCTAGGATGTGGAATGAACCCTAGGGTAGAAAATGAATGAACCTGTTGTCCTGAATGGTTTATCTGCATGCATGATTAAGGTAAATTGCTAGTAACTGCCTATATTATAATTACGAGTTGCCTGTTTGAATATGAGCTGCCTGTAATTAATGAATAAGTACCTGTGAAATCACCAGTTGCATGTATTGAGAATTGAATCATGAAAACATGAGCTGCCTGTATGTGGATGAGAAATTAATTAAGAAAGATGAGATTTGGGTCTGGATAAATGAGGAAAGCATGAGCATGAACCTTATGGGGAATTAGGAGTAGAACTCTTATGGATAAATGGAATATGGAATGGTAGACGGGAAGTGTGCTGGTTCTTGTGTACGTGGTACCAAGGAGAGCAATTGTCTCCTTTTTGTGTAGAGCGAAGCTAGCCTCCCTTGGGTTGTGACCTAGGGTTAGGATTGTCCACCCTACACCGACTCCTGTCGGTCCTCGTGTACGCAGTACCGAGGCAAGCTACTAGTGTAGGGAGGGAGCTAGCCACCCTACGGGGCCCGAGGTTAAGCTAGCTAACCTACACCGACTTTTTTGGCCCTCTGGGCAAATCAGGGTAGTAAAACGAGAGTGCGCGGACTGTGGAGGGGCGAGACCCGTGGTTGGTTTTGAGGGGCGAGACCCCTGTTCTGAGAGGCCAAGGCCCTATACTCTTCCATGCTATACTTTGGCATACCCACTAGCGGAAACGACTGACCGCGTGTCCGCGTGGGGTAGCTATCTGTGCGCTTATCATGCGTGCCGTGGTCATCACTATGTCTCGATAGTGACCCTAGGGTGGTTGATTGGGTGTAGGACTACTACGAGGGACTCTCCCAGCCAGGAGAGCACCACGTGTACCTTCTACTTTACGGAAAAGATTGCAATCAAGATCGTTTCCACGAGGAACATGTAAGATCAAGAAATACCTGGATACTTGAGAAATAGAAACACATAAAAGAGATACATAGAAATGAGAAATAAACCTGTTGTTGCTTTTACTGTAATAGCACTTAAATAATGTAAACACCACTCTACTCAGCGTTCTCTGACTTTGTCTTTTTCGTTCAGGACCAAGAGTTGAGTAGCCCGAGTTTTCGGATGCAGAAGGTGCTGGGCCCAGCCGAGCCCAGCCGTAGTTGTTCTTTCAGTACTTCTTGTTTTCCTTACTGTTGTAGTAAGTAATGGACACTTAATTTACTATTTTTGCTACTTCAGTCTCCTTTCCGTTTCCAGTTGTTGTGGCATGTATGAGACAGTTGTTTTACTTTCTTTACTGCTTTGTACTTTTCTTCTACTTAGTTATATTGCATTTGTGAATGTGGTTTATTTTCTTGCTTTTGGTTATTTCTTGTTGGATGACTAGGTCTTAGGATTAGTCGAGGTGAGCCGATCTCGGGTCCTGTAAGGATCTGGAAACCGAGTCGTAACAGAAACCATTCTCCACATAATGGACACAAAATCAAAACACAACAATAGAAACTTGAGCAAATCGACATCCATGTCCGATAAGCCAAAAACTAGGAATCTCGATGGGTTTAACACAGAGATCTTCCACATCGCATATGAGAGGGGATGGGATCTTATGAAGCCTTGGAGATCCTCCAAGGAAGGCGTGTTCGGCATGATCTCCTCGATGAGAGCGCCTCAAAGAAGGGACTCAGTTGCGAGCACCTCTGGAGATAGTGGAACCTGTCGAGGGAAGGGGCCAACGACGGAGAAGGAACCCGACTCCATGCAAACTCGCATCCATCAGCCCTGGGACTCTCCCTTTGACGCGAACCATGCATGTTTCCTCTCTCCCCACTAGGGTTTGGCACAAACCCACGTGCACCTCCATGCAGCCTTAATGGCCCACCCTCCTCCTGCTACACCTTCTTCCTGCATGTGCCTCGCCTATGCCCAAGTCCTCCACATGCTAAGCAAACGTGGGCATTGCAATACATAGCTACCACATGCCCTCTCCTCCTACACCTATAGCAAAGCCTGTCACCACTGAAACCATGTCGTCCTCTCCTCCCATATCAGCACTCGTCCTGCTACCCTCCTTCCCTCTCCAAACCTTTGGACCCTTGCCGGTGGCCGATCCACTCCGTCTTCCCTCTCGACGTCACCACTCAACTCTTGTCCACTCATCATCATCGTCGTCTCCAGCCCTCTCCCCACAAGTGGCCATCTCTCTCCCTTTTCTATTCTATGTGAAACTTTCAAAATCTTAAGAGCCCAATTCTAATGTTGACATATTCTAGAATTAAGCTTCTTTATTAGCCCCACCACTTATTCTTTTGTCAAACAGATTCTTATGGTGCTGTTTGGTGAGGGAAATTATTAGGAGGAATAAAAATTAAAAGTAAGAGGAATGAAGGAATTAAAAGGTTTTATTCTGCTTGAGTGTTTAGTTTGGTTTATTGTCGTGTCAAAGGAATTAGGGAGTTTTATTTTACTTGAGGTGTTTGTTTGGTAGAATAAGTGATGAGAGACTCATCATGGCTCCTAATTAACACTAATTAGCTAGTATACTTAGCTAATTACCTAAGAATGCACTAAATATATGGTTAATTATAATAAAAGGATAAAATAGTAAGGACCTATAAAATAAGTTAAAAATACATAATTAAAGTTCAATTAATATTAATACTAAGTACTTAATCAATAATAATTAGCTATATATGAAGTATTTAATTTAACTTAATTAAATTAAAGACCTAAGTACTTAATTAACCTAATTAGTATTATCACTTAATAAATATAGTTAAAAAGGGAAAAAACATAATTTCAAGGTATAAATATATTATTTACCTAATTTATAATAATATATAAAAATTTGGAAAAGAAATAAATTAAAATAAGCCTTTAAATCCATTATTTACATTTATGCCCTTAACTATCATCCCAATCGAGTCCTTTTTATATAGCATTTAGGTACTTTTTATTACATTTATACCCCTTTATACATCATCCTCTTCAACCTCTTGTTTCTTTTGGATGGCTAGCAATGAAGGGTCTCCGTACCTCTTGATCACCGTTGATCTCACAACCAAATGCCATCGCCGTTGTCGCTGTTACTTTGCTCACCTCTGCCAATCCATCTAACGGATGGGATCTCCTCGAAATCCTAGTTAACTTAGTGATCATTCAATTCTCAACACAATTAATTAAGGTTAATAGTCTTAATTAATCGCGTAAAGATTGGACTTAGGTTAACTTGAATTGTTAGGGTATTGTTGTTAATTGTAGTACAGGGTCAAGCTAACTTAACATTTTAGATTTTATTACTTTTTAGCTAGTTGAGTCCAGGTCATTCACTAGGAAGCATAATTATAATTTAATTCACCATTTTTATTATTAAGCGAACAATTAACTGATTACTTTATTAATTATAGAATATGTTAAGCTCATGAACAATTACACAAGAATTTAAACTTGAAAGCATAGTAATTATTCCATTAATAAGAAACAAGTACATGAATGATTTTCATTGAATAACAAAGAGAAATCTCAATTATTACAAAGTATTTACAAAATAAGGCATAAAAGAATGTTTACAAGTGAATACGAATGCCTCTATTACAATATGCTCGAAACACTTCAATTCTTAACCTTCTCTTCTTCATCAGACGTCTCTTAAAAAGATTAGATGACTTAAAATTCAAAGTTAGACTTCTATTAATAATATCAGACGTCTGTCTCCTCTCTTTTTTCATTATTTCTTCTTCTTTTAACTTACTCTCTCTCCTCTCATTTATCAACGGTCTTCACTTCTCTTATTTTCCTTAACCTTGTCTTTTATTCTTATTTCCTCTTCTTCTCTTAAGCTCTTTCTCCTTTCTTGTTTATCTCACTTTCCCTCTCAGCTCTTCTTTCTCTCTTCTTTATTTCTCACTGTGCATTCTCCTTTCCACACTTAAACAAATTTTGAACTCAAACTGACTTTTACATTTAACAAAAATGGTTTAAGTGGGTGGCTCGGGGTTTTCAAGGATACGCAGCACCCAGAATGGGTGGGATCAGACCTTGCTTGGCCCAAGCTTTGTTTAGTTAGTAGTGGATTTTAGTCTTTTTAAAGCAATGCACAGTATCACGCCCATTCCAGGCCCACACACTCATGCCCACCCGGGCCCACACACACACAGGTGTGCATACACACACACTCATGCACATGCACGGCACGTGCAAATCAGATGCTCAGAAGGGTAATAGGGGATATGTGCGCCCAACATTGACAACTGAAGTGCTGGGTTTACATTTTCGTATTATTCCAAGGCACGCACTCAAGAGTTCCCGATGTGGGACTAAACTCAGCTGTTCTTTGATAAGGTGTGGTTCATCATAGCTAAAATACCCAAGTTAAGCTAGAAACTAGGTTAAACACTACTGTATTAACACATGAAATGGGTTAAGTGTGGAAAATAGGGAAAAAGACCTAAATCATCAATTTTGTGTTAAAAATGCAAAATTAGGTCATTAAATGAGGTATTCTATTTGTTATTATAAAGTGATGATCCATTGGCAAATTAAACAAACTTTTGAGTTCAAAAGTTCAAATCAAAAGTAAAATTAACTTCCTTAACATTCAATTATGCTTAAATAAAAACTTGGTTGCATTTGGACATCATTACGACCTTGCATTAGTAGTTTTACATTTAGATCCTTTGTTCACATACATTTATTCACATTAAAAACCTTCCAGGGACCACTTTGAAACCACAAGGGCCTATGTGCAAAATCTAGGGACTGCTCTGAATTAGTTCTTAGCCACTTATGGGCTTTGCTATAAACTTTCTACCCCTTCGCCATAAGGGCCTCTTTGCAAATCCGTCAACACACCTGCAGCCACGTGAGAGTACTGTAGCCGAAGAACACATTGCATCGCAACCGTCCACTCCTTAATCTCTTGATCTTGTGGCTTTGATTCATTCGAAGCTTCGTGTGCTTCAGCGCGTGAGGTCACCACCTTACCCAGATCTCATCCAACGGCTGCATTTTGATTTGATCCTCGCGCGCGCTCACTAACCCATCCCCATCGTCGGTACCATAAGTGCCTAATCGCACCACTGCGGTGCTTTTATTCACTCTCCTAGCCACTTAAGGAGCTCCTTAAGCTCCCGCGCAAGGGATTGACTCCCCCCTACATTCCTTGAGCTGGCCATTCATCCACTCCAGCTCCTCTCCTCATTTTGTCTCTGTTTCACAGCCATTAGCGATCAAACTCCACCTTCCTCTTCGACTCTCCTCACCGCTAAGGACATTGTAGCACCTGAGGGTGACCCAAAACTCCACTAGCAAGTTTTCCATTCGCTGGAGCACCTCCTCCCTCTCTTCTTCCTCTCCATCCACCGGGTGGAGACCCAAAGGTCCCATTCCTCTGATTAGTTAGGATTTAATGCTTTTGTAGAGTAGTTTTCTTGCTTTCTAGATTAGTTTTAGTGTAGTTAGTGTAATTTATATTAGCTTAAGAGTAGATTAGATGACAGAATTCACTGATTTGTTAGATTAGCTAGGAGTAGAGTAGCTTAGATCCGGTCTTGCCCTCTCTGATCAATTCAGATTAGAGAGGTGTTTTTCCACAACCATTTCGATCCATTAATCTCCCTTATCATCTTATTACTCGCAAACCACCCATCCATCAAGGTCTAATTTCAGATCTGGAATTTTGCTTCGTAGATCTGAAATTAGTGCCTAAAACCCATTTGGGGGGTCTCCCACTCATTCCATAAATTCACAAAGCCTCCCTGATCTAATTTGATTGTCTCAAATTGCTCGATTTTCTTTCAGATTTGCTTTTAATGCTGAATCTCATGATTTGGGACTCATTTGGTTTTCATTTGATTCAAATGAGCTTTTTGATGTTTAAATTTCTTAATTAGGTGTTATGCAATGAATCCAATATTTTGGATTTGGTTTTTAATGTGTGGATGAGCATGCACTTAATTTATGTGTTATTTGGAGAGTTTGGTCAAGATAATTAGTAAAACTGATTTGAGGTTGAATAAGGACCCAAAGGATCTTGAGATGATCACTAGATCACCTAACTCCAATCAATGGTGTTCAAGACGATTAGGTGATTAGATCAATGAGAGATCCATGTCAACAGCCCAGATCAAGGCAACATTAGTTTTATCTTTAAATGATTTCCAGTTGAGAGATACCCACAGTTGAAATCTCTGAGATCTTAATCTGATTTGATTCAGATTAGAATTTAGCAGTTGTTCTATTGATGGATTTATGGATTTTTATTTTTTGATGAGTTGATGAAGAAACGGATTTCATATGTCTTAGATCAAATCTTCTTAGGTCTGATCTGGGCTTTTTCTTAGAGAAAATTTATGCACCTTTAAGATCTGAATAACTAACTAATTTACTCTCCTTGTGTTGTCTATGACACAAGAGAATGATTAATTAGTCATTTAGGTCCTTTAAGAGTGAGGTTTACTTGTTCTGATTTACGTTGTTGCTGCTATTTCCAGCTACTAAACTTTTGGTTGGATAGTTGCTGAAATAGCAGCAGTGGCCACCTGATGAGAGCCTCATCATGAACCCTAACTAGCACAATTTAATCTAAATAAGTGTAAAGAAGCTCCTACAAAACCTAAAGAGAGGCTTAACTCAGAGAATTCTAAGTTAAAGAATAAGACAAAACATAAGGGGTAAAACTGCAATTTCACCAATGCAGTGCGCAAACAGGGAAATTAAGGGTCTTAATGAAGGTCAAATGAGCTTAATAAGGAGGGAAGTGGGATGATCTGATCTGAAAAGGGTTATAGCAACTTCTAGGAATTAAATGACATTCTGTAACCCTAAAACAAACTCACTTTAATTCACGAGATTTGAGGCAGGATAAAAATCAAATAAACCCTCTAAAATTCATGGAAAAATGTTCCCTAGGGTTTAGAACCTTCAAGTTGGCCTTTGCAACCTATTTTGACCTAAAATGAGAACCATGCCTAATTTATGACTTAAATTGGGTTTTTACGCAAATTGACCAGTCAAACATGGTCCAACCTAAAATAAAATTTCACCATTAAAATCCTTAGGTTCAAATTAGGTTGGTATAAGAATTTGGGCTTAAGAAAAGACCATCTTGACCGACTTTACAGATTGGTCCTCTTGAATTACTTTTTAACCCTTATCTTTTGAAACCCTTGCAAAAGGCCCCCTAACTTTCTCATCGTTCTTTGCAAAACGGTCCTCCCTGCCATTTCTACGCAGCGCCATACCTCCGACGACCTTGCGTGGAGGATGGCGCTGCGCAGGGCAAGGCGCCTGTCCTCAGGAACGAGCGGGGGGTTCCCTGCGTCGTCCTCTGTCGCAGGGACCCTCCCTTGACCTCTGCAATCGACCATGCCTCTCGTGCAAATGCACGAAAGGCATGGGTGTCCATTTTCGGCCATCTCTGGCGAGCACGGCATGTCGCCTCCTCGGTCCCCTCTCCTCGCCAGTGCCTTTATAAGGAGCGGCAGGGTCTGCCGTCTCCTTCAAGCTACTTCTGGTGGAGAAAAACCCTAGATTTCGTCTCTCCCCTCTCCGGTCAGAGAGCCCTAGCTTCTGGCAATCCTCCCTCCTCCTCCTCGTCGCTCTACTGCCATACCTGCAGCAGAGCCCACTCTGCCCCGTCTTCCCATGCCAGGTCGCACCAGCTGGCATCCTCAGATCTCCTCCTCGTCGCTGATAACCCCCTCCTGGGAACCTTCGTCTCTAGCTCCAGTAGGCACGAGCAGGACGCCTTCCTCTCCCTCTTCGTCAATTAAGTAGGTAGGAATCTTCCACTCTCTCTCCCTTATATTTTTCCCTTCCTGATTTACCATTTTAACCCACTGACCACCACTGTCCATCACCACCTTCCCGATCTCCGGTCGCCATCTCCGACGAGGTCGCTCCACCTCCACAGACCATTTCACCCCTCGCCGACAAGCCCAGAAGCTCCCCCTCACTCCACTCAAGCGTTTCCCCCACTCCATTCACCGCCCTTCACCTCCCGACCACCCCCCGAACACACCCATTCCTGCACACACAGTCTGCCATAGGTACACTGACACAGGCGCTCCTGCGCCTCGCCGACCCTCGTACTGCCTTCGCCACACTTTGGCAAAGCTCCCTACGTTGTCTGATGTGGCTGTGAGGCTGTCCTTGTGATTTCAGGTCTCCGCCTCCTCACCGCCATTGACGAGCTGTTGAAGCTTCTTCGCAGGCAGCTCCAGGACCCCTCCAGCCCAGGCGTGAGCCCCATGCAGCGCGGGGCACTTCCACGAGTGCGCCCAGGTTCGTGATTGGGGTCGCGAGCCTTCGTTGCTGCCCCAATTAGCAGCACCTTCTCGCCTGCGGGCGCGTAGACTGGAGGTGGGACTTAGTCCCACCACGTAAGTGTGTGGCCTCGCGCCCACACTTAAATTGATTTTGTGAATTAAGCTGTTCGCCTTCGATACTCAGGGGTCAGGTCCCTCGCCCACGCATGCAGCGCGCCACGCGCTTGCACCTGCCCTCGCCCGTGCTCACGCCCCGCGGGCCTGGGCTTGACCTGACTACCCGACCAAGCACTCCTTGCCCACCATCGCACGCCGGTGGGTCTGGTCCTGGGCGCGCAACCTGAACCCGATTACCCGGCTCTGGGAGAGCTTTCCCAAAGAGAGATTCAGACAGAAAGAGAGACGCGGGGAAGGGGTAGGGGTAGGTTTTGCACTGATAGTTATATGTGCGCCAGGGAAGAAGGAAAAAAAAGGAAGAAGCAGGTGAAGGAAGAAGAAGAGAGGAGGAGGAGCGGCTGAAGACTTAGCCGCACTGAGCAGCTGCTGAAGAAGAAAGGAAGGAGAGGAGCTGAAAAGAAGAAGAACCGCACTATAGCAAACGCATAGTTAAGCCGTCTGAACACTGAGTCAAACGATGGAAGGTCAGCGGCCAGAGCAGAAGAAAGAAGAAAAAGAAGAAAGAAAGAAGAGGAACGGCTAGAGCAGAAGAAAAAGAAGAAGAAAAGAAAAGAAGGAAGAAGAAAGGAAGACTTAGCAGCTGAAGGAAATCAGAGAGAAGGCAGAAGCCTCTGCAGCCGCAAGGAAGAAGAGAAGAAAATCAGAGAAAGGAGAAAGAGAAAGGGTCACCACAGCCACAGCAAAGAAAAGAAGAGAGAAGAAGGCAGATTGAAGAAGAGAAAGAGAAGAAGAAAAGAGAAGAGGAAGAGAGAAGAAGAAGCCAAAAAAGAGAACTTTTGCTCCCTCTGTCTCTCCCTTATTCTTTTTGTAACATAATTGTGAACCTTTATGTTTCTAGAATTATAGTTGCTCCCTGAGTTCGACCTCGGGAAAGTTGTCATTCCGAGTAAAAAATTGTATTAAACTGGTAACTATTTTGTCATATACCACAACTATAAATAACCATAAAGACGACGAAAGCAGGACCACCAGTTTTTGGCGCCGTTGCCAGGGAGCAATGGCTATTTTAGAAGCCATTAATTCACAATTTTTGAGTTTCTATTGATCTCTTCTCTTTTGTTATGCGGGCAAAGGAAATCAAGAGGACAACAAGCAGCCGCACAACAATCACACCTAGGACAAGTAATTTTCTATCCTCTCTTTTTAACCCCTAAATTCTAAAGAGGAAGAAAAAGATAGAAAAAGCAATTTAGGCATAACCTGTCTTCCATATTTAGTAAATCATCAAAGCTGCCAGTTTTCAATTTCAACACAGTATATCTGTACATCCATTAAGGGTATTTAGGGCTAACACCTTCTTGCTTGAGCCCTAATTACCCAATCTAAAGGAAGCTAACTGGACCAAGTAGAGCCAATATAAGATTCAAAATTAGGGTTTTAGAGACACACTTTCTAAAGCAAGAATTGAGAATTCCCAAAAGGAAGTGTGCCTAAGCCATTGTTTGAAAGCACCTATTAAGAGAAACCTTAAGAAATTTGGCTCTTAAAAACACTTGAACCCTAAAAGACAAAGACCTAATAAGCTCTCAAAAAAACTAGCAGGTGAAGTTGACCCCTTGGGTCAACCAACCTTAAACTTAGGTCACTCTTTGCACTCAAAAGGCTAAAGTTCAAGTGAAAATCTAAGCACCTTGATCCTAACTAAAAGTGGTAGACTTAAGAGGTTAAGGTCCCCATTCTGGTCTACCTGGAATCTCAGTGACAAGAGAGGTCGAGTGGGGGAAACCCTGTAACTCGTGGGGGCGCTCTACCGTGTAGGGGTCTTCACGGGACTCACCCTCTCTGGCTGCCTAGGTAATTCTCTAGTGGACGATCTTTTGATCAAGCGGTCCATCTGCCTCAAACCTCTATAGTCACCCAACATTCTGGGTGTCTTGATTGGGTCCAGCACCTGCTAAATTCATCCTCTCCATCAGTGTATGTTTGGTAGGAGGTCCTTGAAACCTCATTTAGAAATTCACTCTCCTCGAGGCCGAGCCTCGGTGCCCTTGTTTGTGCAACCAACACTTCACATAGACCTCTCCTCCGACTCCGAACCCAACTCACCTTCTTCTTCCATAATGGCTCAGCTAGTTGAGGAAGAGAACAATCTGGAGCACCAGCTCCAACGACTCAATGACCTCTTCCAGAACTTCATGCACCCACTGCAGCATCCCATGATGCAGGACCATTATAATCCTGCTGCAGTGGCTATTGAGCCTCGAGTCAGAATCCTGACTGGAGGACCTAATTCTGAACTAAAGCCCAACATGATTCATGCCATACCTAAATTTCATGGGCTTAATTCTGAAGACCCCTTCCAGCACATTAAACAGCTAAAGCATCTGGCCCAGACTTTCAGGTCAGATGCACAAAATCGGGATATTCTCCTCATGAAGATGTTCTCCTTCTCCCTTATGGACAAGGCCGCCCATTGGTACCAAACACAGACCTGGCTGATCAACAATTGGGAGGAACTTCAGTCCGAGTTCTTGAAGAAGTTCTTTCCCGTTGGTCGAACCAATGCCTTGCGCCATCAGATTACCCACTTCACGCAACAAACAGGAGAACCTCTCCATGAGGCATGGGATCGCTTTCAGAATCTCATGAAGAAGTGCCCCCATCACGGAGTTACTAAATGGGAGCAAGTCCAGTCTTTTTACCAGGGACTCCATGAAGATATTAGGCTTTTCGTCAATGCAACTTGCGAAGGGAATATCATGGGTCAGCATGAGGACACTGTGTGGGAGATTCTCGAAAATATGTGCAAGAACTCCATCAATAATGACTCCATGGGATTATTCGACAGGACGAATACTCGCGCATCGACTAACCTTAGGGGAGAACATGAGACGCAGGGCCTGTCCGCATCAGTCGACCTGGAATTGATAGCCAGTCGATTAGACAAGGTCTCTATTATTGAGAAGAAGGTGGATGAGCTGACTCAGCACTTGCAACGAGCCACCTCTGCTCATAATTCCTTTGCACAACCTCCTTCCACACGGGAGACTATGCAAAACATTCTCCACCGACCTTCTCCTGGGATGGATCCGTATCCACCCCCATCTAATTCTCGGATCGGAGGATCCTCCGATCCTTTCTATACTAGCCAGGGGAATTCCACTCCCCCATTCACTAACTCTTTGGAGGTTCCTCAGACCTGCGAGGACCTCAACGCCATCTAGAATGACCCATTTTCCAATACCTACAATCCTGGATGGCGAAACCATCCCAACTTCCAATGGGCGGGAAATTCCCAAACTCAAAAACCACCCTTTCAGCCCCGTCTACAACCACCTCGTCCTTACCAGTCGCCTCAGCCTCGGCCCAACCCTACTTATCCATCAGGACCAAACCAAGACCAAATGTCCCTCATCCTTCAGACTCTAGCTGACATTCAGAGAACGAATGCGGCTATTCAAAAGCAACACAAGGACGAAATCACAGAGGTTCGAAACCAACTGGCCCAGTTGGCAAATTCTCGCCAACCAGGCACACTTCCTTCTCAACCTTTTCCTAACCCTAATAACGTGCCGACTCAGCGGCGCGTTATGAACCCACACCCGGGCCAAGCACACATGATTTATCAGGCCCCCTCTGTTCCTTCACCTGACGGGATGAAGGCTTCAACTTCTTATGCGAGTTATCAGCAGCAACCCATCCTATCAAACCCTAACCAGAACCAGGCAGGACTGAATTCTGTGACCACTCGCAGTGGTAAGGAGACCCAAGTCCACCTTATCCAGACCACTCCAAGCTTGGTAGTGACCCAAAACCTAGGACTGTAATCCAAGACGTTCCTATCCCTGTCCCAGATCAAAGACCTGGACCTATCCTAGAAGAACCAACCAAGGTTCCATTTCCCGAGGCCTTGACCAAGGGAAAGAAGACAACCAAACCCGTGGCACCTGAGGAGGACCTGGTCAAGCTCTTTGAGCAGGTCCAAATAAGCATCCCCTTGATGGATGCGATTCGCCACGTATCGGCTTACGCACGATTCCTATAGAATGTATGTACACCTCAGTGTAAGCCGTGAACCAAGAGTGGGAGTCCAATTGTACTGTCAGAGCAAGCCAGCTCTGTAATCCTGAGCAGACTCCCACCCAAGGAAAAAGATCCAGGTACTCCCCTGATTTCATGCAAAATAGGTGAAACCCAATTCGACAAAGCATTGCTAGACTTGGGTGCTTCCATAAATCTGATACCCACATCCTTACTTAACCACCTAGAAGAATCTGAGCTAAAACCAACTGAGGTGACACTACAGTTAGCAGATCGATCTATAAAGTCACCTAAAGGGATTCTTGAGGATGTTATTGTAAGAGTGCGGGATTTCTATATCCCTGTAGACTTTATAGTCTTAGACATGGATGCACCTGAAAACCCTAGGGATACACATATCATTCTAGGGAGACCTTTCCTGGCCACTGCTAGAGCCAACATCAGCTGTGAGGAGGGCCAAATAGAACTGAAATTTGGGAATCAGACTCTCAAAATTGATATCTTTAAGGCCCAACAAAGAATCAATTGCGGTGTCATTAAACAAATCTGTGATATTAGGGCTTTGGTTGATGAAACACATTTTGAGAATAACCTGATTATGCCTCATCAACCACAAAAAGATCTTGAACCGCAATTAGAGGAGTCAGACCCTGATTTAGACAAACCCATAACTCCTATCCTTGAACCTCACACTTACCCTGAACCACCCGCTGCTGCTGATAACCCCATCCTTGAACTAAAATCCCTTCCCGATCATTTGAAGTACATCTTTTTAGGTTATAATCAGACTTTTCCTGTGATTATAAATTCCAAGCTCACTCCTGATCAGGAATCCTGTCTGATTGCTGTTCTCCAGCAGCATCGCAGAGCCATTGGTTGGACTCTCGATGACTTGACTGGAATAAGTCCCTCTTATTGCACACACAGTATTTATTCAGAAGAGGGCGCACGACCCTCCCGTGAGATGCAGAGGCGTTTGAATCCCAATCTGCAGGAGGTCGTGAAAAAGGAGATCATTAAGTGGTTAGATGCAGGGATCATCTACCCGATCCCCGACAGTCGTTGGGTGAGCCTAATTCAGGTCGTGCCTAAAAAGGCAGGGCTCACTACCATTACGACTGAAACTGGAGAAATCATATCTACCCGAATAGCCAACTCGTGGAGAGTCTGCATAGATTACCGACGACTCAATTCCTCCATGAAGAAGGATCATTTCCCACTACCTTTCATTGATCAGATTCTCGAGAAATTAGCGGGAAATCGATTCTTATGCTTTCTTGACGGGTACTCCGGTTATAACCAAGTGGCTATTCATCCTGAGGACCAAGAGAAGACCACATTCACCTGCCCCTTCAAGACGTATGCATTCCGAAGGATGCCTTTCGATCTCTGCAATGCACCCGCGACTTTTCAGTGATGCATGCTTGCCATATTCTCTAATATGGTAGGTGATTATCTGGAAGTCTTCATGGATGACTTCTCAATTTTTGGGACATCATTTGATGATTGCCTCCAGCACTTGGTTCATATACTCAGGTGTTGCATTGATGTTAATTTCATTCTTTCCTGGGAAAAGAGCCACTTTATGGTGCCTGAGGGGATCGTCTTAGGACTTCTAATTTCTGAGAAAGGCATCCAAGTGGATCGAGCCAAGGTTGATCTAATTTCTTGACTTCCTATGCCTAGCTCGATCAAGGACATCCGTTCTTTTCTAGGGCACGTCGATTTTTATTATCGTTTCATTCCTGATTTTTCGAAAATCGCGTGCCCCCTGACTACTCTTCTTTCTAAGGATGTACCCTTTGAGATCTCCAAGGAATGCACTCAAGCCTTTGAAAACCTCCGTGACCGAGTCACCCAGGCCCCGATCTTACAATCCCCTGATTGGTCTCAACCCTTTGAGATCATGTGAGATGCATCTGATTTCGCTGTAGGAGTGGTTCTGGGGGAGAAAGTTGACGGGAAACTCGTGGTCATCTACTACACTAGCAAAACACTTGACGAGGCTCAGCGTAACTATACAGTTACGGAGAAAGAGCTGCTAGTCGTAGTATTTGCCCTTGAAAAATTTTGATCTTATCTCCTGGGTTCCCACGTCATCATCTACTCGGATCACACGGCTGTGAGGCATCTCCTTGCCAAGAAGGACGCGAAGCCCCGACTAATCCGATGGATCTTGCTGTTACAAGAATTCGACCTCGAGATTCACGACAAGGCGGGAAGACAAAACGTGGTAGCTGACCATTTGTCTCGCCTTCCTTATGAGATCATCAACCCTTCTGGACCCATCACGGAGCGTTTCCCTGATGAGCACCTACTGACTATTGGTACTAGACTTCCATGGTTTGCTAATATAGTAAACTACTTGGCATCTCATCAGATCCCGTCTGATTGGCCGAAGGCCAAGAAAGACAAATTACGCTCTGATGCCAAGTACTACATCTGGGAAGATTCGTACCTCTTCCGCATAGGTGCTGACCAAATCATCCGGCGATGTGTCCCGAAAGGTGAAATCAATGATATTCTCTCCTTCTGCCATGACCAGGCATGCGGTGGCTACTTCTTTGGGCATAAAATCGCATCAAAAATCCTCTAGTGTGGCATTTATTGGCCCACTTTATTCAAAGACGCATACAATCACTGCAAGGCATGCTATCGTTGCCAAACTTTGGGCAACATGAGCCATCGCGACATGATGCCTTTGCAGCCGATTCTCGTATGCGAAATCTTCGATATTTGGGGGATTGATGTTATGGGCCCCTTTCCTGTTTCGGATGGCTTCGAGTACATTCTGCTAGCTGTGGACTACGTGTCCAAATGGATCAAAGCCATACCGACCCGAACCTGTGATCATAAAATCGTTATCAAATTCATTCATCATAATATCTTCTCACGGTTCGGGATTCCTCGTGCAATCATCTCTGATGGGGGGACCCATTTTACGAATGCTCAGTTCAGGTCACTGATGATCAAATATGGGGTGTCTCACCGAATCTCCACTCCTTATCACCCCCAGACTAATGGTCTAGCTGAGCTATCAAATCGGGAGATCAAGAAAATCCTGCAGGTCACTGTTCGGCCTAACAGGAAGGACTGGTCATCCCGACTTCCGGAAGCTTTGTGGGCTTATAGGACCGCCCACAAAACCCAATTAGGCATGTCTCCTTTTATACTGGTGTACGGGAAGGCATGTCACCTTCCTGTCTAACTGGAGCATAAAGCCTATTGGGCAGTACGGAGCTGTAATTTAGATCTTTCTAAGGCTGGAACCCACAGAAAGCTTCAGATAAGCGAGATCGATGAATTACGCCTTGATGCGTACGAGAACTCGCGAATCTACAAAGAGCGGGTTAAAGCCTTCCATGACAAGCACATATCTAGAAAGATCTTTCATCCTGGTCAGAAGGTCCTACTCTTTGATGCCCGACTCAAACTCTTCCCTGAGAAACTGCGATCCAAGTGGGTCGGACCATACCTTGTCAGACAGGTCTTTGGAAATGGAGCCGTAGAAATCAGTCCGCTCAGCCATGATTCCGAACCTTTCATCGTGAACGGTCAGAGACTCAAACCGTTCATTGATGTAACCTCTACAGATTTGGCTGAATCATCATTTATCCTCCATTTTCCCTGAGCATATTGCACCCAGCCGATGGCGTAAAACTCAGCGCTCAACGGGAGGCAGCCCGTCATTCTTTTTGAAAAAAACCCGAAACCTTTTCTGATGCCTTTTCGCACTTAAGGTTCACCCTTTAGGACAGCCGACTCCACCTCAGGTGCTTGCATCTGAGATTAAAAATTATCCGCAACAGTCACCCCGACCCATTCACTCATCAAAACATCTATCCTAATGTATGAACTAAGTTAAATAAAAACCCTCCTAAGTTACAATGAGGACATTGCAAATCTTAGGCATGAGGGGGTATGAAAGTGCAAAACTCACAAGAAAAGGTTTTAAGCAAAAAAATTCACATATGCCAAAAACACCATAAAAATTTAAAAAAAAATTGAGAGGAAGAAAGAAATGTTGTGGACTCTACAAAGGAGGAGAAAAAGGAACAAAATAATCAAAAGAAGGAGCACAAAATGAAAGAAAAGTGATAGTCACTAGTAAGAAATTAAGGAGTTAACCTAAGTTCTAAACCTCATTCAGGAAAAGAAATGGAAAGTGCACAATGAGATTAGTAAGAACGCAAACCTTAGGCATTCTTGGATAGACTCTTAGTACCCATTAAGATCTAAACATTCCTCAAGAGGTTGAGGAAAATGAAAAGCTTAAGTATTAGGTCCAAGGCTTAGGGAGTATTTGGCCTCGTTAACTAACTTTTGGTTTACGGGACTCAGTAACCTAAGCACCCTAACTTCACACACAGCCTGGTTCAGTGAACATAAAAATTAAAATCACGCAGAAACGTTGAAAAAATTCTGAAAATAACACCTAGAGTAGGAGTGGCCGATCAACACAAGTTGATTTGGACGAGTTTCCAGCGCGGAGAGGTGGGAAATTCCCCTCGAAGATGCGTAACAAAATATCTCCTCGATGCTTGTCTCTTAGGATATTTACATATCCTACTAGGGGCATGTAAGCACTCTGCTGGTTCAGATTCCATGGATGGCAGTATCATGAAGTGTCAATTTCCAGGGTCTAAATTTGGCCATGAAACACCATGGATGGGATTATCTCGAAATCTCAAAAGCTAGGGTTCTAGGGGTTACCATGGGCGGTGCTATCTCGAAGCATCGACTTCCAGGAACCCTTGAGGATTGATGATGGGGACAAGGAATCTGATACAGACCGTGTTGAGAAGCCAATCCTAAGCTAGAATTAAAAAGGAAAAGAGAGAGAAAACTCTCCAAACATATAAATCTTCTACCTCTCTTTCTTACAAAGTGCACTGCAAACTGAGCCAGGGCTAAAATTATCTCAAGTACGGGTGCTTTAACCACAAAGTCCAATAAGCCTTAGGTTAGCTCTTGTAGGCCTTAAAAACCTTTGCTAAGGACTGAGGCTGAGGCTAGACAGATTTGGATCTTGGTTGGTACTAGAGTTCCTTTTAAGCCTATGGATGGCATTCTGACCTGTTACGACCCGATTCCCGAATCCCTACGAGACTCGAGAATCGGACCGACTCGACTGATCCCAAGACCCAGTCGTCCAACGAGAAAGTAACCAAAAGAGCAGTAAAATAAACCACATTCACCATGTATATAACTAGCAGTAACAAAATACAGCAGTAAAGAAAGGAAATACTACAGTAGACACCACTACAACAGTAAAGAAATAAACATGTACATAAACATAAAGCTTACAATAAAAAAAGTACAGGGGTAACAGAAACTACTCACTACAATAGAAAGAAGAGTACAGTGGGTACTACACAAGTAACACTACTGGGCAATACTAGGCCCAGCACCCTCTGCAGCCGCCGACTCTGGATGCTCAACACCTGGTCCTGAAAAGGTAACAAAGGTGACACGTCAGCGAAACGCTGAGTAGAGTGGCAACGAAAAGCTAAGAGAAACAGTAAGGTAGACGGTAGCTGTTATATTTTTAATTTCTTTCTTTAATTTTTCCATTTATTCACTATTGAATTATTTCTCAGATCTTTCTCTTGATCTTAAATGTTCCTCATGGGAACGATCTTGATTGCAGTCTTTTCCAAAAAGTAGAAGTAACACATGGTGCTCTCCTAGTCGGGAGAGTCCCCCGTGGTGGTCCTACCCTCAGTCAACCACCCCAAGGTCGCTGATAGACGTAACGGTGACTACGGCACGCACGATAAATGCACGGGTAGCTACCCCGCACTGGCACGCGGTTAGTCGTTTCCGTTAACGGGTGCACCCAAAGCACAGCACGGAACCAGTATAGGGCAGAGCCCTCTCAGTAACAGGGGTCCAGCCCTTCCACAGTAACCAAACAGGGGTCTTGCCCCTCCACAGTCCGCGCACCCTCGCCTGACTACCCTGGTTTGCCCAGTGGGCCTAACAAGTCGGCGTAGGAGGGCTAGCAGAACCCTGGGGCTCGTGGGGTAGCTAGTGCTCTCCTTACACTAGTAGCTCTCCTCGGTACTGTGTACACGAGGGCCAAAAGTCGGTACAAAGTGGCCAGACCTAACCTCGGGTCCCTGGGGCGGCTAGCTCCGCTCTGCAGTAAACAGGGGGGACAGTTGCTCTCCTTGGTACTCCGTACTCAAGGGCCAGCTCACTTCCCCAATTCTATTCCATTCACTTTCCAAGAGTTCTACTCCTAATTCCCCATAGGGTTCGTGCTCTTTTAACTCATCCAATTTAGATTTCATCGTTTCAGCTTTATATTCATATAACCCATGTTCTCAACAGTAATTATTCATTCATAAACAGGCAGCTGTTAACCAATTACAGGCAGTTATCGTTTCCTTTCTATTTTTCCAAGACTGCAATGTATAGATATTCAATCTATTTTTCCAATCCTAGGATTCATGCCATACCTTAGGATCTATCATTCAATCTAGTTTTCTAGTTCTAGGATTCATGCAATATCCTAGGATCTATCATTCAATCTAATTTTTCAGTCCTAGGGTTCGTGCAATGCCCTAGACTCTATTAATTATTTCACAAGTGTATAATTTTTTGATAAATAAATTAAAGAGCCACTCTACCTGCGAAACCGGGAGTACTAGGGGCATAATCGACAAGTCAGCGCCTCCGCAACCCCCAGAGCCACAACGGAACAGGGTCCTAACACAAGGATCAAAATAAGGAACTACTCAGAACAATATACAATTACTATAAACAGGTAGAGGAACTAAAACTGAGAAGAACGAAACTTGAAACGCGGAAAACGGACTCCGAACGGACCCTAAACGGGTCAAAAATGACAAGTCTGTCCAAAATCAGACGTCTGGAACTTCTTCCAGACGTCTTAAATGGTAGCTCAGGTCATACCTTGATCTGCGTGGTCCCTCAGACGTCCAGAAGCCCGCTGAACCGTCTGGACTTAGTTTCCAAACGTCCGACTGTAACTCCGGACGTTTGGAGACCCTCTCCATCGTCTGGTGTTGTGCCCAGACGTCCGATCTGTGTGGGATGACGTGCCCTTGCACCTTCCCGAACAAGTCCTGCACACACACGCGCCCATTCTCAACACGAAAGGATGCAGAAGACTTCGACGGAACGGCTGCATGGCCGTACACGCGAAAGAAGAAGGTAAAAATAGCGTACCTTTCAGACGTCTGGATCTTCCTCCAGACGTCTCCTGCGTCGTCTGGATATAAGTCCAGACGTCTGATTCTGGAAAATTTTCCAAGAATCAGGACCTCCTCGCCCTCCGCACGCAGCGCACGGCTGTGTCGCGCTGCATCCGCCTGCTGCCTTAGCTGCAACAGCTCCTCCACGGCACCACACGCTTGCTGCGCACCCGCTGGACGGCTCTGGTTGCCCCGGCGAGTTCGCACCCTCGTGGTCGAGCTCCCTCTCCCTCTTGTAATAGCCCCTCCTCCCCACACACTCGCAGCAGCCGCTGCTGCTGTTCTCACCCGCTCGCTCTCGCTGATAGGGGGAAGAAGAAGAAGAAGGCAGTGGAGTGAGGGTGAGGGAGAGAGAGGTGTATTTGAAGGTAGCTGCAGGGAGTGAGAGAGGAAAAGGCTGCATCTGCAGGGAGGGAGGAAAGAGGAGGAGGGATGCGCGCAGACGCGAACTCGTACGTCGAAAAAATTTAATTCCTGACGTCAGGACCACTTCCCAGACGTCTTAAACGACGCTTGATGCCCTAGTTATAACATGACCTAATCAAGGTTACAAAAGAAAAAGCACTTATCTAAACTCATTAAGAACTCCATGGTCTAGAATAAGGGTTGAAACATTGAAATTTTGCTAAGGAACTGGCAAAAGCTAGGCATGGGGGTATGATGAGAGCCTCATCATGAACCCTAACTAGCACAATTTAATCTAAATAAGTGTAAAGAAGCTCCTACAAAACCTAAAGAGAGGCTTAACTCAGAGAATTCTGAGTTAAAGAATAAGACAAATCATAAGGGGTAAAACTGCAATTTCACCAATGTAGTACGCAAACAGGGAAATTAAGGGTCTTAATGAAGGTCAAATGAGCTTAATAAGGAGGGAAGTGGGATGATCTAATCTGAAAAGGGTTATAGCAACTTCTAGGAATTAAATGACATTTTGTAACCCTAAAAGAAACCTACTTTAATTCATGAGGTTCGAGGCAGGATAAAAATCAAATAAACCCTCTAAAATTCATGAAAAAATTTTTCCTATGGTTTAGAACCTTCAAGTTGGCCTTTGCAACCTATTTTAACCTAAAATGAGAACCATGCCTAATTTATGACTTAAATTGGGCTTTTACGCAAATTGATCGGTCAAACATGGTCCAACCTAAAATAAAATTTCACCATTAAAATCCTTAGGTTCAAATTAGGTTCGTATAAAAATTTGGGCTTAAGAAAAGACCATCTTGACCGACTTTACAAATTGGTCCTCTTGAATTACTTTTTTACCCTTATCTTTTGAACCCCTTGCAAAAGGCCCCCTAACTTTCTCATCTTTCTTTGCAGAACGGTCCTCCCTGCCATTTCTGTGCAGCGCCATACCTCCGGCGACCTTGCGCGGAGGATGGCGCCGTGCAGGGCAAGGCGCCCGTCCTCAGGAATGAGCGGGGGGTTCCCTGCGTCGTCCTCTATCGCAGGGACCCTCCCCTGACCTCTGCAACCGACCATGCCTCTCGTGCGAACACACGAAAGGCATGGGTGTCCATTTCCGGCCATCTCCGGTGAGCACGGCACGTCGCCTCCTCGGTCCCCTCTCCTCGCCAGTGCCTTTATAAGGAGCGGCAGGGTCTGTCGTCTCCTTCAAGCTACTTCTGGAGAAGGAAAATCCTAGATTTCGTCTCTCCCCTCTTCGGTCAGAGAGCCCTAGCCTCCGGCGATCCTCCCTCCTCCTCCTCGTCGCTCTGTTGCCATACCTGCAGCAGAACCCACTTTGCCCCGTCTTCCCACGCCAGGCCGCACCAGCTGGCGTCCTCAGATCTCCTCCTCGTTGTCGATAACCCCCTCTTGGGCACCTTCATCCCCAGCTCTGGCAAGCACGAGTCGGACGCCTTCCTCTCCCTTTTCGTCAACTAAGTAGGTAGGAATCTTCCCCTCTCTCTCCCTTATATTTTCCCCTTCCTAATTTACCATTTTAACCCACCGACCACCACTGTCCATCACCACCTTCCCGATCTCCGATCACCATCTCCGACGAGGTCGCTCCACCTCCATAGACCATTTCAACCCTCGCCGACAAGCCAAGAAGGTCCCCCTCACTCCACTCAAGCGTTTCCCCCACTCCATTCACCGCCCTTCACCTCCCGACCACCCCCCGAACACACCCATTCCTGCACACACAGTCTGCCCTAGGTACACTGACACAGGCGCTCCTACGCCTCACCGACCCTCGCACTGCCTTCGCCACACTCCGGCGAAGCTCCCTGCGTTGTCTGATGTGGCTGCAAGGCTGTCCTTGTGATTTCAGGTCTCCGCCTCCTCGCCACCATTGACGAGCTGCTGAAGCTTCTTCCCAGGCAGCTCCAAGACCCCTCCAGCCCAGGCGTGAGCCCTAGGCAGCACGGGGCACTTCCGCGAGTGTGCCCAGGTTCGCGATTGGGGTCGCGAGCCTTCGCTACTGCCCCAATTAGCAGCGCCTTCTCGCCTGCGGGCACGCAGACTGGAGGTGGGACTTTAGTCCCACCTCGTAAGTGTGTGGCCTCGCGCCCACACTTAAATTGATTTTGTGAATTAAGCTGTTCGCCTTCGATACTCAGGGGTCAGGTCCCTCGCCCACGCACGCAGCGCGCCACGCGCTCGCACCTTCCCTCGCTCGCGCTCACGCCCCGCGGGCCTGGGCCGAACCCGACTACCCGACCAAGCACTCCTCGCCCACCACCACACGCCGGTGGGCCTGGTCCCAGGTGCGCAACCTGAACCTGATTACCCGGCTCTGGGAGAGCTTTCCCAAAGAGAGATTCAGAGAGAAAGAGAGACGCGGGGAAGGGGTAGGGGTAGGTTTTGCACTGATAGTTGTATGTGCGCGCAGGGAAGAAGGAAAAAGAAGGAAGAAGTAGGTGAAGGAAGAAGAAGAGAGGAGGAGTGGTTGAAGACTTAGCCAAACTGAGCAGCTGCTGAAGAAGAAAGGAAGGAGAGGAGCTGAAAAGAAGAAGAACCGCACTGTAGCAAGTGCACAGTTAAGCCGTTTGAACACCGAGTCAGACGACAGAAGGTCAGCAGCCAGAGCAGAAGAAAGAAGAAAAAGAAAAAGAAGAAAGAAAGAAGAGGAATGGCCAGAGCAGAAGAAAAAGAAGAAGAAGAAAAGAAGGAAGAAGAAAGGAAGACTTAGCAGCTGAAGGAAATTAGAGAGAAGGCAGAAGCCTCTACAGTCGCAAGGAAGAAGATAAGAAAATCAGAGAAAGGAGAAAGAGAAAGGGTCACCACAGCCACAACAAAGAAAAGAAGAGAGAAGAAGGTAGATTGAAGAAGAGCAAGAGAAGAAGAAAAGAGAAGAGGAAGAGAGAAGAAGAAGCCAAAAAAGAGAACTTTTTCTCCCTCTCTCTCTCTCCCTTATTCTTTTTGTAACATAATTGTGAACCTTTATGTTTCTAGAATTATAGTTGCTCCCTGAGTTTGACCTCGGGAAAGTTGTCATTCCGAGTAAAAAATTGTATTAAACTGGTAACTATTTTGTCATATACCACAACAACTATAAATAACCATAAAGACGACGAAAGCAGGACCACCACCACCTAAGTTAAGATGTCTAGTAGCTGGTTCCATCACCTATTTCCTACTGAGCAATAGCTTCAGATCAACTGCCAATCTATTGGCAGCAGATCAGATTTGAGTAGCCATTAACTGTTGTTATGAATCCCAATCTAGCAGCTACTATCTTTCCTGGAATGGAGTCTGATCAGAGAAATCTTGGCTGTGAATTGGAGATTTTGAAAGGATGACTTGTTTATAGTGTAGGAATTTCTGTACAAGCATTCATGTAATGAATTTGGATTTTGGCTTAACTTGCATTGCTTGTAATCTTGTTTAACATCCATTGTCAGTTACTTTTAATGAGAAAATCTATCTAAAATGATATTTCAGTGGAATTAAAAGAGAAAATCATGTTTTTATGTTCATAAATGTTATAACATGCTTGCTGGATGTTTTTAGAAGCTTAAACACTCCTTTCAGCCACTAGAAAGGTTTTTTAGGCCTTAGGTTCTTTTTGAAAAGTCCTTTGAAGGCCTAAAATGTATGAACTTTGTAAATAAATAAAAATTAATAAAAAATTCCAAAAAAATAAAATAAACCTGTCTTGGTCAAGGTTATATATATTTTTAAGTGTATGCTAAGCTTCAAGGTATTCTAAACCTCCGACTTAGTAAAACAAACCAGTCAACGGTTTAATTTACCTTGGAACTTAATAAAAGACATCAACATCAAAAACACCAAAAAAAAATCTCTCTCCCTCATCTCTTTCTTTCTCTCTCTTCTCCTATCTCTACTATACCTATAAAACTCATAAAAATTAGAAAAACCCTAAAATTCCTAAAAATACGATGTATGCTATGTATATACTTGTTTATATAACTTAAACCTAAGCTATAAGTAAATATTGTATAATATGTATAAAATATCTATAAATAACTTATATATGTATTCTATATAGTATAGTAAGTATTTAGGATAACTTAATGTATATATAACTTTATTGTTTTATTTTGTATTAATTTATATGTCTTAATTATAAAATAACTAAGTAATTATATAAACATAGTTAAATATACATATCTATACCCAATATTGTACATACGTATTTATATATGTATTATGTATCATATAATACATGTAATATAATTTAATTATATATACAGTAAATAATTAATTTATTAAGTTCACTAGGTAATTTATTAAGTTAAAATGAAATAAATTAGTACATTAAGTTAATGCTGAAATAACTTGTAGTGTATGCTTGTAATATATTACAATAAGTATTTTCAACTTATTTATATCATATTTATACTATATTTTAGTATTTATAGTTTATTTATAAGTATAACTAACCAAACCATGTATTTAAATCTAAATAAATTAAAATAAAACTTATAAAATATCATAAAAATCTATAATAAATAATTTATCATGTATATTAATACTTTATTAAGTAAATTGTATAATTAATTAACTAATTTATACTGCAATTAGCAAATTAAACCTTAATTTAATATGTATAAACTATAAATTTTAACTAATTTAATTATATAATAAACTAACTTATTTATGTAAAGTAACTACATAATTATGTAGCCCTATGTAAGGGATCTTAAATCTCATAATTTATTTTTAATTTATAATAAATTATGACCCTCAAATCGAGGGCCAAAATCACCACTTCAGTCACATTTAACGCGCGGCTGCAACCAATTGAGCACTTCAGATAATGCCATATCGTTAACTTGCGAACGCCTGCACCACTTTATATGTGCTTTGTTATTCTACCTTCCCAGTCGACAAGTGCTAGGCGCAGAACATCACATTACTTATCTCCTCTGATATCGATACTATTATGAGCATATGTTTGGGTGTGGTGCATCGGTCGGGGGTCGTGCACTGTGCGTAGGCCTGTGTGGGTCCAATAACGAGCTATAAATCAGATTTAATGCACCTAATAATGAACTAGGGTGGCTTTAGTAGAGGTCTGATCCCACCTAGTAATGGGTGCTGTGTATCCATCGAAAAGGCCCCCCACCCACTAAAAACCAATTTTTGAACCGGATAAAAACTTAAATTGAGCTAGTCTGAACCAGCTGAGAAGTTGTGAGTGAAGAGCTAAAATTCGACTAAGTGTTAAAGAGTCCCCCTGTGTGTTGTGTCTATGAGTTGAGTGCGTGAGCTATGTAATGCCTCGTGAGTTATGTGTGTTGTGTATATGTTAGCTGTGTGTGTACGTATATATAATATATAATAAATATAAGTATAAATATATATAATGTAAATAAATAATGTATACTATAATAGTATAGATAGTGTATATAGATTAGTATAAGTGTTTGAGCTCTTAAATGTATATATATAACACTAAGGGTTTTAGTGTCGAATACATCTGTCACTGTATATATATGTATGTTAGTATAAGTAATTTTTGCCTTATGTAGTGTAAATATGTTACTAAGATTACACTGACGTTTATATATGTCACTGTAAATAGCTATATTTGTCAGTAAAGATAATAGTTTTTGCCTTAGGTTATGCATATAGTTTACTAAGGTTTTAGTGACACTTATGTATGTTACTATACATATTTATATGTTACTATAGATGTTAGTATGTTATAATGAGTTAGTATAGTAAATATTATTAACTATTTTTGTGCCTATACTTAGGTATTAACTATATTAATTGTACATAACTAACATAGACTAGTTGTACATAGTTTTTTAATACTTATGTGTGTACATTTGTTTCTGATCATTGTAATGTGTTTTAATTTAGTTTTTTGTACATAATTAACCAAATTTTTTTATTCATTGATTCTTTCATTCATTCTTGTAAATAAAATCAACATTTTTGGAATTAAAGAATGTTTTTAGACTTAGAGAGAGATGTATATCAATAACTGCCTTCCAGTGAATGACTTAGAATAAACTAGTAAAAATTAAGCATATAAATAAAATTGATGCGACAACGGTTTGTATTTATGATGTATACTACAACAATGACATTTAAAACCCCTTTTTAGTACGAACTGGTCGTCGTGCCAACATTCTTCTCTCAACGCAATGTCTCCGGCCACTGACTTTAGATCATGATTCTAGCCTGCATAGAAGGTCAAATCGAGCAAGCAAGGGCTCGTTGGAAAGCTATTGAACTCATCTACACAATTTTAATGTCAATTTGGTAATTGGACCATGATTGGTCCACAGAATCAAAGGATAGGCATGGCATTGTTGCCATGGCCTAGAGACAACTCTGAAGAGAGATTTCAGGTCTATTGATTTGCGGAAAGAGAAATTACCCTCGATTGAAAATCCAGATAGATTCAGGAGATACTTCCATAGGGTTTAAGAGAAATTTTAAGGTCTGAGAAGCTCTATAATGCTTAGAAGCATGAGAGTTTTGATTCTAGAAGTTTAGAGCTTAGATTCAAACTTAAATCAGCCTAGCAGATAGTTTAGATCATCTAGATTCGATCTGGATTGAATCCGAAGATTAAAAGCAACTGTTCTAGGCAGGATTGGGCTTCAAATTTCAACAAAAACACCAAAAATTGTGTTGGGTTCCAGTTAAGACCCAACACACGTAGGTACAGAGATCTTCATAGGAACACAATGAATCCTCATCAAATTAGTTCCTAAGGATTCTAAATCATCACAGGAACTCAATTTAACCACTAAATCACAGATTCAATCTTTTAAACCTCAAATAACACTTAGGTTTGACTAAAATCAGGTCGAGAGTTGGCTTTTAAATCCAAAGCTTCATAGATCAAATAATGGACCTAGAAAGGTCTATTTCAACCCTAAGAAGTTGTTCCATACTTCAAAATGGACTTTTGAAAGCTCCTATAGTGTGTTCAGACCACGTCGCCTAAGATCAAAGGGTGTTGTGTTCAGTAGATCAAATCAGGTGTTCTAGGACCTCTGTGAAGGCTAGAATAGGATCTATGAGGACTCTACAAGCTTAATAACCTAGTTTCAAATCCTTACTCTCAACAGGTGTGCCCCTCCAACTCCACCGGAGTTTGAGAAGACGAAGGTCGACAGAGAATGACTAACATCTGAATACAAATCTGTTACAACCCAAACCTGGCTCCCCATGGAACTCGGAAATGACTCGCTTTGACTAATCCCAAGACTCAATCGTCCATCGAGAAACAACCCAAATGCTAGAAACATACAACAACCATACATGCAATGTAACTAAGCAGTTAAATTAAAAGACAGTAACAGAAATAGAACGAAAGATCAAATAGAACAACATGCCACAGGCGAAAAAATAGAGTTCCCTAACTAGCCATCACACTAGAATAAAAAGACATAAGCGACAACAGACGTTCCAACATGCCAAAAAGTACTCACTACAGTAAAGGTGTCACAAAAGCGGAACGAAAAGAGACAATCACTGCTGGGTTGGACTGGGCCCAGCACCCTCTGCAGCCGGTGGTGCTGCTTGCTCAACTCCCTAACCTGAACATGTACACATATAATTGTCGTCAGCTAAATGCTGAGTAAAGTGGCACATAAGAATATTTAAGGCATCTAAATACAAAAGAAAGCAATAAACCATTCATGCATTTTCCAGTTACTCATTATCATCTGTTTCCGTTTATAATCCACTATGTGTTTAATTATTCGCGCATTCTAGTAAAGGTCCACATCATTATTTAATCCACATGTTCCCTGAGGGAACGATCTTGATGTAGTTTTCCTGCGATGTAGAACACCCACATGGCACTCTCCTGGCCGGGAGAGTACCCCGTGGTAGTCCTACACCGGCTTTACCACCCCGGGGTCATAGTCGTGACATAGCGGAGACTACGGCACGTGCGATAAATGCACGGTAGCTACCCCACATTGGCATGCGGTCACTCCTTTCCGCTAGCTGGTAGGCTCAAACTTACACCACAGAATAGAACAGGGACCACACCCCTCAACGGTCTGCATACCCTCGCCTGACTATCCCGGTTTGCCCAGTGGGCCTAATGGAGTCGGTGTAGGGAGGCCAATCCTAACCCTGGGTCCCAACCTAAGGGGAGGCTAGCTCTCTCCCTACACAAAAGTGATGGTAGCTCTTCTCGGTTCCATGTACACGAGGGCCAACTCACTTTCCATACCCAAGTCCAAACAGCCAACCAACATGCCTGTATAGGCAAAGTGTTCCATCATACATCAATATCCATGTCACTGTACTTTGATTCCTTTCCTAGTTCCCTGTAGGGTTCGTGCATAGTACTCATCTCATTTCAATACATGGCATGCATCTCTATTCACATTCTAGTTTCATAATTATAGAACAGGCAGCTCGTGATTCAACAGGATAGGCATTCAATCTTATCAATTTACATATTCAATTGCACACAATAGGGAAATGTAACAACATGCATTCCCAAATTATAACAAGGGAGATTCAAATAGTGTACATACCACATTCTCGGTCCTAGGGTTCATCTCATGTCCTAGGTTTCAAGCTGATATTTCTAATTTAGCATGCACTTAACAAATTAAATCACATGAGTAGAGAGGACCACTCTACCAAAGTGTACGGGTGGTATGGGGGCACGAACGGTGGATCCCAATGTCTCCGTAGGTCCCGTGTGAACTATGGACAAGAGACCTATTCTAAACGATTGGTCAAACCAGACATTAATAATGTTGACCAAAATTCCAGCATGTCAAAACAAGCTCAAAACAGTATGGAAACGACCATAACATGTAGGAAATTCCAAAAGAAAATCAACGGCACTTTGTTTGTGCAAAATCGACTTTGTTTGGGCCCTGAACCGGCCCAAATGCTCTTCCCGGTTCGCCTGAATCGGACTAGGCAGGCTAGTCTGGCTGGACCGGTCGCCTGGTGGCTGCATTAGCGCAATCAAACCATAATCAGACGTATAGGGTGAGTCCCAGAGATCTTAAAAGTGCCCAGAGTCTCACCTTGCTCTTATGCGTCTATTTCAGTCATTAGTTGCCCCTTACAGCCATCTGAGGGTGTCTTTAGACGTCTGACACTATTCCCGGTCATCTAGGAGTGCAATCGGACATTTGACGCTACTTCCAGGCATCCTAAAGTGCCTCGAATGCCATGCCAACAAGCTTTCCCAACGTCTCTGGCACCTACATAGACACGTGTAGCAAAACATGACACCCTAACAACTACCGCAGTACGCCTACAAGACACAAAGTTCAGGCAGTGAAATACCTCATCACTCTGCGTGCTACTAGATGTTCTGAACTCCCTCCAGACGTCCGACGATCCCTCCGGACATCTAATAGCGCAGAAAATGACTCCCAACTCCGCGTGCAGAACCTTCCTCGCAGCTGCTCTCCTCCTCTACGTGATGCTGCAATTGCAGCAACAACCCCTGCAAGAGCAGCTCCTCCTCCTATCGCTCTCCTTCTTCCTCCTGCACACACTCCTCTCCCTCGAGCTCCTCCTACTCCCTGTTCTCTTCGGCTATAGGGGATGGTAGGGGGGAAAACGAAGGATAAGGTGGGGGGGGGGGGGGAGATGTGCACCGCTAGGGAGAACGAAGTGGAGGAGTGGGGGGTGTGGGTGGAGGGTTTTAAGGGCTTTATAGAGGTGGGAAGGGGTAGGGTTTGGGGTGGCATGGAATATGGTGGGGTCAGGAAAATTGCACTTGGCCCCATAGAATAATTTCTAGGGTGTTAGAAATTGCGCAAGACCCTTCCCAAAAAGCAAACACTTCGCACGGGATTATTTTGGTGCGTAGAATTTCGATAAGGCCCTTAAATTTTTAGAAAAGCCCAATTAACCCCTATGATGGGTCATTTCAAAATCCAACAAGTGTATTTAGCTCCTCTAATCCAAAAAAATGATCTGGAACTTCTCGTGAAATTCTGAAGGCTGAGGTACACATTTAAGATCGCCGGAGATCTAGTGATGACTGTTTTAGCATACTGAAGATCAAATCTCCACAAAATAAATTGAAATTGATCTCTAAGGACTTCTGAGGTCACAAGGAACCTCAAAAATCACATCAATTGATCTAATTAATTATCCAATATGTGGATTTATCAAGGAATCAGAAAGAATACTTCTTGAGTTTGCCTAAACTTAAGAGCCACCCTTTCACTCAATTAAGTGAGGGGAAATTCTTACGGTAGTGAGGCGATGGTGTGTGCGTGGAGAATTAGGTGAAGACACTCCTAAGCTACCATGGACAACAAGTTCAGAAGGTTGGGGTGAATTAGGCATTTAGTGTGTAATGACTTATCTATCTAATTGAGGGGTAAAGTAAGGTCCTGAAGTGGTGAAGACATGATGGAGGGCCTCACTGATTGTGGAATAGCTCTGAGACCTCTGCCATGAACAACGGAGGGCCTCAGTTGAAGGTGAGGTGGAATAGACATGTAGGTGATCAAATTAAGTGAATCAATAGCATAGAAGTGATCTTAGTGAGGTGTAGAGTATGACTAGTGTGTTAAAAAGACCAAACAGAGCTCCAACAAGCTCAAGGAGCTTGCCGGAGCCGGAGAAGAAAGGAATCAGAAAAGCATTTAAACTTACTCTAATCTACAATTTAACTATTCTAGACTAAGCTATGTTACTCTAAGAATCTAAATCTACGATTACTTGGACGAGAGGAGGTTAGGAGATGATGTGAAAAGTCACGTGATTTGTAAAAGTGGGTTTTTAATGTCATTGTAACACGCAAATTCGCATACGCTTTTAAATTTGTATCCTAGATAGGGGAGTATCTAGGGTCATCCAAGGAGGCAAAAATTGCAATACAATTCTCTTGCTAAAAATAAATCTCAACTTTCTTTTTGGTATTTTAAATATATATATATTTTTTGTGTTTTGAAATAAACAGGCAAAGTGCGAATTGTGATGAAAAAGTGCTAACACCTAAAATGCTAAGCTAAAACTTAAGAGATTAAAATGACCACTACCTAAGCTCACTCTAGGCAAGTGGAGGCCTAGAGTAATTAGGGAGTGGAAGTAGAATAAGTGCTAGAACAAAAGTAACAATTGCAATAGGAAATTAAAAAGAAGGCAATTTTATTAATTAGAATTTGTGTTCTTTTCTAAGACAAGTAGAGGAATGCTTCTACTAGAAATGAAAAAAATCTAAAAGCAATAAAAGAAACACAAATCCTCTTGCAAAATTTGGTGAAGAAGGGAGTCTTCTTGCTCCAAGCCTAGTTGCTCCTTGGCTTGAAAAGAGGGCCACCTTCTTCTCCTTCCTTGAGAGCTCCTCCAAGGTGGATTCTACCACCTTCAATGCTCTCCTCCAAGGGGTGGGCGTGCACCGCCCTCAAAAGCTCCTCCAAGGTGGCGTGGACCACCTTCAAGATCTCCTCCAAAGATCTTCCTTGCTTGGCTTCTCCTTTGGCTGGCATGGCTCAAGAGAGAAGGGAAGAGGGGAAGGCACCAAAGGGACAGAATATCCCCTTAATCTTCTTCTTCTTCTCTCTTGGGCATGGGCTCTAAGTAGAATATGAGAGTGAATTTGCAAGCCAAGGATGGTTTGAATGGTGGTGGGTAGTGGTCTTTTCATAGGGTAGGATGGGGGGTTAAGGTGACTCTTGAAATAGAGGGCTAAGATGGGAAGATGGAGGTGGTTAGTTGATCCTAGGGTTAAGGATGGTTTGCGCCACCTAAGGGGTGTAAGGGGGGTAGTTAGTGTTACGACCCAATTTCCGAATCCCTACGAGACACGAGAATCGGACCGACTCGACTGATCCTAAGACCCAGTCATCCAACGAGAGAGTAACCAAAAGTGCAGTAAAATAAACCACATTCATCATGTATATAATTAGCAGTAACAAAATACAGCAGTAAAGAAAAGAAATACTACAATATACACCACCGCAACAGTAAAGAAATAAACATGTACATAAACATGAATCTTACAATAAAAAGAGTACAGGGGTAACAGAAACTACTCACTACAACAGAAAGAAAAGTGCAATGGGTACTACACAAGTAACACTACTGGGCTCTAATAGGCCCAGCACCCTCTGCAGCCGCCGACTCTGGCTGCTCAACACCTGGTCCTGAAAAGGTAACAAAGGTGACATGTCAGCGAAACGCTGAGTAGAGTGGCAACTAAAAGCTAAGAGAAATAGTAAGGTGGACAATAGATGTTATATTTTTAATTTCTTTCTTTAATTTTTCCATTTATTTACTATTGAATTATTTCTCAGATCTTTCTCTTGATCTTGAATGTTCCTCATGGGAACGATCTTGATTGCAGTCTTTTCCGAAAAGTAGAAGTAACACGTGGTGCTCTCCTAACCGGGAGAGTCCCCCGTGGTGATCCTACCCTCAGTCAACCACCCCAAGGTCACTGACAGACGTAACAGTGACTACGGCACACGCGATAAACGCACGGGTAGCTACCCCGCACTGGCATGCGGTCAGTCGTTTTCGTTAACGGGTGCGCCCAAAGCACAGCACGAAACTAGTATAGGGCAAAGCCCTCTCAGTAACAGGGGTCCAACCCCTCCACAGTAACCAAACAGGGGTCTTGTCCCTCCACAATCCGCGCACCCTCGCTTGACTACCCTGGTTTGTCCAGTGGGCCTAACAAGTCGGTGGAGGGCTAGCAGAACCCCGGGGCCCGTGGGGTAGCTAGTGCTCTCCCTACACTAGTAGCTCTCCTCGGTACTGTGTACACGAGGGCCAGAAGTCGGTACAAAGTGGCTAGACCTAACCCCGGGTCCCTGGGGCGGCTAGCTCCGCTCTGCACTAAACAGGGGGACAGTTGCTCTCCTTGGTACTTTGTACTCAAGGGCCAACTCACTTCCCCAATTCTATTTCATTCACTGTCCAGGAGTTCTTCTCCTAATTCCCCGTAGGGTTCATGCTCTTTTAATTCAGCCAAGTTAGGTTTCATCGTTTTAGCTTTATATTCATATAGCCCATGTTCTCAACAGTAATTATTCATTCATAAACAAACAGCTGTTAACCAATTACAGGCAGTTATCGTTTCCTTTCTACTTTTCCAAGACTGTAATGTATAGATATTCAATCTAGTTTTCCAGTCCTAGGATTCATGCCATACCCTAGGATCTATCATTCAATCTAGTTTTCCAGTCTTAGGATTCATGCAATACCCTAGGATCTATCATTCAATCTAGTTTTTCAGTCCTAAGATTCATGCAATACCCTAGGATCTATCATTCAATCTAGTTTTTCAGTCCTAGGGTTCATGCAATACCCTAGAATCTATCATTCAATCTAGTTTTTCAGTCCTAGGGTTCATGCAATACCCTAGACTCTATTAATTATTTCACAAGTGCATAATTTTTGGTAAATAATTAAAAGGGCCACTCTACCCACAAAACCGGGAGTACTGGGGGCGTAATCGGCAAGCCCGCGCGCCTCTGCAACCCCCAGAGCCGCAACGGAACGGGGTCCTAACACAAGGGTCAAATACAAGGAGTTACTCAGAATAGCATACAATTACTGTAAACAGGTAGAGGAACTAAATCTGAGAAGAACGAGACTTGAAACATGGAAAACGGACTCCGAACGGACCCTAAACGGGTCAAAAATGACAAGTCTGCCCAAAATCAGACATCTGGAACTTCTTCCAGACGTCTTAAATGATAGCTCAGGTCATACCTTGATCTACACGGTCCCTCAGACGTCCAGAAGCCCACTGAACCGTCTGGACTTAGTTTCCAGACGTCCGACTGTCACTCCGGACGTCTAGAGACCCTATCCGTCGTCTGGTGCTGTGCCCAAACGTTCGATCTGTGTGGGATGGTATGCCCTTGCGCCTTCCCGAACAAGTCCTGCACACATACGCGGCCGTCCTCAACACGAAGTGACGTAGAAACCCTCGGCGAAACGACTGCATGGTCGTACACGAGAAAGAAGAAGGCAAAAACATCGTACCTTTCAGACGTCTGGGCCTTCCTCCAGACGTCTGATTCTGGGAAATTTTCCCAGAATTAGGACCTCCTTGCTCTCCGCCTGCAGCGCACGGCCGTGGCGCGTCGCGCTCGCCTGCTGCCTGAGCTGCAGCAGCTCCTCCCCAGCACCACGCGCCTGTTGCGCAACCGCCGGCCGGCCCTGGCTGCTCCGGCGAGCTCGCAACCTCGAGATCGAGCTCTCTCTCCCTCTCGCAGCAGCTCCTCCCCACGCAATCACAGTAGCCGCTGCGGTTGCCCTCGCCCCCCCACGCTCTCGCTGACAGGAAGAAGAAGAAGAAAAAGGTGGTGGAGTGAGGGTGAGGGAGAGGAGAGGGGTATTTGAAGGCTGCTGAAGGGAGAGAGAGAGAAAAAGCTGTGTCTGCAGGGAGGGAGGAAAGAGAAGAAGGAGGGCGGCGGTGCATTCTGCGCACGCATGAGTGCAGATGCGAACCCGTGGCCGAAAAAATTAAATTCCAGACGTTTGACCAAATGTCTTGACCACTTCCCAGACATCTTAAACGATGTTTGCTACCCTGGGTTATAACAGTTAGGGTTGGTCAAGGGGCACCTAAAAATGGCGCCAACCATGGAGAGGTTCCATGGGTTGGCTCCAACTTTGAGGCTTCTAGAAGGTGGGATTATGTGGATGGTGGAGATGGGTTTAAGGGGAGATGTGTGGTGGAGATGAAGGGGATTTTTGGAGGGAAAAGTGGCACCAACAAGGGGGTAGTTAGGGTGGTTTTGGCACCACTTTTAGGTGTCTTTTGGTGGTGATGATGGGGTGAAGAGGTGGCTAAGTGGTGGCGCCAACTTGGAGTAGGATAGCTAGCTTAGGTAGGGCTTAAGTTGGTGGAGCTAGCTAGGGTTGAGTTGAAGGTGGTGGATGGCCAAGGAGCTGGTTGCTAGCTAAGCTAAGCTAGGCTAAGCTAGCTTAGCTAGCTATGGAGTAGAGGAGGAGGTATTGTAGCTAGGGTTTGAAGAGAGGAGCTGAGGAGGAGAAGTCTGGAGCTAGAACTGGAGCTGGCAGCTGCTAAAGAGGCTGGCATGGAGCTACTCTAGCTAGCTTAGCTTGCTAGTTCTTTGCTAGCTGCTAAGCCAAGCTAAAGTGAGTTGGCTTGTACCATAATGAGCTAAGGTGAGCTGGGTCTGGTGCTCCCAGGGAGGATCAAGCTGGTTGAGGCAGCTAAGGTAGCTTAGCTCAACTGAGTTGAGCTAAGCTGAGTCCCTGGGAGCTGGACTTGAGCTTCCTGAGCTGGAAGGAAGTTATATTCAGCTGGCTGGAGTTGAGTGGAGCTGGATGTAGCTGGACCTAAGTTGGGGTGAACTCCAGTCAACTCAGCTAAGCTAGCTAGAGCTCCTTGTGGACTAGTGGGAGTTGAGATGAGCTAGACTCAACTAAGTTGAGCTAGATCTGAGCTGACCTGAACTAGGGTGAGCTAAGATGATCTCTCTTGAGCTGCCATTCAGCTGAGATTAGCTGAATGGAGCTGGGATGAGCTAACCCTAGTCCAAGTGAGCTAGGTCCTAGCTGTGGTGAGCTGGATCAAGCTGAGTTCCAGTTAGTCTGAGCTCCTCCTTCACCATTTACCTTCTTGAGTGCTAGGGTTTTAGGGATCTGTCTATCTGTTCATCCCTAACACTCACAAAAACACATTAAAACAACAAAAGAAGATGCAATGCATGCCTAACCTAGTTAACGCCAAAATGCATCCTAAAAACCCATTTGCGAAGTAAAATCCTAAGAGCTAGGTTTGTTTTAATGCATAAGAATGATGATAAACTGGCGTTTATTAGGAGACTCCATCAATGTTCATAACGAAGGATGAAATAGAGGGGGAGAACAGAGCTCCGGTGAATATGAAATGTGAGGTGTAGGAAGAAAGGTTGATGTCATGGCCTCGTCCAGAGATGCGGCGGAGGATGACGAAGATCGGAGGAAGGTGTATGTCTTCGAAGAAGACCAAAAGAAAGAGAAAGAAGTTGTCGGAGGTAAGTTACGAATAGCCTATTGAATGATAGTGATGGGGGAATTAGGAAGGGGATCGCTCCCTATAATCAGAGGTGGCAAGGGGTATTTATAAGTGGTAGCGGGGGTTAGGGGGTCTGTATCTGGATGGGATATCGTCTAGGTTTGATGTAACCTCCGGCGTCATCTCCGACGTCGGTGAAGTTAATCACCTAGGGAAAGTAGGGTTAGAGGATGATCCGATCCATTAGATGGGAAGGTGGAGGTGAGCGAAAGCTGGGTGGCAATGGTGGTGGTGTTTTGACATAGGATTAATGATCGGAGGGTATGGAGACCGACTGTCATGGACCGCCTGTAGAGAAGATGAAGATGAAGAAGACGACAACAAGTGTGTTCACAGGGGTATTTTTGCAATAAATGAAGGACCTAAATGAAATATAAAGGACTCAAGTGAAATGAAAGCTAAGGACCTAAATGTAAATAATGAGTTTCAAGACTTATTTTAATTAATTTATTTTTCAACTTTTTATATGTTATTATAAATTAGGTAAATATTATTTTTATGCCTTGAAATTACATTTTTACTCTTTTTAGCTATATTTATTTAAGTGATTAATTTAAACAGGTTAATTACATACTTAGGTCATAATATTAAGTTAATTTAAATATTAAATAACTAGCTAAATGGTTATTGATTGAGTCCAAATTATTAATTAAATTATTATTAATATTAATTTATATTTAATTTAGCATTTTAAACTTATTTTATAGGTTCTTGGTAATTTAACCACTATAGCATAATTAACCATGTAATTAATGTATCTTAGCTAATTAACTAGGGAAACTAGTTAATTACTGATAATTAGGAGCCATGATGAATCTCTCATCACCTAAGTGTCTAAGTTACAACCCATCTAACTACCTAACCGTCCAAGAACCTTCCCTTCTACCTTCGCCACCACCTATAAGTACTACCCATTACCTCTGATCTCCGTTAGCGACCCCCTACCCCCTTCTCCTACTGTGGTTGCTCTTAGGTTTTCTTCTCAGCTCTACCATCTTCTCACCACCATTCTCGAGCACCATCGTCGAGGAGCACTGCCTCTCTTACCCCCTCTTCCTCTCCTTCGCATTGCCACCAGCATTGGAGTGCGCCACGACTTTAAAATCTTCTGCTTTGATCAATCGGAGTTTCTTTTCTCACCAATTCTAGATTTCAATCTCGTTTCTACCCTACCAACAGTGGATTCTTTCACGTCCTTCATCAAGGTAATTGTAGAATAGCTTATATTTTAGTGTAAATTAGATTTAGCTAGTTAGTTAGGTAGATATATTAGTGTAGTAGTTATTTTTCATGTCATCTTCCTCATCTTTGTCGAGCTAATTCCAGCTCATCAGACATTCTTCCATCAATCTAATCATTCACCTTCTCTACCTCACCGTGAATCCATTCCACCTTCTAATTCACTAATTTGATCACCTAATCACCTAATCCACTGTTGAGGCAAAAAATCATCGCAAATGGAGTTAAGTTTTGAAAACCCGTCGTAGTGCGATTTTCGAGAAAAACCATCAACGGATAATTTAACCGAAACCCAAAAGAAATTCAGGGTTAAACACAGGGAGGCAGAGGTTTGATTAAAAAACACGCTTGTTTTGTTGTCATGAAGCAGATTAGCTGGTCAAATTAAATCTAAACTAGTTATCCACTTAAGGAATAATGAATAAAAGAGAGAGAGAATATTACAAATAAAGATCAAATAAAGATAGAATAAACAGATATTTCATAACTACAGAATGATGTCTATTACAACTAATCACTACAACTACTCATTACACTAGAAAGTAGGAAATCTACGCTAGAAAGCAATAAAAGAGAAGGTGGAGAGAAGTTATTCTCCTCGACGGCTGCTTGGAGGACGAGTCATGTTGACTGAGTGCCCAAAAAGAACGTGGTGAGATGCAGGACGGGGTAGGGCGACGGATAACGAAGACGAACGACGAAGGACGGGGCAGGGCGACATTGTAAAGGGATCCGCTTCTTGAACGGCGGTGAGAAGATAACCATAGGATGCTCCACAAAGGAGGTGAGAAGTTGGAAAAATTCTAATCTTAACTCTAATGGAGTATCCTGAGTTTGGGACAAGCTCATAGAGCCTTTGAGGGGGTGAGAGAATAGAGGAAGGGATGAAGAATTTGAGTGGTATGGGTCCCCTTTTATAGTTGTAGGGATTGAGGGCAATTTGGTCATTTTATACTTGAAAACATTAATTCAGGGTCTTTAATGACGGATTTAAGCGTCACTAATGCCCCTGAACATTGATGTAGGTCATGTGCACACGCCCGCTGCTTCCTCTTCCACGCTTCAACTCTTTAAGCACGTTCTTAAATCCTTAGTCGTCTGATCATGAGATCGGGCGACTTAGGAGTAATCTCACCTGCGCCCTCTTCGCACGTTAAGAGGTGACGCAGCCTCCTTCATCACCGTGGATCAAAGATCAACAACTCAGAATGCGCACTCGCGAGCCTTCACAATCGTGCCTCTTACGCGTGAGATTCTGCATGAGCTTGGGCATCCAATCGCGCATGCACCTGATTGGTTAATGTGGGCCATTTATAGCTAATTGCACAATTGAGATCGCGCTCATCCACGCGAGGAAAGATGCGACGCGGGTGGCTCGATTTCGCGTTCCTTATGCAAATAATGCCTTAACCACTGCACCATGCAGCAGTTTAAGGCGAGTTGTTGATTCACTGTGTACGCGCTCTCAGCCATTAGATCAAGATCCAACAACTGAGATCTGAAGAGCACAGGAAGAGAGAGAGTTGGAGCAGGGGAGCCGCAGCCGATTTAGGAGGCTGAGATGGCACCACATAGCACCATCTTGGTCGTCCATCTTCTGTGAGTTGTAGATGGTGCCACGGATGTTAGATTGGATCGATTTTCATGCCGTTGGGCTGCAATCGTTGATCCGAACCCATCCGTGTGGTCAGATTTGTCATCTAAAGTGTTGATTTACACCATCTTGGCCCTTGACCTTCGATGTTGCACAGACTGTTTCTGATTTTACAGAAGTCCGATCGGGGAAATCTTAGAGTCGTTGAACTCCAATCGTCACCCTGATCGGATCCGTACGATTGGATCTTCAATCCAAAGCCCCGATTAAATGTTGTCCTGTCACCTGACCATAAAAAGAGACAATTAACCTAAATTTTATACAATCTAACCTAAATGCAAGATGATGTATGTTATGCAATATTTATAGTGTATGATGCAACTATATGCCTAAGAACACACATAAATAGATGGTTTATGTGATATAAACATGTTTACATCATCCACACCACACACAACTAAGAACCTACACTGTCCATGGTGGATGTCTCAGAGCTATTACACATCCAAATAGGGTTCTCCATCATCTATTCATCACACTAAGACCCCGATTCACTAAATAATTTCATCTAAAATTGCTTATATGTAAAACGACTAAACTATACTCAGCCTCTTGAGCTCGTTGTTAGTAGCGATTCAAGAGGAGTTGGAATGTTAATACCTTCACTGTATAGAATCGCCTCATTCTTCTGATCTTCTTCCTTCACTCAATTGAGTGAGATTTACTTCCCTGAGTTCACGCGAACTCAAGTTTGATTCTTTAGGCGAATTTGATCAATCTTCACTTCTAATCATTAATTGACTAAATTGAAGCATTCTTGAGGTTCCTTGCAACCTTAGGAATCTCTTAAGACTTTTCTTGATGAGTTTAATGGAGACCTGATCCCTATCATCTGAAATTAGCATTCATCGAAGCTTCAATGAGCTTTGACGAAGCTAAACTAGAGTTGCAGTCTTCCAATTCTCATGAGAAGCTCCAGATCGAGTCGTTTTGATTAGAGGATCAGATTCCACTAATTAGATCAGAGCTTTAATGTTAATCTCTCTCTGTTGATCTCTGTCTTCTCCAACTTCGGTAGAGCTTGATAGAAGAATCTGATGAGGGTTAAAGCCGAGCTATTAATCCTAAAGCATGAGATGGACATTTAAAACCTATTTTAGTGTTCACTTAGGTTTAAGATGCACTTGTTTCTTCTGCTGAACAACCAACCATTGAGGGTCAGGCAGCAAAACTTGAGAACACGTGTAGAGTGCTTAAAACACAGATTTAAGGTGCTGAATGAATTCCTTCTATGGAATTTAGTCCATTTAGGTCCTTAATTTGATCTGAGAAGTCATGGAATTAAAAGTCAACTTTCAAGCTCGAGTAGTCAACTCTGAGTCGACTTTGAGGATTTAGGAGTTGAATCTTTGGATTAAGGAATGATCCGAGTTCTTGAGATGTGTGCGAACTAATTGAAACTGATTTGAATGACTTTTGTTGAGATTTGTTAGAGATTCCCCACTCTGTGCATTTTGGGTTTAACCTGAAATCCAAGGTCGTTTATCATGTTTTTGATGAGTTTTTACTCCATTATTTGCCCAGATTTGTTGTTTAACATCATCTGAATTGATTCAGATAAGTGCTATGCACTTTAACTTATTTTTTGGGTTGATTCACTTTGGAATTCATGTTTTGCACAGTAAGTTTTTAAGCTCTGAAGCTCCTGAAGCTTCTAAACCTTCTTCCATCTTCCTTCTCTCTTCCATTCCAAGATTAGTAAATGATAAGATTGAATTATTTTCAGGTCATTAAACCTGAAATTCAACTCATGAAACATGCAAAAATGGCATGTGAACAGTACTATGTTCATCCTTCGAATCCTTGGATCACTTTTGATCCAATCTTCAAATTGATGGTAAAATTGGAAACTAGATTCCAAGAGCTCTCGATTGAACTTTGAACCACTCTGATTGGTCATTTGAGTTAGTCGGAATCCTCATCCGAAGTCCATCGACCGGAGATGCTGCACTGAAGGAGGAGCTACCTTGTTTGTTCCATATCGTGAGAGCACAATGCCACGTGCACCTATTTAGTGAATTGCACCGCATGCCTCGCTAGTTGTCATGCGCTGGGTGCACTAAACCATAGATCTGATCCAGTGATGGACAGTCGATCCATCGAACTAAACCAAATTTTTTTAGTTAAGTGTAAAGACAGAAGAGGATTTGAACCTAAAAAAAGTGTTAGGAGAATTAAAAGAGAGTATGAAAGAGGAAATTAAGGTGAAATATGGTTAAGTGTTAACATGTAAAGATAGAGATGAGATGAAAGCTGAGATTAAATGAGAGTTAGATAAATTAAGTGTTTGAGCTCTATTGTAATAGAGGCATTTATTTTGAAATGTAATATCTTTTTATGCCTTTATCTTTTGTAATAACACTCGTTGTAAACATTTATGTTCTATTATTCATTGTAAAAGTATTTATGTGCATTTCTTTTATTAATAGAATAATTAGCATATTTCAAGTTTAATTTTGTATGCATTTATTCATGTGTTTAACATGTCTTGTAATTATAAATTTAATTAATAAATTTATTAGTTAATTGTTAACTTAGAATAAAAATGGTGAATTGATTAAATTTAAATGACTCTCGGTGAATGACTTGGACTCAACCAGTTAAATGAATTTAAATCTAAAGTATAGGTCAGCTTGACCTTATACTATAATTAACGACAATAATTTAATAAATCAAGTTAATGTAAGCCTTTTCTTTATGCGATTAATTAAATCTAATAACCTTAATTAATTACATTGAAAAATGAACGATCAATAAGTTAGTAGAGGAAAGAGAATTAGTGGAAAAGAAGATAATTATAGGTGGAATTAGAAAATTCTACGAGGGGGGATTGCTTGATTCCAAAATTACGCCCCTAATTCTGGAATTAAAAATACCAAATGCGGAATTAGGGGCCTTAGAATTTGTTGAGTGATGTGATTATGTTGGTCATATGGGGTGTTCGGCAAAAGAAGATAATTATCTTCATAGAGGTTTGTTTGTTTTCTAAACTTGCTATCTCTGCTTGTGAGATTAAAAGGTGGCATGGTTTTGCAACTTCAAGGCCTCGGCGATCTTTATTTTGGGAGATGCCATGACAACAATGGCAAATAAGTGAGAAGACGTCAACATGGAAAGGAAGGGGCACTTGAGTATTAAACACGAATGTATGTATGCAAAATTTACATACATTTTAAGAGTTCATAACGCATACTAGCAAATATGATCGATACAGAGGGTGTGCAAGTAAGTTCGATGCTCTTCCTACACGATTTGGTACTAGAGGGAAAACTTTACACATACTTAGAACCCCTAGGCATCTGATGACGAACATGTCGATACTCATAAAGGCCTTAATGAACACCAAATCTTATCCATCGGATCGTGTATCTCGTTGATGAAACCACCTTTCAATTAGTCAAATGATTTTCAGTGGAAAGTAAGTGGCATTAATTTGTTATGTTATATTTAGAAATGAATTTTATCACCATATGTCTCAGATGTTTTGTTTTCGTTGATTTCACCTCATACAATAAATGTGATTTTTGATGGACGTATACATCATGTGATACAATTGTTGCCGCTTTGTATTACACTTTTACCATCCATCATGCGATGCTATTAATTACATAGAACCATTATATTACAATTTTATCTATTAATATATGCTACAATCCATTTGTATTACAATTTTACATATTATTACATCATTTTTACACATAATACATCATTAATTACAGCATGTAATTAATAATAACGCTTTTACAAATTGTATATCTATCCGTTACAACTTACGTTATTTACTTTACATTGCTAAACGTGTTTGGTTATAATTAAATACACATCGTGTTACAACGGGTACTCATAGACATTACAAAGTTTTATTTAATATTAATGCTTATAAAACTTGTATATACATTCGTTACAACTTACGTTTTTTGCATATCTTTGCTATGCGTGTTTGGTTACAATTGTATATGCACATCGTTACAGCAATCACTTATATACGTTACAAGGCTTTGTTACTTTTAACCGATTACAACATGCATTGGATGTTGTTATAATATCCATCGTAGACATTACAACGGTAAAGCATCATGGTTATAAGAAACTCCATTTTTCATTACAAAATATATATTATTTTGTTACAATATTTTTCGGTTGACTTGTAACATTATCAGTCTTATTTATTGTGAGTTAATTTGTTATCATGTTTGTTATTTAGATTGCATGAATAGTTGTACTTACATTCTAATTATGGCATATAATAATTACGAATTTGTTCTATTACGTGTTTATAGGGTAAGATTTATTCTGGATTGGCATTTGTTTGGCAACTCTATTATTTTCGTGTTGGTTACAAAATCACCTATGCTTATTTTGGTGGTATTAACCTCTTCCGTGGAATGCAAATCCAATGGAAAGAAATCAGTGCTCATATGGGTCTTTATGAGCACAGTGCTTTATAAATAGGGCCCATATATATATATATATATAGAGAGAGAGAGAGAGAGAGAGAGAGAGAGAGAGAAGGGAGCGTGAAGCTCACATTCACATAATTTAGGTGAAGCTTAACTAATATCTTTCACTACCAATAATATTTTGAAATGAAAATTTGGGGATTAAAATCACTTTATATAAACATATTATGTACAAAATTTTAAGTCAATCCAACACTCCTACCCCCTATATCGAAGGTGGCTCAATTCTGACAGCCTAAGTATTACAAAATTTAGCCCTACTTGATAGAGATGCTATGGGAGTCCAATTTTAATAAAAATTTGTACAATTTATGTTTTCACTAAATGATTTTAATCCCTGAGTTTTCATTTTGAAATATTAATTGTGTAATGAAATATGCTTAATCTACACATAACTTAGGTGTAGGTGAATTACACGGTTCCTGCCCTCATATATGTGTGTGTATGTATGCATGTATGTATCCATTAAGCACTGTGACTAATATTTACATGAAAGCCCAAATTCTTAGTCATCGATCATTTTATCAATTGATGAAACCATTATATTCTTCCACAAGTGGTTTATAATCTTTTGCTGAAACCACCAAACATATTTAGTATGTAAATTAGAAATTGTTTTAACATATCCCTTAAATTACGATGTGTTTGTTAGGATGTGTTGTTTCAAATTTTGTTTTGTTTCCATATTTTATTGAATACTATAATTTTCATCAAAACACTCTCTCGGTCGTCAGATGATCATTGCTATGGATGTATCTCTTATCACAGCGATCTTGGGCCACCCATTGCATGGATGTAGTGTTTTTTATAGTTTGACTTATGTTATTTTCTAATGGTAGTTATATTTTTACATACGCTTTATTAGATAGATTATTTTTTTCTCAACTGATATTTAGTATGTTTTCTTTACCATCTATCTATTGTCATGGAAGGAATGAATCATTTATTACATGCACCATCCAATGGTTTGTATTTTATCATGTAAACAATAATATTTGGTATTGTTATAAGGATGTTGTATTTGATCGTAACTATTTTTATATGTAGGCGAATCCATAGGTTTGGATATTGCAGACCATTTATCATGTGTTCCATTCGCTAGTAGTTCTGTACATAAAATTTCAGATCATATCATTTCTATAGTTGATGATCTCAATGGTAGTGGTGTGTATGTTGTTAATACAGAATGCTCACTTTTTGTGTGTCATTTGTAATATGCACGCTCAAACCCAACTATTCTGCATCGTTTATAATGTATTACAATCATATTTTGTAATACAACTCATCTTATATATTCGCACCACGAAAGGATACTTGTTAGCACTAATAATTGTAACACGTATATCACAATATTTTGCAAAAGAATGCCCATATGTAGAACCTTGTAATACAGTTTGAAATGAAATATTGCATCGTCACCTTTGTAATACACATGCTTAACCACAGCTATTATGCAACATTTATATTGTATTACAATCTTATTTTGTATTACAACTCAAGTAACATATTCGTACCACGAAGGGATACTTATTGACGTTAACAATTGTAACACGTCCATCACAGTACTTTGCAAAAGAACTCTCATATATAGAACCTTGTAATGCAGTTTAGCATCTTTGATATTCATGATCATTCATCATGTATTATAGTTATAATAACATACCAATACCTACAGCAATATTTTCTACAATTTTGTAATACATATTACTGTTAGAACCATTGCAACTAACACATATATTACTTGATATTCCAACTATGTATCTCTTTGTTTCATCTCGTTCTTTATTCATTTCAAAAGACCGATCTTTGATTGTATTGGACGATTCTGCTGCTGATCTTCCTATAAACGACGAGCTGGAGCAGATGAGATCCAAAATCAGTATGCAATTCAACTCTATACAAGAGGCGAAAATTTTTTATGAACATTTTGCCATTGCACATGGGTTTAGTATTCACAAGAGTAGTACAAAATATTCCATAGACAAGTTTTCTAAAGAGAAGGTTTTGCCATATAAGAAGTTTGTTTGCATATCGGAGGGCTTTTTAGAGAAAATGCTTGATGAGTTGAGCAACAAGTCGGTATCATTTTTTCATCCATTGCTAGATTCGAACTCACCTTCCAAAAGCAACATGAGGAAGAGGTTTGGTACTCACAGGACAGGTTGCAATGCAAAAATGACTATTAAGTCTAGAAGTTTGAAGACAATCACAATCACCAATATCATCTCCATTAAAGAGGAGGTACTTGAAACCTATTAAGAAAATCACGGATCACACGGAAGTTCTTTTAGATACTAAGTCTGATGTTGACATTTCGGTGAACAAATAAGTTGCATTTATATCAAAGCACGGTGGGGTTGGTGAGCATGTTGTGAATGTTGTGTGGGATATATATAATATGAAGAGGGATGAATGGAAGAAAATTTCAGGGTTTGACGTCCAAATGTTGATAGATCATTTTGGTTGTTGTAAGGCAATGATCCCTGAATTCTACTTTTCGAATGATTTGGATGATGATAATTGTTTGAGACATTGTATGTAGATGGATCTAATATCCTTAGATGATTACAAGATTTTTGGAGATGTTGTATCATTTGACACAACTAATAACATGAACAAATACAAACTTATATTTGCAACATGTTGTGGTGTTAACCACCATAAGAAGGCTGTTATATTTGCAAATGCACTCTTGATGAACGAGTCGAAGGAATCATTTGTGTGGCTTTTTAACAGCTTCATTGATGCGGTCGGTTCACATCCATCATCTATTGTAACAAACTAAGATCCCTCTATCGGGGTTGCTATTAAATCTTGTTTTCCAAGTGCATCGATACTGTGCATGGCACATTGTGAACAAGTTTAGCTCAAAAATTGGTTTTTGTAACTCTGGTGGTAAAGCAATATCGGCATTGAGTGAATTGATATGGCATTCGAAGAACATGAGGGAATTCGATGACCGTTGGTACTCCATTATTGAGAGTTTTGGCTTACGTGAGAATAAATGGCTAAAGTGTATGTTTGAATTATGGTCTAGATTGGTACCTACGTACATGTGCAATAGATTTTTTGCCGGTTTGAAGACAACTCAAAGAAGTGAGAGTCTCCACTCATTTCTCAATAGCTCTATTACAAAGCAAAACACATTATGAGTTTTTATGTAGGTTTCAAATAGCTCTCAACCAGATAAGGGAGAATGAGAACGTAATAGATAATGATTTGTGCATGAGACGACCATTTATCTATACATCTTGGGAAATTGTGAAACAACTTTCAGAGGTATATACGAAAAGTATATTTTATGATGTACAAAGATTAATGGTTCATTAATGTTGAATATTTTTTATTCAAGTATTGGTGAGTGTGGTTGCAAATATAGGATAGTAAGTGTTACGAACGCGGTTTCAAGATGTCTTTTTAAGACGTCTGGGAGGTGGCCCAGACGTCTGACCAGACGTCTGGAACCCATTCCAGACGTCTGGGATTTTAATTTCTGCGGCACGCATGTTTGCGTCTGCGCGCCTGCGCGCGCAGACCTGCGAACGCCCTCTTTTTCCCTCTCTCCTCCTGCAGGCACAGGCTGCGCTCCCTCTCTCTCTCTCTCCCCACGCGGCCTTAAAAGGCCCTCGCCCTCTCCCTCACTCTCATCTCCTCCTCTTCCTTCTTCTTCTTCTTCCAGCCGGTGTGAGAGCGCGAGCGGCGGCAGCGGCAGCCGCGGCGAGTTGCGAGAGGAGGTGTTGCGCGTGGGAGGAGAAGCTCGACCGTGAGGGCTCGAGCTTGCCGGGGCAGCTAGAGCTGGCCGGCGGGGGAGCAGCGGGCGTGGAGTGATGCGGGAGGGCTGCTGCAGCTGGAGCAGCAGGCGGACGAGGCGCGACGCGACCGTGAGTCGCGAGCAGAGAGCGAGTCGAGCTCTGATTCTGGAAATTTTTCCAGAATCAGACGTCTGGGCTTCCAACCAGACAACGATGAAGACGTCTGGAGGACTGTCCAGATGTCTGGCAAGTGAGTTATTTTTGTCCTTCTTCCTTTTCTGTGACCATTCGTACTGAGAATAAGGAGTGGGTACGTGCAGGCTCTGAGATTCGCCATCCAATGCGAATCGGACGTCTGGCCGCAGTGCCAGACGACAGGAAGGACTTCCAGGCGTCCGGGGTGACCATCGGACGTCTGGGAACTAGGCCAGATGCCCCCGCAGGCTTCTGGAGGTCTAAGAGACTACACAGAACAAAGGTACCATCTGACCCACATTTTAAGACGTCTGGAAGAGGTTCCAGACGTCTGATTTTGGACTGTTTCGTTGTTTTCGACCCGTTTAGGGCCCGTTCGGAGTCCGTTTTCCGCGTTTCGAGTTGCGTTCTTTTCGGAATAAAATCCTCTACCCGTTTACAGTAATTATATACTGTTCTGAGAAACTCCTTGTGTTTAATTCTTGTGTTAGGATCCCGTTCCATTGCAGTCTCGGGGGTTGCGGAGGCACGCGGGATTTCCGACCACGCCCCCAGTACTTCTGTTGTAGCTGGTAGAGTGGCTTTAAAAAAATTATTAACATAATTTGTTACAATCATGGAACAATTAATAGAACCTAGGGCATTGCATGAATCCTAGGAATGAGAAACCAGATTGAATGATAGATCTTAGGGTATTGCATGAATCCTAAGGCTGGAAAACTAGATTGAATGATAGATCCTAGGGTACGGCATGAATCCTAGGACTGGAAAACTAGTGATATGAATATAGATATTGCAGTCTTGGAAAATGTGGAAAGGAAATAATAGCTGCCTGTAAATTGATTTAACAACTGCCTGTTATGAATAAATGAACATGATTGAGAATATGGGTTGTATGAACGTGAAACTGAAAGGGGTGAAACCTGAATGTGCTGAGTTAAAAGAGCTAGAACCCTACAGGGAATTAGGAGTAGAACTCCTAGAAAGAGAATGAAATGGAACTGAGAAAGAAAGACGTGGGAGTGTGTTGTCTCATGGGTACGTAGTACCAGGGGAAGCACCTGTTGCCTGCTTAGTGCAGAGCGGAGCCAGCCGCCCCAGGGACCCAGGGTTAGGTCTGGCCACTTTGTACCGACTTTTTGGCCCTCGTGTACACAGTACCGAGGAGAGCTACTAGTGTAGAGCGAGTACTAGCTACCCCATGGGCCCCGGGGTTCTGTTAGCTCACCTACACCAACTTGTTAGGCCCACTGGGCAAACCAGGGTAGTCAGGCGAGGGTGCGCAGACTGTGGAGGGGCAAGGCTCCTGTTTGGTTACTGTGGAGGGGCTGGACCCCTGTTACTAAGAGGGCTCTGCCCTATACTGGTTCCGTGCTGTGCTTTGGGTGCACCCGTTAACGGAAACGACTGACCGCGTGCCAGTGTGGGGTAGCTACCCGTGTGTTTATCGTGCGTGCCGTAGTCTCCGTTATGTCTGTCAGCAACCTTGGGGTGGTTGACTGAGAGTAGGATCACCACGGGGGACTCTCCCGGCCAGGAGAGCACCACGTGTTACTTCTACTTTTTGGAAAAGACTGCAATCAAGATCGTTCCCACGAGGAACATTCGAGATCAAGTGAAGGATCTGAGAAATAGATAAATTGTGAAACAATAGAAAGACGTAAATAAAGGAAGAAAGAAAATAAAATAGCTACTATACACTTTATTGCTTCTTTAGTTTTAGCTGCCACTCTACTCAACGTTTCGCTGACGTGTTACACTCGTACTTTTCAGGACCAGGTGTTGAGCCGCCAGGGTTAGCGGCTGCAGAGGACGCTGGGCCGAGTAGGGTCCAGTAGAGTTACCACTGTTCTTTTGTGCCCTTTTTGTTCTACTGTAGTGAGTAGTTCTTGTTACCCCATGTACTTTTCTTTACTTGTAGTTCATGTTATGTTATAAATGTTGTTCTACTGTTGTAGTGGTACATGCTGTAGTAGTTCTTCTTCTTACTGCTGTATTTTGTTACTGCTAGTTATATTTCATGTTGAATGTGGTTTATTTTACTGCTCTTTTGGTTACTTCCTCGTTGGACGACTAGGTCTTAGGATTTGTCGAGTCGGTCCGGTTCTCGTGTCTCGTAGGGACTCGGGAATCGGGTCGTTACAGTAAGCATTGAGGTGGCACATGATGAGAATGAGGTTAATTTTTCAACCATTGACAACTTATATAGATGTGATTGTAGACTGATGGATTTTTTTGGATTCCATGCAAGCATATTAATTTTTGTTGTTTTGAAATACAGGAATGTATTATGTCTTGAAGATTCTTATATCCTCCCTAGATGGTGGAACAACATCAATAAATCAGGGTATTACCTCATTTATAAGGTATCTGATCATAATGATGATGCAAAGGAGTTACATCGTCTTTCTTCAATTCATATCAACGATGCTATTAAATACCAAGATACTTTTTTGATGGAAAAAGAAGCTATTGAGTTAGCAATCAATGATGTTCACATTATTGTTGACAAGAAGATTTCTCTTAACATGAACATGTCACACGCTCCATGAACACATGCAGCATCGATGATATTAGAATAATGGAACCAAAATTTACGAAGACAAAAGGAAGCAGCAAGAGTGGTAGACTAAAGCTTGGTAGTGTTTGTTTTAAGCCTACCTTTGAACAAAAACAACTCAGAAGTTGTCAGTGAAAGTATTATCTAAAGTTTAATGTAGGTCAGGACTCGATGAATTGTCTATTGAAGAATTCATCAAATGCAATTTCAACCATTCAGGTATTAATATTTAGATTAAAAGAATAATTAGTAATTTATATTGAACCACTAAGAAGTTAAACTCATATTTATACATTAATTTATTTATTTTACGTGTAGTCCAGCATAAATCTTAATGGATGCTAGTCCAAGAAGCAGCTGATGTATATGATTGGAGACATCGTGTTTTTCGTCACCAATTATACGTTATTCAATGCCACATCTATTTTTTTCCATTTGTAGCTAGCGGTGATAGTTAATAATGACGTAGATACATTACATTATTTGCATCAATAACTTTGCTTATTGTGTTAATAATGAGTATTTATTTATGATATAAATTATATCATTACTTTTCTATATTTGTTTTAATGTGGTATGTTGTTTGGTTATGTCAATCTAATTTTATAATTGGGTTGTAAGCACAATATTACTCAAATCAAGGCATCATTAAGGCAACCCAACTTCAAAAATAGTGGTGGCACCTTTGTTTTTTTTTTAAGTTATATAAATGAGATATAAGTATTGCTTGACACGTTGTGTTAGAAGTCTTTGTTACAGTCCCATTCAACTCTATGAACATGACAATATTTTGTAATACGCTATGTTACGACCCGCTTCTCGAATTCCTACGAGAATCGGACCGACTCGACTGATCTCAAGACCCAGTTATCCAACGAGAAAGTAACCAAAAGAGCAGTAAAATAAACCACATTCACCATGTATTTAACTAGTAGTAACAAAAGTACAGCAATAAAGAAAAAAGCTACTACAGTACACATCACCACAACAGTAAAGAAATAAACAGGTACATAAACATGATGCTTACAATAAAAGAGTACAGTGGTAACAGAAAATACTCACTACAACAGAAGGAAAGGTACAGTGGGTACTACACAAGTAAACTACTGGGCTCTACTAGGCCCAGCACCCTCCGCAACCGCCGGCTCTGGTTGCTCAACACCTGGTCCTGAAAAGGGTGACAAAGGGGACACGTCAGCGAAACACTGAGTAGAGTGGCAACCAAAAGCTAAGAAAAACAGTAAGGTGGACAGTAGATGTTATATTTTTAATCTTTCTTTATTTTTCCATTCACTCATTCTTGAATTATTACTCAGATCTTTCTCTTGATCTCGAATGTTCCTCGTGGGAACGATCTTGATTGCAGTCTTTTCCGAAAAGTAGAAGTAGCACATGGTGCTCTCTTGGCGAGAAGAATCCCGTGGTGGTCCTACCCTCAGTCAACCACCCCAAGGTCACTGACAGACGTAACGGTGACTACAGCACGTGCGATAAACGCACGGGTAGCTACCCCGCACTGGCACGCGGTCAGTCGTTTCTGTTAACGGGTGTGCCCCAAAGCACAGCACGGAACCAGTATAGGGCAGAGCCCTCTCAGTAACAGGGGTCTAGCCCCTCCACAGTAACCAAACAAGGGTCTTGCCCCTCCATAGTCCGCGCACCCTCGCCTGACTACCCTGGCTTGCCCAGTGGGCCTAATAAGTCGGTGTAGGAAGGCTAGCAGAACCCCGGGGCGACTAGCTTCGCTCTGCACTAAACATGGGGACAGTCGCTCTCCTTGGTACTCCGTACTCAAGGGCCAGCTCACTTCCCCAATTCTATTCCATTCACCTCTCAGGAGTTCTACTCCTAATTCCCCATATGGTTCATGCTCATATTTCTTTAACTAAGCCAATTTAGGTTTCATCATTTCAGCTTTATTCTCATATAGCCCATGTTCTCAACAATTAATATCCATTCATAAACAAGCAACTGTTATCCAATTACAGGCAATTATCATTTTTCTTTCTACTTTTCCAAGAATGCAATTCATATATTCACGGCATTCATTTCGGTGTTTTCTGTTCCTAGGATTCATGCCACACCCTAGAATCTATCATTCAATCTAGTTTTCCAGTCCTACGATTCTTGCCATACCCTACGATCTATCATTCAATCTAGTTTTCCAGTCTATGATTCATGCCATACCCTACGATCTATCATTCAATCTAGTTTTTCAATCCTAGGATTCATGCCATACCTTAGGATCAATTAATTATATCACAAGTGCATAAATGTTGGTAAATATTTAAAGGGAGCCACTCTACCCTCAAAATCGGAAGTACTGGGGGCGTGATCTGCAAGCCCGCATGCCTCCGCAACCCCCAGAGCCGTAACGGAATGGGGTCCTAATACAAGGATCAAATACAAGGAGAAAATACAAGGAGCTACTCAGAACATGATACAAATACTGTAAACAGGTAGAGGAACAAATTCTGAGAAGAACGAAACTTGAATCGCGGAAAACGGACTTCGAACAGACCCCAAACGGGTCAAAAACGACAAGTCTACCCAAAATCAGACGTCTTGAACATCTTCCAGACATCTTAAATGGTGGCTCAGGTCATACCTTGATCCTGCGCGGTCCTTCAGACGTCCAGAATCCCGCTAAACCATCTGGACTTAGTTTCCAAACGTCCAACTGTTACTCCGGACGTCTGGAGATCCTCTCCGCCGTCTGGTGTTGTGCCCAGACGTCCGTTCTGTGTGGGAGGGCGTGCCCTTGCGCCTTCCCGGACGAGACCTGCATGCATACGTGACCGTCCTCAACACGAAATGAGGCCAAACCCTTTGGCGGAACGGCTGCATGGCCGTACACGCGAAAATAGAAGGGATGGAAAAATATCGTACCTCTCAGACATCTGGACCTTCCTCCAGACGTCTCCCGCGTCGTTTGGACGTAGGTCCAGACGTCTGATTCTGGGAAATTTTCCCAGAATCAGAACCTCCTCGCCCTTCGCCTGCTGCGCACAGCCGTGCCGTGCCGCGCTCGCCTGCTGCCTGAGCTGCAGCATCTCCTCCCCAACGCCACGCTCTTGCTACGCACTCGCCAGCCTGCCCTGGCTGCTCCAGTGAGCTCGCACCCTCGCAATCTAGCTCTCTCCCTCTCGCAGCAACCCCTCCTCCCCGCACACTCACAGCAGCAGCTGCTGCTGCCCTCGCCCGCTCACTCTCTCGCTAACAAGAAGAAGAAGAAGAAGAAGGCGGTGGAGTGAGGGTGAGGGAGAGGAGAGGGGGAGTATTTGAAGGCTGCCATGGGGAGAGAGAGAAAAAGAAGGCTGCGCCTGCAGGGAGGAAAGAAAGAGAAGAAAGGAGGGCGGTGGTTCAGTCTGCGCTCGCATGTGCGCAGACGTGAAACCGTACGTCGAAAAAATTAATTTCTAGACGTCTGGGAAGGCTTCCAGACGTCTGGACCAACTCCCAGACGTCTTAAACGACATTTGATGCCAAGGTCATAACACGCTATATTCATGTCCATGTAATACAACACTATGAAAAATTATTCTTTTGTATTTGAAAATTGAGCATGATGTATTAAAAAGTTTATACAATTTGTAATACAAACACCCACTCAAGTAAGTGTTTTACGTGGATGTACACCTTATACTTTAATATTTTTTCCAAATCCTTAAGCTTAATAAAATAACAACTTGAAACTTGCATATAGATGTTTTTTTCACTAAAATTCTATTAAGATTCACATATCTTATTGCATCCTAGAACAACACTTTAAAGCAAACATGTAGTAGGTCATTTTACAACACGTATATAAAGCCACATGTAAATACTTTCAATGTTGTTTTATGTAAACACTTTAAAGCATTAATCATGCAAATGAACACCTTACATGCATGTAAATACTTTCAACGTTGTTTTATGTTATCATGAGATATTCTTGTTATTTTTAAAGTCACACATCTCTACATATTTCCCATGTATCAGAACATTAAGCTATGAACTATTTAAAATATAACCCAAAAAAACATTTACATGTATCATATATACATTCAAATCATTGTTATAAACGTGTTCACGCTTGCTAACATTAACAAAAAAAGACCATGAAGACGTCACCATTAAAAATAAATTGCTCATGTGAACAATAAATAAGTTGTAATACGTCCCGAACCAACTCGTCACCCACTTACAATGTTTTGTTTCATTATATTTCAAAAACACATTGTTATATTACATTGGATATGTTTATTTTTTACAATCCAATGATACATTAGTTACATCATATATTATACTTCGCTACAAAAATTTTACATTTTTCTCAATACATGCATAAATGCATAAGTAGTACTTGTTAATGCATTCTTTTCTATTCCGTTTTGATTAGTATATAGCAATTCGTAGCCCAATTGATTCCGAAAGTAATATCTTGTATTACAAATTTGGTAAAACTCATTATTTTTTCCCATGTTCGCTCATGGGGGTTTTATGTAAAGACCTGTTCTATTTTGAGTCTTTTAAGACGCCTGGACTATCAGTCAGACGTTTGGAAATTGAAAAATCTATACGTGAGGTTGGTTCTACGCACTGGCTGCGTGCAGACAACTTTCCTTCTCTCTCTCTTTTTCTCCTTCCCCCTCACCGAACCCTAACCCTTGCCTATATAAGTACCCCCCTTCCTCTCCTCTCCACTCCATCACCACCACCTTCCTTCCCCCTTCACTGCCGTGAGAGAGGCGTGTGTGAGAGAGGGAGAAAGAGCGAGGAGGAGGAGCGGCGTGAAGAGAGGAGGAGGAGGTTGAGCTCGTGAGCTTCGTGGGAGCTCGCCGGAGTGCGCAAGGCCGCCACGGCGCATGCAGGAGGAGGAGAGCGTCGGGGAACCGTCCTCGACTTCCTACTGCGGCCGGAGCTGCAGCAGAGAGGGAGAAGCCGTGGCGAAGTGCGGTGAGAGGAGCGGGAGCTCGTTCTAATACTGGAATTTTTCCAGTATCAAATGTCCGGAGTGCCTTCCAGATGACGGGCTGGACGTCTGGTGACGACATTGGACATCTAAAAGCAGGTATTCGCGCAGGTACGTCCTTCTTGCGGTTACAGCCATGTAGGCCGCACCGCAGAGCTAATTTGTTGGGCTAAAAGGGGATCTACTGCTCTGTCATGCGCAGGAGCAGCTTTGAGAAGGCGCGCAACATGCCTCCCTACGCATTTCGGACGTTTGGACAGCTTACCAGACGACCGAAGGCACTCCCAGACGACTGGAGGTTAGGTCGGACGTCTAGAGTTGAGTCCAGACACTCAAGTAGGAGTCCTGGACATCTGAGGTCGACGTAGGGACTTGAGGTGAGACTCTGATGACTTTTAAGACGTCTGGACATTGTTCCAGACGTCTGATTTGGTTCTGCAGTTCTGTTTTGACCCGTTTAGGGTCTGATCGAGATCTGTTTTACGCAAACAAGATATCTGTGGTTTCCTTGTGCGTTCCTCTACGTGTTAGAAATCTTTATATACTGTTCTGAATGTTTCATTGTGATATGTTCCTTGGTATAGGACTTCGACCTGTTGCGTGTCTGGGGCTTGCAGAGGCACGTGAGTCTGCCGTTCGAGCCCCCAGTAGTCTCAGATTGTCTGGTAGAGTGATTTCCCCCTGTTCTACTTATAAAATATGAATGCAGCTATGAAATTTAGATAACTAGAACCCTAGGATGTGGCATGAATCCTAGGACAATAAATAGTTGCACTATTTGTATGCGTGTTTGAGATTGCAGTCATAAATGAATGAGCTGAATTGCAAACAACTGCCTATTAATAAATATAAGCTACCTGTAGAATATGAAATGCCTGAGATAACTAAATAGTTACCTGTGATATCACTTGTTGTATATGTTAATTTGGGGAAATACGAGCTGCATGTGTATAATACGAGAATGGAAATTGTGAATGATGAAACCTGGTATGGAATAATGTGGTGAATATGAGCATGAACCCTACGGGGAGTTAAGAGTAGAGCTCCTGTAGATGAATGGAAAGGATCTGGAAATGCAAGTGGGAAGTGTGCTGGCCCTTGAGTACGTGGTACCAAGGAGAGCGATTGTCTCCTGTTTAGTGTAGAGCGGAGCTAGTCACCCTTGGGTTGGGACTCGGGGTTAGGATTGGCAACTCTACACCGACTTCTGTTGGCCCTCGCGTACATTGTTCTGGGGAGAGCTACTAGTGTAGGGAGGGAGGGAGCTAGCCACCCTACGGGGCCTAGGGTTCAGTTCGCCACCCTACACCGACTTGTTAGGCCCACTAGGCAAACCGGGGTAGTCAGACGAGAGTGCGCGGACTGTAGAGGGGCGAGACCCCTGTTTAGTTCTGAGGGGCTAGATCCCTGTTGCTAAGATGGCTAGGTCCTATACTGTTTCATGCTGTACTTTGGGCGTACCCGCTAGTGGAAACGACTGACCACGTGCCAGTGCAGGATAGCTACCCGTGTGCTTATCGCACGTGCCGTAGTCACCGCTATGTCTGTCTGTGACCTAAGGGTGGTTGACTAGGTGTGGGATTACCATGGGGGACTCTCCCAGCCAGGAGAGCACCACGTGTGCCTTTTACTCTTCGGAAAAGACTGCAATTAAGATCGTTCCCACGAGGAACATTCGAGATTAAGAAAGAAATCTGAAAGTAAACCAATGAGTGAAAAGGAATTACTTGTAAAATAAAATAATTGGAAAAGATAAATGTACCTGTTAACTTTTACTGCTTTAGATAGTTTGGTTATCACTCTACTCAGCGTTCGCTGACTCCATTTTCTTATAACCCTTTACAAGTCCAGGAGTTGAGCAGCCTAAGTTACCGGCTGTAGAGGGTACTGGGCCCAATCGAGCCCAACAGTTGTTTCTTACTGTTGTTGTACTCCCTTTTCTGTTAGTGAGTTTTAGACTTTGTTTATTATTCCTGTTACTGTACTTTTGTTCTACTTTCTTGTTGTAGTGGTGTTATGTACTGTTTAGCAGCTTTTACTTCATTTACTTTACTGCTTGTACGCTTTTACTGTTAGTTACCTTGCATAGTGAATGTGGTTTATTTTCCTGCTTTTCGATTATTTTTTGTTGGACGACTGGGTCTTGGGATTAGTCGAGTCGAGCCGATCTTGGATCATGTAGGGATTCAAAAACCGGGTCGTAACATTTTATAATTGTTATAATACATCTAAACATAACTCGTTAGTTGATTACAATGTTATTTAGTTTTTTTTACAAAATCATATCCTTTTGTTACAATGGACATGTACATCTATTACAATATGATGTTATAGTCGTTACATAGGTTTATATATTTCGTTATAACAAATTTATATTTTTCCCTTCTATAACACTTACAATGCAGATATTTTGAATTCGTTTAGATTAACATCTAATATGAGGGTATGGAGAATCTATTTTTATTAAATATACATATTTTCAACTTAATTTTTGCTACACGTTTTAGACATGGTATCAATTTTATATTTTTTAATTATTATATTTATCCTCACCCGTTAATCTTGTCGACATTTCAATACTGCTTATCCCATTAATTGATGGTATTTGCATGGACCATTGAATTGTCAACGGATGGCTATTACATCATATCCAATATGCATTTTGTAGGCACTATATTCTTTGAATTTGCACTATATATATATATATATATATGTAAGTAGGTTAAGATATAATATAATTGTAACTTAAACATGATATACAAAGTCTACTTGGTATTAACGTGAAATCAATACGATGGACCGTGAGTGATATACACGACAATAGGTAGGAAAGAAAAGTTTAGAATCGTTGAAACAAACACAATTATTGATGAGATATGATTGAAAGACCTTTCTAAACCACCGTTTCACACGAAAGGGGGTTTTGCATCAAGTGGAAGCACGATCCAACAGCTTGCATTCAGTGCTCATTTTATGATTTTCAAATACTGTACTCAAAAGATCATTTTTGTGAAAAATTAAGTATTCTTTGAGTACAATACTCACAAATAATTCAAATTGTTTACGATGGTGATCATATGATCTTCAGAATTAATTTATAAAACTACTCCACTATATTGTAAGTGATCTTAACTTACTCACATAAATCATCGATTAATTTTAAAAATATTCAATCATAATTATTATAATATATGTGAAAGATCCTAATGAATTCTCAGAAATCATGTATTGATTGCATTGTTAGATTATATTATAAAATTAATTGATGAAATCACTCCATTATATTGTAAGTGATTTTAACTCACCCACATAAATCATCTATTAATTTTAGAAATATTCAATCATAATTATTATAATATGTGTAAAATCCCAATGAATCCTCTGAAATCGTGCATTTATTGCATTGCTGGATTGTAATATAACTATATATGATTGTATTACAAGTAATTCTACAAAAATGTATTTTGTGCTTTATTGATGTATTACAACTTATCCTACTTTGTATTATAAGTTTTTGCAAATATTACAAATCAATTTTCACCTTTAACACAAATTTTTGCAGCTATATATATATATATATATATATATATATATATTATATTACAATTGCTTCTACTACAATGTGCTTTATAATAATGTTCTATTACAACTTATCTTCATTTCTAATACAAATTTTCACATATATTATAAGTTAGTTTTCACCTATAATATAAATTTTCACACTTATATTAAAATGAATACTTATAATATAAGTTTGTATTACAGGCAGTTCCAAATTATTACTTATATTATAATTACATGCGTATCACATTTTAGTTCGTTAATTATTATTTTCCATATATTATTTTTTATAATATGAAATTTCTTTTCATATTATCAACTAATTTTAGTATCTATTTTTGGGATGTATAATAGGATTAGCTTTAATTGTGTATTATTTTTTAAGAAAGTTTTTAATGATCATTATTATCCGTAGATTCCAAAACTACTTACATTAACGTAGGTGGTATTATTTACATTCGTATGATCTTTATCTAATGGATCACAATTAATGCTCATGGCCTATTTTGTAGGCACTGAATTCCCTAGACACAACTCCTATAGGAAAAGTATGTAGAGAGCAATATACTCATAAATACCATAATGAGCATCGATCCCTCACCATCCGATTCGTTTAAATCAGTGATGAAACCACTCCCTACATCGTATAGAGTGATTTTGATGATTTTTTAATTATCATCCCTAATTAAATTATTTTTTTGGTAATTATTATATTTGTTAATGATTTTGTTATGTAACATGTAAATTTTGCATCGTTATACGCCAACGTTAACTTATTTCTATCAGGTCGTATTATTTATTAGACTTTGTATTATGCATCTTAAAATTCACCTTGCCATTCATTTTTATTATACATTGATGCACTTGTATTACAATTTAAGTATAAATGTGTGCAGTATTATCCTTGTATTACATTATTTTTTTATTCTCACTTTCTTCTGCGTATAATAGCATTAATTACAATATTTAATATACAACCACATTATTAATTACCTAAATTATATTACCATGTTAACTTCTATTTTAATAATCTAATTAATCTCCAATCTTGATAACTATCATTGCTTACACCATGTTTTTGTATTTGTTACAATTTATTACGTTTTCATTATAATCATAAAGATTTTTTTGTTACAATCAATTTTATTTTTTAATACAACACGTGTACTAAGTTAGAATGTTTTTTCTTTTTCATTGCTTATGTTATATTATTTTAATCAAATAAATTACGTAAATTATGGGATGTTGATGTTATAATTATTTTATGTGTCAAAGATTATTGTATAGAAAGTGTAATCACATTTTAATTATAATATATGATATCAAATTGTATTATTTTAAATTTTTATTTTTATGTATTATGTATTACATTATTAATTTAATATTTTTAAATTCCTCATTTATCATATAATTATCCTCGTAAGCACTTACAACATGACTATGTTTGTTACAACTTACATCATTTCTATTATAATGTCAAAATTATTTTGTTATAATCATCTTAAAACTCATATACTAATTTGTTAGATCGTCTTTTTCATTTTAATGCTTACAATACATTATCCTTTATTAACAAATTACGTGATATGTGGGATGTTGGATCTAATTATAGTATACACTATTAGTTGAATTTGTTTGCTTATTTTCTTTTAAAACAATTGTTTGTTTGCCCAATAGAATCTTTTTGTTTTGGAAAATATATTTTTTTTAAAATAATAGTTTGTTTGCCCAACAGAATCTTTTTGTTTTGAAAAATATTAGATTTTTTACTTCATATCAAAACTATCGTTGTTTTAAATGATGATATTCATTTCTTTGGTGGAATCATAATCAAACCATCATCATCTTGTACTCATTTATGACTTTTTAAGCATTGTACTCTTTAGATAAGATCCCAGTATACAGACATACATATATGTATGTATGTTTGTATAGGGGGTGGATCTAGAGAACACAGTACTTATCAAATGAGTGACGAGCACGTAATACAGTCCATTAGGTTAAGATCGGATGAACATGGTAAATACCAAAGAAAGTGATATTGCAACAGCTCCGAGATTTAAGGCGCTTAATATAAATGTAATCCACGTGCATTTATAATTATTAACTTACCTAAAACGTAGGACACGATAATAACTAATCATATCTAAATACTCTAAATTCAAACCATAAATATCCATATTAAGTACGTAAGAATCCAAAAAGTTAAGACCAATTAAATAAATCCAACTGTTCGATGCCTAAAATTAGATAAGACTCTGTAAAATTATTATAATAAAATAGAACGACGTTTGCAACGATAAGTGTGTAGAGTTGTAACATCTTTATTGGTAAGTTGTAACAAATAAATATGTTCATGTAACAAATCAAATAAAATGTTGTAACAACTGATTTGTGAAATTTTTTGAATATTACATGCAATCTGTCGTAAATACTTTGCAATACATAATATAGTGCATCTAATATATATATCACATATGATCAATTACAACTGTATAAGATTTCATTTAATTAAAAATATTATTGTTGTAATGCATGCATGATTTGTTCCCGATGGACAATAAATATGAAGACATACATGTAACGTATTATTATAATACGTTGTGTTCTGACATCTCTTAATAGTGAATGGTTGTAACATTCAATACAAGATATTGTAATACATTGTAGTTGCTTTGTAATATATCGGTTTTATTGAATATAAGTTTTGTGTTACAAAGAGACATTGAGTAATAAGGATGTTGGGAGTTGAGTTGTAATACAAGACAACAACGTATAAAATAATAAAAAGTTAATTGTAATACAAGTAAACAACACAAAATAATAGATAGTTGAATTATAATACAAGGTATCAACACATAAAATAATAAATAGTCGAGTTATAATAAAAGTTGATAATACATAATTGATTATAATATAAGCAATTAACGTTATTATGGAAAATAATCAATACGAAATTTATGGATTCATTGTTATATTCTATATATAATAAGATAATCATGATTGGTTATTTTTAAAATTAATCGGTGATTTATGTAGGTTGGTTAAAATCATTTATGTTATAGTAAAATAATTTCATCAAATGATTATGGAATCTGGCAATCACCATTTCAAATTTTTAAAGAATTTGTGAGTATATTACTTAATGAATTCTCTCTCTCTCTTTTTATATATATATATATATATATATATATATATATATATATATATATATATATATATATATATATGATCAGAAGGAGTCTTTTAGTGAAAAAAGGACAAGGTGGTCACCAATATGAGATCAAAGACTAAGATGGAAACAAACACTCTCTACTACCATCTTCATTGCAAATTGTTCTCTCCTCTGGATTATGTTTGAATGTTATGGCTAAGTATTTGGGAAGCTGCTGCAGCTGTTTCTCACCTCTCCAGAATTATAAAAAAGCTACTACTCAATTACAACAAAATATTGTGAATTATATTACGAAGGAAGCAACTACGAATGTAAAGTTCATTTTCACTTAATTTCTTTTTCCTCTTTGTCGTCTATTCACTTACATGGATTTTTACGAATAAGCATCCTGAAACTAAAATACGAAGCACCACCTATGATCCCAAATTTAGCCAGTGCCATCTTCAAATGTTGGACGTTACAAATTTCTGTGACCATGAATTGTCAGTAGGTATCAAGAAACATTCTATCTCAAGATAATGGAATGATTTAAATATTGTAACATGCATCTTGAAGATGTGGAATGCTACGAATCGAAGGTGAATGTTGTGATCGGATGGGGTGTACAAGGTAGAGATGTCAGACTACACTAAAATTGGAGTCCCAAATCAAATCCCTACATGATCCCCCTCTCATCTCGCTCTCTCTTTCTTATAGGGTTCATTTGGCAATGAGGTTGAGGAAATTTTTTCCTAATTCATGATTTTTGTTTTAATTTTTCCTATTATTTGAATACAAATTCATACATAATTATTTGCAATCATTTCAATCGAATCACAATAATAATTTCTTATACTTTTAATATTAAATAAATATCACTAACATTATTCACTTTCACTTATACTATTAAACAAATATCACCAATATCACATCATTACACCAATCATTTTAACTCTCTTTTTAATCCTCCTCTTATTTCGATACCCAAACAAATATCCATCCTCACTTGTTTCACTAACTTCTCCCTACAATATTTTATCTACCCTTCAAACAAAATCATATAGAACTCAAATGTTTGGTATTGTGTCACGTTTTATTTATCAGGAGTTATTTACAATCTATTGTTGCACACATCAACAAGCATCGTCAAAAAATCCCATTCTACATGTGAGTAACAAAAGCAAGCCAGTAGAGTGTCCAATAAAATGACCTATAGTATAAGCCATTAGTGTAAGCCCCCAATAACATTGAAGATCATCAAATATCAAAAATTGGCAAGATACAAGAGATTATAAAATTCTATTAATTGAGAAATACATTACAAACGATGATCTAAATGTACGCATCATATCCGTCAGATGCACATATACCTGACATACGTATACTTAAAACTATAATCCACAGAGAGGTCAAATTTCCTTAGATGATATCTATTGGTTTGCCTCTTTCTGCAATTCTTACTTTCTTATACACTTTGGGTAAACGCGGTACTTGTTTACTTGTGAATTAATATTTTATAAAGTCATAATCAGATAGACATTTTAAATATAAATTTAAATTGAGGAGAAAATTTATCTCGTTCTCGGTAAATATATTTTCAACTCATATTTCTTATTTTTTTATGTAAAAAAATGTTAATATGGTGGAGTCTATTATTGTTAGAATCAGCAAAAAAATTATTTTGATATGGAACTTAAATTATTTTGAAATTATTTTGTGTGGGTGTAATTTTTTTTTTTAACCATACAAAATCATTTTGTACTTTCAAAATAATTTTACACCGATACAAAATAAGATTGCACTAGTACAATCTTACTTTGAACTAGTTTACACTGGTACAATCTTACCGATGCAATCTTACTTTGCACGGGTGTAAAATCACTTTGGACAAGTGAAACTACCCTTGAAATAATTTATCACATGTGTAAAATGAGATTGCATCGATGTACAGATACCTTAAAATAATTTATCACTGGTGAAAAGTAATTTATCACCACTGCAAAGTTATTTATCACATGTACACTTTATATTAAAATGATGTGGTAGTTATTTTTTAATGTCGTGTAGACCACTACGTAATAAACCTTACATTCTTTTATTTCTTTACATTAAATATCAATTATCAAATGAATTCATATTCTCAATACTGTGTGAAATACAAAAATAACATCACACGTCACTTTTTACGTCTAAACTAACCATTCTCCACTTTTTAACTTCTTTCTTTTTTTGTTTCACCGTATATGTTACTTCCCAATAATATCTAAATAATTCTAAATCTAAATTTTCTGAAAGATGTAAAACTAGATTAAAGTTAGAAAAAAAGAAGATACATGCCTAGCTGCACCTAAATAAATGCCCCTATGTTACAATGGTAGTCCCCATCATGCACATGATCATAGCATATCCTCCACTATGAAGGGGAGATGGAGAGCATTGGGTCAAGGGCAGTGAGTTAATGGAGGAGAGGATAGACTGTGGGAGTGGTGGTGGTGGTGTGTAGAGCGCCCAATAGACGCCAGCATATGGGGCTTCTTAGGGCATCGTAGTCAGTGTCAACATTGATCTATGATGGTGGATGCTTAAATTGAAAATCTATATTGTTTGAGAGTTGTGTTACGAGAAATGTCACCTCCTCCACTTTGCCTGATTGGGATCTGGCCAATAAAAATAAAAATAAAAAAACACTAGCGTATGGCCACACCCATGAGATGCATTGTATCATATGTTACATGTTAAATGTATTCCCACTGCCCTCTGACCATTCGGTGGATCCTTGTTGGAAAGCCCATCCCTTTCCCTAAAGTCAGAACTGCCATGAGGGCCCCTCCCAAGCTCCCTTGACCCACTTTCTGTTTGAAAGAGTACTAATTTTACATGAATAAAAGCCCCCTCGATCTATATTTTGCATTGCGAAGGGATTGTGAAAGCTTTAATCCTAATCTATGTTAGTCTACCTCAATAGTTCAATAGCTAGGGTTTTGCATCTATGTTTTCGGTGGTGACTCGATTGCTTACCTGAATCTAGTAGAGTAAAACTAACTCGATCTAAATCACTCGTTGGATCGATAACAATCCAAAAAATTTAAGTTCAGGTTCAATAAGTTACTTCTGATTCTTGTAAGTCGTTCGTCACCTTCGCGAGTTTCTGATGTGGAACCATTTTAGGAGTGGCGCAACCTCAATCTTAAATCCAGCCCTTCTCAACAGGATTCATACAATCAGCAGACTCCAATGAAATGCGAAAATCAAGAAGTAACTCATGCAAAAAATCTAGAGGTAACTTCATTTTTCATTACATATCAATAGCCTTTGCAGGACGCTCAACTTTTATATTTTCAGTTAGTTTCTAAGTTTATCATTTTTGTAACTCGAGTGCAGAGTCGATTCTTAAGAAAAATCTATATAATAATTGTTAAATATAAGAAAATATTTGATATACAAAACTTTTTTCACGAAAACGTAGCATGCCTGGTCTACAAAAAAAAACCTGTGTTGCTGTTGGAAGTTTGTATACAAGTGTTATTTAGACTTAGTTTACCTGAGGATTTAACCTTTTAAAATAGGGGTTAACATTCATTTACTTTACTACTTAATATTCCATTTGATAACTTATGTTTAGTCACTTTAACACGAGTTGTCTTATATCAGTTTCAATTGATGTTAGTTAAATCCGTGTTAAAATCATATATCACTCATATCTCCGACATTTTTTATATTTTATATACTTAACACCACTACCACGTAAAAGTCACAAGATTTAACACCACAACTTAACACCAAATCAAATAAATACAAACTGATGTTAACACAAATCTGAAAATAAACACAATTAATGATTAACACTAATTTCACATTTATTAACATCAATTTCCTAACCCCTCGAGAAAAATAACCCTTAAACGTCACATTACGTACCACACCTATAACGTCATGTACCATGTCTTCCCCCATACAGGAACAGAACACGTTAATCATGACACGCCAGCGTTATACTCTACGTAGGAGGTTGTGTACGCTATATATGTCGTCAATATATCACAACTCAACTGCAAAATACATGTATTAGCAACATGGGTATGAAATATTGCAGCTCGGCCCTTATCAACATGAAATATACATCATGCCATCTGTTGTATGGACAACGTCTCGAAAACTATTTGGATATTCGTATCCACTGACCACCCTCTTGGGCAATGCATGGTTAGGGTTATACAGGAGTGCTTTATTTACGACCTGTCTTCGGATTCGGCAAGTAAACGGTGGTGCTGTTCTTCGTAGTGCATGGTCGAGGTCTATTGGAACCATAACCGTCATAAGAGGTGGCCCAATCAAATTGGTGCAGGTTTGACTTGTCCCAAGAAAATATTTATCGGGATATAATGCCTTTGGCAATCTTTTTGGTTTGGATGCTAGAAAAGGTGCGACTTCGACTTGCCCCGGGAAAAAGCTACTCTTTTGTCGTATGTTTACTTTTAGTTTGGAAAAGGTGCACTTTTGTAACGTACAGTTTAGACTCAAGATTCGAGAATGTGACCAACTGCCTGACCTCCCAATCAAAGAAGGAAAAAAGGAGAAGGTATAGTTCATCGGCTCAGTTACATGTAGCCTTAACTTTTCCTTCGAAGGATTATAGTAGTAAGGTCATGTTTGGAGATGGGTTAGCCCATTTATTAGGGGAAGGGTATCCAATCTTAATATTTTTGTTGAAATATTTAAAAGTTTTTATTATCAAAGAGTAATAACCTCTACTTTTACTATTAATATTAAATAAATATCTATTATATTCTTTAGTTACACTTTTAATATTAAATAAATAATCACTAAGATCATATTAATACACTAATTACCTTATCCCCACTTGTTCAATTAACTAAATAAATATCTTTATTTCACATTAATTTATCTCCGTAATATTTTATCCCACCCGGAAACGGGTCCTAAGTATAATGTGCAATTCTCATTGGAGCCCATTTCCTTGCTAACTTTAATTTCCTAGGTCTCATGCATTTCACAACCCTTTGACCTGCTTGTAGTTTGAATATGGGGCTTATTTTAGGATCCATATAATCACCCAAAAGCGATTGGTTGAATTCGCTGCCAATCATGTAACCCTCTCGGGGTTGATTGCCCACTAAAATATGGCTTACCCAATCATGGACCTTACCAATTGATTAATCTCTTAAGGATAGTTTACTTAAGATGTTAACTTCCTTAATCTTTACTTATTCGGGAGGTTACCTCCCTTTTGATGAACACGAGTTAAGAGCTCTTAATATTGGCTTGTCTAATATCGGTTGTTATTAGAATTAGGCAAATTCGTGTTTAAGTCTCATGATTTTGTTGTGCCCTTGCAGTCTCTGATTCAAATTCTTAACACCACTACCAGGTAAACACCACAAGGGTTAGCACTCCAACTTAACATCAATTCAAGTAAACACAAATTAGTGTTAACATCACTCTACAAGTAAACACAATTGGGGGTTAATAGCAGTTTCACATTTCTTAACACCACTTCCATAATCCTCCAAGTAAATTAACCCTTAATTCTACTTTACTTGGGAGGTTAACCTCTCAAAAGATGAGTTAACCTCTGTTTACTTGACTATTTAACTCATCATCTGATAACCTAGGTTTGGTCAATTTAACACGTATTTGTCTAACATCAGTTTCAATTGATGTTAGCCAAACTCATGTTAGAATTATATACCACTCGTACTTCTGACAATTCTCGTATTTTATATTCCTAACACCACTACTAAATAAAGACCATAAAAATTAACACCATAACTTAATACTAAATCAAATAAACATAAACCAATGTTAACAATATTACTCTACAAATAAATGTAATTGTAAATTAACACTAATTTTATTTTTTTTTAATATTATTTTTCTAACCTTCCAAGTACACTACCCATGAGAGCTAAAGGGTAACTACGCATACAACCATGTCTCTCGTCATTCTTATGTGTTCTCTCCTTTTGTGTTTTTTTAATGTTCTAATATTGTGTTAGAATATTTTCATTGGGTGGCCTGTATGTTTTTGCTCAAATGAGACAAATTGAACATAATGAATTAACCAAATCAGCCTAACAAATTAGGCACACTGACAAGAGGTGATTTTTTTTTTCCGTACCACAAGATCCCTCGGGTTGTCTCTCGAGCGAACCGGAAAAGCTGTGTGCCTCCGGTGACACAACCACCGGATAAGTGGATAAGTGTAGGGTAGGATTCAACGGTTGCCTCACAATCAAAGACAGTGGTATGAGTCTAGCACCACCCCTAATTCCTAATCATCTTATTGATTAGTCTTAATTTTTATTGACACGTTTACTATGTGGGATATCATGTGTTTTTGAACGAAATTAAGTAAATCCATATTTTACCTTAAATTTGGATTTCCTCAAACTTAGGTATGAGTAAGGAATCAATTATCTCATATCTAAATTCCTTACAATCCAAACTTATTCCCACAATATCCCCTATTCACGTAAATATTCCGATAGAATTATCCCGAATTACATATAAACATTAACATAGGTATCTCTATCTGCAATTTTTTATCTCGTAGAATACATCCCACAATGTAAACTAATCCTAAGAATTTTATTTCACTTAGATTTATTTTCTTTCTATCTTAAGGTGAAATTTCAAGGGATATACCTGGTAAAAGTAAGCTTTCTATGATATATTCTATGCACGATTTATCATATCCTCAAATCATCCAAATGATAACTTTACTTCATTTACTCCTAATTTTTGAAATGTAAATTTCCCAAGCTCCCGTATTAACATCGCCTTGATTCCAAGATGTGTTTTTAACTTCGCCCCCACCCCGTGCTCAGCTCGCCTTCCCCTTCTTCCTTTCAATGTAACTCGTTGCATTGTGATGACCACTCTTCTTCCGATTGCGATTTGCGTCAACGGTGGCGGGGCGATGGTCGTGGGGAGGCACAGTGGCAGCTTGTGCTAGAAGCACGTTGGAGGAAGGCTTCACTAGACGTCAATCCATCACCTTCGCTCCACCTCTACGTTTCGATGTCGTTTTTTTTTTTATGGGAGCTGAGGAGACGACAATGGTGTTGTAATAAAAATAATGTTTTAAATGTCGTTGTTGTAATATATTTATCACAATGTAAATAGATGTCGCGTCATTTTATTTAATTACAATTTTTATTGGTTAATTTTTAGGTCGTTCATTGGAAGATAATTATTAATATACATCACTCTTTATGTCCAAAAATATTATTTTATCACAAAAATGTTAATTTCATTTACAATATGAATCAATTAATGAATTGAATGAGTTAATTATGTGCAAAAGAATCAGTTAATAAGTGCTACAATGCCTTAAAGAAATCTACAACTAACAGGCATCAAAAACCAATTAATATTACACTATGTTAATTATGTACAACTACCCTAAATAATACCTTAGTATAGATAAAAAAATATTTACTAATATGTACTATATTAAGTTACATTAACACATACTAATATCTTTAGTAACATATATTATATATACAGTAATTTAAATATGTGTCGCTATAACCTTTGTGAAATATGTATACAATATAAAGCAAAAGAATATGTTTTACCAACCTATTTACATATATTTGTCACTAAAGCTTTAATATTTTATTTATATACAAAAGACTCATACATATACTACTCTTTTATCCTATACGCTACTTATATATATATATATATATATATACACATACTAACATAGCACACACTCTAACTTACACACAACACTTAACTCACACTAAGGCACGTAGTTAGGTTCAACACTTAATCAATTTTTCTAACTCACACACACTGAGCACTTGGTAAAAATTTGATAATGGGCGGGTCAAATGCTTTTCATGGGATACACAGTACCCCTACGATGTGGGATCAGATCACTACTAGGCCCAAGACTTAATTTTATTATTGTACATTTTTATCCAATTTGTTTCAAGCCCATGACAGGCCCACAATGGGCCAGCTATAGTGCATGGCCCTCAGTCCAGCACTGTGCAATATGCTCAAATATACTCGGTATCAGGAGAGAGGGATGTAATGGCTATTGGTGCGCCCTGCGCTAACGACTGATCGGTCGTCGAAGTAGAAACAACTTATACCGCATCATCGCTTCGTTCAAGCCTGATGTAGGACTAAAGAGTGGGAGAGATGAGCGCTGAAGGTGTGTTGTGCTACATTCTGGTCACGTAGGATTGGGTCTAGATTTGAGAGCTTGATGAAGTGTGGCTCATCATAGTTAAAATACTCAAATTAACCTCTGAATTAACATGTACAAATCTCTAACTTTAACTAATTTTATTATATATCTAGATAACTTATTTTTGTAAATAAATTATGTAATCACGTAGCCCTATATAAGGGCTTTCTAATGGTATATTTTAATTAAAAATTAGACCTTAATTGGGCCCTCAAATCGAGGGCCAGACTTCCTTAATCAGAACGCTGTCGCGCTAATTTGGTGCTTGTGGGATAGTCCCACATCGGTAGTTGGTAGCCATGCGATGCAATATATCTTGCTTTCATCCGATGGCCTCTTCGGTCGTCAGGTGCCGGGCACCAAGAACTCTCTCTCTCCTCTTATGCGTGCGTGCATGTGCGCATGTGTGCGCGTGTAGGCAAGTGACTGAGCCTATTGGGCCTGTGAATGCACAAAAATACACCTAAAATTAACTAGACTGGCCCATTAGTAGGAGTCTGGTCCCACCCTTGTGGCGCCGTGTATCCTCCAAACTTGGGTCGCTGGCTGTAACGAGCGCGTGCCCCAGACGTCTTTTAAGACGACTGGGAGGTGGGCCAGACGTCTTACCAGACGTCTGGGATCGTTTCCAGACGTCTGGAAATCAGTTATTCTGTCACGAGTCTTCGTCTGCGCGCCTCAGCGCGCAGGCCCGCGAATATCCGATATTCTCTGCGGCTGCAGACGCTCTGCCGCGTCTCTCCCTCCTCCTCGCGTGGCCTTAAAAGGGCACGCCTCCCCTCACTCCGTCACCACCGTCTCCTTTCCCATCTCCTTCAGCCAGAGCGTGAGCGCGAGCGCGAGGACGGCAACGGCGGCCGCAGTGAGCGCGGAGGAGGTGCGGCGTGCGAGAGCGGAGCTCTGCCGTGAGGGCGAGCTCGCCGGAGCGGCTTGGCCGGCCGGCGGAGGGCGCAGGGGGCGCGGAACGACGCGGAGAGGGACCTGCTGCAGTCTGAGCAGCAGGCGCGCGAGGTGCGACGCGGGCGGCGTCGCGAGCGGAGGCCGAGTAGCGCCCTGATTCTGGAAAAAATTCCAGAATCAGACTTCTAGGTTGATAGGCAGACGGCGAGGACGACGTCTGGTAGCTCATACAGACGTCTGAAAGGTGTGTATTCCGCTTTCTTCTTCCTTCCTGTCGACCGACCGTACTGAGGGAGGCAATTGGCTGTGCGCAGGTTCGCTGATTCGCCATCCTTTGCGAATCAGACGTCTGGAAGTTGTACCAGACGGCGGGAGTGACCTCCAGACGTCCGGGGTGACCATCGGACGTCTGGGAGATAGGACAGACGTCCCCGCATACTTCTGGACGTCTGGGAAACCACGCTGGACAGGTAATTCTCTGATCCACTGTTTAAGACGTCTGGAATAAGTTCCAGACGTCTGATTTTGCACAATATCGTCTTTTTCAACCCGTTTAGGGCCCGTTCGGGCTCCGTTTTCCGCGATTCGAGTTGCGTTCTTTTCAGAATTAATTCCTCTACCCGTCTACAGTAGCTATACACTGTTTTGAGACACCCCTTGTGTTTGATCCTTGTGATAGGACCTCGTTCAGTTGCAGTCTTGGGAGTCGCGGAGGCACGCGGGATTCCCGATCACGCCCCCATTACTCCCGTTGTACCTGGTAGAGTGGCTTAAGTTTATTTTTAAAATCTGTTAAAGTATGGAACCATAACTAGAATCTAGGACATTGCATGAATCCTAGGAATGAGAAATGTATGGAATGATAGCTCCTAGGTGATGCATAAATCCTAGGGCTGGAAAACTAGTTGTATGCTAGATCCTAGGATGTGGCATGAATCTTAGGATGGAAAAACTAGTGGAATGTATAATACTGCAGTCTTGGAAAAATGGAAATGAATATAAAGCTGCCTGTAAATTGAATTAACAGCTGCCTGTTATGAATAAAGAAACATGATTGAGATCATGGATTGTGAGAACGTGAAACTGGAAAGTGAAACATATGATGTTCTGAGATAAAGAGCTGGAACCCTACGGGGAATTAGGAGTGGAACTCCTGGAAAGAAAAAGGAATGGAACTGAGATGTAGTTTGTACTGTCTCTTGGGTACGCAGTACCAAGGGAAGTACCTGTACCTGTTTAGTGCAGAGTGGGGCCAGCCGCCCCAGGGACCCGGGGTTAGGATTGGCCGCTCTGTACCGACTTGTTGGCTCTCGTGTACGTAGTACCGAGGAGAGCTAGTAGTGTTAGGAGAGTACTAGCTACCCCACAGGCCCCGGGGTTCTGCTAGCCTCCTTCACCGACTTGTTAGGCCCACTAGGGCAAACCAGGGTAGTCAGGCGAGGGTGCACGGACTGTGGAGGGGCGAGGCCCTGGTTTGGTTACTTTGGAGGGGTTGGACCCCTGTTACTGAGAGGGCTCTGCCCTGGTTCCGTGCTGTGCTTTAGGTGCACCCGTTAACGGAAACGACTGACCGCATGCCAGTGCGGGCTAGCTACCTGTGCGTTTATCGCGCGTACCGTAGTCACCGTTACGTCTGTCAGTGACCTTGGGGTGGTTGACTGAGGGTAGGATCACCACGGGGGACTCTCCCGGCCAGGAGAGCACCACGTGCTACTTCTACTTTTGGAAAAGACTGCAATCAAGATCGTTCCCACGAGGACATTTGAGATCAAGTAAAGGATCTGAGAAATAAATGAAATAATGAGAAAATTGAAAGATGTGAATAAAGGAAGTGATAGAACATAACAGCTACTGTACACTCTACTGTTGTCTTTAGTTAGTTTGCCACTCTACTCAGCGTTTTGCTGACGTGTTACACTCGTTACCTTTTTCAGGACCAGGTGTTGAGCAACCAGGGTCAGCGGCTGCAGAGGACGCTGGGCCGAGTAGGGTCCAGTAGAGTTTACCACAGTCTTTTGTACCTCTTTTGTTTCTGTTATAATGAGTAGTTCTTGTTTCCGCTGTACTTTCTTTACCTGCAGTTCTTGTTATATGATAAATGTTGTTCTACTGTTGTGGTGGTATCTACTGTAGTAGTTTCTTTCCTTACTGCTGTACTTCCTTACTGTTAGTTATATTCATGCTGAATGTGGTTTATTTTACTGCTCTTTTGGTTACTTTCTCGTTGGACGACTAGGTCTTGGGATTAGTCGAGTCGGTCCGGTTCTCGTGTCTCGTAGGGACTCGGGAACCGGGTCGTTACACTGGCCCATTAACAAATTTTTGGCCCTTTAACGAAAACAGACGTCTAACTAAAGGATAGACAGCCTAAATGCAAATGAAGAAGAGAAGGAAAGACGAGTGGCGTAGCGACTACATGTTATGAGTTTGTGTTTGTGTGTGTGCGAATGTGTGTGTATATGTAGATATGTATACATATAGTATAAGTATATAGCATATGTATATATATAGTATAAGTATGTAAATAAATAAAGCAAATAAGGTATACGTATATGTAAATATTGTATATATGTATATAAGTAGTATAGTTCCATTTGAGCTCTAATGTATGTAAATAACCTAAGAGCTGTAACGACCCGGTTCCCGAGTCCCTACGAGACACGAGAACCGGACCGACTCGACTAATCCCAAGACCTAGTCGTCCAACGAGAAAGTAACCAAAAGAGCAGTAAAATAAACCACATTCAACATGAATATAACTAACAGTAAGGAAGTACAGCAGTAAGGAAAGAAACTACTACAGTAGATACCACCACAACAGTAGAACAATATTTATCATATAACAAGAACTGCAGGTAAAGAAAGTACAGCGGAAACAAGAACTACTCACTATAACAGAAACAAAAGAGGTACAAAAGACTGTGGTAAACTCTACTGGACCCTACTCGGCCCAGCGTCCTCTGCAGCCACTGACCCTGGCTGCTCAACACCTGGTCCTGAAAAAGGTAACGAGTGTAACACGTCAGCAAAACGCTGAGTAGAGTGGCAAACTAACTAAAGACAACAGTAGAGTGTACAGTAGCTGTTATGTTCTATTACTTCCTTTATTCACATCTTTCAATTTTCTCACTATTTCATTTATTTCTCAGATCCTTTACTTGATCTCGAATGTCCTCGTGGGAACGATCTTGATTGCAGTCTTTTCCAAAAGTAGTAGCACGTGGTGCTCTCCTGGCCGGGAGAGTTCCCCGTGGTGATCCTACCCTCAGTCAACCACCCCAAGGTCACTGACAGACGTAACGGTGACTACGGCACGCGCGATAAACGCACAGGTAGCTAGCCCGCACTGGCACGCGGTCAGTCGTTTCCGTTAACGGGTGCGCCCAAAGCACAGCACGGAACCAGGGCAGAGCCCTCTCAGTAACAGGGGTCCAACCCCTCCATAGTAACCAAACCGGGGCCTTGCCCCTCCACAGTCCGCGCACCCTCGCCTGACTACCCTGGTTTGCCCTAGTGGGCCTAACAAGTCGGTGAAGGAGGCTAGCAGAACCCCGGGGCCCGTGGGGTAGCTAGTACTCTCCTAACACTACTAGCTCTCCTCGGTACTACGTACACGAGGGCCAACAAGTCGGTACAGAGTGGCCAGTCCTAACCCCGGGTCCCTGGGGCGGCTAGCTCCGCTCTGCACTAAACAGGGGGACAGTCGCTCTCCTTGGTACTCCGTACTCAAGGGCCAGCTCACTTCCCCAAAACTATTCCATTCACCTTCCAGGAGTTCTACTCCTACTTCCCCGTAGGGTTCCATCCTTTTTACTCAAACATCCAGGTTTCACTTTCCAGTTTCACATTCTTACAATCCATGTTCTCAACCACGTAATCTATTCACAACAGGCAGCTGTTAATTCAATTTACAGGCAGCTTTATGTTCCTTTCCATTTTTCCAAGACTGCAGTATTATACATTCCACTAGTTTTTCCATCCTAGGATTCATGCCACATCCTAGGATCTAGCATACAACTAGTTTTCCAGCCCTAGGATTCATGCATCACCTAGGAGCTATCATTCCATGCATTTCTCGTTCCTAGGATTCATGCAATGTCCTAGATTCTAGTTATGGTTCCATACTTTAACAGATTTTAATAATAAACTTAAGCCACTCTACCAGGTACAACGGGAGTAATGGGGGCGTGATCGGGAATCCCGCGTGCCTCCGCGACTCCCAAGACTGCAACTGAACGAGGTCCTATCACAAGGATCAAACACAAGGAGTGTCTCAAAACAGTGTATAGCTACTGTAGACGGGTAGAGGAATTAATTCTGAAAAGAACGCAACTCGAATCGCGGAAAACGGAGCCCGAACGGGCCCTAAACGGGTCGAAAAAGACGATACTGTGCAAAATCAAACGTCTGGAACTTCTTCCAGACGTCTTATAAAGTGGATCAGAGAATTACCTGTTCAGCGTGGTTTCCCAGACGTCCAGAAGTCTGCGGGAACGTCTGGCCTATCTCCCAGACGTCCGATGGTCACCCCGGACGTCTGGAGGTCACTCAAGCCGTCTGGTACAACTTCCAGACGTCTGATTCGCAAAGGATGGCGAATCAGCGAGCCTGCGCACAGCCAACTCCCTCCCTCAGTACGGTCAGTCGACAGGAAGGAAGAAGAAAACGGAATACTCACCTTTCAGACGTCTGTATGAGCTACCAGACGTCGTCCTCGTCGTCTGCCTATCAACCCAGACGTCTGATTCTGGAAATTTTTCCAGAATCAGGGCGCGACCCGGACTCTGCTCGCGACGCCACCCGCGTCGTACCTCGCGCGTCTGCTACTCAGACCGCAGCAGGTCCCTCTCCGCGTCGTTCCACGCCCCCTGCGCCCTCCGCCGGCCGACCAAGCCGCTCCGGCGAGCTCGCCCTCACGGCAGAGCTCCGCCCTCGCACGCCGCACCTCCTCCGCGCTCACTGCGGCCGCCGCTGCAGCCCTCGCGCTCGCTCGCTCTCGCGCACAGGAAGGAGAAGAGGAAGGAGACGGTGGAGACGGGAGTGGAGGCGTGCCCTTTTTAAGGCCGCGCGGAGAGGAGAGAGAAGGATTCGCGGCAGGGGAATCTGCAGCCGTGGAGGGAGGAAAGGCGAATATGCGGTCTGCGCGCGCAGGCGAACAGACGACTCGCGTGTGTGGAAGATAACGGTTTTTCAGACGTCTGTAAACCATCCCAGACGTCTGGCAAGACGTCTGGATGTAATCCCAGACGTCTGGTAAGACGTCTGGGCCACCCCCCAGACGTCTTAAAATACGTCCGGGGCACACGTTCGTAACAAGAGCTTTAGTGACGATATATATGTCGCTGTAGATATACTTATATATCAATATGCATGGTAATTTTTGCCTTAGGTTATGTATATATATTACTAAGGTTTTAGAAACGTTTACATATGTCATTGTAAATATGGTATATGTTACTATAAATATTAGTATGTTGATATAACTTAATATAGTAGATATTTGTAACTATTTTTGTACCTATATCTAGGTATTACTTATAGTAGCTGTATATAATGAACATAGTGCTATATTGATTGAGTTTTTGATGCCTGTTTAGTTGTACTTATGTTCCAGGCATTCTAATGCATATTAGTTTATTCATTTGTAAATAATTAAATAATTCTTTAATTTATTGATTCCTTGATTTGTTTTGTAAATAAAATTAATATTTTTAGAATAAAAGAATATTTTTGGACTTAGAGAGTGATGTATATTAATAACTGTCTCCCAATGAACGATCAGGAAACAAATCAGTAAAAATTGTAATTAAATAAATTTGATGCGACATCAGTTTGTGTAAAGACCCGTCCTGATTTTAACCTTTTAAGACGTTTGGAGTGTCAGTCAAACATCTGGACTCCTTCCCGGACGTCTGGAAATTGAAAAATCTATACGCACCTTGCGGTCTGCGCGCAGGCGCCGCACAGACTCTTCTTCTCTCCCCTTCCTTCTTCTTTTCCCCTCCAAACTCTAACCACCCAGCCCTATAAAAGAAAACCCCTTCCTCCCCTCTCCACTCCACCACTACCACCACCTTCCACTCCTCTGTCGTGAGCAAGAGGCACACGGGAGAGAGAGAGAGCTAGAGCGAGGAGGAGGAGCAGGCGTGAGGAGGAGAGGGCCGAGGTCGCAAGCTTCGTGGAAGCTTGTCAGAGGCTCGCACGGCCACTGCGGCGTGTGCGGGAGGAGGACATTGGGGCGTCGTCCCTGACCTTCTGCCGCAATCGAAGCTGCAGCAGAACGGAAGGAACCGCGGTGGAGCACGGCGAGAAGTTCAGGAGCGCAGTCTGATACTGGAATTTTTCCAGTATCAAACGTCCGGAGTGTCTTTTGTACTACTAGCTGGACGTCTGGCGTCAACACCAGACATCTGAAAGCAAGTGTATCGCGAAGGTACGTCTTCCTTGCGGTTACGGCCATACAGGCCGCACCGCAGTTGAGTTGTTTAGGCTAAAAGTGGTGTGCTGCTCTGTCGTGCGTAGGAGCAGCTTTGGGAAGGTGCACCGCACGCCCTTCCACCCTCTTTCAAACATCTGGACAGCTTACCAGATGACCGGAGACGTTCCCAGACGACCGGAAGACTGGTCAGACGTCTGAAACTGTTTTCAGACGGTCGCGGAGGAGTCTTGGACGTTTAAGGTCACTACAGGAGCTTGAGGTAAGTCTCTGTGACTTTTAAGATGTCTGAACTTGTTTCTAGATGTCTGATTTGGGTCTGCAGACATGTTTTTGACCCGTTTAGGGTTCGATCGAGATCCGTTTTACGCAAACAAGGTATCTGTGGTTTCCTTGTGAATTCCTCTACATATTAGAAACCTTTATACATTGTTCTGAATCTTCCATTGTGGTGTGTTCCTTGGTTTAGGACTTCGACCTGTTGCGTGTCTGGGGCTTGCAGAGGTGCGTGGGCCTACAGTTCGAGCCCCCAGTACTCTCGGATTGTCTGGTAGAGTGGTCCACCCCTGTTATACTTATTAAATATGAATACATCTATGAAAATTAGACAACTAGAAACCTAGGATGTGACATGAACCCTAGGGCAAGAAATGGTTGAACAAATTGTTTGTGTAATTGAAATTGTATATATATATGAATGAGCTGAATTGTTAGCCATTGCCTGTAAATAAATATGAGCTACATGTTAGAATATAAGTTGTCTGAGATAACTAAACAGTTACCTGTGATATCACTTGTTACATGTGTTAATTTGTGGAAACACAAGCTGCATGTGTATAAACGAGAACTGAATGGTAAATGATGAAACATGGTTTGGAATAATATGGTGAATATGAGCATAAACCCTACGGGGAGTTAGGAGTAGAATTCCTGTGGTTAGATGGAAAAGCCTGGAATGTGAACAGGAAGTGTGCTGGCCCTTGAGTACGTGGTACCAAGGAGAGCGACTGTCCCCTTTTAGTGTAGTGAGGAGCTAGCTGCCCTTGGGTTGGGACTCGGGGTTAGGATTGGCCACTCTACATCGACTTCTGTTGGCCCTCGCGTACACGGTACCGAGGCGAGCTACTAGTGTAGGGAGGGAGCTAGCCACCCCACGGGGCCCGGGTTTAGCTAGCCACCCTACACCAACTTGTTAGGCCCTCTGGGCAAATCGGGATAGTTAGACGATGGTGTGCTGACTGTGGAGGGACGAGAGCCCTGTTTGGTTCTGAGGGGCTAGACCCTTATTTTTGAGAGGGCTAGGCTCTATACTGTTCCGTGCTGTACTTTGGGCATACCCGTTAGCGGAAACGACTGACCGCATGCCAGTGCGAGGTAGCTACCCATGCAGTTATCACGTGTGCCGTAGTCACCGCTACATCTGTCAGTGACCTCGGGGTGGTTGACTGGGTGTAGTACTACCACGGGAGACTCTCCCGGCCAGGAAAGCACCATGTGTACCTTCTACTCTTCGGAAAAGGCTGCAATCAAGATCATTCCCATGAGGAACATGCAAGATCAAGAAAGAAATATGAAAGTAAACTAATGGGGTGAAAAGAAATTATCTGTAAAATAAATAACTGGAAAAGGATAGATATACTTGCTATTTTTTACTGCTTTAGATAGTTTCGTTACCACTCTACTCAGCGTTCACTGACTCTGTTTTCTCATAACACTGTTCAGGTCCAGGTGTTGAGTAGCCCGAGCTACCGGCTGCAGAGGGTGGTGGGCCCAGTCGAGCCCGGCTGTAGTTAGCAGTACTGTTATTGTACTCTCTTTTCTACTATAGTGAGTTTCAGCCCTTTTGTTTACTGTTCCTGTTACTGTTGCTTTTGCTCTACTTTCCTGTTGTTGTTGTGGTATGTACTGAACTAGCAACTTTTACTCTCCTTTACTGCTTGTACGCTTTTACTGTTAGTTACATTGTATAGTGAATGTGGTTTATTTTCCTGCTTTTCGGCTATTTCTTGTTGGACGACTGGGTCTTGAGATTAGTCGAGGCGAGCCGATCTCGGGTCCTGTAGGGATTCGGGAACCGGGTCGTAACAAGATGGTATCAAAGCAAGGTTGTCCTAAGAAATGAACCAATTATCTTGAGAATAACCATTCACATGCATGTAACTAGGGTAACCACCACAACGTATCGCTTGATATCTATTCTGGGTCCCTTTTCGCTGAAGCTCGATAGAGTTGACCCCTTTTATTTTGTCTTCCACGTGTCCTTGCAGGAGATGCCTCGTCGGGGAGTTCTCGAGGTGGGCTGCGGATGCTGCCGTGGACGAGGTCGGAGGGGCGGACGAGCCGAGCCCGAGGTGCCAGTTGATCCGCCACTTCTCCCGAGCATTCAGGCCCATGACCTCGCTCAGTTGATCAGAGACAGTGCGAGAGGAGCTCCACCAGCCTCCACGGGCACCTCTCCCTGAGGACGTGGAGGGGGAGTCCTGAGTGGGACTGAGAGACCACTGCAGCGGTGAACGAGCAGGAGGGGGAGGGGGTGGTCCTCCACCGCCCCCATCGCACTCTGACACTTCCGAGCACGAGCCCTCCTTGCCTAGAGGCGTGCTTATTCCCCCACTGCAACTGCACCACGAGCTTTTCGGGCAATTCTGAAAGCTAAAGCCCCCCTCCTTCAAGGAGGATGAGGACCCATCTGAGGCAGAGGATTGCCTAGAGCAGATAGAGAAGGTATTTGACACTCTTCGCCCCCTGCGGAGTGTCGCATGGCCTTTACCACATACCAGCTAGAGAGTGCGGCACACAGGTGATGGAGGGCAGTCAGAGGCCAGGAGAGGGGAGAGCCGACATGGGACAAGTTTGTGACCTTCTTCTGCGAGCAGTACTTCCCGCAGACTTGGCAGGACCAGAGGAGGCGGGAGTTCCACACTTTCCGCCAGGGGACGATGACTGTTAGCATGTATCGCACGCGCTTCCTGAAGCTGTCACGTTTTGCTTCGACAGCCGTAGTTACGGAGGAGGAGCGCCTATGGAGGTTCACTGAGGGGCTCCGGCCTGATATTCGGGGTTATGTCAAACCCCTGAAGCTACCCACCTTCTCGAGAGTGGTGGAGGCAGCCATGACGTACGAGGAGACCAACCTAGCCGCGCGAGACACCGACAGTGGACGGAAGAGGCTCTACCAACCAGAGTACTCTTAAGGCCGATGAGAGAGGAGGCACGCGGCACCCGCAGGAGAGCTGTCTCATTTTATAGGGCCGTCAGAGGCCTTTGGGGGCCCCAGACATGGGCCAGCTGTCAGCACTGGACCCCTGCCCAGCCGTCAGCAAGGACCTATCGAGGGAGGGAGTCGAGTCCCCCTCTGCTACCAGTGTGGCCATTCAAGCCACATCAGGAGGGACTGCCCGTCTAGGGTTGGGGCACAGCAGATGCTCCCCGCACCGAGCGCTGGAGGCCGAGCTGGTGGTCGCGGTCCCCAACTGCGTGGGGGAGAGAAGCAGTCACGAGGAGGGTACCGACCAGCGGCTGCTTGCCCGACCCAGAGTGTGGCTGCTTCTTCTGCACCGAGGGCTGAGGGGCATGTCAAAGCCCTGACACACAAAGACGCTAGGGCATCCGATTCAGTGGTGGCAAGTATGGTTACCATTTCCGGCAGATTAGTTTACGTGCTTTTTGATTCCAGCGCCACACACTCTTTTGTCGCTGTGAGTTTTGCTGTCAGTTTGGGATAGGACAATGTGTTGTTAGAGGATCCATTTGTGATCAAAGGCCTAGGTGGCCAGCTGTTTGTGGTTGAGGAGGTCTACACGGACTGTGAGGTCAATATAGGGGGACACAGCCTCCCCACTGACCTGATCGTGATACCGATGGAGGATTTTGGCGTAATTCTGGGGATGGATTGGCTGTCCGCCTACTACGCCTTGGTGGACTGTTTCGAGAGGAAGATTGTCTTCTCCATACTAGAGATGCCTTCCTTTGAGTTTCACGGACAGCTGGTGGATGGAGGTTTCAGGTGCATATCTATGCTTCGGGCAGCGAGGCTTTTGAGCCAAGGGTGTGAGGGCTTTCTAGCCTGTGTAGTAGCAGAGCCTAGCCCCGTGGCGGACTTTCAGAGCATTCCGGTGGTTAGTGAGTACCCCGACGTGTTTCCAGAGGAGCTGCCAGGACTACCGCCTGAGCGTGAGATCAAGTTTGAGATCTCACTGGTACCAGGGACCAGCCCCATTTCTACTGCACCATACCGGATGACACCACTTGAGCTGTGTGAGCTCAAGTCACAGCTATAGGTCCTGTTGGAGAAGAGCTTTGTGAGGCCCAGTGCACCCCCGTGGGGAGCTCCTGTGTTTTTTGTGAAGAAGAAGGATGGTACCCTACGACTTTGTGTTGACTACAGACAGCTGAATAGAGTCACCATCAAGAACAAGTGTCCATTGCTGAGGATTGATGACCTTTTTGACCAGTTGCGAGGTGCAACAATTTTCTCCAAGATAGATTTGAGGTCAGGCTACCACCAGTTGAGGATCAAGGAGACCAACGTCTCCAAGACAACTTTCCGCACCTGGTACGAACACTATGAGTTTTTGGTCATGCCGTTTGGGCTGACCAACGCCCCCGCTTCTTTTATGGATTTGATGAATTGGGTTTTCAGACTGTATTTGAATCAGTTTGTGATGGTATTCATCGATGACGTGCTCGTTCACTCACAGGATCAGGCACAACGCAGACAACACCTACGAATGATTCTGGACACTTTGAGACGAGGCAGGCCGTATGCCAAGTACAGCAAGTGCGAGTTTTGGTTGAGGCAGGTGACTTTCTTGGGCTACGTGATCTCAGGGGATGGTTTGGCTGTGGATCTAGCCAAGGTTGAGGCCATACTCAAGTGGGAGAGGCCACGTACAGTGACTGAGATACCTAGCTTCTTGGGACTGGCAGGTTACTATCGACAGGTTATCAGAGGATTCTCGCAGATTGCGCGTCCCATGACCCAGTTGACTCGAAAGGACGTGCCCTTTACCTGGACAGATGCTTGTGAGGCTTGTTTTTAGGAGTTAAAGGAGAGACTGACTTCAACTCCTGTGCTTACCATCCCAGATAGCAGTGGCAGTTTTGTGGTCTAACAGACGCTTCGTTGCAAGGGTTAGTGGGTGTGCTCATGCAGCGGGGTCACGTTGTCGCCTACGCTTCGCAGCAACTGATGTCCCATGAGCATAGCTACCCTACCCATGACTTAGAACTGGCAGTTGTTTTCGTGCTGAAGACATGGAGGCACTACCTTTACAGTGAGACCTTTGAGATTTTCACGGATCATAAGAGCCTCAGGTACTTGTTTGATCAAAAGGAGCTTAACATGAGACAGAGACGTTGGTTAAAGCTCCTGAAGGACTATGATTGTAGCATCTCCTACCATACCGGGAAGGCCAACGTGGTGGCTGACGCCTTGAGCCGGAAGGCGTCCACCCACTTGGCCAATTTAAAGGCATAGAGTTGGAGACTTATGGAGGAGTTAGGCAGTTGGCGACCCCGAGAGTCACAGGGGTATTGCGGGGCAGTGACGGTGACATGACAGACACGACCAGAGCTAATAGACTGCATCATCGCAGGACAGATGGTAGACCCGTACTTAGAGACGTTGCGAGACAAAGTGCTGTCAAGGGACCTAGGAGACTTCTCCTTTACAGACGAGGTGTTGCGCATGAGGGAACGAATAGGGACGAGGAGTTATTAAGAGAGCTCCTGATGGAGGCGCACTGATGAGAACCTCATCATGAACCCTAACTAGCCTACTTTGGTCTAATAAAATGAACAAAAGCTCTTACATAACCTAAATGAAGGCCTAATTCAAGAAATTACTAATTTGAGAAGAAAACATGAAACAAGGGGTAAAATAGTAATTTTACCATTGCAGTGCATCAACGGGATTTCTAAGGGTCTAGACATAGGTCAGTTGGACTTAATAAGAGAAAAAGTGAGATGATTTGGTCAGAAAAAGGTTATGGCAAAATCTAGGAATTAAATGACATTCTGTAACCTTAAAATAAACCCACTTTAATTCACAAGATTTCAGGAAAGATAAAAATCAAATAAATCCTCTAAAATTCATGAAAAAATATCCACTAGGGTTTAGAACCTTCAATTTAGCCTTTGGAACCTGTTTTGACCTAGATTAGGGTCCATGCCCAAATTGTGACCTAATTTGGGTTTTTGTGCAAAATATCTAGTCAAACGTGGTCAAACCTAAAATACAACTTTATCATTGGATTCCTTAGGTACAAATTATGTTTATACCAAAATTTGGACCTAAGGGAAGGTCGTCTTGACCTACTTTGCAAATTGGTCCTCCAAATTACTTTCTGACCCTCAACTTTTTGAAACCCTTGTAACTACCCCCTCAAATTTCTCGTATTCTTCTTCATTTTGATCCCTCTGCCATTCGCAGTAGGGGCCATACCTCTGGCGACTTCGCTCGGAGGTTTACGCCTCACTTGCACGGGGAGCCGCCCCCAGATTTGAAAGGGGAGCTCCTTGTGAAGCCCCCTACCTCATGGGCAGCTCCCCATGCCCTAAAACCCACCATACCTCTCGTGCGAACACTCGAGAGGTATGGGTCTCCGACCAGCCTTACCTTCGGCATGGCTTTCCTGCCGCCCTCGCGCGCCTCCCGCCTGGCCTGTGCCTATTTAAGGAAGGGCAGACCACACCGCTTCCTCCAAGCTCAAATTGGCCAGAGATCTCCCTCCAATTCGTCTCCTCCCAACTCTGGCTGACTGCCTAGAGCTTTCGACGACTCTTCCTCCCTCTCTCGTCGCTCTACCACCGTGTCAATGGCAGAGCTAGCTCCGCCGTCCTCCGCTACGCCGTACCGTACCAGCAAGCGCCCTCCGACCCCCTTCCTCGTCGTCGTCTTCTTCCCTTAGGCACCTTCGTCTCCAGTGACGGCAGGCACCAGCCGCTAGCCCTCCGCCTCCCCCTTTCGCTCCAAACCTGCTAGATAAGTTCCCCTTTCTCCCCTCTCTATTTCCCCCTTATCCATTGTTATTTTCAACCCCTCGACAGTCGCCAACCACCACCATCATCCACACCTCCGGCAGACATTCGGTGAGGTGACCCTGCCACTCCACGCCTCCATCCACCTCACCAGATACCTCACCACCTCCGCCATCACCCATTAATCGTCATCCGCCCCTCCACTGACCGCCAAACCCTTCAGAGACACCCCCCAAACACACCCACCTGCACGCACACAGTGTGCCCTAGGCACGCATGCACAAGCACCCTCACGCCACGCTGACCACCGGGCCACCTTCGCCGTGTCACGGCGAAGCCTGCTGAGTGATTTGACTAGGCCGTGAGGCCGTATTTGTGTTGACAGGTACAGGGCCCTATCCGCCATTAAAGCAAGCTTGCAGAAGCTTGCTACCTTCGCAGCAGCCTCCAGGTGCTAGGAAACCAAGTTCCAGGTGTGCGGTTTCTCTTTGCGAACCAAGTCAGGCCCTCAATTGAAGGCCAAAGCATCTGCAGCCTCAGCAATCAGAAGAAGACCTGCTGTGGGGGCACGCGAGAAGCGGGTGGGACATTTAGTCCCACCTCGGAAACTTTGGAGCGAGCAGCGGGGGATAAATTGAAAGAGTGTCAGGGAATTATCGCCTCCTGACAAGGGGTGAGGTCCCACTCGCCCACTCATGCCTCATCCACGACCCCACCCTGCGCGGACCTGGTATCCGACCCGACTACCCCCGCACTCCTCGCTCACCACACACGATCGTGGGCCTGGTCACGGCGCGCCAACCCGACCCGTATACCCGAGCAGGCTCTGGGAGAGTGAACCTAAGAGAGAAGAAAGAGAGGAGAGTCCGCGGGGAGGGTAAGGGGTAGGTTTTGCTCTCCCGGAGGGCAAAGCCAGAAGCCAAGGAAGAAGGCAGATAAAGGAGTTGAAAAGGAAGCTGAAGGAAGGAGCCAAAGAAGAAGAAGAAGGAGGTGGCGCAGCATAGAGAAAGAAAGAAAGAAGAAGAAGCCAAGGAGGCAGTCACAGAAAAAAGAGAAGAAATAAGAAAGTAGAAGAAAGAGAAGAGCAGCTAAAGGAAGGAGCAACTGCAGAGAAAGAAAGAGAGAAGAAGAAGAGGTGCGGAGAGAGCAAAAGAAAGAAGAAGGGTCAGCACTGTAGTAGGAGTCGGTTAAGGCATCTGATTCAAAGAATCAAACGTCTGAAAGAGAAGAGACAGAGAAAAGAGAACGAAGAGAGAAGAAAAAAAAGAAAGAGAGGAGGAGAAGAAAGAAAGAAGAAAAATTTTATTTCCTCTCTCTAGATTTTTGTAAAACACTATATTATTGAGAATTGTGATTTTTTTTGCTTCTAAAGATCGAATTGCTCCCTTAGTTCGACCTCGGAATGTTTCCAAATTTTGAGTAATAAAATAAAATTGATAATTATTTTTCGCAACATATTACAATGCACTTATCTTCTTTTTGAAAATCGCGACGAACGACCATCACTTTTTGGCGCCGTTGCTGGGGAGCAACGGGCACTTTAGAAGCTTTAAATCACAATTTTTGATTTTATACTGACTTAATCTCTCTTTTGTTGTGTTTGTTGCAGGAAAGGAACTCAAGAAAAGACGAGCAGCCGTACAACAACCACACCAAGGAACAAGTAACCTTCAACCCTCTCTTCTAATCCCCTCAAAATCTGAAGAGGAGAAACAAAGAGAAAAATCAATTTATGACTACCTGTTTTCCCATATTTAGTAATTCACAAGAGTTGCTTGGTTTCTAATTTCAACACACCTTAACTGCATATCCACTTAAGGTAACTAGGGCTAAAACCTTCTTGCTTGAGCCCTAGTTACCCATTTCTAAGGCAACTAATTGGACCAACTAGAGCCAACCTAGGATTCCAAGCTAGGGTTTTAGAAACACATCTTCTTCTAAGCAAAGAATTAAAAATTCCAAAAAGAGTGTGCCTAAGCCATTGTTTGAAAAGACCTATCTAAGAGAAACCCTAAGCAAATCAAGCTCTTAATCTAATTGAACCATAAAAGAAAAGACCTAAGAAGCTCTCAAAGGAACAAAGAGGTGAAGTTGATCCTTTGGGTCAACCAACCTTCAAATTAGGTCACTTTTGCACACAAAAGGCTTAAACTTCAAGTGAAACCCTAAGCACCTTGATCTTAACTAAAAGTGGTAGACTTAAGAGGTCAAGGTCCCCATTCTGGTCTACCTGGAATCTCAGTGACAAGAGAGGTCGGGTGGGAGAAACCCTGTAACCCATGGGGGCGCTCTACCGTGTAGGGGTCTTCGCGAGACTCACCCTCTCTAGCTACCCAGGTAATTCTCAGGTGGGCAGCCTTCTGATCCAAGGGTATCATCCACCCCGAACCTCTATAGTCACCTAACATATTTTGGGTGTCTTGATTGGGTCCAACACGTTCTAACCTCATCCAGTCTTTCGGTGCATGTTTGGTAGGAGGTCCTTGAAACCTCCTCTAGAAATCCACTCTCCCCGAGGCCAAGCCTCGGCACCCTTGTTTGTGCAACAACCCCTCCACATAGACCTTTCTTCCGATTCTGAACCTAGTTCTCCTTCTTCTTCCATCATGGCACAGCCTGTTGAAGAAGAAAATAATCTTGAGCACTAGCTTCAGCGTCTTAATGACCTCTTCCAGAACTTCATGAACCTACTGCAGTGCCTCATGATGCGAGATCACTATAATCCTGCTGCGGTGGCAATCGAGCCTCGAGTCCGAATCCCGGTTGGAGGACCTGATTCTGAACTGAAGCCCAATATGATTCATGCCATACCTAAATTCTATAGGCTTAACTCCGAAGATCCATTCCAGCATATCAAACAGCTCAAGCATCTGGCCCAAACCTTCGGGTCAGATGCTCAAAATCGGGATATCTTACTCGTAAAGATGTTCTCTTTCTCCCTCATGGACAAGGCAGCTCATTGGTACCAAACACAGATTCGTCCGATCAACACCTGGGATGAACTTCAATCCGAGTTTCTGAAGAAGTTCTTTCCCATTGGTCGGACAAATGCCTTGCGCCATCAGATTACTCACTTCACCCAGCAGACGAGAGAACCTCTTCATGAGGCATGGGATCGATTCCTGGATCTCATGCCGAAGTGCCCCCATCACGAAGTTCCTAAATGGGAACAAGTCCAGTTTTTTTACCAGGAACTCCGTGAGGACATTAGATTATTCGTTAATGCAACTTGCGGAGGGAATAACATGGGTCAACATGAGGACACCGTGTAGGAGATTCTCGAAAATATGTGCGAGAACTCCATCAACAATGACTCCATGGGTTTATTCGACCGGACGAATACCCGCGCATCAACGAATCTTAGGGGAGTACATGAAACGCAGGGCATGTCCGCATCTGTCGAGTTGGAATTGATGGCCAGTCGGTTGGACAAGGTCTATTATCGAGAAGAAGGTGGACGAGCTGACTCAGCATTTGCAGCGAGCCACCTCTGCGCAAAACTTCTTTGCACAGCCACCTCCCGCAAGGGAAACTGTGCAAAACATCTTCCACCGATCTTCTCCGGGGATGGACTCGTATCCACCCCTATCTGACTCCAGGACCGAAGGGACCTCCGATCCTTTCTATTCTTGTCGGGAAACTCTGATCTCCCATACTTTGACTTTCCTAAGGCTTCTTAGACCTACAAGGACCTCAACGCCATCCAGAATGACCCATTTTCCAACACCTATAACCCTGGATGGCTAAACCATCCCAATTTCCTGTGGGCAGGAAATTTTCAAACCCAAAGACCACCTTATCAACCCCGTCCACAAGCCCCTCGTCCTTACCAGCCGCCTCAGCCTCGGCCTAACCCCACTTATCAATATGGGCCAAACCAAGATCAAATGTCCCTCATCCTCCAAACACTAGTTGACATTCAGAGATCGAATGCGGCTATCCAAAAATAACACAAGGACGAAATCACAGAGGTTCGCAATCAACTCACCCAGATGGCGAATTCCCGCCAACCGGGCACTCTTCCTTCACAACCTCTGCCAAACCCTAATAACGTGCCGACCCAGAGGCGTGTTATGAACCCAAACCCAGGCCAAGCACACTTGATTTATCAAGCCCCTTCCATTCAATCACTTGACGGGATGGAAGCTTCAACATCCTATGCGGGTTATCAACAGCAACCACCCATCTTACCGACCCCTAACCCAAACCAGGCAGGATTAAACTCTGTAACAACTCGTAGTGGTAAAGCAACCCAAGACCCACCTTATCCAGACCACTCCAAGCCTGGTAGTGACCCAAGCCCTAGGAGAGTTATCCAGGATGTCCCTATCCCTATCCCAAACCAAAAACCTGGACCTATTCTAGAGGAACCAACCAAGGTTCCATTTCCCGAGACCTTGACCAAGGGAAAGAGGACAGCCAAGCCCGTGGCTCCTGAGGAGGACCTGATCAAACTCTTTAAGTAGGTCCAAATAAACATCCCCTTGATGGATGCAATCTGCCATGTATCGGCTTACGCATGATTCTTGAAAAATGTGTGTACACCCCAGCGTAAGCCGCGAACCAAGAGTGGGAGTCCGATCATACTGTCAGAGCAAGCTAGCTCTGTAATCCTGAGTAGACTCCCACCTAAGGCAAAAGACCCAGACACTCCCCTGGTCATATGTAAAATTGGTGAAACCTAATTTGATAGAGCATTGTTAGACCTAAGTGCCTCCATAAACCTGATACCCACATCCCTGCTTAACCACCTTGAAGAATCCAAGCTTAAACCGATTGAGGTGACATTGCAGTTAGCTGATCGATCCATTAAGTCACCTAAGGGAGTTCTCGAGGATGTTATTGTTAGGGTGTGGGATTTCTACTTCCCAGTAGACTTTATAGTTCTAGACATAGATGCACCTGAGAACCCAAGGGATACACCAATTATACTAGGGAGACCTTTTCTGGCCACCGCTAAGGCCAACATAAGATGTGAGGAGGGCCAGATTGAGTTGAAATTTGGGAACCAAACCCTTAAGATTGATATCTTTAAGGCCCAACAAGGGATTAATTGCGGTGTGGTAGAACAAATATGTGATATCAGAGCCGTGGTTGATGAACCGCATTTTGAGGATAACCTGATTATCCCCAATCAACCACAAGAAGAACAAATCCCGCAATGAGAGGAATCTAAACCCGATCTAGATACACCCATAACTCCTATCCTTGTTCCTCAAGCACACTCCGAACCACCCACTGCTGCTGATAATCCCGTCTTGGAACTCAAGCCCCTTCCCGATCATCTGAAATGTCTTTTTGGGTTCCAATCAAACATTTCCTGTGATTATAAACTCTAGACTCACACCTAACCAGGAATCTCGTCTAATTACTGTTCTCCAGCAACATCGTAGAGCCATTGGTTGGACTCTCGGTGATTTGACTGGAATAAGTCCCTCTTATTGCACACACCACATCTATTCCGAAGAGGGCGCACGACCTTTGTGTGAAATGCAGAGACGTCTGAACCCTAATCTGCAGGAGGTCGTGAAAAAGGAGATCATCAAGTGGTTAGATGTAGGGATCATCTACCTAATCTCCGACAGTCGATGGGTGAGCCCAATCCAGGTTGTGCCTAAGAAGGCAGGGCTCACCACCATCACGACTGAAATCGGAGAGGTCATACCGACCCGTATAGCCAACTCGTGGAGAGTCTGCATTGATTACCGAAGACTCAATTCCCCCACGAAGAGGGATTATTTCCCACTACCGTTTATTAATCAGATCCTCAAAAAACTAGCGAGAAATAGATTCTTTTGCTTTCTTGAAGGGTACTCCGGTTACAACCAAGTGGCGATTCATCCAGAGGACCAAGAGAAGACCATGTTCACTTGCCCCTTCGGGACGTACGCGTTCCAAAGGATGCCTTTCGGTCTCTGCAATGCACCCGCGACTTTTCAACGGTGCATGCTTGCCATATTCTCTGATATGGTAGGTGATTATCTAGAAGTTCTCATGGATGACTTCTCAGTATTTGGGGCATCATTTGACGATTGCCTCCAGCACTTGGTTCAAATACTTAGGCATTGTATTGACGTGAATTTGGTTTTTTCCTTGGAAAAGAGCCACTTCATGGTGCCTGAGGGGATCGTCCTAGGACATCTGATTTCTGAGAGGGGCATCCAAATGGATCGAGCTAAGGTTAACTTGATTTCCAAACTCCCTATGCCTAGCTCGATCAGGGACATCCGATCTTTTCTGGGCCATGTCAGCTTTTACCGTCGATTCATCCCTAATTTCTCGAAAATCACGCCACCCCTGACCACTCTTCTCTCCAAGGATGTATCTTTTGAAATTTCCAAGGAATGCACTCAAGCATTTGAGATTCTTCGTGACCGAGTTACCCAAGCCCAGATCCTACAGTCCCCTGATTAGTCTCAACCTTTTGAGATCATGTGCGATGCATCTGACCTCGCTGTAGGAGCGGTTTTGGGGCAAAAGATTGACAGGAAACCCATGGTCATCTACTATGCTAGCAAGACACTTGACGAGGCTCAGCGTAACTACATGGTTACGGAGAAAAAGCTGCTAGCCGCTGTATTTGCCCTTGAAAAATTCAGATCTTATCTCCTGGGTTCTCACGTTATTATTAACTCGAATCACACAGCTGTAAGGCATCTCCTTGCGAAGAAGGACGCGAAACCTCGATTAATCCGATGGATCTTGCTGTTGCAAGAATTTGCCCACGAGATTCGGGACAAAGCAGGAAGACAGAACATGGTAGCTGACCACTTGTCCCGCCTCCCTTCTGAGATCATCGACCCTTTCAGACCCATTACGGAGCATTTTCCTGATGAGCACCTCTTGACTATTGGTATAGGGCTTCCATGGTTTGCTGATATAGTAAATTATTTGGCATCACATCAGATCCCGTCTGATTGGCCGAAGGCCAAGAAAGATAAATTGCGCTCTGATGCCAAGTATTACATTTGGGAAGACCCGTATCTATTCCGCATAGGTGTTGACCAAATTATCCGGCAATGTGTCCTGGAAGTTGTGATCAAAGACATACTCTCTTTCTGCCATGACCAGGCACGCGGTGGCCATTTCTCTGGGCACAAAATCGCAACGAAAGTCCTCCAGTGTGGCTTTTACTGGCCCACAATCTTCAAGGATGCATACAATCACTGTAAGGCATGCAACCGTTGCCAAACTTTGGGCAACATGAGCCATCGCGACATGATGCATTTGCAGCCAATTCTCATATGCGAGATTTTTGATATTTGAGGGATTAATTTTATGGGCCCCTTCCCTATTTCGAACGGCTTCGAATACATTTTACTTGCTATTGACTACGTGCTCAAACGGATCGAAGCCATTATGACCTGAACCAGTGATCACAAGATCATCATCAAATTCATTCATTAGAATATCTTCTCACGATTCAAGATTCCGCGAGTGATCATTTTTTATGGAGGGACCCATTTCACAAACGCTTAGTTCAGGTCACTGATGACCAAATACGGTGTCTCACACCGAATCTCTACTCCTTATCACCCCTAGACTAATGGTCTAGCTGAGCTATCAAACCGAGAGATCAAGAAAATCCTTCAGGTTACTGTTCAACCTAACAGGAAGGACTGGTCATCCCGGCTTTCGGAAGCTTTGTGAGCTTATAGGACCACCCACAAGACCCAATTAAGCATGTCTCCTTTCAGACTGGTGTACGGGAAGGCGTGTCACCTCCCCGTTGAATTGGAGCATAAAGCCTATTGGGCAGTACGGAACTGCAACCTAGATCTTTCTAAGGCTAGAACCCATATAAAGCTTCAAATAAGCGAGATTTTTGAATTACGCCTCAATGCGGATGAAAACTCATGAATCTACAAAGAGCGGGTTAAAGCCTTTCATGACAAGCACATATCTAGAAAGATCTTTCACTCTGGTCAGAAGGTCCTACTCTTCAATGCCCGACTAAAACTGTTCCTAGGTAAGCTGCGATCCAAGTGGATCGGACCATATCTAGTCCGACAAATCTTTGGAAATGGAGTCGTTGAGATCAGTCCACTCAGCCACGATTCTGAACCTTTTGTCGTGAACGGTCAGAGACTCAAACCATTCATTGACATAACCAATACAGATTTGGCTGAGTCATCCTTTATCCTCCATGCTCCCTGAGCTCATTGCACCCAGCCGATGGGGTAAAACTCAACGCTTAACGGGAGGCAACCCGTCATTCTTTCGAAAACCCGAAACCTTTCTTGACATTTCTTTGCACTTTAGGGTTCATCCTTTAGGACAGTCAACTCCACCTCAGGTACTCATACCCAAGATTAGAAATCGTTCGCAACAGTCACCTCGATCCATCTACTCACCCAATACCTTTCCTAATGAATGCACCAAGCTGAATAAAAACCACCTAATTTACAATGAGGACATTGCAAATCTTAGGCATGGGGGGGTATGAAAGTGCAAAATAAATGAAAACTCATAACAAAAAAAGGTTTCAACAAAAAAATCACATATGTTAAAAACACCAAAAAATTAAAAATTTTTGAAACAACACCAAAAAAATAATAATAATAAAAAATTGAAAAAGAACAAAAAAAACTGGACGAGGGAAGAAATTTTTGTGGGTTTTACATAATAAAAAGGAGGAGGAGAAAAAGAGTAAAATGCTAAAAAGGAGCACAAAATGAAAAAGAAAAAGATAGTCATTAGTAAGCGATTAAAGGATTAACTGAAGTTCTAGACTTCATTAAGAAAAGTAAAGAGAAAGTGCTAAAGAAATAAAAAAAGATTAGTAAGAACGCTAACCTTATGTCTTTTTGGCTAGACTCTTAGTACCCATTAAGATCTGGATATTCCTCAAGAGGTTGAGAAAAATGCAAAGCTTAAGTATTAGGTCTAAGGCTTATGGAGTATTCGGCCTCATTAACTGACCTTCGATTTGCGAGACTTGGTAACCTAAGCACCCAAATTCACACACAGTCTGGTTTAGTGAGCATAACTATCAAAATCACACAGAAGCATTTTTAATGTTCTAAAAATGTTACCTAGATTAGGAGCGACCGATCAACACAAGTTGATTTAGACGAGTTCCCGACGCGGAGAGGTAGGAAATTCCCCTTGAAGATGCGCAACAACATATCATCTCCTCGGTGCTTGTCTCTTAAGATATTTACATATCCTACCGAGGACATGTAAGTACTCTGCTGGTTCAGATACCATGGAAGGCATTATCACGAAATATCAATCGCCAAGGTCCGAATTCGGCCACGGAACGCCATGGGCGGGATTATCTCGAAATCTCAAAAATCAGGATTCTGGGGGTTACCATGGGTGGAGCTATCATGAAGAATCGAATGTCAGGGACCTTTGAGAATTGATGATGGAGATGAGGAATCCGATACAGACCATGTTATGAAGCCAATCCGAAGCTAGAAATAAAAAGAAAAGAGAGAGAAAACTCTCCAAACAAATAAACATATGTCTCTCTCTTCCTAAAACGCACTGCAAACTGAACCAAGGCTTAAATTATGTCTCAAGCAAGGGTGCTTTAACCACGAAGTCTAATAAACCTTAGGGTAGTTCCTACGGGCCTTAAAAACCTTTGCTAAGGACCGAGGCTAAAGCTAGACAGGTCTAGATCTTGGTTGGTACTAGGGTCCCTTTAGGCCCATTGTCAGCATTCTAACCTAATCAAGGAGAAAAGAGAAGAAAAAGCACTTATCAAAATTTGTGAAAGGAACTCATGATCTAGAATAGAGGTTAAAACCTTAAAATTTTGCTAAGGGACTAGCAAAAGCTAGGAATGGGGGTATGATGAGAACCTCATCATGAACCCTAACTAGCCTACTTTGGTCTAATAAAATGAATAAAAGCTCCTACATAAACTAAAGGAAGGCCTAATTCAGAGAATTACTAATCTGAGAAGAAAACATGAAACAAGGGGTAAAACTTCCATTTTACCATTACAGTGCATCAACGGGATTTCTAAGGGTCTAGATATAGGTCAATTGGACTTAATAAGAGAAAAAGTAGGATGGTTTGGTCAGAAAAGGGTTATGGCAAAATCTAGGAATTAAATGATATTCTGTAACCCTAAAAAAAATCTACTTTAATTCACAAGGTTCCAGGAAAGATAAAAATCAACTAAACCCTCTAAAATTTATGGAAAAATATTAACTAGGGTTTATATCCTTCAATTTGGCCTTTGGAACCTGTTTTGACCTAGATAGGGTCCATGCCAAAATTTTAACCTAATTTGGGTTTTTATGCAAAATGTCCAATCAAACGTGGTCAAACCTAAAATCTAACTTCATCATTGGATTTCTTAGGTCCAAATTAGGTTTATACCAAATTTGGACCTAAGGGAAGGTCGTCTTAACCCACTTTGCAAATTAGTCCTCCAAATTACTTTTTGACCCTCAACTTTTTGAAACCCTTGCAACTACCCCCTCAACTTTATCGTATTCTTCTTCATTTAGGTCCCTTTTCCATTCGCAGCAAGGGCCATACCTCCAGCGACATCGCTCGGAGGTTTCCGCCTCACCTGCACGGGGAGCTACCCCCAGATTTGAAAGGGGAGCTCCCTGCGGATCCCCCTACCGCATGGGCAGCTCCCCATGCCCTGAAACTCACCATACCTCTCGTGCGAATGCTCGAGAGGTAGGGGTCTCTGACCGGCCTTACCTTCGGCGTGGCTTTCACGACGCCCTCGTGCACCTCCCGCCTGGCTTGTTCCTATTTAAGGCAGGGTAGACCACGCCGCTTCCTCCAAGCTCAAATTGGCCAGAGATCTCCCTGCAATTCGTCTCCTCTCAACTCTGGCCGACTGCCCACAGCTTCTAGCGACACTTCCTCCCTCTCTCGTCGCTCCTCCACCGTACCAGTGGCAGAGCCAGCTCCGTCGTCCTCCGCCGCACCGTGCCTACCAGCGCGCGCCCTCCGACCCCCTTCCTCGTCGCCATCTTCTTCCCCTGGGCTCCTTAGTCTCCAGCGACGGCAGACACCAGCTGCTCGCCCTCCGCCTCCCCCTCTCGCTCCAAGCCTACTAGATAAGTTCCCCTTTCTCCCCTCTCTATTTCCCCCTTATCAATTGTTATTTTCAACCCCTCGAAAGTCGCCAACCACCACCATCATCCACACCTCCGGCAAACATCCGGCGAGGTGACCTTGCCACTCCACACCTCCATCCACCTCGCCAGATACCTCACCACCTCCGCCATCACCCACTGATCGTCATCCGCCCCTCCACTAACCGCCAAACCCTTCAGAGACACCCCCTGAACACACCCACCTGCACGCACACAGTGTGCCCCAGGCACGCATGCACAAGTGCCCTCACACCACGCTGACCATCGGGCCACCTTCGCCTTGTCACAGCGAAGCCTGCTAAGTGATTTGACAAGGTCGTGAGGCCGTGTTCGTGTTGACAGGTACAGGGCCCTATCCACCATTAAAGCAAGCTTGCAGAAGCTTGCTACCTTCACAACATCCTCCAGGTGCCAAGAAACCAAGTTCCAGGTGTGCGGTTTCTCTTTGCGAAACAAGTCATCCCCTCAATTGAAGGCCAAAGCATTTGCAGCCTCAGCAATGAGAAGAAGACCTGCTGCGAGCGCGCGCGAGAAGCGGGTGGGACATTTAGTCCCACCTCGAAAACTTTGGAGCGAGCGGCGCGGGATAAATTGAAAAAGTGTCATGGGATTATCGCCTCCTGACACGGGCCCACTCACGCCTTGTCCATGACCCCACGCTACGCGGACCTAGTATCCGACCCAACTACCCCTGCACTCCTCGCCCACCACACATGCCGGTGGGCCTGGTCACAAGCGCGCCAACCCGACCCGTATACTCGAGCAGGCTCTGGGAGAGCAAGCCTAAGAGAGAAGAAAGAGAGGAGAGTCCGTGAGGAGGGTAGGGGGTAGGTTTTGCTCTCCCAGAAGGCGAAGCCAGAAGCCAGAAAAAGGAGCTGAAAAAGAAGCTGAAGGAAGGAGCCAAAGAAGAAGAAGGAGGAGGAGGTGCAGCATAGAGAAAGAAAGAAATAAGAAGAAGAAGAAGAAGCCAAGGAGGCAGTCACAGAAAAAAGAGAAGAAAGAAGAAAGTAGAAGAAAGAAAAGAGCAGCTGAAGGAGGGAGCAGTCACAGAGAAACAAAGAGAGAAGAAGAAGAGGTGCGGCAGAGAGTAGAAGAAAGAAGAAGGGTCAGCACTGTAGCAGGAGTCGGTTAAGGCGTCTGATTCAAAGAATCAGACGTCTGAAAGAGAAGAAACAGAGAAAAGTGAAGGAAGAGAGAAGAAAAAAAAGAAAGAGAGGAGGAGAAGAAAGAATGAAGAAAAATTCTATTCCCTTTCTCTCTAGATTTTTGTAAAACACTATATTATTGAGAATTGTGATTTTTTTTTCTTCTAAAGACCGAATTGCTCCGTGAGTTCGACCTCGGAATGTTTTCAAATTTTGAGTAATAAAATAAAATTGATAATCATTTTTCGCAACATACTACAATGCACTTATCTTCTTTTTGAAAACCTCAACGAACGATCATCACGCACGGGTCTAGATTCACCATACATCCCGGGAACACAAAAATGTATCATGATCTGAGACGCAACGTTTGGTGGAGAGGGATGAAGCAGGATGTGGGTGAGTTCGTGCAACAATGCTTGGTGTGTCAGAAGGTGAAGGCCGAGCACCAGAGTCCTGCGGGGCCGTTGCAGCCACTTCCTATGCCATAGTAGAAGTGGGAGAGCATCACCATGGACTTGGTGGTGAGTCTACCCGTTACCCAGCAAGGACACGACGTAGTCTAGGTGATAGTGGACAGGTTGATGAAAACAGCACATTTCCTGCCGATCCGAGTCACTTTGGGACCAACACAGTTGACAGAGAGGTACATTCGTGATGTGGTACATCTGCATAGAGTTCTGCGTAGACAGTATCCGACCGGGATACCCGTTTTACTTCCTAGTTTTGGGTTGAGTTTCAGCAAGCTTTGGGGGCATAGTTGAGGTTTAGTATCACGTACCACCCCCAGACGGACGGACAATCAGAGCGCACTATACAAACACTTGAGGACCTTTTGCGCGCCTATGTACTAGACTGGAGAGGCTCTTGGGAGGAGCACTGATGAGAGCCTCATCATGAGCCATAACTAGCTCATTTTGACCCAATAAAGAGGATAAAGCTCCTACATAACCTAGTAGAAGGCCTAAATGAAAGAATCAGTGTTCTGAGAAGAAAACATGAAATAAAGGTTAAAACTGTAATTTTACCATTGCAGTACATAAAATGGGATTTCTCAGAGACAAAGCATAGGTCAAATGGTCTAAATGAGATAAAAAGTGAGTTGAGTCAATCAAAACTGGGTTCATGTGCAATCTAGGAATTAAATGACATTTGGTAACCCTAAAACAGATCCGCTTAAATCAACAAGGTTTCGGTTAGGATAAAAATCAAGTAAACCCTCTAAAAATCATGGAAAAATATCCTCCAGGGTTTAGAACATTCAATTTGTCCTTTGGAACCTAGTTTGACCTAGAATAGGGTCCTAGCTCATTAATTGACCTAATTTAGGTTTTTATGCAAAATATCCAGTCAAACGTAGTCAAACCTAAAATCCAACTTCACCATTGGATTCCTTAGGTCCAAATTAGGTTTTTACCAAAATTTGGACCTAAGGGGAGGTCATCTTGACCTACTTTGCAATTTAGTACACCCAAATCATAATTTAGTCCCTAACTTTTGAAAATCATCGCAGAGAGCCCCCTAACTTCCTCGCCAACCTTACAATCAGGTCCTTCCACCATTATTGGGGCAGAATCCTTCTCCGGTGAGGATTAGAGAGGGAATACTCTCTGATTCCTCAGAGATCCCCTCCCAGAAATGGAAGGGAGATTCTCTGAGGAATTCCCTCCCATCTGAGGCCTGCCATGATCTCTGATTTGATCCCAATCTCTCGTGCGAACGCACGAGGGATTTGGGTATCCACCCACTTTCCTTCTCCGGCGAGCCGTCGGAGACGGATACGTGCCCTCCAAGCTCTGAACACACGGCCCAATGCCTATAAAAGAACCCCCAAACCCGGCCGCTCATTTTTAGCTCGACCTGGCCGGGGTTTCACCTCAGATTCGTCTCTCCCTTCCTGGACAGGGTACCCAGCGAGCTCCGGCGAGCTTTCTTTCCTTTCCTCTTCACTCTGGCACAAAACCAGTGGCAGAGACTTCTTCCTAATTCTCCTCCGCGTCGCGCAATACCCGCGCACGTCGCCTCAGCCCCGTCGTCGCCGCCGTCCTCCCCCACTGGGCAGCTTCTTCTCCGGCGACAGCAGGTACAGCTGTCCGCCTCTTCGCCCCCTTCGTCCCTGTAGTTAGGTTTAAACTATTCTCCTCTATCCCCTCTTTCATTTCCCCCACCTTATTTCATCAATCGACCCTCGACCGTCGCTGACCACCGCCATCTTCCTCGCCTCCGACCAACCTCCGGCGAGTCGCCCCCGTCACTCCACACTTCCGCACGACTCGCCGACCAACTCAGAGGCTCCGCCTCACCTCACCGAGCAACCTCCGCCCATCCACCATCCCTCTACGCCTCCACCACAGCCCCCCGAACACACCCACACCTACGGTCACAGGGTGACCTAGGCACGCACGCCTAGGCCGCCCGGAGACCTGTTGCACGTCGCATCACCTTCACCGTGCCACGGCGAAGGTCTACAGGTGGTTTGATTAGGCCAATAGGCCGTATTCATGCACGACAGGATCGAAGCTGCAGCCGCCATTGACGACAGTTGAAGAAGCTCCAACCTCACTCCAGGCTTCAGGACGTCCAGGCTTCAAGTGCTACGCATTGGGGCAGGTCTCGCGAAGATCGTTGCTCCAGAAATCAATACCAACAGAGGCCGCAGCTGTGGCAATTGCACAAAGGTTCTGCGGGCGCGCGCAAGAGCGGGGCAGGACTAATAGTCCCACATCGGCAATCTACAACGCGTAGGTATGCTTTAAATTGATTTTGTGCTATACGCTTATCGCCTCCGAAGGCACAGGGGTGAGGTCCCTCACCTTACCCACGCTCGCCTCGTCTGCAGTTTCACCTCGCGGATCTGGCAGGATCCGACCCGACCCTATCTGAGCACACCTCGCGCATCACCCTCACACCGGTGCGCCTGGTCCTGGATGCGAAGCCCGACCCGATTACCCGCGGCTCTGGGAGAGTGTCCTATGAGTGATTCTTAGAGAGAGAGAGACACGCGGGTAGAGGGACAGGGTAGGTTTTGCTCCCTTGTGCAAGCAGGCTGAGAGTTGAAGAGAAGAGACTTAGCCGCAAGGAAGAAGAAGAGAAGAAGCAGAAAAAGAAGCCTTCGCAGAAGAGGAAGGAGAAGAGAAGAAGAAGAAACTCTGAAGAAGAGACTGAGCAAGGCAGAAGAAGAAGAAAGGCTGTAGAGAAGAGAAGAAGACAGAAGAGAAAAGAAGCAAAAGGCTGCAGAGAAGAGACAGAAGACCAAGGAAGAAGAAGCCTTCGCAGAAGAAGACAAGGAAGAAGAGAGACTGCAGAGAAAGAAGAAGAAGGCCAACACAAGAAGAAAGAAGCAAAGTGAAGGCTGCAGAAGAAAGAAAGCAAAAGAAGAGGGGGAAAACACTTTTAAGACGTCTGATCACAAGATCAGACGTCCAATTTCATTCTTTTTTCATAATTACTTTTTAACCACATACATTCATATTTAATTAAAGTTTTGAGTAAATTAGAGTGTTCAATTACATTTGAGATTAGTAGTAAATTCCAATTGCTCCCTGTGTTCGACCTCGGATACTCCGATTTTCGAGTAATAAAAACTTTTATTTGTTGACGACGCTTGATCACCTATACTATGACGCAATAACTGTTAAAACACGATCGAGCCGGTCGCTTCAACAAGCACTTACCTCTAGCAGAGTTCGCATATAATAACAGCTATCACTCGAGCATCGGCATGGCACCTTACGAGGCTCTGTACGAACAGAAATGTACTGCGCCCTTGAGTTGGGTTGAGGTGGGGACCAAGTGGGAGGTTGGTCCCAAGTTGATCTGGTAGTGTTAGGAGGTGATAGAGCAGATCCACAGATGACTCCACACTGTCAGGAGCAGATAGAAAAGTTATGCTGATCGAAAATGCAGAGAGGTGTAGTTCGAGGTTGGAGATCACGTCTTTCTCCATGTTTCGCCCATGAAGGGCTTGCAGCGTTTTGGGCTGAAGGGGGAGCTTGCGTCGAGGTTTGTGGGGCCCTTTGAGGTCCTGGAGCGGGTAGGACCTATTGGTTACCGGCTTGCCCTTCCTCCCCAGCTTTCTAGTGTGCACGACTTGTTCCACGTGTCCAACCTCAGGAAATACGTCGCCGATCCCAATCACGTCCTGAGCCACGAGAGTGTTGAGGTGGGTGACGACCTGACCTACCCCGAGAGACCAGTGCAGATATTAGACAGAGCCATTCGGAGTTTGAGACGGAAGCAGGTACCCCTGGTGAAGATTTTGTGGAGAAGCCAGCAATACGAGGAGGTTACCTGGGAGCCTAAGGAGACGATGCGAGAGCAGTACCCGAAGCTTTTCGAGGGTATGTCTTTTCAGACCAACTTCGGTCCTCTTTAAGTTTGTTATGCGTTTAATATCCTTTTTCCGCACCCTAGCTAGCTCAAGTTTTGGGGACGAAAGTTCCTTTAAGTTTATTATGATGTAAAAACCCATCCTGATTTTAGCCTTTTAAGACGTCTGGAGTGTCAGTCAGACGTCCGGACCCCTTCCCGGACGTCTGAAAATTGAAAAATTTGTACGCACCTTGCGGTCTGCGCGTAGGCGACGCGTAGACTCTTCTTCTTTCTCCTTCCTTCTTTTCCCCTCTAAACCCTAACCACCCGGCCCTATAAAAGAGACCCCCTTCCTCTCCTCTCCACTCCACCACTACCACCACCTTCCACTCCACTGCCGTGTGCAAGAGGCACACGGGAGAGAGAGCGAGAGTGAGGAGGAGGAGCAGGCGTGAGGAGGAGAGGGCCGAGGTCGCGAGATTCGTGGAAGCTCGTCGGAGGCTCGCACGGCCACCGCGGCGTGTGTGGGAGGAGGACGTTGGGGCGTCGTCCCCGACCTTCTACAGCAGTCAGAGCTGCAGCGGAGAGAAAGGAACAGCGGCGGAGCACAACGAGAAGCGTAGGAGCGTGGTCTAATACTAGAATTTTTCCAGTATCAGACGTCCGGAGTGTCTTCCGGACGACTGGCTAGATGCCTGGCGTCGACACCAGACGTCTGAAAGCAACTGTATTGTGAAGGTACGTCTTCCTCGCGGTTACGGCCATGCAGCCCGCACCGCAGTTGAGTTGTTTGGGCTAAATGTGGCGTGCTACTCTGTCGTGCGCAGGAGCAACTTTGGGAAGGTGCGCGGCACACCCTTCCACGTGCTTTCAGATGTCTGGAAAACTTACCAGACGACCGGAGACGTTCCCAGACGACCGGAGGACTGGTCAGATGTCTGAAACTATTTTCAGACGGTCACGGAGGAGTCCTGGACGTCTGAGGTCACTATAGGGGCTTGAGGTGAGTCTCTGTGACTTTTAAGACGTCTAGACTTGTTTCCAGACATCTGATTTGGGTCTGCAGACACGTTTTTGACCCGCTTAGGGTTCTATCGGGATCCATTTTACGCAAATAAGGTATCTGTGGTTTCCTTGTGAATTCCTCTACAAATTAGAAACCTTTATACACTGTTCTGAATCTTCCGTTGTGGTGTATTCCTTGGTATAGGACTTCGACTTGTTACGTGTCTGGGGCTTGCAGAGGCACGTAGGCCTGTAGTTCAAGCCCCCAGTACTCCCGGATTGTCTGGTAGAGTGGTTCACCCCTGTTATACTTATTAAATATGAATGCATCTATGAAAATTAGACAACTACAAACCTAGGATGTGGCATGAACCCTAGGGCAAGAAATGGTTGAACAAATTGTTTGCGTAATTGAAATTGTATATATATATGAATGAGCTGAATTGTTAGCCACTGCCTATAAATAAATACGAGCTGCATGTTTGAATATGAGCTGCCTGAGATAACTAAACAGTTACCTGTGATATCACTTGTTACATGTGTTAATTTGTGGAAACACGAGCTGCATCTGTATAAATGAGAACTGAATGGTAAATGATGAAACCTGGTTTGGAATAATATGATGAATATGAGCATGAACCCTACGGGGAGTTAGGAGTAGAACTCCTGTGGTTAGATGGAAATGCCTAGAATGTGAACGGGAAGTGTGCTAGCCCTTGAATACGTGGTACCAAGGAGAGCGACTGTCCCCTTTTAGTGTAGAGCGGAGCTAGCCGCCCTTGGGTTAGGACCCGAGGTTAGGATTGGTCACTCTACACCGAGTTTTGTTGGCCCTCGCATACACAGTACCGAGGAGAGCTACTAGTGTAGGGAGGGAGCAAGTCACCCCACGGGACCCGGGGTTCAGCTAGCCACCCTACACCGACTTGTTAGGCCCTTTGGGCAAATCGGGGTAGTTAGACGAAGGTGCGCGGACTGTGAAGAGGTGAGACCCCTGTTTGGTTCTGAGGGGCTAAACCCTTGTTTCTGAGAGGGCTAGGCCCTATACTGTTCCATGTTGTACTTTGGGCGTACCCGCTAGCGGAAATGACTTACCGCGTGCCAGTGCGGGGTAGCTACCCGTGCGCTTATCGCACGTGCCATAGTCATTACATCTGTCAGTGACCTCGGAGTGGTTGACTGGCTGTAGGACTACCACGAGGGACTCTCCCGGCCAGGAGATCACCACATGTACCTTCTACTCTTCGGAAAAAGCTGCAATCAAGATCGTTCCCACGAGGAACATGCAAGATCAAGAAAGAAATTTGAAAGTAAACCAATGGGGTGAAAACAAATTTTCTGTAAAATAAATAACTGGAAAAGGATAAATGTACTTGCTAGTTTTTACTATTTGAGATAGTTTGGTTACCACTCTACTCAGCGTTCGCTGACTCCATTTTCTCATAACACTGTTCAGGTCCAGGTGTTGAGTAGCCCGAGCTTCTGACTACAAAGGATGCTGGGCCCAGTCGAACCCAGCCGTAGTTAGTAGTACTGTTGTTGTACACTCTTTTCTGCTATAGTGAGTTTCAGCCCTTTTGTTTACTGTTCCTGTTACTGTTGCTTTTGTTCTACTTTCCTGTTATTGTGGTGGTATGTACTGAACTAACAGCTTTTACTCTCATTTACTGCTTGTACGCTTTTACTTTTAGTTACATTGCATAGTGAATGTGGTTTATTTTCCTGCTTTTCGATTATTTCTTGTTGGATGACTGGATCTTGGGATTAATCGAGGCGAGCCGATCTCTGGTCCTGTAGAGATTCGGGAACCGGGTCGTAACAGTTTACATTTGTGACACCAATACTACAATAACAACACATAAAACAATCTTTTTAAAGATCTAATTTTAAATTAAATTATATGAGTGTAAAGCCCTTATATAAGGCTATTCAATTATATATATGATTTTAAGTTTTATAATTATATATAAAAATTAGCTAAAGTTAGGAGTTTATATATGTTAATTTAAGGATTAATTTCTTAATTAAAGTATAAATTAATAACTTAATTATGCAATTGACCTTATAAATAATTAATTTGTACAATCAAGTATTTATTATAAATTTTTATTTTATTTTAGAGGCTTTATTTTAATTTATTTACATTTAAATAGATGTTGTAGTTAGTTATATACATATCTAAGTCATGAATACTGTAATACACTATAAATACAATGTAAATAGGTTTAAAATACTTAAAATTGTACCATACAAGTATACATCATAAATTACTTCAGTATAACTTAACATACTAATTTATTTTATTTTAAGTTAATAATCCACTTAATTAACTTAATAACTTAATTACCTACTGTAATTACATAATTAAATTAGTTTACAGGTATGGTACAATATATAATACTTAGTTAAATATGTATGTATAGTATTAGAGATAATTATAGACATATGCATAGGTGTTTATAATTACTTAAGATAATATATATTTAAGTTAATATAAATTAATATAAAATTATGCAATAAAATTATATATACAATAAATCATCTTAAATAATTAATTTAATATATAAAATATATTTATAGGTTATTTATGTACATTATTTACATATTTTATAATATAAACATATAGCTTAGTATTAAATTATATTTACAAATATAAATATTCTATAGAAGATATTTTTATGTATTTTTGGGTGTTTTCTGATTTTTATGGTTTATATATATATATAGTAGAGATAGGAGATGAAAGAGGAAGGGTGAGATGAGAGATGGAAGAACTCTTGTTGGTATTTTTAGTTTAGGTTCTTTTATTAAATGTTAAAGTATACTAAACTGTCAATTGGTATGTTCTATCAAATCGAGGATTCAGAATACTTTAAAACTTAGCATACACCTAAAAAAATACTTGATCCTACTCAAGATAGGTTTATTTTATTTTTTATTATTTTTTATAATTTTTATTTATTTACAAAGTTGACCCAAACTAGGCCTCATTATGAATAGGAAAATGGAACCCAAGGCCATGAGAGTGAGTTCTGATGAGTGGAAATGAGAAGTAACGACTCAACAACCTCCAGGCAGCAATATATAACATGATGGAACATCAGAACTTGGGTCTAACTTCAAATTTCACTAAATTCAAATTTTGAACAGTTTAAACAATTACAAGGTTACTGACAGTGAATTTCAAATGAAAATCTCATGCTATTCCAATCAAATTTAGGCAATGAAATGTACATGAATGCTTAAACATGAAGTTCTAAGTTTACATTTCACTAGCAGCTCACTACAACCTAAAAATTCACTTCAAACCTATCCCCAACAGAAGTTGCTGTTGCTGCACTACAGCAAATCGAACTGCTACAATGCTACTCTACCAACTAAATTAGACCTGGTTCAGGTCTGATATCTATTCCAAAAGATCATCTTCAGGTTTGAGAATCCAGATCGAATCCTATCAAATCCCTGTAAAGTCGTTCACCCTCAAATCTCTCAAAACCTTGAGATTCAAATCCACAGTTCATTCATTCAAATTGATAAATCAGTTAAATCGAATGAAAATCATTGAAAATTATCATTTTCTCTGAAGATCTAACACTTAACTAAAATCAACCAAGAATTACACACCCTAAAACTTTAGTTTAGTCATTCCTCTTTGTCATAGACAACACAAGAGGAATGGTCAAACTAACCTTTAATTCCACTTGTAAATCAGCTCAGATTTCCTATTAAGACCTAAATCTCTTTCAGACCTCAAATGTCATATTAAAATCCTTTTAAATCAATGACCAATGTCACCCACCTGGGTGTTTCGATGTGAGCTCGCTAATGAGTTGCTCATCTAGGATACCTGCACACCATTGATTGGTGTTCAGGTATCCAAAGCGATGCTTCACATCCATTTAGGTCACAGTAGGAGCTTCAAAACCATGCATCAAAATTTGAGCTCCTGCTGCCTCAGGCAATGCACAAAAATAGTAAATCAAGTTGAAATTTGGGTGTAAGTACATTAAGTGAGTAAAATCAAATCCAAAATAGCTTAAGCCCATCGCAATCAAACCAATTTCAAGTATAAAAACTTAATTCAGTCAATTAAACTCGATTAAAACTCAATTGTTCAAGAATTTCTCCGATTAGCTTCAACACTCTAGTCAAGCTCAATTGACCAAATCTGTTCAATTTAAATCACAAAGAGGGTGATTGTGATCTAATGAAGCGAATGAGATCACCCTTAAATGGAATTGAACGCACTGTGGATCTAGAAGCTATAGAGCTTTAGATCCATAGTGGTTCTAATGGATGGAGTGATTTGCGGATTAAAATACGAGGGAGATAAGAGAATGTGAATTGTGATCATGGAGTGAGGGGGAAGTTGTATGAATAGTGCGAAATGGGGTGAAAACATCTCTCTAATCTGGATTGATCAGAGAGGGCAAGAGAGTTCCTAATCTAAACTATTTTAATCTAAACTAATCCATCACAAAATTTAACATCTAAACTACATCTACTGATCTACACTACACTAACAAGACCTACAATTAATCTAGAATGCATCAAAACCTAACTAAGTGGATGAATGAGACCTGGAAGAGGATCTGCAGGTGGTGGCTGCAACGACGAATGGGGAAGTATCTCTGATGGAGGGAAAGATCTCTAGTGGAGCTCAGATCGCCTTTAGGTGCTATGAGGTCCTTAACGGCAAGGAAGAGTTGAAGAAGGTGAGGTTTCACTGCCAAAGCAGTGGAATAGGGGATGATGAGGAGAGACCGGAGGGAAGAAAGATCCACTCAAGAGATGTAGGTGGGGAGTCGATAGGCGTCGTGTGAGCCTATGAAGGTGCTTAAGTAGGCGCGTGAGGTGATCTAAGCACCGTGGTGGTGAGATTAGGCTATTAGAGTATGGACAATGGTGATGAGCTTGGAGAAGGGCAGAAGCTTTAGGATGAAATATGACCATAGGATGGGATCTGAGAGGTGAGGTGATGCTACGTGCAGGTGGGCGTGAAGATTGAATTGCGATCGACAGTTGGATGAGAGAATCAAATGAGCGATGGCCACGATGGGCCGTGTTCTTTGGTGAACAGTGGACCCTCGCAGCTACAAGTGTTTTGGAATTTTTGCATGGAAGCCCTTAAGGCTGAAACAGTGGAAGAATTGTAAGTGAACCCGTTAGTGATAAGAAAGGTAACAGTGCGGTCTGTGAAATTTACTAAAAAGATCCTTGATGACTTTCAAACTAGTCCCTGGAGGTTTTTGACTTATGGAAAAGTGAATGATGAAGGACCTATATGTAATGTCATTAATGCAGAATCTTGATGATGTCCAAATGCAATGAAGTTTTTATTGTACCTTAATTGAACATTTAAGAACATGATTTTACTTTTAATTTGAATTTTTGAACCCAAAGATGTGTTCAATTTGCAATTGGATTATCAAATTACATTTAGTAATAGAATATCTAATTTTATGACCTAATTGTACATTTTTAACATCAATTTGTTACTTTAGGTCATTTATGTTATTTTTCATACTTAACTCATTTCTTGTGTTAATTATGTAGTATTTAACCTAGTTTTTAGCTTAACTTAGCATTTTAGCTATAAGGAGCTATGTTGAACCTAGGCTCATTACGACTAGGTAGATGGTTGGCTTCGCTCCGACTACTTGTCACCTGTTGGGATGATACGTCGATGACATCGGCAGCACCTTGTCGTACCTAGTGCGTGGTGCAGGTTTGCTTCCAATGGAAATGATATCTTGGACGCTTCTGTTCTGTTTTCTTTTCTTTTAATTTTGTTTCATGTTGGATTTTTTTGAGTTTCCCCTCTTGAGGGGGAGTTACTTTCCCCCTCTTCGAGGAGAGATGAGGTTGTCTTTCTCTCTTACCCTTAAGGGCAACGTCCTACATCATTTCATTCCCTTAATGAAAATTTCATTTCAAAAAAACTTTGCCACTCTTTGAGCGGTTGAGAATAAATAGCCTTATAGTTAGCCAAAATGTAAAGAAATGTAGAAGGTGATCAATATGCAACGTAAGGAATTGTGAAATGGTTCCCATTTGACAATTGCATGATATTTAATGTAAAGAAATAAAAGAACATAACTTCTGTTACGTGATGGATCCCATGTCACTTAAAAAGCTACCACCACTTTCAATCAAAATGCACAAATGTAAAATGATTTTGCACTGGTGTGATCTCATTTTATACTAAAACACACAAGTGAAATCTCATTTTACACTAGTGTAAAATGATTCTAAAGCAGTTTTGCACATGTCCAATCTTATTTTACACCAATACAAAATTTTAAAGGTGATCTGATGATTTTACATCGATACAAAATAATTTTTAAAGTAATTTTAATAACTTGTACTAATATAAAATGATTTCATTATTAATTTAAATATTAATAAATCTCACCACATGCCAATATTTATTTACATAAAAGGAAGACACATCAAATAAAAATTACACTCACACCTCGTTACGTTACATTTTAAGTCACCTAATATAATTTTATACCTGTGTCCTACAGTTGTACGTTACTTTCCATGTCATCTGGCTGGTTCCTCTGAATTCGAGTGTCCAATTATCCGTAAATTCTTTTATTCTTCCAAAATTCTACTTTAGAACTCAGCATCTACGTATATATGTACGTCCTCGTTCATGCACATACGTAGTTTCCTAGAAAGAATGGATGTACCTGTACCTAATCCTCAATTAGCTGTCGTAATCTTGAGTAGAGGTCTCATATCCGTACGAGCTATCATTCAGAAAATTAAGTCACCTAAAAATAAAGGGAAAAGAGACATTGGTAACTCAACTAATTAATTTCTATCACGGTTAAATCAAACGACTATTATTCCGCTACCACAAGAAAGCCAAACATCTCAAAATATTTTTACCTAAGCTGGCTCTAGAAAAGTTTTTCATTGATTTAGATTGTGCAAACTATTTGAAATTATTATGAGTGCAAAGAAACTGATACCTGAATAGATTGTACGCTAAAAGGGCCTTTCCCCGTGTTTCAAAAAAAATTTTGACATGTTGCTTTATGACAAAAAAAAAGACTTAGATATAACATTAAATGCTGAGAAATGTAAAAGATAATAAAAAAAATTTCATCACATTGGAAAAAAACATCGTATACTTTAAATTAAAATACATAAATGATAAATAATTTTATATTTGTGATAAATAATTTTATCCTGAAGATAAATTATTCTGAATGATATTGTATCAATATAAAATAATTTTACATTGGTAATAAATTATTTTAAGATATCTTTGTATCGACGTAAAATTATTTCAAAGATGATCCGGTCGTTTTATACTAATGTAAAGTGACTCCAAAAATAATTTAAGTGATTTACACACATATAAAAGTGATTTATTGTTGATTTCAACATTGTAGATTTTAACACAAGTACTTTTTTTTTACATAAAATAAAAATATATCAAATAAAGACTACATTCACAACCTTTGATGTCACTTTTTATGTTAACTTTTATGTCTCCAAAAAAAAAAATGTCAACTTAATTTGGTATTCCATTTTCCCTTTCCAACAAGAAAACCCTTTCAAACTTTGGTATTTCACTTTTTGTTGTTGATATCCCTCCCATAATATTGTCTACCGAGTTATTAACAAAATATGTATCAAATCCTTCACCAGGGTAATATGATCTACAAAACCTTAGCCGAAATTTGAGTTGAGCATCTCAAGCATATCCTCCCTAAGATTATTGCCTCGAACCAATTAATCAACCTTTATACCTTTTTTTTTTCCTGGAAAGTATATTCCAACAACCAGGGAAAAGGAGAACGCGATAACCGAACTCGAAGAGGGAGGAACACCTTCGCTCCCTCAGAGAGGGAGAGATATCAAAACAAAGATGGAACAACAAAGCAAAAAATGAAATAAATAGAAAAGAAGCATCCAAATATCCCTATTCCAAAGCAGATACAAAGGTCTACACTATGCTACTGGATATAACAACACCATCGAAAAGCTTGATGAACTTCACAATTTGTGCTAACGAGTGACTTAACCAAGAGATTGGTCAACAACTCGATCGCGATGGGACCTTAATTTCACGCATAGACTCGGAAGGCCTAAAATAACAAATAAACAAAGCCATGAAGTAGTCATGCCATCAAAAACGCAGGCGGGGTGGTGATGGAGCGGCACAACCTTGGCATGTAGGACCTCCTTTTGTGGCTCATGAGGAGGGCCCACCTAGTGCCAGGTCAAGATAGACCTAAGGCATTTGACTTTGAAAACCATGAATTCCTTGTGCAAGTCCTGCACTCGCAAGTTTTCTACAAGAAGTGGGTAAACTAATTGGCCAATGCATTGCTACTACCACCTTCTCAATCTTTGTCAACATCCCAAAAGGCTTCTTCAGTGGGCCTCCTTGTATACAAAGGGAGACCTCCTAAGGCTTCATTTGGATGCTGGGTAGAGATTATTATTAGATAGAATTTATGCTGAAATATATTTTAGTGGTGTTGGTGTAATTGTGTAAGTGGTGGTATGGTGGTAATTGATGTACTCGTAGGTGAGGTAATGTGTTGGTTTTTATTTTTAAAATATGCTTGTTGTTGGGGGTGCCGATAGAGAAACACAGGCTGAATACAACACAAGTGGTGAGAGAATTCCACTATAACTATGAGTTCACGAATGTAAAATATAATTGCATCTTGTTAATCGTGCCTCAGATTTTAAAAATGTACATCGTAGTATAGGTGATTAAAACAAATTAACATTTAAATTTTTACTGTCCGAATTAACAGAAAAATTCAAATTCAGCACTGGGAACAAAAATGCGTAACTATCACTATTTGAAATATTCACAAATTACTTAAGTGACCTTGTTATAATAGAAAAATCCAAAGTCGTCACTGGAAGCAAAAATACGTAACTACCACTATTTGAAATATTCACAAATTACTTAAGTGACCTTGTTATATGGAATCAAGATTTAAAAATCAAATAAGTTCTCGTTAGCACTCGAATTACAGTTTAAGAAAATGATATTGAGTGCAACAAAAAAAATTAATTAAATACTTATTAAGTGCTCAATAAAAGTTACCGGTCACGATGATAATCAAATATTTATCTAATAAGAACCAGATGAGCATTAATAAGAAAATTGGATAAGATATTGTACTAAAATCCACTTAGAAATAAAGTTTGAAGCAAATTCAACAAGATTCACAATTCTATTGCAATTGGGTCCCTATAGCCTCGTGAAAAGGTCCCTACAACTTTATTTTCCTTATGATTATACCCCTGCCAACAATGCCTAAAGAAGATGTTTTCCTCCTTTCTCTCTGATGAGGATCGTCGGAGACTCACCGAAGTTAGGCTCTCGTAGTGGAAGCTCATCGACGTGTGGCGGAGAAGGATCGCCAGTTCAAGGCCGACAAGATGGTGGTGTTGTCTCATTGGTTGGAAGCTTGGAGGAGGGTCGGCTATGGCATGAGAGGAGGGGTCTCTGTCGAGTACCTATCACATGAAGGCTGGAGGTTGCGAGATTCGCTTGACCGAACTAGCAACTTCCGAAGACCACAAGCAGCAGAGGCGATCAAAGGAGGTGGGACAACCACCGTTGGATGCGGAACAATAAGGAAAACAACTTTGCTTCAGGAGTTGGAGGCGATCGAGGCTCGGGGCAACCACTAATCAAGCTTGAACTTTGGCGGTACTGGCAGTCAAAGGCCGATGAGGAAGAAGATGCCCAAGGACCATTGTGCAGGAGAAAAGGATCCAAAAGATATGAATTTGGATCAAATTGAAAAGATTTTGAAAGTTGGGGATTAAGATGCAAAGTAGGTGCAAATGAAGTCCAAATCGATGTAACTTTTTATAGTAACTTAATTAGAACATAGGGAATCTAGTGGTAACCCCAATTTTGTATTTTGATATTTTTTGCATGATCATTTTATGAGTTGACCCAAATTATATTAAATTTCCATCTCCAATTTTGTTTTATTTCAAAACAGATTCCGATTATTAAATTGACTATTTCAAACCTTATAAAATATTTTTAATTGATTTTTAGAATGTTTCGATTACATTTATTTCCATCGGATCTGTTTTAATTGAACTAAGGTTGAAATTAAGATTTTTTATTAGAATTAAACATTCAATTTGAATGTAAATCCTGAATTACTCAGTATAACCCACTTTTAAGATATTTAAGCTTAATTGACCTTTAATTAACCATAAGCTTTCCCTTCAGCTATTCTGCATTTGTAATTATTTTTGAAACTTGCAGAACAAACACCCACTTTTATCAATTTCTCTCTCCTCAACCCTGATTGAGTTATTCTCTTTTAATATATTAATTAAGTGAATTTAACTTTAGAACTTAGTCAAATTAAGTTAATTATAGAGGATGATGGAGATGCCATCACATTCGAATTAGATAGACCCCATCATTCTCGTTGTAACATCCCAAAGTCCAGGTTCCGAATCATTTCAAAGTGGTTCGGGTCAATTTCAACATGGAAACCCGGCTGTGGTTCGGAACTGGTGTCAGACCTCCTTAAATTGCCAAGAAATTTGTATTTCAAGTCAGCCCCTAGTCAACATTGTCAAAAGGGTACCATGTATGGTACCTGTTGAAGCAGAAAATCTATGCAAAAAGGTTGAGTTTTGAAAAGCCGTTGTTATAGTGCGATTTGCGAGGAAATCCGTCAACAAATAAATTTGCCCAAATTCAAAAGAAATTCCGGGTCGAACATAAGAGGATACGTCGATTTGAAATCCGCGATTATCTTTTTTGTAATTTTTGTTTAAAAGCGAGATAATCACAATAAATCTGATATTAACACTAAGAGAGAGAGAGAGAGAGAGAGAGAGAGAACAAAACACTTTTACAATAAGGATAATGTTTTTACAACTAGAAAGTTGAAAATTTTACAACTAAAAAGAAGTAAATCTAATCTAGAAAGCTGTAAAGAGAAAGGAGGTGAGAAATTATCCTTCTCAATGACTACTTGGAGGATAAGGCAGATAGCAACGTCTGGAAGACGAAGGGCAAAGGCAAAAGACGGAGAACAGAGCAGGAAGAACCGGGGGCGAGGCAGGACCTCATCGTTGCAAGATCCACTTCCGTAACGGGGGTGAGAAGATGACCACGGGAGCTCCACGAACGAGTGAGAAGTGGACAAAATTTTTTATTTTAACTCTAGAGGAGCATCCCGAGTTTAGGACAAGCTTCTTTAGAGCTTTGGAGAGGGAGAGAAGTGAGGAAGGGATAAATGATATGTGAGTGTAATGACCCGATTCCCGAGTCCCTACGAGACACGAGAACCGGACCGACTCGACTAATCCCAAGACCTAGTCGTCCAACGAGGAAGTAACCAAAAGAGCAATAAAATAAACCACATTCAGCATTAATATAACTAGCAGTAACAAAATACAGCAGTAAAAAAAGGAACTACTACAGTATGTATCACCACAACAGTAGAACAATAATTATAACATAACATGAAACTACAAGTAAAGAAAAGTACAAAGAGTAACAAGAACTACTCACTACAGTGGAACAAAAGGGGTACAAAAAGAATTGCGGTAACTCTACTGGACCCTACTCGGCCCAGCGTCCTCTGCAGCCGCTGACCCTGGCTGCTCAACACCTGGTCCAGAAAAGTAACGAGTGTAACACGTCAGCGAAACACTGAGTAAGGTGGCAACTAAAACTAAAGAGGCAGTAGAGTGTACAGTAGCTGTTATATTTTGTTACTTTCTTTATTTACGTCTTTCTATTATTTCACGATTTATTTATTTCTCAGATCCTTCACTTGATCTCGAATGTTCCTCATGGGAACGATCTTGATTGCAGTCTTTTCCGAAAAGTAGAAGTAGCACGTGGTGCTCTCCTGGCCGGGAGAGTCCCCCGTGGTGGTCCTACCCTCAGTCAACCACCCCAAGGTCGCTGACAGATGTAACGATGACTACGACACGCGCGATAAACACACGGGTAGCTACCCCGCACTGGCACGCGGTCAGTCGTTTCCGTTAACGGGTGCGCCCAAGCACAGCACGGAACCAGTATAGGGCAGAGCCCTCTCAGTAACAGGGGTCCAGCCCCTCCACAGTAACCAAACAGGGGTCTTGCCCCTCCACAGTCCGCGCACCCTCGCCTGACTACCCTGGTTTACCTAGTGAGCCTAACAAGTCGGTGTAGGTGAGCTAGCAGCACCCCGGGACCCGTGGGGTAGCTAGTACTCGCTCTACACTAGTAGCTCTCCTCGGTACTGTGTACACGAGGGCCAAAAGTCGGTACAAAGTGGCCAGACCTAACCCCGGGTCCCTGGGGCGGCTGGCTCCGCTCTGCACTAAACAGGTAACAGGTGCTTCCCCTGGCACTACGTACCCAAGGGACAACACACTTCCACGTCTTTCTTTCTCAGTTCCATTCCATTCTCTTTCCAGGAGTTCTACTCCTAATTCCCCATAGGGTTCCAGCTCTTTTACTCAGCACATTTAGGTTTCACCATTCCAGTTTCATGTTCATACAACCCATGTTCTCAATCATGTTTATTTATTCATAACAGGCAGCTGTTAAATCAATTTACAGGCAGCTATTATTTCCTTTCCACTTTTCCAAGATTGCAATATCTATATACATATCACTAGTTTTCCAGTCCTAGGATTCATGCCGTACCCTAGGATCTATCATTCAATCTAGTTTCTCATTCCTAGGATTCATGCAATATCCTAGGATCTATCATTCAATCTGGTTTCTCATTTCTAGGATTCATGCAATGCCCTAGGTTCTATTAATTGTTCCATAATTGTAACAAATTATGCTAATAATTTTAAAAGCCACTCTACCAGCTACAACGGGAGTACTGGGGGCGTGGTCGGAAATCCCGCGCACCTCCGCAACCCCCGAGACTGCAATGAAACGGGGTCCTAACACAAGGATCAAACACAAGGAGTTTCTTAGAACAGTATATAATTACCGTAAACAGGTTGAGGATTTTATTTTGGGAAGAATGCAATTCGAAGCGCGAAAAACGGACTCCGAACGGGCCCTAAACGGGTCAAAAACGACGAAACATTCCAAAATTAGATGTCTGGAACCTCTTCCAGACGTCTTAAAAGGTGGTTCAGATGATACCTTCGCTCTGTGTAGTCCCTCAGACGTCCAGAAGCCTGCGGGGGCGTCTGGCTTAATTCCCAGACGTCCGATGGTCAACCCGGATGTCTGGAACTCCTCTCCGTCGTCTGGCACTGCGGCCAGACGTCCGATTCGCGTTGGATGGCGAGTCTCGCGCCCTCCCGAGAAGAACCTGCACGCACCCATACCCGTTCTCAGTACGACGGGTCGCAGACGAAGGCGTGGCGGACGGCTGCATGGCCGTACGCGCGAAAAAGGAAGAAGATGAAATATCTTACTTATCAGACATCTGGACAATCCTCCAGACGTCTTCACCGTCATCTGGTCGTAAGCCCAGATGTCTGATTTTGGAAAAATTTCCAGAATCAGAGCTCCTCTCGCTCTCCGCCCGCGACGCACGGCCGCGCTGCGCCCCGTCCGCCTGCTGCTCGAGCTGCAGTAGCCCCTCCGCGACACTCCACGCCCGATGCTCCCCCGTCGGCCGGCTCTAGCTACCCCGGCAAGCTTGATCCCTCACGGTCGAGCGTCTCCTCCCTCGCGCAACACCTCCTCCCGCACACTTGCCGCGGCCGCTGCTGCCGCCGCTCGCTCGCTCTCACACCGGCTGGGAGAAGAAGAAGGGGGCACGAAGGGGATGAGGGTGAGGGAGAGGGCGAGGGCCTTTTAAGGCCGCGCGGGGAGAGAGAGAGAGGGCACTGCGCCCTGCAGGAGGAGAGAGGGAAAAAGTGGAAAGAGGGTGGTGGTTGCAGGTCTGCGCGTGCATGCGCGAAGACGCAACCCCGTACGCCGTAGAAATTTAATCCCAGACGTCTGAAAGGGGTTCCAAATGTCTGGTCAGACGTCTGGGCCACCTCCCAGCCATCTTGAAAGCACGTTCGTAACAGTGAGGGACGTAGGCCTTTTTATAAGTGTAGAGGTTGGAGGCAAATTGGTCATTTTAACCTTAAAACATTAATGTATGAGTCTTTAGTGACGAATAAAACCGTCACTAAAGACCTAAACGTGGGCGACATGCATGCGCCTCCCCGCCTCCTTGCACTCAACGCATGCATCACACACACGAGCTCTCAACCGTCCGATCAAGAGATTGAACGACTTAAAAGCCCTCAGCATCGCTTCTCCTTCAACGCACCCAGCACCTACATGTGCGATTGCGCGTAGGCTTGGGCGTCTAATTTTGCATGCTCCCACCCGCGCATCTCGTTGCGCCACGTCTTGCCCATCTACGCCACTCACACTTCATCCAACGGGCGAATTTCCCCCGCGCTTTTGATTTCAGGCACACGAACTCAAACACGTGACCTCCACTTCTGCGCAGCGCCCTTCACCACTGTGCCAACCCGTTGCATTATCACGCGGGTGATTTCATTCCCAACCTATCTCTGTCGTTGGATTTTCATCCAACGGTCGAGATCTCCCATCGTGGGAACCTTCAGGAGTCGAGTGGAGAGGTGCGAACGGCTGCGGATGGTTGGGATGGTGCCACATGGCACTATCCTGACCGTCCATCTTCAAATGCTCATAGGTGGTTCCACGGACATCGGATTGGACCAATTTTTGCACTGTTGGGTTGCGATCATCGATCCAAACCCATGCGTGTGGTTGGATTTGTCATCTGAAGTGCAGATTTACACCATCTTGGCCCTTGATCTCTAATCTTTCTCGGACTGTATCTGATGCTACGGAAGTCCGATCGGGGCAATCTTGGAGTCGTTAAACTCTAATCATCACCCTAATCAGATCCGTACAGTTTGATCTTCAATCCAAGGCCTCAATTAAATGTTGCCCTATTACCAGACTATAAAAAGTTGAAGTAGAAAATCTACGCAAAAAGGTTGAGTTTTGAAAACCCATCATTGTAGTGCGATTTGCGAGGAAATTCGTCAACAAATAAATTTGCCCAAATTCAAAGAAATTCCGGGTCGAACATAGGGAGGCTACGTCGATTTAAAATCTGCGATTATTTTTTTTGTAATTTTTATTTAAAAGAGAGATAATCACAATGAATTTGATATTAATACTAAAAGAGAGAGAGAACAAAACACTTTTACAATAAGGATAATGTTTTTACAACTAGAAAGGTTTAAATTTTACAACTAGAAAGCGGTAAATCTAGTCTAGAAAGCTGTAAAGGGAAGGGAGATGAGAAATTATCCTCCTCGACGACTGCTTGGAGGACGAGCCGGACGACGACGCTTGGAAGACGGAGGACAAAGGCGAAAGTCGGAGAACGGAGCAGGAAAAATCGAGAGCAAGGCAGGACGTCGTCGTCGTAGGATCCACTTCCGAAATGGGGTTGAGAAGACGTCCACGAGAGCTCCACGAACAAGGTGAGAAGTGGATAAAATATTTTATTTTAACTCTAGAGGAGCATCTCGGGTTTGGGACAAGCTTCTTTAGAGCTTTGGAGAGGGAGAGAAGTGAGGTGGGGGGCGTAGGAAATTTTATAGGTGCAGAGGTTGGGGGCAAATAGGTCATTTAACCTTAAAACATTAATGTAGGGGTCTTTAGTGAAGGATAAAATCGTCACTAAAGACCTAAATGTAGGCGACGTGCGTGCGCCTCCCAGCCTCCTCGCGGTCAACACATGCGTCACGCACACGAGCTCTTAGCTGTCTGATCAAGCGATCAGACTGCTTAAAAGCCCTCATGTCACTTCTTCAACGTGCCCAACGCTCGTGCATGCGATTGCGCGTGGGCTTAGCATCTGATTTCACGTGTGCCCGCCTGCACATCTCGTTGCGCCACACCTCGCCCACCTACACCGTTCACGCTTCATCCAACGGGCGAATTTCACTTGCGCTTCTAATTTGAGGCGCATGAACTCGAAACACGTGACCTCCACTTCTGCGCACACCCTTCACCACTATGCCAACCCGCTGCTTTGTCATGTGGGTGATTTCACTCTCAACAGATCTTAGCCGTTGGATCTTCATCCAACGGCTGAGATCTCTCATCGTGGAAACCTTTAGGAGTCGAGCGGAGAGGTGCAGGCAGGAGCGGATGGTTGGGTTGGTGCCACGTGGGACCATCCTAACTGTCTATCTTCAAATGCTCGTAGGTGGAGCCACAGATGTCGGATTGGATCGATTTTCACGTCGTTGGACTGCGATCATCGATCCGAACACATCTGTGCGGTTGGATTTGTCATCTGAAGTGCGGATTTACACCATCTTGGTGCTTAACCTCTGATCTTTCTCGGACTGTATCTGATGCTACAGAATTCGAATCGGGGCGATCTTGGAGTCGTTGAACTTCAATCGTTACCCTGATCAGATCCGTACGATTGGATCTTCAATCGGAGGCCCGAATTAAATGTCTCACTGTTACCTTACTATAAAAAGGAGAAATTAACCTAAAATTTATACAAGGTAATCTAAATGCATGATGATGCATGTTATGCAATATTATAATGTATGATGCAACTTTACACCTACAAACATGCATAAATAGACGATTTATGCGATATAAACGTGTTTACATCACACCCCTTTGCCTATCTTGTGCTAGTCACTAGTAAAACTACATGCTATTTATAAGAGAATTAGAATCAGATTTCTTGGGCAAAAGTTATTTTTCAACACTTAACGATTTTTACTAGAACCTGAACTACAGAGACACAACAGCGTCCGGGTGTTTGCCAAAATGCTGACCGCCTAAAGCCCTCACCTTATTCAAAGAAGGATCTTTTTCTTCTTTTCTTCTTTTCTAATTTTTTTTGGATTTTTGAGTTTAGGGTTTTGGAACAGCTTTCTACGGCTACTCAACCCACCCAAGACTCGAAGAGAACTCTAAGTTCTAAGCTTCTTTGTGTGAAATGTGATAAACTAACTGATCGGCAATTAGAATGGACTTCATGTTTCTGCGCTCCTAACTGACCTTAAAAGAAATTTTGCCTAAAGGAGTATCTATACAATCGGTAACTTTCTCCTGAAATAACCATTTCCAAGGATCGTTCGGATTTTTTCGGAAGGTTAGGGGCGTAAATGCAATTTTGACCCCTTGAGTTCGAGTGTGTGGGCCTTGTGGGAACAAGAGAGCATAGTAGGGGAGTTTCCATAATTTTTTCCCTCTCTCTTCCCACCCACACTCACGCACACATACACGCACACTTGCCCCTCCCCTCCAAACACTAACCCACTCTCCCTATAAAACCCCACGCCACCCCTCTCCACCTTCACACCCTCACCACCACCTCCACCTCCTTCCCTTGCTGCCGGCGAGCACCAACCGTCTTTCCGTCCCTGCTTGCAGCCGTGAGTGGAGGAAAGGGGCTCGCGAGAGGAGGAAGGAGAGAGGGAGACTGTGAGCGAGGAAGAGGGAGGGTGTGGAAGGGAGAAGAGAGAGCTCAGGGGAGATTGAGCGTGCGCAGCCGGAGGAGCTTTAGCAGAAGAGCACACATGCAGGGAACCTGCGGTTGCAACTGCGATGAGCTCGGAGGTGCAAGGACCTCCGAGGAGGCCGAGGGTGTGAGAGGGAGGAACCACGATCGGAGGAGCTGCGGGAGCTCGGAGGAGCTCATGCAAGAGGAGAGGAGGATGCCGGAGGAGGGTCCTCGACCTCCTGCAGCTATTGGGGTCGCTGCTACAGGCGCTGCGGGCGGAGGCCCACGAGAAGACGAGTGTCACAAGGAGTTCTGTGTACTGGATTTTTCCAGTATCAAATGTCTGGAGAACCCTCCAGACGTCTGGAGCAACAATAGACGTCTAGAGCTGAAGCCGGGCATCTGAAAATACGTGGAGTGTCGAGGTATGAGTCCTATATGCTCATGCAAGTGCATACGTGAAGTACGTTAGCACTGTGTGTCGTCGTTTTAAGATTTTGAATGCATGCGTAGGTACAAGCCTTGGGAAGGCGCGTAAGCATGCTCTTCGAGGTGCTTTAGGACATCTAGATGTCTCCACAGACGTTTGATAGTCATATCAGACGACTGAGAGCACTAACAGACGTTTGGAAAGACTTAGGACGACTATAAAGGCATTCCAGACGTCCGCCAGCAATGCAAGAACACAAGGTGAGTTACTGACGTTGTTTAAGACGTCGGATTTCAGTCTGTATGCATGTTTTTGGTCCGTTCGGGGCCCAAACGATGTGGAATTTACGTAAACAAAATACTATTGTTTTTCGCTCGAGTTTCTCTACATGTTAGTGTCAATTATATACTGTTTTGAACTCATCTGATGTGACTTGGTCACTGGTATAGGTCTCCAGCCTGTAAGATGTTCGGGGCCCATAGGGATGACGGGATCTGCGTTTCAGGCTCACATTCCACCCGTGAATCCCGATAGAGTGGTTTACTTTAATATTAAGATTTAAATAAATAAAGTGCATGTTTAGAATAACTTGATTGAACCTTAGGATGTAAAATGAACCCTAGGGCAGAAGCGAATGAACATGGCTTGAGCTGCACTATTTACTTTGAGATACTTGTTAAACCTTAATTACTAGAAATTGTATAGATACATGATGTGATGCTTCTTCAGTTGTAAAAGCATGAGTTGCCTATTATATGAATGAGAATCAGAAAATGAACGAGTTCTGCATGTTGAGAAATGAAATTAAACAAATACGAGCATGAACCTTACGGGGAACTAAGAGAAGAACTCCTGTATACAGAAAGAATCTTGTAAGTAGATGGGAAGTGAGTTGGCCCTTTTGTACAATGTACCAAGGAGAGAAACTGTCCCTTTAGTGTAGAGGGGAGCTAGCTGCCCCTTGGGTTGAGACCCGAGGTTAAGATTAGTCACTCTACACCGACTCCTGTTTGGCTCTCGTGTATGTGGTACTGAGGTGAGCTACTTAGTGTAGGGAGGGAGTTAGCCGCCCCATGGGGCTTGAGGTTAGGACTAGCCACCCTACACCGACTCTTGTTAAGCCCACTAGGCAAACTGGGATAATCGGACGAGGGTACGCAGACTGTGGAGGGGGGAGACCCCGGTTCCAGTCTGAGGGGTGAGACCCCTATTCTGAGAAGGAAAGGTCTTGTGTTGTTCCATGCTGTACTTTTAGGTGTACCCACTAGCAGAAATGACTGGCTGCGTGCTAGTGCAGGGTAGCTACCCTTGCACTTATCGCACATGCCATAGTCACCGCTACGTCGCGACCGTGACCTCGGGGTGGTTGACTGGGTGTAGGACTACCACGGGGGGACTCTCCCAGCCAGGAGAGCACCACGTGTACATCCTACATCATAGGAGACACTGCAATCAAGATCGTCCCTTGAGGGATAGACAAGATCAAGAAATGATTGGTTTCTTAAGAGAATAAACAATCAGAACCACCTAGTTGAGCTAAATGGAAATGAATAATGAATTAGCTGCTTGTTTTATGTTAATTGCATGTAAATGGCTTAACTACCACTCTACTCAGCGTTAGCTGACCACGGATTTTATAACCTTGTTTAGGTCAGGGAGTTAAGCAACCAGTACCACCGGCTGCAGAGAGAGTTGGGCCCAGTCGAGCCTAGCCTTAGCAGTTGTCACCTCTTTGTTTCCGAGCTTTCTGTTGTAGTAGTGAGTACTCTAGTATGTATGACTGTTTCAGTTATATTTCCACTTTACTTTCCGCTGTTGTAGTTGTGATGGCATGTAATATTTTGAGACATTTCGTTTTGTTTCCTTTACTGCCTACTTATCTATTTTTCTGCCTAGTTACATTGCATGTGTGGTTGTGGAATCCTTTCTGCTTTTGGCTATTTCTCGTTGGATGACTGGGTCATGGGATTAGTCGAAGCAAGCCGAACTCGGGTCCTGTAGGGATCTGAGATCAGGTCGTAACATCTCCCTACTTTTATTTTTATGGGGTCAAAAAAAGGGCAAACCCAATGTATATCTCCCCGGATTATTCTACTTCTCCGCCTCTTCCTAAGTGTCTGGGAAATATACGTGCATTTCTTGACCTGGGTTCTGGACAACCTACCAATAGACTGTTACCCACGTAACGTGCCAACCATACTTGTGCGTTAAAGTGTGGCTTATTTCTTTTTTTCTATTCTTCTTTTTTATTTTTCTTTTTCTCTTTTTGGATATTTTTTTCTTTTCTTTTCTTTCCTTTTTTTAAGTAGGTGGCTTCCCTGATCTAAGATTTACCTAAAGGCAATAAAAAGAGAATGGTCGTGTGACTGGGCTCTGGACAACCGACTAATGAGCTGTTACCCACGATAACTTGCCAGCCATACAACCCTAGAAGGTTCATTAGCTACCCAATTTCCATTAAAACCATCGGAAAGTGAGTCAGTGCAAATAGTAAGTAGATGCTTAAACTTAAAGTCCCCCTCAAATTAGATGGTGGGTTGATAAGTTGTGTACTTATCACCCCAACTTATTTAACCAATTTGAAATAAATTCAGAATGACGAGGACTCGATAAATAAATCCACATTTTAGTGGATACCTAGGTTGATTAAGCTCGAAGACCAGAAGAGTCTAAGTATTCAAATCCTATTGTATTATTCCCTAAGGTTGAAAAATCCTAATTCCCAAGTATTCTTTTCCTAATTCATTTTTTTTAAATAAATAAATAGAAAAATAAGCAGAATTTATAAGAATTCCACAGAGCTGACAAAGTGATTAAGAAATAAATCCACCCCCCATTGCCTAGCTGATGCAATGTCCTCATTGAAAATAAAAGGCATGAGAAGCAAGGTAGAATGAAGAAAATATCACTTGTATTCCATGATGCTTGGGTCAGCTCTGAGTCAGACTATACACGTGCTGAGTTTAATGCCATCAGCTAGGCGAAGTCCAGCCAAAGAAGTCACAATAAGGTTAAAGCAACCTTATCGGAGACGGGTTCTAGAATAACACGGTCAACATAAGGTTTTAGACGTTGTTCGTTGACCTTGAAAGAATTACCCGTCTTTGGGTCAGAGATCTCAACGGCTCCGTTGGGAAATATTCTATCGATGATGAACGGGAATCCCACTTTGACCTAAGTTTGCCGAGAAAGAGCTTAAGTCAAGAATCAAAGAGCCAGACCTTCTGGTTCGACTCAAAGCTCTTGCGAGAAATCAGTTGGTCATGAAGAGCTTTGGTTTGAGCCTTATAGATCTTGGCATTCTCGTATTCATCGTTTCTAATCTCCTCCAACTCAAATAGTTGGAGCTTCCTAGTCTTTACGGCTAAACTTAAATCAAAGTTGCATTTCTTGATTGCCTAGAATACCCGATGTTCAATCTCTACGGGTAAATGACACGCCTTTCCATACACCAAACGAAACGGTGACATACCGATAGGCGTTTTGTACGCCGTACGGTAGGCCCAAAGAGCGTCCTTAAGCTTTTGAGTCCAAACTTTTCGATCAGGTCTAACCATCTTTTGCATGATATTCTTTATCTCTCGATTGGAGATCTTGGCCTGTCTGTTCATCTGAGGGTGGTAAGGTGTGGAGATTCTATGATTTACCCTGTATTTTGCCAATAAATTATAGAACTGGGCATTTGTGAAGTGAGTACCACCATCGCTAATGATGGCCCTCGGAAGCTCGAACCGACTGAAGATATTCTTCTTGAAAAAATCAATGACCACCTTGTGGTCATTGGTTCGGGTGAGAATAGCCTCAATCCACTTGGACACGTAATCAACAATGACAAGAATGTATTGGTGTCCAAATGTAGGAAGGGAGGGTCTCATGAAATCGATGCCCCAAACGTCAAAGATTTTGACAGAAAGAATCGAGCTCAAAGGCATCATGTCTCTCTTGGTTATGCTCCCGAGTGCCTGGCATCAGGAACACGACCTCGAGAATTCCTGGGAATCCTTGAATAAAGACAGCTAATAGAATCCAATTTGAAGTATTTTCACAACCGTCTTTTTCCTGGAGAAATGTCCACCACACACAGATGCATGGCAAAACTCAAGTATGATTTGCAATTCATTCTTGGGAATACATCAGTGAATAATCTGATCGGAGCTGATGTAATACAATTCAGGGTCATCCCAGAAATAATATTTGGCCTCAGATTTGAGTCTATCCCATTGTTGCTTGGTCCAACCCTGGGGGATTTGACCAACAGCCAAATAATTTACTATGTCTGCAAACCAACGAGTTTCGATACCTGAAACTTTCAGAATAGTCTCATCCAGAAAAGTATCAATAATCAGAATATCCAGACGAGAAGAATCACTTAAAAGCAACGAAAGATGATCCGCCACCACATTCTATGCCCCGAATTTATCTTTGATTTCACGATCAAATTCTTGAAACAGAAGAATCTATCAGATGGTCCGGAGTTTGGCATCCTTTTTAGCCAAGAGATATCTCAAGGTCATGTGGTCGATGAAAATTATGACGTATGACCCTAAGAGATAAGCTCTGAATTTTTCTAAAGAAAATACTACAGCTAGCAATTCCTTCTCAATAACAGTGTAATTCCGCTAGGCCTCGTCCAGAGTTTTGCTAGCATAGTAGATGACAGAGGACTTTTTGTCGATCTTTTGACCTAAAATAGCCCCGACCGCATAATTAGAAGCATCGGTCATGATCTCAAATGGGGCTGTCCAAACTGGTGGTTGCAACACCGGAGCACAAGTGATTGCCGTTTTAAGAAAATCAAATGCCTTGCAACATGATTTATTGAAATCAAGCGGCATATCTTTGGCGAGAAGGCTGCTCAAAGGTCGAGCAACCTTAGAGAAATCCTTGATGAACCTCCTATAGAATCCCACATGACCGAGAAATGATCGAATTTGTTTAACAGATGTGGGAGGTGGAAGTTTGGAAATGGCATCGACCTTAGCTTTGTCTACCTCAATTCCCCGTTCAGAGATTACATGACCCAAGACGATACCTTCTTGTGTCATGAAATAACTCTTTTCCCTGCTAAGGACCAATCTTGTTTTGATGCATCTTTTAAGGATCAATTCGAGATTAGCCAGGCAAGATTCAAACGAATCTCCGTAAATGGAGAAATCGTCCATGAAAACTTCCATAAATTCTCCCACCATGTCAGGAAAAAATGGCTAGCAAACACCTGTGAAAAGTTTCAGGTGCATTGCAAAGCCCGAATGGCATTCTACGGAAAGCAAAGGTTCCATAGGGACAGGTGAAAGTCATTTTGCCTGATCCTCAGGATGGATAGGACTTGATTGTATCCTAAGTAACCGTCCAGGAAACAGAAGTACTTTTGCTCGGCTAATCTTTCAAGGATTTGATTGATGAAGGGCAAAGGGAAATGATCATTTTTTATGGCTGTGTTCAACTTCCTGTAATCGATATAAACTCTCCAGGAGGAAGCTGAACGAGTTGTGACAGATTCTCTTTTCTCGTTAGTCACAACGGTAATCCCAACTTTCTTGGAAACAATTTGCATGGGACTTACCCATGGACTATCCGAGATCGAATAAATGATTCCTGCGTCAAGCCACTTATAATTTCCTTCTTGACCACTTCTCACATATTAAGGTTTAATCTTCTCTGCATTTGGCGAGAAGGGCGGGATCCATCTTCCATACAAATTCTATTATTGCAGTAAGATGACTCAATCCCCCTAAGGTCATGGATGGTCCAATCAATTGCCTCTTTATGTTCTTTTAAGACCTTAATCAATTTTATCTCCTACTCCTAAGTCAATCTAGAACTAATAATCATAGGGAGCGTCTTCTTAGGTCCTAAAAATTGATATTTCAAACTCTCAGGCAATGGTTTCAGTTCAAGCTGGGGCGAGTTCAAGATGGAAGGTAAGGAGGATGTTGATGAAGATTCATCAAGATGATCGAGAGGAAGAGGTTGAAAGTGAACAAAATCAGCAACCTCTTCAGAATGTGGCGGGTTTGCCACGGAGGGTTGTGGGTTGGGTTCATCGGTGTAGGAAGAACTCTCAATAGCAAATACAGACATACATGTCTCAATATTCAAATGATCTTCCTCGAGTTCCTCTATAAATCCACATTCCTCAAATTTATTAGTCACCTTGAAAATATCCAATTTCAGTTTCCGATTCCCAAAGGTGATTTCCATGCTACCGCTCTCACAGTTGACATTGGCCTTAGCGGTAACTAGGAACAGACGCCCTAGAATGATGAGCGTGTTCCTTAAATTCGCAGGTACATCCATGTCAAGAACAAGGAAATCTACAGGAAAATAGAAGTCTTTAGCATTGACAATAACATCCTTAATAACGCCTCTCGAATTTATGACTGAATAGTCTGCTAACTGCAGTGTTTCTGAGGTCTGCCAAAGTTCACCTAATCCGAACTTCTCGTAAAGAGAAGTCGGAATTAGGTTAATGGATGCACCTAGATCCAAGAGTGCTCAGTTAAAAGTGTAATCTCTAATAACAAATGAAATCAAAGGGGCACCTGGATCTCTCTTTTTCAGAGGACAGTGATGTAAGATAACAGAACTAGCTTACTCGGAGAGTATCACCTTCCTCGAAACAGATTCCCTTGGCTTATGCTTCTAGGTGCATAAATCCTTTAAGAATTTAGCATAAGCCGATATGTGTTTGACAGCATTGAGGAGCAGGATATTCATTTCAACATTCTTGAATATATTCAAGAGCTCCTTGTCACTATCAATAAGCATCTTCCTAGGTTTAATCAAGGCCTCAGAATAAGGAACATGAGTCAGATCCTCGGAATCAGGTTCCTGAGCCTTGATTTCTTCTTCAGAGTTCTCCTTTTTTTCCTCAAGTTCACCAGGTTTTTCTTGACTAAAGTATGTTAGGTGTGGGTCCTGGGTTTGCCTTCCACTCTTTAAAGTAATGGAGTTGGCCGATGCGTACGGGTTTGGGTTTTGGGGAACGTCAGGAAAGATCAGAGGGGCTTGATTAGCTCGAAACCCCAGATTTGATGAAGAAGTATAAAGGGAAGGACCCTGCTCAACCACCTGAGCATGTGCGTGTGGGTCCCTCTGATTCCCATACCCTTGGGCTTGATTGCCCAGATTCTGTATGTTACACGGGTTGGGTACGAGTTGAGATGGCAGAGATCCAGGCTGACAAGTATTGGCAATGAGCTCGGTTTGCAAGTTGTCCAACGAGGCTTTCATTTGTTGCATAAGCTAGAGCATAGATCATTGCATCTCTACCATCTGACAGTTCAAATTACCTTGCCCTACGAGTTGACGGGCATTCCAAACTGGCTGATTAACCTGATTCGGGGGTAGTTTAGTATAAACATGACCCTAACCCATTGGTCTTTGAGGAGCATAGTTGCTGGGATAGAATCGGGTTTGTGGCACTAGATTTTTCCAAGAGAAATTAGGCTGATTCCTCCAACCCGAATTATAAGCATTGGAATATGGGTTGGACCTAACGTTCTTCTGTACAGCATAGACATCCTCATAGGGTGAGGATGGGGAGAAAGAAAGGGAGGATCAGAGAAAATGGGATCAAAGGCCTCAGTTTGGAACCCGTGGGGTTCGGAGTAATGCTGGCTTACAAGTTGAGCTGCATCCAGTTGATTCACGAACTCCCATCTAGAAGGAGCTCGTGAAGAATGGAATCTCGAATTTTGGGATTGAGTGGATCGAGAATTGTTCACAAAGTTTCCAACCATCCACTCCATCCTTTTAGTAACCAGGTCCACCTTATCTAGTTTATTACAAATCAGCTCCATATCGAATGAATGAGAGTCATGGACCTCATTAGCATTTGATCTGGGTTGTTGGGACCGGTTAAACGTATCCATGGAGGCATGATTGATTGAATTTTCACTCATTTCCTCAAACAAATCAAGCGCACTATCTGTGTCTTTGTTGAGAAAATTGCCTCCACAAGAAGCATCCACGTGATTTCTGAGTTGCTCAGTCAACCCGTGGTAAAAAATTTGCACGAGTTGGACCCCCTTGCGCTGTTTCGTCCAATTCAAGGTCTTCTCGACCTTGGATTTCAACAAATAAGGTACCGTTGGCATTGTATGGACATGTACTATGCGTGTTGAAGGCAAAATGAGAAGATTTATGATATGGTTGTCGTAGTACACTCCTAAATCGCACAACAAACATTAAATTTATAAAACTTAGATTCAAAAAGAAATCTGAGGTCGTTCGCAGGGAGCAAATGAAATTCACAGCACTAATCTCAATTCAGAATCAATAAGCACAATAAATTGGGCACAATAAAAGATATGCAATGAACAAAACTTGTCAGATTGATATTCAATGTGATAAAATAATGGTGATTTAAATCACCAATTATTCTTCTTAATTAAGCACAAATCCTAAGCATTCAAATCATTCAAATAAATCAACAGTATTTTCAATCAATTAATCCACGTCAACTTAGATACTTAAATGTTGCTACAATGCCAGAACCAAAGTTCAATTAGATGTCGCCCATGTGTATCAGAAGACTTAACCTTCACAGCACAGCCTCACAACAAATGCACAAGGGCACTTCTCTTCTTCAAGCCTCAGAAGAGGCATAGCACCACAGAAGGCACACAAGGGTACCAAAGCTTCTCAAGGCATAAAAGCATAAGGCCAACTTTCCTCAGAGGCTATGTGTTAGCCTCCTCTTCATCACACACCCCGAGGTGCTTAACCGCGTAACAAAACCCTCCCCCCTCCTCTCAGAAATCCTCCTCTCTATCAGGACAATGTTTAATTAGGTATTCAGGTTATCAGTTCATGAACAGTGGCCAGACCCGCAAGTGTGGATCACGGGCGTGGCGTGCTCGGGTATGTGCGCAGGGGACCCGACCCCCCAATGTCTTGGGCGAAAGGGATACAACACATTTTCCTTTTGTATCCAGTTGCAAGCACCTCAACCCACGATGTAGGACTAAAGTGAGGTGCCCCTCTTTCGCGCAATGCAGCCAAGGTTAACTCTCCAATTGAAGTAGCTGTTGGCGCTCTTCTCTTCTGTTGGGGGCTTGAAAGGCTTCGTGAAAGTGTCCCACTTTAGTTGGGGGCAATGCTGGTGAGGATGGTAGCTAGAGTACGTGATGAGAACATCATCATAAGCCCCAACTAACTCTTTTCGACCTAGAAAAAGAAAATAAAAGCTCCTGTATAATCTAAAGGAAGGCCTAACTCAAGAGACCACTGATATGGAAAGAAAACATGAAACAAAGGGTAAAACTGTAATTTTACCATTGTTGTACATCAACAGGATTTCTCAGGATCTAGACATAGGTCAATTGGATTTAATAAGAGAAAAAGTGGGATGGTTCAGTCAGAAAAGGGTTATTGTGAAATTTAGGAGTTAAATGACATTCTGTAACCCTAAAACAAATCCACTTAATTTCACAAGGTTCCGGGAAAGATAAAAATCAACTAAACCCTCTAAAATTTATGGAAAAATATCCCCTAAGATTTAGAACCTTCAATTTGGCCTTTGGAACCCATTTTGACCTAAATTGGCGTCCAACCTCAATATTTGACCTAATTTATGTTTTTATGCAAAATATCCATTCAAACATGGTCAAACCTAAAATCCAACTTCGTCATTGGATTCCTTAGGTCTAAATTAGGTTTGTAGCAAAATTTGGACCTAAGGGAAGGTCATCTTGACCTACTTTACAAAATAGTCCACCCAATTACATTTTGGACCCTAACTTTTGAAAATCCCTCGGAGACCCCCTCAACTTCTTCGTCACTTTTCGCATTCAGGTCCCTCTACCAATGCGGCAGGGACCCATACCTTTGGCGAAGTTTCGAGGAGGATTCCTCCTCGCTTCCCCAAGGAGCAGCTCTCAGATTTGAAAGGGGAGTCCTCTACGAAACCCCCTTCCACCTAAGCAACCCCCTATACTCTGAATCGCCCCATACCACTCATGCGAACGCTCGAGAAGTATGGGTATCAGTTCCGGCCATACCTCCAGCGAGGCTTTTTGCCCGCCACCTTGCATCTGACCCTCTGCCCGTGCCTATATAAGAAGCACCAGGTCCGGCCGAAGGGGGTAAGCTTGATTTGGCCTGAGAAAACCCCTAAAATCGTCCTCCCTCACCTCCGACCAATAGCCCGCAAACTTCGGCGACATCTCCTCCCTCCTCTCGTCACTCTGCCACCATACCAGTGGCAAAGTCATCTCCGCCTCGCTCCTCCACATCGTGCCATACCCACACAAGCCTCTCCGACCTCCTCGTCGTCGCCGCCTCTCCATCTCAGGGCTTTTGTCTCCGGCGACGGCAGATATCCACCATCCGCCCCTCTGCCTCCCCTTCGCTCCAATCACCATAGATAAGTTCCTCTCCCCCTCCTTTTTATTTCCCCTATCTTTATTTCTATTTCCAACCCCTCGACAACCACAAACCACCACCATCTTCTCCACCTTCAGCAGACCACCGGCGAGGTGTCTCCGTCACCTCCCCACACCCATCCACCTCGCCAGACCCCTCAGAAGCACCACCACCATCCACGGATCACTTTCCCCATCTCCATCGACCGCCACAACCTCCCTAAACGCCCCCCCGATCAAACCCATCTTCACGTCCACAAAGCGACCTAGGCACGCATGCCTAGGCTGCCCCACGGCCAACCAACCACCGTAGCACTTTCGCCGTGCCACGGTGAAGCCCCCTTGTGATTTAACGAGGCCGCAAGGCCGTCTTTGTGAATTTCAGATCCGACCCTTTTCTGCCATTGGAGTAGGCAAGAAGGAGCAAGCTTGCTCGCCCAAAGTCGCACTGCTCCAGGCTGAAGCATCCCAGGTGCGCGGAATTAGTCCATGAACCTTTCGCACCTAGCAATCAGAGGCTTCAGCGACTGCGGCTACGTCAATTGGTCGGACATCCTCCTTGCCGGCGCGCGAAGAAGCAGGTGGGACTTTAGTCCTACCCTGGAAATGCTTGGCGCAAGTGCATGCTTTTTATTATTTTTGTGATTCTTTATCTTCGCCTCAAAACACAGGGGTGAGGTCCCTCGCCCTCACTCGCTCACGCCTCGTCCGCGACCTACCCACGCACTCCTCGCGCATCTCGACCCGATTACCTATCCCACGCACTCCTCGCGCATCACCCACGCCGGTGCGCCTAGACCCGGGCGCGTTAACCCGACCTGTTTACCCAGTTGGCTCTAAGAGAGCAAAGAGAGAAATAGAGAGAGAGAGAGAGATGCGGGGAGGGTAGGGGCTAGGTTTTGCGTTGTGCAGGAGCTAAAGAAGGTAGCAGCAGAAGAAGAAGAGGAGGAGGAGGCAGCTGCTGAAGAAAAAAGGAGAAGAAGCACTGTAGCAGAGGAGCGGTAGAGAAAGAGAATAAAAAGAGAGGGAGGTGCGGCTAAAGAAGACTATTGCAGAGGCCAAGTGAAGGAAAAGAAGAAAGGCTTGAAAGCAGAAGAAAGAAAAGAAGCAGAAGAGAAGAAAATAGACAAAGACTAAGAAGAAGAGAAGAAGAAGAAGCCAAGGAGGAAGCCGTAGAAGAAGATGAGCAGCTGCTGAAGATAGAGGAAGAAGACAGGAAGGAGGAAAGCCAAGTGAAGAAAAAGAAGAAGAAGACAGAAGAGAAGAAAAAAAAGTGAGCACTATAGCATTCACCAGTTAAGACGTCTGATTCACAGAATCAGACGTCTAAGATGTTGGTGCTAGAGCACCACGATCATTTGTTTTGATGATAACAAAACACGTGTTATTTAACATTTGTACTTGGAGTCTTAGATTTCAGGTCAATTGCAAATGTAGACGTGATTAGACGGAATTCGAGCTCGCATCCAGGACGAATTGGAGGAGCTCGACGGAGAACAGAGAAGATTCGCGAGGAGCGATAGATTGAAGATGGAAGGACAAGAAGAATAGGATAGAATTCCATTTTATTCCTTTCATGTACATTTGTCGTTATTTTCTTACTCTTTATTTCCTTAGAAAATTATTTTAAAGAGCCTCAAAGTACCCTAACAGTAGTCCTAGGAACACCGGCACAACCCTAGGATACTTAGGTTTTCTGTAGAGAACTTAGAAAATCAATATAGGGTTCAAACAGCATTTCCAGACGTCTAATTCCAAAATCAGACGTCTGATAATGTGTTTTAAGACAAGTCAGACGTCTGATAACATTTAGGCTGGACATAGGTAGTTCTGTCTGATGAAATCAGACGTCCAGACCTTAAACCAGATGTCTTAGGAGACGTCTGATGACTTTGCCAGACGTCCAATTAGTGGACCGTTGGCTGGCTTAGCGAACGCTCAAGAATGTGACTGTTAGAGCCTTATCAGACGTCCATAGGACTTTCCAGACGTCTGATAATTGACCGTTTTGCCTCGGCTGACCCAAAATCTCTTCTCAGAGATTTTCTAGCCGTTGCAACGTTTGGAAATCCATTCCCACAGAAAAAGTAGGTTTCCAGACGTCCTATATGTCGTCTGATGGACTTGCACAAGAACCCTGTTTAGATCTGATTCAAGTCAGGAAGAGACCCGCCCGAAATCAGACGTCTGATGCCAGAATCAGACGTCTGATAAGCCTGTCAGTGCAATGATTGTTCCTGATTTCGGGCTGATTCTCTTGGGCTTTGTACCCAACATCTATGGAACCTTTCCTAAGCCTTCCTAAGGCCTCTATAAATAGAGGGGAACCTTTGCAACAAAAAGACACACCTAGAAATACCAAGATACACAAGAAACACTTTGTAATACACTTTCCACTCTCTTGTGTCCTAGCTAGCTCTTGCTCTCCAAGCTCAAGCTCCATTCTCTTGAGAGCATCAAGCTGTTGCGCACTCGCTCTCCCGCCGTTGTTCACGAGAGCGACGTTCCGCCGTCGCGTGGCACACGCATCCGCGTCGTCGACGCACTCCTTTCAAAGGGAAGCATCCTATTTCCTATAGAAGCTTAAGTTAAATATTACTTTGTTGGCTCTATAGGATTACTTGTTTTATCTTTGTTATTTGGTTGGGTATTCGCTTTGCGAATTCCCGTCTCTTTCGCGAGACAAAATCCTTCTCGTGAAGAGAAGGGGTTGAGGTACGCTACCCTCGTCTAAGTAGCGTGGTTGTAATTGAGGTTGAATCACCCTCGTTTTAAAGTGATTCGATTTAGTGGATTTTGATCAACTTGGTTGATCGGAAAATCCTAACTCGAGAGGGTTAGGTGGTGGTTTTCACCCGGTTTGGGTTTCCACCTAAAAATACTTTGTGTACTTTGTGTGATTGCATCTTGTGAGATTGTTTATATTTCAATTCTGCATTTTTTACGTTACGCTAATCTCACCCCCTCTTAGTGGGAAAACTTCATAAGAAAGGAAAGACAAAGAAAGAAAGAAGGAAAAGGTGCGGCCAAGAAGAGAAAGAAAAGGAAGAAAGAGAATAAAGAAGAAGCCATCAAGAGAATATTCAATTTCCTCTTCCATTTCTATTCTCTTTTTAGCTTTCTTATACATGGACTCTTATTTATATTATTGTTAAATATCATATTTTGAGAATAGTGATTTCTGCTTCTAAAATACCAATTTGCTCTTTGAGTTCGACTTCGGATACTTTAGTTTTCGAGTAAAATAAATTGTTAATCGTTTTTCGCTGTGATTTCAAATATACTACAACGAACATCTTTTCTTTAAAAAACCACGATCTCGACGCGTAAACGATCAACAATATTAGTACGGTAGGCAGAACCGGAGATGGTGACAGCAACAGGCGATGACGGCGAAACCTGGAAGGAGGAATACAAGTTCAAAAGCCCTAATCAAATGGTCCAAGAGGATCACCGGAGGACGACGAAGGTGGTGGCGGTGTCCTTGTGGCATGTGGGTGCGTGTGGAGGTCTGGTGGAGTCGAGGAGGTGGTGCAAAGGAGATGGAGTTCGGTGGGGTGATTGATTGGATGGAACGGAAAATAGGTAGAGGGGTTTTGGTCCTAGTGTGCTGACGGAGGTTTTGGAGGTGGTTGCATGGGGTTTGGTGCGGTGTGGACTGTAGAAGGCCTCGCCGAAGGTTTGGCCGAAGCGGAGGAAGATGATGGGGGAGGAAGTTGAGTTGTTGGTCGAACCTAAGATATAAAAGGCTAAACATAAACTACAGAGAGAGAGGGAGAGATTCATAACCTAATTAAGGACGAAGGGGGCGAGGGAGGCGCCGACTTTGATTGGCCAATGTCGAAGATGGTGAAACCTCTGGTGAGGGAGAACGGCGAGGATGAAGTGTTTGGAAAGCTCTCGCTGGTATTGTGAGGAGTGGAGAAGATTCTCGCTACCTATGGTATGTGGCAGCGGGCGAGGAATTCGAGGAAGAAGACGTTTCCGAAACTGCAGTAGAGGTGGCTGGAGAAGGAAGTTTTAAAGAGTTGAGGTGAAAAATTGAGCTAAAGAGAGTGGTACGAGGTTCAAGAGCTTTTATAGGACTCCTTGGCAAGCTCTAGATCAAGAAAGATGCTTGATTGAGCTTCATTAGGAATCAAGAAGAACCCAAGAATTTTATGCGTTTGCATGACCTTTATGGTGCAAATCAGAGCCCAAGATTTGTCTCAATTTCTTCTTTGTAGTGTGAACACCAATCTCACTAATTTGGTGAGATTTGGTGATGATTTGAATAGGATTGAGGCAGTCAAAGCTGGCCTGAAATGGAAACAGGGGCTCTTTGCAAATAATTCAAAAGCTAGGGGCTCGATTGAGAGGAACAGAGTTTAAATGGACTAAAATGCAAACTAGGTCAAGATGGACTCTAATTGGGCTCAAATTTTGGTACAAACCTAAATTAGACCCAAGAAATCTGATGGTGAAGTTGGATTTGATTTTTGACCAAGTTTGACTAGGCAATTTACATAGAAATCCAAATCAGGCCAGAAATCTATCTATGACTCTATTCAAGGTTAAAATATGTTCAAATGGTCAAACCAAGGGTACCAAACCTCAAGGAATATTTTTATATGAATTTTAGGAGATTTAGATAAATTTTATCATAACCAAAACCTCTATAATTTAAGTGAGTTTGAAATTAGGATTTTGTGTTATAAATGAGTTCCTAAAATGTGTGAAATCCCATTTTTGTCAGTATGGACCCACTTATTAGACTTTAATGCTTATTTGACCTTAGATTAACCCCTGAAAAATCCTGTGGTTACTCTGCTTTCATGATGTGATGTTAAAACTGCATAATTAACCATGATTTAATGTTTTCTTCTCAGAATGGATATGTATGGAATTATGGCTCTCAGGCAACTATGTAGGAGCATTTGTCACTTGGTTTTGACTAATTAAAACTAATTATGGCTCATGATGGCTCACATTGGTATAATTTATTTTCACTTTTGAGTCTTGTTCCTTTAGTGAAAAATCAAAAACATAATGAGGTGTCTCTAACCGCATTGTTGGTCCGTTTGAATCAGGCCTTACCCTGGTGCGTGCATGGATTTCGAGGTGGGAATGGAGACTACCCCAAGGTCTGTGCGCATGGTTCAGAGTCACTGTGACCCTCAAGTGATGTTAGGTAAAGTAGTCTCTCTCTTTTTCCGTACAGTTTGTCTACATGATGATTTTCTTCGCATATTGCATCGTTTAGTGTGCATTCTTACATCTTGCTGGGATTGGACTAGTTTGCATATTTCTTGCTATTTTGGATATTAGAATATTAAATATGAATGATGTAAATTAGGCCGTTGACTTGGAATGTGAATAATCAAATTAATATAGTTAACTACTAAATTAAAAAGAGTTAATAAATTATTAGACCATGTTTATGAATTAAATGAATTATGAAATACTTAGAATATGGGATGTGGTCTTGTTATTGAATGTACGAAATAAATTTCATTTTTAGTAAAATTGGCATCATCAGGATAGTTAAATAATAATTTAATTGAAACCACGTTCAAGAGTTGGAAACTAAATTGTTTATCAATTAATTTTGAAATAATGAAATCTAAGCTCTTTTCATAATTTTATATCAATGGTTTAAAATGATGGGAGTTATAGCTTAATTGATGGATATTGATATAGTTATCTGGAATTGGTTATATAATCAATACAATGGATATGTCGGGAATTAAAAGGATCAAATAATTGGTTTTAGCCCCGCTACTCACCGGATTTTGGCTTTAGCTTTGGTCTTTTAAATCGATTTCAGGGGCTGGTTTAGGGAGTTGCTAACCTCCCTACGACTCTTTGGTTAGGCTTAACGACCAACTGGGATAGCGGGATGCAGGGCTCGAGGTTTGGTTCTTTCTCGGCCAGAGGGTAGGTCATTAGTTGCTTATGGTTCAGCGTACATAGCGCTTGTACGTGTTCACGCTACACGACGTAACTGCCACCCCTTTCGCAATGACCCCAGTGTGATGAAGAGTGATGACTTGATGGATATAAGCCATCTTCTTGATTAGGAGGGTGGCTTATATCAATCTTGCGTAGCAGGAAGTTACATGAAATCGTCTTATGCCCTGAGACGTCGATTGACAAATTGTGGACTATAATAATTTGGGCTTCCAATATACAAAACGGGAATCGAATAATGAGATGCCTAATAAGTGGATTAATTAAAGCTATAGTACCCATTTTCTCTTCTTTTCGATTACTGTTACACTCTACTCTTGTTGTTTCTACTCTAAATTTTTTCTAACGTGTTTTTGGGTTCCGTACCCAGGTATACTTAGCAATTCATAAGGTGAATTCGGTTGTGATTGTTACATCGCTTTTGTTGAATTTTAAAATACGCGTTGTAGTACAATCAACAAAAGTGATACAACATTTAAATTTATAAGCTCAAAAATAAAAGTGAGTCCAAGGTCATTCGCAGGGAACAATTTAAACAAATCAATCACTAATCACAATTATCGAGAAGATTATGCAAGTAGAATCAAAATGATGCTCAATATTTATAGCAGAAGAATATCTAGAAAGTCAGGTATCAAAGTGCAAAAAGATCGAGGTTAAAAATGGTGGTTTGAACCACCAATTTTAACCCTGCAATTTAACCTCTAATTAACTCAAATAATCCAACAATAATCCACAACCACTAATAGCAATTTCCACGTGAACAGATGTATCAACAGTAACCAATGAATCAGAACCAATCAAGCAACAAGTCAAACGACAGTGTAAGGCTTAGACGCCTTATCTCACGCCTTAGTAGAACCAAAGGCAAGCACAGCACATAGGCACAAGGGTCTCACAAGCCACAGAATGACTAAGTGTTGAGCATGCGCGGGGGGGGGGGGGGGGGGGGGGGGCACGAATCCCGAGGTCACAGTACAAAACCCCCTCCCTCTCCTCGGATCTTTCTCTCTCAGACCCAGGTATACGAGTTAGAATAGTGTCGAGTAATCAAGTCGCGTACGGGGGTCGAGATCCGCAGGCGTGATCGTGGGCAAGGAGTGCACACATGCGGTGAGTGGGACCTCACCCCGTGTGCTGAGGCGAAGAGCCCTTGGCACAAATTCAATTTATGTTTTTTCGCGGGCCTCTAAGTCCACGATGTGGGACTAATCCCATGTCTCTCCTTTACGTAAAGCTTTGCGTGAACTGTAGTAGAAGGCGTCGACGAATTGAGTTGTTGCTTCACTACTTATGCTCGATTGAAGACCTGGAGAGGTTTAACACTTGGATGCATGGTGGCTGGAGTGGTGCTGTTGAGGTCGGAGAAGGCAATGGCGGCGACAACTGTCTGGCGAAGACCTGAAACCACGAAAATGGCCTCTCGACCCGATTAAACATGTTCAAAAGCTTTGCTGGAGCTTGGCGAAGGTGCTAGTGGTGTTGTGGTGGTGGTTGGCGGCCGAAGGAGGCCTGTTGGTGATGGAGAAGGTGACCGGAGGTGCGTATGTTCGGTGGGGTGGACGTGCGATAAAAGGCCCAAGTTTCTTTGGGGCTCTTGATCAGTGAAGTGTGGGGGAGGTGTGGGTGGTCGTACTAGGTGGTTTCGTGCGGTGTAGCGTCGACGCAAGCTTGCCAGAGCTCATGCCGACTATGGAGAAGATGAAGTAGGAGGAGTGCGGTGTGGTGTTCAATCCTAGAAGCTAAGGATAGAGAAGTGTTCTAGATAAGGAAAGGAAGAGAGTAGGGGTCTTATTGGGGCGAATCACGATAGGGAGCGTCCGACGTTGACCGGCCGGACATGAGGAAGGAGTGAAGTTCGTCAGAGGAATCGGCGAGGAAGAAGTGGTAGAAACTGCTCAAGCTTTGATAGGTGAGGAGCGCGAAGAAGAGAGGGAGAGGATAGGCCTCCCAGGTTGACGATTGGTTGGCCGAAGGAGATGGTGCAAAGGTCGCCGAAGCCAATTATGGAGCTGGTCGGAGGAGAGGGAGGAGAGATTTCGGTCAAAAATCAACTGAAGAGAGCTTGAGCCATGAGGAGCTTATATAAAGGAGGATTAGGTCTCAAATCGCACGAAATCAGTATGAAATCCTCACAAAAATATCAAGGAAAACCCACTGGATTTCAAGAGTTCACCTGAGCTCTTGGATCTAAATTGGGATTTGGAATTGCGTTCAAACAGTAGGGGATCTTCTGACGATCATCCTCTCCAATTTTGGAGGTGTTTGGTTGACAAATCAAGGAGAGATCCTTGATTGAAGTCGATGCTGTCGCAAGAAGATCCTCTTTAGACCTTTAATGGCGGCAGAGGCCTTTTTATAAAAAATGATGAGAAAGTTAGGGACCCAATTGCAATAAAATTGAAACCTGAGGGATTAAATGTAAGAAATGGGATTTTTAAGGGCTAAAATGCAAACTATGTCAAGATATACTCTGATTGGGCCCAAATTTTGGTCTTAACCTAATTTTGATCCAAGGAATTTAATGGTAAACTTTGATTTGAGTTTTGACCACATTTGACTGGGAAAATTGCACATAAGCCTAAATTAGGGCAAATTCCTATCTGAAACTCTATTCTAGGTTAAAATAGGTTCAGATGGTCAAACTAAGGGTACCAAACCTCTTAGAATATTTTTCTATGAATTTTAGTAGGTTTTGATTCATTTAATTTGACTAGAACCTTTTTAATTTAAGTAGGTTGATAATTAGGTTTTGGTATTATTTTTGCCCTCGAAATGCGTGAAACCCCATTTCTGTCAATGTTGACACACTTTTTAGACTTTTGTGCTTATTTTACCTTCAGTTAACCCCTAAGTAACCCTGTGGTTGATCTGTGTTTGTGATGTATGGTTAAAATTACAAAATTAACCATAATTTCCTGTTCTCTTCTTAAATCAAAATAATGCGGAGATGTGACCCTCAGATGATTAGGTAGGAGCTTTTAACATTCAAACCTAACTAAATGTGGCTAGTTAGGGCCCATGATAGTGTTATCATTAGTGATCTCCTTAGGATTATATACTTATGTTCTATAGTAAATTTTCGGGTTAGTATTCAAGTTATATTCATTTAATTTATGCAATATGAATTGTTTGTTGGTTATGTTTATATTTTATGATTATGTATTGGGTGACTGCGATCTTGTAGGCGAGTTGTGCTGGTTGTTAGCACACGACGACCTAGGTTTCGTCGCTTGGCAGCACTCGAGTTATCACACTCGTATTTAGGCAAAATCACCGGCGATTTAGGTGTAATGTTAAAAATGCATCCCATTCTCATAGTTTGGCAAAAATCACCAATGATTTGGACAAATGAATCGATGAGAAGATGAAACCATTAATGATGCTCTTGGACATTGGTACAAATACTGAAAAGAGACAACCATTATTCACGCTCACCTCGAAAATCTCCCTATTCCCCACTACCATTCATCTTGCTCACAACACCTCAGCCAACCAACTCATTTACCCCCACATTTAAACAGAGCCTAAGTCCTTGTCTCTTCAAGTTGGCATGAGTGCTTACCAACATAATTTTTGAGGAGGCTGACAAGGGGGAAATCAAGCTTGTGAAGATATATGTGGGTGGTGTGGCACCCATGCACGTTATTTATGCAACTGACCTCTTGTTATTCATAAGGTCTGCAACGAGAGGATCGCTAGCATTGCAGCATTATCTCCAGACCATTGAGAAGCTATTGAGGCTACAAGCTAATGCAGTCACAAGTAATGTTTTCCAATCCAAATAAGCCAAACACCCGTTAGCCTTCCAGTTATCCTCTAGCTTCATGCTAGACCACCTCCCCATGCGCTACCTTAGGTATACCCATCACCACCATGCACTAGTAAGGGGACCTCAACATGGAGGTAGATAGCATTTGTGGATGAAAAGCCAAAATGCTCTCCTTTGTAGGGTGTCCGTAAATCCTTTGCTCACTAGTCTATGATATCCTTCATTATAGATTGGGTGGTGTCCTCCTCGTCGATTTTTGGCAAGTTGTAGGTAATGGTGCATATGAATTGGACTAATCTATAATCTAATCCGTTCCAATCCAATTGAATTGGATTGGATTGAATTGAACCTTTTATTGTTATAGATTGGATTGGAGCAAAAATTTTTGATCAATTTTAATTGCATTGGATTTAAGTTAAGATTGTTACAAATCCCTAATCTATAAAATTTGGGCATATATAATCATATCCAATCCTATTTGTAATTGGTAAAAAAATAGCTTTCGTATTTATATGTACTACATATAACAATGACAAGAAATAAATGTAAAAGTCTCGGACTCCGCTTCCTCTCCAACCAATTCCCCTCTCCAGATAACCCCTCCACGGTCTTCCTTTTTTTTTTTTTTTTTTTTTTTTTTTTTTCTATGTCTCTCAATACCTACCGGTCCCTGTCCTCTCCCAAGTTCGGGATAAAAAAAATTGTGGTGCTTATTTGATAACGACGGATGAAAGGGAAGATTGGAAAATTACGGTGCATATTTGATAACGATGGATGGATGAAAGGAAGGATAAGTTGTTAAAAAATAATTATATTTTTAAATTGATGGTTATGTTAAGTAATAATTCTTTTTTTTACTTTTTAAGATAAGATGGAAGGAGAAGATAAGTTTTAAAAGAATGTGAGATGCAAGGATCGAATTGCAAGAGATGGAGACACGGAATAATCCATTCCCACACTCATATCCGAATTCTAGGAAATCCAAATTTAAGACATATTACATATTCACTTATTATATTTCGTAAACACTGAGATACCATGCAAAAACTTAAAATGTCCCATAAATATCAACAGGCCCTCCAGGAAACACAGCATCAAAGTCTGAAACTTTAATTCTCATGTCAAAGTCCAGATTCAAGTCCGATGAAAAGCGAGTTTGGGTTTTTTACTATACTGTATGTAGTAAACTCCATTCTCAACAAACCCTCCCCACCCCCACAACATACGCACTCGCACACGCACACGCACACCCGCCCTTCGGGCAACACCTCCTGCGACCCAAAACTCTTCCCCTCCGCCCGCGTCGAAGGCGCCGCCCTCCGCGCCATCCCCCGGCGCCCGCAGCCACCGAGGTAAACCCTAACGCCGTATTGGCAGTTCTGTTTTTTTTTTTTTTTTTTTTTTTTTTTTTTTCCTTTCTTTGGGTTGTTCTTGAAGGGAGAATTGACAGAAATCGTTCAAAAGTAATGCTTTTTGTTTAAAAGTTTGTCAGATGGATGCTGGAATTATGGGAAGAAATTGATAGTCTGTCGGAGATGATAGGTTAATAACCTCACACGTTTATTTTCAAATAAACTAAGTATATAAGTAGATTCGTGGGTCTAGACTTAGAGGCATCAATATAGTGCCTGACACCAAAGAAACTGTACTAGTAGTTTTATCACGTACATCAGGTGTAGACTCATGTCACGACAACAAGAATTCTTCTAGGTTGGCAAATTGATAATATATATTTAATTGCATATATGACTCTCAAAAGCACCACTAAGATTCCTGCATACATGCCCTGCCTTTTCCAAAAAAAAAAATTCAATGTCCTTCCTACTCCATGATCATGCAATGGGAAAGGGTCAGATGCTGTTTTGGTGCTTCTACTCCATGGATATAATCAAACACTTTGTACAAGTAATGCTAAGGTAGGAGCTAAGGTCTCATTTGGTAAATGTTTAAAGTTTAAGACCGAGTAAAGTTTAGGAAGTCTTAAGGGGAGATAGGTGGATGGGTAAGAAGAGGGTTAGTGGGTGTGGATGTGATAGTTGAGTTGATATGTTATTATTAGTTTTTATTTTTACTTGCATTGAGAGTGAGTTGGTGGGAGGCAGTTGTGATGAGTGTGAGTGAGGTAGTGGGGGTATATATGATTGGTGAGGAATGGATGTGATAGATGGTGGTAGATGAGATGGGCTGGGAATAAAACTTTTGTACTGTTCATACACTGTAACGGTTGTGGCTGCCACGTAGGATAAAACCTCCATTTAAAATCCTACCAAACAGGGCCTAAAGTCCTGCAGCCTTCTGGCAGACTTGCAGTTGTCTTTGCTATTACTCTTATCTCACTACAGCTTGGTGATCATGGGTCTAATAGGATGTATATGGTCTAACAAGATGTAGACAATAAGTTGAAGATGATATGGGTGACACAAATTGCACATGGAAATATTATTGGTGGATTTTGGTGAGGTTACGTGGATTAAAGATGATGATAGATGGATATATCTAAAATTGGCAAGGTTTCCACAACTTGGACTTAATTAGTACTTGAAGAATATATATATTTTTTAATGTTGGAATTTGCACCTAGAGAATATCTTGTTAGAGCTTTAAATGATTATAGAAGAATGGATGATTGAATTAGAATAGTTGATTTGATGTATGTGATTTCATGGTGGTCGTGACGATGATGCTTCAGGTTAGTTGAAATGGTAAAGATGAAGATTCAACTTTGCTTTGAAAAAGGCAAAGTCAAGTTTCTAAGATTCAACTTTGCTCTTTTTGGAGCAAAGTCGAATGACTCGGATCTTAGAGAAACTTTTCCCTTTTGGACCAGAGGTGAATCTTCAAGATTCGACTTTGGTTTTTTAAAACCAAAAACTTTGGTCCAAAAAGGCAAGGTTTACTCTTCAAAATTCGAGTTTGCCTTAATTTACGATTTATGTTTTTTCGCTTGGGTAATTAATGATGCAAGATTTTTATTAATTGTCTGTACAAAAATTTTCAAAGCACAACTGTAATGCCATAGTAGAATGGCAAAGAATTGTACATCTATGAATGCAATAAGTATCCCAAAGGGTTTCCTCCTCTTTTTTTATTGTTGCACTAATGACTGAAAACTTCTAGACCCCCCACCAATACTTTCACTTTCACAGGAAGGAATGATGTCTTGTTCCCCACCAAAGCTTCAGGATGGTTCACACTGGTATGGAGGTCAGTATTTGTTATCGGTTTTGGAAACACACTTTGCCTGATCAATCATTCTTGACATCCTTTTGAGTGAAGTGAGTGAGAGGGACTGTAATCTTGGAGAAGTCCTTAATGAATCGTCGACAATAACTTACCTAGGAAACTATAAACTTGAGTTGGGGGTTGCTCTCATTTTGGTATGGCTTCCATTAGAGTCTACCGCTACTCATGCTCTGGATATCACATGGTCTCAAAAGGCTATCTCAAAAAGCCAGAATTCATGCTTGCTAAACTTAGCATATAACAGTATTTTCAGTACTAATCTTCAGTGTTGAGCATTCTCCTCATTCTTGGAGTGTACACAAGTACATCGTCAATGAATGCCATACATGTCCAAGTATGGATGGCCAGTTTATGAAATACATGAATACTTTTGGCACATTTGCTACTCACAAAGTGATGATGAAAGGCGCGAGTCAAACGGCAGAGAAATGTCTCCTATATGATATACGCTTGGGTAAAGCCGACTATCAAAGCGGGGACCTCTACCAAAGTGGTCTCAGGGCTCCACCAAGTCATGCTTGAATGGGTCTGGGGGCCTGATATCATGATAGAGGAAGTATGTTCTCAAGAATCTTGAGTAGGCTGACTTATTGGCCAAAGACCTTCCATGGAAAGTAGCTCTCAGGATTCTCAAGGAGGCTGGCTTATTGGCCCAAGAACTTCTATTTCCATGGAACCTAATGAGAGGCTCAGGGTTGTGATGATCTACCTTTGGATGATCCCAATGCTGCAGAAGAACCACTTCTAAATGTCTTTTCTTGACAGTAATTTGAGCCAAAATCAATTTTTGCATTTAGCCATGCAAGTTAATTTTTTTGCTTGACAGTTTTTTGAGCCAAAATCAAATTTTCTGTTGGCGATACAAGTTAGTTTATAGATCGATACAGTTATTGTCATTGGAATGGTATTTGTCTCATTCTTGAGTATCCAATAGTTTTTTCAGAGGAAGGTATCTTTTTTTTATAGGAATGGACATTTAGATTTCTATTCCTATTGGGATATTGACTGTGTTAGTTTAGTACTGCCTAGGACATGCAATCTACTACAGCTATGCTATGTCTTACGTAGGAAATCTAGTCGTTTCATGTAGTAAGAAACAATTTCTTGCTTGTCCCTTGTGGATGCCGAATATAGAGCTATGGCATATACCACATGTGGATTGATTTGGATTAAGCCCATTCTGTCTGATCTTGGAATAAGTATTAGGATGCCTATTTGAGTGTTCTTTGACAACCATGTTGCTATATATTTTGCTTCCAATCTTATTTTTTATAAACCGAAAAAGCACATCAAGATTAACTGTCGCCTTGTACATAATGTTGTAACATGTAATTAAAGGGAAATACTACACCATTTACAAATAGTAGACATGTTCCATAATCCATTGCCCAAGAAAAATCATCTCTTTCTATGTGACAAGTTGAGCATGATAGATATCTATACTTTAGTGCAAAGTGGAATGCTCGCTTTAGTTTAAGTTTTTGATGTTATTGTTATTTTCTCAGTTCTTTATTTCTTTATGTAATTTTACCATTTAGCCTCCCTATATGAGTCAGACTATGCAACATGCTATTCCACTTCATTCTCTAACAATAAGGAACAGCGAAGTGCTAGCTGTTGGGCTCATGCCTTGCGGGATACTAAATACAATGTAGAGCTTTTCTGTTGAATTTTTTGAGAGCTAAAAGGATGGCTATTTTGCCAACACCCAACAGTAATAAAGAATTGTACAGTATATAGCAATGAGAACATGGTAGTGAACTACAATCCAAAAATTCAACAAACTTTGTGCATTTGTATGACATTCTCTACATTTTCCAAGATAATGTGGAGAATTCTCCTGCCACCATGTACCATAGGCCCTTGTTCCTAAATATAATAACAGTGTTGTCTCAGGTACTAGGGTGCACATACAATCAGCGTCCCTTTGCATAATATGGGTCATAAAAAGTTTGTATTGGAGGTCTGGGACTCTAGGCATAGGGCATTTCTTACTGCTTTTAAAACGAAGACTTATCCAGGGGCCCCTTTGGTTGCACCCGGTTGCATGGTAAATTTTAACTGGGATAACTGGTGATGGGGGATAAGTAGGAGAGAGGGTTTGCTTGGACAGGGGATAAGTAGGGGCTTTGATGAGACAAAAGTAATTCTTGAGTGGAACTATCATGAAATAAGCAACAGTAATTGTAATGTAGGCAGTTATTTTATTTTTTATGTTGGAAGTTGGGAAATTTGGGGTTTCAGCATATGAGGTGAAGGAAGTATTATAAATTAGTTATTAGATAGTGGTGGTGGTTATATTTTCTTAATTGATAAGTGGACTTCCGTTGTAACTTGCTAGCCTTCTTGGCGGGGAACATCCCTTTTGCATTTTAGCAGTCATCTCCTCCAAGAAGGATGGATGGTGGCATATCCTCCTAATCTTAGAGCACAATCATGGGAATCATCTACCTGCATGGATGTAGCCTTTCAAAAAAAAAGGGTTTAGGTATAGAATCATTTGACCTGGTCACCTCTCCACACTTGGCAATGTGCTATGTGCCAAAGGATAGACTCCTTCTCCTTAGTCTCTGAATCTGCTGTTCTTGGTTATGGAAGATCCTGTCATTCCTGATGTTTTTTACCCAATATGTTGTAGGCATGTTCTCATCCTTGTGAGAGTATTGGCTTCACCTCACACTTTTCTCCCTCTTGGGGTCCAGTTTACTTTATCATTTGACAGCAAAAGATTTTCTATCCACATTGTCCAGTCTGTTCTACCTTCACTTTTCCTAAGTCCCAGTACTGCAGATTTGTATACCTCGGTTCTGTTAGATGGTGTGGGGTCCTCCAAGGCCAGTGCCCTCTCTGCTAAAGGCTGCATAAATATCTATGAAAGCCTATAGCTTCTGGTTTATTCGGCAGATCTTCTAAGATTGTACAAAATCTAGTCTCTGTCAAATTCTAATCATAATAACTCAAAAGTTCAGAACAATTATTTGAATGCAGGCATGATCAGGCCAAGGTGACTGTTATGCAGAATTTGTCTGTATCTCCTTAATCCTTGAGCTACTTGATGACTGAATATCATTGCCAGGCCAGGTTTAACGTTTCATATATGATAATCTCATAATGACTGAATATAACCAAACTTCACCTTTTCAAAAAAAAAAATGATAATCTCATAAAAGGCCTTGAGGAGTTGCCCTTGTCGGTCATATGCTGCTTATATAACTTTCTTGGCATTTAGTTAAGTGAGCTTGTTTCTTGTGAGCCATCTTGTAGAGATTCTTGAGGTCCTTAAGAGCATCACCTCTCAGAGATTGAATTGCACATATTTCAATCCTGCCTTCATCAGATTATCCTTTATCTAGGCATTGTGAATGCTGATATCTTATAGCAGTGCAACATGGGGGAAACGAAGATATCATTCTGTCGTCATTGACTATTTTGGGCCACCTGGAAACCATCATCTAGTCACTTTATACTCAAACGTGCTGGTGTGAACCTTTAGTCAGTGGTTGTGAGGGGATGGGGTGATGAGAAGATGCCTCTACTTGGTGAAATTTTGGGAGGGATGGTTAAAAATGACATGCAGTCACTTATTTCCCATGACTTTGTAAATTGGCAATGCTTCTTGATTTGCAAAGTTAGGTGATACAAGTGCTTATGACAGAATTGAGTTCTAGTTGAATTGGCAAGGCTCCCTTAGGTACGTAAGGTTTCCTTTAAAAAGAAAAGGGATTTTTACATGGATGCCACTATAAACATTCAAAATTAATAAAATGCTATTGCATTTCCAATATTACTTTTAGTGCCATAAGAACAATCATGTTGTTTTTGTATTTGCCCTTCCGTTAATTAGCACCATTAAATCTAACGACTTTAACCTCAAAACTTATTTTTTCTTTCCCTTGCACCCTTCCCCCTTCTCCTCCCTCCTTTTCCTCCTCCTTCCTCCTCCCTCTCCACCAGTTGTTGCCACTCTCATGCTCCTCTCCACCCTATTTGTGTTATTGGCCACCAATGACTGAGCATCCTAGAAGATGTTGGATACCTTGATTGGTGAAACAAATGAGCTCAAGGCAAAGGGTATTGGAGCGGTAGTCACCATCTTGTTGGGAGACAACAATGACACCTCAACCGGCATAGAAGGTGCCTTAACAACAAGAGCTGGAGTAAAAGGAGCTGATGAAGGAGTTTCCGTAGGTGAAGCGCTCCCTAAGACTAGAGTAGGCGGTGGTACCATAGGTGGTGAGATTGTGGGTGTCATTGTTGTCGAGACGGGAGCCTTTGTTGGAGGTGTCACAACAAGGGCCACCACAGGAGGGGTTGTAGAAGGTGTTGCTTTGGTGGTGAAGAGACAGGGGGAGGCTACTATGGGAGGAGGGATTTCAATTTTGGTGGGAGCCACTACTGGGGCTGTTTGAGTGGTCGTAGGAGCGACGGAAGGACCTTGGGCACTGGCAATGGAGGTGATGGCCATGGACATGAGAGCATAGGTCTCGACCCCTCACTCTCTCATGATCTCTCTCTGTCAATTTCTCACTCTCGGTTCCCTTTCTTACTCATTTTCTTAGTCAATCTCTCTCTCTCTCTCTCTCTCTCTCTCTCTCTCAAGTTCTCCCTTTCACTCTTGCTCTCTCGCAATCCACCTCTCTTGTTGTTTAAGGGAGTGATGGATTGCAGGAAGGCTCAATGAGATGTGGCAGACTTGGGAAGATTGGGCAACATCCAACGCGGTCCAGTAGGAGGGGAAGCTCCCTCAAGGGAAGGTCTAGTGAGTGAAGGTGGAGGAGGGGAAAGGTGTTGGGGAAAGAAAAAAAAATTTTGAGGTTAAAAAAATAAAAGTTCTTCACTCTCTGGTTCAAAGCTATTAAATTTAACTACACTAATTAATGGAGTGGAAAATATGGAAACAATGTGACTTTTCCAGTGGTATTAAAATCAATATTGAGGATGCGATGGCATTATATTAATTTTGAAACTTTACAGAGGCATCAATGTAAAAATCCTAAACGAAAAAGGTTTCCTTTATTTGTGCCTCAAGTTCTTATGTATTCATGCCTTCAATTAATATGGGAGATGCAAATGTGTTGAATTATTAGTGTTTTTACTTTTTTAAAATATCATAATACACCTGCCTCGAAGGCTTCTCAGCATCTTATCTGTTTGGTGTGCTTCAGGCTTTCATACAACTGCCTTACATATCAATGAATGGTACCTTCAAATCCAACACCCTCCGGGCTGCGTTCTCATACTGCGTGCAGCAAGTACGAAGCTATGACTACCACCACTACCTCTGCCTTCTCCATCTTCCACCGGATATGCGGAAGGCAGCATTCGCCCTACGTGCTTTCAACATCGAAACAGCCAGAGCAATGGATGTTGCTTCTGATCCGAAGATAGGGCTCATGCGCCTCCTTTGGTGGCAAGAGGCTATTGATAAGATCTTTGCAAGCAAGCTGATAGAGCAGCCGACGGCTAGAGCCCTGTCTTCGGTGATATCCGAACATAAGATCAGTAAGCATTGGCTGAAGAGGTCCGTCGAAGCAAGAATCAATGATGCGAACAAGGACTTGGATGCTATACCAGAGACCGTCACTGATCTGGAGAAGTATGCGGAGAACACTGTATCTACCCTTCTATACATGACCCTGCAAGCAGGAGGGATCAAGTCCACATCCGCTGACCATGCGGCCTCTCATGTTGGCAAGGCGAGTGGGCTTCTCTTGTTGCTCAAGTCGCTCCCATACCACGCAAATCACTCTCGGAGAATACCATTTATTCCAGCAGATGTGGCTTCCAAGCATGGATTACTGGTTACTCAGGGTGGCCGATCTGGTATCAAGATGGAGAATCTTGATGCGTTGCCGGATGCGGTTTTCGAGTTGGCATCTGTGGCAAGAGCTCATTTGAGAAAAGCTCAGGAACTGGCTGGATCACTGCCTACCGAGGCTCTTCCAGTGCTCCTGCCTGCTGTGCCAGCACAGGTTCTCTTGGATTCACTGCAGAGATGCCACTTCAACATCTTCGACTCAAGGTTATCTAGAGGTGTCCTGGGCATTCCCCCTCTATGGTTTCAAATGAAGCTGAATTGGCATGCATGGAGGAAGAAGTACTAGAAGAGGCACGTTTCCACCTTTAATTTATGCAACACTCTCCCTTCTTGTCAAGAAGCAGACTTGATTCTGTTCAGTGGATAACTATAGGGGTCGCGTAGACTGCTTGAGACCCCATTTTCCATTCGATTAACATTACCTTTTAACATCTTCAGATGAATCGCTGCAGTCTTTTGCATCCACAGAGTGTATCTTTACTTGACCGAACGCTTCAGCTCTTCCTTTTGCTCTTTGGAGATCTGCCTGCTCAACATAATCTGTGGTAAGGAAGGAACCTACTCTGAAAAAAAGAAATAACTTATGGGTGTAGACAAGCCATCTGTTCGTCCAATTTATTCATGTTCTCAACTATAGCTGAAACTTCTGTTACAAGATGGAAATTGGAGAGAGATTTTTTTTTTTTTTTTGACCTCATTTCATTTTCTATTTTTAGGCGAACGCCCCAATCCCCTTTAAATACTAAAGGCCTGATCTGTGGAAAAGAGTGCAGGATACAGTACTTTCCAAGAAAGAGATATAAGTTTAACTTGTGAAGTCCTAGCAATTAAATGACAAGTATGCAATGTTGGACTAAGAAGGTTCGTCTAAAAGCCTGTGAAAGTCCCCTTTGGATCTTGGTTCTCTTCTTCTGTGGTTTATGCTTATGGATAGAGCATCAACAGGAGGAATATCTCTCAAGATCTGAAAGCTATATCGTTGAAATTAAAAGCTCATTAAGGCGCTATAATGTTTGGAACCTGGAAACTGGCATGTCAGATTTATGCTTGGCTTATAACCTTCCTGAGGCACAGTACTAGGTAGGGAGGAAGATCACGGTGGAGATGCACCTTCATAATTTCTGATGATGATCAAGAGCCCTAGGAAATGGTGTTTTGGGGGCTGCTGCAATTTTCCACAGCATAACGCCAGAAGAAATGCAATGAAGAGTACTGACTAGGGAAATCGATGCAGTTAAAACATCTATAATTACATGGTTCGTAAGGCCAAGCATCAACCTGGGACAATGAGCAAACAACATAAATTTTCTTTTTTTTCTGTTTTTTTTTTTTTTTTATGACCCAAACCCATGGCCATGTGTGGCAAACTGGGGGGTGGTGGGTAAGGAGGGTTGTGCGTACACGTCCCTCCTGAATAAAACAGGCTGTGATTCGCGCAGGTGACCTCCACTCAACTCGTATGCGCCCCGGTGGTCAAAAAATTAAAGAACATAGATTTTGCCATAACAATAGTGGTGCCTGTTTATTGAAATGTTAAAACTCCTTGTTGGTGGAAAAGGTGCGTGGTTTTTGTGTGTGCGGTATCCATGTGGGTGTGAAGGCCGTTCCTCTAGCATCTATTTTCCTAACAAGAAAAGGAAAAGGACCTTTGGGCGATTCAGATCCACGCCCCCCACGCAATTGATAAACCCCTTTCTATTACATGTTGGCACGAAACAAGTTGACCCAATCCAAAAAGGCATCTCAACTTTTAAGTGCTGGGAATAATTGATGTAAACAGCTCAGCGATTTCATAAACTACATAGGCTTGCCTCATACACCACACTTCCTCTATCGATGCTAGAGTAATGATGATACATACCCTACGAGCTTGTCTCCCAAGCAAGGAAAATTTATGGTCCCTCCTCCTCTCATTATTGTACAGTAAATTGCTTGCACCATGCAATCCACCAAAAAGGGTTGGTTTCTTGCGAGAAGATCCGAAGATAGTCTCTTCGGCCGAAAGGAGGCCGCAATCACCTTTGCAAAGAATGTCCCTCTAAAGATCGGATAAAGAAATCCACCATCGAATCAGAGCTATGAGTAATAAGACAAAAACATAGGAAGATTTTGTCTTATTACTCTCCATGGACGACCTTTATTTTCATGGGTGTAGTTTTTTTGGTCGTATCTTAGATGTGCTAATCATTTTCGTTTCTTTTTTCCACATACACTTCCAAAGCACATTCTCTTGTCACATTTGGAAGGAGTGTTGCAAAATTTTCTTTTGTATGTATGACATGATAATATCAAATTTTCTAGTACAACTTATTCAACCATCGGATGTAACGAGGCTTAAGACTCCGTTTAATTGTGAGATCTGAGGAAGATTTTTTCCATTGTAAGATTTTTGTTAAAATTTTTTTAATTATTTTAATATAAATTTTCATATAATTATTTTAAATTATTTTAATCAAATCATAATAATCTTTACTTCTACTTTTATTATTAAACAAATAAAAATAGAAAAAATACAAGTTAATGAGCATCATTAAACAAATACCTATTATATTTTTTATTTTTACTTTTATCATAAATAAATATCCACTGACATTTTCTACTTTAACTCATACTATTAAATAAATATCTATAAACATCACATTATTACACTAATTATTTTATCCCTTCCACTTAACACTTCCTTTATTTCACCACCTAAATAAATATCTATCTCTACTTATTCTATTTTAAAATATTCTTACAGGCTACAATATTTTGTCCCACCTTCAAATAAAACCTAAAAGTTTCTTTTTGATCAAAGCATTTCTTATCGGATCTTACTAGGCTCAAAATAAGGAAAAAGATCAATAACAAAAAGTAAAACAAATCACAAGACAGATATTTGACAATCTAATTACTCTCATAAATTTTACTATGACAATTTTGTTAGAGGTAAACCCTATCTTTCTCTCAACGTGTGTGATCCTCTATGATAGGAATTATAGCTTATTTATGAATGGTGAACTCGTAACTTCGGGAAGTTCATGATTGCAAGATTCTCGAATCATGAATGTTGTGGGTCGAAGTGCAGTCATCGCTCGCTTATTGCCATATGACACATAGGCTACATTCACTGGAACTCTTAAATTAGTGTAACTGGCATCTTTTAACTCGTTGTTCGTGCACTCAACTAGGTATGGTAACCGACTGGGGTATGCCACGTGTCAACTACATTTGTCGGGCTTATCAACCATCCGATACATGGTCTTTGGCAGATCATGTCCACTAGAGCTTGGAAGGGGAATGCAGATAGTTTACCACCAGCTTTTATTAGTTAGGCAGGTGTTGACCCATTTGGTGGATTTACTCGACTATTTTTGTAATTAGATTTTTACCCAATTAGAGACTAATTTATGTCACATTTGTGCCTCGGGACATGTCATACCTAAACTAACATCCTCGTAAATTTGCTTAATATTACATTTGTTCCCCCTCCGTCTATCTGTATGCTCTCTCAAAGGAAAAACATGAGGGTTAATTTTTTCCTAAAATCGGGGCTAATTAAGATATCATTTCTATTTAAGGGTTGTAATTCCATCGCATACTTAAAAGAGAGCTAAATGTCCGAAGAACTCAAAGATCCGCGACGACTGAGATGATCGAAGGCTGAAATGACATTAATCTGAATATTCAAAGACATGCGAAGCTTTTCTTTATCAAACGCACTTATGTCTTGGTTAGATCCATCGAAAGCTGACAAGTTTCACGTCGAATTCCAATTTTGGGGAAATTTGTGTTTACCTGGTGAGTTAAGTAAATTTATGTAGATTAAATACTTAATATGTCATTTAATTTATCTCTTATTTATATTAGATTGAGTAAATTTAATTTAAGATAAAATTATTTTAATTTAAATTAATTAAAATATTTAAATATTTTAACTCATTTATTTCATCACTTATTTTATTTTTTCTTTATTCTCTTATTTATTCTACAAATTTATTTTTATTATTGAACGAGATTTAAAGTAGGTTATATTAACTATTTTCTTTTATTTTTATCTTTATGATGAGAAACCTCAGCTGGAGAGAGATAAATTTCAAGAGACTGCTTCCAAATTAACTCACCACGTTGACACCACGATCGAACGTCGTTCCTCGCTACAAGATATAAACATTAACCTTCAAACAACCACGATGAATTAAGCCACGTTGACTTTGCAAAACGTTTCAGATAAAATAATTTCTAAGAAATATCTATAACTCCCCTCACCAGACACATATACACACATCATAATAGGCCCAGCCACCGGATTCATCATTTTTTCCCGGTGGTGGCTTATTTAACTGTGAATATGGATTTTGTGTGATGCTGTGTTAATTTTATTTACATCAAATTTCAATGTTTATGTAAAACACCGAAAAAATAGTAACGTTTTCCCAATATTTCAAGACCTATTATTTGTAAGACGTCATCCTCATCAATCAACCTAAACTTTTTCTTCTCCAACGTGCCGATGCATGAGGAGGAGAGATGATGGCCTTAACAGAGCCCACCGATCCCTTGCGATGAGATAAGTAGGTGCATGGGATGAGACAGGATTAACAACCTCACGTTACGACAAAGAATGGGATTGGTAACCTCCATTAGTCGCACACAACATGTGATCGATAATAATTTCATCCTACCTTTATTTTTAATTCGTACGATTTACTAAGGTATCGAAAGTAGGTTGATGAAGGTAGATGTAACGGATGGGTGTAAGTTAACTGAAGTTAAATATGATTTATGAGAGATAAATGTGATGGTTAAAAGATAAAAGTTTTCACTGCTCATCTACGGTAACTCGTAGTCGTGACACGTAGGATAACCAACGTTTGAAGACTCGCCGAACGGGGCGTCAGGAAGTCAAGTCCAACTTGGACACTGTTTCCAAAGGCACGGCCTTTCTCCTCTCCGCGGCCGTCAGCTTCAAAGGCGCGAAGTTGACGCTACAGGTGACCTCAGCATTCGGAGATCCCACTTGGGTACCTCTCGGAGAAGTTAAAAAGGTAGCTCCTTTGCATCAAAATCCATTCTTGAGCTGGTGGGGTGGCTGTTCTTGCTGCGGATCGAGGAGGGCAGCTGGCAAATTAACACGAGTGGAAGATGGCGGCTTTGGGTGCTGTGATCAGAAGGGCCTCCAAGGGGTTTGCTGGCGGTGGCAAAAGAGCTGGTGAGTTGGTTCAGAGGGGCTCCTTTGCATCACAGTCCGCAGTAGATCCTTCTTGCAAAACTTTAGCAACCAACGACATCAAGAAGGATCTCAGTCAGGTATACATTTCTCCCTTGTTATCTCATTTCTTTTTCTCTCTCTCTCTCTCTCTCTGATTTCCTCGTACCACAAGCAGACGTGATCCGAATCCACTCAGATTAGACTTTTCTTGCATTGGATGATCTGTATATCGTCCCACGTTTAACTGATGCAGTTTGTGCTTTATCAATTTATGTGATGCCATGTTTCAGCATGCATGAGGCAACAGTGGGTGTTTTGCTACTTTCCTAAGTTGGCGAAGTTGCTATGGAGCTCCTCTCGGATCATCTGTTAATGGCCCATTCCATAACTCTTCTTGATGGCCCATTTCATAACTCTTCAGGATTTCGTATGGAATTCTTTGGCTTTGTCTTCTTCCTTTCTCTTTCGGGTTTTCTCTTACTGATCTATCTTTAAGTGTTTTTTTTTTTTCACTTTTTTTTAATTCTATCGTGGAATCAACCTAGATAAGAATATGTATATATGTATGTCTTGGGCTAGGCCAACTTGGCCCAACTTACTTGGGCCGGTCCACGTCCACTCCCAAAATTAACTTAGGTTGAGCTTGAATTGTAAACATAACCCATGATGTTTTAAATGGGTTGGGCCTTGGGCCAAGGTGACCCAAACCCATCTCGGCCTACGTCGCCCATTTATGAGCTAGGCCTTAGCCTGTTGCCTCAATTAAATCAATATATATCATCATATATGTATATATATTCATACTATTTATCATATATGCATCATACATTAAACATTAAATAAACATGGATTGATTTTGTTATTTTTTCACAGACAAAACCTTACCACCCGTGCTCCTTGTAACTTTAAGTTTTGCAATGCAATCCTACAATTACATTCAAACTAGATACAAACCATTAACTTCTTCTCATGGAGAAACGTGGACATCCAAATTCGAGCTAAATATGAACATATAAGATAAATACTTTTATTTTTTATTATAATTTTCCCCTACTTAATTTCATTTGTGGTTGGCTTGTCATATGCTATATATTTAGAATATTCAACTCAAATATTTCCAGCACGATGTGTACCCACAAAAACTTAAAGATCTTTTAATTTATACAAAAGATAAATATAATAACCCTATCATTTACATAACTGAAAATGATAATTATCCTTTACAAGTTATTCTTCCTTGTACAAAATCATATTGCTATCTATACTTTTAAAATAATTATTGATGTGAAAATCTCACTTACATATTATTTTATAGACATAAGTAAAATAAATAATGAGACAATGAATAAATGGGCTGGCCCGAGTCCTTTTTAATTTTTTGGTCAGGCTGGTTTTGGATCAAGAAATTTTATTTTGAGTTGAGCCTTAGGTCACATTTTCAGTCCATTTATTAAATGGGCTTGGGTTAGGCCGAGTCCAGCCCGCAAGGGTTCAACCCAATGCTCATCCCAGTGGGTCCTGGAAGTGATGTTCAACTCAAACTATCTGCAAAACAAGTTACCATGTTTGCATGATATTCTGAAATTGACCGAATGGACTATATAGAGCACTCTCAGGTCGTTTCAATTCTGAATTCAGGATATTCTGTAGGTCAGGAAATAAGAAAAAAAAAAAAGAAGTTATCTAGATCCCATCTTTTTGGGGATTCTGGCTATACACTATTTGGTCTTCTTCTTTAAGTCAAAAAAAAATGCTTATCATCAAACTTTTGGTAAGTTATTCTTCTGCGAAGACCTTTTCCAGCTGATAATTTGTGACGTAGTTTTGAAAAATAAAATAGTCTCTTCACAAAGAACAAATTTATGTTGCCACACCTATTGAGAAAGAAAGAAATGCAGCAAGCTGGTTTTCTTTTTTCTTTTTTTTTTGTTTTTTTTCTTCAAAGATTAACTTGTTTTTACTATTTTTTTCATTCAATCAATTGCACCAAATGTCTCCATTCTTAATATCATTGTTAGTCTTCTTGTGAAATGGAACACAACCATTGAAAGAAGCGCAGAAAATTGATGCATGTCTTTCTAAATTGCTGCTTGCTTCCCCTACAAAATGCACAAATGCTCTAGTTTAAAAGGTTTTTGTTGTGGATATCCAAACTAAGAAAAGCATGAACTAATAACCCTGAAAGTTAAGGATAACAATCCACATTGACATTTTAGTGAAATACTGCAGGTTATTGGGAGAACTCCACTGGTTTATCTGAACAAAGTATGTGATGGGTGCGAGGCTCATGTGGCTGTGAAGCTGGAGATGTTGCAGCCAACATGCAGCATCAAGGACAGGTAAGCAACCTGTAACACTTGGATCTCTACATTGAGCACCTAATAGCTTGCTCAATTACTTGATTGCCAATCACTTTGTCCTCGTGTTTTTTTCTTGGATCAGGCCGGCACTTGCCATGATAGAGGATGCAGAGAAGAAGGGGCTCATTTCTCCAGGGAAGGTTTGTTCTTTGAACTCTTCACAAATTTATTAGCTTCTAGTCAATAAGCACAACTAGCTCCAAATTATTCCTCAAGTTAACCAAGATCTGTCCTACATGCATTCAATGATCACGAGTTTTGATATCGAAAAAGCATTACAGAATGTAGGCAAGGAAAAGTAGAGCTAGACAGAGCTATGTTTTGAGCTCATCATAGGGTACTCAAACAATAAAACAACAGGCTAGCATCTTGTTCTTGTGTATTCTTGGAAATGTGAAGCCTTTATCATAATCAAAATTGGATGAGCTGATTTTGCAGTTGGTAGTCAATTTTTGCTGCATTAAACTGAGCCTCATCTATTATGTGCATTCGCTCGTCTTAACCTAGCATAAGTCTTCAGATTATTCTTGCGTGGGAAGGTTGGAGCCATGGATGTCTTTCGGACACTTTAGATGCAGTGTAATTTTATAATTTCGGGAATTGGAGACCTGATATAGAATTATAATTAGGTTTACTATGGTCCTCTTAGGTGTTTTGGGGTCGAAACATCCTTTTTCTGTTGATGATGTATTCAGAATTTTCTGGACGTCAAGCGAATACAGAAATAGAAAAGAAGGTTAATCAATTTGGAATCAGGGTGCATGGTCTAGTTGGATAACTATACTGACTACAATGCGAAGGATTTTGCCGAGACTAATTTCTTCTAACGGTTCTTTTCCCCTTCGCATTTTTGGATAAGTAAACTATATCTCCATTTTTTTCCACTTTAAAAGGAACCCTTTTCCTCTTACTTTGTGATATCATGCCCTGTGTCTTTGTGCAGACTATTCTGATCGAGCCAACTTCTGGGAATATGGGGATAGGACTTGCTTTCATGGCAGCTATGAAGGGCTATAAGCTTGTGCTCACCATGCCTTCATATACCAGTCTTGAGAGAAGGGTGACGATGAAGGCCTTCGGAGCCGATCTGGTCCTCACTGACCCCACCAAGGGGATGGGTGGGACAGTCAAGAAGGCATTTGAACTTGCAGATTCCTACCCAGATGCATTCATGCTCCAGCAATTTGAGAATCCTGCCAACAGCCAGGTACCTTTTTTTCTACTGAATTTACCTCATCAATGGATGAGAATTGATATCTTAATTTACCAATAATTCCAACAAAATATGTGCCATTTAGATTTGAAGAAGTTGATCTTATTCATTTAACTCTAAATTATAGAATGCACATTCATTTAATAAAGGATTACCTTGTTAATGCTTTGCCATCTTGTGGCTCCTATTGGATGGCAACTAAAGCAGATCTAGGGACTATCAGTCCCTTGATAAATCAGCATTTTGCTACAATTTGCATGGAAGAATGAGCTTCCACTATTTATTTTGGTGATTGTGCATAGCATATTTGCATGCCTTGATAGTCACCCAAAATTCATGTCACTATTGATCATGTCGTTGATGGTTTTCCTTCTCTTTCATGGAAAATTGTATGCACAATCGGATACGTCGTTGGTCCATGTTGTGTACGCATTGGCAATTTAAATTTAATTTTGCACTAATACTTGACAATGAAAGTAGTAATTGCCCTACGCATGTCCTACCCCATGTCAATGAAGACTAGGAAGGATTTTATGACAACAAATTCTCCTTTGCACATTTTGATGTCGGTAGATACTTAGATGGCCAAATAGACAGTCAATTAGCTATCTTGACTTTCAATGGCCTTAGTAGGGATCATGCTCGAAGGGCAAGGGCTGAAGGTTTTGACGCCTCCTTATCGGAATTCCACTGCTTGGATCACTAGGCTAGGTGTATAGAGCTATTCATGGCAGGGAAAGGGCTAAGGAACCTTGTACCCTCCATTCACCAGCTAGAGGAATTCAAGGCAACTTTGGTTTACTTGCCTTAATGTCATTGTGAAACTTAATATGTTTCATTCTCTACTCTCCTCTTGCTTTCGTAATCATTCCAAGAAAAGACCTTACAACTCTAAACCTCTTTATTCACTTCACATAATCGACCCCCTTGACTCCTGACTCTCGCCTCTTGGTCGATCTATTCTTTTTTCATGCTACCAGATGGATCTTGCCCTCTAATCAACCATTATGGGGAGAAGAATCTCCTATGCCAAAAGGGCAAATACCCTTAGTGCCACATTCCATCATGATGCAACAGCAAAAGATACGTGACTAAGTATGCCATGGGATGGAGTATAGGATGGCGCCTCCCTAGCATGGCCTCATACATACAACCTAGATTGGACTTTGTGCCTTTAAAGGATGGAACCCCTCATCTATCTATTACTTGGCGAGAAGAGGCCATGATACCTTCAAAGGATAACACCCTCATCAACCACTTGGCAGGAAGAGGCTATGATGGTTGAACTTTGCACAGAGACCAAGGATCGATAATAACCATTGGATCAAAGAGTTTTAGTACCCTTGCCACTCATGTATATCGGTATATAGAGGGCAGCAAGCCACCGTGGAAAGGAAAAAAAAAATCACTTTGTACTAAGACCTTTTCTCAATAAAGAATGAGATTAAGAGTATGGGAGCAATTCACTAATGCAGGTGGAGGTTGTATCCTTCTTTAGGATGTATATCTCGTAGAAATTCATCACCACAAGAAAAATAGCAATCATACAATAAACACATGGATTCGCATCAAAAACCCTAGGGAAAAACCATGAGAACACACGATCCCTAGTGTCTAGTGGTGTCTTTGGTTTATCTTCATTTAAATCAGAAAAACAATGAAAATGGTAGAGTGTGGTTGCAGTATGTCACATACTGTGATATAGATACACATCTAAGATCTGATTACCCAAATACATATAACTCGTACCTTTTAGTGTAATATTGTGGACTAATCCACCAGGATTCATTGAAACTCATCTGGTGGATTTCAAAGGGAACTTAGTTGATGCCAATTATTCTATTCAACTTGAAAGTGAGTCTAATGCCATCAAACTGCCAAAAGATATTGTTAACTCAAGGTTTTTGGCTTCCCCCTTTCCAAGTGGAAAAATAGTCCAATAATGCTTCCATCCCTTTCTAGGAGTAATTTAGTGGGTAATAAGAACGAGAAAAGTTTACATGATTTCAGATAACTATAGGGTTCTGGCAAAGTTCCTGGACTTTAAGATGCATATTTGATTCATTTGCCACTGTAGCTTAATTGTCTTCTGGAAGTCATATTTCCTTGTCAGTTTTTTTTTAGAGAGGTAATTTTCCTTGTCATATCTAATTTCAACAACATCAGGTACATTTTGAGACGACTGGTCCTGAAATATGGGAAGACACTTCGGGACAAGTGGACGTGTTTGTGATGGGGATTGGAAGTGGAGGCACCGTCTCTGGTGTTGGGAAGTATCTGAAATCACAGAATCCTAATGTCAAGGTAAACCAAACCATGTTTCATGAGAAGAGTCTTTTCACTCTGTTAATCTGAAAAACCGAGATAATAACTAGAACAGAGACCATCAGCAGTGTTGAAGTGCACCGAAATTCTCTCCTATATTCTCCATAATACGTGATTTCTTTCAACAACTTTTTCATCCAAGTTTTTGACATGTAACCTTTATTCTAGATATATGGCCTTGAGCCTGCAGAAAGCAATGTTCTGAATGGTGGACAGCCAGGTTTCTTTGCTTCTTTAAAATGTTCTACTGAGGTTGAATTGCCACTTGAAAGAAAATTTAATGAGGCCCACATGATAAATTTTATGCACAGGGCCGCATCACATCACTGGCAATGGGGTTGGTTTTAAACCAAAGATCTTGGACATGGATGTAATGGAGAAAGTTCTTGAGGTTAAAATTACTTTGTTGATCTTGCTGTGATTCCATCTTATTGTGACATTGCCATCCTAATGGCTAAAAAAGGATCTAATTTCGTAATGAGAAATAAACCTTTGATTGAAGAAAGCAATTTTCTCCACAGGAAGTAAATTCCTGTTTTAACCTGAGTCAGTTTCTTGCAGGTAACCAGTGATGATGCAGTAAAGATGGCAAGAGAACTAGCCCTCAAGGAGGGTCTATTTGTAAATCTCTTCCCTAAATTTTTAACAATTTCCCTTATCTTTTGTTTTCATACAAAGTTATTTTCTTTAGATTTCTTGCTCTCTCACACACCTTGGAGGTGATAACCTGAACATGAAAATTGGGGGGGGGTTGAAATATAGTTTCATTTGACGTTGTAGGATGAGAAATTGAATCTTATTAACATTGATGCTTTACTCCTTTATATATATAGAGGGACCAAAGGGAAAAGTTACATAAGGAATACAAAACCAATGAGTAAAAGGAAAATTATTAATACTATAAAGGTCCGTATGGTGCAGGTTTATTGAGTAAAGTTTAGGAAGTCTTCAGGAGGGATAAGTGGGTGGGTAAGAGGAGAGTTAGTGGGTGTAGATGTGATGATTGAGTTAATATATTGTTGTTGGTTTTTATTTTTATTTGTAGTGAAAGTGGGTAAGTGGATGGACAGTTGATGGTTGATTTGATGTTACGGGAATTTGTTTTTATTTGTAATGTGAGTGGGTTAGTTGAAAGAGATGTGATGGGTAAGACAATTTGATGCATGGTGATTTGATGATTTCTTGTGGGTGAGTTAACCCCATACACTGTTCATGTACTATAGCTTGTAAGACTAACATATAAGATAAAACCTTCCCTTAAAACTGCACCACACAAGGCCTAAGATTCTCAAGCTAGAGCTTATGTGTCAATGAAGCCTAGGTTGGAGCACAACTACAAAAATCTAGCATGCTTGAGAGCCTTATGGAAGTACATGTGGAGTGGATACTTCCCTTGAGCTGTAGCTTCCGAAACTAAATGGCAAACAATTTCATGTGTTTGGGCAATGGATTATTTAATATAAAAGTGGTAGCCTTTCAAACCTGAAATCTATCATAATTGAATTATAGAAAAGAAAAGGCAAGCAATCACACTCAAAAACACGTGATGCAACACAGAAAACCTTGGAGGAAAAAAACTATGCTAGAGCTCTCGCCCTAGCACAATGCTGGAATATAAGTATGTCATCGGATTAGTTGTTTTATTGAGTCTCACGTACTGGACGTGGAATTTCGGAGGTGTATGGTGACCTATATATAGGCCTTTGTTCCCTAAGTTGTTCGTAGTAAAGAATAGTGAAAAAATCCACTTGTTAGGTCTCTCCCATGATTTTTTCCCCTCTCTCAAGAAGAGGGGTTTCCACATAAACCCTAGTATTCTCTATGATGCTCTTTGATGTTGTGTTCGATTTATCCTGCATCTATTTTTCTACACACAAGACGATAGATAGGTTTCTTCCACACTAAAGAACAGAGGAACGAGGAGTTACAATATATAGCACTTGGGGCTGATCGAACCCACCCCAAAGAACTAATTACCACATACATAGAACTCAACTATTCTCCCCAAGTTGGACATAGATGCCAAATATGTCTAACTTACCAACATTTTCTCAAACTATGCCGTGACAAGTCCTTTAACAAGAATGCCACTAGACTTGGTGCATGGGAAATACACCTTTTCTAGAACCATTTTTTTCCAATATAAAGTGTCAATCCAACTAAGTGTTTGGTACAGAATTGTTTGCAAGGTTTGTTATGGCTTTGTTATCACAATAGAGCTTCATAGGAGATATCCTATTATCTGATAACATGATCTTCACCATGGCATCTTTAATACAACTCAACAGTTACATTGTTGAGCATGGATTTTATGCATGAAAGGACGAAAACAGAGAACCCAAGTAATGGGATATTATTGAAGATGAATGCTTAAAGCATTAAAAGCATGCAGAGACAAAGGCTGCCATCTGAATGGAGAATACTGGACTGAACCATTGAGAAAATATTTGAACCAACTTGAATACTTTGTTTAAAAGGTGGAGTGCATAGACAACTTGATACTACGAAAAAGACTGCAAAAGTTGGTGTGGAGTTGGAGACAACTCAAATGCCAAGAAGAAAAAATTAAGAATGCGACTCCTTTATTATTGTTAAGCTGTACAAGAGAATAGCTTGGGGGGTTAATTTGTTTGACCATGGCATATTATATTGGTGACTCACTTAAAATACTATCCTTGTGGACCTTGTAGTTGCTTATTTTCTTAAATGAACAAAAAATGATCTTTTGTAATGGACTTGAAACTATCCCTTATCTGTTATTTGATATTTACTAGAGTGGAACCTTTTTTAATTAGAAAATTTGAATTACAGGCAGGGATATCATCTGGGGCTAATGTAGTGGCTGCTTTGAAGTTAGCAAGAAAGCCTGAGAACAAAGGCAAACTTATTGTGGTGAGCTTCATATCCTCAAGCTTTACACTAACATTTCCTTTGGATAATGCCAGTTTGGAGTTATCCCAAGTCCCAACCCATTGAAAAAATTTTCTCTTTAAATGTTTCCCATCTTTAAGGTTCATCTTGAGAGTATGTCAGTACGGATGTGCAGACGGGGTGAGGGTATTATCTGCTGGTGTTTTCGTATCCAAAATAGTGTTTAGACATTGAATAAATACATGAATATATTCAAAAAATTGAAAACTGCTTGCTAGTTAATTCGAAAAATCGAAAACCATTGCTACTTATCTTTTTGGTAGCTATTTTATCTTACAATAGATTTTAAAAAATTGCATGGCACACACATTTTCCTTCAATAATTCGGAAAATTGTGGATGCAATAATTGAGGAGAGAAAGAACTTTACTACACTTAGAACCATTTCCTCTGCCCTTGAATCCATAGGTACAGCAGTGGACCAGGAAAACACATGACTTCATACATCATATCAGTTACAATGGTATTATTAAATTAGGTTTTTTTACATCTATGTTCTTGAAAATTTTTCTTAATATCATCGATACCTTTATAAAACTTGTCATTACATCTATACCCCTGTAAACTTACATTGTTTGTCATATATGCCCTTCTGCTAGTGTGCAATGGTTTTCTAGACAAACTATAATTACATATCAATCATACACCACATTTATCCCCATCCCCATTAAAAAAAGAAGAGTGGAGAGAGAAAGGGGCTGGGGTGGTGTCACAGGAGGAGGGAGGGCGTGGGACAAGGAGCGTTGGAGGTGGAGGGGTTGGTGGGGGTGGCTGGAGGAGGAAGGAAGGAGGAGGATGAGGAGGTGCAATCCACTGCCGTCGCCATCACTGTCCTGGATCTCGACGTCACCACCACCATCGTGGCCTCCAACTAGTAGGAAGAAGAAAAAAGAGAAAAAAGAAAGAAAAAAAAACACAAGGATAGGGATGCTAATGTAATTTTCGTATTTGGTACTATTATCTTTAATGGTCGTTACTGAATGTTCGGAGCATGTTCCTTCAAAATCTAACAAAGACTTAACCTGGGTGTATAACCAAGATGGTTAGCAAGTTCACAGGAGTATAGATGTGATGGTGGGTTTTATGGGGATATGGATGATATTAGGCAAGTTTCCACGGGTATGGATGCAAAAAAAAAAAAAAAACCTATTAAATTAAGTGGATTATCATCTGCAAGTCCATCTGTGCTCAAGAAAATTACTTGATTTCCTTTGCTGGGTTGAAGGAGCTAAATGTGCTAGACCATAGACTAACATTTAATTAATGGATGTAAGGTTTAAAAATTCCATGGGATAGTTTCAGCTAATTCACTCATGATTCCTGAATGTCCGTGGGGTCTTCTTCTGATTTGGGCCATGTTGGATTAAATCTGGCCAACTGACCTGACCACAATTCCCCAAAATGGAAGTGATAAGAGAAAATAAACTGAATGAGTCAGAGGGTTCACATCCTGACTTAAATAGGCATATGTAGCAAGCTTACTTGAGAGTTTGAGAAAATATCGCCTACCTTCGAGATCATTTCTATTGCCTTATTAGTCGATTACACGCGAATGGCCTGCATATTCTGCTGACCATGTCTAATACTGTTGCTGTGTATCTCTGCTCGAAGACGGTTCTTCCAAGCTTTGGGGAAAGATATCTGTCATCCGTGCTGTTCCAAGAGCTGCGCGACGAAGCTGAGAGGATGCAGCCAGTTGCTGTAGACTAAGCTTGTTAGGCCCATGGCTATCTGTAAGCTGTCTATGCATCAAATAATTCTCTTTTCTTCTGTAAGCTCTATTTGACTCTCCATTTTTGTCAAATGTCAACCTTACTCCAAAAAATGGAAAAAAAAAATCATTCTACTTAAGCTGAATCCTGACATTGTTGATATTTGAGGCTATCAAATAATAGCCCTTCTCCGGAATATCCTCTTTTGGACGTTAAGGATTCTACTTGAGCTAAATCCTTACTTTCTTGTATAGTTGTGGATATAAGCAGGAAAGTATTAGTTGTTGCCTACAAAAGCTGAGACTTAGACATGTGATGGTTGATGTAATTTTGGACAGATAATAGCATGGACTTCTGTTTATACTCCCAAATGTTGATCTCCTTCATAAAAACTGACACTTTTCGGGAAGAACAGCAGTAATTTGATGACAATTGCTTCATTCAATTGTTTCAACACTCTGGTTGATGTGATTTCTACAAGAGAGAGCACAGATTAGCTCCGGTTTGTATTCTCAAACGTATTCTAACCTTGATAAGGAAAAATATAACTTTCTCGGAAGATGCATGGAACGCTAGGAAATTAGAATAAATAAATCCTATTAATTCAATGTGCAAGGGGTATAGAAATGAGAGTATATGATTCGGATCAAGTAGGGCATGATAGAAACTATCTTTGATTTAATTTCCCTTTTCATCTTTTGACATCTGTCATCTTTTGTGATTTAACTTTGGCCACCAACCAAATTCTTGTCATTGATATCTCCTTGATGAAACAGGTGGGATGCAAAGTAAATAATCCAATGAGATGGGATTGGTAAAACTTTGACACATGGAGGTCCTTTTTGGGCACATGGGACCTGCTTAAGCTTCTCATGTAGCCTTCTCTCCTCGCGTCCATGGAATTTTCCTTGCAGAAAAATAACTTGTTTTGGAAGGATGTTAAAGAAAATTATCACAAATGTCACAAAATGTTTTTCCTCTCCATCTTCCCGCAAGTACAAACCCTCCTTTAATTGCTAGTAATAGATCTCTTTTCGATGAAGCAACTTCCAGAATGCCAAATATTTTAGTAAGAGAGTGCTAAATCGAAAGACTTAAAACGAGAGAGAGAGAGAGAGAGAGAGAGAGAGAGAGTAAATTTTAGGTTCTCAATCATATATCTGAATTCCTAAGATTTTAAATAAAAAGGAAATAGGTAGGGACACAAGCGACGTGGAACATTGAGTTAGGTCTTTGCAAGTCGATATTGGTCCAAGCCTAAATCTGATAATTTGGTTTGGTTTGGATTTAAGGTTAATGGTTTAGCCTAAACCCTAAATCGGGATTAACACCACCTTTGAAAGTCTAAATTTTGAAGAGAAAACCCACACGTTTTGTAAAACCAGAAGTATCTATTGATGTTAAGTTGGAAGTTGTGCGAACCTTTGATTTTGACATTTAACGGCGCCTATTTCAAGTAAATAAAAATAAATATTAACCTAGATTAACACTTTTATAAAATAAATAAAAAGGAGATCAACACCACTTACACAAATGAAAATTTAAATTTTATAACACCTCATGTAAACAGATGCATAAGATGTAACTGATGAGTTAGATCAGGTTCCCCAAGCAACTAATGCAGAAATATTTCAACGCTACCTGTTGAGAACTTAAATTTACATGCAAAAAGTTTAACATGTAAGGGTATGAATGTAAAATTAGTATCAAAAACTTAATAACATGTGGTCCTCTCGCCCATTTCCCCCTCACAATCCTCTCTCTATAATCTCCTCAAATACTCATTTTACCCTTAAAATATTACAACATAATAAAAGCTTTTTATCCCCCGTATGATTGAATTTTTCCTCTTATAAATACTATCGGAGACTCAAATATCTTTTCTTTTTGAAGTACCGCATTTAATTTTTTGATAAAGGTACATATAATTATTTACTAATATCTAATTTCTGTTAATACTAATTACTTATTTAATTCTTATTGATTTATTCTTTTTCTTTATTTTTAAATATGTGTCGACGTCGCATAAAATCGAAGTAATTTCTCAAAAATCAAGATACAACCTAAATTAAGCGTAACTTATCACTATGATCATGATCACATGATGGACTAAATTTTGATAAGAAAGGGCAATTGTAATAAAATATTTGTTCTAAACTATTTTTCAGAAGCTAGTTATTGATAAAAATATTACAATTTTTGTATATTTTCACTCGATTTTGTGCCTCTCTTTTTTGTATTAATGGCCCCGTGCTTGGAGTTGTTAGAAAGTAAGTAGTGGAGAACAGCGACGACCAAACGAACAGTATTATAAGTCCTTGTTTGACAGGAGACTCGGGCGTGGGATAGCGACATTGCAGCGTGTTAAGGATATTGTAGCGCATCGGATTGAGATGGATCGGAAAAAAGAGGATAATTATTAACTATTAATTTTAATATTATATTAAAATAATTAATTTTTCAAAAACTTATTAAATAAATATCTACAAATATCATGTCACACTATCAATTATTTTATTTTAATATTTACTTTTATATCACAATCAAATATTTTACAACTTACCCGTACATTACTTTATTCTAATATAATATTTATCTTCCTGTCAGACGTAACCTTAAGTAGAGAAGGGATATTTAGTTAGGGTATAAAAATAAATGGTGAGATAAAATATTTGATATATTGGTATGATGTTGATAGATAAATTTTAATATTATAATATAGATGTGAGTGAGTTGATGTGATATAATGAATGTATTTTAATTAATATATTATAATATAGTAGATATATCTTAACATATATTGATATTAATGTGATGTAGTGAGATAGCTTGATGTTGATATTGATGGGTGAAGTGAGATAAGTTATATCCTTTAACTTTAGAATTAATTCTTTTAATATTTCTTTGGTAATCCTTTAATCGAAGACTCATTTTGTATAGGTTTAAGGTTTAATATTTGGTAAAGTTTAGGAAGTTTTAAGAAGGGATAAGTGGATGGGTAAGATGAGGGTTAGTAGGTGTAGATGTGATAGTTAAATTGATATATTATTATTAATTTTTATTTATATTTGTATTAAAAGTAGGTTAGTAAGATAAAGGGTAAGATTAAGAAAACACGCATTGCAACACGTGATGAAAATCAATGAATTGAAAATCAAAATAAATCGGTTGGAAATCAGAATCAACCAGTTAAAAATGAAAATCCACAGATTGAAAATCAAGCAAATCAAAACACGTCGATTGGAAATGATGTTCAACTAGTTAAAAATCAAAATACATACGTTGAAAATAAAAATACATCAATGTGTTTTGCATTTCTATCGGTGGTAAATAATTTTTGTTACTTGCAACGTAGTTATTCATGTATGGGAAGTGATTTTTCATCCAAGAAAAATAATTTTCATCGATGAAAATTAAAATATATCGATGAAATTATCACTCTCACTCTCACTTTGTACATTATAAAATACACCGTATCATTTTTTTTTATTTCTTATTAAGATAAATGTGATAGTTAAAGTATATTTGTAAATGTAGAGGTATATGTGGCGTGTGAAGAATAAATATAATTAATAAAATTTTTACGCTATTTGTATCATGTAACAATTATAATCGTCACCTTACGTGAGATAACACTACCATTGAAATTCACATCAACCGGGACCTAACGGTCCTTAGATAAGAGTTCAGACGCTTACGTTTCAGCACAGGACCGTTCTTACATCTACCTACCTACTCTCTCTCTCTCTCTCTCTCTCTCTCTCTCTCTCTCTGTTTTTTTTTTCCTTAAAAAAAGGAGTAGCAACTGCTTTTGATGCAGACTTGAAACGCGTCTAAATGATATGTTTATTCAAAGAAAAAGGAAGCATCAGGAAGAGAATATTATCCAACAACGACGGTTGCAAACTCCGATGACGCATGAAAGTTCCATTTGCGCGTCCACTTCGCGTCGGGCACAGTCCAACGTTAAAGTTTCAAGCAGAAAGAGTCCAACGTGTAATTGTCATGACGTAGACTTTTTCCCTTCCACCTTCACCCTCGTCGTTGCAAAGAACCACAATCCTGCCCCCCTCCCGGCAGTACCGCCACCGGAGGTCCCAGATGGCAGCTAGTGTAATAAAAGCTAAAGGCGGTCCCAGTTTATTAAGCCCGGCGTCCATATAAGCACCTCCTATCCCCCCACTCTTCCAAGTCCACAAGGCGGAACCCCGCACGTCTGCAGGAAACCCCTCCATAGTTCCATTTATTGCACTCTAGTCCCTTTGGTACTGGATCATGGCCTCGCATCACGAGGTGGAGGTGACGGTGGAGATGGCGAAGGATTTGAAGAATGTAAACTGGAAGCACGGATCCTTGCGTCCCTACGTGGAGCTGTGGTTCGACCCGGCTTCCAAGTACCCTACCAAGGTGGATTTCAACAACGACGACGACCCGGTGTGGGACGAGAAGCTCGTCGTGCCCTTCCCGTCCCACATCTCCATCGAGTATGGCATCCTCTCGATCGACGTCCTCCACGCCGAGGCAGAGGAGGATGTCAAACCGTTAATTGGATCCACCCAACTACCCCTGGAAGAGGTTCATTAATTTTGCCTCTGACAAATTTAACTTAATTTGGATTTCGAATTTGCTAGAACATTTATTATAAGTTTTTTTGTTCTTTTCGTTGTTGCTTTGGCATTCGTAAACAACACCCACCGGGAAAAGATAGATCAAGATAATCAAAAAAAAAAAAAAAAAAAAATCTAACGATATTTTTGCTCCTTTCTACAAGAAAAATTACTTGCTTGGGGATTTAAAAAGTACCTGAGAAAGAACGTCTCCCCTGTCAGAAAAGTAGCGTTAGCGGCCGAGTGGGTTTGGTGTACTCTTAATTTATAAAGTTGGTTTCGATATAATATTTTGTTTCATTGGAATGGAGATATTAATTCTGATTAAGACAAGCCCCGAATTTCGGATATTGATTTTGGATTTTTCTTAATTCATGACAAACAAAAATGCAAGCGCGACCGTTAATATTTTTCTCAATCGTGTTAATGAACAGTCTTTCACGCGTGCACTCGCGAGATTATGCTCCGAACCAATGGCGGAGATATCACGTAGAGGAAAGAACGGAGGGTCAAGAAAGATTTGAGCGAGACCCTTCGAAAACACCATATATTTCTTAAATTTCTCAAAAAGATAAAACAAATAGCGTAGAGAAAACCGCTGATCTAACTAGGAAGGAAAACACCCCAAAGCAACATTCTTGCTTGTCATTAAAAAGACAAATAAACAAAGGAACATACCTTACAACATATTTTTACAATACGAGAAAGTGAGAGAACATGATATAATATTGTACTGTGAGATGATTTTAATCGTTATGTTTTGATTATTTATTTTTAAAAATTAGTTTTAATTATTAAAAATTACTTTATAAATGAAAAATTATTTTTTTGTAAGTGAAAAATAATTTTTTATTGATGGAAATTTAAAAAATATCAATATATTTTGATTTTAGTTGATATATTTTAATTTTTTATTATTATATTTTAATTTTAAATTAATATATTTTACTCTTTTTTTTTATTCAATGAAGACATAAGTGAAGATCATATTTTATAAAATATATTACAATGGACATTTCTATACCCATGCCTATTAAAAATATGTATATAGTACACTTTAAATATCAACTATAGCTATCATAATTATCTTCTACGTTGAACCATTAACTTTGTAAATACCAAGTACTTTTTCTCTCTAACTTAAAATGGACGTCTTTGTATACGTGTTAGGCTCATCGCTATTCACCTATTTTCCTGATCAGCTCTTGCATTTTTCGTCTTTCATTTTTTTCCTACGTAAAAATTGTTGCATTTCACCCTCCATTATCCAGATAAGCTAATTTTGTTGTCCATGAGTGAAGAGGTCGAGCTAATTAAATAAGATGCTTTCGTTTGGGTTCCCTGGCCAAACTTTTTCCTTCTTCAACGCAAATTTTCTCTTCCTCTACCTAAAAGGGTTGAATTTCTCTTGGTTTCGAGGCACCTACTCCATCATAGAAGAACACACCAAGTTCTGGATATCAAAAATTTGCAAATAACATGCAAAAGCGAACCTCTCATACCCTCTTACATCCCATTCAAATGATAACCACAAATCTGTGTAGCTATGTGCACAGGGACAATCAAATTTCACACAAGTACTTGTGTATCGACACAAACTCCTGCATGTAGGTAGTCGAAAAGGTCGGAATTGGCGGCTTCTCAACCCAAAAGTTGAAACTAAAACGCCCATCTGGACGTCCACATGGCAAGCTTGAACTTACCGCCTGCATCCGTGAAATCCCCTACCTACATGAGGTGGAGGTGAAGGTGAAGTCGGCAAAGAATTTGAAGAATGTTAACTGGAGGCATGGGTCCCTGTACCCCTACGCGGTGCTATGGTTGGACCCAGCCTCCAAGTTCTCTACCGGGGTAGATGTCGACAACGACAACGACCCAGAGTGGGATGAGACGTTCACCATACCCCTCTCTCCCCACAACCTCGTCGAGGATGCAAAACTCTCGATCGAAATCATCCATGGCGACATGGAGGAGGGCGTAAAGCCACTGGTAGGGTCTGCCCAACTCCAACTCCAAGAGGTTTGTTGATACACTACTTTTGCTTCACTTTGCCTTCATCCATTCGGTTGGAATAATAAGAACAATTAATTCCTAATTCAAACGCGCAGATATGAACAATTTACCTTTAATTCCTTTTTTTTTTTTCCCTTCCATTAAAATTTATTATCCTACTCTCCTAACAAAATATAGTTGGTGTACTAACGTGTATACATATGGTTTCCGATATTAATGATGTTAAATTATATATTTATCATTTATGCACATATGTAGGTATGAGAGTGACAAAATCCATTCGATTTGATTTTGTTCAGGTAGAATGATTTGAAGAGGAAAAATGAAAATTGAATCTTTTGATTCGATTTAGGAAGTAATTTAAATTGATTTGGATTCAGTGTAAAAGAATTAGAGGAAGATTTGGATACTTTCCTCGTAAAATAAGCTCCATAAGAAAGCATGTCCTATCTTTTCTATACGTCAAAGTTCAATAATATAAATATCTAGGTAGAGTGATTAATGTGAACGAATATAAAGCTAAAATATGTAATCATAGCAATCTTAATGATTTTCAAGGATAAGTATATATTCAATGCCTTCAATTTCCAAAAGTTGACGATCAACGTTAAAATTTCTATTATGTATCTGCTATCCCAATCAGAACATGTTATCAAATGGAAAGATTGTATATGTAAATGTTTTGTACACGTGTGTGTGTGTATATATATATATATATATATATATATATATATATATATATATATTACGTAAAAAAACTGATTCGACATGGATTAAAGCAAGTTTTCAAACAACAAAATCAGTAAACGGACGGAAATTTGGTTTGAACAATTTGCAAAATCAAAATTTAAATTGAAATTTTTAGGTCTAGTTCAGAAAGAGGGATAGGATTTAGGGAGATAAGAATTCTTAGAAAAATTATCTTATATTTTTATTCGAAAGTAAAAAGGATTATTCTACTGAATTAATTTGTGATCATTTGAAATATAGTAGGATAAATTAAATGATTATCCTGCTTTTGTAGGGGGATAACTACGACCCACTTTGTTTCTGTGGGATAAAATGATTAAGATTAACTTACAGGATAACTTACCTCATTAGGTCTGGGATACATGAGCAATCTCGAGTTAACCCCTTAAGAACCCAAGATAATCTAACCGGACGATCAAATTAGATCAGCACCATTTTGAAGAGATAACCCATCATATAAACTAAGTTCGGAGGAAGATTTATATTTACATACATGCCCTCGTATACTTGACTCGAGCTGTTACATGCAGGTAGTCGAAGAGGTCGGGATTGGCAGCTACTCAGCCCAAACCTTAAAGGTAAAACGCCCATCCGGTCGCCCGCATGGCAAAGTCAAGTTAGATGTTTGCATCCACGAATGCTCCCACTTCCATGGCACCGATGCACCTTCCCATGGCACCATCTCACATGGCTCCAACCGCGACTATGGCAACCCCTACAACTACAACGTGCCACCACCGGCACACGGTAGCCCCTATGAGATGCCACCACCACAGTCGGGCTATCCATACCAATCCGGTGATTATTCGCATGATGCCCCCAAGGCAAAGGAGAAGAAGGGGATGGGGATGGGAGCTGGACTGGCGATCGGGGCGGCAGCAGGTCTCGTTGGTGGGATAGCACTTGCCGAGGGATTCGAAGCATGGAAGGAAGACACAGTTGAGGATGCACTTGAACAGATAGAGGAGGATGAAGGAGATGATGACGAGTAGTTTTTAGCAGGAAGGGGGCTTTCCGAGAAGGAAAGCTTGGAAAAGGGAGTGAATGGAAATAAAGGAAGTTGTGAGGTTGATGTTGTTACTTAGTCTCCTTTTTCTTCTTCTTCCTTTTCTGAAGGCTTTTGTGTTTGTAGAGGGGAACTGAGCGCAGGATTATGACAGCCTTTCTGGTTGGATGAGATAAGGGATTTTTATATAAATATATATGTAATCTTTTGAAATTATATGTATATATCCAATCTTTTGGTAGGATAAAATAATGAATCATGATGTCATATATTTAATTTAAAAGAATGAGAATGAGTTAAATTACCAATTCATTATTTTATATTTTCAAATATGAAAAAGGTAGTACACAAGTGACATGGAGGTTGGATATGTCTTGCAGAAATAATTTTTACGTTGAAAGGTGTGGAAAAAGTTATCTCAATATGAGGGAGGATGTAAGTAACATGGAAAAAAAGCTTAAATGATATCTTAATGATCAAGGTCTTTAGATGAGGAGTCTTGACTCAAGCAAACAAACATAAGAGAAATCACAGTAGAGATTGACGATTCAGGTCCACTTAAAAAAGACGTACGTCTGATGGGAGAGTGGTTCTCCCAAACTTCACTAATATTTTTGATAACACAATAGCACTCACTTGTGTCCCTCTCCGATTATGTAAAAAATAAACATTTGCTCCTCCCAGGTATTTATAGGAGAAGCCTCCCTCCACTATGGGTCTCAAGATCCCACAATCGACCTATTAATGCCATTTATTTGAGTAACAATTTAATGAATTAACGTGAATACCGACACAACGGTCATGCGTTTCAACTTCAATCAATGCGGTCCATGGGTGGGTTATCGAATCCCTGAATTGAGCTAGATCCAACAAGTTATATCGATTAGCTGAACCAAGTTATTAGGTAACTGGATCCTATCAGGTAGTTGGGCGACCGGATCCGGTAGGTTGCCAAGCGACCGGATCCACCAAGGTGCTGGGCAACCAAATCCGCTAGGATGCCAAATGAGCAAATCCAACAGATTGGCTCACAAAGTTTATACGGGAGGATTTTTCTCTCTTCATCACTTACTAAGATTTCAAAGAAGTGAGGTTTTTAGAGAAATAATCTATTATTATCTATCATATATATCTAAAGGAGGGTGTTTCTCTTTACAAAGAAATTCCTCATACAATTTTTTTAAAATACATATATTTGTATGTTTATATATCTACTTTTTAGTCCATATATATCTATTTTTTCTCTTCAATTTTTATTATAAAGTCCATATACCATTGGATCTGGAGGTGATGTTGGGTAGATGGTCGTGAGTGGGTGGGCGAGGTGGTGTGCTGGCTGGGGTAGGAGATCCAGTGAGGGGAGGAGGAGGCGTTGTTGGGTTATGGTGGTGGTATGGTGCTATGACGGTGATGGTCATGTTGATGCGAGAGTGGAAGGTGAGAAGGTGAAGGAGAGGTGTTGTGATGAAGGTGTGCCGTGGTGGTTGCCAAGGAGGTGGACAGTGGTGATGTACTATGCAGATGATGTGGTGGATGGAGGTGGTGCTTTGCCCAGACATGTTGTGGTGCTTGTCGAAGATCACGGTGGTGTTATGGTCGATGGTGAGGTGTCGTGGTCGATCGTGGGTGATGCTTGCCAAGGTGTTGTATTGCTCATCAAGGACAATGTGTATGGCCAATGAGGTGTCGTAGTGTGAAGATGAATGGGGCAAATCTTTTCTATGAAAAAAAATGATAACCATTTTAGTCAAATTAAAAGTATAACTCATAATCACTCTCATATGATAACCATTACGGCAATAAAAGAGAAATGGTATCAGAAAAATCATTCATAAAGAACTGAATTCTAAACACTCAAATAATGTGTTACATTGGCATCAATAACTACCAGAACTGAGCTAGTGAAGGCATCAACTAAAGGGTTCCTCAATGTGAAAGTTACATAGAAATGGATGTCGACGTTGAGACGTGTGATTAACCCACTAGCTTCTGATTATAGTTTTAAGATGATTTTATAAGCTTGCGAAAACCAAAGATAAAATTAGTTATTTGTGGTGCACGTAGCCTTGACCTTGATTTGGTAAAGAGAAGGTTAGATGATTTTACCATTTTATTGCATGTGCCTCCTTGATCAGGTAGAGAAACTCAATAATGGGAAGTTGGAACGTAGAAATAATATCTTAAAATAAAATGAAAAGGGTGAATGCTACCAAAATTTTGCTCTACAAGTTTCTCTTGATTTAATTAAAAACAATGTCAAGTGAAAAAATTAAAAATCAAAAACTATATATATATATATATAGGTAGGACTGTCAAAAGAATTTAGACTCGCTAGACTCGGCTCGAAATTGATTCGATGAGGACTCACGAACCCAACTCAATAAGTTGTTGAGCTGAGTCTAAACAACAATCTAACCTCGATAAGTTATGAGTAGAATTTTAATCAAGTTAGGCTCAGCTCGATCAATTTGTGTGTGAATGTATGCATGTGTATGTATAAGGATACATACAATTGTCCCAAAAACTTTCACTCCCCTTTTTGCTTCCTCCCTCTCTTTATATATGTGTGTATGTAATTTTTTCAAAACCCAAAACCCTCTTCCCCTCCTCCCCCCATCCTACAAGTAATCCCTGATCTCTAACCCTTGCTCTCCTGCCACTATGACTCCAGCAACTCACCACACCACCCACCACACACAATCCTTGCCCTCCTCTACCAAGTCCTGCTAAGTGCTGGTTGCATCTCCTTCATTCTTCCTCCTCATTGTATATGTGACACTTAATACATCATAAATTATGGCTATTTAGTTTAATGTAATTTTCCTATTTTTTATACTTTGTCTTTTGTTAAGTATACTTTGTTTATTAGGCATTTATATTTTGTCTGTTAAGTTAGCGTTGGCTTAGGAAGTTTAAAGGCTCTTTAACAGGCTTGAGCTCAAATGAGCTAAACTTGAACATGACCTTCCAAAACTTATTGAGCCTAAGCCTAAGTTGGCTTGGACTTATCGAGCCTGAGCTCAAACAAAATCGAGCTTGGTTCGTTAGGCTCGATAAAGAACCCTATATATAGGCAATGGAAAAGGTGATTTGGGAAGGGGTGCTAGGGGCGGTGTTGAAGGTTGAGGAGGATTAGGCAGCCTAGCCAAATTAAGGTTTTGTAGTCTTAGAAAGAAAATGCTTACATCAAGGTAATGGGAGGGATCTGAGGTGATTGGTGGAGTACTTACTTGTAAAAGTGTCAAAAAGTAAGTCTAACCCACTACTTAAATTAAACAAAAATGACAGACAAAGCAAGTGGCCCCAAAAGATCCATCATTTTGTTTACTTGATCAAAATTTACAAAAAAGAAAATGTCATTCTCAAAAGACTTAATCTACCGTCTCACGTGAGAGGGTACATTAAGTTTTTTTTTTGATAATGACACTTTCTTTTCTCAAATTTTGATTCAAGTAAACAGATCAAAATTTGAAAAAAGAAACGTCATTCTCGGAAGAAAAAAAAGGTTGGGTTACCCTCTTAAGACATTACACTTTACATAAGAGAGTAAATTAAGGTTTTTTTTGAGAATGACATCTTTTTTTCAAACTTTGACTCAAGTAAAGTATAATATTATCTGCCTAAGGTACCTTACCTGATAATATATCAAAATCATCTTAACAAGGGGTACATATTTAAGCCCTCAAACATTATATGAGAAAATAGAGAGAAATGAACACCTCACTTCACTGCCTTAAGAGGACGTGGGTTATCATCTTTAAGTGTAACATAAATATAAATACCTAACATAGAATCGGGCAAGTATAGGCACCAACTAAAAGATAGATTGATGTGAAAAAGTTATATAATTGGATGTCGTGGATGCCTGTACGTAACTAATTTATTAGCTTGTATTTACAAATTAAAGATATTCATACAATATTGGGAAAATCAAACATTAAAATAATTTTTTGGGGTGCACCAATCTTGACCTTGATGTGAGAAAAGTGACTTGGTTTGATTTTAATATTTTCTTCCATTTATCTACTTGATCATGTAAAAATATAACAATTTTTTACATATAATAATAAGCAGAAGAATTTGAAAAGCATATATGTTACATATAATAAGAAGAATAATTAAATCCTTAATACCCAAGGGTGTGTAGTATTGCTTTATTTTATTATAAGATAATGAAATAAATAAGTTTATATATATTTAGTATAAATATTTTCATTTTTTTAGATGTCAATATCATTGAGTTAATAGCTTAATACAAAAAAGTAAAATTTAAATTTAAAATTTTACATTAACAAATAGAAAATTATGTACAAATTATAAAATCATGTGCAATTAACAAAAATAAAAAAAACCCTCCCAATCTTAAATTTTACCAATTGAATTAGACTTTAAAATAAATTAAATTATAAAAATCTCAATCAAAAGAAATATATTAAATTATAAATTTACTGAAGTCCAATCCAACCCCACGCCCCTTATTGCCGTAATATACACTTCTCTCTTCAAGGTTTAAGCCTCGTCTTTTAAACAAACCACAATCCTACCACGCTCTGCAGATCATGATTAAGGATCAGCACTAGACAACTCTGTGATGGCAGCTTTTGTACTAAATGGCAAACGACGCCCCTTCTTTGGAAGTCCCCATGCCCACGTAGTAAGTCCGTACCGCCCAACCCAACCTCAAGGCATTTTCATATATTTTGATATACTTGTAGAAAAAACCCCATCGTTATTCTTAGTTAGGGATGCAAACAGATTCAATTTAGATCATATTTGACTTAACGTATTTTTATATTTATTTATAAAATTTATATCCATACCATATCTATGTAGGTATCAGGTGTAAAATTATAAATTTGTATATATACACATCTGACATTGGCTATCTATTTTCTTATCTAATATTTATTCATAAATTTATCTTACAGTTAAAATCATCTAGATTAAAATTAAAAAATAACATTAAAAAATTTGATAGTATGATTCATTAATTATTTTATCTGATATACTCGAAACATATAAACTTAAATTAATCTAATTTTATTGATCTCACTGGAATTATTAATAAAAAAATCTTCAATGAGAATACATTAAAAATAGAATAGTATAAATAAAGATAAATTATGAATATATTTTAAATTAAAAAATTCCCATCTCACAAATAAATTTTTAAATGAAACTTGAAAGACATTCATAACATTTAAAATTATGGGAGAAATCATGAATGAGATTAGAATTTAAAAAGTTAAGATCTAAAATAAAATTTATATGTCTCCGATAAATATAAATTTGTTTTCATATATTTGATCAAACAATTGAATATAAATTTATATTCAACTAAATTTAAATCAAAGTTTACTCAATCTTTATAAATTACATTCAAGTTAGATTTATCAAAACTTATATTCTTACTCTTGTCACACTCCTCTCTCACCTTGTCCCCCACGGTGCAAGGTAGACGTGATGTTGGAGCAAGCAAAGAATCTAAATAATGCCAACCGTAAGGATGGCCCTTGCACCCCTGCGTAGTGCTGTGGGTGGACGTGGCTTGCAAGTGCCCCACCAAGGTAGATGTCAACAACGACAAGGACCTCGTGTAAGCCTGTCAGATGGGTCAGATCTAATTTGTTTAGATCAAAATTAATTATAATCAGATCTAACCGAATTTAACCTATTTATTTAATAAATTTATTTATCTAAATTTAAACCTGATTCTATTATAATAGTCAAACTCGAATCAACTGATTTAACCTATTTAATTAAATGAATTTGGATCTAGTTAAATAGATTTTAAATGGGTAAATAAATTAAATAGATTAAATAGATAAATAGGTTGGATTTCATAAAATTAGGTAAATTGATTAAATAGGTAAATAAGTTAAATGGATAAATTAGGTAAATAGGTTAAATGGGTGGAATGAGTGATTCGGATAAGGAGGTTTCTTATCGAGTTAAGTAACTATATGATTATAAATCTAAACTCGACCCATTTATCAAATTGGTTAATTAAGTTTAAACCTGTATATTATTAACATATTCGGATCGAGTTAGAATCCATTAATCAAATCGAATTCAAATCAAGTTAAACGGATTCGATTTTTTTTGCTGACCCTAACCTCGTGTGGTGCTAGAACCTCACCCCCTCCACCCCCTCCCAAACACCTCCGTCGGGAAAGTCATCCTCTCGATCGACATCGAGCGTCAATGCTAATGTCTGATGAGGATGTCAAGCCGTTGGCCACAGGTCCACCGCGCTCCTCCTCCAAGAGGTTTGCATAGCTTAATTTAGAAGATTAGGTACAATAGTATCAAATTTCCCTCGATTTCACCATCTAGGATCCCGGGTCATGAAAGAAAAAAATCTATCGCCCTCTACAACTCGGGTAATTTGCTCAATTTTTAACTTCTCGTAATATAGTTGCGACACTATCTCAAATCAAATAAAGTTGAATTTTACATTTTTAACCCTTGAAAATGGAGTAATCTGCTGGCGTCATCTCTTGATCAGGAGGTCCTGTCGGGAGCTCCCTCCCATGCTTGCTTCCCCTCTCGGATTACCTTCGCGCAGGGTGTGGACCACCGGGAAGGGGTCCCATCCTCCGGACGGGCCTCACCGTTGGGGTCAGGGGGTGATGAGCATGCGAAGATTTTTTCTTTGATTACGGAAAGAGCCGTGTACGCGACTGTCTAAGTGAACCATGATATGATGTGGAACATATTACGTCATATTATTGGGAACACCTGCTTGTGAACTTGTGGGAGAATTTGTATGAGAACACCTGCAAGTTTTTTTTTTTTTTTCCTAGTCGCATCTACTTATAATGGCGGGGAGATATTAGTATTGCATCGACTTCCTCCACGATATATTCCGAGATCCAGCGGAAACCAAAAGTCGATTTCCTTTCGTGAATATCACAAGGATCCAATTCTACTGCTTTTAGTTGTATCCAATCCTGCACGAACATTTACTACACTAAAAGGAATAAAAAAAAAAAAAAAAAAGTTTTTTTGTACGAATACATGCCCAAATCTTTTGTGATACATATATATTCATACCTACTAAATGCTTGTCCGATTCACAAATTGGTACATCTTAGTATCATACACATCAAAATTGACAGAAATTGAAGGGTATTTTGTAATTCAACCCCTCGTTCCTTTGACTATCACACAGCGAGGATCTCCATGCTTTCTGGCTCATACATGTGTTCGATCGTCAGTCATTTGCCTCGAAACCTGAGGCTTAGTTTACTTGAGAGGTTAACCCTTCAAACGTAGGGTTAATCCTCGTTTACTTAACTATTTAATCCTCAATTGGCTAACTTGGATTTACCCATTTTAACATGAATTTATCTAATACTAATTTTAATTGATGTTAACCAAATTCATGTTAAAATTATACATCACTCATTTATCTGATATCTCTCAAATTTTATATAATTAACACCACCATGTCATACCATAATAACTTAACATCAATTTAAATACACACAAATTGATATTAAAATCAAGAAATAAATAAAATTAAACATTAACATTAATTTTATATTTTATAACCTCACTTTTCGAATCATTTAAGTAAACTAAACGCACGTCCGACTCTCCTACGATGCGCCACCTCCTTATGGCATCCCACGTGGCTCCAGCCTCGACCACCGCCCATCCAGCAAAGGCGTTTGATTCGACTCATTAGTTGTTTAATCCCCCAAAAGGAAGAATCTGGAATAGATAAAGAGACCCGCACCGACCTCGACAGACACGGAAAAGTCCTCCGCGCGTGAACACCGCGTTGTGGGCTCTCACCCCTTCTGCTTACTTGCCATCATCTAACATTTTCCCTTCCGCTTTCGCCCCCCGTCTTTTGGTGGAACCTCGACCCTACCACTCACCGTGGACGGGCACCGGAGCTCCAGTGGCAGCTAACGCAATAAATCCACAAGACGGCCCTCGATACCTAACCCCCATGCCAATATAAGCAACTCTGCAGTCCCCTGGCCCCCCTCGACGCCCTCACACCCCGGCGCCATTTCCCAAATATATTTGCGGAAAACCCCTCCATAGTTTCTGCTTACCCACGGGGCGGAGGAGACCATGAGGTACGAGGTGGAGGTGACGGTGGCGTCGGCCAAGAATCTTAAGAACGTTAACTGGAGGCACGGGGACCTGCACCCCTACGCGGTGCTGTGGGTCGACCCGGCCGCCAAGTGCAGCACCAAGGTAGACGTCGACAACGACGACGACCCCGTGTGGGACGAGAAGCTCACCATACCCATCCTTCCCCACGTGTCCCTCGAGGAGGCCGTCCTCTCGATCGACGTCGTCCACGCTAACGCGGCGGAGGATGTCAAGCCGTTGATCGGATCCGCCCGTCTCCCCCTCCAAGAGGTCTGCAGATGCCCCCCCTCTCCCACCTCTTCTTCTTTGGTTTATTTGCATCGAATATATTCCTCTTCCGTTAGATTTGGCTTTGGTCCACCTACTTGCTACTAGAATCAGATATTCTATTCGCGTTCGGTGCGAACCGATCCACTTTTTCTTTGTTCGAGATGGTGAATTGCGATTGAGGCCGTGATAATTTTAAGGCAGATCTTGATCCATTCTTCTTCACATGAAACTCTTAATGGTTTACCCGATGGGCTCCGTTAGGTAAAGGGAATCATTGGGGGGGTGTGTTAAGAAATTAGAAATTTTTACTTCCTTGCTTGGTAGGTAGAGAACGTTAATGGCATTGAATTGATCTATTCCATCCTTGAATAAATGACGTAATAAATAAATTTATCCGTTAACTTCACTTCGAATTGAGTTTCATAACCTATTAACTCGACAATCAAGGGATAAATTAAATATTTAACCTAACATAAATTTACTGACCGAGGAGGTGATGATAATCGTACACGAGTTTACACAAAAGTGTATATTGGGACACAGAAGTATGATATCCTTCCGACCGTAACGTTTCATGAATCATGTAGTCTTTTTCTAATAAGAGGGAGATATCACCGTGTACAATTCATTGTGCGCTTCTGTGTCAACGAGAAATTTCCCTCACGGAATTGGATCAGCCAAAGAGGAATTAAATCGAATTAAATCCCATGTTCTTTATTCCAAACAGCACCATATATTCTACGGCATTAACAACGTTAACAACAATAAAAGGAATCGTACGTGATTTAGGACCAAATTTTAGACATTGACAACAACGTCAACGATAATTTTGTCATTCTTATAATATTTCGTTTCACTAGGTTTTTGATATAAAAGCAAAACAAGTGGAATAAAAGGAGACCTTGGATTTTTTTTTGTTTTAAAGAGAAATCAAGCAGTCCATCTTTGTGGCCGCAATAATTCTGCCCTGACTGAGGCGTGCCAAAACGTGAGTTCGTACGTTTTCACAAAAAGAAAGAAAAAAAACTATAAGCCCGCTTAGTTATATTGTCACAGGAGAAACGAGGGATCCAGCCCTTTTTCTATGCAAATTCATCTGAACCGTTTCTTCTTTTTTTTTTTTTTTCACCATTTCTAATGCAAATCCATCTCTACCATTTTCTTTTTACCATCAGCAGCGGCATTTACTTGTGAATGTGTGCTTTTTTTTTTTTTTTTTTTTTTTGTTGATAAGCAGTGTGCGTGGAAAAGGGAATGGAAATGGATTTTAATTTTTCATTTTTCTTTTCGCAAGGTAACGTCGCCGAGATATTATATGGAGTTCCTCCAAGGCATATTCTAAGACCACCGAAAACTCAAAGTTGATTATCTCCAATTCTATAATTTTAGTTTTGTTCTATTGTTTGTAAAGTAGCTATTTGATTAACGAAAAAAATGTAGGGACCACAGCAAAGTCCTGGAATTTCGCAGAAACCAAAGATAAAGGCATAAACATACGGAAAACGACAGATTTAAACTGGGAAGAAAAGGGTTAAATGACATTTTTGCTTGTGGTGAAAGAATTGCTACCTTTGCCACCATAAAAAGGTACATAGGTATAACCTTCCATTAGCATATTGTAAGAGATCATGGAATTAAATCCATGATCACCCGATTAACCTTTTCAAAATAAAAAACTAAAAAATTTAAGAATTAGTTGCCTTTTCTCTTCCAAACATTAAACTCCATTTTAGGAAATAATATTAAAATTATGAAAATTAACTTCCACGTTGAACCATTAATTACGCATCCCAAAGGGTCTGGGAGAAGATTTTTTTGAGCTTTTTACAACGTAACTTCTTCTTTGGGTTTCCTACAACGTAATTTCCCGAAATTCATTAATTCCCCCAAGGAATGTGGTATAATTTATTTGGGTAGGGTCTAGGGATGCTTTTCGATTTTTTTTTCAACAAAAAGGGAGTCAAAATATTCACCGAAAAAAATTAGTTGCATCTTAATCAATATCTTTACGCATTAGTAATGTTTGAAGAAAAAAATTTAAAAATTAAAATCATTTAAAGAAAATATAAAATACATCAAATGACAACAAAATTAACTAACTCTACCACTTCCATCAAGTAAATCAAATTTTTCGATACTTAGTCATCAAAATTAAATCTCATTTGATATAAGGGACAAGAGCATCAGACCAACTTAAAATTTTTTTGCATAAAATCTCGAATTTCATTTCAAAACATTACCAGCAATGAAAAGTACTGGTCAAATTTTACCTAAATTATGTGTAGCTAAGCTCTGGATTCACTTTTCTAATTAGCAATTGACACGATCTTCTGCGTGCAGGTGGTCGAAGAGTCGGGGATCGGCGGGCGCTTGTCTCGAACCCTGAAGTTGAAACGCCCGTCCGGCCGTCCACATGGCAAGCTCGAGGTCAAGGTCTGCATTCGAGAACCCTTTCGCTACTATGATGCGCCGCCGCCAGCTTATGGTGTCCCACATGGCTCCAGCCGTGACTACCCCTACAGTGCACCACCTCCACCTCCTGGTGGATATGGATATGGATATGGTACCCCGCCACAACCACAAGGACCCTACGGGGCGGCGCCACCACATGGTGTCTACCAGTATGGTGCGCCGCCACATGCTGGTGGTTACGACTATGGCTACGGGGCACCACCACAATCCAACTATCCACACCAATATGGCGAGCACGAGAAACCCAAGGAGAAGAAGGGGTTGGGGATGGGAGCAGGACTGGCGATCGGGGCAGCTGCAGGGGTCGTCGGAGGGATAGCACTCGCCGAGGGATATGAAGCGTTGAAGGAAGACATAGTGGAGGAAGCGGTAGAGGAAGCCGAGGAGGAAGCTGGATATGATGACGAGTAACTTTTAGCAAGAAGAGGGGGTGAACCAAAATAAGAGAGTTGTGGGGGGTTTTATTTCAATGTCGTGGTTGTTTTCTTGCCGTAATGTGTTTTTCCCTGCCTCTCCTCGTGAATGCCCATCTCCTATGGTCCTGCATGCCATTGGTTGCATTCAATTACGTCTTTTTCTTTGTGAATCAAAGAGAATTTATTTTAAAGTTTGTCCCTAAGTCGACCAGCTTTTATGCTCAAGTGATTGCAGTTGTTCTACGCAAAATAGTGTCTCGATTTGACATTTGGAGCTTTGACCAACTTAATTTTTTTCCATTAGGCTACATTAGTTATCAGGATAAGTATTATATTGAAATAAAATACTATAGGGATAATTAGCTAGAGAAGGACATTTAGTCAAAGAATAAGCAGTAAAATAAAAAATTTTATTTTTAGTAAATGATTTTTAATATTATGATATAGACGTGGGTAGTTGATGCGACATAATAAATATATTTTAATAAATATATTATTTTAAAATAAATATATTTTAATATATATTGATATTGATGTGATATAATAAAATAATTTGATATCGATATTAAGTTGTGAAGTATGATAAGTTATATTTTAATTTTAAAATTAATTTCCTTGACAAATTTTTTATAATGCTTTGATCGAGAAATGTTTAAGAAATGTACTATCTATTGTTTCAGATAATCTTTCCTCCCGCACCTTCACACTACCGATGAGTGGTGAGCGGGGTTTTCCCTGTGAGAAATGGGTCGGGCTCGGTGTCACCAGAAATAAGAAAAACAAACTCGGTAATTTTGAAACTTTTGAGGGCCCTAACTTACGGCAAAATGTCAGAAAATTCAAAATGCAGAGCAAAAATCAATGCATCCCTCCCGAACTAAATTTTATTAAAGATATTTAATTGAAAGAAAAATTATACCGATGATTTTTAATTATAAATTATATTACATTGGTTATATTTTAATTTTAAATTAAAGTGCATGAATGAGTAATGTTTAAATGTTAAATTAAATTACATCAATGATATTACATTTTGAAATAAATATATTATATTTGTACGAGTGATATTTAATTTTGAATAAAAATCATCGATAATATTAAAATATTACTGATGTAATATTACAAATACCGTGGGTAACGTTTGCTTATCGAAAGTCGCATGCTGTACATTTCTGTACTCGATTACCGTGTGCAATGATCTTATATCCTGGGCTACATCAAGGTTTGCTGGTTTGGTGGGATGGTCGCATTTTTTTTTTTTTTTTTTTTATGTCGACGTGGCGTGCCTTCGAGGAAAAGGGATTGTGGTGCTTTCTTCGGGTTGTTCCACCTCTATTTCTTGAAGTTTAAGTCAGGTGAGATTTTAAAAAGAAATTGTGGTCCACCGTAAAGTGACTGGTCGTTTATCCCGAAGAATATGCTTCTACCAATTGTTGAGAATTCGTGTGACCAACCACGAAGCACGATCATGTATTACAACAAGAAATATTTTTAGGTTCTCACTGGTGAGTGAAATAAATTCATGGAATAAATAAAGAAATAGAAAAGAAGTAAAATAAATGATAAAATAAGTAAATTAATTTATTTAGATATTTTGACGAATTAAAATTATTTTAGTAAAAAGGTGAAATAATTTTATTTCAGATTAAGTTAATTTAACTCAACGTAAATAGAGATGAGTTAAGTGACAGGTTAATTACTTAACTTGATATAAATTTACTTAAATCGTCAACCACATATTCCTTTAGAATTCATTTTGAACGTGAGATAAATTAATGTATGAATAAATTAAAAGAAAATATTTAAATTTACGTATTTATTTAGGTGGTGGAATAAGAAAATGATCAAAAGAAGACATAAAATGATCTATTGGACGATGTGATATTAGTTGATATTTTTTAATAATATAATTGAGAATGGACAATGACGGTGAATATTTTTATAATATGAAAATAATGAATCAAATTTTTTTGTAATAAAATAAGATATCTTTTCACGTAATTAATGGAAGCTAATCTCGAAAATCACCCAAACACCCTCGACTAACCCACTCTAAATCAAAACCCTTGATAAACACCCCACCAAACGCAACATAATGCAGAGGAAAAATCACAAATTGAGAGATTCCACCGTGGAGAAAGGAGAACATAAAATACAAACCCAGCGCTCAAACTTTAAAAGAGACCAAAAATGACGTTCCGACGCAATAAAAAAGGACACGGCCCTCGAAAAAAATCCTAACACGCATATGCATACATGCAGTACAAAATCCATTTAGAATTATTTGCTGAATATAATTGTGACCATTGGACGAGCGAAGGAAAATTCTTCTGTTGAGCTTTGGCTTACAAAAAATAATAATTACCTTTTTGATGTCCAATTAGATAGAACCCATTTATCCATAAGAGTTAAGTCACTTGGGTCCAATTACCCAGTAGTCAATTTACTTGGACCCCACAACAGGTAAGGTTGACCAACCTGGGTCTACCTACTCGATTGGATTAATTCACCTAACTGGCAAATCCATCAGGTAGGGTAATCGGCACGATCTACTTGCATCGAGCTTGCCAGGTTGGATAGCTGGCAAGATCTAACTGTAGACTTTGCTGGGATGAACAGTTAGTCAAGTGCCGCCAGTCAAATTGAATTGACCAGCCAACCTGGCAGGACCTGACCAACAAGAACACACAGCATGAAGAGACCATGTCCTCTTCCATCTAAATATGCCTATGAGGTAGCTATCAAATATCGTGCGGCTATTCATACATCCATCATTTCAATTCATGAAGATTGTGGGATTGTGGGTTTTGGCCCACGATTGGCTAGTCAACCAACCACAATCCCCACAATTCAAGTGGAGAGGACTACGCACTCAGAGAGAGCAAGAGAGATTCCATATTGTATTTTGAGTCCAAGGATTCATAGAGAAATTTTGAGAGTTTTGACACTCCTAGACATACATCAGTTAAGGTGGAACTTTGTCACCAATTTGCTTGCCTTTATCATACAATTGTTTTCTGAATCGAACCTATAAATTTCGTCAGACTTGAATAATCTCTTAGATCTCGATCAACATTCAAGACATAATCAACACTAACAATTAACGTAGTTTGGAGTTAAATTAATGGATTTCATTGAGGGCTAATTTACATGGAGTGTTAACGGTCAACCCTTGGAACAATGGTACATAGAGTTTTAGCCTCTCTCATGGAATCTATGTTTTGATGTCAAAACATAGGTTTCACAAAGGAAAATATTTAAGGTACTCCAAAAAAAAATAGCCCCTAACACATCCCCCTAATCGAGGAGGTACAAGCCCCATGAGTGGCCCCTTTCCTTTCATGTTTGTCATTTTTCTCCCGACCAGTGGTCAAGATCCCTCAGATAGGAGGTAACTACTACTCGTTCGCAAAATCTTAATAAAATGTGCTCTTAATCATGAATTATCGTTAACCATTTTAGTTTCTACCTTCCCGTCCCTTAGCACGCATCATAAGATTTAACACTTCGAGTAAACACAAAGTAATTATTATGGCTGCATTTGTCTGAGGGATATCTCTTAAAATATCCCCGATCAAATGGATATCTCATGGGGTATCCAAAAAATTAAAGGAGAATATCACTTCTTTCACTTCATCACATCAACACTATTCTACTACATCACATCATCATCAATATATATTAAGATATATCTACTCCAACAAAATATATCGATTAACATAGATTTACTGTATCTCTTTTCAAAAAAATATATATTCACTATATCACACCAATCTATCTCTATCATATAATAATATTAAAATATTATACACTAACATCATATCAACATACTAATCATTTTGTTGAAAATTGCACAAGGTGAAGAGTGGAGGCTCCCTTGGACGTTGAAAACAGCCCAACAAGGGTTGTCCACGTGGAGAAATTAGGGACGAGGAGAGCAGCCACTGGCTACCCCTGTTGGCCAGCGAGGATGGTCGGCCTTGGTGGTGATGGTGGCCAGCTATGCTTAGAAAAGAAAGAGAGAGGAGAAGAGCCTTAGAATATAAAATATTATTAATGGATTTAAGATATTACAGAGGGAAGACTCCCTTTTATAGAGAGTACATATCCATATTCTTATAAACCAAAGATCTTATCTCATAAAAAAAGATCTTATCTCTCTAATTAAATCAAATCACAACCACTTTTCCAAAAACACATTTACTAAAAATAGAAAACTTAAATTCTAAGCAAAAGACACCAAACGTGAGTTCTAGAACCCATGAATGTCAGCCCCCTATGGGCTATCTACAGGCTGGCACATGGACTATCCATGTGGCCTACTAACAAACGCGTGGACAATCCACGTGGCTTTTATTCCAATGTTCCAACATTACCCCTCAAGTCGAGGTTGGGAAGACAATGGCTTGCCCAACTTGATATCACTACATCATTCTTCTTTTGAAGAGTTGAGAATGATCTTCATGCCTTTTCTTCTACACTCGAGAGTCGAGCCCTTCATCTCAACATTCCCCGATGCATTAAAGGGTTCCACATGACTCTTCGAAAAGTATGGTGCCTTGCTTGTGAGCCAGAAAACACCCTTGACTTTTCCTCGAGCCAAGGTCACCAAGAGAAAGTGGAGAAGTCCATGCAGTCGTGATACTCTTCTAAAGGCTACACCGTGCCTCTTCTTCTTCTTGAGTCGGAGTCGAAGCGATCGCCGTGGTGCTCATTCTTTGCTCCTTTGATTTGTTTGGTACCTTTGTTTCGATAAAAACTCTTTTTTTGAAGAATAAAGAATCGAATGCAAAAACACCATATGACCTGAAATATCTTCTGATAAATCTCCTTATTCTTCTCTTATTTTATTACATCTTTCACTCCTCCAGCGGTCAACATTGCTTCATTTTCTGCCACCTTCATCGAGATAGTTTGAATCGGAAAAGACTTCGGTTCTAGTAGAGGGCTGGGAAAGACTTCGGCCTAATCAGAAAAAACTTTGGCTTTTAAAGGTCAAGAAAGACTTTGACCTTGGTTAAGGTTGATGTGGTTTGGTGGTGCAATGCTACACTCCTTTCTCTTTTTCAGACGCATAAAGAGAATAATGACTCGGAGCCTTATTGCTCTAATACCATGTTAAGAATCGCACAAGATGGAGTGTAGAGGCTCCCTTGGATGTTAAAAGCAGCCCAATAGGGGTTGTTCATGTGGAGAAATCAGGGAAGAGGACAGCAGCCACCGGCTACCCCTATTGACCGACGAGGATTGTCAACCTTGGTGGTGATGGTGGCTGACTATGTTGAGAAAAGAAAGAGAGATGAGAGGAGCCTTAGAATACGAAATATTATTAATGGATTTGAGAGATTACAAAGGGGGAAGGTTCTCTTCTATAGAGAGTACAAATCCATATTCTTGGAAACCAAAGATCTTATCCATAAGGAAAGATCTTATCTCTGTGGACATCCCTTTACAAGTTCTGAGGAACCTGAAGCTGTCGCTATTCATCAAGGCCTTCTCTTTGCCTTGTCAATGACTTTCTCTGGGGGGTGCATTTTGAGTAATGCACTATCTCCGATTAGTCAAATCATTAGATCAATGCAACCATCGTAGAGATGGATGTATATTGTCTGATTCCTATCAAAGCCTTGCTTCCCTTATTCAAAATTATTCACGTTCCTAGAGCTAATGTGGGGTTGGCTCATACTTTAGCTAAGTTATGTATTAAGCCCAATTTGGTTGGCACTTGAGATGTTCAATCCATTCCCGTTGGTTGCATTCGAATGAAAGCTTGTTTTACCTCTTCTATAAAAAAAAAAATAAAAGGTAAAAAGCCAAAGGCAACAGAGAAGGGATAAGACGCAGGCTTTCTAACACCTCAAATAAGCCAACCCGCAAGATATTCGAAGTGAATTCGTTTAATATATCAATCGGATCTCCTTCAAAATGATATATCCACCTGTTGAACCATTGGAAACCTAAAATAAATTGGTTTAATTAAGAGCATATAAATATGGTCGTTTTTGTTGGGACGGCGGTAAAGAACCGCAAACTGTCATGCGGATTGTCACACGCAAAAACTGGATTTGGCCGGTTATATTTGTTATATTATATTCATGACATTTAAATATGATCAATGATATTTTATTTAAAATTAAATATTAATGAATATAGTCTCTAAACATTGATATTTGGTTCACAATTCAATATCATCAATATAATTTATTTTATAATTAAATATTATCGATTCAATTTAATTTAAAATTTTTATATAACTATCATTGAAAATGTTAAAAATTATTTTTTTATTTTCTACTCTCCAATATTACTTTAAATAATAATAAAACGTCATTTTTATAATTATCACTTGTTTAGTTAGCATCATTAAATTCAATGATAATTGATCCAAAAGTAAGAGAATTTATATTTTTATCCTTAATTCTTTTTTCTCTCTCTCTTACACCCTCTTCCCCCTTCCCCTCCTCACCTCCTTCCTCCACCTTCCCTCACCACTCCTCGTCAGGCAAGGATCATCCCTCACTACACCTCATTGGACACCAAATCTCCTTGCATTTTACTACAACTCATCAGAGTTCATCACTCTTTCTCCCTCTCATAGTCCGACACACACACACAGTTGCTCCCCTTCTCTTACTCTTAGGTGAAATCGCAAACCTCAAGTTCCACATCTCCATGGCCTACAACCCCTTCCTTTGCCTCCCCCTCCACCCAACCACCCCTCCTCTCGACTATCCCTCTCCCTCAAGTCCAACCTTGACACCTTCAACTCCCCCTTCTCTGCACCCCTCTCCTTTTGCACTATGTTCTTCCGCTCCTCTTACCCCTCAAGCCTGGCATTAGCAACTTCACCTTTGCATGGCCACAACCACTGATGGTGACTTCACCAGAGCTCCATGTTGTTGGGGAGCTTGACCTTACGATTGTGGAGGTTGCGGTGGTAGTTGATGGGAGAGGGAGGAGGAGTTGCACGGAAGTCTAACCCCATCCGATGAAGTGAAGCGAAGGAAGGTGGAGTAGGGAGGAGGTGAAGAGGAAGAAAGGGAAGTGGGTGTAGGAGAGGAAAAAAATACAAATTGAGGGTAAAAATATAAATTTTCATCACTTTTTTATCCACATCATTAAATTTAACTATGATAACTAACTAATAATTATGAAAATAACGTGACTTTTCTAATGTAATTTAAATTAATAGTATAAAGTGAATAACCAAAAAATAATTTTTTATATTTTCAATAGGATCTATGTAAAAATTCCTTTTAACTTATGGCGGTAAGGGATGCATTAACTTTCATGTTAACATATGTTTATGCTTTTTGTTATACTTCTAGAAGAATGGAGGAGGGTGATAATCGTAAGGGAGAATCATTTATAAAAAAAATGATGAGATGTCAATTTTGAAGTGACAGGCTTCTTTTCTATTGTGCCTATGCGGGAGGTGAGATATTGCAATAAAGTATGATATAACCCAATCAACCTTTCCTTTCCTTTTTAAGGCAAAGTCAAGAGTGCTATAGTCATTCATGTAGAAAATAAGAGAGAGGGTTTTACATAACCTGACCAGAAGACATCACAAAAGAAAAATCGAAAATACCCAAGGGGAAAACCAAAACCAGGAGTGCAGCAGTAATGTTAAGGAAGAAATGAAAAATTGGTGTTAATCATCATTACTGTTTACTTGTAAAATATTATTAACATCAATTTTTATTTACTTAAATTGATATCAAGTTGTGGTGTTAAATCTTGTGGTGTTTACTTGAATTGGTATTAACACTAGTTTCTGAAAAGTAAGATTTGGGTGTCGGAGGATTACAAAGTTAACAATTATTTTGCTAACACCCTTTAGAATCGGTGTTAGCAAAATAAGTGTTAATCCTTCAAAGCAGGTGTTAAGATTATGTGGATTAACTCCTCAACTAGATGAGAGTTAACCGCTCAAAAAAGCGATTAACTCCCCAAGTAAACTAGTCATAAGAGCACAAAAAGAATTACAAAGGAGGTGGCCCTCCTACAGAAGATATGTCAGGTAAGCTAGAAAAGAGACCTCTTTTGTACTCTAGAAGCATCATCCCAATTTCTGAAAAGGAGAGGGATTTGAGTTTTGCCGTTACAGGGTAAAGAGAGATTCATGAATGAGCATAGAAAGATCATAAGTAGTTGGTAATTCATAAAGCTAACGTGGAAATGTCAGTTACAGTAGATCTGAAAATAGAAGAGCATGATCGAGGAAGGGGTGGTTTTTTTGAAGGGAAGACCGAAGGATAAAAGGTTTTGAAGTTACCATATGTGATCTGAGGGCATTAACGGCACGAGTATTCAGTATGTGGGCAGATGGTTTCTCCTGCTTTAAACCTCATTGTTGTAGGTGATGTTTTAAAAGTCGGATCAAACCGATCGGTTTTGAACCGATTGGTAACTGGTAAACCGGTCGAACCAACTGGTTGGTGCAGAAAAAGTTAAAATTGGATTCAAACGACCAGACCGGTCACCCGATTTGACTGATCTTATCAAGAGTTTTTTTTTCTTCTTTTGTAAAAAACAAAGAAAAATCCCTAACCCCAGACACATTCCCCACACACGCAACAAATAAAATCCAAACCGGTCAAGTGCAATATGCCTCAAGGAGGAAGGCAGTTGAGTCAAACCGTGAAAAGGATGAAACAAAAAGAATCATAGCAAGACTATAAATAGGAGAAGAAATAATGATTATATATATTACGTTCTATTGGAGTTGCACCATTAGTGGGGGAAGAAACAGGGGGGTGTTAGGTAGGAGTGCTGGGACAATTGAAGGAATTCAAATCGACTGTGAGAGGAGAAAAAAAAAATGGCAATGACAAGCGGCTCCCCAGAACCTTTTTTTTAGTATAGACATGCCCTCCTTTCCAACAGCTTATCCACTAACATGTCTTTGTCCACCTCCCAAGCTTGGTTCTTCAACTTCCTCTGCAGCTCATCGACCACCCCATTGCTCCTACTCACCTGTACATACTGGGAAAACCACTTGAGTCTTCTTAAGTTTGCACATGCTCCTCCTATGGTTGTTGTTGCTTGAGCTCCTCCTACCTCTTTTAATCATCCACCTACTGCTGGTGCTGCTTTCCTTCATTGATCTGGTGATGATTAGATGGGAAGAGGCGTATACCTGTGAGATGGGATCGAAAAAGATTGACACACGTAGAGCAGTCGGGAAGCGATGCAAGTACAGAGAGGAAGAGCGAACAACACGAGGACAAGGGGGACAGGATGTGGTGGCAATGGGCAGTGGTACAATAAGAAATTGACAGCTGTCCTGTAAGCACCCTCTTTTAATATAGAGGTAAAGATTAGTATAGACATGTGACCATATTCCAAGCTTCCTGTGTCTCTTCTTCATGCATATTGGCAACTTTAGATTGCAAAGGCTGCAGAAAAATACATATGGGATGGATGAAATCATACCCTACCTTCCAAGGGGTTCATTCCACGTTAACCAAAGCTGAAGCAAACTCCTCCACACACGACACCTGGGATTTTTTGCGAGGCTCGTTAAGCCATGTTTTACTAGCTTATTAACTGTCTAGCACAACTAATCCTGTCTTACTAGATTTTTGGTCCTTGCTTGCAGGATCTCAGTAGCACAGTAGGACAACCCTAGTTAACACCTGGTACCAATAAACTTTCCCATTTTTGAACCCATCTTGCTTCATAACAATGCTTCTAAGAATGGAACATAGACATTTGTGATTTAACTGAAACATTTCAGTTTAATCATGTATTCCATGATTATGCGCTTTTCAACTCATTAGGTCAAACATTTCATGTACAATTCCTTCTTTTACATCTCGGTGCAGAAAGCTCGAAATTTGAGGGGAACTACCCACTAAATTATGATGTAAATGTCAGGACAATTTATCTCAACCTCTCTTCTTCGACTTGCGCTTCTTGCCTTCTTTACCCACGTTGTCCATTAGGTGCTCGTACTCTTCGAAGCTTGCAAATGGCGAGGATTTTGTTTGCCCATTAGCATTTCGCTTTTTTCCAGCAGTTTGAGCTGGCTCTTGAGCCACATCCTCATCAAAGCTAGCCTCGCTGTCCATGTCAGCATTGACTTCCATGTCACCGTTGGCACCAATATCACCATTTTCATCGCTATCTGAACCCGAAACGCCTTGATGATCAATCAAATCCATCCGTTCATCATTCCCAAGCAAGTCATCTTCGTCCTCAAGAGCAGCGTCTTCAAGATCATCGTATTCATATTCTCCGTCTGCTTCTCCTGAAGGAAGGCAATCAATACCCATCATCTCATCTATCTCATCACTTTCATCACTACCTGCAATGAGATCCTCTTCATCGTCTCCAGTTTTCTTTTCCTTTCTCAGTTTCTTCCCACTGCGAGATTTGCTCATGTAAAACTTGTGGAAAACAATATCCTCAGGTGGCACATCTTCCTCAGCAAGCTGCAATATCTGCTTTCCGATCAAGCGGTGGCTCATGTCAAGCTGAAATAACAAACCAACAGTAAGCAGCCAAAATCTGCATTCAAGCATTATATACAGAATAGTGGAATGCCGAGCAATGTAAAGAACTAATAGGTTAACACATACAAGGGATAACATAAAACAATGATAGGCACGTTTTTTGCAACTATGGAATTTAGAAGAAACAAGGAAAATTATGAACTTTCATCAAAAGCTTTGGTGCAACATATTTTGAAGAAGTGGTCAAATTTGCATGTCTGGAACAGGTAAAGAATGGTATCATTACCATGAGCAAGCATCTGCAGTTAATATGAAGGTCAAAATATTAATAAAATTTCAAGATCCTATTTCTATTTCTATCAGAAAAGCATTCACATGGATAATAGTAGGTTTTCTCTAGGGGAAAAAATTCAAATCAAGATGCAATAACCCAACAGAATATGGAACACAGAGGTCACTATTAGACACGACGGTCGAGTATAGTCTGGATTTCAGTGACACAAGGCTGTGATGATTTGATTCAGCAGACCATCTGATAACTTGTAACCCAAACCACCAAGTCAAACTAAATTAAAACACTAATTAGACTGGCCAACAAAGAAGCAATAATTGCCACTCTAATTTCACGTCTATCTTAAGTGAGACCGTTGTCACTAAAAAGCAGAACTAGAGCCCATTATTCTATGTAGCCGTGATCTTTTTTAATTGTTTGGGTTGGGTTGGGTTTTGGTGTGTGTGTGTGTGAGAAAGGACAACTATTAAAGATATGTAGTCATCCAATAGCATTAATAAAATAAACAGAAGCACAGGTACATTACAAATGCTGCCCCTAAAGTTGAACCCATTAATAGCATTCTTAGTATGGGATCTACAAGGCTTGAAAGAAGCATTTGTTTCTAACTGTATAGAACAATGACAGGCTAGAGTGGCCACTCTCTCCCCTGTACAAAGCTACAGAGATCCATGTATAGCTTATCCACCCCCGAAAGATCACAGAAGGAAGCAACGGATGTGTTGTTAATTTAAGCAATGTCCGCCCCATTCTACACCCTTACCAACACAAAAAGAGCAAGTGTGTATCAGGTGCCTGCCTAAACTGGCAAACCTTCATCACAAGTCTCTCTTCCTTTTGTAACTTCCAAGTGAAAAGCTTAGCTTCAAGAGATCCTTGGCAACCCACAACAATCAAAAGTCATCTAAGGGCTCTCAAGATCCAAACATGATTTCAGTGCGTCAGAAAATCTCTTGACAAAGAAAACCACCCTCCACTGACAACAATCAGCAGAAACCAATCCAGAAACAGCCCATTTATCTCTCAAAACAATGCCGTTTAGCACCCAAGATCCACCTTCATAAGCCAGCTCCAAACAGTCAGCCAGCAGCAAAAGATCCTGATTCGGCAGCAAAGCAAGTAGTCTTGGAAAGAAACTGCCGAAGAACCTCCAGGGGACCATTCATCTTTCAAGAAGCAACACCAGACAACCTTGCCAATCCATGAGGCAAAAGAAGTCAGCCAACAATGGTAGAACCTTCTAAACCACTCTCCGGAAGGCCAATGCACCTCATGAAGCAATGCTTAACCAAACAAGATTTTAAATATCGATATCGATATCGTATCGACAAGTTAAAAAAGGACATATCGAGGATATATCGCTGATATCGGAGAATTTTGGGGAAATCGCTTAGAAAGGTCCAAAATGTCCTAAAATGTCACAAATTTTATGAAAATTAACATTTTAATAACTAATACATCATGAAGAAATACCTAAAAGTCGAAAATCATAAATTTTGAATGAAACATAATAGAAATGCACTAGTCGCATATCGACAGTCATATCTTGAAAAGAAAGTATACAGAACATGATACAAATTAGAAAATGTTCATAGTAATTTTCGTTGCATATTATTGACAATTGAAATCATGCCTTAATTGCACTGATTTCCTTATCAGTTTCAACATGCTCTCTATTCCAAAACTCTTCTTTTTCTCATTGACCTACCTCAGATTTCGTGAATTACCCTAGTACTCTTCTCATTATGATCTCAAGACATGAAATCACAAATACTATCACCAAAGATGTACTTGGTGATAGAAGATGCAATTTAGATTACGCAGGAGTATATAATGAATAAATATAAATGGTCAAATAACTAGAACCCTGATTTTCTTATCAGTTCCAACACGTTCTCCATTCCAATACTCCTCTTTCTTATTGATCCGTCTTACGTTTCGTGAACCACCCTATTACTCTTCTCATTATGAGCTCAACACATGCAATCACATCTCCTACCAACAAAGATGCACTTGGTGAAAGAAGACATGGTTCAGATAACACAAGCGTATATAATGAACAAATATAAATGCTCAAATAACTAGAGAGAAATTATGCCATCATAGCATAAAACACAGTTTGCAAGATTGGTGAAAATCAACAAAGCACCAGTACAAGAGTACTCAGATAAACCATGCTAAAACAAGTGAGCTTGTCAAACCTAGGTTCTTGTGGGGGAAAGAAAAAAGAACCGTCATGGATTACATCATTTACTCAAAGGAAGATGACAAGATAGCCCTTTCAACATCCCAATGGATTATCAAAGTACTTGGTTAATTTTATGCACCTTTTTTTAGAGGTTTGAATATGCTAATGTATTTCTCACCGACGTTTTAGAATCTTCTTCCTATTTTTCAATAAGTAAAACTAAGTACAATGACTGAATCGTCGATAGAGGATGTACAGCTCTAAAATTGATATATTTGATAGACTACAAGGGAACAAGAACCCTAGCATGTACAACTCTAAAGTTCAACAAAAATCCACGATGTCGGCGATATATCCCCGACATATCGACGATATGGGCAATATATCAACGATATCATAGAAAAAAGATACTGAGGCTGATATCGATATCTGCTGACCTGACGGTATCGATATATCGACGATATATCATCGATATATCAATCCATGTAACCAAACATCTCATATCTGAAGATTTACCTACCAATCTCATTATCCTTTCTTAAAGGTAATTGTCAACCTTTAACATGATATTTTTATCGGATCTTACATAGGAGACTTCTCTTCTGGGATAACTCCTCACAAAGTACAAACAAACATATGGAAATTGATGTGAATAGTTGCAATACAAAGTAGCCTTCGCTTATCCTTATGGTCTAGAATAAAACAATATGCAATCATAGAACAAAAATGGTGGTATTCACAACTTAACCAACGTTACTAATGTAATACACAGGGCAACAACCAAACAAGCTCAAATTTTCAACAATTCAGAAAGATCAATTTACACAAGCATGCCCAAACTTCCACACTTGTTTCAGTGTCTTGCCTGTGAGGAGTTATTATGAATTATAAGTTATAGGTTTTCTTATTTAGGAATGAGAGTTTATCTTATTCTTCTATTCCTGCTTGCATTTTTTATTTCTTTAGGGACTACTATGTAATTTTTGCACCCTTACTCTCTATATAACAAGGTCAAAATTCTCTATTCTAAATAAGAATACTTATTATTCTCTTCACATGACATTAGAGCAAGGAAACACTAACCTTGAGAGCACCTCTCTTTCCTCTAGAGGGACCGACCCCTCTTCTCTACCTGGAGCGGCATGTCGCCCTCCTACCTACAACTAACCGCTTCTACCTCTTCCTCATCTCTCTTTCTCTATCACCCTCTCTCTCTTCTTCGATCTCTCTTCCTCTCTCCCTGCTCACGCTACATTGCCCCAACCACCACTACCCAACAACACCTTTGGCCAATCAGACTAACCAATTTTGGTCCAGTTCAATAGCTGGATCAACCCCATCACTCGACCCGACCACCATTACACCACCTTGATTGGTCTTTGACCTAACAAATCTTTAATCAGACATCATCCCGTCGGTCATCGACCTAGCAGATTCAATTCAATCTTAACCAAATTCATTTGTGTTGCCCAACCGACCCTCTCCTCATCTTGCGTGCTTCAATGCATCCTGATGGCCAAAGTGGACTCCTCGTCTTCCACGACTTCGGAGGACAAGATCTCAACCTCCATACTCATTCAAGGAACCACGATCAAGTTATCAAATTCCTTGAACTACGTGCCCTGGTCCCACACCTTCCGCATCTTTGTGGGAGAGCAAGACAAGTTGCATGCCCCAACAAAGAAAGGTCTTAACTAGATGGCGCAAAGTATAAGAAGTGGGAGGGCAATTCACTCGTCATGAATTACCTGATGAACAGCATCGATCGATTAATTGCAACCAATATGCTCTACAAGGAGTCCAAGAAGTAGATCTAGGAGACATTAGAGATGCAGTACTCCAAAAGACAAGCAATTCTCACCTTGTTGACATCCGTTAGAAGATCTAGAATACTAATCATGGCAACATCACCCTAATTAAGTATTTTACAACCCTTGAGAGCTTATTCAAGGACCTTGTTTACCAACCTTCCTGCTACAATAAGCAGGACATCGAGCATGCACAATGGCAAGCATGCAAGTTCTTAGGTGGCCTCAATATCCAATACCACTCTGCATGCAACCGGATTCTTTCATTTGACACGGTGCCAGATCTGAAGGTAATCTATAGTCATCTTCATAAGATAGAGGTTGACAACCCAACCTCTCTTACTCCTGCAACGACTCCTGACACCTCTACCCTCGTGGTTTCTAAAGGGAGAGGTGGAGATTCATGTGGGTCTGGTGGACGTAGACGTGGACAAGGCTACATCTTCTCACCTTTCATTCATTGCAAACAGGCCAATCGCTCACCCAAAAAGTGCTAGAAGAAATTTGGTAAGCCCACCTAGGCTAACCAATTGACAGCAACGAAGACTCTTGCACCTGAGACAACCTCGACCCAACCTTCCATGCCCTTCACCGACGCACATATAGACTACCTAAGGAGCCTCTTGAAAAGCGATGGTCCTTCCTCTACTAATGTAGTTGTGACAGCCACAAATTTCGCAATGGGATTCGTCGTACAATTGGTTCCAACCTTTACATCTACCAACCCCTTTAAGGATGCAAACAACTACAATGAATGGTGTCTCTACCCAATTTTTTTTCCCTCTTCTCCAAAAGAGAAGGGTTTCCACTAGTCACAGGCGACTGCCTGCCTGCCCAACGGTCTACCAGGCTACCTACTCCTCCACCCTGGCAATTACATCCTTAGGGGAGAATCCTAATTTTACTGTATCTCCTGCAAGTTGGGCGTTGCATGCTCCAACTTGGGGGAGGGTGGGGGTTGTGGGGGAGTGTTAAGAGTTATTAGGAATCATAAGTTATAGGTTTGCTTATTTAGGATTGAAAGTTTATGTTATTTTATATTTTAGTTTGTATTTTCTATTTCTTTAAGGACTAATATGTAGTTTTTGCAACCTAACTCTCTATGAAAAGGGATCAAGGTTCGCTATTCTTAATAAGACTAATTATTTTCTTCACATTACCAAACTTTGAGATATATCAATTCTATCAATTAAGTTTTATAAGGATACTTCTAAATATCCTTTCAATAAACCAAAACATATTAGTCCATCTTAAATGCCAAATTTGATTTCTCAACTCTAAAGAGTTGACAAAATGTAAATAGCATGAATAAATAATACTTTTAGGAATATCACGAACCAAACCAGTAGATTCAAAGTTCCAAACTCCAGGGACAACAATGATATCAAAGATTAGATTTCGGATACATATGTATGAATTACTTAAAGGAATACAAGCATTATGTATACCTTTCTCATTGGAGCAATTTGAGAACCACCATGCCAAACACCATCTGCTCTTTGGTTTTGCTTTGGTTTTTTCTCCATGAATTTATCGAGAAATGAAGCCAGTGACAAATCATTCAAGGGATCACCACTGTACACGATATTGGAACCAGCTAACAACGTGCGTGCCATGGTTGCCACAGAGGGATGCGCATGTGAAGCTAGCACACTCAACTCCCACCAACTGGCAAGATCTGCTTTGCTGCCAAAAAGTTTGTACAAGAGTCGATTTTTTTTAATTGCCAAATGTTTTTAACAAGCAATGTTTCAAAGAACAGAATTTAGGAAATAAAAAAGACTTGTATCCCACAAGAAATCCGAGAGTGGCACATGAATTACTGAATCAACTAAAACTGCAAGATGGCATCTACATTTGGATTATCAATAATAGAATAGGACATAACATTGTTGCAGGAATTGGAAGACAGCTGCTTAAATGTACACAAGAATACTGGTTGAGCAAACACCAACATGGCAAGCAGCCCTTGAATGTGCTCTCAAAGAAAACAAAATAAGAGGATTTAAATAACTCTATCAGTTGTGAGATTCTTGCATTTTAGCACATGGCCAAAAAAGTGGCAGAAAGAATCAATTATTAGGCATGATCATGATTTCTTGAATTTAAGTCCAATAATGGCACAAAGCAAATCTGAATGGAGGAGCGTAGCTGACCCCACTCTGTGAGAAAATGCTTGGTGGTGGTGGTGGCGGTTATGGTTGTTGCTGTGATGATGGTTCTGATTGTTTCAGAAACATGTTGTTGTAAATAGGACAACACAAATGTGAACCACAAGCGACAAAACTATATTTCCAAGAAATGGTCACTATCAAAGCCAATAACAAAGAGAAGCAAATGGCCTCGACGAGTAGATTGAGATGCACCCGATAAGTTCCGTGTGATTGTAGATTATATCATCATTTGGCCCTTTAAAGGCTGTCAAGTTCTTTTGTGCAACTCAATGGTGTGAGGCCATTGAAAACAGAAATTAACATCAGCAGACTCAATAGCAACTAGTCCGGAGAATCTGACATTTAGACGATCTAACAATAAGTCAATCCTGACGTCTACAGTTCTGTGTCTGTGAAACATGTAGGCATACCAGAAAGGTTACGTAACCAGCAGGGACCAAGTATTCCAGCCACCTTTCAAAATATGGCCATGTCTATGGCCCCAATTATTTGCACAAAACACATCATAATTTTTTTTACATTTTTATTGAAAATACAAGAGAACCTTGTTAATCTGTCAATTGCAGGCATGTACAAAAGAGTTGCGGCAGAAATGATGTTAAGCTGGATGTACGACCATAAAAGAATGGACCGTATTCTTAATGGAATAATCCAGAAAAAGGTTGGAGCAGCACCTACAAAGGATAAAATAAGAGAGAACCATCTAAGGTGGTTTAGACGTGTAGAGAATGCAAGCAAATGCCTAATCAAGAGATGCAAGGAGTTGAATGTTGAACCTCCTAAAAGTGGGCAAGGAAGGCCAAAAAAATGTTAAGAACAAATTATCAAGTGTGATTTCAATTCCTTTGATTTAAGCATTGAAGTGGCACAAAATATATATGAGTGAAGGTAGAGAATCCATATACCTAAGCCCACTTTGTGAGGGAAAAGGCTTTGTTTTTGTGGTCAGTAGTGGTTGTGTTTTCGAAAATACAAGAGAGCCCTCTTTTAAATAAAAGTATATGTTAGTATATGTTGTGTGGTCTTTTGGTTTTTATTATTGTAAGGGTTATGGGTGTTTTGTCCCTCAGGGGCATTCCTATACTTTTGACTCTACGATCTCACTCTATATAAGAGAGCCTTAAGGTTTCTAATGAAATTAAGTCATTTCAACCAATTTGGTATCAGAGCACCAATCCTAGACTATGACTCTACGTATCCCACCCCTTACAGCCTCCAAAACCCTAACCACCAAACCCTAATCACTTCTCTCTCCCTCATCAGCGGCAGCGGCTCTCAGCAGAGCTCCAACAAGGCGCTGCAGCACGCACGACGGTGCTGCGGTAGCACAAGTGAGCCTGTTGCACCTTCTGCGACGCTCAAGTGAAGCTTGCGGCGAGCTTGGAGGCTCTCCTAGCCTTCGGCGACAGTGCCGCAGCGTCTAGGTTGATAGTGACGGCACCACAGCAACTTTGGGGCCTCTCCTAGCCACCGACAGCGGCCCTGCAGCATCGAGGGTCCCTCACGGCAACACTGCAGTGCTCTTGGAGGTCAATTTAGCCTCTGACGACGACGCAACAGTAGCTTGGTGGACCTACAGCGGTGCTACAAGTGGTTGGCAACGACGCAACAGCAGCTAGGGCTGTTTGTTGGGCCTGCAACATCGTGCTGCAAGCGATGTTGGTCCACAGCAGCCACACAGCAGCCTCCAATGGCGTCGCTACAGTGATCCGCAGCGACAGTTGGCGGCTCAGGTCGACAGGGAGGCGATGCGTAAATGATCTGATCGCTATGCAGCAATTGTGAGGAGCTTTTTGCCCTGATCTAGGAACGTGAGTTCGTAATGCAGTCTTGAATCTGTTTGATTTCAGATTGTGGATGATTTTGTGGTGATAAAAGCTTGATTAAGGCTTCCCGATGGCGAAAAATGACTTCAAATAATCAGTCCAAAGTATCTTCGGGTTCTATTTCCCGAGGTACCAAGAATCCTTTCTTTGATCCTGTTGTTAAGTTGGATGAGACCAACTACCCACGGTGGCCCCAAACCTTATGACCATCAGGGATCATAAAAAGAACCATATTCTTATGGATCCGGAGCCTAAGAACAAGACAAGCACAAATGCTAATGAGGATAGCGACAATGCCATGGTTTGTGCATGGCTGATCGCATAGGAGATGAGATCATGAACTACACTACTGTAAAGGAGATGTGGGAGTCCTTGCGTGATACCTATTCACATGCCAAGAACTCCTCACGAATTTTTCAAGTCTTCTATGACCTTTTCTATCAGCGTCAGGAGGGACGTACGTTGTCACAATATTACTCCCTCATGAAGGGAATGTTGGAGAGGCACTACTACTACTTGCAAGGGTGTGCCTGTGAGTCCTGGAGAAGTTTTAGGAGGCAATTGGCTATTTCTCTTTTCTTGGCTGGCCTTCGACCTGAGTATGCAACAGCCAGTGATCAGATCCTCACTGCTCCTGAGCTCCCTACTCTGGAGGAAGCATATAGTAGACTTAGTAGAATTATAGTACACACTCCTACTCCTGCCACTGTTGCTCAGTCGTCTACATTAGCTGCGATCCCTGGACGTGGCAGGGGCACTACTTACCCTACACATGGTCGTGGACATGGACATTCTTCTGGTGCACGTACCAGGATTCCATGTACTTACTATGGCAAACTTGGTCATGCTGAGGCTACATGCTGGCAGAAGCATGGTAGGCCACTGATGGCTAATCAAGCAGCTGAGATCTCCGATGTAGCTCTTCCTACTTCTGATATTAGTTCCTTGAGCATTAAGATTGAGAACTAGCGACAACAGATTGCTCAATTGACTCAGGCATGCTCTCATATTTCAGACACTGCAGCTGTAGCTCCCTCTTCAGAGACACCTACGACTGGTATGTCGTAGCTTTTGTCACCTGGTGTGGTTTATTGATTCCGGTGCATCCAAGCATCTATGTGGCGACCGAGGCTCTTTCTCTCAGTTAGCACCTGTTACACCTATCAGGACAGTACAGGTGATTGATGGGAGACACTCGCCACTTGTTGACAAGGGAGATATCTTTATCTCCTACTTTGAGACTTACAAATGTCTATTACTTGCCTGATTTTCCTTTGAGTTATTGTCCGTTAACAACATCACTAGATATTTGAACTACCGAGCTATTATTGATGTGTCTTATTGTGTCTTGCAAGACAAATTCACTAGGAAGACAATTGGTAGATGGTGTGAGGAACATGGGGTGTACTGTCTGAGCCGTAATGCTTTTGCTGCTTCTGCTGGATCTCCTCTCCAGTGGCACCACCGCCTTAGTCATCTACGCATTCATCGTATCAGACGTGTTCCACTACACATCACCTCCACTACTGCTCTCACATGTGATGCTTGTCAGCTTGGCAAGCACCACAGGACTAATTTTTCCAGTTCTACTTCTGTTTCGTCTGTTGCTGCATTTGATTTGATTCATATGGACATATGGGGTCCCAGTCGTACTCTTGATTAACTTAGGAACAAATATTATCTTATTTTAGTTGATGACTTTTCTCGTGTTTCTTGGATGTTTCTCTTGAAAAATAAGTTTGACGTGAGACAAATTATTGAGAACTTTCTCAAAGAAATAAAAACTCAGCATTCTTGTTTGGTGAAGTGATTTCGTCCTGATAATGCCTTGGAATTTTATACTTTACGTTTGCGCAATTTCTTTGCTAGTTGTAGCATTATCCATGAGACAACATGTCCTCATAACTCTCAGCAAAATGGTGTTACTGAGAGGAAACATCGAACATCAAGAACAAAGCGATGGTTGGGGTGACGTTTTGACTGCTCGTTTTTTTATTAACTGGATGCCTAATACTCCATTGCATGAATGAATTCCTCTTCAGGTCATGTATCATGATCGTCCCTTGTTTCACGTCACCCCTCGGACTTTTGGTTGTCTTGCCTTTATTCATTTATTGGGCCCCGGTAGGGATAAACTAGCACCGAGAGCAGTTAACTATGTTTTTCTTGGGTATACCCAGACACAATAGGGGCATCATCATTTTGATCTACTTACTTCTCGGCACTATGTTTCAACGGATGTAATCTTTCATGAGGCTGTACCTTTCTTTTCTGTGACGACTGCTGAGATGCCTCCCGAGGGCGATATGACACCTATACCATATTCATGAGATTCCTATCCCCATCACACTACCACCACCTCTTGCTACGCATCATTTTCCATGCCCAATTGAGCTACTCCAGACATATGTTCGCCCTCATACTACCTATAAGGGACCCCCATTCTCGCCTTCACTGTCGGCTTCTCAGGTGAGTCTTTTAGACACTGAGTATGTTTGCTATGTGATGGTCAAAGGGACAGAACAGGCGATGTGTCCGGCGATCTTAACCTTCCGATAGCCATTCGGAAGCGATCATGGACTTGCACTACTTATCCCACGACGGGAGCACTTGCTACTGATACTCTAGCTCCTGGATTTACTCAGGCATTAGCCACTACGCAGATTCCATCCACTTACCATAAGGCTATGCTTGATTCAAAATGACAAGCAACCATTGAGAATGAGATGGTCGCTCTTCGAAGCCATGGGACTTGGGAACTTACTCTACTTCCTAATGGTGCTGCACTCGCTAGCTATCGATGGGTATTTACTGTGAAATTCAATCCTGATGGTGGTGTTACTAGGTACAAAGGCCACCTCATGGCAAAGGGGTTCACCCAGACTTTTGGGGTGAACTTCTTTGACACCTTTTCCCCAGTTGCCAGACTTCCCACAGTTCGGGTGTTGATTGCAGTGGAAATTCAGTTAGATTGGCCCTTGCACCAGTTAGATGTGAACAATGCCTTCCTTTATGATGATCTCTAAGAGGAAGTCTATATGCATAGCATCCACCTGGCTTTAAGAGTTAGGGGAAGTGTATGCCGATTACGGAGGGCCATATATGACCTTAAATAGCTTCCTAGAGCCTGATTTCAGATATTGTCACATGTTGTAGAGGCAGCTAGATTCAGAAGATCGACAGCTGATTTTCACTTTTTGTCAGGACTAGACGAGGTACTGTGATACTTCCTGTTTATGTTGATGACTTGATCATCATAGGGGACGATGTGCAACGTATTGCTGAGGTTAAGCGCATCCTAGCAGAACAATTTGTCATGAAAGACCTGGGGGCTTTACAGTATTTCCTTGGTATTGAGGTTGCTCGCAACAAGGAGGGTGTGATCTTGTCTCAGCGAAAGCATGCTTAAGATATCTTGCAAGATGTCAGTATGCTTAGGGCCAAAGAAACCAATATTCCTATGGACCCCAAGATGGTACTCTATTATGAGGATGCACAGGTGGTGGACAGCAGACGGTACAGATAACTTGTGGACAAGCTGCTGTATCTTACTATCACGAAGCCAAATATCTCCTTTATAGTTGGGCGACTAAGTCAATTCATAACCAAGCCAACACATCAGCATTGGAATGCAGCATTGATGGTGCTTAGATATGTAAACAAGGCTCCTGGGAAGGGTTTCTTCTTCTAAAAGGGGTCCTCTATGACGTTGGTTGGCTACTCAAATGCAGACTATGTCGGATGCCATGTGGATCGTAAATCCACTACTAAATTCTGCACCTTCTTAGCAAGAAATTTGATCACATGGAAGAGCAAAAAATAAGGCACAGTTGCGAGATCCAGTGTTGAGTCTGAATACAGAGCTATGACTCAGACGACTACTGAGATGATGTGGATCAAATCCTTGCTTATTGACCTATAGGTGCAGTTTCCTAACCCTATGGAGACGCAATGTAATAATAGAGCAGTCACCTTAATTGCCAACAACCTAGCATTTCACAAGAGAACAAAGCATGTTGAGGTTGACTATCATTATACCAAGGACATTATCCAAAGGGGTTGATATATACCACTTCTGTTGCATCTGAAGAGCAGACTGCAGATATTTTCACCAAGCCCTTGACTAGATCTTCATTTGATTCTTGTATATCCAAACTGAGCATGATAGATATCTATGCTCCAACTTAAGAGGGAGTGTTAGCATATGTTGTGTGGTCTTTTTATTTTTCTTATTGTAAGGGTTGTGTGTTTTATCCCTCAGGAACATTCCTGTACCTTTGACTCTACGGTCTCTCTCTATATAAGAGAGCCGTAGAATTTCTAATGAAATTAAGTCATTTCAACCAATTGTATAAAACAATAGCTAAATGCTAGTGGTCATATAGTTTTGACTTTTCTTTAAAAGACATATAACTATATAAAAATCATTAACAGAGTTTACATCCAATTGTAATATTAGCATCGTAAACAAGCACGATCAATTCCAAGTTCCAACTTTAAATTTTCTTTTAGGAATCCAAATATTCTAAGATGCAAATTTTACATGACAAACAAGTTTGTCTACACACCTTCAAGAGTTCTTTTCATGGTGGTAATTTACAGCTTAAGATTCATCTACAAAAATGGATTGTTAAAAATCTGAACTGACTTCCAATGAAGACTGGCAAGTTCCTTCTTAAACTACAAATGCCAAGTTCTCTTCATGTCAATGAAACTAAAAGGCTACCAATCTCGAGCCTTTCTTTTTAAAAGGGAAAGGAAACCTTAAAAAGCTACAGGACACTAACCCACTTATAAGACTGATATCATACTGTCATGCAATCTTGCTGCTCATTATTATTCATGTTTTTGCTTGGCTGGTCAGAAATCGAAGGATTATCACAAAGGAGGCAACATGAGCTGCAGATTACAGATTTGCACCCAGGACATGTGGGATATGTGTGCCACTGACTGGGTCAACTACTTCTACTCATGGGGGCTTCTATCTAGAGCTCCTTCATATCAGACACCAAGGGGACGGATATGTGGTCTTCAGACAAAGGTGGAAATGGGTAATCTTCTAGCCATTCTTGGTATATCTGGCTAGAGAGAAAGATGGTGACTTATAAATGTTGTCAATTGTAGCTTTCCGAACACATACAAAAAAAATGTCATCCATTGTACTTCTTATCTTGCCCCATTTTTGCAGGCAGGTGTTCTTGACATGTGATTAGTAGCCGGTCATGTCACGAATGGGGGCTAGTGAGATCAAGTAGTTACCATTTTTATTTATCAAACGAGAGAGAGGGAGCGAGAGAAGATTGCAAATAAGTAGTAGGGAATATTCAAAAAAAGAAAAACCCTCCACCACAAAAGCTAGTAGCTATGTAAGCACGGATGACCATTGATAGAAAGGAATGTAAATGAACCACTCTTCAAAACCACCACCAAGCTTTCTCCTACGTTGAGTAGTGTCAACTAATGGATTCTTTAAATTCATCACGATCTACTACATGGGTATCATTGCTCTAGCTTAAATAAATTAAGTTCCTTACCTTCACTTGTTACCTCATGCATGTAGCCAATTGTCTACTAGAAACGAGTCAATAAGGACTACAACAAGTTTTCTTTCACCTTCCAAGTCTCTGAATTTGAATCGCCTAATAGGACTTGGAATGCTAGGGTTTCAATTCTTTGGATTGTTCTAACTCCTTCATCAAGAGGATAAAACTTTTTTTTGTACACAAATCAATGCGACAAGGGGCTGGATCTCAGTGAATCATGGCAGCAAGGCCACTCTGCCACTTACAATGCTCCGTTGCGTATTTAAGTCGTCTGCAAAGGATCCTATCAAGGATAAAACTTTTCAAAATGCTTTGATCCTGAAAGAAAGCAAAAGTCAAGTTGAAATGGAATTCGCAACTCAATCTAGATGTTATTTCTCAAGACATGCTTCATTGCTCATGATTCAATTGTTAGTTGTAGCTCATAGGTCACATCAATGTCGTATTCCATCTCTCTTGAATATAAACCCCCCAAAATACTACTGATGGGTGGCCATTATGTCCATGACATCACAACCACCAATCTCTCAGCCCTCTATGAACCATGTCTACTTCAACACCTACTACTCCAGTCTACATAGGAGTTGGCACTTATATATCATCAGGGATTCCTTTCATGAAATCTCATTACTTTTTCTTCCCATCTGCCACCTCCACATCTAGGTCCTCCAACCCTTGGGCATTTCTTTCATGAGTCCACCTCCTGTCCATCTGATAAACCCCACAACCCAACCCTAATCTGCCTAGGCAGAACCCCTTTACTGTTTGACTAGAATTCCAGCCTTGTACCTACTTTGCTTTGTTTTTACATCAACAGTTTAACCATCAGTTATATTGAAATCACAGTGCTACACTATAATATGTAAATAAAAACCAAAACTCAAGAGTATTTGCCTCTTTGAATCTGCTTTATGAATCATCAACATCAAGCAAAATATGACACTCACAGGAGAGGACATCTATATAGAGGCTCCTATGATGTGGTAATCACTTGTCTAAGACACCTCATTAATGAGATTTCCGTGATACACAGTGTCTGTCATACCTACTTTATAAATCTTCACTTCGAAACTCTTAATTCTCCAGGAGAAACATGTGGTTGATGTAAATGCCTTTCGGACCGTGGAACAGAAAATACTCTTAAGTTCTGGGCAAATCACAATATCTCCAATGGATCGTGAACCTTTTGCAAGGGAAATACCAATCAGCAGACCACAAATGTCATCACTAAAACACCATTAGCGTGCATTGGCATTTAAACCTGTTATAGAGAGACCAAAAGAATCACATCAGAAGTATTACCAGTAAGAAGGTTCCCGATGTCGAGGATCATATCCTGTAGGTAATGAAAATCTTGCAATAAGTGTTTGATCTTGATCTTTGCCATTTCCTGTAATTAGTGAACTCATTTCATTCAACACTTTGGACAAGGTATTTTCTTCCCTATAACACAGCTTTGCATAGAGGATAAAGTCATTATTATCACCTTCATGATCACTAGATTTGCCTTCAATTGTGTCATCAATTTTCTTCAAACTATTTAACTGAGACATGTCTTTCCCGTCAGTGAAGTCTTCCTTAACATCCTCAAAATGTTCTAGATCATCATCCACAGATTCTTTCTGGAGCATCATGTTCCTGCATATCAGAAGTGCATTTGAATATCAAAATAACACGGTGCCAGGTATGATAGCCATCCAAAGCAGGTAAGAGAGATATACCACAAAGGAGGTCTAGCCTTCAGAATTTCAGACAATAGAAAAAGACATCCGCAAGCAAACTGAGGACGCTGCAGAAGGCAAACCTATGACAAATAAATAAAGAAATCGGTTATTAATAGACACGTGCATAATGCTTGACTCTTAGAGACATGTTGCTTTACTAAATTAAGGCAATGTCACAATCATGTCATATAATTGCATAAGAAGAATGGTGTTTAGATCCTCTTTCAAGAGAATAGTATGGTACTGAGTATCTGTATTGGACATTTTTCTGAGGCATAAAGTGCTGAAACAGAATTCAGAGCCATATAGATTTCTGATTGTTGTGTTAATTAAAATAACAAATTTTCCCCATCATTATCTTTGGAAAAGAGTAAGCATAGCGATTGGGATCAATAGCCATCCAGATTTCAAAATTTCCCTCATCATTTGGGTATTGCATATTTAAGAAAGAGGTTTGACAACAATCTGAAGAAAGTGAAACAATACGAGAACTGAATAATAAAATTATTCGACCAACATCTTTGAAGCTAATGAACCAGCTTACTAACGACAAGCCTGGATAAAAATCAGGTAAAACCCAAGAAATCACCCAATCTTGAAGTTAGGGATTTGACGAGACGTGATCTCCTCAAATGATGAACTGTTTGCAACCTCCTCACCAAGAAAGAGCAAATCAAACCATTCACATGAAGATTTGATAACCAAGGTCTACGATGACAGGGATGCATCTCAAGGAGCAACCAAATCTCCAATATATCAGTATGGAACTGGAATCTTTCAGGGTCCCTCGCTCTTTCATGTCTCAGGACAGAGAATAAGTCTGTTAGCCAAAACTCCATTCTAAATCTAGTAACTGCTAATGACATGGCAAGAAATATGATGTGGGAAGTCTGCTTGAGGTGAAGGTCCTTTGGTCCCAGCACAAGCTAGATGGCAAGGCAATGTTTGTTAAAGGTAGTTGGCTGCCTCTTAAGCCATGCTTAAATGGCAAGCATGTTGTACAAAGTAGTTGGTTGATGCCCAATCCAACCAAACTGAAATGGAGTGTTAATTACATGATTACCATGTAGTTGAGTCGACATTGAACATGTTTGTTTATCTGGAGTTTTTCCTGAAAGAATCTTTCTCCTGGAATTATTGAAAGGAGAATTGTTTCAAATGGTCGACAAATTTGCCATTAACTATTCACTCAAGTCAACAAGTTAGCATGTTTATTCAACATATTCTCCTTCTGCACATAACTACAACACCTTTCTGTCATTTTTTAAGAGGAATCCAATAAAGTGGGTCCTTAGGTAAATTGACCCCTCTCCATATATAGAGACAATAATTGCTAATATCAGTCTATCTGACCTTTCTAATACTATGAGAGGATGATTGATGATGACAGCTAGGTCCAACCTTTACATGGAACAGAAACTTCTCTCTTGATATAATTAAGTAGACTTCCAAAAAAAAATGATTAAGGTACTTAGTCAATGAGCTATATATACCCATTATAAAAGAGGTATCCTACAAAGGAGACAAGTCAACAAGTAGAAAATCATTACCCTATTTGGATCACATATGCATCAGCACAATATAGGTGCTTTAGGGCTTAATCAAAGGAGTAACTGAGTAAGAAAGCACAGCTCAACATCCTAGCTTGATCTAACTTAAAAAGACCCAACCATGGTGAATCCACGGGAAGAATTTTTTTTTTTTGAAGGGAAGGTGGTTATCCGGTTGATAACCACCAGGATTTATATCAATCAGGGGCTAGAACAGCCAAAATTTTACAAGTTAAGAGACCCAGAAATTCGCCAAGCACGAAATACAAGTAACAAAATTTTCAGCGTAGACGCTTGGCTCCCAAAAACAGCTGCATTCCTCCCGAGCCAAATACCCCAAAGCACTGCCAAGATTCTCTCCTTCTCGCTCTCCACTCGAAACCCATTTGGTCCACCATGCTGATTTCCATATCTGAATGAACTTCAAAAATCTTCAAAGCTAGAGTGCGATAGCCACTCGAAACGGAATTGTCTGCATATCTGGTCAAAAAACAGGCATCGAAAAAATAAGTGATCAATGTCCTCATCGGCACCCATCGAGCTCTCCAAACTCTCGTTTCCATGGGAAGAATTTTCTTACAGAAGCTTTCTTTTTTACTAAAATGTTTATGCTTTCAAAACACATCTAAAGTACTTCAATGTTTGTCAATACTACATGTGTTTCAGTTATGTAGATGTCTTCCTTTAGGCCTAAAAATGGAAGTTCCATATGCCCCAATTTAGTCTCCATGCTTACCCAAGGGTTTGCTAAAAATACTGGGCTTACAAGGAAGTATATAACCCACCAAAATCACGTATTTCATAGATAATCAAGAAGCTTTAGAAAGCAAAGCAGAATTCATCTAGACAGAGGTGCAAAATTATTGGGGACCTACTTTAAGAAGGGTAATCTTAGAAAAACTCTAGGGTTGCATTCGGCTGGGGGATAACTGATAAGTTGATTCCAGGATAATATGTGGGTGGGATAGATGGTCAGGGTGTTTAGTTGCATAATGAGGTAAGTGGAAAGGTAGATGCGATAACTGGATGTGCATGATATAATTGTAAAAGGGTTGACCTATCCCAATGGCTTTCTCATATCCAGCTCCCTATAACTGTGCACAATAGAAAAACAAATGAGGTCCACGAGAAAACCATGGGCTATCCCCAAACTAAAATCTACCTAGGTGAACAAAAAAGAACCCGTTATTGCCCTAACTTCACCATGGACAGATTTCCAAGCAACCGCAAGCAAACTTTTTTTTTGAGAAAGGGAGAGAGGTGACATTCATTAATCCAGGGCTGAAACAGCCAAAACAGTTACAAAGTAGAGGACCAAAACTCCGCTAAAAAAGAAATACAAGACAGGAAGTTCTCAACATATGGCGCTTGTCCCCTGAAGACCACAGCGTTCCTCTTGAGCCAAATGCCCCAAAGCACCATCAAGACCCTAACTCTCTCCTTCGTACTGAACGCATTCAGTACTCGTCAGCCCCCAGCCCAGAACAACCTCCAAAAATCAGTAAAACTCGAGTGGTCCACCCACCCGAAGCCATGGTGCCTCCATATCCGGTCGGAGAACTGGCAGCCAAAAAACAGGTGGTCCACATCTTCGTCAGCATCCAAACAAAGTGGGCAAGTCTTATCCCCATCCTACACCCATCTAGCTCTCCTGCACTTCGTCATGAGTCTATCTCTCCTGAGCAGCCACACAAAGATCCTAACCTTCAATGGACAAGACACGGACCAAAGGAGTCTGCAATCCCTGGACAGATCCGCATTCACCCCCTTCCTGGAGGGAGATAATCTCCAGTAGGCCTCACTGACTGAGAAGTGCCCCTCCTCCCACACCAAAGTGTCCAACCCATCACCAATGACACCAAGCACCAAGGGCTGCAGCTCCTGTAACATAGTCCGGAACTCCTCTATCATCTGGTCCGACAGGTTACCCACAAGCCTGGGGCACCACACTCCCTGCCAACAGTCAACCATCATGGCCTCCTTGCTAAACACCATGGCAAACAACCTGGGATATTTGTCCTGCAGCTGCCCCTGCGTAGTCCAGTCATTCATCCAAAAGCAAAAGGCGTCCCCAACTCCCAGGTGAAGGGAGAAGGGTCCAAGACCATAGAGAGACCCCTAAAGAAGTGCAAGGAACCAACCAGGGGGGGGGGGGGGGGGGGGGGGGGGGGGCCACGAGGACATTCCAAGGGACCCCGTCATCATAGCATCTCCGCACCACTGTCATCACAAGGTTGTCCCCACGCCCAAAGAGTCTATATATCCATTTTGCCAGGAGGCCCTCATTCATCCTTCCCACATCTCTCACACCCAAACCACCCTCCCCCCATGGTCTGCACACCTCTTCCCAAGCCACCAGCCTCACCCCACTCATAGGAGTCCCATAGTTTGCCCAGAAGAAATTTGTCATCCGACCTAATATCAGCTTCGATATCCTCCACAACAACTTGAAGACTGAAAGAAAATAGGATGGGATAGAGGCGAGCACTGCCTTTAGAAGCACCAACACCCCCCCCCCCCCCCCCCCGGAAAGGACCTTGGAGGCCCAACCTGCTACCCTTTGCTCCATCCTACCAACCAGGGGTGCCCACTCCTGCTTCGAGATCTTCTTATCTGAAAAGGGAAGACCAAGGTAGGAAGCAGAAAATCTTTCTTCCTCGTCCTGAGCTCCAAGCAACATCTGTAAGTCTCATCTATCGTCAGGTGAAATGGGATAAAAGCCGATTTGGCAAAGTTGATCTATAACCCGGAGACCTCCACCACCGACCCCTCCATCAAAAAAATAGTATCGTCGGCGTACTACAGCACCGGTATCTGGTCATCATCTCCCAGTGAGAATCCTTTAAGGAGGCCCCCGTCACACATCCCCGCCGCGGACCTTGCAAGTCCATCCGCCGCCAGATGAAAGAGCATGGGGGCTAGTGGACACCCCTGTCGCACCCCCCTCATGGGTTGAATGCAGCCACCAGTCGAATTTCCATTAATTAGGACGGAGAAGGATGCCGTTGTAACACAATGCTTCATCCAAGCAATCCACCTCTTCGGGAAACCCCTCCTCACCAAGGATGTCCAAACAAAGTTCCACTGAATCGAGTCATAAGATTTGAAGTCCACCTTCCGGGCGAAGGCCTTCCACTTCTCCTGCCTCCAGAAGGCCACGATTTTGGACACAAACAAAACCGTCGAGGATATTCTATCCTGGAACGAAGGTTGTCTAAACCTACACGATGATGCCATCCAACACCCTCCTCAACCTATTGGCCAGCACCTTGGCATTGGACAAAGTAATGGGCCTGAAGTCTCTGATGTCCACCACCCCTTCTTAGGGACAACATGTAAAACTTGTTCAGTTTATTGAAACCACAGTTGCCTTCTGCAAACTCAGCCAACACCCCAAGGAGATCCTCCTTGACTAGCCCCCAGAACTCCTTGTAGAATAACACCGGGAAATCGTTGGTCCGAGGCAACCATCCACATTCAAGCCCCATACTGCCCCCCTGACCTCCTCCTCCGAGAAAGGAGCGATAAGGTCCACGACCTACTCTACTGAAATGGCCGGCCCGTCAACCCCCCTCCAATGCCACCCTCCTACCCATGAAGTTCCTATAGAAGGCAACGATTACTTCACCCACCGCCTTTCTTCCACGAAATTCCTGGTCGCCTACCAGCAAGTTCTCAATCTAATTCTTCCTCCGCCTCCCCAAGGCAACCATGTGGAAGTACCATGTGTTGGCGTCCCCTTCCCTTAGCCATTTCTGTCTAGATCTATCTCGATTTTGCAATCCTCCACTATGATCAACTAAAGGTACGCCACTCTAGCTACCCTCCCCTCCTCCAAATTAACCCCCTGATAATCATCTCTATCTAGTCTGGCCACTTCCACAAGCACCCCAACCTTTTTCCTGCCACACCGCTCTCTGATTCGCTTCCTATAGTCCCATAGGAAGTCCCACAACGCCCTGATCTTCGCTTCCATCCTGGCCACTGCCGAAGCCCCTGGCTAGGCCGTCGTCCATGTCTCATCCATTATACTCCTGAACCCCTCTTCTATTAGCCATGACCTATCAAATTTGAAATACGTCCCAAATCTCCCATCCTCATTCGTCTGCCAGAGGAGCTGGGTGTGGTCAAAAAGGGGCCTCTCCATGGGGTGAACACCTACCAGAGGGAAGGTCTCAAGCTCTCAGCCACGTCGACAGTGGAGAGAAACATGGTGATTCGCGACTTCTATCCAGCTGAATTCTGCCATGTTAACACACAAGAGTTAAGGGAAAATCCATGAGGCCGCACGAGGCCAAAAACCCCACGAAGTCCTCAAAGCCACAATCATTCCCCACTCTGCCTCCAAGCCTGTCGTCTGGGTGCAGGGTGACGTTGAAGTCCCCTCCTATGAGCCATGGCCATCCCTCTAGCCCACCTGCTTCTTGGTGAAGTTCCTCCCAGAGCTGCTACCTCCCAACCTCTACACATGACCTATAGATCGTGGTGACCACAATATTGTACCCATCCAGTCACCTTTTAAACTGCACTATGATCAAATGCGAACCCAAGAATGTGTCCTTCTGGAGCACCTCATCCTTCCACCCCAGCACAATGACCCCTGATCTCCTTGTCGCATCCAATGCCACGAAGTCGTCCAACACTCCACCAACCTCTCTCCACACGGCCTAATCAAAGCTCCCTAGCTTCGTCTCCTGCAACAATACCACCACCAACCCTAAGGAGCGGAAGTACTCCCTGAGAGCGGCCCTCCTCAACAGGTCATTCAGACCCCTCACGTTCCACGACAGGACCTTCATCATGGGAGCATGAATTCACCTCCAACCGCACTAACAAACCCAACCGCCTCGACCACCATCGCGTACTCCTCCATGGTCGAGTCCCTCGCCCAGTCTGATGGGTCCACCCCACGCCACCCATCTTCCATGTTGACTTTGTTGTCGCAGGGCTCCCGTCCCTCCCCGACAATCCCCCCGGAGGTCGAAGCAAAGCTCACCTCCCATGGTCGTGCTTGCCTCGCGGGCCTCCTCAATGGACACCTTCGCTGCCTCCAAGCCCCTTGTCGAACGCCTGAGGGGGCAACCCAGAAGGCTCCACCTTCGACGGTATCGCAGCCGCAGTCGACGATGTTGCATCAGCCTCCAGCTTACCAACCTCGGGGTCGAGTCCCCTCCTCCATCTCCCCCCTCAAGGATCAATGATCACAAAGGGGGCTCTTCGAACCCTTACTATGAACCGCACCCCCTAAGTGGTCACGTTGGGACCCCACGTCGTTGTACATGGGCCCAAAGTTGTCAAGGCGTTAGGCAGCTGCAAGGCGACAAGCTCCTTAATTGCCCGAGGCGAGAGGCAACAAAAAGGTGATTGTCCGATTAAATTAAGGTGACAAATCTTTTTACTTCTTAAAATGTTGAATATGCTTAATAAACTCATATGGTAACATTGACTTTCATAAGAAACATGCAATAATACTATTAAAGTAAACGAAAACAAATGATCCTATCATATTTAAGTATAATAACATATATATTTATATTAACATACAATGTGTAAACATATATATTACATTTATAATTATAGGTTAAAACAAACAACCAAAATATATATCATATGTATCTACCAAAACAAGATAATGACATGCATTTGTTTTGAAGAAGAAAAGAAGGCTTAACAATGGATGTTAATCCTCCCCTACATTAATAACAAGAGCTAATTACGCCAAAAATTACAAAGAGCATTATAATGATAAAGCACTCCCTCCATTGAGACACCCTATAGAAAATCACTCCATTGTGTCTGAGCCAAATGCACCATAATAAAGTTAAGGGCTTCCTCAAGGTAGAGGCATCCACCAATGGCCTGCAAATGCTAACCCAAAAGGTTGTCTCTGAGTAATACTCATGACAATAACATGTATTATAATATGTTATATTTACAATACTATAGAAACTTAATACCATAACTTATACAAATATTGTTATATATGATTAGAGAGTTGTAGACAATGACAAATATATACAGACACACATCAATATATCATAATTATATTATTATAGACATACAATGTATATGTATAACTTATACATATATGTGTTAACCGACAGACAACATTCCAAGTTAGGAAGAGAAGGCAAAATAAGTATATAAAAACTGTCAATAACAAATCTGAATGTATGTATTATGTATATACAACAATATATAATACAAACATATCTATAATATATGTAACTTAAGACCAAATAAGTGTGTTATGATCATACCTAAAGTGAATTAGGACTCAAACAACGAGGTGCAAGGTGACTCAAGCAACAAAGAAGGCGACTAGGCGATAGCCCGGATAAAGCCTCTAGCCTAGAATAGCTCCAAGGCGACCTTTGGCTTTCTCGTCTGGCCTAGTAGCCTGGTAACCTGAGGCGATAGCCTTAACAACATTGCATGGACCCGATCCGAGAGTCAGTCGAGTCCCAAGCCTTCGACCCAACAGACCTCAAGCCCAAATCCGAATAAGGGCCTCGAGTGTCGGACCGATCAAGCAAACTAACACTTCACTTCAAATTCTTCACAAATATGCATTGGACATTAGTACCATCTAATTGTTACCTTACAATAACACCCACAAGCATAATATTTTTTTTATTTAGCTATAGCTTTACCACAAGTGTCATTTTTTTCCCTATGATGTCATCTTCTTTGGTGTTTGAATTACTCTCGAGCCTACATAGAATTCCATCTAAGAGAAAATATAAACACAACAAATAACTAGGTCAAGCATGAACAATGTCCAATTCCAAATATCTTGTAAGGAGGAATTCCAGCCAAAGTGGATATCTTGTCCGCCCACTCAACATCGAAGTACCCTTCTACATTGCATTCGTCAATTTTGATGTATAGAAGACTTTACCCTCGATTTGTCTTTAGATAGCACATGCTTTGCATGAGATGAACAATTTTCGACGCATGCATAACCCAACTCATAATGTTCGCGATGTATGCAATGTCTGGTTTGACGAAAGTGACACAAATGAGCTTAACCACCAATTTTTGGCATTTGTTCTTTTGAGGCTCATGATTGTACATGACCACCATCTTCCAGACCTGGTTTGTGGTTAACTTAAGCAAATGGAGGCTAGACTACACCTTAGCTTACTGGTTTCCTTCAACAAATCGAGATCATACTTTCTCTAATGCATAACAAGACCTTCCAACCCAACTTCCCCAAATCTTTAATCCAAAATTCTATTGCTACGCTTCTTGAGTCTACCATTTCCTTCGTCATCACCAATGAAAATCGCATCATCCACACGCACTAGCATTAAAGTAACCTTTTCTCTAAACCTTTTGACAAGCAAAGTATGATCATTGTTTCCTTGACGATATCCATGATTCTTCATGTCAACCCTTAATCTATCAAGCCAAACATGTAAATTTAAAGCCCGAGGATGATCTTGACAAAGTTTTTTTTTTGAAAAGGGGAAGGGTGGTTATCTGTGTGATAACCACCCAAATTCACTAATCAAAGCAATAAATTACAACCCATCACAAGTGCTACAATGCAAACTCCAAAAACACCAGCTGAGAGGATATGGAGTAGACAACAGTTTCAACATATGGTATATCTCCCCGAAATACAACTCCATTCCTTCCCAACCATACACCCCACAACACTACCAAGACCTTCACCCTCTCCTTGATCTAAAAATGGTACCACCCCTTCCTGTATTACCTCTCCTGAAGGAGTTCCAAAACCCCTGAATTGTCGACTGCAATCCATTCCATCCCCATCCTCCTCCATACCTATCTTGAAAAAGGGCAAAGGAAGAAAAGATGTTGAATGTCTTCATTCGCCACACCACACAGGGGCAACCAAGGTCATCCATAGCCACCCACTTCGCCCTCCAATTCTTGGTAAGGATTCTGCCCCTTTTAACAAGCTAAGCGAAGATCCTGACCTTCAGAGAGCACTCCGCCGACCAGAGCAGCCTACAATCGCTCAAGAAATCAACATCCACCGTCTGTGTGCGAACAAATTCTGCGGAAAGCCTTTGCAACAGAGAAGTCCCCTTCCTCTCAGCAAAGAGCATCCCAACCACCTCCCAGCTCCCATCCCTCTAGATCCCCCAGTAAGAGCTGAAACTCCGTGCAACTCTGATCCGACAACACCTCCTCAAAGGTGGGGCACCATGTACCATCCTAGTAACTCACCACTGTCGCCTCCCTACACACAACTTGTGAGAGGAGCCTCGGGTATCTGTCACAAAGGCAACCGCCACCCTGCCAGTCATCTACCAAACTCTGAAGGTATCACCATCTCCCATATACGATGAGAAGAAATTCCTCACCTTCAACACCACTGTTGCCAACCCCCACATGAAGTGTGACGCACCAGGAATAAGGAACTCAAGGGCCCCCCAAGAGAGGAGGGAGTTGTAACATCGCTGAAAAGCGTCCCCAAGAAGACCTTGTTCCTACCCTAGCAGCCTAACAATCCACTTCGTAAGACTGAGGTAGACGGCCTCCACGTCTCTGACCCCAAGACCACCTTACTGCACAGGTCTGCACACCTCCTCCTAGGACACCAGCCTCGTCCCCTTCCCTACCGATCCAAGGCTTAACCAGAAGAAATCTCGCATAAGACCAGTGATCTTTCTCTATCTAACAAGGGATCCTGAACACAGACAAGAAGTAAGCAAGCAAAGAGGAGAGTACCACCTTAACCAGAGTCCATCTCCCCCCACCCCCCCCCCCCCCTCGAAAGAAGACAAGATCATTATCCCGATAGCCACTTCTCCATCCTCTCCAGCAAAGGCAACCAATCCTACACACGGAGGCGCCTATCTGTCAAAGAGAGGCCCAAGTAGGACAACAGTAGGGTTCCCATGGCAGTCCAGAGTGTAGTGCTACAGGCCTCCACCTCCCCAACTACCATATGAAACGAAACAAAACTGAACTTGCCATAATTAATTCTCAGCCTTGACGCCTCGCCAAATAGCTCCAAAAGAATGCGTAATACGCTTGCCTCTACAAAGGACCCATCCACCAAGAACAGAGCATCATCCGCATACTGCAACAATGGAATCTCCCCACTTGCTCCCACCGAAAAGCCCATGAACATCCCCCCTGGAACACGACCTGGCAATCGCTCTAGCCAAGGCATCAATAGCCAAAATGAATAGCATTAGGGCAAGCAGGCACCCCTACCTAACCCCTCCACCAAGAACAAAGTATCATCCGCATACTGCAACAATGGAATCTCCCCACTTGCTCCCACTGAAAAGCCCATGAACATCCTCCCTGGAACATGACCTGGCAGTCGCTCTAGCCAAGGCGTCAACAACCAAAATGAACAGCATTTGCGCAAGCAGGCACCCCTACCTAACCACCCTCCTAGGTTGCACCCATCCACCCACAGGGTTCTTGTTCACCAGAATGAAAAAGGATGTGGTTGTGACACATCTCTTCATCCATCCAATCCAGACCTAAGGGAAACCTCTCCTGACCAGAGAGGCCAACAGAAAATCCCACTTAATGGAATCATAGGCCTTGCTAAAATCCACCTTCCATAGGAAAGCCGCCTTCTTCAATCTCCTCCATTCTGCTAAGGCCTTCATGGCCACCATAAAGCCGTCCTAAATGCCCCGCCCTGGAATGAAGGTCATCTGAACCGATGAGATAATATCACCAAGCATCCCACGAAGCCTATTGGCAAGAACCTTCGCTACGATAAGATAGGAAGCATTCAATAAGGCAATCGACTAAAAATCTTTAATGGCCTCTACACCGTCCTTCTTAGGAAGGAGAAAAAGATAGGATTTACTCAACCTATCGAAGCCCATGTTCCTCGTCACAAACTCCTCCATAACTTGCATCTCATCCTTCACAAGTAGCCAAAGCTCCCTATAGAAGAAGACCGGAAACCCGTTTGGACCCGAGCATCCGTCTACATTTAGGCCCCAAATCGCTTCTCTCACCTCGTCCTCCGAGAAGTCTGCCATAAGGGACCCAGCCTTCTTAGTCAAGATACTTCGCACATCCTCACCCAACCACCGCCACATACCTCTCCTGCGCAAGCCCGTGAACTCCCTGAAAAAATCTACTGTAGCTCTCCCCACTTCCTCTCTACCCAAAAAAGTCGCCTCCCCAACCAGTAGCCTATCAATCCAGTTCCTCCTCCTAGCCAACGCCATTTGGTGGAAGAATATGGTGGAGTCCCCTACTTTCAACCATTTTTATCTCGATCTCGTATTCCAGTTCACCCCTACCTTCCTATCCTCCTGCACAATCCCAACTTGTCTCACCCTACACTCCTTATCTTCGATGGTGAACGCACCGCTGTCTTCCTGCCTGTTAAGTCTGGTAATCTCAGTCAACGCCTCAGATTTCCTCCTGAGTCTCATCTCCCTGAGCTCCTTCCAGTATTCCTTCAAGTATTCCCGCGAGGTGACCAACTTCTTCGACAACCTGGTCGCTACCGAACCTTCCACCTCCAAGGACCTCTACTTCTCTTTCACACGATCACTAAAATCAACCACTAGCAACCAAGATTTTTGAAATTTAAAATGTGCCGAAGAAAGATCCTTCATTCAACCTCCACAACTGTAGCGTGTTGTCTAAAAAAGGGTTGCCCATCGGCGAGACATCAGCCGAGGGGAACGTCTCTGCTATCTCCACGTTGGATAGGAATTTATCGTAGATAAAGGTTCGAAATATCGATTTCGACATCGTACCGATGAAATTGTAAGTGTGCATTTCGTGGGGCATGCCAAAGGCATGTCGTAGAAATGCTCATTTTTCAATGGCAAATTTCGACGATTTCGATTGCCCGAAAAAAATGCCATTTCGGAGGCACGCCGAAGGTATGCCGACAAAAATGACATAAGTAATTAAAATGATATCAATTGCAAAAAAATCAAATGTTAACATGGTGAAGGCCATGTTAGGTAAAAAATGACATATTAAAGCCCGAACTCATGCGTGTGACATGTTCTTGAAGCCCACGTCGACTAAATTATGACATGTTGAAGCCCAAAATGTGTGTGCAGTCACTTGTTGGAGCTCGAACTTGTGCGTGTGTGTGTTGAAGCCGAAATTATCAGTATTTTGCCAGCACACCTGCAAATAGAAACCTTAACCGTATCGGCACACCCTCCTCTCGAAAACCCCCTTGCCAACGGCATGCCGTCGACATTTAAATCACTGTCGTAGATTTTTGCACACCGAAGCTCTGCCACGTATATGCACAAGATCAAGGGGCCAAATCAATCAAACCATGAAGATCCACGAACCCCACAAACTACTTTAAGAGAAGATCCTGCCTCTCGCACCCCTTAGGTGTGTCATCAACCTGCAAAGTACTATTGAAGTCACCTCCTATCAGCCATGGCAACCCATTGCACTCCGTAGCGATCGAAGCAAGCTCCTCCCACAATACGTCACTCGCTTGAGATTCCAACGAACCATAGATGCCTGTTATCATCACCTTGGACCAATTTGACCTCCTCACCAGTCTGGTTGAGACGATATGACTTCCCGTGAAGCCATCCTCCCAAGCGAAGATGTCCTCACGCCAACCTACAATCTGACCATCGGAGCGACCTACCGCATCAAGGGCACGAAACCCTTCCATCCAAGAGCCCTCAATCTCTTTCCAAAGTCTTCCATTGCAAGCCGACAGCTTCGTCTCTTGCAAGAGAACGTCGACTCACCACTGGTAGAGATAACCCCTCAACGCTACCCTCCTCGATGGGTCGTTAAGACCCCTAACATTCAAAGAGAGAACACTAATCATTGGGTAGACATAGTGACCTCCCTCGCGAACCGGCGAAACTCGGCCGTTGCCGCCATCTCATGCATGTCAGTAGCCCCTTCCTCAAGCTCTGAGGGCAGGAGGGCTACGTCACCCCCTCCCTCTTGCTCTTGTCATCAATGACCTCCCGCACACGACCACCACGAAGTGCTGCTCCCCAATAGCACCATCTCAGTTTGTAGTGAAGACCGCAGCCACCACGCACCTTGTGCGTACACCATCTAACAAGACGGATCACATTAGAACTGCCCGTGCCCGAGCCACCCACCATCGACGAAGGGGCAACGGCAGGGTCCCTGCTTCGCCCATCTCCAACAACCAAGGACTCCCCACCCGTCCTCAGTTTGTAGTGAAGATTGCAACCACCATGCACCTTGTGCATACGCCATCCAACAAGACAGATCGCATCAGGACCGCCCTTGCCCGAGCCAGCCACCACCGGCGAAGGGGCAGCGGCAGGGTCCCTGCTTTGCCCATCCCCAACAACCGAGGACTCCCCACCCATCCCCACCCTTACGTCAGAAGGGCAAAGGGCAGCCCCTGGTGAAGCACCGTCGTCGTTGACCTTCGGGGCACACGCGACCTCAGGCGCATCCAAATCCTCCTCACGTTGGGGGGGATGCTCAAAGTCGGAGGGGACCTGGTCCGCGTCTCTTAAAACGCCACCCAAACCAAGAGCATTTGGAAAAGGAGGCCTCACGCACATCGAGTCCAGAAGAGGCAAATCTGAAGGGGATCCGACCCAAATGGCTTCCCCCTCTTTAAAAACACCCTCCGAAGCACCTTCCCCAGATCGCGCATTTAACATCACCGCTTCCGCTCCTCGACACAGCATCTCGTCCGAATCATCCGCCAACACATCCACATACATTGCTGCATACATAACGCCACCAACCGTCCGCGTCGCAACCTCAGGGTTGCAACCTACGTCAGCACGCAAACATTTTGCCTTCTAGATTGGGCACCAAACAGTAGCATGATGAGGCAGCAGCACCGCCACACCACCATCCATGGCCAACAAACCCGCAACACCTCTTACCACTGCAACAAATGTGGTCCTCGCCAACACCCTAAAAGCACTCGTGGGGGTGCAAGAAACAACCCACGAGAAGCCACCATGGCAGAGTATCACCTTCTCTAGCACCGACACCCCCACCTTCACCTCCACAACCACCCCAAGCGATCCTCCGGAGACCCCAAATCCCCTACATCCTCAAAGGCGTGCGAAGGGAGAGATGACCATTTCAACAACCTCCATCGTTTGAAGCCACCACGACACACCGTCAATCACCAACTCCACTGGCACCCTCTCCGACAGCCGCTCTCTTGACGCCCCGTCATGGACGCAAGTCCACCTCCTCAAAGAACCAGACCGCGTATGGGAGACCTCGAAACAAAGGTGGTCCCTCTCCAACGGGGAGAGTCCCATAACAAGGAATTTTCCATCACCAGATAGGAGGACCCTCGCCTCGACCACACAACGAGGTCACGCAACACCTCCACCTCATTCAACTGCAGTCGTCCCTTGATCACCTCCCCAATGAGCCCTTCACCAACCGCAGCACGAAGAGCAGCCACGCCTTTAGACCAAGGGGCATCCACTTCAACAAGGGGCACCACCATCAGTGGCAGCGATGTCAGACGACCAGCCCTGCTCACAGCACTCTAGTTGCACCTCGCACTCCAATGCCCAAAGCCCCTTCACCTCCAACATTACTGAGGATAACAGCACTCACTCGCTTAGTGGCCAAGCCCCAAACACTTGTAGCAGTGGTCGACGCCACTCCCTCGATCACGGCCACCGGAGACTCCATCCCTCCGCTCACTCGAGTTCGAAGCTACCAATCTCCTCCGCACAACCACCTTCCATCCTCCAAGAACATCCTCTCACCCAGCCTCTAGGTGAGGCGGATCCTTCTCCTCTCGCGCAGGCCCTCCCTCACTCTCCTCCCTCGTAGCCTCTCTCTATCACACTTCCTCTCGCTCACAAAGTTTATACTTGCATTCTCCAAATAATCTGTCTTGCACTTTTGGGTGAACCCCTTTGCAATAAGACTCACTTTGTATCTGTCAACAGATTTTTCCACCTACCTTATAGTTAGCAGTAAACACCTACTTTCATCCTGACATGACTGACCCAAGTGGTGGCTACAAACTGTAGGTTCAATTCTCAATAACAACCTTCATCTCCTTTTGCGTTGCTAGGTTCCAACTTGGATTAAGTAGAGCTTCAACTACTAACCTAGGTACAAAAGTCATGGCAAGTGATGATGGAAAGCAATTACAATTAGAGATAAAACACGATAAGGCCAAATATTTATCAATGCGATGCCATGTACCCTCTTTAACATCTTCCTTGAGAGCAATGGGTCTACCATCCTCAATACCTACATTTACAATTTCAATGTAACAAAGGGTTCAACATTCAGCCCTTGATTAACATGTTTGGTATACAGATATTAATATACTAAAGGGATCGAGCTAATGGAGGATTGCAAGTCTAGTGGTCAAGTAACTTCATGTATACAAATATTACTTGTCCTACATCTCTCTCACTACTTTTTGTTCAGAAAATATAGATAGCAAACTCCTTAACGCCTTCGAAGTGCAAAACCAAACACATAATCACTTAATACATTAAAGCCTACTCATATTTCCAACTATTGATGGAAAATGCAACGTTGGGAAATGTCAATGCCATAAATGATTTCCATTGATAACCATGGCTTCCTGAGAGGCACTTTTCGAGTCAACATCAATATCTTCAACGGAAACATGATCAATGCGATCTCTATCATGGCCATTGGTCTGGACAAAAGGCCTACCACCTTCACTAAATCCCATGGGCTTGCCCCCAACAATATTATTGTGGAGAATAAAAGTGTCACGTGACAGCCCTGTCAAGCCACATGACAGTTTAGGAAACACCCAAAGGAGCATTGGCCCTATGGGATTTTTGGCAAGTCTTGTGGTTCATGTTTGGTGATCCTTAGCTTGGTAGATTTAATCTTAGAATGTTTTTAGAGGATTTGGTCCTTATTTTTAGAATATTTGATTTGATTAGGATTGAGTTTGTTACTTATTTTAAAGGATTGTGACATGTTCTCTTTATAACAGAGAACCTTTGTAATCCTTCTAATTTGATTTGAATTCACTAATGTTTCCATAAAAATCCAACACCAACAACTCCTACTCTTCTCAACCAACGACTGCACCTGCTCTCTTCCCTATCGTGAGAACAGAGGCTGTTGGCAACACTTGTTGCTACCTATTTCCCTCTCGTGAAAGAACCTCTGCGCTTCCAGATAGTGCCAAACTCAACAATTACTAATATAGCGTATCATGGCATTGGCAGCTTGTTGCACAATCTTCAGATTTTTTTTTTTTTGGAAAGGTGAAAGGGTGATTATCCATTTGATAATCACCCATATTTTGCATTCATAAAAAAGGCACTAGGCCAAATTACAAATTACAACTTCAACAGGAAATGAACGATATAGACTCCACAAAATTCTCAACATACAGACGCTGCCCCCTAAAAACCATCGCATTCCTTCCTAACCAAATGCCCCACAGAACCGCTAGGGGCCACACCCTCTCCTTTCTTGTCCAGACAAGCTGTGTCCCCCATTCCTGCTCCCACATCTGAAAGACCTCCAAAATTATCGAAAGAATCATGCGTCCACCACCCAACTCCAACTCAGCTTTAGACTTGTGCTACCATAGGACATGTGAAAAACAGATGTTCCACATCCTCCTCCACTCCAAGACAAAGCGGACACACCATATCATCCCCTTGGGCCCACCTGGCCCTCCATGCCTTCACCATAATCCTACCTCTCTTAAGCAACCAAACAAAAATCTTCACCTTCAAGGGGCATGCAACATCCCAAATCTGCCTGCAGTCTTTAATAAAGTCAATATCCCCCAGTACTACAGGAGTTCCCAACCTTCTGTATGCACTACAAACTGAGGAGTCACCTTCCTCCCAACCAAAATCATCCACCCCCTCCTCAGGTTGAAAGCCCTCCAAGTCCTGCAAAAGTTCATGCACCTCTACAATCCTTTGATCAGAAAGATTCCCTAAGAAGGTGGGGCACCAGCAGCCATCCCACGCCCCAGCCACTGTAACTTATCTGTCGGCTGCCATCGCCTCTAGCCTAGGAAAGCGATATTTTTACCCCACAATATCAATTTTCATTGGTTTGCCACCAAGATTCACATTATTGTATCTCTTGATGCCAACCAAGGCTTCAACCCACCTTGAATAAACAACTTCATCAGTGCCCTTTGATCTACCACATCGTTTTAAATGCCATTAACATGCCCTCGACATGCCCTCGGCAAGGCCATTTTCGAGCAGGGGTCGTGCCGACATGGATAAAGTGTCAATTTGCAGGAATATCGTCGGCATGCTGACGAAATAGGTGCCTATGCCGAGGTTGCTGCTGGTTTTTTTACTACTTCTGTTATTTTTATCGGTATGCATCGACATACCCTCGACATGCCCACGGCGTACCCTCGGCATGCTCATCAGCATGCCCATCGAAAAACAAGCATTTCCACGGCATGCCCTCGACATGCCCACAAAATGCCCTTAGAATTTGATCAGCACGGCATCGAAATCGGCATTTCGAACCTTGATTTACCACTCTTATCAAAGCGAACACCAAAGTTTTGAACATCACCAATCTCAGAAAATAGAACGTAGATATCCTCATCAAAGAAACTGTGATTAAGATTTGAGATGTAAAGCTATCTTGATCTCTACTGCAACTAGAGATCTCACAGTAGACCCATCCTTGCCGAACGAATGGGACATTAGTGCGGTATGGCCACCAGTATCCCAATTCATCACATGGAGCGTGAGCTATGTGGCGGCATGAGCACTATTTGGGGTCCATGTAGGGCGCAAGCAAAGGGGGAGTTCTACCGTTTCAAAGAGGGGAACTTTCTCTACCTCTACAGTTTTGAAAAGGGGAACTTTGTCTCTCACTACTTATCGCATCCATTCTCCTACCTCTAAGCTCTAGGTTTTCTTATGGGAAAAAGGAAGTTCAGACAAAAAATCTCCTTCCCTTATTTATCACATTCGGACTCATCAATGGAGGTACCAAGAAAATGAAAATAAACACCTTCATCTGTTTCACAAATAAAGTGTTCATTATTCCCATAAATTCCAGGATCCTCATTACCTGTACCCAAAATGCCAGGATCCTCTTTACTCATATACGGCGCACCAAAATATTCCGCACTTTTATTTTCCCCTTAAAGAGGAGCTTTGAAATAGAGACAGAATTTCCCTCAAAAAAGGTCACATTTAAGATCACATATTTTTCTCCACCACCAGGATCAAGACATTCATATCATTTCTAAGTTGCCAAATAACCAAGGAAGATGCATTAACAGATTTGAAATCAACTTCACCTGTACCGAGAGTTTAAGTGGTGTATGAAACATTGACATCGCAATACTTCTGGATGAATGCTAAATGGTTGCCCGCCATTCATCGACAAGAATGTCTAAGTCTTTCCATCACGTACAGATGATGGCATCTTGTTTATTAAGAAAGCAACTATTAGCATGGCATTTACCTAGAAAAGCTTCCAGAATTCCTTAGCAACTTTACGGAAATACTATTTCCTCCATACCATTACTCCATTTTAATGCCAAGGGTAATTGCAAGAAGTCCCACAAGTATTTCCCTTATCTTAAAAAAAAAAATCTTCAAGGTGCTATCAGGATGTTCTCAAACATTGTCAAATAAAAAATCTCAATAAAGATCACAAATTATCTAAAATCAGCCATAGATGTCACATCCACAAGGCCACACACATCAGTCTTGCACCACACAATGATCAGCCTAGAATATGAATCTACAATTCAGCTCTATTTCAGCCTTACTAATGGACAATAAGTTGAAGAGAAGATAGGGAACATGCAAGGCAGAAAACAAGTAACTCCTGCTAGGGAGTTTTATGACTCCTTTCCCAACTACATTAACACAAGATGAATCAGCCACTACTAGTTGATCTGTACCTGAGACAAGCTTGTATGAAAGAGATTTGCTTGCCTAATGGCACCATATCAATTATCCAATCATGATTCTCCGTTTCACAAGCCAACCCAAAAATAGAGAAATGCTAACTTCCATAAACCAACAACCATGCTAAGAGTAGAACAAGTAGAAAGCCGATAATTGTACCAACAGAAAAGCTAAGTCGGAAGCCATCTGTGCTCTTCAATATAACCAAGTATGTGAATCTCGTCATAACATAGGAAAAGAAAACAGAGCACGGTCAAAGAACTGCAAACTGTAACTACCAAACCAATCACCGAAAAGGAGATATATGTGCACAGGCAAACAACGATTGTTTTAATGCAAAACCTAATATATTTGCTCCGTTCAAAAAACAAAGAACCTAATAGATTTGATCAATCAGATAGGAGTCTGGAAGGTTAGATATATGCATCCAAAAAATCAACCAATAGAAACAACATATGCTCACAATGAAAGCTAATTAGTTGGGTAGAAACACAACAGTAGACTGTTGCCTGTCTGATTAGTCACAGAAAAGAACCTATGCAGTTGATCAGACTCGCACAAACCATTATCTCTGCTGGACCAACAAAAAATAAATTGGCTAATTATATTGGCTCAGCCACCAAATCACAAGCAGATCTCCAGTCTGACCAGTCAGATGTATATTGATTCAGTGCAATTCAATCTCCAGGTCACAAGAGAGATATCAAGCCCCCGAGATCAAGATCTCACCATTCACTTCACATTTGACTGGCCATCATGATTATGACCACATATACAGTGATTGAACCATGTATAGAGATTAGAGATCTGTTGTACCACATGTTGTAACATGACCACCAACATTTGTGAAGATACCATGACCAAAATATCCTATCTGCCACCTTCTCTACTTTAATTCTGAACCAATGAAAGCAAATTCATGGTTCTAATACCATGTAGAAACAAGCATGCAGGAATAATCATACATAAGAGACCAATCCTACTGGAAAACCCTGCATAATGAGAGAGCAAACCATGAGTGTGCATACCACAGCGGTCACTAGTGTTAAGAGTTATCTTCATTAATACAATGCAAAAGGTGGTGTCTGAGTGTAATGCATAGGCACACCGGAAAGTGGATCCACACCCAAGATCCATTTACCTAATTCTAACTCAACACATACAAACAATCAGTGACCACTTCATAATGACTTGCCCACCTTGATAACCAAATCTCCTCTAATCTCCCCATTTTCCTTGTTTAAAACATGAGACAAGATTTCAAGAAATGGAAGGAGTATCAATGTGGTAACAGGTTTGAAAGAATAAATAAATCCTCAATTTTTTAGCTGCCCTATGAAGGAGGTTGCTGAGAGCATTGAAGGCTATTGCCCTAACTCTCTCTCAAATTCAATGTATCCAATAATCTCCAAGGTCTTGGCAAATAGGTTGCAAGAGGTTATTGATGGAATCATTAGCCATGTTCAGTCAGCTTTCTCTAAAGGGAGACATTTGTTACATAGCATGGTCATTGCTTATGAGAGCCTAGAGCACTGGAAGAGAACTAAGCAAAAGGATTTTTGTGAAAGGTCAACTTCACTAAGGCCAATGATTGCTTAGATTGGGCTTCCCTGCAGGCTTAACTACAGGAAAGAGGGCTTCCAGATATCTGGATTACATGGATGAAAGGTGCATCACTACGAATTCATCTGCAGTGGTGGTTAATGAGAGGCCTGAAGGGGGTTGGGTAAAGCCACAGTGAGGGATACGACAAGGTTACCCATTGGCACCTCTACTTTTTGTGCATTGTGCTCACTGTGGATTCACTAGCTGCGTGCAGTTTTTCTGTTTGTAATGAAAGTCTACTGAAGGGATTTAGCCCCGGAACTCGATAGAAGTTATTGCCCCCGTTATAATATGATGATGATATAGTGCTTTTCATTGAAGGATCAGAGGGAGCACGAAACATTTCACAGAGATAAACCATCAATTATTCCTTTTGGAATGTCCGAGGAAGGAGGCTCAAGCTTGCAGTGCATTGTTAAGAATCCTTATTGATGATTTACCCATGAAGTATTTAGGTGTTCTCCTGTCAGCTTGGCCTTTGAAGTCTGCAGATTAGAATAGTTTGATCTTGGAAGTTGAAGGTGCTCTCCAAGGGTGGGAGACTCGTGGCAGCATTTTTTTCTGGAAGGGGGCTTCAGATAGCGGTAGAGGCATATCTATGGTTGTGTGGGGAGATTTTGGCAGGCCTATTACTGAAAGTTGTCTGCAAGGACTTGATTTGGGGGTTATGAACCAGTCCCTACTTATCAACTGGATCGTTAGTATTCTGGGTAGAGAGATGACCCCCCTTTCCTATGTTACGACATGTCATGGTAGAAAGCACAGTTGATCAGATAGGATGATTCCAAGAAGGGAGACTGTTCTGGAGAGACTTGTTGCATGACATGCCGACTGTCATTCCCTTTTTTTGTAGACTTCGGAAACAGGAGAGATTTTTCCTTTTGGTTGGATGATTAGACCAACCATGGCCCTCTATTGATGCCTATCCACATCTTTATGCCTTAACCTCAAATCCCATGCCATCTATGGCAGAATGCTGGGATGGACAATCTTGGTCTCTGATGTTCCATGATGTTATTTCTGATCAAAGGGACAACGAGTATTTCCATCTCCTAGAGACATTAGCATTTTTTCACTTGAAAGGGATATCACCCAATTTTGCCCTTATGGATGGTGTTCACGGCTTAGGTGTGGAAAGATGATTCATTTTCAATATGGCCAACTTATAAAATGCTTCCTCATCCCAAAGACAATATATTGGAACTTGAGCAGAGACTATAGACTTTTTGGAAAACCGCAATGCCATTGAAAGTGAAAATTTTTGCTTAGCTCTTAAGGAGAAAAAGATTGATGACAAAAGTCTATAGGCCGAACGTTGCTCCTCAGTCAGACACTACCTCTATCTTTTTTTGATAAGCGAAAGGACAGTTATCCAAGTGATAACCGCCCAAGTTCATTCCATTCCACCAAAAAAGATTACATCAAATATTACAGATTAGTTCTCCAAAACTCCACCTGGGACCTAATGGAAGAAGAAAAATTTTCAACATATAGGGTCTCTACCCCCTAAAAAGCACCTCATTTCTACCCAGCCAAACACCCCATAAGGCAGCCAAGATCTTAGCTCAATCTTTCTTGGATCTAAAAGAGATATATCCCTCTCGTGCATTCTCCCATTGCGGAAAGAAGATCAGAAGCTAGTCATGTCTCAAAGGACAATCCAGTCGATCCCCATCCTCTGCCACACCTACACCACAAACGAACACTGGAAGAAGAGGTGTTGAATGTCCTCCTCCGTTGCTCCACAAAGGGGGCAACTCACATCATCCATCTAGGCCCACCTCGCTCTCCACCTCTTTGTCATAACCCTCCCCCTCCTTATCAACCACGCGAAAATCTTCACCTTTATTGGGCACTCAGCCCCTCAGAGAAGTCTACAGTCTCTCATGAAGTCGATGTCAAAGTTGATCACGCTGCTACTCAATTTACAAAAGACCTTTGATAAACGCAGGTTTATCGATATTCTTATGCATTAAAACAAACCTAGCTCTTAGGATTTTACTCCGCAAACGGATTTTTGTGCTGCATTTAGGCATTGATTAGGTTAGGCATGCATTGCATTTTTTATTGTCCTTTTAATTTGTTTTTGTGAGTATTAGGAATAAACAGATTAACAGATCCTTAGAACCCTAACACTCAAGAAGGAAACAGGTGAAGGAGAAGCACAAAAAAGCTGGAACTCAGCTTGATCCAACTCACCATAGCTAGAATCTAGCTCACTTGGATTAGAGTCAGCTCATCCTAGCTCCATTCAGCTCATCTCAGCTGAATGACAGCTCAAGAGAGCTCATCTTAGCTCACCCTAGCTCAGGTCAGCTCAGATCCAGCTCAACTTAACTGAGTCTAGCTCATCTCAACTCCCATTAGTCCACAGGAAGCTCTAGTTAGCTCAGCTGAGTTGACTGGAGTTCACCCCAGCTCAGGCCCAGCTACATCCAGCTCCACTCAACTCTAGCCAGCCAAAGATGAATCCATCCCAGCTCAGGAAGCTCAAGTCTAGCTCCCGGGGACTCAGCTTAGCTCAACTTAATTGAGCTAAGCTACCTTAGCTGCCTCAACCAGCTCGATCCTCCCCGGGAGCACCAGACCCAACTCACCTCAGCTCATTATGGTAGAAGCCAGCTTACTTAGCAGTTAGCAAAGAACTAGCAAGCTAAGCCAGCTAGAGTAGCTCCATGCCACCCTCTTCAGCAACTGCCAACTCCAGTTCAAGCTCCAAGCTTCTCCTCCTCAGCTCCTCTCTTCAAACCGTAGCTCCAATACCTCCTCCTCTACTCCATAGCTAGCTAAGCTAGCTTAGCTTACCTTAGCTTAGCTAGCAACCAGCTCCTTGGCCATCCACCACCTTCAACTCAACCCTAGCTAGCTCCACCAACTTAAGACCTACCTAAGCTAGCTATCCTACTCTAAGTTGGCGCCACCACCTAGCCACCTCTTCACCCCATCATCACCACCAAAAGGAACCAATTTTGGTGCCAAAACCTAACCCTAACTACCCCCCCTTTTTGGCGCCAACATCCACCCCCATATCCACCATACACATAACCCTACAACCCATCCTAGCCACCCACCTACCCCTCCTAGAACCCTACTAGGCGCCACCTAAGCCCCCCTTCTAGAAACCATTTTGGTGCCAACTTCAAGGGGTGCCACCACCCATAACCACCACCTAGGTGCCCCTTGGGTTGGCGCCAATCACCCTAAGCCATAGGATCCCCAACTACCCCCCATTTCCTATCCTAGCCATCCATTCCAAGAGCCACCTACACCCCCTTCCTACTCTATATAAACCCACCACTTACCACCATTTTAGAGCATCCTCCATTAGTGTTTAATTCCACCTACATCCACCTACACCTACGGCCAAGAAGGAGTAGAGAAGAAGATTAAGGGGGCACATCACTAGCACCTTTGGTGCCTTCTTCTCTCCACTTTCTTCAACTTGTGCCACGCCAAGGAGGAGGAGCATTCTACTTCAAGGAGGACGGCCAGGCAAAGGAGAAGAACCTAGGGTGGACATCCACCCTCGGAGGAGGAGAATTAAAGGTGGTAGCTACCACCTTGGAGGACATCATTTGGAGGAGCATCTCACGCCAAGGAGAAGAAAGAGTTGTCTTTTCAAGTCAATGAGCTACTGGGCTTGGAGCAAGAAGCCCTCTTCTTCACCATCTATCTAGAGGATTTATGTTTTATTTTTCTTGTATTTTCAAGTAGAGTAAAAGCATTCCTCTATAGGTTTTGTGTGAACAATTTTGCTTTAATTCAAATTTTCTTTAAATTTTTGTTGCATAGCTTTTTTACAATTTTTGCCTAGTATTTTTTCCACTCCCTCTCCCTAATTATCCTAAGCTCCCACGTGCCTAGGGTGAGCTTAGGGAGAGGCTCAACCTGTCACCTAGGTTTAGCTTTATTGAATTAGGTATTAGTTGTTTTTCAGTTATCAACAAAAACTTGCATGTTGCCTTTATTTCAAAAATCTATAAAAGGTATATATTGAAAAGATCAAAAAGAAAGATGAGATTTATTTTCTAAGCAAGAAAGTTAATTTCTGCAAGCTTGCCTCCTTAGACAACCCTAGATACTCTCCTATCTAGGTCTTATAAATTTTGAAAGGGAATTCATTTTTGTGCGTTGCAACTACTTAAAACCCTAATTTAACAAACCGTGCAAAAATGCGATCAACCTTCGCTATTGAAAAATCACCCTCTTCCCAAGAATATGAATCACCAGCCTCCTCTGACTCCCATCCATCCAGCTCCTGCAACAACCACTGGAAATCCTCACACCTTTGGTCAGAGAGGCCCCCCGAAAGACAAGACACCAGGCCCCAGTCCAGCAGTCTCCCACCTAGGCCAATGGGTTCACCACACTCCTAAAGAGACGAGGATACTTGGGACTGAGAGGTAACCCGACCCCCTGCCAGTTATCCAGCCAAAATCGGAAAACATCTCCCTCACCCAACATAGGGGAAAAAAAAGAATGCACCTTCCTTACCACCGTTGCCAACCCCCAAGAAAGAAAGAGGCCCCTGAAGAGGGAGATGTAAACGGCTCGTAGCAATGTCGCATGACGTCACCAAACAACCCCTACTTACAACCCACAAGTTTGACAATCCACTTCATAAGGACGCTAATATTCACTTTGTCCACCTCCCTAACCCCCAAGCCCCCCTCCTGCACTATCCTACAAACCTTCTCCCAGGCCACTAGCCTCGCCCCTCTTCCTGCTACCCCCATGTTAGACCAAAGAAAGTCTCTCATCAACCCAGAGATCTTTTTCTCAACCTGTCTTGGTATCCTAAAAATATAAGACACTAGCTGTATCTTATGTAATCAGGTAATCAAGGATTATGATCATTTGTTCTTTACATGCCCCTTTGGTTCAAAGGTTTTAGCAAGGTTATGTGGCCAATGGCCACCTCATTCCACCTAGAAGTAATTCTAGCAGAACTTCATGTAATATTCTTAATTTTGATGATATATATATATATATATATATATATATATACTTTTGTTATTGGAGAATTAACATTTCCAGTAAAAAAAAGATCAGATGATCTAAGATGGCTTATGAAAAGAACCCTCCGAAAAAAAGGCTTAGCAAAAGCAAAACCTATGAAGATCAGGCAGGATGGTAGACTAAGTCTCAAAGAGACGTAAATTGATGACCAAAGCATTATAAGGAAGCTCAAAAGGTACAAAATCTTTTGTATTCTTTTCTCAAAGTGTTGTATATTTACTTTCTGTTCATATATAACTGTAAAAGAACCAAAGAGTATTAATCAAACCTTAATTAACACTTATTTGGGCCTTGGGCACTTGGGCATACCATAAACTTAGAGTTAAAACCTAAGCAGAAATTGCCTTCTCTAATCAGACTTCCAACACTTTTATCAGAGGTCCAACACTTCCCTTATCATACATCCAACAACCCTGGCAGGCATCCAAAATAGCAAAATAAGACATCTACCCACTTGATTGGATGTCTAACAACTATACGTTGGCACTCAATATTCATTTGATTAAATGTGCTTTGGAAACGTTGATCTCGTTTATTAACATTTGATTAATTTTCCACTAAATGTTAATCTATTAGACACCTACCCATTTTATCAGACATATAATGCTTTAAATGTCAGATGCTTCCACTTTGATCAAATGACCTTGTACCCAAAATTGCCATGGACTTTTGCCATTATAATCAGACATCTGTGCACCTTCATCAAATGCTTCATATGATGCTTACAAATACCTATAAAGACGTCAATTGCAAAGACACACTTAGTACAATAGTTCCTACACCTTATACTTTTTTGAAGATAAAATTGCACACTCTCTTAAAGTGATTTTCTCACACACTGAAGTGCTCCAACCTTGTTCGCATTCTTATAACACTCCCTTCTCAAGCACATCAACGACCATCCAAAGTAAAGTTTCTACACCTACAGAAGTTAACTTTACATTAATAACACTTGTGCCTTTATAGGGCTGATTTTTTTTTTTTTGTTCTCATATTGTATTTATATCCAGCATGTAAACACCAGAGAAGGGATTTATAATTAAGGTTACACCACCCCCAATTTAAATGTTGGTGAGTTTTCTACCAAAAAATATCTTGTCTTATGGTGGTTATTTGTGCTTGTTCTTTTGAAATTATTCTATCTTTCTTATCACAGTAATTTTTTTTTGAGAGAGAAAAAAAAAGAAAGATTACATGAGATCGATAATCATTCACTAATAAGGAATAGACTTACAAATTTTGGAACCAAAAATAAGACAAAAAATTAACCTCCCTCACAACATTTTCGACCCAACAACGCTCATTTCTAAAGATTTTGTTGTTCCGTTATAACCATAAGCATCAAAGCGTGGCAAACCCCTTCACCCACCCCACAGTGATTAAAGGATCTCCAGAAAGATATAAAGTTAGAAATATCAATCATTTGAAGCTGCAAGCAACTCCAAATGTCCATGGAAAAAGGGCAATGAAAGAAGAGATGATCCATATCTTCCTCAGCATCTTCACAAAAGTCACATGTGGCATCCATATCCTCCCTCCACCTTCGCATAAAGCATTTAGTCACCAACCGTTTCTTCTAAATAACCAAAAGAATAATTCGATCTTCAAAGACAATCTACATTTCCATTCCACCTTCACCTGAAGTCAGTTGTAAATATGCATTCTTTACCGTAAACATCTCCCCTCTCCAGCTGAAAGCATCCCTCCTGTTTCTTATCAGTTTCAGATCTGAAATCACACTCAACAGGTGCTGTAATTCCTCCAATGCGGCCTCAGAAAAGCCCAGTGGCCTACCAAAGTCCCAGCCATTATGTTGTTCATCCCACACTTCATCCACCATTTCTTCTCTACTGCTGGCAAGCTGAAAAACACTTGGAAACACTTTTGAAAACTTTCCATAACTTGTCCAATCATTCAACCAGAATTTGACATCAACCCCATCACCCAATATCGCTCCGAAATCAGTGATTGAAGCCTACAAAACCGGTCTCATAGACTGCCAAACAGACGAAGATCCTCTACTTGGCTGTGCTCGCACCATCAAATCCATATTCACCCCATAAGCATCTTCCATAACCATATTGACCATTGACTGGCTACCAGAAAGAATTTTCACCACCCATTTAAGCAAGAGTGAGGTATTAAACTCATATAACTGTCTCACTCCCAAGCCTCCTTCACTTTTGGGTAAACAAATTTCCTTCCGGGGAACGAGTTGGGCAAATCTCCCCACATGATCCGCACCTTTCCGAAAAAACCTCTTCCAGATAAGATCCATCTTTTTAATTGTCTTCCTTGGCGGCCTCAAAATGGATAGGAAAAAAATTGGTATAGAGGACAGGACTGATTTCAAAAGTACTAGCCGCTCACCTCTTGATAACAGTCTTCCACTCCACGAAGACAATCTTTTTGTCAATCTATCCACCACACACTCCCAATCCGTTGACACAAGTTTTCTCCCTTTTAAGGGCAATCCCAGATAACAAATAGGAAAATTTGAAATGGGTGTTTCCAAAATATTAGCAATCTCCCAAATATCCCTTTCCGGAATGGAAAATGGCACCAACGGGAACTTTCTTCTGTTAATTTTCAGACCTGTGATGTCTGCAAAAATCCTCACCAGTGACGCAACATGAGATGCCTCTGTCATGCCACCCTCCAAGAAAAAAGTTTTATCATCTGCATATTGTAGGAATGGGTTAATCAAGCTGCCATCCTTCTGAGAGGTGAATCATTTAAACAAAAGACCTTCACATGCTTTAAAAGCCAAAGCAGCCAACAAATCAACAGCCATATCAAATAGCATGGGTGCTAAGGGGCATCCCTGCCTCACTCCTCACTGTGGTTGAATCCAGGATCCATTTGATCGCCCATTAACAAGAACTAAGAAGGAAGATGTGGTCACAGATATTTTCACCATCTAAATCCATCTCAAGGGGAAGCATCACCTTCTCAAAATATCCCACAGATAAGCCCATGAGATGGAGTCATAAGCCTTTGAAAAATCAACTTTCCATAAGAAAGCTGGCATCTTTCTCCTCTTCCAAGCCACCACCATCTCTTCTGCCAACACAAAAGAGTCCTGCAAATCTCCCCTTAATAAATGCTGACTGAACACGAGAGATAATATTAGGAAATACTGACCGCAATCTATTTGCTAATATCTTCACCACCAGGACATAAATAGAATTGGAGAGCACAATTGATCTGAAGTCATCAACCAACTCTGCACCAGTCTTCTTTGGCAAGAGGAATAAATAAAAGCGATTCAATCTATCAAATCCTTCATTACCATCAAAGAACTCTTGGATCATAGCCACCACATCCCCATCCCACCACCTCCCACATTTCCTTATAGAAAAGAATCTGTAACCCATCAAGTCCTAGCGAGGCCTCTGCCTTTAATCCATTCAATGATACAATGATCTCCTCCTCTCCCACCTCACAAACAAGGCCCACCTTAGCCTCTTCTCTTGCCTACACCAGCTCTGAAGTACACATATGCCAATCCCTTGAAGGTTGCCTTCTAGTGAACTCATGAAAATAGTTACAAAAGGCATCACAAATTTGGTTCTGATCATACACCAAATGATTCTGCACCTTCAGCACATTGAGCATATTCATTCTTCTATTGCTTGCGACCATGTGAAAGAATTTAGTATTAGCATCTCCCTCTTTTAAACACAATTGCCTAGACTTCTACCTCCAATCCATCTCCATCTTATGATCTTCCTTCAAAACCACCCCTTGCATCTTCTTGCGCTCCTCATTCTCTTGATTTGTCAACCTCCCCCCCTCTTCCTATCTATCCAACACGAAAATTCTAGACAATGCCTCCTTCCTTCTTACCTCTCTCCTTTCTCGTAATTCATGACTAAACTCCATCATCGCCTCCCGAATGGCACGTATTCTACTTGCAAGAGTACGGGTAGCCGAATCACATGCAGGAGTATTTACCCATCTGTCCCGTATCAATTTCTTGAAACTAGGCTCCTTTAACCATGATTCGTGGAACTTAAAGTAAGAAGCAAATCTTGCATTCTCATTATTATTCCAAACCAGTGGTGTATAATCTGAGAAAGGCCTATCACGCGCCTTCACTTCCACCCCATGAAAAGCCCCAGCCATTGCAATATTACATAGGAATCTATCAATACATGATGCTGCCCCTTGTCCACTCCTCCAAGTAAACCAAGACCCAGAGAGAGGGGGATCCACCAACTCTAACTCATGAAACACACGCTGAAACTCAAGCGTAGCTCTATCACATCTTCCATCTGGCCTATCCTCCATATGTAATGTCGCATTGAAATCTCTACCCATAAGCCATGGCCTTCCATCTGCAAAACGCGAAGCCTGAACAATCTCCTCCCAAAAAACAGGCCTAAAAGTCTCTTCACATGGCCCATACGCACAGGTAATAGAAAAAGAAAACTCATCTCTCCTTCTGGTAAAAGAAGTCGATAATACCCTACTTTCAATCAAAGATGCGTCAAGCTGAAACTGATCGCCATGCTATAAGATAAAGATACCACCTGATCTGCCTTCTGCCTTGATTTCAAGATAGTCCGAATATCTATCTCCACACGTGTTGTTCTTTATCTGCATTGATAAGTCATCCAAGTGGGTCTCCTGCAACAACATAATATCTATCTTCCATTCAACCAAATATCTTTTTAGTGTGGACCTTCGCACTTCATTCCGGAGATATCGGACATTCCATTATAGCACCCTAACCATTTATCAATCTAGTCCCCCCCCCCCCCCCCCTAAGTGCACCTTTTTTCACCTCAATTATCATAACCACACGCCCATCCACCACCTCCACATCAGTCACCCCCAACCTCACATCCTTCTTGTTTCTTGAAAATCTCTTACACTTATAACAAAAACCAAGCATCAGCTTATGTTTCTGCGAAATAATGTGTGCAGAATTTCAAGACCAACTCGAGGACATTCTCACAAGTACCCCTTTTCCTTTCCCATAAGATTTGGCATGCCCACGAGTCATTGTCATATCTATGTGTACCACCTTCTCTAGTCCTGTCGAAGGCGACTTGAAAAATGCCCAAATGCCACAAGCATCCCACTCACCTGCACATCAAAACCTCCAACAGCACCCTCAGAATCTTACCCCAACGATACAAATGAGGACAACAAAGGTACATCATTGGAGGAGCACTCACCACGACCGGACCCAATCTTAGGTCCAGCAGCCACCTGCAAAGAGTTCCACGATAGATCAAAGAGATGATTCATGATCTCCATCATTGCTCCATGAAAATCTCCCGCTATTGCCTCTATTTGGCACCCTCTCCCTTCTTCCTGCGAATTGATTACCTACAGCATATCTCCAACAGCAAGAGACGCCCCCCCCCCCCCCCCCCCAATAGAAAATGAACAATAAGGATAATGATCTTTCAAAGAGGCATACTGGCCACATCTGGATCCCATAAAGGATCCAAAATCCACCTGTTCATGGCTGAAAAAAGATTCTTCCTACGCTGGCTGCCGTGCGACATCACCCTTCAATGCAATTCCCAATGCATGCTGCTGCTACGTTGGCTACTCCAACCCAAAATTCCCTGCGCTAGCTGCTCCAGACTGACATTCATGTGCGCTAGCCTAACAACCAAGATTATTGTTTTCCTCATTTAGCACACCACCATAGCCATTTCCAAAAATAGTACCACCACCTAGCTTTCCAAAAATAGTACTCACTTCCCTGAACGGTTGATTATTTGCACCCAATTTTGGAATTTCAAAATCAGCCAGTTGTCGCTCCTTGGGCTTCCAAATCTAGCGCATGCTGATGTGGCCATCTCCTACCTCACACATCCCACCAGTGCACCCTGCCATTGACGTAGAAGCTATCTTCTTCATCGAGCTCATCTCTTGTGCACCAAGCATATGCCTTTCAACTTCATCAAAAACCACACGTGCATACGAAACTCCATTATACAACTTTGTTGTCACCTCTTCAAAAGCAATAATACACGCACAACCTCCAAATCGAAAAATCTCCTTGCTAGGAACATTCATTTCACTCAAAATATCTACCTCAACCAACACCGCCGTAGCATCTCCTTCACGTAAACCAATACCACGACACTTCCTCACACGTGCAAACGAAGAGCATAGAGCAATCACCGTTCCAATCATTCTCCATCTCAAAGGAATACCAATAATACGAAGCAACGTAGAAGGACAAATAGGAACATGTTCGACATTAGCACCCTCATAAATGCTTTGGTAAGCTCCAACAAATAGAGAACTCTTTAAAACTTGAAATTTGAAACCGCAAATGATCAACATCAGACTTATGCAATCCAAACAATAGTACCTTCATCCATGCAATGGTGGCGATCTTCCATCCCGACGACATCAACTTCATATCAGAAATCACCTTCCTAATCTAATCCAAGGATGACAGATCCCACGAGAGAAGAATCAAGAGCACCATCCAAATCCTTCACCATGTAGACTCAACCCCCCGGACCGAGGGAGGTGAAGGTGGCGGTGCCTATCTTTGCTCCACATGATCAGAAATCCCATGCTTACAAGAACACCAACGATGTACAATCCCATGACACCGCAGGCATACCACCAGATCTCAACAATCTCTCGCCCAATGTCCCACTCCGAGGCATTTGAAGCACACAACCTCGTGAAGAGAGACCCTCCCATTGCCCTCCCTCCTCCTCCCAGTTGCACCTCTCATCCCACCTCCTCTTTGGTTCCTTATCACACTAATCACCCCCCTTTAGTGCGTAATTTTACCTCCATATTGATGCACTCAAATCCTAAGCAAGAGCAAGCAACTCCATTCATCGTTCCTTGGGTGCTCTAGCTCCATTGCAATGATGGTGTTGGGGGGGAAGCTTTTGTTGAAAACGTTCACAATGATGTCTCTCTTCAAAAGGGATTCTAGGAGAGCATTTGAAGCTTTTGTATCCTTTTCCAATGCAACCCCTTTCCATTGATGCATTGGGATGATCACTCATGCTATGTGATCATCCTTTTTTCTTTTCAAAATAAAAGAAATGGAATATTAGCAAGCATCCTTCACTACTTTATACAGTATTTATGGCTCTATCTTTTTTCTCAGCAACGGGCTTTTCAAGGCTTACACGGTGCATTATAATCTCCATTTCATGGGTTTCAAAGTGAACTCACTGTAATACCAAATAATATTAATGCACAAGGCAAAGAGCACCTATAATTAAAAGAGAACTTTATAATCACAACATTAAAAAGAAAATCAGAAGTAATGGATACATCTGAATTGCCAAACCTGCAGGATACGCTTCACAAAGGCAGCAATTCGGTTAATATTTATATCAGTCTTCAATGCTTTGACCAATAAGCCAAGGAACAGCTCTGGCTGACATTACAAACCAACATTTTAGGAGAAAAGAAAACATTCTCCAGACAGAATTTATTTGACATTATAACAGCAGATAGCAATTTTAAAGGGAATTTCGACGGGGTAGCACGCTCATTGTAATTTAATTTAAAGCCTTTGATTGTGTGGAGCAGTCACAAACATGGTAACATTACCTTAGAAAAATTCAAGGCAGCAGGTGTCAAGAGTTTAGAGTATAAAGCACGGTAGAAGCGATCACTAGCAATCTGATTCTTTGATGATATCTGATATAGAAGCATCAAGGCCTGAACACCTACATTGAAATTTTTTGAATGTGCCTGCAATACCATGAATATGTGACACACAAAAGCACTTAAAATAGAAGCACCAAGTGACAGTCAAAGGGTCTAGTGCCTCACCAACTTAAAAAGAATTGGCGTCTGAACCTCCATAAGAGCATCAATCACCTCACTTGCAATGTAAGGAAATGCTCTGTTAACTCCCTGCAAAGATAGCAAGAACTTCTCAACTTTTTCGAGAGGGGAGGGGGACAAATTTTTCAATTAATGCAAGAAGAACCACAAAATTAAAGGTAACAATTGGAGGTAACACAACCTTGACCAAGCATCCTTGTCATGCTTTAACTGGCAAAAGCATATACCTAAGGAACATTAAACTTGTACTCTAACTTGGATTTCAGAGGAAGAGTGAAATAAGAGATGAAAGATATGCCAATTCCAATGATATTCACAATTTAGTAGTCAAGACTGCATAAAACTGTCTTATGAGAACATTACTTACAGTCAGTATAGCAGATAAAAGACGAGAATCCATTTCCAGGAAAGAATCCAAAGAACCCCCTTTGCCTTCTTTATGTAAATGTTTCTTCTTCTGATTCACCCTTCTCATCTGTTTCTTATCAAACTTCTTGTGCTTGTCAATTTTATTTACTTTTTCACTGTAACAGTTCTCTGAAATTAGCACCTGGCACATTTCAGAAAAGTACTCAGAAATGCAACTGTTGCACACAAGATGTTCTGTGTTTCAAAGGAGCAACAATCCACGCTACAGACGATATTCAGTTTGCTTTCAATGTTCAGTCATACACACTAAAGCCCTGAGTCTCCCAGACATAAGGTACATTTCAGCACTAACTGAAGATAATTAACTCATCTCCAATTCTAATATCTTCATTTTAAAAAAAACAAAACAAAAGCAAGTGCCAAATACATAAAAAAGTAGCAATAAGATAATGAAGAACCAAGAGTACCTTAAAGAGAGCAAAATACACATCAACCAATCTCTTTGCCAACTTAGGACCATCACCCACCTTGGAAAGAAAAATTTGACTTAAAAAGTTTACCTGAAAAAAATGGTTCCAGTAAGTTTTAAGAAGCTTAACAATTATTATAACTGAATCTAATGGTCCTCAACCTAAACCATACGAATAGGCAAGTATTATTCTAAATTTGCTATTAGCACCTTGGAAAGAAAAATTTGACTTAAAAGGTCTACCTGAAAAAACCTTAAAACATACCAGACTTGAAGTGGCTCTCTATGTACCAATTTGTGAAAAGCAACTATTAGTAAATTTAAAAGTTCATTAAAGGATGATATCATAACTCAGAGCACAGCAACCTTTGACAATATGGAGCCTGCTTCAAGAACCGCAATGTTTAGCCAATTTCCAAGCATTTATTATGCCTGCCACTGTCAAAGCAAACAAGGAAAAATTCTCCCACGACCAGTTTCATCTGCCTAAGATAAACAAAATTTGCATAGGTTACCACGTGATAAGTTATTAAGCTCCAACTGTAAGCATGGTTTTAGCCATCATCCTCTGGGAACAGCCTAGTTCTTCAGCTAGACCAATACCATATATGTAAGATGACTCCATACATGGATCACTTCTACAAAGAAGGTGACAAAAGGCAGTATGTTATAGCGTTTGGTCAGAGTTCCATTGGCAAAGGAGTTTGGGAGAGTATAGATTAATCAATGAGAGATAGACCCCATGCAAAGCAATTCAAAGAAGAAGAGAACCCACTCAATTACGAAAACAAAAGAAGCCCATGCTCCTTTTTTTTCTTTTTGTACAGGAAAGTCGTGCTCTTATTTATTGCCCAAAAATAAATATGACCTCAAGAAACCAACCTACAGCTACTTTCTTCCAGTTCAGAGTTTATCTAACCTGGAATGTACCATGGTACAATGAGACTCCAACACAATAATTCATTACATTAACAACAAGCTATATTTTGCCGTTGACAAAAAAGGACAAAATGAGCTGCAAATGTTCTGGAGAGATGATTGAATTTCCCATAGCTTTAGTATTTGCTTGGGAAAAAACACTCATTAGGCATGAGTTGTTAACAATAATGTCAACTCATTATACAGAAGAATCAGATATTCTCAACCATCTAAAGTTATGCAAAAGGTACAAGCCAGAAGAAAGACAATCAATCAACTACAAAATTTAAATGGCAATGACCTATATGGACCTAAAAGGTTATCCAGTTCTTGTTAATCTACACAAGCATGTGACACGCAAATAAGTTAAAATAATTTCAGAATTTGCCAGAGACAAGATGTACCATACAACATCCTAGAACAACAATTTATCTACAAAAAGAAATGAAAGTTTTTTTTGCAGGAAAAAGAATAAAAGATAAATAACTTTATGTGGTTCAAACCTAGGTTCATAGGAGAAGACACCAACCCACAATAATTCTTACATTTACTTCACACCCAATAACAACTGGTGCAGTTTCTTTTTTGGCCCAGTTTGGAATCCCATTAATAATAAGTCATACAATATCCTAACTCAAGATCCAAATACCCAACTAACTTAGAAGTTTATGAACAATGACCAACACAAATTAAATAAATGCATCTAGCATTGGTTGGGCAATTGGAGAAAAGACTGATATGTTGATGCTGAGAACGTGCAAGAAGTTGGATGTTGCAAAAGGTTTTGGACTACTAAAAAAACATTATTTACCCATGCTGCCATGCAAGACTAAAGATATGACTGGCAAGCCTATGTTTGGAGTTGGATAGATGGAGTTGCATGGAAGGAGAAGGAATGGAAAGGGAAGGGGGCATATTCAGCTGTAAGGAGAGGTAACAGAAGGGAATGTGAGGGATTAAAGGAACAAACTTAGGGAGATTTCAATGCTACCCAACCCTTTCCCCCACGAAAAAGAGGTTTACTTTTTTTAGAGAGAGAGGTAGACAAAAACAAAACAAGACAAAATAAAAGTAGGACCACACTAGAACAGTAGTCATCTAAATATGTTATCCAGGGGTAACAGAGGTTAACTATACAAAGGCAAGAAGCACCTTCTTCCATAGGAATGCTAAATAGAATGCAGTCCACATCACTTTCTCCACATAGGGGATAGCTCTGTCAAAGAGTCAACGACTACTCCATTTCCCTACGGAGAAATCACCTATAGTGACCCTTGCTTTACCATGCCTTATCCCAAAGAAAAAAATGAAATCTCCTTACCTGGCATTCAATTTATAAGGTAGGCAAACGCCATGAACAAATGAAAAATCAACCAGGGAGATGACAGAATACCCCCAAACTGTCTGTGCAAAGCAAAATGTAAAAAAAAATGTGGAAGGTCTGGCTCTTTAGGCAGCACTTGACCACCAAGTAAGACAAAAATCCCTGAGCAGATCATGGTCTGCAGAAGTACCTCAGAGCATTACATAAGCCTCGTGCACAGTGGAATACTCATCAACCACAATCACGCAGCACCACCCTCATTTAGGCGAAAATATCCAACAACCTAGTAATAAGGTGAGATCATCTTTGTGCCAGTCTAGAATAGGTAAAGGAAAGCTACTGTAGCCGTTCAAATCCTCCCAAGAAACCTGATCAACAAAACAATCAGCCACCAATGCTTCTTGCTTGAAGTAGACACAAAGAGACAAGGAGGAACATTTCTGGTAAAGTGCCTTTCAGAATACTAATCACCCCTCTCCCCACCGAGAGAGAGAGAGAGAGAGACCCAACAAGGGTTGGTGGCCCTTCGCTACTGTGGAGAAGAAAATAGCCATTTTGGGCAGAAGAGTGGGCAACCACCTCCAAAAAAACTATATCTTCCCCTTGGAACAAAACAGCAGTGGTCCCACTTCAGATCCTTTCCATGTCAGCATAATAGCATGCTGGACCTTGAACCATTGGAAGACCAAATGATATAACACATCCACTTTCAGAACTCAGTGTTGCACACCTAAACCACCCTCTACCAAGGCATGGCAAACCAAATACTATAGCACCAGCAAGAAGGAAAGGAAATTGAGTGCATCATTATTTTATGGTAGATCTCCATTTTGCCCCTCAATATATTAGATACTATCATCTTGAGAAATCCCTTAAGGCTATAAAAGTGTGTTGTTATAAATTATTCACCTCACCATGCCACTACCTATGCATTCGAACACACTGCCACTTTCCTTCTCTCCTCTGAACCCAACAAGAATTAATCTATCCCTTCCCCGCATGTTCCCTCCACTCCTTCGATTCCCCTCTTTCCCCAATCACTCCATCCAAGCATTCATTTAATGTAAAAATTTCTTCGTTTTAATTTGGTTATAAACCACGAATAACTTTTCGAGGAAAGGAATTTTGGCAAATATACTTTCAAACAAAAATTGGGGAATATCAACATAAACACTATAAGATAGGCATTGGATCATGCAAAAGAAAAAGAGAAAGCATGATATAGCCAAACAACAACAAAACCTTTTCCACATTAAGTGGTAAGGATGGGCTACACGAATTATGTGCCTCCATTCAAGCCTATTCTGGATCATTCCAGGACTTAAGTTTAAAACAGACAGGTCATATTTGATAATTTCCTTCAACTTCTCATGCATTCAGACTCAAAAGGCCTTCTCTTTACACAATCAAACCACCTCCAGCAAGTCTCATTTTCTCCTCTGTTAGTGCCACAACAATCTTTTCTCACCTAACATACAATTTGATCCTTCTTTATGTGGCCACACATCCACCACAAGATTTCACTTTTACAGCAAGCTTCCTTGACATATGCCTACAAATAACTGCCGAATATTTGCATTCATATATCATAGCAAGTCTTACAATACTTTATAATGGTTGCCTTTGACTTTCAAAGAAACCTCAATACATACAACGATAGCAGAATGAAGTGATCATGAAAAGGTACTATTATTACAATAAGCTAAATGTACTTAAGAACATACAGCATGGTATTTTGCCCGCAACCCCACATTTGGTCGAAATATAAATGAATCCACTTCATCAATCACCACTGCCTGTAAGGAAAAATACTTTCAGTTTAACCAAAAAAAGGGTGCTTTCTATAGAGATAAGAACAGTTACAAGAGCCAGGATATAAAGCAAAGCAAATAAAAGCTGATCTCCAATGGAGTCATGAAGACAGCTGATTGTCAATAGACATTGATAAAGTAAATCAAATCAGACAATTACAGGAAACAACAAACTGCAAAGACTATTGAACAGTGCAAGAGATTATCAAACTCAATATATGCAAACGAGACAAAAATCACCTAAAGAACCAAATTAAACAAAAGATGGGAGGAGTTAAAATTTTCAGAAATCGGACCAGATGCTATAAAGCTGGATGGCCTGTCCAATTTGATTTCTGGCTGCTTTACTAGGTCAGACTATGCTTGAGCATATTCACCCTGATTGCAGATTTTATGTTTGATCATTATTGATTTAAACCCTATGCTTATGACTTGATAAATAAACTATTCAAGTTAGAATAAACTCAGTATTAATCATACCATAATCTCTCCTTAATAATTACTCAAGAAGAGCATTATTACTAGACTTTGCCCTTACACGAGTAGGCCTATCCTAGACAAAGAGAGGCCTTTCCCTCATTAATATGTAAGTCATTCCTTGGAAATGTTTAAAAAAGAAAAAAGAAGGGGCAATGGTTTATATGTTTCCAAGGATTAAAATGAGAATCAAGCAATCCTGCCAAACTCTTCTTTTGCCATGCTCATTCCTTCTATCTTGGTTTCCCACTATAGTGTCAGTTACACACCTTTACCTTGAACTAGCAAGGAAATGTCAATTACCCCTTCTACCCTACTCAAAACACTGTTCCAGATCCTTCTCCTCTCCTCAAGGTCCCTTAATTTTGTTGTATAAATCTTCAATGCACAAAGAAATGATCAATTATTAAAATGGGGAAAGATGTCTGAACTGCTAACAAAACCACCCGAATATGCATGAGAGCTTGATGAAATTAAAGAACCAGAAATCTCATAGCAAAGAAAATGAATTGAGTAATAAATCAGAGTGAAGAAGGAAAACATGAATTAGTATTCGCAACCACAGAATGGTGATTATGATTCACATCTGATACAATTGAAGGTTCAATCTTGTTGGATCATCGGGAAGAAAGACAGCCTTTTGTAAAAAAATTTGGCCATAGGGCATCATCCGTAACCTGTAATTAAGCTATATCGCCATGTGTTTGGCAATGGAAATCCCAGCATAGGAAAACCCAGGATATAAATAATTCCAGGTGGGGGTGGGGTGGAATTCGAATTATTCCCCACTTATCCTCTTATTCCCTACTTTATCCCTTGATGTCACACCACTACCAAACACCAAAACACACTTATTCCCCATTTTATCTCCCTATTCAGCAGAATCAGCACTGTTTCCTTACTTATTCCTCTAAACCAATTCCCCTATCCAAACAATACCTAATGCAAAACACTTGCGCGACCTCGTGAACTGCACATGTGGTTGGACAGATACATAAAACCAGGCTGCCAGTCTGGAATGTTCCCCATAAGACTCATACAAACAAGCAATGAAGAACTTTTGAATACTCCAAGATTAGGCACTGCTGATCAAGGTAACAAATCGATAAATAGCATAAGTTGTCATGGATAAAGTTGTCAACTGAAAAAAGAGAGAGGAATTAATCTTGCAAGACCTCTTGGGAAAAAACTTCTTTAACCTGTTAAAATACTATACATTTTTGAAAAGGGCGTTAAAATACTATATTCATTCAAATAATCAAGAGATGTCAATTTCCTAACTTAATGAAATATATAATTCTTCCTTTCTGCCCAAAAAAAGATCCTTTACAATATAACTTTAGCAAGATATGGATTTCCACTCATGACATTCTCCAGAAGATATTAGATCATAACTTATGGGTTCAATGCACATAAATGCAAACCAGCAATTGGAGCATATGCAGTATCCTGTGGTACTTAAGCACAATATTTTTTATAATTCTGCTAGCTAAATGCACTAGTATTGTGTCAACTGCCAACTAATCCAACTTTCTCCTAAACAACAAAGATCAGTTGAAACAAGCATCAGAAGGAACTATTGAACAAAAATAGCATGACATCAACAAAAGTCTACCTTCATATTTGGATGAGCGGACAGAAGGCAAGACAAGTAATAACCAGCACCTGATGCTGATTTCCGTACAGGATCACCAAGCTGCATGTCCCCAAAGTGGAAATAAGTTATCACTTTCTGGAAACAATCTGTGCAAGCTAGGGAAACAAACAAAGAAGAATTTCCCCAGAAAAAAAGACAAAGGCATATCATAAATAAAGAACAACCATTTAACCATGTGATATCACATATATAGAAAAATGAAATTGCCTCCAGCCAATACAAAGCAAACAAATTAAAAGAAATGAAAAGATAAAAATAAGCAGCAAAATTGTGCAGGATGCATTAGCCATGCAGTGCGAAGGAGGGAGATAGAAAATAACACTAAAAAAGGGGCACTTGAATTTTGCATACAGTGTTGCATGTAAAATATCAAGATAATTTTTTCTCCAGATAAAAACCTCAATCTTGGTTCTGAAAAATACTATATATCCTAAGCTTAATCAGAAAAAAAAATAAAACTGAAATGAAAAGGGGTAAACGATCATTGGAATATGGGTAGAATGTGAACAGAATAGATAATGTTTCAAAAATATTTGGAAATATGCTGCACGGAGAGACTACTCTTGACCAGTTTTCTTGATGTGTATGATAGCAAAGGGAAATGAATGTTTGCGACCAAAATCACATGTTCCAGAACACTCACTTTATTGACAAGAGCAGAGAGCAATCTCCGCTCCTGCTCAGCTTTGCCACATAACAGAATATACATTAACTGCAACACAAAAGCATATGCGTTATTAGCCGAGGTCTCTGGTATATTAATTAAAAAGAGATTGCAACATCTAACTACAGCCAACAGTGAGGGGGGAAATCTCAGAAAAAGAAAAATGTTGCAGTCAACAAATCATCATAAGAAAACTGAGTGAAAAAGAGCAATGTCAATTAAAAAACTACTATCCTCTCAGTATTCTACCCCTTCAGGATTCCAGATCCTTTTTTTTTCTTTGAAAAGGGATTCCAACTCTTAATTGTCAACTACTAAGACTCAAATTTCGGCAAACAAAAAAAAAAGCTTGCTACACTGTGAGCAAATGTCTACCAATTTTTTTCTACATGCATAGGTCATAACTAAACTGCTTCCATACCCATGTCACAATTCCATGGATTTGTGACACCTAAAATAAGCATATAAGTGATTATAATATCTGGGAACCTCCATTCAGTCTGCCCAAGTAAATTCCACATGCTATCCCAACCAAAACCAAAATGAATAGCACATTGATTACAGTAGGCTAGATCAATCATTCATCTCCAGTATGATCCATCTTATGTTACTTAGGTCGTGCCCAGACTGATTTCTAAATAAGAAAGACGCTGTTTCATGAACTCATTCTAACTTTTTTTTCAGTCTTCCTCAACTTTAATTCCAGATTTTTTTTGGAAGAGATTTTATATCCAAATTTTTCCTCTCCTATAACACAATAACCATTATGATATGCCTCAAAAATATGAGCACACTGACACATGAGGAATGAATTCATTGAGGAAATGCCAATCTCAATGAGTGTCAACGTGCAAAGACAAATCAAACAAGAGATTATGAGGATGCTTCGATATTATAAAAGATTTCAACACACCAAATCAGCCATAAATGCAATATATATATATATATATATATATATAAGCAGAGCAACAACGTTCTTGAAACAGTTATTATGGTTGCATTTGGTTGTTGATAAACTTTTTTAAAAGAGAGAGAGTTTTTCTTAAAAAAATGAACGAGGCTGGTTATCTGGTTGATAACCACCCAACAATTATATTGGTGGAGTTTTGGGCGCAAACTAGGTGTGGAGACTCTCCCACAAGGGAGAAATAGGCAGCAACAGGCTCCTGCAGGTGACCCCTGTTCACGCAATTAGGCAGAGCAGAGAAAGGGCTGCAGTCAGTGGAGAAGAAAGGGAGAGAAAAGGAGTTGTTGGTATTGGTTAGAAAATAATAATGCATTAACTCAACCCAAAATAATTACAAAAGGTTCTCTTTTATAGAGAGAACTAATCATAATCTTAAAACAGGAAACAAACTCAATCCCAATCTAATCAAATCACCTAAAACATATCATTAATTAACTCAACTAATTTGACACCTAATCCTACTAAAAACACAAAACTTGGACTCAAAAGCAAGACCAAAGAAATACTTAGGGCTGGCGCCCCTTGGAAACATAATATTAATTAACAAAAGGCCCAAAACATGACCAAATTACAAACTCAATGCCCAAAGGAGAATCAAAGACAAAACACTAGCAACAAAATTCTCCACATACACGTGCTACCCCTGAAAATAATCTCATTCTTTCCCAACCAAATGCCCCACAGCACTGCCAAACACTTAGCCCTCTCATTTCTCATTCTGAAGACAAATTGGCCACCGTTCTAGTTACCACTCCTAATGGATATCCAAAACTCAGCAAACGTAGGTGCCGCTAACCACCCGAGGTTAAAGCGACTCCAAACCTATGCAGCTAAGGAACAACAAAAAAACAAATGACCAACATCCTCATCCACCCTGCCACAAAGTGGGCAGGTCTTCTCCACCTCAAGCACCCATCTTGCCCTCCATACCCATCGTCATGAGTCTACCTCTCCTGAGCAGCCAAGCAAAAATCGTCACCTTCAGTGGGCAAGTTACCAACCAAATCAGCCTGCAGTCCCTGATGAAATCAACATCCGTCCATGTACCCCCATTCCCCAACCTTCTATATACATTCCTAACAGAGAAGTCACCCTCCTTCAACAAGAATGCATCAACATGACCCCTAATTGGAATCCATCCAACTCATGTAATAATGTTTGAATTGCTTGTATCCTATGATTTGATAAGTTCCCCACAAAAGATGGACACCAACAATCATCCCACAACTCAACCACCTTGGCCTCCTTAACTACAGCCACCGTAAAGAATCTGGGGAAACGGTCTCTCAATCTCCCTTGACCTGTTCAATCATCCAGCCAAAATTTAAACACCTCACTCGTACCCACAAAGGAAGCAAATAAGCCATGCACCTTGGGCGCCACCAGAAATAGCCCCCTTAAAAAGCAAGAAGAGGCTGACGGGGGAGATAACAGAAGATTTCAGCACACTAGGTTATCGTAGCATGCCTAAAAGATCCTTCCCAAGAGGCCCTCCTTATTCTCAAGGAGTATACTAATCCACTTGATTAAAAAATTATCGTTTATCCTTTCCAACCCCCCATCTTTCACGAGCTTACACCCCTCCCAGGCCACCATCCTCACCTCATTCTCAATCAATTCATAGTTCTTCCAAAAGAAATTTCTCATCAGGTTCAAGATTTTCTTTTCAATCTGAAAGGCAATGTGAGCCCCCTAACCCAATCGTCACTAATGCACAGGATCTCCATCCCCAACCTCCTCCATCTACCTCCACCCCTCCCAGTAAACTCCTTGTAGTATTCTACAGCAGTGATGCCCACCACATCCCTGCCTACACATTCCGTATCGTGCACCGTCAACTTATCAATCCAATTTCTGCGCCTTCTCCCCGAGGCCATCAGATGGAAAAATCAGGTGTTGGAATCTCCCTCCTTCAACCACTTATGTCTAGACCTCGCCTTCTATTCCAACTCAACCTTCCAATCCTCCATTTAGATCACCTGCAAGTGCTCTACTCTAGCCATCCGCTCCTCCTCAGACAAGAGACCCATATCTTCCACCCTATCTAACCTCACAACCTCAATAAGCCTTTCCTTCTATTTCGCTCTTCTTTGACTTGCCTCTGATATGCCTTGAGGAACATCCTCAACTCCCGTAACTTGGCTTCCAACGTCACAGCTGCTAATCCACTCAGCTAAAATGAACTCCACTTCTCCACTTGCTCCCTAACCCCTCCTCCAACAACCACGCTCTATCAAATCTGAAGTAGGACCCAAACTGTCTTCCTTCGTTTGACTACCAAAGTAGTGGTGTATGGTCTAAAAATGACCTCTCCACAGGTCAAACCTCCGCCATGGGAAAAGCTTCCACAAGCTCCATTGCAGAGAGAAATCAATCCTAGGTCTCAGTCCCCCCAATACTCCTCCAAGTGAAAGCACAGGAGCTAGGTATCACATCCAAAAGGCCATGCACTGAGACAAATTCTGCAAATGCCTCCAAACCACAATCTCTCCCTCTGTCCCCAACCTATCTTCTGAAATCAAAGTAACGTAACTTATGGGAAAGATTAAGTAAAAGAAGTGCTTCATTTGGAGTGATCTTAGTAGTGGGGTAGACATGATAGGTTAATAGACATATCATAGAAAGTGACATCGGAATCATAATTTATCTATTTTCTAGGTGACATTAGGCTTTTTTTTCTTTTTGGTTGGTAGCAAAGGTTTTTTTATTTTTTGAGAAGATGGTTGGTAGTAAAGTAAATGGCTTTTTAAAAAAAAGAAGCAACACCAACTTTGGAATTCTGATAGGATCTGGTGCAATAATAATGGTATGATGGCACCTGAGAGTAAAGTAAATAGTCAAGTGAACATGGCAGGCGAATTGATGTATTGTCAGTGGGAAAGGGGGAGTTCTAGTCTATCTCTTCTATTTTTTATGTTTGGTTGTTTTCTTTCTTTTCATTGGTAGTGGAATATACACCTGATTAAAAGTGATAAGTGAGTTGATGTGTCTTAACAGGAAGTGGGAATTTCTTTTGATATTTGACGACACATTGATTTTATATTAAGAGTTGCAATATTGGAAATCTCACCAACCACTTAACTCCCATTTCAAGCCATGCACACTACTGCTACAAACACACACAGGGCGGGTTAACCCACCAGCCGGCACAGCTTAATAGCTTGGGTCTCAGGTGTCTTTTTTCAGATTTTAGTATAACTACATCCATATCCAAAGCTCACATGTCCAGCATTGGAAACGGAAAGAGGTAGTATCTAAATAAGCTCTCTTTATTTTTTTCTATTTAGGCAGTACATTAAAGATTTAATTGTTAAAGAATGCATTCCGAAAAAAGATATTTTTAATATTAGGATCCATCTTTCAATAAGATGGAGAAATTGATGGAAATGCTATATATAGAATTAATGCAGGTTGATTAAAATAGAGAGGAGCATCTCATATTCCGTGTGACAAGAGGGATCCCTTGAAATTTAAAGGGAAATATCATATAGCAACTATAAGACATGCCATGTTGTAGAGCTCTAAGTGCTGTGCAGCCAACTGCACACGCGCGCAAAAGTGATTGTAATAAAAATGAAAATGTTATGGTGGATGTGTAACCACACAAGGAATGATTGGATTCGTAATGAAATTACCAAGAAAAAGGTAGGGTGAGACCGATAGAGGATAGTGGTTTGGATATTTGCAGAGAAGGTGAATTAATGCCTTAATCAGGAGATTTGAGAAGTTTGATGCTGGGCCTTCCAAGAAGGAGCAAGGAAGCCAAAGAATTATTGAAAGAGGACACCATTACTATAATTTAAGCTAGAAAATGTCTCAAAATAAATCTAAGTAGAGGCAATGAATACACATAGCCAACCCACATAGAGTAGGAAAAGACTTTGTTGTTGTTGTATAGTCGGTACAATAAAAATTACACAACAGATAGCAAGTAATGACTAAAATGTAGGGAACTATTCAAGTTTGCATAGCTGGCAAAGATGCAAGTCAAGGACTGAAACACAGTGCTTACTTTAACCGCCTTGTCTTTCAAATTTGGTAGCATGTCCTTAGATGCTTCCTCAAGTGCAATGACAAATTGCTCATACCTGCAACATTTGTCCAGCCAAGTGGTGAGGCCCATGCCACATGTCACTTCCATGTTCCAGCAAAAAACAAATGAAATGAAGTTTTTCCCGTTCTTGTTGAACTACCTAATATTTGACCAGTAGACTAAGACCTACATTGCCCCTCCCATGGTCAGAAATGGGCTGCTATCGTATACCATATTAGTTTGGTAAGGTGCAATATGGACCATGAAAAGGTAACAAAATCCCTTTTTGAAATGAAGCAGACATAGCACTGCCAATCATCGTTTACAGGCTGGACACAAGAGTATTTCAGCCTAAGAATGATGTTTTATCCACATCAAAATTTCACTATTGTCATTTGAAGAGGAAAGTTACTGGTGCTAACAGAAAAGACAAAACCACTACTCACATAGAGCATACCTTTGTTTTAGAGACTCTTCCCAGTACCAGAAAAGTAAAAGAGAATATCCATCCTTTGATTCGGGTAAACCATCTAATGGGCGTTGCAAAAGGCTTTTCAACTTTCTATCAGGCAAAAGACTGCATAGACAGAGAGACATAAAATTAAAAGGAATTAAACAAGTGAATAAAGAAAGAAAAATAAGAGAGAAGAAAGCAAAGCATAAAAGGAAAAGACTTTAGACAGCAAGGATTTAATTAAAACCATGCATTAATTAGAATTAATGCTAAATCCAAATTAGCATAAGTACAATTTACCTTCCCAGTTGTTGCCATTCTAGAAGGCACCGAATCGTTCCAAAACAAGCATGATCTCGTAAAAGTTGATGTGCAGTAGGAGTTTAAATTGTAAGTATATTTTATCGATGAAAAATAGTCAAGATAGATGTGTTGGCATGCGTAATTAGAATTAATGCTAAATCCAAATTAGCATAAGTACAATTTACCTTCCCAGTTGTTGCCATTCTAGAAGGCACCGAATCATTCCAAAACAAGCACGATCTCGTAAAAGTTGATGTGCAGTAGGAGTTTAAACTGTAAGTATATTTTATCGATGAAAAATAGTCAAGATAGATGTGTTGGCATGCGTGAGCGTGCGCGCATGCGTGTGTGTGTGTGTGTGTGTGTGTGTGTGGGGGGGGGGGGGGGGGTTGGGGGGCCGGGCTGGTGTAAATGTCAAAAACAACTCATGAATAACTCAAAAAGAAAAAAGAAAAACCTAGACCAAGATATGCTACCTATATGCCTCTGAACAAGGTAAAATTTTAAATAGAAGTCTCGACGACTCTTTCAAATAATACAACCCAACAGGAAAGTGGGGAGAAGGTGATTGCGAAGAAGTATGGATGCTAAGAAACTAAAAACATATGAGTTTGATAACCCAATTCCACCGAATCAGTGTACATTTGAGAAGGAGATTTGACCCTCAAATATCTACTAGAGCAGTATTTGAAGAATATTGCAAGCCATCCCTCTTTTGGATACAATCATCTCTTTATATAGGAGATCATTTGATCATGACCGAGCAGTAATATTTGCTCCTTGAGGAGTGCAATCGTTCTGCAAGCTACCTCAACATCTGTCTTGTCTCATTCTCTATGCCGTCACCTCGGTTCCCATCCCGTCACTTTGATCTCTGCACCGCTGCCTTGGCTCCCACACTGTTGATGCCTTCTCTCGCCCAACACCGCTAGGAGCAGGGTAGTGGCAGAATATGAGCCTTAGCTAGCCTTTTGGGTGATCCCCTACCACCCAAAGACCACACGATTGTGCTAGCCGAACACTCTTAGTCATCTTCGAGCGGGAGATTTAGCCGGCCTACTCAGGTAGTCCACCGCAATCCGAGCAATGGATGGCTTTCCTTGCCTCTAGGTTGGGCTAGCTCTCCCCTTGAACTTTGCTTGGGCCTACCTGCTTCATGGGTTGGCTTCTAATAAGCTTAACTTTCTTTCCCCAATCAGATCCAAAAAAAAGTTTTTAATATAAATGAACATATTTTGAGAGAAGGATGCTCTTCCAATGACCCTTTCAATTGATCCTCTTCCAAGTCCAAGTACAGAAAACACATTGGTTATAACAGTTTTCTGGAAGAAATCAAACAGTGTGCAACAAATGGATGGCACCTAGCAAAGAGATGGCAACATAAAATCAAAAGAAAGGCACTAACTAAGCATTGGTATAGTGGTAAAGCCTCCTCATTTATATCTAAAGGACACAGGATCAAATCCCTTTCCCACCATATTTACCTTTAAAAACTTAGGAAAAGAACAAGAAGAAGAACCTTGCCCAAAAAAAGAAGGGGGAAAAACAAAGAGAAAATGTAAATTCCAGAAGGATGGATTTACAGGTCAAACTTCCTGCCAACCAAAAAAAAAAAAAAAGTTTTATGAAGGATAAGGTGAAGAGGGTACTATGGTTGGAGAAAGGATGATTGTGATAATATGAGGCATGATTGGCCTTGCATACATGAAGGCCCAGATGATAATTGTTGAAATCTTGTAACTAGTTAAGAATAGCTACCTGTTCAATCGTAAGCGTTTGAGGTGTCGTAGATCACCTGTAGCTACTTGTTCTCGGACAGTTTTTCTCCGACTTATCAGGGAATGGGTACCCAGTTGGTAGCCACCATCTACCTCTAGGCTTCTGTTGTCACAATGTTAAAATGCATGTCTACATTGCTCTCAAACCTTGGGGAAAGGAAGCAAAATATGGTGATGGGAAACCCTCTCATTAATTTCTTAGCCACTATGTGGGTGAATCTCTTAACACCCTCAAGCCACTGATTAATGTGTATGTGTACCGTGGTGCAAAAGCATCCAAGTAAACACAATTTCATTGATGTATAATAAAATAGCAAAAGCCCGAGGTAGATCCAGTGTTCATACCGGCACAAGAATAATTCCTTCAGCGCATCAAAACTTGCAAAAGCGTAACGTTTTCCCACCTTCGTTGTCACCATATCTGCATCAAATAACATCCTTTTTTTGAGAGAAATCAAATAACATCATCCTCAAATGTCAAATAAAGAAATTTAGAACTTCCTGTGACATATGTTTCGAATCCAATCATTTCATCACCTTCAACACCATGGATATCCTATATTTGGCAGCATGTTTATGCAGTTCATTTATAATGACTAAAGTTCACCTGATAATAATCTGACAACTTTTATCTCGTACTCTTATCTGGCTAATCATCTTGCCATTGTTAGCAATGAACAATTACATCGACAGGATACGGACATGAGAGGAACTACATTTTGAGAATCACATTACATTTTTTCAGTGATAACAAAATTCTACGTGTTGATTAAAGCTTGTTTGTCAAGCATCAAAGTGTAAATTGGAAGTCCAGATCTCAACCATCGATGTAGAACACAAATAAGAGGTGCTATCCATCAAAAGTGATTTGGTAGAGACAGCCACTAGATGTGCAACTAATGTATAAGTACAAGTACCTAGTTGAAACTTAAAAGATATTACTCAACTAGAAAAAGCCCCACATCTCCAGACTTCCACTATAACAATCTGAGCATGGACCTAAATCTAATCAGGAAAAAATTGACATTGATGCCTTTTGGGTATGGGCCTAATGGATCCAAACCTACCACCCATACTAGTTAAGCCCAAGCCATCAAATAATAATTCTTGATCCTTTATAACCTACTACTCAACTTACTAAGGTTACAATGTGAGATTATTTTTGAGGTGTTTACGTCTACCAAGTTCCCTATTCAATTTCCATGATTGATAGGACACTCTTCTAGTCCAGGTATGGAGCTGAATCTAATAAGGACAAATTGGCATTGATGACTTGTGGGTATGAACCTAATGGATCCAGACCTACAATCCATGCTACTTAAACACAAGTTATCAAATAATAATTCTCAATCCATTATAACTCACTACTTAATTTACTAAGTTTACGATGTGACATTATTTTTGAGGTGTTACATCTACAAGGTTCCCTATTTACTTTCTGTGCTTGAGAGGCCATGCTTACTACTCCTGTCGGTCACACATACACAATTGCGTGAAAAATCGAAAATTTGCATCTTTCTTGAGATGTCAACTCACGCAATAGCGAGTCCAGCGACTTCAGATTGGCGATGGGGTTGTCCTCGATCAAGCAGGTGAGTGCAGAGACCTTGTCGGCAGTTGTACCGGACTTCACCGCGGTCTCAACCATGTGCGCATCCTTGTTCCTCCTCCTATCCGCGTGGTAATCCTCCGTATACTGCCTCTTCAGCTTCTCCGCCACCTCCCTTTTCCTTGCCACCATTGCCCTCAGCTCCTCCAGCCCCTTCCCCCCCACCTCCTTTCCCCCATCCTTCCCAAGGACGTTCCTCTCCAGCTCCACCGCATCCTCGTACCACTGCCGCGACAGTAAGCTCGCCTTCATCAGCGGAAAGACCCCAGCTTTGCCCCTCCCAGTGGTTCCGAACGGGTCGATTTGATCAAGCGGAGAGCGTTTGGGCTTCGGACCCCTCCCGCCGGCTTTCGCGGCGGAGGACGGAGCCAAGGTGGGATCTTTGGCGGGTTTCGGGGGGTATTGTGGACGGCGGTGAGGTTTCATGGGACCCGTCTTGCGGAAGTCGGAGTCGTCGAAGCCGGAGGAGGGGGCGGCGAAGGGGGCAAGGCCGAGGGAGGAGACGAAGGAGGCGACCTCGGATCGGAGGAGCTCCGGGTCCTCGGATTTGGAAGGCTTCCTCGATCTCTTGGTCGCCATTGGCGCCCGTGGAGTGGTGGAGGTGGAGGTTGACGGGGGAGAAGTGGCGGTCGACGTCCGGGTTTAGGGTTTTGTGAGTTCGAACATTGGGGTTTGCTACTGAGGTGATTCGTGTGGTGAGAAGTTTCTCGCCGCAGCTGACAAAAGTGCACGGATGGCATCATGGTAATGCTTGTAACTTATAAGAGAGGACACTAATCACCATATTTGTCCGTTACCAGTGGACGATGAGTAATTAAGAGGTTAACTATTAATTAAAAAATATTTTATTTAAGTAAAAGCATGTAATTAATTGACATTTATTACACAATAATAGAATTATCTATTTATAAAATAAGAGTTCTACTACTAAAACATTGTATCCTCTCTAATTTTATTCACGAATTAATCGATATCAATCTCTACTTTAAATTTGACATTACTTTTAACATCGTTAAACTATCATCCTTACAATTATGACGTAAAAAATAAAGATTATTACCACTAACGTAAATGTTAAACTGCTATAATGGCAATCGTAATAATACTTATAACTTAAAATACATTTACATCAATTCATCATGAATTCTACTTTTACTACCAAGTATACTTTTACCATTGAATCTCTCTCAAGTTGCACGTGCACTCCCATATCCCTTCTATGTTATTATAATTCTCCTTAAAATGTGTCAATTCCTGCACTTTTTAATCGATTTTTTCTCCCTTACTCGATCTATTCTCTTCTAATTCGATACCCAATCTTGGTTCTTGTTCTTTGTATATTTCCTTCCTCACTTCAATTGTATATTTACTCTATATATATTTACACCCTTCAAACAAATCTATTTTTACTTGTATGGAAAAAGCTACATGGCCGTGAGTGGGGACACTTGCTTGTGTTCACACTATCCCATATATTTATCTCCTGCTGTATACAATACCAAAATGTATTGAATTTCATAATTAGAATATTTTCTCAACACTTGTCTTGTAAATTATTCTATGAGTTGGTTGGAATTGACCAAGAAAATTTAATTTGATTAAAAATAAATAGTTGTCATGAAAAGCACCTACATCGTTACATTTTATTAGTATTCATTGACACAGTTAAATATTTTACATGGATGCATCAAAATATTTTGATGAGTAGTTATGGCATCCACATATTTATTTTTTTATAATGCATTGCTATATTTTGATATAAAAATATTTTTAGTAGAACCTAAGTTTTATATACTTCATAAGTCTTCATTTGATTACGCCATTTCTTTGCAACTTCTTTCCTATAACCCATCATTCACAACCTCATCTCGTTTTACTTAATTACAAGTGGCCATTGATCATTTGCTCATGTCTTGTTAACCTTACATCCCGTATATCTCTCACTTAGATTCATCCCTCCACTACTCTATAATATTGATATATTTACTTTTTTTATTCAAGGTAAAAGATAAGGCTAATATTTTTCCTCTTTTGATAAATATAAACATGGGAATGCTCCATTTCTATTCTAGTTTTGCAATATTTTGATTCAATGGCAAATGGGTACTTGGTAGATTGTGATAGATTTAACATGCTACTAATATTTGATGAATAGTGCTATTTTCAATTCTTAAGATATTGTAAAGTTGAGGAAAAGTTTTCACCTCATTGTAGCCCAAGGAACCTAAACTCTCAATCTCATGATATCTCGTGGAGGATGCTAAGCAAAAGGTTATTAATAGGGCTAAGAGTTCCTTGAGGATCTAAGAGAATCTTTCTCCAACAAGATTTGACGAATCATTAATGGAGGAACCTAAGATTTTTAGAAAGATCATATATCTTAAGGTTTTTATAAAGCAGTTAGATACTAAATCCTCAAGTTGCTCTTTTTTTGAGTATAAAGGCTATTTTCTCTTCAATTTCGGCCTATTCTCAACCAATCAAACATCTCTCAATTCTCCTATCGAGGTATCGTTTTTCAATTCCCCTATCATGTCTTTAAAATATATCCCAAATCGGGAACAAGCCAAGTGATCTAATATGGGGAAAACTACACGTGTAAACAAGGAGAAGACGATAGTGTGCAAGTAAGTATACCACAAGCTAATCAACTAACATGTCACAAACCCAACAAATATCTCATTGGCTATTAATTTAATGTTCTCTTGCTTGCCTCATAGGTAATATTACTTTGAATCATCCCTCTCTAATAGAGGTGATAAGGATGTATCATCCATTTTGAACTCACAATGTTAAGAGTCTCTCCTTAATCAAGGAAGTGACAAACACTACTAGTGATCCTCAAGTAAGATATACTCATTCTAGATATACAAAAGCATTACTAACATCAATATGAAAAGTCTCGAGTCTCTTAAGTGCTACACAGACCAATGCTTCGAATTCTAAGGAGATAACCTGACTAAAATGGATTAGGGTCCAATCAACGACCATTTAGATTTTCAATGGTGAGAGTTGAATAGATGAATTGGCCACACTAATACTCTCAATAAGAGTAAGATACTTTGGGTGTGTCTGCTTAGTCCAACCTCAAACAAGATCTCATCCAATTACCCCTTTGGTGCCTTGACACCATCCATATACTTAGGCACTTATAGAGTTTGTGCTACAAGTACCTCATTGTCAATGATCGACACTCAGCCTATCATTGTAACCGAGAAACCTCTTGATTTTGGTTGACTTCTAGTAGCCAATTGCTACTAATATTTTCACTAGTCTACAACCCACGATGATGAACCCTCTATTAGTTTACAAGGTCAATGTGTTACATCCTACGTATCTACCTATTTTGACCTAATCATCTTGATTTATCCAATTGGTTAGTTCCCAACAAGGTTAATGACGTGTTAATTCTCAACATAGTTAGTTAAGTTAATTGAACTTAATTAATTGCACAAGAATGTAACTTAGGTTAACTCAAATTAATGTTGTAAATGTATTATACGATTAAGTTAACCTAATATTTTATATTTTTAAGATTTTCTTTAACTAGTTGAGTCCAGGTCGTTTACTGTGAAGCATAATAGTAAGTTTAATTCACCATTAATTCCTAAAATATAATTATTATCTACTTAATCAATCAAATTATAAATACACTATATTTAAGCACATGAATATTTGCATAAAAGATTAATCAATTAAAAGCGTGTAATATTCCATTAAGAAGAAAACAAGTTTACAAGAGAAATCTAACATTTAAAATAAAGTAAAATGGTTTATTACAACATTTATTACAAAAGTACAAGCCATAGAATATAATACATGAGTCAACAATGTCTTTACAACAATTAAAAGCTCAAACAAGTTGTATAATAGCTTTAGCCCGGAAATCAGACGTCTGAAAAGAGAGTTAGACAACTTAAAAGCTAAAATTGGACTTCTGATGTGTAAGTTAGACGTCTGATTCTCTTCTCATTTTTTTCTCCTATTCTTAAGTTCATTTCTTCTTCTCTTATGCTCTTGTGCTTTTTCTTTATTTTCTTTCTTAAGTCTTTATCTTCTATTCTACTTGTACCCTCTCTCTCTCTCTCTCGAGCTCTTTCTTTTCTTTTCTTAAGTTCACTTCAACTCTTTAACTCCTCTTCCTTTCTTTCTTTATCCACATGTGCCTTCTTTAGTTCCACACTAAATCGATTTTATGCTCACTTAACCAATTAATCTCTTTCAATTATAAATATTAGATTTTTAATGGCCGACCCAAGCTCGTTCAGGGATATACAACACCCCAATGGATGAGACCAAACCTTACTTGAGCTCGGGTCTAGTTTATTTAAGGTAGATTTCATTTATTTTCATCAATGCATAGTACCGAGCCCACTCCAAACCCGCTCACAATCATGCCCACACTCGGGCCCATGCACGCCCACAGGTACACACACCTACGCACAGGCACGTGGCTACGCACGCACTCGCACACATGCTCAGTTTATTTCTCACCCTGTGCTGATGACTGAGGGGGTCATAGCGCAAAAACAAATTATACTAGCGCAGGCATCTATAAGTTTCCGATGTGGGACTATGTTCAACCTTTCCAAGCCAATCTTCACTTGAAGATTCCGACCAACTCACTAAGACAAATTGATTGAGCAAAGGCTCGATCAATAGCTAATTGGATGCTCCATAGGATTTGAGTGTCAATTTGGTGTTTTGAACATAATTGATCCATCGATTTGATGGATGCAGATGACTATTTCGCACGGCCAAAATGGCCTGCAGAGAAGAGAACTTCAGGTCTGACGACCCATAGAGAGGAAATTCCTCTCAACTGAGGATCTGAATACCTTAAGTAAGGTATTCCGCATTGTTTGGGAGAAGAAGGAAGGTCTGGAAGAGGCTTAGGAAGCAGCAGAAGCTGAGAAGCTTTGTTCTGGAAGCATAGAGCTCTAATTGAGCTCATATTTCATCCAACTGAGAGAAATCAATCTCAAGAAGAGGTATGAATCAATTTTAGAGGTCATAAACAAGAGATTTCGATAGGATTTAAGTTTGAAACTCAACTAAAACACTGTGAACGGTGTTTGGGTTCCAAAGCAACCCAACATGTGCAATGAATGAAATCTCAAAACAACTAAATCACTTTAAATGAACCCAAATTTGCTCTAGAAACTTAATCAACCCATTAATTTAGAGTTTCGACCATTTAATCCTCTATAATGGCTCAAGTTTAACCTAGAAACCTTCACAGTTGACTTTTAGATTTTTAGCTTCTTAGATCAAATTAAAGACCTAAATAGACCTAATTCATCCTCAGGAATTTATTTAACACCTCAAAATGAAGTTTTGTTAAGTCTGGAGGTGTTTTCAGGCAGTGCCGCTTGAGGTGAAAAGTGCTTGTGTTCAATGGATTAACCTAAAGGCTTTTATTCCTAATCAAGACCTATAACAAACTTGTAAGGATCTATTGATGCTTACTAACCCATTGATTTGTTATAAACCTAACGGAATCAGTCTTTCCAACTCTGCAGAAGTTGGAGAAGATGACAATCAGGGAAGGTTTCTAACCATCCAAGATTTTTTATTCTAAGACATTGTAGGAACATTCTAGAGCTTTTGAGAAACTTCCAAAGGTCGAAGTTCAAAATTGACTCACCAGAGCTCCAACTGAAGTTCAAAACTCCATGAAGCTGATATGGAACGATCTAAAAAGACTCCTGAGGTCACAAGGAACCTCAGGAGCACAATAGTTAAAGCAATTGGTAATTAATTCAGAAAATATGTTTTGAATTTAATAAAAACATAATTTGAGTTCGCTGGAACTCAGATTGACTCCTCTCACTCAATTGAGTGAGGAAAAATGCTTAGTGATGTGCGGCGATAGTGGAGATGTGATTAATTAGGTGAAATAACTCCTCTGAGCTCGCCATTGACAGCAGCTCAGAGGTTGAGATAAAATTTAGGCGTTTGTGATTTAAATGGTGATTTATCTAATTGAGATGTCGATCGGGGCCCTTAGATGATGTATGAGTGATGGAGGGCCCCTATGAGTGTGATCTAAGCTCGGAGACCTCCACTATGGACAGCGGAGGTCGTCGGCAAATGTGGAGAGGAACTAGGCGCTGATACAGTGTAGAATAAATGAGGTAGAAATGTTCACGGAAAGGTGTAGAATGTGTTTGGTGAATCAAAAAGACAAAATAATGCTCCAAACGAGCTCAAGGAGCTTGCCAGAGCTGACGAAGATGATAGAAAATTTGACATTAAACCTAATTAAACTACCTAATTGACTAAGCTAACTACTCTAGACTTACCCAAGATCCTAATCCTACTGTTACCTGGACGAAGGGAAGTAGAGGAGCTCCGTTCAAAGTCGTAACAAAGGAGGAAATCAAAGGGAAGGAGGAAGAAGTCTGGTAGGCATTTGTGAGTAGCAGATATGAAGTCTGGTGTCGCTGCCTCGGCCAGAGATGCGGTGGAGGACAGCGGTACTCGACTGAAGATGGAAATGATCAAAGGAAGACAATAGAAACGGGGGACGGTCGCCAGAATTAAAGAGAATAGCCTATTGGAAAGCTCAGCTGGGGGAAGATGGTAGGGAGATAACTACTCAAATGAGAGATATGGTGGGCTATTTATAGGTGATGGTGGAGGATAAGGGGGGTGTACTTGAACGGAAATGCATCCAGGTTCAGCTAAACCACCGGCGTTGGAGAGACGTTGGTGAGCTTAACTGCTATACCTAAATAGGATTAAAAGTCAATCCGATCTATCAGATGAAGAAGGGAAGGTGAGCGGAAGAAAAATAGCCAAGGCGGCAGTGTTATGTCGAGGGATGAAGGTGGATCGAATGTTGCGATGATCGGCTGACGAGAGCCGTCCGTGCAGGTGAAGACGAAGAAGAAAGGAGAAAGGCAATGCTGTGTACATGAGAACTGAAAACTAATAAAAATTAGGGACCATTTTGGAAGGAAAGGACTCAATTGAAATGATTTCTAAGGACCAGAATGTAAACTGAGGCATTTTAAGTTAAATTTAATTTAATTCTTTTTCAACTTTTTATATATAATTATAAATTAGATAAATATTATACAGATGCCTTGAATTTACATTTTTGACCCGTTTAGCTTTATTTATTTTAATTAATTAAGTTACTTAAGTTATTACATACTTAGAGTTAAATATTTATAATGTTAAATTAAATATTAATTAGGTAGCTAAATATTTATAATTTGAGTCTAAATTATTATTTAAATTATTAATAACATTAATTGACATTTAATTTAATATTATTAACTTATTCTATGGTCCTTTAATATATTATCCCTTATATCATAATTAAACACTAATAAAGCATATTCTTAGTTAATTAAGTAGAAAACTAGTTAATTAGGGGTATTTTAAAATCATGACGAGTCTCTCATTAGTTAACTTTGAACTTAATGACCAATTAGGCTTCTTAAAACACAATGAACATCAATAAGACTCTTGATAGAGTCATTAATTCCGCTTGTATAACATTTAGGCCATTACTTATCCATTTAATGCAAACTTTTAGGCCTATGTTGGGTGGATTTGAACTAAAGAAAATCAACTAATGCCTTTGAGTTTCAATCAAGGGGATACCTCTCAATAGGCCTTTGTTATAAGGTTATAAGCTCCTTTGAGCAAACTCCACATTAGGTACCCCAATTGGGTCCATAATGGGATTGAGTATTGATATCAAACTTTGGTACCGGTATCAGTCAAAGCTACTACCTAGTAAGCTTTAATATCAATACTCTGAGTCTCTTGACCCCAGGTAGGGTACAGGTTTAAGTCAGTACTGTTACAAAAGCTTATGATTAGCACTTGGTTGTTGCTATATCACTGTTTTAAACACAAATGTTGTAACTTCAACTCCAAACTAAAACCCCAAGCCTCCAAGTACCCAAAACTAATTTAAAACATTATTAATATGTAAGGAATATTTAATACACATAAATTCCTCGATAAAACCTAATTAGATAATCTAAATACCAATGGCACACTAATACCCCTCGACAAGCTTCAAAGGCAGCATGCAAGAAAAGTTAACACATGCAACCTCAAATCTACATGCATCAACTAATTTATCTCTCATACAACTCTAATTCCCTATCTCCAACCCCATATAGGATGTTCCTACCTTAAGTTTGAGCCCGAACTATCATTCTTCTTTAAGTTGTCCAAAGTAGGGGCTCTCCTCCAGGCTACTCCTCCTCATTGACTTTCTTTTCCACCTTCCTCTAAACCTCTAGGTTGAGCAACACCTCCATCATGGTGGGCACAACCCATATCACCTCTTCCTTTCTTTTAATTTCCCTTGAAACCCAAAAGAATGGAGTGATAAAAAGACAAAATGGGTTTGGAAGCTAAATTTGAGATCATATTAACCTTCAATTTTGGCTCAAATTGACCTTCAATTCTTCCTGAGTTGCAATAGGGAGGAGAAATGGATAAGGGACTAAGAGGAGGTGAAGGCCTCTCTTAAGTCAAGAGCAATTGTTTTCTTTTATGAGCAGTTGAATCTTTTATGAGTAAAAAGTTGGATTATAAAGAAGTCTCCAAACTTTGTTTCCTTTGAATTAACCCCTCGGTGCCATATTTGCAATGGTAGAAATAAGGAATTTAGCCAATTTAGCCACAGGTAAGGGAAATTGGGCCTTGATGTAAACATGTTTACACTACTTAAGATGTCTATTTATGCATGTTCTTAAGCATAGGATTACATTGCATACTATAAATATTGCATAACATGCATCATATTGCATTTAGATTAGTTTGAATAAAATGGAGGTTAATTGTCTCTTTTTATGTTCATGGATAGGGCAAACTTTTTATCAGGGCCTCGGATCGAAGATCCAACCGTATAGATGTGCCCAGGGCGACGATTGGAGTTCAACGACTACAAGATCACCCTAATCAGACATCTATAGCATCATATAGAGATCGGGGAACCCTAGAAGATCAAGGGTCAAGATGGTGTGAATCCGCACTTCAAACGTCAAATCCGATCGCACGGATGGATTCTGATCGACGATCGTAGCTTAATGGTGTGAAAATCGACTCAATCTGACAACCGTGGCACCATCTACATCATTTTGAAGATGGATGGCCAAGATGGCGCTACGTGGCGCTGACGTGCACATGCGTGTGTGTTTGGAAGTGTCATTACAGTTTGCACTTGCAACGTCGGTTTTAAAGTAAAGAAATGGATGTGAGTCCGAGTGTCAGTCTCAGGAAAGCGTAAAAATCGGATTCTTCTTGTCACTTATTGTCACGAAAATCGTGGGGTTTTACATGCGAAAAGGCACGGGTGAAAAGCGAGAGAGTGCAAGAGATTAAAGTTAGAATTGTTTAATTCCCAACATGCAACTTGAATAGAAAATAGAGCAAGCAATTGAATAGAAAACAACTTCATTAATCATGCAACTTTAGTTCATAATTACAACACTAAATAAATGCTTGGATATAAGTAAAGTAAAGCTTAAAAGAAGGGAAGAGAGAGAAGGGGGGAATGCGAGGCAGCCATGGTGGTGGAGAGGGCTCCGTCGGCGGCTCATCGTCTCCGGCGATTACAAAAGGGCTTAAAAGTAGTTAGAAGGGGGGTAGAACACTTGCAAGTGGATTGAATGCCTTGAATGGGTGGTTGGAAGGGATTTAAATAGGGAGAAGGGCTTTCCAAATGAAGAAGGGGTTTTAGTGACGTCCAGGACGTCGCTAAAACCCTTCCCAAAACGTCGGTGAAGGCCCCTGCCCGCCGGTTGCTCGCCCGCGGCTGTGCTTCCTCGCACCTGATCCTTGTGTGTGCCTCGTAAGCCATCCAATCTTCAATCGGACGGCTGGAATCCTACGCAGGGACACGCCTGGATTGCGCACGCGTCATCGCGCGTGTCAGATCAGGGCGCATCTGCGGGCGCCATGTCTCGCGATCGCGCTCATCTGCTGCAGATCGGGCGGTCCAATTCCGCTCGCGCGCGCGTTCGCCTTTGATTTGGCGCGCGGGGCGTTTCAAACGCGTCCCCTAGTTGCGCGGTTGAGGCGCTGACCGTTGCGCTACCCTGCGTGGATGGTCCCGGTTTCGCGTTGGTGCTCGACTACTACCGATCGTTGGATGAAGATCCGACGGTCGTGATCTGCTTGGGAGAGGAGTGCAATGATGGTGCAGGCGGTTGGTGCGGTGTTCTCAGCCATCCGATCGAAGATCGGACGCTTCATATCGTTCTGCGGTTGATGGAGGGGGCTGGGCGAGGCGTGCGGGTGCCATGTGGCGCACCGTGAGCCGTTGATCATCAGATCAACAATCAGAACTTCTTGGGCCCATTGCGGAAGCTCTGGATGTCAGATTTGGCCAATTTCAAGTCCGTTGGAATCCGTTCGTCACTCTAAATCCATCCATGCAGTCCGATTGCTCATCTGAGTCCTGTTTTGACTAGTGCTCATATAAATGGCCATTAATACTGCTCGATAAGCAATCTTAATGTGTGATGCATGCAATGGTCCTAATCCTATTTAGGATGTGTTATTTATGCATTTTGTTCTTAAGATAAACCCCATTTAATAGAGTTATCACCCCGAGATGCAGTGTTATCAGGCGCCATCTCAGCCGCCCAACCGGCCGCTACACTCGCCGCACCCTCTTCTTCGTCCCTTCTCCACCGTTGGATGCGCATCCAATGGCTATGGATGCACGCGCCTGAATTCGTCTCCGCAACACAAGAGCTGCGGTTGCGCAGCGGGTGAACACGCTCGCGAGAAGGCGACGCGCATTCGAATCGCGGCAAGCGGGCTCCAGGAGCGTCGGATCGCGATCGAACAGTCGTGCGCGCTCAATAGCGCCCACGCTCTATGGCACGCCCGCACCTTACACGAGATTAGACGTGGGCAGGCGCGTGCTGAGGACCGGGCAGAGGCGCGAGATAAGCCATCCGATCTCACGATCGAACGGTTCAGATCGACAGTACGTGAACGCACGTTACATGCGCGAGCAGGCGAGCGGGCGTGCGCGCTCTACCACACGTCGCACGCGATGGGGTTTTAGCGACGGTTTTATCTGTCACTAAAGACCCCTTATTTAATGTTTTTCAAATGAAAATGATCAAATTGCCCTCACTCATTGCAACTATAAAAGGAGACCTCCTCCACATAAAATTCTCATCCCTTCTTTCTCTTCTCTCTCACTCCAAAGCTCAAGAGAAGCTTGTCCCACACACGGGATGCTTCTCGCGAGATAAAGTCAATTTTTCATCCCCCTTTCGAAAAGCGGATCCCGCGACGATAACGTGCTGCCCCATTCCTGTTCTTCCCGCTTCGTTCTCCTTCGTCCTGTTTCATCCTCCTTCGTCCAGGCGTCGTCCCGTCCGGTTCGTCCTCCAAGCGACCGTCGAAGAGGATATCTCTCTCCCTATTCCTTTTACTACTTTCTAGAATATATTTACTGCTTTCTAGTATAATCATTTTCCCGCTTTCTAGTCGTAATGTTAAGTGTAATGAATAATCTTTTTGATGATGAATTCCACGTTCATTCTACATCTCTTTTTGGTTTTTGTTTGTAATATTCTCTCTCTCTTATTCTCTCTTTTATTTATTGTAAATATTTAGATAGTTCTAATCAATTAATCTGCTTCGTGACAAATAAAACAAACGCTAGTTTTTAAATCAAACGTCCGCCTTCCTGAGTTCGACCCGGGATTTGTATTCCGGTATAAATTTTATTTATTGAACACGAGTTCTTCGCTTTTAAACTACAACGACAGGTTTTCAAAACCAAACACGTTGGCGTAGCAACTCGATCATTCAACATTTTGACGCTGTTGCCGGAGAGGCAACATTCTTTGATTTTTCTTCGTGTTTTTACAACTTACAAATCATTTACCTTACTTCTCTCCTTTATTATTGTGATTGCAGGTACTCTTTTGAGACGAGCAAACGCGGTAGATCGGAGAAAAGTGTTGTTAAAGGTTCTGTGAGTTATCCCCCACCTCTTACCCATTAGTTTTGATTTCACCACATAATAACATAAACATCAATCGACCTAGGTGTTCTTATAAACTCTAAGGTTAGATTGTTTGTTGTTTGACACCTACACCCACCCCAACCTCCACATTTAAAAAATAAAAAAAAAATCTCACAGAGGTACACAACCTCATTTGATTTTCAAACTCAACCAGTAAACCGATCTTTGGAGCTGGTAGACACATCTAAACACATAATTGAGTAGAAATTAGATTAGGTAATCATTTGTGTACCTAATTAAGTGGTGCAATAGGCCAATTATTTGAGTTGATTAGGCCGCTCCACTTCAATTAAAATCAACGCATCAAGTAGCTGTCACTTAGGTTCAACTATTAAGGATTTACCAGGCACTCCACATTCTTTTTAAGCTTCAAAGGAAAACATCTTCACCTGTGCTTTCAAAACCTGGTGCGCCAACAAAACTTGTTTAAAAATATCTAAAGTTGATTCCTAAAAGCTACTAAGCAAGATTTGAACTCTAAAATTCACCACATCAAACGTAATCTTGCTTTAAAGCCACTGGTTGTGCACGCACACACAAATCAATCAATCATTAAGGGTACAACCCATATAAAGGGCCCATCACATTCCAAAGCACATTCAAACCTAGCCCTAAATAAAACAGAGTAGACGTTGGCCTTAAGGATTCGACTCGCTCTTTAGAGCCCAGAACGAGATTATTTTCGATTAGTCTGTTTCTACTGTTCAATCTGATGTCTAGCTAGGGGAGCAGAATCAAACGATCGCGGCTAGGGGGTACACTAGGAACCAGAGGCGCAAGCCAAAGGAAGAACCTTCTCCCCAGTCCCTCCTTCTAACTGGTTGGATTGAACAGACAGAAGTAGATCAAATCGTTCCTTTATCTCAAGACATGTTTTGGGAGTCTGTAGGTCTTTAGGCTAGCTCACTTAAGGACAGGTTTGATTACTTGTATTGCAGGACGCCTTTCTTCCTCCTGTTTCTCATGAATCCGTCTACATATTACACGCATTCCCGCTCTTTCCCTCCTGTTTCGAATTATCCTCAATATGACGATTATCCTGACTCGTACTATAATCAACCATCAGTTAAATGGGATAACTCGGATTGGGGATATAGTTCCCAACCTCCGTATTTAGGGTCTAACCCTGAACACTTTGATTGTGATTTCTATCCTTCTCAGAGTCACATCGATTATAGATCGTCAACCTTTCATGGGCAACCTAATACGATCTATAATCAAGAAGGATATACTGATTCTTACCCATCCTCTGATTAGACTGCCTCTAGGTTATCACCACCATTTGAACAATCTAAAATGACCTATTATCAGGAAGGGTATAACGAATCTCAATTCGTTAATTCCCCAGCATTGACCCCAAACCCGCCCAACCCTGAACCAACTCTTTTGGTTCAAGGTAACCAGGTTCAAGATAAGGTTCTAGCTAACTTGATGAATATCATACAATCTTTAGAAGTTCAGCCAAAACCATGCATTGAGAGATTGGAGCCTTTGATTGAAATGATTGATGATTTGAACAAGTATTTGTTGGATTGGCTCCAGGATGTTAAGGATAAGAACCCGGGTGAGTTTCTACTTGGGAAGTCAGCGAAATTGAGGATGAGATTTGTGGTTGCTTTAGTTCAGTCGTGGGATGATTCCCAGGACGAACCCCCTTCAGGCGAGCCAATGTCAGAAACCACTCAGGCACCTGTTGAGGAGAACACGTTACGAGGCTGACCAGATTGAATTAGAGCAACCGATTAAGCATGATCTGATTTTTTCACCTGAGATCCCTGAGCTGGGGTACGATGAAACGTATGTCTCCATAGATCAGAAAGTGATAAATGATTTTGGGACATACATTAATACAGATCTTGATTTCTTTGATTCTGATGGTGAAGATTCAATTTGCGAAGTCTCACGCAAGTTTACAGAATATGATTTTTGTGAGACGATTGAGCCTGAGGAATCTGAAAGATCATTTGACTGCCCAATAACTGAGGAAACTGATCTTATTAGGGCTCACATTACGGATCTAGAATCGCATTTTCTAGAGGATTCAATCCAATGCCCTAATTGTCAGTTACACCCCACTGAGCTTATCGATGATTCTGTTTTTGAGATAATTAGACCCAAGTTAATTCTGATTCAGCCACATCTTTTAGACTTGGAGCTTTTAGATGGGGTGATTAATATGCAAGAGGTCCCGGAATTTGACATGCTGAATGAGGATGATAAGAGCTGAGAAATTTTGATTTGGGAAGCAAGTTCCGGAGGAAGTAGATGACTGAGTCGAAGGGTTCTTATTAAGCTGAAATCATCAAACCAGGACCCTTATGACATTTGTTCTGAGGATGTCGAACCCAAGCACACATTCAATGATTATCTTTTTGAGCTTGATTTCTCTGTAACCCAACTTTTTGGTCTTGGGTCGCATCCTCATAAATCGCAGGCTCGACCCCGCTTGCATACTGATTTTAGGTTTTAGATAATCTTTATTCAAAACCTGAGATATTCTCGATTATGGGGTATGGGTCTGCACCACAATCTAGTCCACATTTGTGGACATCTGCTGACAGGTCAGAGGTTTCTTCTGTTTATTCTGATTCTGACATGCACCTGTGAATTCTTTATTTCTCTTCTTTGTATAGTATGCCTAGCTAAAGGCACTAAATTCAGCACGTATATAGTTCTTTTTAGTTTTCATCTCGAAGCGGACCTGACATTCACGCAATTTAGGTGCTTTCTACTCTATTCCACTCTATTTTATGTCTTTTTAATACAATGAGGATATTGCATTAGATAGGCATGGGGGGTGGATTTTCATCTCTGAATTTATTCGTCAACTCCGTGGATTTATTTTATCTTTTCTTTTATTAAAAAAAATGGAATTAGGAAAGAGAACTTGGGTTTAAGAAAATTTTCAATCTTAGTAAATACTACATTATGATTTGAACACAAAGACCCTTCAAGTCTTTAGACTTAATTAGCCCGTGTATCCACAAAAATGTGGATTTGTTTTTCGAGTCCTCGCCAACCAGAATTCTATTTTAATTGGAGTAAATAAGTTTGGGTGATAAGTACACGACTTATCAACCCGCCCTCTGATTTGAGGGAATTTTGAGTTTTAAGCATCTACACACTATCTTGTCACTGACTCGTTGTTCGACGATTTTAACGAAAAATGGGTAGCTAATGAACCTTCTAGGGTGATATGGCTGGTAAGTTATCGTGGGTAACAACCCATAGGTAGATTGTCCAGAACCCAGTCACAAGACCTTTCTCTTTTTGCTGCCTTTAGGTAAATCTTAGACTAAGGAAGCCACCAACTTAAAAAGAGAAAAAGAAAATCAAAAAGAAAAGAAAAAAAAGGAGAAAAGAAATAAACCACACTACGCTGCACGAGTATGACTGGCAAGTTGTCGGTGATAACAACTCAACGACCGGTTGTCTAGAACCCAGCTCAATAAATGCACTGAAAATTCTCAAAACACTTAGGAAGAAGCGGAGAAGTAGAATAAACCGGGGAGATATACACTACATTCACCATTGTGTTGACCCCGTAAAAAATAAAAGTAGGGAGAAAGCTACAGGTTGTAAAGATACACCTTTAGGTAGAATTTTCTTTTTAAGGTCACCTAGAGGCGTAGAAATCCGAAGTCCGTTTTAATTGCCGGTCAACGAGTCATTCACATTCACAATAAGATGCTTAGAACTTAGGGTTCTCATCAAATCTTGGGGGAGTTGAATGGCCGTAGAAAGCCACTCTTAAACCCTAAAACTTGAAAATCCAAAAAAATTATAAAAGAGGAAAAAGAGAAAGAAATTTTCCTTTGAATAAGGCGAGGGCTTGAGGCGGTCTGCATTTTGGCAAATATTCGGGCACTGTTATGCCTTTGAAAGTTCAAATCCTAAGTAAACATTTTCTTAATGATTGAAAATAACTCAAGCTCAAATAATCCAACCTGATTCTTTTATAAATAGCATATAGTTTTTGATAGGGACTAGCAAAAGATAGGCATGGGGGTATGATGTAAACATGTTTACACTATTTAAGGTGTCTATTTATGCATGTTCTTAAGCATAGGATTGCATTGTATACTATAAATATTGCATAACATGCATCATCTTACATTTCGATTACTTTGAATAAAATGGAGGTTAATTGTCTCCTTTTTTGTTCATGGACAGGGCAAACTTTTTATCGGAGCATCGGATCGAAGATCCAATCGTACAGATGTAATCATGGCGACGATTGGAGTTCAACGACTCCAAGATCGCCTTAATTAGACATTTGTAGCATCAGATAGAGATCGGGGAACCCTAGAAGATCAAGGGCCAAGATGGTGTGAATCCGCACTTCAAATGACAAATCCGACCTCACGGATGGATTCGGATCGACGATCGCAGCCTAACTGCGTGAAAATCAACTCAATCCGACAACCATGGCACCATCTATATCATCTAGAAGATGGACAACCAAGATGGTGGCACGTGGCACCATCTCTGCTACCCAACCGGGCGCTACACTCGCTGCACCCTCTCTTCTTCGTCGCTTCTCCGCCGTTGGATGCACATCCAATGGATGTGGATGCACGCACCTGAATTCGTCTCCGCGACACAAGAGCCGCCGTAGCGCAGCGGGTGAACGCACTTGCGAGAAGGCGAGGCGCACGTTCAAATCGCGACGAGCGGGCGCGAGGAGCGTCGGATCGCGATTGAACAATCGTGAGCTCTAAATAGCGCCCACACGCTATCGCACGCCCGCGCCTCACGCGAGATCAGACGCAGGCACGCGCGTTGAGGAGTGAGCAGAGACGCAAGATAAGCCGTTCGATCGTGAGATCAGCAGTACGTGAACGCGCGTTACATGCGCAAGCAGGCGAGCGGGTGTGCCCGCTCCACCACACGTCTCCCGCGATGGGGCATTAGCGACGATTTTATCCATCACTAAAGACCCTTGATTTAGTGTTTTTCAAATTAAAATGACCAAATTGCCGTCACTCCTTGCAACTATAAAAGGAGACCTCCTCCACACGAAATTCTCATCCCTTCCTTCTCTTCTCTCCCTCTCCAAAGCTCAAGAGAAGCTTGTCCCACCACGGGATGCTTCTCGCGAGATAAAGTCAATTTTTCGTCCCCCTTTCGAAAGCAGATCCCGCGACGACGACGACGACGTGCTGCCCCATTCCTGTTCTTCTAGCTTCGTTCTCCTTCGTCTTGTTCCGTCCTTTGTCTAGGCGTCGTCCCTTCCGGCTCGTCCTCCAAGCGACCGTCGAGGAGGATATCTCTCTCATCATTCCTTTTACTGCTTTCTAGAGTATATTTACTGCTTTCTAGAATAGATTTACTGCTTTTTAGTCGTAATGTTTAGTGTAATGAACAATCTTTTTGATGATGAATTCCATGTTCATCCTACATCTCTTTTTGATTTTTGTTTGTAATATTCTCTCTTGTTCTCTCTCTTTCTCTCTTCTATTTATTGTAAATAGTTAGATAGTTTTTAATCAATTAATCTGCTTCGTGACAAATAAAACAAATGCGTGTTTTTAAATCAAACGTCCGCCTCCCTGAGTTCGACCCGGGATTTCTATTCCGATATAAATTTTATTTGTTGAACACGAGTTCTCCGCTTTTAAACTACGACAGGTTTTCAAAACCAAACACGTTAGCGTAACAACTCGATCATTCAACAGGCCTTAAGAATCCCTTAATTCATTTATTAACAATAAAAATTCAAGTCCTTACGCAAGTTAACATTTTGAATACCATAACACTAATAGGTATATAGAATCTTTAATCCCCTTATCATGGAGGCTCACTTGGTGGCAATTGGTGTAATCCAAGAGTTGTCATCCTTTAAAGGTGACTTCTACACTATTACCAAATAAAAGTTTGAGCTAGCCTCTTACATGGGTGTTATAGGTTCTTGGTTCATAAGTTGTCCTAAGCTAAGACAAGGATTGTGCCTTACACATGATTTCATTATGTGTGGAAATTGGATCATGTACTCTATCATGTTCCTCATTTTAAGAATTGTAATTCAAGTTTCGCCTTACCAACTCTTAGGTTCAATCCTCTTATCAAATACTATGTGAGTAACACATCCTAACTTTAATAGCAAACTATAACAAACCATAGTGGGTGAGAAGCACACATTCTAATACATCTAAGTTGTGACGATCCGAGTCCCATCAACCGATGAAAACTCGGATCGTCGTGTGCTAACAACTTAGCACGAATACCCGCAAGATCGCAGTCACCCACCTTAGAGCCATAAAACATCAATAGTAAACCTTCATTCATAATGCACTAAATGAAAGAAAAACTAAAATGCTGACAATATAATTAAAATTCTCCTAGAGTAGAAATTAAAACGTGTCAAACAACTACCAACAAGCCACTGGCTTAGTATAGACCGTCTCCTTAGATGGGACTCGGTTCCGCGAAAGTCTGGCCAACAGCAACGGCTACACCCGACTGCTCAGCAACACTTGAGGACGGAACCCAAGACAAAATGTCTGTGAAAATTGAGTAGAGTAGAACAACTAGACATGTAACCCAAGTAACAGAGTACAAGAAAAAAGGCACTACGTTAAGAGTTCGTCTATTTACAATTTATTTCATATCCAGTTCTGTTTATGTAATTTGCCCATATTCTTATATTCTCAATCTGTCAATCGACGTCTCAAGCACGAGATGATCTCGTGTAACTTCCTACAATGCAAGATTGGTATAAGCCACCCTCTTGGTCTGGAGGACTACTTATACCCATCGAGTTGCCACGCTTCATCACCATAGGGTCATCGCGAAAAGGGGTGGCGGCTACATCGTGTAGTTGAACATGTATAAGCATTGTGTATGTTGAATCACAGACATCCAATAACCCACCCACCGGCTAAGAAGAACCACTTCAAGCCTCGAGCCCTAGAATCCACTATCCCAGTTGGCCGTTAAACCTAACCAAGGAGTTGTAAGAAGGCCAACCACTCCCTAAACTAGCCCCTCAACCCGGTCTAAAAAAATCGAAGCTACAACCAAAACCTGGTAAGTAGTGGAGCTGAAAACCAGTTATCAAATCCTTTTGTTTCACGACATATCCCTCTTATTAGATAACAAATTTCAAAATAACCGTATCTCTTATTTTGTCAACTCAGAAAATCATTAGTAATTTCATATTACCAATACTGGGATTAACTATTATTCACATTATCCTCTAACTTATTCATTTACAAGTAGTTTCAATCTTGTAACAATGACCCCATAATATTTAGAAATTACTTAAGATAACAGACTTGTTTTACGGAAAACAGAGTTCGTTTCATGCATGAGATAACAAGATACACGTGATTATAAATTCTTAATTATTCTCACAATATTTTCATTGACGTGCCCATAAATCGAAGAAAAAATCAAGGGATTTCAAACTCAGCAAAAGGAAGAATTACACGCCAACAAAGGTGGTACACACGAAAATCGCACAAGCTGGGTCCATAGTACCCGAAAATCAGATTGAATGGAAAGAAAGATAGACTACTCTACCTAATGTCACCGGACAGTCACGGTGACTCCAAACTGTGCACACAGGGTCTAGGGGTAGTCTCCACGCTAGCCTCGGGATTCACGCACACACCGAGGGTAAGACGTGTAATTTCCCTACTTGGAGGGGTGAGATCAGCGTAACAAAAAAAAAGCAGAATTGAAAATATAAACAATCTCACAAAAATAAGCAATCACAAAATGTACACAGGAATTTTTAGGTGGAAACCCAAACCGGGTGAAAACCACCACCTAACCCTCTCGAGTTAGGATTTTCCGATCAACCTAGTTGATCAAATCCACTAACCGAATCACTTTAAAACGAGGGTGATTCAACCTCAGTACAACCACGTTACAAGTACGAGGGTAGCGTTCCTCAACCCCTTCTCTCCACGAGAAGGATTTTGTCCCACGAAGGAGACGGGAATTCGCAAAGCGAATACCCAACCAAAAGACAAAGATAAAATAAAACAACAGGTCCTATAGAGCCAACAAAGTAATTAAGAACCTAGCTTCTATAGGAATAAGGAAACTCCCCTTTGCAAGGAGTGCGTCGACGATAACGCGGGTGCGTGAGCCACGCAACGGCGCAATGTCGCTCTCGTGAACAACGGCGGGAGAGCGGGTGCGCGAAGCTTGATGCTCTCAAGAGAATGGAGCTTGAGCTTATGAGAGCAAGAGCTTCTTGGACACAAGAGAGTGGAAAATACTTGATCTTAGTGTATTGCAAAGTGTTTCTTGTGTGCTTAAGTGCTTTTCTTGTGTGTCTAAGTGTGTAAAGGCTCCCCTCTATTTATAGAGGCCTTAGGAAGGCTTTGGAAGGCTTAGGAAGGGTTGTATAGCCGTTGGGAACAAAGCCCAAGAGAATCAGGCCGAAATCAGGACAATGATTACATTTGACAGGGTTATCAGACGTCTAACTCTGGCATCAGACGTCTGGAAGGCCACTTGAAGACGTCTGATTCAAAAGTCAGACGTCTGATTCTATGCGGGTTTCTCCCTGACTTGAATCAGATCTAAACAGGGTTTTTACGCAAGTCCATCAGACGACATACAGGACGTCTGGCACTATATCTGGACGTCTGGAAACCTACTTTTACTGTGGGAATTGATTTCCAAACGTTGCAACGGCTAGAAAATCTCTGAGAAGAGATTTTGGGTCAGCCGAGGCAAAACAGTCATTTATCAGACGTCTGGAAAGGCCTAAGGACGTCTGATAAGGCTCTAACGGTCATATTCTTCTCTGTTTCCTAAGCCAGCCAACGGTCCACTAATTGGACGTCTGGCAAAGTCATCAGACGTCTTCTAAGACGTCTGGACTAAGGTCTGGACGTCTGATTTCATCAGACAAAACTAGCTACGTCCAGCCTAACAGTTATCAGACGTCTGAAACAACAGTCAGACGTCTTAAAATGCTTTATCAGACGTCTGATTTGGGAATTAGACGTCTGGAAGTGCTGTTTGAATCCTATATTGGTTTTCTAAGTATTCTACAGAAAATCTAAGTATCTTAGGGTTGTGCCGGTGTTCCTAGGACTACTGTTAGGGTTCTTTGAGGCTCTTTAACATAATTTTCTAAGGAAAATAAAGAGCAAGAAAAATAAAGATAAAAGTACATGAAAGGATTAAAAAGAATCTATCCTATTCTTCTTGTCTTCTATCTTCAATCTGTCACTCCACGCGAACCTCCTCTGTTTTCCGTCAAGCTCCTCCAATCCGTCCTGGATGCGAGCTCGAGTTCCGTCTAAACACGTCCACATTTGCAATTGACCTGAAATCTAGGACTCAAATTGCAAATGTTAAATAACACGTGTTTTGTTATCATCAAAACAAATGATCGTGGTGCTTTAGCACCAACAAGACGTAATTTACACGAACCAAAAATAGGGTCTGAAACATCTAATCAGGTTTCTGATTTTTTAATAATGAGAACATACTCAAAAGTGAAAATAAATCACACCAATGCGTAGTATGCGTCGATACGATTCCAACAGTACTTTATTTGTTGAAATCCGAGGTCGAGAAGGTCTCGAATCGGATGAAACAGTGCGAGGGGATCTTGAACCAAACGAGTTCAACCATATCGATCAATCGGTCAAGTTGACCCACCCTGATCCTTTGTCAAAATTCCTATAGGTCTCAGCATTGCCCTATTTGTACTTCATAGCTGTGTCAACTACTAAGCAAAAGTGTTCAACGGAAGTGGGTTGACATACTTTCGTATCTCCAACCAAAGTCCCTGAATGAACTTCCTGCACTTGCCAGTCTCAGAGGCCACTGCAGTCGGCTCAAGCATGAGAGCTCGATGAAACGAATTTGATACTCTCTAACAATCATTGAACCTTGCCTCAGGCTGTGGAATTTAAGCCTCCTATGGTCCTACTAGGTCTTGGGGTAGTATTGGTCGCTAAACAACTTGAGGAAGCGACCCCAAGACACCACCTGAGTGCCCTCCTACTCACGGATGGACACCCACTAGCGGTGCGCCACACTGGTCAGCTGGTATGTCGTGAAGGGCACCCTGCAGTCCTTCGGTGGGTGGATAGTATCGAAGGCCTTCTCGATCTGTAGTATCCAGTCCTCTACCCCCGTAGGATTATCTCCCTTGAAGGTTTTGGGCTTTAGCTTCTTGAACTCGGTGAAAATCTGCCAATACTGATGCAGAGGGTCCACTAGTTCGTCCTTCAGTGGGGGAGGCCCATGGTTCTCCCCGCTCTCCTCATGCGGAGGAACATGCACACTTGGGACTGAGGTCTGCTCCTGATCCTAACCGTCCTCTCCTACCTGAGATGCAGGTGATAGCCTTTGCTCCAGCATCCTCAAGAAAGTCTCCATAAAGGCCTAAAACTGGGCGGCCAGATTTGGAGCCTGCTGAGAGGGAGCTACTTGTCGGTCTCCATCAGTCCATCTAGTAGCACTAGCCTGCTTGGACTTACGCGAAGCCATCTCTCTCTACATGGTGAAAATCAATTATCAGCAACTGCATGTTCGTAACAAAACTAGGTATGCGGATCTTATGTGAATCGGGTTTCCCATTGATCAGAGGATGTGTACCCATCATTTAATACATTTCAAATGTCCATATGGTTTTCCGGAACCATTTTATGATTTTATGAGGTAACCTTACTCTAATATCATTTATAACGGGACACGGATCGTCACATAAGTTTTTCACCTCATCACTCATTTCTTCCATTTTAGATCCTTCACTTAGATCATGTAGTCCAACTTAGATCCAAAAGCCTTTTTACCATGAAAAAAGCAAATCCTTTTTTAGAAATGAATTAATTAATTTGGTTTCCATTCTTACAAAGACATGATCATGCCTTCAAATATTGTGAATTATTATAGATAAAGTCACAATGAACAATAAAGGACTCAACTTTTTTAATTGTATCTATCTCTTACAATACAACCAAAAGTTAGTACACTTGAGATATTAAAATTTTGAAGCTTCGAATGTGTAAATAGTATTAACATATTTTCTTATTTACTTTTACAAGAGTGTTGACTCAAGGTTAACACCTACTTGTATTAGAGGCTTCTTACCACAAGGAGGGCATGTGTCTCCTTTAGAGTTGGAAAGCATTAGGATTAATTATCTATTGGCTATCTTTATTAAAAAATGTAATGGCATGCCTACCATAAATTAATCCAATATAATCCTATCCACTATTGCTTCATGCAATCAAAATAAATTATCTTAATTATGGATGAGATTTGAATGGTAATATGAAATTGATAATTATTATAAAAAAAACCCCTAAGTTACTCATTTTTAAAGTACAATTTTCTTATATTCTCAATCGTTCAATTTTTTCTTAAATCCTCTATCGAACCATCCTCTCTCACCGTCCTTTTTCTCATAAATGAAACAACATCACAACTCCACAGTCCATACAACATCCATAGTAGGAGAACAATCATATGTCCTTTACAATTGTACCACCATTAGATACTTCTTCAATGCAACCCCACTAACCATGCCTTATTTGGATTTATCTCACTCTTTATCAATTATATCTTGTATCATTGTCATAACTTTCTATATAGTGCTTTTACATCTATATGTCATTGTCAATTTGCTTCAAAGGGTATTCTCAAGATAATTTATTTCAGATCTCAATTGATAGTTGATTCTTCTATTATTTGATAAGTACATGTAAGTGATGCTATAAGACATTCATTTCACCATAAATTTTTCCTTTTAATAGAAATTTATTTGACAAGATAGACAAAAAAAAAATCTATGATCTATCATGTCTTCTAAAACCTAATCTGACCTGAAACAACTATTAACTCACGGTGTTAGGCAAGTGAAGGATAAAAAAAAGAGAGATCAACGACACCACTTTAAAATTAACACTCATGGGAATCTAAGTTTTGTGTAACTTACGTTATCTCCCGAAACACAACTTATATGAATTAATGTTTATATATATTCACTGCATACTAACTCCTAAGGTAAATTGTGCATGAGTACTTTACTATGGTGCTTAGTTGGTAAAGCTTATACCTCTATTAAGGGAATGGCGGCGGTTCGAGTCGCCAAACGCGAGTACTTTTATAGGGGGCTCATATGTTGGGGTGCATGTGGATTTCCCGAGGTTTACCCTCAAAGGAGGGTTCCTTGTCATTAAAAAAAAAAATTATGTACAATGGATTTCATCTTTCACCTATGATTTTAAGGACCATGAAGGGGTGTGGACACTGCCAACAGAAATGTCAGCTATGATGCATATGATTAAGGGTAGAATTCACAAACATGAAAAAAAAATATTGGCAATGTTCTAGGAAACATGGACATCTGGCCATAAATCCATGGGACGTTTGTCATAAATCTCATACCTTTAAGGAGCACTCATGTAAAATTCCCCTCCCTCCCCCTCAGAAGAAAACATGAGGTGTACACAGTGACGTTGTTAAAATGTGTTAACTTAAATTCGTCGTTATAGCATGCATTTGCGACATCAATTTTAAATGAAGATATGGATTAGGTGAGTCTAAATGTCGAAGATGATGAGGTGTGAAATCCGATTAGTTTATCGCTTTAGGGTGTCACAAAAACCTTTGCCTTGTTTGCTTGCGAGAAAACGAGAGAGAGAGAGAGAGAGAGAGAGAGAGAGTAGGGTTAGAGCTTGAGATTATAGCATGGTGATTACTTGTGCATGCATGAAACATGATATGATGAAACAAATGGAAATATATTGCATATGTAAAATTGTTTCACAAGTACAATGCCAGAGAAAAGTTTTAAAACACGTAAGCATTAAATTAGGGTAGAGAGGTGCGAAATGGATAGGCGAGGCAGTCACGGTGGTGGATGGGCTTCCGTTGACGGCTTTGCAGCTTCAGGAGAGTGTGAAAGGCGTGCTAAGTAGAGCTAAGGAGAAGCTATGAAGGGATGATCCTAAATGGAGTGGGTGTGGGGGTTTTTATAGAGAAGGAAGTGTTTCCAAATCAAGCAAGGGCTTTAGCAACGTTTAGGACGTCGCTAAAACCATTCCAAAAGTGTCGGTGAAGGCCTCCTTCCTTCGGTCCATCACGCGTGCACATGATTCTCCCCTCATGCGATCTGTGTGCGCTGGCTCAAAGCCGTCCAATCGACGATTGACGGCCCAGATTGCACATGAACTTGCGCTTTAAGTGCGCGTGTGCTTGGGCATTAACGCAGTATCGACGCACGCGTTTGCCGAAGGTGCGCATCAAAGAACGCTACGTGGCCACCATCTACGTCGCTCACTCCATCGAAGGTTGTATTTCGTTGCGCCTTTGAGAAGCGAAGATTGCTTGCGTGCAAGGTTTCGAACGCTCATCGCTACTTGCGAGTATGGCTTCGCTTGCTGTGCTGCCCTCGTGGATGGTCACAAAGATGGTTGACGTGCGAGGCAACGACGACCGTTGGATCGAGATCCAACGGTTAGGTTCTCGTGCTGAAGGAGCTACAGGCGTGCGGGTGAAGGCTGGGCGGGCGCCACGTGCTGCGTTTTGGGTCGTCGATTTGGAACTTCCCGGACTTGTTGTGGGGGCACGATGGTCGGATTGAGGTGATTCCGTTTGACTCTGTTTGTCGATCCGGATCCATTTGTAAGGTTTGATTGCTCATCTGAGACCTGTTTTAATGCGCACTTGCACACATTGTCGTTAAATATGAATTACAAGCAATCTTAACACAACATACATGCCATGCTCTCAAGCCCATTATGATACGTCGTTAATGCACATATATCCTTGAGATTGACTCTAGTTGATAGAATTATCACCGATAGATGTAGAGTCATCACACAGCATTGTACATAGAATTGTACACCCACTCATAGAGAACATAATACTGTTTTGCAACATATAACACCGTCCGATCACATGACCCCCCTTTTTATAGGGGGCGGGTGTCATGTGTGTATACTTCAGTATACAGGAAGCGCTTTCCTGTAAGAAAACTCCGCCTATACCCTTTATTCTCACCCCTCTCCCTTTCTTGTCCCGACCTTACTCTCGATTCTATCCTTCTCGTCTTCTTGGGCAATTGGGTTTCGCAGAAGCTCCCACCATAGGTTATATGCTTCCACCTTTCACGTTCCCTTATCATGCCCCTTTACTCCCTCCACAAAACATGGACTCTTGTTTTTGTGGTTATCAATGTGGTTGCTGCTGATATTAAGATTTGGGTTCTTTTATATGATGTTGTTGATGCCGATATCAGGGGTTCCATTTGGGTGTTTTTGTACAATAGATGAAATGGGCTTCCCTTCTTTCTATTTTTCCCAGCAAGGATGAGTTGGGTGGGCTTAAGATTTGTTGTTGATTGATATGTTGCTTTTTTTGTATTTAGAAACTTTGAGATTTGGTTTTTCTCTATTTTATTGTTGTCATGCTCTTTAAATGCTTCTGAAGGTTTCACAAAACCTTCAAACAAGAATCTATAGAAATTTCAAAACTCAGATGTGCGGAGAATGTCCTGATGGCTTAGGCATGAGAGCTTACCTTTGACGACAATAGCTCACTTCATGCTCGGTTGCCTTGACCCTTAGCAGGCCGCCACTATGTCCTACCTCGCCTTCCTGCCTTCTATCTTGCAGCTATTAAGAGAGTGGGTTCAGCTCGTGCGAGCTGTCATGCTTGAGTTAGGTTTTGCAAAGATGTCTCTTATCTCATGGTCATGGGAATCGAGCCCTGTGGAGATGGCTCTTAGCTTGTGACCAATAGAAAGAACAACATGGACATGGGCTTGAGGAAGAAGAGGGTGAGTTGTTGTAAGGGCTCAATTTTTAATTTCCTAGTTATCGAATTAAAACTTATAGTTTGGTTTGGTTAAGGGCATCCTCGTTCCATAATTTTTGATATTGGAAACTGGTTAGGCCTTTAAGCAAGGATTAAGGAGCAATTATCTCTTGTTCCTTAGGCATGTGGGCTTTTCGATAATTGAAAACTCCCAATTTTGATAGGACATAATTGAAGTTTGGGTGGGCAAAACTTGTTAGGCCAAAGAATAAATGAGTTTCAGACCATGTTGCACGACCTGTAGGACTAGGCTCCAGATGGTGGTAACATTGGCTTTGTTTGGGACGAGAGTGACTTCTCTGTTAAAGAGACGTACAGAAGGTTGATTAGGGGATGGCCGATGGTGGATGCATACCTTTTTAGAGATTGCAGACTGATTTGGTCTACTTCTTCCTTGTTGAAAGTTAATATCTTTACTTGATTGTTTATAGTAGGAAGAATTATGATCGGCGTTTGAAGGGCTTGATGGATACCAATTGGGGAGAAATTTGTCCTCTTTACTTTGGGGTTGATGAGGATGTCGACCATTTATTTTTTGGGTGTCCTTTCTCCAATAAAATATGGGTTAATTTTTGTTTTAATTGGGTTCACATTCAAATATAATAATTTTTGAAGAGGGAATCAACATGGTGGGTAAATGTGTTTAGGACAAAGAAGGAGAAGGTTAAGTCTTCACAGTGCTTTGAGGCATCTGACTTGGGAGGAATGCGACTATTTTAAGAAGGTAAACATCTTATGACGAAAATTTTCTTTAATATATTTTTTATTTGGCAATTTTTTGGAGCTCCAACTTATAATTTAGTTGTTTTAACCTTTCAATAATATAATTTCAGGATGATTATCGTTCGAATGGCTACATCTTCTTTCTTTACTTTTAAAAATTACTCACCCTTTATGGATTTTTTTGATGTTGAAATTTTTTATTAGAAATCTTAAATTACATAATTATTTGATTTTGAAATTTAATGTTTAGTTAAAAAAAAATAATCCTACTTTAGAGATAAAATTATTCTTCTCCTCTATCTAATTATTTAACATGATGTTTAATTCCTCAAATAAAAAAAAATCGAATTCCTCAAATAATTTTTTTTTTATCTATTCCTCTTGCAATTCTTTTTTCTTTGATTCCTGTACCCAAATTCCCCGCTCTTCCACCGATAAAATCCTCCCCGACCCCCACCGACGTCCTCATCTTCTTCCTTTCCTCATCCCCTATCGACCACACCTCCTCCCCCAATCTCCTCCACCGCCGACCACCCCTCCAGCTGGGCTTCCCGCCGGCGGTGACCTCCACGCAACACCACCTCCATCCAGCTCCTCTCCTTGTCTCCCCATCCTCCACCGGCTGCAGGTTGAGCGGAAGAAAAGGGAGCGTTTGGGGTTCCCATTGCAAGGTGAATCATATTCCTTAACCCCTTATGTTGCCTCCCCTAATCTTCCCTCTCTTCCTTGGATTTAAGGGGGGTATTGATGAAGAAGAGAGGAGTGGAAAGTGGGTTCTGCTGTCTAGAGAAGAGGATTTTCGAGCTAAAAAATTGCTTCTTGTTGTAAAGTCATTCATCTATTATTAATTTGAGGATTTAGAGAATTTGAACTATTGGTCCTTGAAAAATGGCAAGCCTCTAAATCGCCATAGTCATCCTGCAAATATCAGAGAGTACTTCCACTTTCGAGAAAGAGAAAAGATAAGCTCTAAGCTTCAGGAATCGTCCAGATTTCACTTATACAAAGAACACCACTTCACATAACTATGCAGAAATGTAAATCACCCACAGCCACACTAGAGCATCAGCAAAAACCGAAACATTCTCTATATACCATTGCATTTCTCTCCATCTGCAAAGCCCACAAAATAGCAAAAAAAAAACAAAAAGCTCTCTCCTCTACTATATAAATAACAAAATAGCAAAAATGATGAGCTCTCTCCTCCAGTATATAACTAACTATCCAAAGCTTCTCCAAACATGTCTGAGACTAGCGTCAGTCCAAGTGACTTCTAAAGCTTCTGATGCCTGTACTGAAAGACATCAAAAAATACGTTTTCTGTCTCTTGCACACCCCGACACAACAAAATGCACAATGAATGTCTGCATTACAAAGCCCAATGAGACATGCTCACCCGGGTAAGCAGACTCTGTGGTAGAAGGCATTCGAAGAAGCAAGCATTTGATGTTGTCTCTGTTTTCTAAACCAAAAGAATCTAAGTGCCTCAGATCTCCTGAATCCCTGATGCATCTCTGGACTACTCATAACTTGTTTCTGTGCTGTGGATCTAATTTTCCTCTTGCTTTGTCCTTATCCAGATGAGTTATTTTTCACATCTTCCAGGTTTTTCCTCAGACAAATACTACAATGATTAGGCTTGGAGGTCCGAACTACTTTGATTTGACATGTACCTTGAATTTAAAAAATTATCAGATTGAAATGCACTCAAACGGATAACCAAATTACTTGCTGCTCTTCATAATGTGAAACTGTGTGCATTAGTGTTAGAGTTAATACTAATATTTGCCTTCTCAATTCTTCCTTGGATAGTTGATTGATGTTTTTCCTTGGATTAAATTATCTCTCTTTTCCCTATATGAAATTGGTTGCTTTAGGCATTCTTTTTTAGATCTCTTGTTATTGCATCATTGTGTTTATTTGACTCTTGAGTTTGTTGTTCCCTTAGCATCTGTTTGGATTATGGGTATCCCGTGAAAAGCCCATATTTGGTACAGGGTAAAACAAGGGAAGAAGATTCCCATCTCCACCATAAAAACCCACCTCTACCTCCAGTCAAAACCCATGGTGCTCGGATCCAAGATCCAAGCTGTTTTCCTTCACCCTCACTGCCCACCCTATTGCAAGGATTGGGATAGAATAAGATCTGATCTCCCTGATTGCAGGAGGTGGAGCTTTGCATTAAGGTCGAGAATAGGGGAGCAGAGAGAAGTCTGGCCTGCTGCCAAACTATTGCGTGGATCGGGATATTCTTTGGCATTGAAGAGGATGGAACATATCAAATTGAGTTATTGGCTGAGGTCTTTGACAATTGTGGGGGGGGTGGGGGGGGGGGGGGGGGGGGGGGGGGTTGATTTTTGGGCGTTTTAGATAATTAAGGCTGATAGAGTGGGGGGAATTGGGTGTTGTCCTTAATGTTCTTTTGGAGATTGATATGATCGGGGTCATTTTGATCTTTGGGAATTTTGTTTTGGTAGAAGGATTTGGTTTGTGATTCATGGCTGAGGTAATTTGTACATTGTTTTTTTGCCACGTAGTTCTTATAAATTTGTCGAATGCAGCAACTGGTGAGAGAAGAGGGCATACCATCTGCTGACATGTGGATTGGGTGATTTTTGATGATAGAAAGATATGCATGAGGACAGAATGACAGATGGTATACGAGGTTGGGTATCTCTGTAAATAATATAGAAAAGGGGGAGATGTTTGATTGTGTACCAATTTGGGTGGATGGGTTACTGGCAGTGGTCTTTGCAAAGGAGATAGAAATGATGAAGAAGCAATTTGAACTGTGTTTGGTTGGCCAATTTTATTTGAAGACCTAGATTGGAGGTCAAAGAAGAATTGAAGAAGAGGTTTAAAATGATGCAACCATTTCCGTTGGAGGCTTTTGATTCATTCCATGTGATGATGGAGTTTTCCACTTTCTAGCATTTTGTTCATGTGTATTACAGCATTATAACTAAGATGAGGGCTAATAGAACGAGGGTTATGAGATGGAATTCTTATTGTAGAACAGCTAATGTATTCTCAAAGGTAAAAACATGGGTGAGATTACCAGGATTAGGTTTTCATTTCTCTAATGATGATGCATTGCGAGCCATTGTCAAACCCTTGGGTGATTTTTATTTACCAATACAAAAATATCTGGACCTGTTTATGCAAGAGATTGTGTTTAAATTGATTTTGCTAGATTATTAATGGAAAGCTCATGGACTTATGATGGATTAGAGGTTATTGAGCATACTTTTTGGCTGAATTCTCTCCGTGTTTCTTTGTTAGATGTGACTCATTTGGATGTGAAGAGAATACTTATAAACTGTGGGGGCAGCTAAAAACACAAATGATGTGCCTTATTAAACATCAACAAGAGATGAGGTGAATGCTGGAATTCAACAAGGAGAAAGAGATGAGGTGAATGCCTAAAAAGAACGAGGGAAAGGGGAGGGAAAGGGTTTCAGATGTGGATAAAATATACATTGGGGAGTTACATATACTATTGAAGACACGATTATGCAAAATGATGAGGTAAGGAAGCTGGTGATTAAGTTCAAACAACAAGAAGTGCTGAAATAGAGCAAAAGATTGAAGAAATGATGATGGCAGCAAGATATTGGTCTGCAAAATGAAGGGAATAGGCAAGAGATACAATCTGGAGAGGAAGAAGATCAGATTAAACGCACAACAAAGAAGAGGCATTGAAGATTTATATGCAAGAGCAGAGGAGGTTTTTTAATGGACCATTGTCGTATGCAGTAGTTCTTGTTAGGGATGAAGAACAGATGACAATCAAAGCATGGTTGAAACAGAAATGCATACATTTGAAGAGTTAGAAGATATGTATTTAGGTCCACATTGAGCTCCTCGTTTGTTTTTAAGGAAGACTCTGAGAGTAGTGATTCTATGAGAGCCCCGAGAAGGGAGGGATGATTAGACTTGGAGGCATGGGGAAGTTCATTGTTGGGAAAGCTTCCCTGAAATGAACCAGGTGTTGGCAGACAACTGCAGGAGAAACTGGAAGTCCTTCATCCCTCTGAAGGTGGAATTCTTCTTGTGACTTCTAAGGTCCCATTTGGTGGAGGCTTAAGTTGGTGTATTATCCCATGTGTCATGGCTAACGACTACAATAAGTGAACAATATAGGGTATCCCTCCACATCAACTCCGACTATTGCTTGTACATATCAAGTCATCCATCACATCCACCCTTATTAAACCACTTTCAAAACAAAAAAAGAAAAAACTACTTACACATATCTACTCACCTATCATGTCTACCCCCACTAACCCATTTCAATATAAATAAAAACAAAAACCAATAATAACATATCAACTCAACTATCGCATCCATACCTCTCCAACCTTACGCCTACTCCTCCACTCCTAATCTTTACAACTTCTTATTGACTAGTGTCAGTCCTTAAATCTCGATTCTCTACTAAATGGGACTTAAGGAGAGAGAGGGTGATCACCCATGATTATAGGAGATGTTGGGTGCCAAATCGAGGTGTAAACGAATCAAACCTAAGCGAACTTACTCAAGTTCGATTTGATTTGATAAGAGATTTTTTAGGTTTTGGATTTGATTCAGGTTAGTTAAGGAAAAATGAGGATGAGGTTTGGTTCAATTCGTTTATTTATCGAAGGCTTGATTCGATTCGTTTACAATTCATTTAAGTATAAAGTTTAGGAATATTGTAAATTTTGATTTGATTCGTCTTAGGTGCAGGTAAGGGTTCATTTAGCGTTCATTTAAATATAAATTGCTTGGTGCTGGTTTGTTATAAATGCAAGATGAATTCATGTAGTTTTATTTCGCTTGCATTTATATCATTGAGCAGAATATTCAAAATGTATAAATCATAATTTACCCTAAGTCCTAAAAAATATGGACGAGAAAGAAAATACCTCTATGCATGGTCCACAAGTTAGTGCATGTTATAAATGTATACCTCATATTTTTAAATTATTTGTTTATTTATTTATCGAATCTTTAACGAATTGAACCTAAACAAACCTATCTTGTTAAGGTTCAGTTCGTTTATTCAAACAAGCCTAAACCTAAGTTCAGCTTCGATTCATTTATTTGCAAACTAAATCTAAATTGAATTTTTAGCGAATCAAATATAAACAAATACCGAACTCAAAAACCTTTTGATAGCCTCAGTGCCAAAAGTGGATGCAACCTGTGTCTTTTGTGACATAAGGGTGGAGGATATGGATTGGTTATTTTTCTTCTGCCCCTTCAAAAAAGCCTACCAATTGGTCAGTTGATTTTATTTTGTAAATCCGTAGTCTGCTTTCTGCAACAACATTCACAATGTTGTTGCTAACGAGGACATCTTAATTTCATTATTATTTGTTGTATTTGGTTGGAACACCGGTATACACTTTAGAAGGGTGTAATTATCTATTGATGGTGTTCTACATCACTTTAGATGCTTTTCTAATTGCTGATGTAATTAATTCTCCTTTGCAATGAAATTTTGAGGAGTTTTTTCTTTTTTAAGTTAGAGATTTGGAGGAAGATATATATATGTTGTTGGGTTAGTTGTGTTATTTAGTCCCACATAGTGTGGTGGGAATTTGTGATGTGTGTGTTAGCTTATATATAGGCTCTTGTACCCTCAGTTGTTTTGAGAAGAAAATAAAAGATCTACCCATAGGGGCTCTCTTGTAGTTCTCTCCTCTTCATGTGAGAGGGGTTTCATGTAAACTCTTAAGTGTTCTTATGGGATGTTTTGATGTCGCATGATTTTATTCCACCTTATTTATTCCTGCTTGGTCTCAGAGCAAGTTAATTTTGGGTTTTATTGTTTATGTTCGATCCTCTTTGTTCACGCCTTCGATTTTGAGGATTGATGATATCATTGCAAATTTTATTCGCAATGGATCTTTGATCGATGGTATCCTTTTGATTTTCCTCCTCCTTGTCCTCCTCATCCCGTTTCTCCCCTTGGCTGTGATGTCTCGTGGAGTCCTTCCCACCAATGGTGAATGAGCCATTGATGAAGTTGGTGATTGGTGTTGTCTTAATGGACAAGAGACTAGAGTGTGTTGCAACCTCTCACATTGCACGACTTGTTTTGGGGCTTGAATGCTCGTAGGGTCGCATAGGAGCTGTCGTGCTTACCCGTCAAAAAGGACTTGCATCTTCGAGGCTATGGAAGGAGGATCGACAAACCACCACCATCGCTCCTTTGTTGTTATTGGGAATAATGGTGGTGGTTGTGGTTATGGTTAGAAGAGGATAAGGTACGAAAGAAGATCTACTTGAGGATGGCAGAAGCCGAAGAGGAAGAGTTGGCGTCGTTGTTGTTGCTACTGCTATGAGACGCCTCGAGGTTGATGAGGCGTTCCTGGAGCTAGGGGGTGCACAACCCTATCATGGGCACATTCAGGTGCTTCTCGCAGGTGGTGATGCGCATCATCTATTGCTTCAACAGTGGTGCTGGCAATCTTGATGGGGCCTAGGCATCGCCCCTTGTGCCTTTTCTCCCCTCCATTGGATCTACGCTAGAGCTGCGATGATGATCTCGCATAGGGACTCATGTGTAACCTATCTCTGCACATCTCGTCATTGCCACAATTAATATCCACAGAGATCTCGGCAAGATCACGAGGATGGTGGTTTGGTGACTTGCTTTAGCATCCTCGTTTGTTTGTGAACTCTAACAACAATTGCGGTGGTGCTGCGTCGAGATTAGTGATGTTAGGTGAAGGCCCCTACGAAATCCACTATGTGTTGCAATCTTATGCAGAGATCTTAAATCGTTTCCCAAGAATGGCAGAGAGAACAACGACGATTACCTTAAGATCTCAAGTGGTGGAACACTCATGATAGAAGGTGGTGCTTCTTTTTTTTCCTTTGCTTCTTGGGTGGTGAGCTATAAAAAAAAGGAAGGAATGAGAAGAGAGAGTGCAAGAGGAGAGAAGTGAAAAGGTAGTGGTGGTGATGGTTAATTGGGATCTATCGTTCTTGCTGTGGGGTGTTTTTACTTTTATTTTTCCTTATTAGTTTGGGCTTGCCATCAAGATAAAAAAAGGAAAATATGAGTGAAAAAAAGGTAGAAAGGAAAAATGAAAAAAAAGTACAGAGAAGGATAAATGAGTTAAAAAAAGTAGTAAAAAGGGGAAGGATATAAAAAGAAGAAAACAGGGGGGGAGATGTTGGTTTATCTCCCATGGTATGGGAAAAGTAGGGCACAGTTTATCCCATATCCCCTTAAGTTTTATCATCCCTGCGTTTGTCTTCACCTTCATTATTTTGTTGGTCAAAGTTACATGGAAGGTGCTGTTATTGAGCTATTGTTTTAGGTACCGTTTGTTTTGAGTGATTGATTTTAAGGGATTAATTTTGTAAGTGATGGGATAAACATGGGATTGTGAAGTTTTTGTGTTTGGGGGAAATATGGGTCAAATCATGGGGTGTTTGGGGGGATAGGTGTGGGTGTTCTTTCACACACTCTCGAGATAAGCTCATCTCACCCTTCCCCCTGGAATTGGATAATCCACAGATTGAGGGTTCTATCTCGGGATTATTGTGACCTGAAATTGAAAGACCCAAACGCAGCATAAACGACACAATCCCTGTAAACAAACAGTGCCTTAGGTGATAGGATCTGTTGTAGTTCCAGGTTCTTTTCGCCATGTGGATCTATACGTGCTAGAGTTCAATTGTGATGCACAGAGAACATCAAGCTCGTGATTAGAATTCGATTGATGTCAAGACGTGACTCATGCAAAATCTAGAGCAATGGTTTCCAACTCAATTGTGATGATTTTCTAGCACTTATACCTCTAGTTGTTGACCTTCTCATTAGCATGACATGTGAAGCATCTCATTGCCATTTAAGCAAGTGTTCGGGGTTGGGATGCGTTGTCTTTGTGTGGCATGTCTGCAAGTGGGTATTTTTATGTGTTGCAGGCTAAGCATTTCATTCTTAGTACATTCCATGCTCAACTTGAGAGGGGTGTTGGGGGATATATCCATGTTGGGGTTATTGGACATTGCATTGGTCCCATTTGGTGTGTTATGTGGGTCCATGTGTTTAGTCCCACCTCACCTATTTTGATGTGCCGAGAGGCGAGGGGATCTATATATGTGTCCATGTAGCCCATTGTTTCTTGGAGAGAAAAATAGAAGTTCTGCCCTTAGGGCCTCTCCCATGGTTTTCTCCCCTCTCCTCGTTAGGGGTTTCCACATAAATCCTAAGCGTTATTCTGTGATGCTTTTGAAACTTTATTCGATTTTATTTTGATTATTTGTTTCAATAGAGTTAACATCCCTTGTTAGCCCTCTTTCCCTTTTCTATAGGGGAAAAAAAACTCAAAATATTAGGTTAGTTTTCTAACTCTTCTCTGAGATAGACCCTGATCATGTCATGCCTATCAGCCAATATCGTGTGGAAGAGAAAAGCAGGAAGACTGATAGAGGTTATTTGAAAGCCTCTTCATTCAAGCCAAGGAGATCAAAACTATTGTGGCTGAAAATCAACCAAAGGAATGTATAGTTTAGATTAGCTTTTTTTTTCCCCTGAAATTAGTGTTGAATAACCAAAAAAGTGGAGTGATTTGACTGAAATTTTATTCAGAAGGCAGAGATGACAAACTGAAGAATCTGAATGAGGTGGAAATTTTGTGGTTGTCAATGATGTAACAAGCTACAGGTTGGACAGTTTTTGTTGCAGCAGTGAAATGAAGTCCTTGAGATTTGATGAAATAATCCAGTGCAGCAACTTCTTTGACTTGTGCTCGAAGATCTTGTGGTTTGGAACGGCTGATTATTATGGCTGTTGCTGCAGCAACTAAAATCTGACACAATTGCTGCAGATGGCAGTATGAAAGAGTTGGTGCAGCAGCTTGGGCGCTGTCCATTTGTTTTTAGCAGAGATTTTGATTTTCGTGAGGTCTGCTGGTGCAGAAGCTGAATGTTGGGCTTCAGTTTTGATTGGCAACATTATGGGGAATCACTTGATCATGCCTACTTTGAAGTTGATTTGGATGGGTTTGTTTGCGAAAGGTTATAGTCTTTTTCCTTCGGTTATCATGCAACTTCTCATTGAAGGGCGCTGGTACAGTAATTTTGTGGTCATTATGAAAAGGGTAACATGAGCCCCTGAGTCCTTTTTATAAATATATACTAGTAGGCAGGCTTGCACTTTGCAGTGGGAATAATATTATTACTGATAGAATGCACTGAGGGGTGAGGGGGACGGGGAAGTGGGAATTGTTGGGAGCACGACACATGCAAGGAAGCATTTGTGTACTTGAGGTTTCGAGATGGAAGGAAGAGGCATTTTTTTATTTTTTGTTTTTGAAATTTTTTTTTAAGCAAGGGGGAGGGATTTCTGCAAGTAGTCGGGTGGGTGGAATTTAATGGGAGAATGACACCTATGTCCACCTAAACTGAGATGCAAGGAAGAGGCATTTTCGTTTTTTTTTTTTTTGTTTTTGATTTTTTATTTAAGCAAGGGGGACCCTAGTATATAATGGTGGATATGATTTTTTTCATCAAAGAGCATAAATGAGAGGGGTGTTATTATAAAATAATATATAAGATAAATAAACTTAGACCTAACAAGCCATATGCCTATTGACAAAATAATTAAATAGAATAATATACCAACACATAATAACATGAGGAAGTGGGCTTTTGCACCCTGCAATGAATGCCGCCGTGAATGCCACTTTCCATCCATTAATACAAATAGCTAAGAGTTTTGATGTCATATATCATGACTCCTCACAAAGGTTATTATCCATTCTCCATTATTTATCTTAACTTGTCTAAATCCTTTTAATTTGCATATATTCATGTAAACATAGCTTAGAGATTTTTCATAAATTGGGTAGGCTAGAGCTATTCTTGAAGTGACATTCATCATTTTTATAAGATGTATGGCATAGGTCTATTAGCATTATTTTTATGTCATTTCAAAAAAGTATATCCATCTTTTACGTTGTTAAAAAACAAATATGTTACTTTTAGATGGGTGGATGGGAATTTAAGTGAGTGAGAGAGAGACCGGGGGGTGGAAGGGCAAAAAATGAAAATGCTAGACGGGGAGAGAAGAGGAGAGAGTGAGGGTAGAGGGGGAGGGGGGAGTGTTATTAGCATAGAGGGAGAGGTAAGGAGAGGGGAGTGACACCTGTCCGACAGAACCCTCTTATAGTTTAGTAGAATAGATAAAAAAGACAAGAAACAACAAGGGAAGGGAAATCTCATAATAAGGGGATTTATCCCAAGATAAATTGTTTCAGGTTGGAATAACTTTGTTTCGACCAAATACTCTTGTGACCTAATCTACATTATTGGGACTCTGATGCAACCTAAAGTACCTTTATCAGGATCATAACTATCTATATTATATATTATATTGAATTAGTTACATTTTGAAACTTATTCTTTGATGTAATAACCTTAATTCTCAGAGATATCAAATTACCGAGTCAGGCAATGAAGCTTAGGTGAGAGTAGCGTGATCCAGAATAAGTTTTGAGTTTATGCCTAGTAGGCCTACTATTGAAATAATACATCTTCGAAGGTGTATGATGGGGATCAATAAGGTAAAAAAAAAGGATTTACTTATGATTTTCATTAATTTGGAAAAATCTTATGACTCTGTTCCAACTTGGATATCTTGTGGAGAATTAAGGAGTGTATTTCAACCTCATAAACTATAGTTGTGTAAGGACTTTGGTAGGATTGAAAGACTAATTTTATATCACCAATTCACTATCAAGGATTGGCTTAAAGCCCTTACCTCTTTATCTTGGTTGTGGATGATTTGACAAAACACATTCAAAATGAGGTGCCATGGTAATGCTTTTTGCTAATGATATTGTACTCATTGATGAGACTGATAAAGTAAATAACAAACTTGAGTCTAGGTAGGACATAGACTATTTATATCAACTATAAGTTTAGTGGTAGAGGGTTTAGAGAGGGGATAGACGTGAAAATTAGAGTAGAGTGCATTACAAATAAATATATTTTTAAATATTTGGGATATATTTTTCAACAAGATGGGGATGTTACACATAAGATTAATGCAGGTTGGTTGGAATGGAGGGAAGCATTTGGTATTCTATGTGGCAAAAGGGTTTTCTTGAAAGTTAAAGTAATTATAGAGCAGCTGAGACCTGATAATTATGAGCGTCGGGCTATCAACTGTAGCAGATGTGAAAATGTCAACATAGATATATGGCCATACAAGGATTGGATTTCTAATTAGATTGTTAGGGAAAAGGTTGGGTGGAAACTAATAGAGAGCCGTTTAAGGTGGTTTGACTTTGAACATTTACAGGAAAGATTAGTTAATGTCCCAATCAAGAGATGTGAGAAGTTGGATGCTGAGACCCATGAGGGGGAGGGAAGGGCCAAAGAAGTATTGTAAGAAACCATTAGGCACGATCACACTTACTTTAATTTAAGCCCTGGAATGGCTCAAAATGAGAGGCAAAGAATCTATATACTTGATCCCACTTAGTGTAGGAAGAGCCTGTGTTGTTGTTGAATGTGATAACCTTATTTGATGATGGGATATGTACTGTGATCCAAACAACAAATAGGAGATTTCCAAATGCTTATTTCTACATTTCGGATGCACCTTTTTTTTAGTGAAAAGTTATACATAACTAATGCTATCCCATCCTAATCTCGACTTTCAAATTGTCCCTAGACCAATTAGCAAGGTATTAGGATTTAGCACTGGATAATTTTTAGAAGTATTGAGGTTAAAGGAAGTGTTTGATTTCGAAGCTGGATAAGTAGCGGTTTATATGTGATTAGTGAGTTGAGGTGTTGTAAATAGAGATTGGGATCTGTGTTCTATTTGTTTTTTATCTGATCTTGAATTGGTTTTATTGTTGTTTTTGTTGGTAATAGGCTGAATGGTGGATTTGCTGTGACATATGAATTGATAAATTATAAATAGACAAGTCTTTTTGTTTTTCATTAGAAATTTTATTGCATGGAAAACCTTATCCACCTCATTTTACTCCACTTATGCTGTTGATTACAGTGCATACATGTATCCTTTTAGCCCATCCATTACCAGCCTACCAAAAGCAACCTAACGGAAGTTCATTTGTAATATTTCATTGCATTAATCTTTTCTAGTGTGGAAAACTGAACTGTACTGCAGATCAATTCAAGAGTGGCATAATGGCTGGAGTAGCAGCGCTGCAGAGCTCAATGTCATCTTTGTCTCTCATGTCAAGCTCGTTCTTGGGTCAGAGGTTTTCTCCATCCTTTCTCACAGTTCCTGTAAGTTGCCTTTTATTGGCTTCTACCTTTGTGTTGTTGGAGCTATAGATTTGATCGTGCATTGAGAATGGCTTGAGTGACTGTTGAATTTCTGCATTGTTATTCTAAGTAAGTTTCATGATTACTTGGATGGATGCACCTGAACTGGCAAGTGGAAATGTCACAAAAGAAATGCCGTTGGATAGAGAGTGTTCTTTAACTGAATAATTGTTACTGTTTGCTGAAATAAAGGCTCTCTGGTTTAATGCACGTGCAGTTTCATCAACAGCTGCCATCATTCCACCTACTTGTTTTATATCTAAGCATGTGCTCTTTCAAGTTTCTCTGAATTTGGGATCAGGGACTTTCTATAAGTACTGCATCAATGTGGAATTATCAATGAATTATGTAAAGGGATGCGTAACTCAAGTGTTCATGTCAAACTTTCTCAAGCTGCAAGGGATGTCCAACACCAGACTAAAAGAACTTGGTATGGAATGCCAACCGAGTAGGGATCTGATTGATGGTTCAAAGTCTTTCTATGGATTAGGTTCCAAATTTGGGATTCTCTGAATTCATTATCCAAAATATATCATCGAGCCTCTATGGATTTGTCTTTTTTCCTACTTTGGCAAATCATCTGTTGCTATTTTCTTACATTTTCTTACTCTGCCATCAACAGCACTAGTATAGGCATATGTTATTAGTTCCCATGGGTGAAAGCAAATTACACGCTAAAGCTCGTTAATAAAGGTCATGACCCTTTTTCAAAATAAATAAATAAATAAAAGTTGCTACCAATTATTGAGTGTGATACCTACATCAGAATGGAATGCAATCAGCACAAGTATAAATGTAAGATATCCAATGAACCATCGAGGTTTGAGAAAAAACAGGGTTTGCTAAATTTCACATGGCAGTCTATCCATCCTGTCCTATTGGTCCCCTAAGTACGATCCTCTATCCTTGCTCAAAGCATTGGGATTGCCCATGAAGGAAGTCAAATAAAGTGATTACAGGAGAATAACTTGAACCTATATTAAAGGATCCACAGCATGCTAGTCAGGAGTATGGTCTATCAGTCAACACATTGTGTCTATGAGAATCAGATATGCAAGTGATGTAAAAAACTGCCATTATATGAGTACAGTAGTTATTTATTAGTTATGGATAAGCTATTTCAACATGTCATGTCTTTTACTGGCTTTTTATGCCAGTATCCTTTGCTCTATCATAAGTAACAACTTACATAAGAATTATCCTAAATGCTTTGTGACTTGTGGGCTTAAAGAATATAAGAGCCATGACTCTGTTATCTTTGGATTATTCCAGATATGTGATTAAAAGTTCTAATATGCTTGTTTCTGTTAAGTTCTAATATGTTCATTTTGCATTATCATTCACACTTTTCGTGCTTAATGCAGGTGAAAACTGTGGATAAGACTTCTACAATCACAATGGCGGTCTGTAGCATGTAATTTGATGGAAGCGATATTTCACAAAGATCAACGAATGCTTCTGACTGCGAACACTTCTTTCTTGCAGTTTAAACCTTGGGAAAGGAAGAAGTGCAAGCCAAACAGCCTTCCAGTTCTTCACAAGATGCATGTCAAGCTTGGTGACACGGTTAAAGTAATTGCTGGCCGTGATAAGGGTAAAATTGGAGAAATTGCTCGAATTTTCAGACATAATAGCACTGTAATTGTCAAAGATATTAACTTGAAGACAAAACATGTGAAGGGCCGATCAGAAGATGAACCTGGGCAGATTATCAAGGTAAGTGTTGCCGCCGCCTAGTTATTTATTCTATTTAATGTTTGTTGAGTCTTCCTGTTGACAGCAAGAATTTTGCTTCTAACTTCTCAACCTACCTTCACTGCAATGCATGCCTTCTTACTTGATTGTTCGTTTTGAGGATGAAAGAAATAGATATGCTAAATTAAAACTTCTTGTTCACATGGTGTATCATGGAAATAAATAGAGAAATAAATGCAACCACAAGAACAAACTTTGTTGTCAGTATTGTCTTCAAAGGTTCTTGCAAAATACTTTTCAACTCCCTTTTAAAAAAGAAAAGCTTGTCAACTGTCTTTTGATGTAAGTAGTTCCATGGAGGATAACTTTTTAAGGACATATATTTATTGATGTAGTAGATTTTTCTTTCTTTCTTTCCCTTTGCTCTGGATATTGTTGTCTGGAGCAGAGAACAATGTGATTTCTTTAATATTGAATTAGAAGAATTGGTTAAATAGATTTTATCCATGGCATCTTTGACAAAATATTTTAAAGATTGATCTAAGAATAGTTCCTAATCATAGATGCTCTAAGATTGTCTATAAGAAGATCTCATTGCAGCACAACAAAAGCAGCATACCTTGCAAATGGAAGAAAACTGAATATATTGTTTTTAGTTGCCATCTCATGGTCGTTTCGCGCTGCTTGTTGGCTTAGTAGCAGTTGTTTTAGTCAATACGAACCAATCGAATCCTCCTGCAAATAAGTGTGGCCTCTTCTTGCTAGTAAATATTGCTAAGGTAAAGCTCATTGTTCCCATGTTTTTTGATCAAAATGGATGGAAATTAAATGCAGCCATCAGAACGAATATTACCAGTAGTGTCTTCAAAGATTCTTGCAGAATACTCAAGATATCTTCTTTAGGACATATATTTGTTGATGCAGTGGGTAGGTGGTACTCTCACTCCCTACAATTACAAATGAAAGAACTTTTCTCTACTGTTTTCCTCATTTATGGTGGTAGGCTGCTCCTGAATGCTGACATGGCTTCAGATGTCAATTAACAGATGGAGGCACCGGTTCACAGCTCCAATGTGATGCTGTACTCAAAGGAGAAAGAAGTAGCTAGTCGTGTTGGTCACAAGATTCTCGAGGATGGATCACGGGTTCGATACCTTATCAAAACTGGAGAGATAATCGATAGTGCTGAGAAATGGAAGCGGGCGATCAAGGACAGGAAAGGTCAGAAAGAGGCGAAGGCCGCTGCTTAAGAAAACTCAGTTTGCAAAGGGCCTCTGATGTGTCTGATTGTCTCCTTAGAAGAGAGAGTGTATTTTCCTTTTTGTGCAGAGTTCTTCTTGCCAGGAAACATCTCCTTTTTGACATATATATGTTAAATCAATTATGCGTTTCTGTGTTTCAGCCTCACCATCATATTAATCTACGTCACCAAGAGAAGTGATAGGAGATACTTTTTTGTTCATGATGCAGCATGGTTGCTTGGAAGGTTTCAGGCAACAAGATTGACCTTTGAAATCAAGAAATAAATGAAGACAAATCACAAGCTTGCAAGCATCGATTTGAGATGGACGAGATGCTCCAAACAATTTTTGGATACTTTTTTGTTCATGATGCAGCATGGTTGCTTGGGAGGTTTCAGGCAACAAGATTGACCTTTGAAATCAAGAAATAAATGAAGACAAATCACAAGCTTGCAAGCATCGATTTGAGATGGACGAGATGCTCCAAACAATTTTTGAATTCTTTTTAATTTCAATTTTGAACTTTGAGAACGGTCGTTCTCTTACCAAGAGATACATAAAATAATCGTTCCCTTACTAAAAGAGATGCAAAATAAGATGGTTTGAGCGGCCTAATTAAAGTGACTATTGTTTGAAAAATCGTTAAGGTCTCGTATGGCAATCATGAGCATTATCGTACGTGAATTAAATGTAGTCACAGTGTATAATTAGAATTAAAGGATAACTAGGGTCAGATGTGCAAGCGAAGGTTGCCGAGGGTAAAGTTTCTATACCTGCTTCTTGAATATGAAGAAGTTATAACTTTGTCACGACGATCCTCTGTTAGGGTTACGATGATTGTCTCAGTTGGTTCAACTTATATTATCAACTAATAACAAAATAAATATACAGATAGCATAAATGTAAAGCAAAGATTAAAAATTACCAATAAAAGTAAAGCTAACGTTGACATCGTAAGTTGCTTGGTAACTCTCCTACTACTCCACCAGACATGAGTAGAATAGGGTAAAGCAATATCTACCACCAAATTCTCATCTCAAGGATCCATTTACGTTATTTTTTGTTCCCTTATTTTAATATTTAATCGATTTCTTGTCATTTACCACATCTATTTCTACTTGATATAATCACTGCCTTGCCAAATTCTAGCACACTATTCCCTAGCGAAAATTTTCTTTAATGTATTAAAATTGCATTTCTAACCTTAACTATCCACTCTTGAGGTTACCGGTCAAAATTTATGGGAATTACTTTTATACACTCTTATAGTATTTTGGCTACCTAATCATTTGTTTTTTTTATTTCACATTTACCATCTTTTCATAAGATTTCTAAAATATCTTATCTAAAATCCCTACACCAACAAGATGTACATTACAACATGATCTACTAACTCATGATTCTGTAACAAACAATCATAAGATAGGTTTTCTTGGGTCCATTAACACTCGTGTGTCACCGGCTTGCTGTAATGGTTTCTTCGTTCTCCTCATGAGACCTAGATCTACCCACGGTAAATGAACAAATGAAATGGTCTGGTAACTAAGAAGAATGCCAACACTAATCATATCTTTCTAGCCCCATTTCATAACTCGCCTTATTCAGACGATCATCACTATTTTAGTACCGATATAAGTGGAAGATTTATAGCATACTCTAGATTATGCAACCTTGGTTGGTCTATCTTACCATTGCCACTATAATAGACCTACAGAATCTCCAACTTGCCTAACCAAGTACCTTAACGAACCACATCCAATGTAACCCAATGGTTGTCACCCTCCACAAGTGTTTCCTATTCCAACACAAAAGTTAGACTAGCTACCTTCATTACCACAATGGGTGTTGAGTTCATAGGATATACTTGGCCATGAAGGGAGATTGTACCCACGCATATGAGTTGATTATACCTATATTTTAAACTTGTAATTTATCATATTCCTTGACTCTTATTTTACTTTCCCAAGCTCTAAATTTAGTTTTATCTTCAAATACTCTAAGTATTTTAATTCGATTGTCCTAGCTAACTACCATAAGCCATAATTGGCAATTACCACCAGTATAGGTACATACATCTCGATGTACCTAGGGTTTTTATCTGAATACATACACACATACAAGTCATGTAGCCAATTAGGTTATTCTATATACTGACATATGCATTATTTTATTATCTTTGGTTAAGCTCTTAATAATCTAGGTTAGATCTAATTAATTTATTATCTTTTAAGTTGCATAACCAACTAGAGCTCTTTCATAGCCGTTTATGTTCTTCCAAGGTACTATTCTTTCCCTTGAGTCATTACTGCATGGTTGGGTGTGGCTGTAAGGATAGCCACATGCAATGCACACTTTGATTACTCTTAAATGACTTGGTGTTTATTCCAAATGATTCCATGGATTCCCTAAACCTCATCACCTTTTACTAAAATTTAATCAAATCATATTTGTAGTAAAAATTACAAAATGGATGAAGCTTGGAAAGTTTGTTCTACTCAACAAAATGTGGTTTCAAGACAAGTCCAAGGCCATGGAACTCTCATTCAAAACTTCATTAAATTTGAAGCTCTAAACTCTTAATTTTGAGAGTGCATTTGGGAGAGGGGGGGTGAATAGTGCAATCGAATAAATATATTCAAATTGAAAAGCTAGAATGCACAGATCAAATCATTACACAATAAGAGATACAATATTTTTTAGGTGGAAATCCTTCACAAATAAAAATCACCACTTAAGTCTTCTTCAACTCAGGACTTCTTAATTGGTCAAATCAATCAAATCCACTAAACCACACCATTTTAAGCTAAGGGTGGTGTATCTTAATTTACAAAACCACTCTTTGGTCCTAACTGAAGAGTTTTACTCTTCCATGGGGAAAGTAATAGGAATTAGATAAGCTGGATACTCAAGTATAATAATAAAATAAATTTCAACAACAATCCTACAAAGGCACAGGTAATGTGAATAAAATTAGCTTCTATAGGTGTAGAGTACTTCCCTTTAGATGTGAGTAGATTGGAGTGATGGTACAGGGAGTAGATCTCCAATATGATGAGTGAAGATCTTGGAGAGTAGATGAGTGTGCTTGAGTCTCTTTGCACTATGAACTTCATTTTAGCTAAGAAGAGTAGAAAGTACTATATCTTGTGTATCTTGAAAAGGAGAACTCACTAGAGTATTTACAGAGGTATTAGGACAACTCTAGATAGGGTTAGAAGGTCCTTATAACCGTTGGAAGAGATTAGGAGAAATATATTTCAAAATCAGAAGACATTACAAAGAGATCCACAATAGTCATTACAGTATTGGGCGTTTGATGAACTCATTAGGTGTCTGATAAGGTTTGGTCAATTATATGATGAAAGTGTGTGATGTTTGATGAAGATGCTCCAAAAAGGTGGTCAAGGAAGGCTTGCCCAATAGGCATACGATTAATTCATAAGACAACTTATTTGAGAATAAAGGTCGATTGATAGAAATGTTAAGACATTAGATTACTGAGAGCAAATTTTATTATACTTGGGTCTGAAGTAAACTAGATCATCTGTCATAAGTGTTAGTCTAATAGGGTGTTTAATTGTCCGATGAGATAATCAATTTTCGATTCAAGCTTCTAACACAAAGTCATTCTTGTTTTAGGTTTTCAAGCTTATGCACTAATAAATCTCACATTCCTTAAAAAAAAACGTGAAGTCATGGTTTAGAAAATAGAGGGGGAAATCATTGCTTGTTTACGGATTTTCTATGCATTGAGTTGATGCATCGTTCAAGACATTCTCATTGTCATTTATGCACCACCTCCTTCCAATCATCCATTGCCTCCATGAGTTACTACGAATTTATCCTCAATCTCGAGTATGGGTGGGACACACATGTTGTTACCTTGTAAGTCCTACTTGATTTTCACATAAGTACAAGGGATTTGATTGAAACATGAGCCAATTTATAGCAAATTTTAGCCATAATTTACTTTTGCCTAATGATTATGGTGATAACATTAGTAAATTGCACATGAAATACATTTGTTTTTATGGAGGCTACATAGGCATAGCTAGTTGTGAGTAACCATAGATGACTAGTTGGATGTAAGCTCTCAAGTCAATTTCTCACCTTATTCATAGTCTTGTGCACTTCTTTAAAGGTCAATTATAATAATAATTTTTATCAATTCAAGTTTTATTTCACATCTCTTAATTGCACTTCTTGTATGTTTGCACCTATTCTTTGATTTTGTGAGCACCCTATGTTGGTAATTAGTCAACTTTAACCTGTATTAATCTTAAATGTAACTTGCAGATATTATGTCTTTTTTTGCGTCTTGATATTATACTTACACCCACTATTCCACTATATTCTGTAGTGCACTAACTTGTAAATAGTACAATATTATTTCTCGTTGAATATTATGTGGCAAAATTTGAAAGATTATAATACGCTTAATTGTAATGAGACAGGGGATTGGAGCTATCAAAAATTTAAAATTGACATCTAAAACATACCTTTAACTAGTTGTCGTTCATAAAACTAAATAAAAATTTCTCACCTTTTTTATAAGATATATTACTAATTAAATACTACTTGAGTTACATCGATTTGAAATATCTAACTTTCATTTTTATAATATTATTGATGCATCATTTGATGTGAAAAAGATTGTGTCAATATTATTTAATTATCTTTTTGAGAAAATTTACATTTTTTTAAGGGCATAGTTATATTTAGATGATATATTTATTTGTATATTACAATAATAAAATCATTGCCGCGTCTTTATTTATGCAAAACAACGGTTAATTTGAAGTTTTAGAAATTTCATTTAGATCGAATTTCCATATTCATTGAAATTTCATATGAATTGTTTTTTCTTATGATGTTTATTCACTTTCTAAAAATAAATACAATATTTACTAATCGATATGATCGATAAAAATATATAAATTTAATTCAATTTCAAAATATGGTAAAAAAGAAATGAAAAAATTATGCAAGATAACTTTGTATCTTTCACAATCTTTTGAAAATAATGTAAGGGTGGAAAGAAATCAATTTGGGATATTGGCATGGAAAGATAAGATCTACGTTCTAATATAGACGTTAATTATGATCTTTCGAGTTTGAATTATTAATATATTTCTAATTAAAATAATAAAGACGGGTAATTAATAATACCGAATCATGGAGTTTTTTCACATAAACCCACAAATTTGAATATTGAATTAAAATAGCATGACGATATAGGTGCATTTCTAAGTAGCTATAATCTCATCGAGGTAACATAAATGTCTCAACAAAGAGATGACCATAATATAATTACTCTCTCATTAGTGCGTACGGGCGATCTTTATAGTAAACTACATTGAATTCAATAATTATTTTAAAGCATAGAATAACGTTACAGATGATGGCATTGTACTCAATGAGATTGGAATCAACCAATACACCTTTTTGCTACTGGGACTCGTGACAATTTCGTGACCATACTTTCAGCACATATTTTGTCAATCAAAAGATTCAATGCTTTCAAAGACCCATGAGAACATCATTTCTCTATATTACAATCATAATTCTTGAGACCCATCATCCAATAAGAAAATAACTCTTCTCCTGATAGGGTGATACTAAAGGTTTGACATCAAGGATCCTATCAACGTAAAAAGAAAAAAGTAAAAGACAAAGCAATATGTAACAATACAGGACTGCATAACAATATCAAAAGTTCGCATGGGTAATCATGTAAAGATTTCAAGTAAATCGAGCGCAGAAAAGAAAAAAGAAAAAAGAAAAAAAAAAAAACTTTCCCCTCTTCTCTCCCCGCAATTTTACCTTCATTCTTAAAATTAATTTAAATAAGGAAAGAAGGAAAGAATCACCGAAACCCTCCTTTCCGAAATCAAAATATCCCCCAAAATTTCCCCCTCGAATTCCCAACTCCTCTTCCCCACAATGCGCCCCTTCCCATTCCCCTTCTTATCTACCCTTCTCCTCCTCTCTCCATCTCCCATCTTCTCGCCCCTTCCAGAAGCAACACCTCCCTCTCCCTTCCCCCTCCCCATCCTCCTCCCTCCCCAATCCCCAACCCCAACCCTAACCCTAATCGACCCCATGCCCAACCCCTAACAAGAGGAAGAACAGAGAGATCGATCCATCTCCCCCATGGCGGAAGCGGACGGCGGAGAAACACCTTCCCCGGGTGGGTTCGTGGTCCGCTCCGGCGTCCGCGCGGGCCTAAAGCGCGAGCTAGCCTTCGCCCTCCGGTCCCAATCCGATCTCTGCCCCATGGGGCGCACCAGATCCGGCAAGATCCGCCGCTGCTCCCCCGAGAAGGACGACCGCCCCTTGGAGAAGGATCAACCCAACCGGGAGGAGGCGACGGAGGTCTCCTCGACCGTCACCACCAGCGGCCAATCCGACGGGTCTGAGGAGGTGAAGGGCGGCAGCGGTGGTGGCGGAGGTGGAGGGAGTGAGGAGGAAGGGACGACGGCGAGGAAGGCGGAGAAGAAGGAGAAGGAGAAGGCGCCGACGAAGAAGGCGGTGGGGCTGGTGATAAAGAAGCCCCCTGGGAACATCAGGGAGCTCCTCGGGACGGGGCTCCTCGAGGGGATGGCCGTTAAGTACGTCTCCTCCAAGAACAAGGTGAGCCTTTTGCGTGTTTCCGGGGCGCGGAGCATTCCGATTGAAGTAGGAGCAAGTGTGGATAGAAATGACAGAGCTGGAATCGTGCGTTTTTCCTCGTGGCGTTTGAATGTGGTGTTTGGATTGGAGGATGCTTTCGCTCGCGAAGATAAAATCAAGAGCTTTGCTTTCAGCTGCATCGTGGAATGCTTTTGCTTGCAAATTCATGTTCGAAAGTCAGTCCCAATCGCCTTCGAAAGGGAATGGGAGCGTGTGTAGTTGGAATTGTGCGTTTTTCCCTGTGGTGTTTGGATTTGGGGGGTTGGAATTGGTGGAATGCTTTTGTTCGCAAAGATAACTTTGGAAGCTTTTCTTTTATCACGCTATCTCAAGTTGCCGCTTCTGTATAATGGATTGCTTTTGCATGGGAATTTGCATTCAAAATCCATTCCTGACTCCTTTTGCAAGGGAATAGGAGTGTGCATGGGCAGAAAACAATGGAATCGGAAACGCGTGTCTTTGCCATGGTGTTTGGATGTGGTGGTAATCAGAAGCTTTTCTTTCATTGCGCTAGTTTAAGTTGCCACCACAACATCGATGACTTTTGCTTGTGAATTTATCTTCAAAGTTCTTTTTTTTCCCCTATCTGGATTAATATATATATGTTGAAGATGGAATCGTAATCATGTGTTTTCCTGTGGCATTGGACCTGGTCGTTGGATTGGAGGATGCTTTTGTTTGCAAAGATAAAATGGGAAGCTTTGCTTTCTTAGCTCTATTTTGAGTTGCTGCCATGTTGTGGAGTGCTTTTGCTTGCGAATTGCGGTTGTATTCTTGAGAGTGAAGTGATGGGATTGGGATTGGCCGTTCTTCCCATGCCATTGGATGTTTGTGGTTGGATTGCAGGTTTTTGTTTGTGAAGCTAAAATCTGAAGGAAACCTTTCATTGCGTTACTTTGAGTTGCTGACATATTGTTGGATTCTTTTATGTGTGAATTCATGTTAAAATCCTTTTCTTTCCTATGTGGATTACAATACGGATGTCGAATTGCGGTTGTATTCTTCCTTTTTATGCAACAGGATCATCCATTGGATGTTTGAGGTTGGATTGAATGTTTTATTTGCAAAGATGAAATTGGAGGTCCTCATGCTATTTTGGGTGTCTGCCATCTGTGTTGGTGATTCCGCGATGGTTGTAAAGCAAGCCAATGGCTTAATGAATGTGGTTTTTGATATGGCTGTAGAATTTATTTAAAAAATATAGCAGTGCCGACCAGGATCTAATAGGACCTATACTTTGTCAATTTTGGAGTCAATGGAACCACATCATTGCCATAGCTGTTTCTGACATCCATCCTGGTCACATGGGATTAGTTCCTTTATTTATTTTTTATTTCTTTCTTTACCTTTTAAATTTTGTTACTCCAACGTCTACATGCATGATTTAAGTTTTTGTATGTTCCAACAGAAACTACTACAAGGAATTGTCAAGGAGAGGAACATTATATGCTCTTGTTCTTCTTGCAAAGGTGTCAAGGTGAATTTTATTCTATTTGGTACAATACTATTTTCTCGTGTTTTGGTCCGAAGAGTGATTAACTGATGGTGAATAATTCTTTGCACTTGCCAGGATATTTCTCCATATCAGTTTGAGCTGCATGCTGGTAGCACCAATAAGCACCCATCTGATTTCATTTATTTGGAGAATGGGAAAAGCATACGCAATGTGCTGAGGGCTTGCAGTGGTGCTCCTGTTGACACATTGGAGTTGGTGATTCTTTCAGCAATTGGATCAGATGGAAATAGAAAGATGTCTAGCTATCAGCAGCAAACTGGTGAGCTTCTTGGCCTTCACATTGTTTCTCGGGTCTTTCTACTTTGGAAATCCAAACTTGGATCCAGTTGAAGCGTATTTGATCATACTGAATATGCAGAGTCATGTGAAAAACCATCTCTTGGGAAGTCCCCGGCAGCATTGGATGTGCATCCAACTGAAAAATCATCTCCTGAAAATCAGTGCTTAATGCCTGTATCATCTAAATGCACCAGGTATGTTGTTCATGTACCTTTTTCTGATCTCTGTCAGACAATTATTTGGCAGGAACAACATGGAATTCTTTGACAAATAGTTGTAGTTCAATCTGTTAGTGTTAGTACACATATACAGAAACACTTCCAAGCACCTATTTTGATTAAAGAGGGGCTCTAAAGGATTGAGTGGTCACAGTAGCAAGGAAATTATCTTAGACTTTAAAGTCATCAGCAGACTATACCTGCCGCTGCGTGGCTAAGTTTTGACTGTTTTCGATCATGACAAAGTAAATTATGGAACTGTGTTTTTTTGTAGGGAAATATGACAACATCAAAATTTGGAAGAAATCATAATAGTTGCTGTTGCTTTCTACTACTATTGAGATAGTCATGTGAGAGATTTATCTGTGTTTCCGGAGTTGATTTTGCGGGTTTGTGAATATGATAAATTTAATGGTGGTCTTCAATTAATCACTGGATATGGTAGTTTCTAGCAGTATATCAATTCTTCCTTTAAAAATTTCCCAAAATCAAAAGTGTACTCAACTCAACCTGTTAGTATTTTTTCTATGAATTATCTGAATTGCTGAACGAAATGTCTTCCTCAATGAGCTAAATATGCACCTCACATAAAAACCTATCACTGATAGTAGCCAAGGAGACCTTTTATTCTAGTATTTGCTGATGGCCTATGATGTTAATAATGGTTTTAAAAATCGCGCCTTGAGGCGGTAGCCTCGGGGTGCATTCAAGAAGTGTGCCCCTCGGTCAAGCCGAGGCGGTCTGAGGTGCTCGAGGCGGTGAGGCACACATGAGGCACCGCCTCAGCGAAAGGAGAGCATTGCCGGTGGTGTGTGATGGTGTTGCTGCTGCTGCATCGTCGGAGCTTGAGGAGGAGCATTGCCGCAGCAGCATCACCGCAGCAGTGTCGGAGCTCGAGGAGCAGCATCATCGCAGCAGCATTGGAGCTCGAGGAGGAGAAAGAGGCATGAGGAGAGGGAGAGGGGAAAGCATCGATGGTGTAGGATCCTCTTCCTTAATGTACGAGGCACATACGCACACCCACTAGAGGAGGAAGAACGACTGTGGCTTCCTATGGAAGCCAATCGACTTCGTGTGCGGAACTTCCCCCTTGTTTTTTTTAAAGAGCCCTTCAACCCAATCTTGAGCACCAAATAAGTCCTCATCATAATTTTTTTTTCTTTTCACAAAAGCCCCTTGTCAACATTAGTTAAGGCCAAGAGAGAAATCGAAAAAACAAAAAAATAAAATCTAAGGGTGAAGATCCTATCCTCCAACCATGTGTTTTGTTTTTCCTTTTGATGGATTTGCCTAATTTTGAAAATTACTCATAGGTATCTTCAGGTCCTTACACTTGGAATGTGATGGGGCATTCCAAGTGTATATAATATACACTTGGAGCCCTCCAGTAGGTTGCTCCACCTCTCCACCTCTCCGGTGCCCTCTAGTGCAGCAATATATATTGTTATATGTATGTATACGTAGAACTATATATATAATATATACTATTACATATGTATGTATACATAGAAGTTTGTATATAATATATCCTATTATATATGTATGTATAGTATACATAGAAGTATGTATATGTATGTATATATACTTAACAAGTATATATCATATTAATTTTCTATGTTTTTTATCCAAAACTTGAGGCTTACGCCTCGACCGTCTCGAGGCTTATGCCTTGCCTCGATGAAGGCAAACCGCCTTAGTACCGCATTGCATTTTTTAAAACCTTGATGGTAATCAACAATTGATATTTTTTTTGTAAGCTTAATGTGGAGAATGTCTTGGTTTTTGTTGCATTTTTACTATGTGGGGCTGTAAAAATGGATAATAATATTATCCTCAAGAAAAAAAAAGGCCAGTGTTAAGAAGGACATGTATTGTGGGTTAGGTATGGTCTAAGTGATGATTTAAGGGAATTTGATATTTGGGTATCTTGAATTTCTAATATTTGAGGGTGAGGTAGAAGTGAAAGCTTTGTTTTTGCATAAAGAAGAGCCAGAAACTCAAAACATGTGATGCTGTGAAGAATCTACATCACAAGATAATTTTTTGAAAGAAAAAAAGAGAATTGGGTCATTGGATGTATAGAGCGTTGATGATGCTCGGAGGCTGCCGTTGAGGCTTCGAAGTCCACCAAAAAATTTACATAATATGGGAGATGTAGAAGAGGCATGAAAATAGAAAAATATCCAAGTATCTACTAGACATGGAAAGTTGGTGTCCTTGTTCCACCAATATGGTGTATGTTTGGGAGAGGATCCAACCTTCAAGAGTGCACTATGTATGAACCATTACAAGAGGTTTTTCTCGACTCTAAATAATGCACATGGGGTCCTTTTACAGGGTATGAAAAGGGTATAATAATTATATGTAATTACTCCTTTTTAGGGAAGTGTAATAGTTTGGCTTGATTATCGAAGACCCTTATCTTGTGTCTCTTCATCTTCTTGTACGGACCAATTAGCTCTGGCAGTTTAGTTTAGGCCGATTGGAATTCAAGCGAATAGGTCAACTTAGGTTGCTTGGAATTTTGACCAATTGGAATTTAGGCAAGCTGGTCAACTCAAGTGGCCTTGAATTTGTTGAGACCTCTGATTTGATGAAACAAAATTATGTTTTATTGTGAATTAATCTTCTAGGATCACGCTTACACAAATCAAGTCAATTATCCTCTTCATGGATCAAAGTGAAGATTCTGAAGAGTCAATATATCTTTTAGTTTAAGTGTTTGAGTCTAATAATTATGCAAGGAATCTCAAGAATGTTTTCACGATTTTCTAAGTCGTAAAATCAACATTTAGGCAGTATTGATCGACCAAAATATTAGAATTGATCGATCAAATAGGAAGATTGATCGACCAAATTAGCCTAACAGTCAAATTCAAATTTCTTGCGAGTAGATCAACTAATTAAATATTTGATCAATCGATCCGATAGATTGATCGATCAATTTGGCTTGAAAGATTATTTTTGCACTTCCTAAATCGTCTATATTTCACCTACAAATATGTCTCAAAGCCAGCCCTTTCAAAACACACAAAAACAAGAAGCAGGAAGCAATCACTAGTAGAAAAGAAGAGCTTTCACACACACTCTTTCAAAGCTCGCGTGCTTTGTGCTCTCTCCAGCATTCATCATTCAAAGCACGATGTTTTTTACACCTTGAAAGAACTCGGTTTGAAACTTCATTTTTGAGGTTCCATAGGATTAATTTCTGTATTCATATTATTTCTTTCATTTCATTTGTTAGGATCCATTGTATTGGGATTCCATAGGTTGTTGTGACTTTTCCTAGTAAATAAAAGAGAAGTGGTTGTAAGAGGTTGTGTCAGCCTTGTTTAAGTGGTACATTAGTGGATTGATTATCATTGCTTAGTTAGGAAAATCCTAAGCTGAAAGGCTTATGTAGTAGTTTTTACCTGTAGGGGTTTTCACTATAAATCATTGTGTATATTGTGGGATTATTTTTATGGTGCCATATTTTTTATTACAATCGATGTCACGCTTGATCTTGTGTTTGGGCCAAGTAAGATCCGTGCAGGTAGGTCACATGCCACTCTTTCAGAATTTAAGAAGATTAGCCAATCCAAGCTGATAGGCCAATATAGGTGGCCAGAAATTTCGACGGATGGGAGTTTAGTGGGATTGGCCAACTTAGGAGGGTTGGCCATTTCAAGTAAACTGGCCAATTCAAGCGGATAGGTCAATCCAGGCGGACTGCTTAGACAAGTTGGCTTAGAGAGACTTAGTTTATTCTAGCAGCTTGTGCTGCTTACTTGCCACTCCATGGGGTTGGTCTCTTGGGTTTTGGCTTGCCATAATGGACTTCTTGGACCTATTTTATAAGAGTTAATTTTTTTCCCTTATCAAGCATATTGGAGTAAATGATTTTTGTATCAGTTAAATAAATTTATGTTACCAATTGGCTTGGTTCTCCATGAAGGGTTGACTATCCTTTTTCTGTGAAATGCTGTGGAAGATTTTGTCCCCAACATGAATTCTGTTCCTTGCAAATTCTCTTGGGTTGGTTCTTTGATGATTTAGCAGCTTTCCCCTTCTCTTGGGTTGGTTCTTTGATGATTTAGCAGCTTTCCCCTTCTCTTGGGTTGGTTCTTTGATGATTTAGCTGCTTTCCCCTTCTTTTAAAAAGAATAATGTGGATGCTATGGGCCTCAAGTATGTGCAAAATGTAAGCAAGAAAGGGGTAGATTTGCTCTTTTCTTTCTCACTAGGATGTTGAGTGTAGTGCAATATAGCAATCCTCGGACAATTATTTCTTGCACATGTTTGACTCAGATCTGAATATGGAATTTGGTCTATTACTTCTCATGACCACAGTTCTTTTTGTTTATGTTTTTCCATGAAAGAAGGTTGATCGTGGGATTGTTTTTTAATTTAGCTATTTTTTGTTTTGGAAATTAATAAAGACCAGATCAAATAAATGGTGTTTCACAGGTCTTCAAAATCACAAGCTGCTCCAAAACAAGTGGCTACAAAACAAGCAGCGGCTCCAAAATCACAAGTGGTGACAAAACCACAAATGGCTTCAAAATCACAAGTGCCTCCAAAATCACAGGCAGCCCCTATAACATTTGATGCCTTGCCAAAAAGTGTTTCCTCACAAAAGAAAAATGCCAGTGGGAGGATGACCACCAAGTTGGTTCCACTTTCTATTTTTTGAATAAAGTTTTGACCTTATATTATTCTTTTCTTTATATCTTATCTTTGTACTTTTTGGATGTTCGTACTTTATTGATTTTTCAATTTTTATTTTCAAGAGACCTGCGGCTGCATAAACTAGTATTTATGGATGACATTTTACCTGATGGAACTGAGGTAGCATATTATGCTCGTGGACAGGTTAGACAACATCAACCACAACAAGCTTGGTTATTAATATTTACTACCTTTTTCTAATTTCTAGGTACTTTTTTAATGACAGAGACTGCTGGAGGGCTACATAAAAGGATCTGGAATATTCTGTAGGTGCTGCAACACTGTGGTAAACAATCATTTCAATCATCTTTATCGCTTTGTATTTCTTTCTTTTTCTTGGTATTGATACTATGGTTTTCCGGGCAGGTCAGTCCATCCCAATTTGAATCACATGCTGGTTGGGCTACGAGGCGTAAACCGTAAATTTCCAGATACATTATGCCTTTTGATCTGTTTCCATGTTTTTAATCCTGAATGTGAATGACGTGTCTATTTTTATTTGCAGCTATCTGAACATATATACGTCTAATGGTGTCTCACTTCATGAGTTATCTGTTTCACTGTCCAAGGAGAGAAAGCATTCTATTACTGAAAGTGATGATCTATGTAGGATATGCTCAGATGGTGGAGACCTTCTTCTCTGTGATTTATGTCCCCGGGCTTTTCACAAAGGTACTCATCATGCTGGGATGACAGTTACTTGCAATATTTTTGTTGCACATACATGATCTTGAGGTCTAAATGAAAGGCAAGAGCCATTCCTTCACCCTGTAACCGGGGCTTGTGTCTAAATTTTTCCTTAAAGTTACTCAAAAAAACATGCTCTTTAGTCAATGTGGTTTGTCTGTTAAAATATTGCCCAAATTTGGCAATTTGTGGAGGCAGTCCATGTTACAAACACATGCATGATACTCTCACACTGTTGTTCAGTTCCTTTTTGTTTTTGCTGTATCATGGAGGAGATACTTGTGAATCCCTACTAGTGTTTTCCATTTAGTATCCCAAATATGATGCCTGTTTTCCCTTAAACGAAATGGAGATATTCTTAAGAACTTTTGAGTTTCACGATTCAAGTGCCCTTGCACTGTGTGACATGACTTCTCCAAGTATTATGTAGTGAAACTTATTTTTGTTTGTCATATTTGTGATGAGTCAACCTGATTCCCCACCTTCTTCATTTGGTGGTGTTATTGGTACTTGCATGAAACATGATGAAGCAAACAATTGTGGTGATTGGGTAGAAATGCTTTACTTTGGTTCTGAAAGTTCTCAATTGATCTATTGATTGTACCATTGAAAGCCGTAGATTGCCTTTGATTAGTTGAAAGAACAATTGATATTTGGATTGGAGGGTAGCGTAGACCAGCCATGTATCTCCCTTTACTTGTATGGGGTTAGCAAAACCATTTATTTGCTTGCCTTCCTTGGCTCTAAACCACCGGATTCATTCATTTAGGTTTAGTTTACAATGTAGGTTAGCTAACCCAAGTTAGCTAAGTTTCCACGGGGTTAACCCTTGTTTTTGTTTACTTTCAAACGGGGGTTAACCTTTATTTCTGTTTACTGAATGGGGGTTAACTTGTGATGTGAAAGGTGGGTGTTTACTTGAGTTTGGAGGTTAGGATGGGTGATAAGTTGGCAAAAGATTTTTTTACCCTTGGGATGGTAGTTAAGTTAGTTGAGATTATTTTTTTGAAGTGTATATTAATTAGTAACACCTCATAACAGCTCTGAAATCAACAACCATTTGAAATCAAAGTTGATTTTAACTTGCCATCGACACATTTGTTTTCCAGTTTAGATGAAAGAATTGTTTCCTGACAAATTAGTAATTTTCCAATTTTCAATATGTAAAATATATCCACAGGACTAAAGTTTGTTATTGACCTCAAAACAAGATAAAAATAGCATTAGTAATCCAACTCGAGCTGCAATTACCATTAGACCAGTGATTTAAATGTTGTCGGTAATGCCTTTGGTGGGAAAAGTTCATGTCGACATAGTAAAGTTGTTGAAATGATGGGATGTCGTGGGCATGCTATAGGCATGGTCGGCATGCCAACGAAATCGATGGTCATGCCGAGGCTGCTGCTGATTTTTTTATCACTTCTGTCATTTTTGTTGACATGCATTAGCATGCTCTCGGCATTTCCACGACGTACCCTTGGCATGCCAACTACCAACTAAATGTACGTTTAGAATTTCATTGGCACAGAGTCAAAATCGACATTTCGAACCTTGCATTAGACTACGAATTAGTAACCCAACTCCATCCTATATGTTAGACTCTCGCCTACGCCCAATCCCTTCCCTCTCAGAATCAAAAGTCCTTTTCATCCAGAGACTTCCCTCTTCGCAACATCTCACACCTTACACAGCAAGGGAGATATTGCTGTACTATCTGGACTGTACTAGCAGCTGTCTTGGACAATTTCAGCTAAGCAGACTCATTTTCCTATCCTTTTTAGTGGAATTATACTTGTCCTATAGTCAATGTCATAGCCAGTTCATTCATGTGCACATTTATACTGAAGGGGATTGATCGGAAAAATTGCAGTTCAATATCATAAAGTTCAAAAACTAAATTTAGCCCTTGTTGCTTCATATCACTATCAATGAATAAGAGAATAAAATTACCCTTTGATCATTGTAATAAAATTGAGACCTTCTTGGCAATTTGGCAGATAAAAGGGAAGAGGGGCACCATTAGAAAATTAGATCGTGAGAGGGGTAGGTGAAAGGAGAGAGAAAATGAGGATTAGGAGGCAGGTTAAGTCAACCCCCCCTCCATCCGATTTTAGGATAACCCGGGACAAGGGCTCCAAGAGGGATTGGGTTAACCCCTATGGTATGCTTCATGTCACTATTAATGGATAAGAGAATAAAATTACCTTTTGATCATTGTAATAAAATCGAGACCTTTTTGGAAGTTTGGCAGAGAGTATTCAAAAGAGGGGCACCATTAGGAAATTAGATAGCGAAAGGGGTAGGCAAAAGGAGAGAGAAAATGAGGATTAGGAGGTAGGTTAAGCCAACCCCCCCTCCATCCGATCTTAGGATAACCTAGGACAAGGGCTCCAAGAGGGATTGGGTTAACCCCTATTGTAAACAAGGGTTAACCCTTATTGTAAACCCCTTAGGTTGTGGTGTAAACTCATCTCTAAGAAGAAAAGAAAGACATAAGGTAGAATGGGGCTCATATGCTATTATTTGTTAACAATTTTGAGATGCAAAGTTCACAGCCAATGCCAGGATTTGCGAGAGTGGTTGCTTGCCCTGATTATACCATACCATTCCTTCAAAATGGGTTGCAAGTAAGTTTGAATTGGCTATCTTTTAAGGAAACATTATGTTGAAAGGAGATAACTTGGGTGGTCGAATGAGTATTGTGTTAGGTGCGATAGGTAAATTGATTATTTGATTCTAGTAACTAAGTGAAATTGTTTATTTGTTTTAGGGATTGTCCTTGGTTATTTATGTGTATACCTCTTGCGAAGTTTCCTTGCTCACACCTATCCCTCCTCCTATCTAGATTTAAATTAATGACCTTTTGTAATGTAAATTTTAAAGAATTTATTCTCTCTTTCCCGTACCCTCTTTCTTTGTTTCCACCCTCTTCCATCCCCCTCTTGTACATCTTTCTCCCTATCACAATGTGTTGGTGCAAGGTCATCACGATCGTTGATTTTGATGATAATAAAATACTTGTAATTTAACATTTGCAATTGAACTTAAGATTTCAGGATTATTGCAAGTGATAACAAGTGTGAAGGAGCTTAAGCTCAAGACCATGGAGGAACGAAGGAGCTCGATGTAGGACAAAAGCATCAAGGAGCACGACTTAAGGCTAAAGGTTGAAGGAGAATGAAGAATATGATAGATGTTTATTGTATTTGTATTTATTTTTCTTTTCGCTCTTTGTTTTAAAGAGTCCATAGTACATTAACCTAAGTCTTAAGAACACTTAACCCATTCCTAAGACACTTAGGTAAACTTAGAAATTCAAAATATGCTTTAAACAGACATACCAGACATCTAATATTAACATTAGACGTCTGATACTAGACTGTAAGTTGTTTGACCAAGTTGGCCAGATGTCTGAACACTTAGGCTTGAATTAATGGTCTGTGACTATTACTTTTAGACATCTTGCCCATAATCTAGACGTCCCATAAGACATATGAGAAAATTGCCAGATGTCCTGAAAGAGGATTGTTGGCTTTTCTTAGCAAGCCAAGCTAGTGCAACCTAGCATTTATTTCCAGACGTCCTTAGAGCCACCTAGACGTTTGATAAAAAGTCGTTAGACCCAAACCCAAGGTCTGTTAGACCTTCATAGTCGTGTCTTGAAAATCAACTTCTACAACTTTCAGACATCTAATAGTTACATCAGACGTCCAGTAAGTTGCCCGACCTTGTTATAGTAAAATCCTGTTGAGATTTGGTCCAAAATAGGAATGAACCGACACAAAATTAGACGATCAATTTTTTACCCAGACATCTTAAAATGATAACCTAGACGTCTGATCTAGAGCAATGTTTCTGTCCGACAGAATCGAACTCTGACCCTTTAGATCAAACATCCAAACTTGTCATTAGACGTCTGACCTTAAAATTAGACGTCTGAATATGTTGTCAGAATCATTATGATCCTGATTTTGGCCTTATTTGTCTTGGAATTGTTCCTAACGATTATGAGCCCTCTCCAGGGCCTTCTTGAAGGTTCCTAACACCTCTATAAATAGAGGACCTCCCCTTGACAATATACACCTCAAGGAACAATACTTTCCACCATTTGAGTCTTTAAGAAAAAGAGATCATTTAGAAGGGAAGTCCCTGCTCTCCAAGCTTTCTATCATTCATCCGAGAGCACTAAAACTTTATTGCATTTCACGCATACTCACTTTGCCTAAGTAGCATAGGTTAACATATACTTTGTGGCTCTATAGGTTTTATTATATTTTTTATTTTCTTTGGTTGGGTATTCGCATGGTGAATTCCCATCTCCTTCGTGAGACAATACTCTTTGTAAAGAAGAGGGATTTGAGGTACTTTATCCTCAGGTTAAAGTAGCGTGGTTGTATTGAGGTTGAATTATCCTCGTTTAAGTAGTTCGGTTACTGGATTTGGTTCACTTGGTCGATCGGGAAATCCTAAGTCGAAATGCTTAGGTGGTGATTTTTACTCAGGTTGGGTTTCTACCAAAATATCTTTGTGTCTTGTCGTGAATGTTTGTGATTGAATTTTTCATTTGCATATATTTTATCTACCACACTATTCACTCCTTTAGTGCAGTTTCAGAATGCTTCCATCTTGATGCTGGAGCTAGTAGTTGATTCACCAACATCGACACCCATCTTTAGTTCATCTTCCTCCCTCCACGCCCATTTCTTGCCTGAGCTTATCCACTCCCAACTCCTTCCTCTCACTTCACTCACCACCCTCCCCCACCTCTTGCCCACCTCATGTTGTCCATGCCCACCTCCACCTCCACTCTTGCCTTGAGGTTGGTCTCGTCCATGCTTTCTATTCAAGCTCCTCTCCCCTTCTGCGGGGTCACCTTCTCAAACACAAACTCATGCTCTCTAAATGCCTTGTGACCCTGCAACTGCAAAGGTGGGGTCAATGAGGTTGAAGGTAGGGGATGGTCCGGTGGAGAGCCACTTGCCAGAGTTGAAGATGGAGGTGTTGGATTTATCAGTCCTAGTGATGGTGGTGGAATAATTGTAGAGGCTAGAGGAGGTGGAGACAATGAGGAACAAGTGGTGCATGGCAGAGCACGGGGGAGGGGTGACTAAGGGATTGGATAACCCTCTCACATAATTCTTGAATACTACAGTAGAAAACTTGTCAAGATTGTTGAACCTACTGATTAACCTGTCCAAAAGTAACCTTATTATCTGATTCTGAGCTATGGTTGGCCCAAGTTATAATGGCCAATTGAATGCCAGGATAGCCTGGTACACCTGCAACAACGTGGGAAAGATGGTTTTAAAAGTAAGGAAGGAAAATACCCTATCCACTTAATATTGCTGTGATCCTTCCCTCTCAAATCACTTAATTGTTTGAGCTTAATTTTTCTGCATAATTAATTTTTGAGTGAAGTTTTGACCTCTGGGTTTTGTTGTTCAGGAACACATCTTCCAGTTTTTTTTTATGTTCATCAAAACCTTTGCGTGTACTCAAGCATCTTTTTACGCCTTCGAGTGTCCACATGTCATTGTAGTTCCGTAACAGACCTTATGTGATCTAATGTTATTATTTTTTTATCATAGAATGTGTTGGGCTGTCTACTATTCCGGAGGGGGATTGGTACTGTCCATGGTGCCAAAAGTTGCATGAACGAGAAAAGTATGTGGAGCACAATGACAATGCGATTGCTGCTGGAAGGATTTCAGGTGTTGATCCCATAGAGGAAATATTCCAGAGGTGCATACGGATTGTCCAATCGCCTGAAGCAGATGCCAGCAGCTGTGTGTTGTGTAGGTGAGCCTTTTCAAATCACTTTTTTGGACCATGATGGCATCATGTTTTAGTTTCATCCTTGTCTAATTTTTCTTATCATTATCTTTGGCTAACCTAATCCTTCTGTGAATCAGTTGTCATGATTTTAGCAAATCTGGGTTTGGTCCACGAACTGTTCTAATTTGCGATCAGGTGTGGATGTTTGCTATTTTACTTTGTTAGGATACTGATTGAGTTTTTGCTTAATCATTTAAGTGATTGAGTCTTTCTTCTATTCAGTGTGAAAAGGAGTATCACATTGGCTGCTTGAAGGACTATGGTATAGCTAATTTAAAGGTGAGATGTGCTGTACATGTCCTATCCCTTTGCTAAAACATAATATTATTACTGTTTATGATTCAATGGATGAACATTGTAATTGTTTATCTTGTTTCAACTATGTATTGACAGGAACTGCCCAGAGGAAAGTGGTTCTGTTGCTCTGATTGTGACAGCATGTATGCGGCTTTACAAAATATGCTTTCACATGAATCACGACAACTGCCAGACCATCTTTCAGATACCATACGAAATAAACGCAAGGAAAAGAGCCTAAACAATGATGGTGAGCTAGATGTTAGTTGGAGGCTCATTCATGGGAAAATGACTTGCCTTAAAAGCAAGTCATTGTTATCAAATGTCATCTCCATATTTCATGTAAGTATTTGCTTGGAATCTATGTTAATTGTGTATATGTAGGTTACCAGGGTTGGGTGTCTGTCAAGACTAAGATGTTGGTCATTTCAAATTGAACTAGAAGTTGTCTAATCGAATAAAGTATGTGGACATAAGCATCGGCATACAATTCCTCTTGTCTATAGCAAAGTAAAATCGATGCTACATGATCAGTGACATAATGCATATAGCATTTTCCAATTTCAAAATATGATTTTTTGGCTTTACCACATTTCTATATGATTTTTACCTCTCTTCCGTTCCACTTTGGTAATGCCTTATGGTAAGTAATTTATTCATCTGAAAATCGGTAGCTGTGTATGCTGTTTTACAAAATATGCTTTCACATGAATCACGACAACTGCCAGACCATCTTTTAGATACTATATGAAATAAATGCAAGGAAAAGAGCCTAAACAATGATGGTGATCTAGATGATAGTTGGAGGCTCATTCATGGGAAAATGACTTGCCTTAAAAGCAAGTCCTTGTCATCAAATGTCAGATCTGTATTTCATGTAAGTATTTGCTTGGAATATATGTCAATTGTGTATATGTAGGTTACCAGGATTGGGTGTCTGTCAAGACTAAGATGATCGTTTCAAATTGAACTAGAAGTTGTCTAATTGAATAAAGCATTTGGACATAAGCATCGGCATTCAATTCCTCGTCTATGGAAAAGCAACATTGATGCTACTTGATCTTTGACATAATGCATATAGCCTTTTCCAATTTCAAAATAAAACTTTTTGGCTTTACCACATTTCTATTTGATTTTTACCTCCCTTCTGTCCCACTTTCGGTAATGCCTTATAGTAAGTAATTTATTCATCTGAAAATCTGAAGCTGTTTCCTGTTTTTAACTTTGGGTGGCAGTCTGCTTCATGGCTGAAGTTAAAGGGGGAGAATTGGGCTAGGCTGGTTCGACCGAATCCAAAATCTAACCCCAAAAGCCTGACCCAGCCCAAACCCAAGAGCTCAAAGCTTGGCCATACCAAGACTGGAGTGCAATTGGAATTTCCGTATATTTGTATATAATATGTTTGTATGCATGTGTGTGCATGCATATGCCTGTACATAGCATGTATGTATGTCCGTTACATGATATGTATGTATGGATGTATGTACGTAGATAAGTATGTACATAGGTATGTGTGTGTTTATCATCTCTATCAAAAGGATGTATGTGTTTACATTTTCAATCATTGATTTGGGGACCTCGTTGCTAACCCAATGGCCCAGAATTTCTATCCCTCTCTTCACCCACTGCCCTAGGTATACGTAATTGTTGGGTTATCTAATTTAGTAATAACAGCAAACATGTTTGGAGTGATACATTTTGCTTTATTACCAGAAGATGCTATACATTGGAATATCTTGCAGCTGTTTCAGTCTTTGCATGATTGGACACAAGAATCATCAACATCAACAACAAAACTTTTTCCCATACTAAATTTTATGGAGTTCTTGCTTCCACGCAGATCTATTTTGAGGGTGCATCATATGGATTAAATTTTTGGCCTAGCCCACTCAAGCCCAGGCCTTTTATTTTTGAGCAGGCTTGGGCTTGGGCCCGTAAAAAGAAAAAATAATTGGTCTCAGACCAAATCCCAAATAAATTATTGGGCTTGCATCTTAAGGGCCCAACCCAATGTGGAGGCTATCCTGAGGTTTTCTTTTTGAGATATATAGACTGCTGAAAAGGTCAATGCATCGGTTACTTTGGATATAAACTGTTATCTGGTGAATCTATTTGAGAATTTTTCTGAAGGGGCTTCATATGGGAATTTTGTTGGTCAGTTGCCCTGTTTTTAACTTTTAAAACCGGGTACATCTTTCGTGCACTCCATGTGAAATGTACGAGAGGCTAACGGCATATATGCACTTTATATTTAAGCCTATTTTGCAGCTCTCAAGTCTCAACTATTAATGCATGCATTTTTACAAAAGGAAGGCACAAAACCCATTAAAAAAAGCTATGCTTTTGTCCTGTTACATATTTTGCACTATGTTATAGTTGATCTTATGCCTTTGCACTGCTAGAGTCTAAATAATTAGAATCTGGTTTGTCATGGTTATTGCAAAGTGATGTTTACATTCCGAAAGTGCCTGAAATCTTCATCACATACCATAAAAGCCAAGTGGACAGTAAATTGCCTTTGAACGATCACAACTTTAGTCACATAATATAAAAGTGAATCTCTTGCAATATTTAGAGGGTAGGTGTTGTGAACAGTATGCCATGAGTTTCAGGTTTCGCAGTTATTCCATGTCGAAGATAGTTTAAAGAGCTGATTTGAATATCCTTATAATATGTGTATTTTTATTTGTATTTCAGGAGGCTTTTGGTTCAATAAATGATTCAAGTACTGGTCAGGACCTCATTCCTGCTATGGTTTATGGGTAGGCAAGCTTGTCTCGTTGCACTGCAAAATTTCCTGAGTGATATTTTTTAGGTAACTCTTTTAGGTGGTAATTGCAGGCAGGAATTGAGGGATCAAGATTTTGGAGGAATGTATTGTGCTGTATTGACAGTAAAGTAAGTTGCATTTGCACATGTTATTCCACTCACAGAGTTTTCCATGCAGCTATATATTTATATATATAATTTTACTATTTTTCAGTTCATCAGTCCAATCCGCTGGGCTTTTCCGAGTCCTGGGTCGTGCTGTAGCTGAACTTCCATTGGTTGCCACATCAACTGAGTGTCGGGGGCATGTAAGTCCTTGTTGCACCTCCGTATGTTTTCTTTATTCAAGATGTTCAGATTGAATTGTATCATTATTGAATGATAAGAAATTGATTATTAAGAGAGATGGAAGAAGTTTAGTATCTCATAAACTTTGTGGTATATTTGTGCTCATAAAAATATGGATAAGGACAAGAGTGCAGAAACACACCCTCTCAATGAAAAATGCAATATAGAAGTGGCGATCACCTCACGTGTCATAATGTGGCAGTAGTTGCGTTGTTTTTCGTTTGTGAGATTCATATAACAAATTTAGACATTAAATGTTAACATGTACAGTGGGGGATCACGTCTGGTATATCCATGCGTTGAAAAACATGTTTTTTAAGTTTTTGTACATTTGTACTTATACAAACCTTTAGTAGTTAAATGAATAAAATGGGCATAGAATAAAGGAATGGAATGAACTAAGAAATAAAAAAGAATGGACGTTTCAGCTCCATTGTTTTGTTTGGTGCAACAATAGGAATAGAAGTGGAAATTTGCAAATATAGACTGATATGATCCTATATGAACTTGCATAGGAAACGCTCTGCAATACATGTAAGCTCCTTTTCCTTGAATATTTCACCCAACTCCACAATTTTCTCTCTTCTTCCTTTCTTCCTCTTTTCTTCTTACCACAACTTACCTACGTGAACTCGAAACCTCTGCCAGCCCCAACCTTGCTGCTAGTCTTTCCAAGCTCCAACAAGCTCGTCAGACATTGTCACTTCTCTTGCTACATCTATATCTCTCTTGATGCAGTTTCCAACTTCTCATCACAGCCCTGTGCCATGCTGCTGCTTTCCTTTGCATTGTTAATTTCTATGCGCAGTCGCTTGTCACTGCCATCATGGTTGGGATTGGGGAGGTTGACACAGGTGAATAAGTTGAAATGGGAGGCTGTTGATGACTATGGGGCAGGGGCAGGGGGCAGTGGCAACATGCAATGGTGATGGTCACCATAAGGCAGGGTTTTGTCAGCATAGTTAGGGCTGGTTGGCACGAGGAGAGGTTGATCACCTGAGAAGGGGCTGATTGGTGCGAGGTGGTTAATGGTGGGATGAGGATGGGGTATCAGATGTGTAGTATAGGGACTGACAAAGGGAATTGTGAAAGGAAGGGAATGGATTGTGTAGTGGGGTGGTGAGATTGTGAAAGCTGCCTGCTGGGTCAAATCATAGCTGGGAATTCTATTCTTAGTTTTAGAACAAGGGAAAGGAATGGGTGGGCGATTTTCCATTCCATTCCTTACCAATTACCATGAAAAAATACAACTAAATAGAAGGGATAGGGGAGAATGGTAGTGTGACGGAAATACACAGGGACTAGGAGGGAGGTGTGTGAACCCCAAACATATCGAAGGATTAACTCAACTAATCTTTGAGGATGAGATTTTTGTGTGTTGGGCTGGCTATGTGAAGTGAATATGATGTGAATAGGAACTTCAGAGGTTTTTTTCCAAAGTAACTTTAGAGGGTAATTTATGCAATATGAAAATCTTAGTGGCATCAAAGTTTTAAATGCCAATTTGAACACTAGAATTTTGACATTGAATTTCTCGATTGTTGAAAAAATATGCATTTTGGAAATCCTAGAATTGCCAAAATGGTTATAATGTATCGATTTTGATACACAATTATGCCACTAAAAGTTGATAAATATTTGTACATTGAATCCTAAGATCTAGCAATTGTGTAATACTCTTTCAAGAATTGACAAAATAGTGGAGTGTGAGACTCCGTGTGCGTGGGAAAAAGTAGTCCACGTGTGGGACTATGCATGTGTGGGCCTTGAGGTGTGGAGGAGCACCACTAGCTGTCCTGGTGGCCGGCTAGGTGGTGGCTGACGGTGGCCGGAGAGAGAGAGAGAGAGAGGATTGTGGGAAATATTAATATTGCTCAAAATAGAAAAGTTGAGAAGACTATTTATAGAGAGAACATATTCCTACAAATAGAAAAGAGTCTATCTCTATTAAGAAAAGATCTTATCTCATTTGGAAAGATCTAATCTTCTAATTAAAACAAATCTCAAACATAGTTCTTAAAACTTTACTAAAAATAGCAAATCCAAATAAGGCACTAAAATTGATCTTGTTGGACCCTGAACTGCTGGCCCACAGGGAGCCTAAGATTCTGCCTCGTGGCCTGCTGGCTGCTATGTGGCAGTGCCACATGGCTGACTTCAATCCCAACGCTCTTAATTCTAACAACCATAAATCTAGTAATTCTTAGATTATTTAGCATTAACCTGACATAAATCCCATGGATCTAGAAATGTAACCCTTGAAGCCTATAATAGAATCAATCAATTTAGAGGTTGTTACTTAAATCTAGCTTTTAGGACAAGTTATAACTTGTATATAGCTTTATAGAATCTAAAATTTTTTAAAGACCTAAGGACAAAGAGTCCATGCAAGAGCTTTTCTTACCCATTAAACGTGCTACAACAGGTGGATTGTAATGGGTTGCTCTGCCACCTATGTTGATCTTAAAACATGGAAATGACACAACAATTGCACCGAACACCACTTGCTTCCCTGAAAATTGCTACACACTCAAAATTTGGGAAGATATTGCCAAAACTCCTACCTTTCAATATTAAATGTGTTGAAATGGCCCCACAATTGGAAAGGGGCCATTTAGCCAGCATGCTGTATGCACGTAGAACACTGAGTGACATACATTAGTTGAATGAAAATCTTTGCATAAACATAGTCAAATATGTATAGTTGTAAATAATATCATGCAAGTACACAAAGCTTTGGCTGTATGGTCTATACAAATCTTCATCTATAGCAGCTGTATAGCAGCTGGTATTAAGTCATATGATGCTTTGCTCCATCAGGGGCCCTTTTCTCTTCTAAATTTAGTGAATCTTCATTGTCTTTTTCCTTTCAGAGTGGAGTAGTCATTTCAACTCGGATTAGTGGTTCATTCTTCTAGAAAATTATTATTGGGGCTGGATCATGCACTTAACGTCATATGCATTCTGTTTTACTTCTATCCCTTTGTCTTTAGGGTAAAAAAGTATGGAACTAAGCTATGTTAAGAAGCAATTATTCATGGTTCCGGTTCCACCTTGCATGTAGGCTTGCATCTTTTTCTAGAGAAACTTGTGTGTTCTTTGATTCTTTAGTGGTTCATGTGATGTGAAGGTTGTAAACATGACATCTCAATAGCAGTCCATGGACATCTGAAAAGATTTGTGATATTTTCTTGTTAAATACACATCTTCAGTTACCTTTATGTGTTTTGGTCCTTTTCCTTACCTAACCAATCTTTCCCATGCTGTGCAGGGTTGCTTTCAAGCATTGTTCTCTTGCATAGAGGGAATACTACAATTCTTGGACGTCAAGCATCTAGTGTTGCCTGCTGCAGAGGAAGCTGAAGCCATCTGGACAAAGAAGTTTGGATTTAGTAAAATAAACTTAGAGCAGGTGTGCAGTGTGCACTTCTATATTCATCTGGATTGACACCATTACTCATAGTTTATTCTTCCATCTCTGCAGCTTGAAGAGTATGCAAAGGGTGCAAGAACAATGATGTTTCAAGGGGCACCTATTCTGCATAAATTGGTTACAACTCCGAATTTGTGTGAAGGAAATGGGGCCGATGCCAGCTAACCAAGTATTAGGTTCGATTCCTGATCAAGGGATATTCGTCAACCATGCAGTGAAGGCAGCAATTTTGTAGCCCTTGGGGCAATGCTGCGGTGGAGAATTACAATGTACATAACAGAGTAACAGAAGCCAGTGAAGAGCCGTTCTTTTGAATTGTTTGTAGGGTTAAGGGTATTCTTTTGGCAGGGAATATTAACTCTATGATAGAAGTACATATTTTCCATGTCAATATTTGTAATTTGGTCGAACAATTAGATTTTTTAGAGTTTGGTCCTTTTTTTTAACTAGTTTGAATCTCATGTAACACCATTGAAAAGGATCATGTGGTCTCACATTTATTTTTATGAAGAAAAGTAAAATGAATGGCCCCTTGCAGCTAATCCCCCTGTTTCTTTTAGCTGTCTGATTCCTTCCAAATTATTTGTCATGCAAACTGTAAAATATAACCGCATAATGGAGTAAGGTAGTGCTGTCTTACTGACATTGAATTCCAATTTTCTTTTATACTGTTTAGCAGCGGCGTGCCTTAATTAGGGAATGAAGGCAATTTTTATCAGAGTTGCATGAGAGAAGCCTGACGCTGAAAACCTACATCGTAGCTCCAAGAAATTTTGCTGAATTTGATCCCATGGTCCTCTTGGTTTCTCTTTATCAAGCTTTTAAGTAGCTTCTTGTTGCCCTTTTCTTAAAGCTCGGTAGACAAACGCCCTTAAATCCTTATATTTATACAACTTTATTAGGTTCGACTGTCGCAATGGCATCCATTTTTTTGAGTTGAAAAGCTTTATCCTATTTCGCCGAAAGGCGTCCATTCGATTGTACCGTCAATTATATCCACGAGATGAAAGAGCTCACTTACATTTTTCTTCGTAATTCTATAGCAGTTCGAAATTAAATACCTCCCCTTGGCAGTCTTAACAACACCATTATGAAGCGTCGAGCTAAAATGAGTTGGTAGAAACCTGCATATTTTCAGCCCTCATTTATACGCATTGGTTGCAGTCAGGCAGCTACATTACTGGTTGTAGCCTTATCTACCTGATAACATACATCCCAAATACTACACCTTTTGCTATTACTTTCAAGTTGCCCCCTCAAAACTTTATGGTAAAGAATTACAAGTATTCCCTCCAAAGAATTCGTAATTATCCAATGTATACTTCAATGAAACATATAAAAGTCTAAGAGTGTAGGTGTCCCTTTCTTTTTTGCTGCATCAAATAACAACCAAAAGAAGAAATGCTGCTTGTTTGAAGTTGTAATTGCCAACGAGCAGGCTCGACAAAGTGCACACCCACCTCAATGTTTATCTTGTATAGATTGAGATGCCCACCTTGCTGATCAAAGCAAGAAATGGCACTGAAAAACAACATAGACCAAACCCGCTTCGAGCTACCCACGACAACCAACCAGCATCCATCTTTTCCAAGATTGGAAGATTGTGATGAACAGAATATCTCGCCATGTTGCATGGGAAGAGGATACCCAAGCCTTCAGCTTTCTGAGAGGACCAGAGAATTGCACTTCCATCCACGATGTAGCTGTCTATAAGGATCATTCCAGCAGTAACGTGGATCGAGTTGGAAGCCTGAGGAGCAGCACCTTTGAGCCCAAGGGATGTCGACATGTCTGCAGCCAAAGCAGGTGGGCATGATATGGATCCAAGCATATTGGCAAGGTTCCCTTTGAAAATATTGTCCTTTCCTTCCTTATATGGAACATCTGGACCAACCAGATTACATACATCAGCACCCAGCGAGAAATAAAGACAAACTATGAACAGTTTTGCTTAAAGGAATAACAATAATGACATGAACGAAGTGCAATGATGACGACATCCATGGTGATATTGAAAGGTTCAAATATGGCAGTGCAATGCCTTGCAGTATGATCTGCCAATGAATTAGAAGGGCAGGAGACGCAAAATACGAAAACTAGCATTTGAACATGGACCGCTAATGAGGTAAATTAATATGCCAAGACTCTTCGGAACACAGATCTAGGTAGGACGATAAACTGAAAGAAACCGAGAAGAGAATCACAAGGCTCCACAAGCTGTTTCCTTTCTTTTTCTTCTCAATTTTGATAAACAGGCTAAATTTATTTTAACAAGGAATGTGCACTCCAACCTTTCTCGTATGCATAAAATTGGAAGGAATCATTTCCGATGGTGATCAACTCATGAAACTGTCTTCAAAATGTACTTTCTATTCTACTCTATTTTTTCTTTCCATTTTGAGCCACCACTAAGGAACCTCTATATCAGCATATACAGTTATATGGCTACCTAGTATATGGGTAAAACCACCAAATAGCAGGAAAACTGCCAGAAATTTGTAGCATTTGTGGACGAAACGAGGAACTGAATGTACCGTAAGACAAGGCACCCAAGAATTTATGGTACAGGATGGAGAGGAAATAGATAACAAAGAAAAGGGATTCAAAATAAATAACTCAAACAAAAAAAAAAAAAGAATTAAACGCAGGTTTGTTCCCTTGGAAAATCAATAAAAGTCAAGAATTTTTTTTTTCTTTGACCGAAAATTTCCATCATTTTCCAAGAGTTGCGACTTTTCCCTCACTTTCCCAGGATTCCCATCATTTTCCCCTTAACATACAAACCACTTTTGCTACCACAAGGGTTGAAATTGGAGAGCATCTTTCAAAAAAATGAAATTTGAGAGAAAGCAAAGAGTTGGTTTTCTTTCATTGTCCCTCTGATCTGATTTGCTCAACTTTCCCTTCTAACCCCAAAACCACTTTCCTTCAATTTCGGCACACAAAAACTGCCACAGTGCCATTATCTCAAACTAAATCAAACCATGTTAAATGCAGTGCCACAATGTGCGGGACATATAAACAGCATAAGAAGCAAGGTAAAAATTTACCTTCTGGATCAACTCCATCTCCATTAGCAGTAAATGGAGTTGCTGTAGAGGAGGAAGCACCAGCCTCATTGTTTGCATCACATAGATGTGCACATGATTTGCATGTTTGTTCAGTAACAAGGACCTGATACAAAAAGAAAAGGAATACATACGCTTCTTATCCACATAATTTCGTACAAAAACATGCATAATGTAATCTACCTCATTGGAATGCTTTAGTGCACCGTTAGCAGTGATGATGTCTTCATACTCAGGAGACTCCATACCGCCTTCTGTGGCATCAAAATATGCAACCAGTTCCTCCATTGGATCAGGGGCAGATTGACCAGCCACTAGTCCAGCCATGAAGTCTGTCATTTCTACAAAGCTATCTTGTTCCACCATTGGAATATTAGTTGGTGCATCAAAGTAGATGTTGTCATCATCTGCTTGTTCACCAGAGATGCACTCATCTGTGCTGGTATTTAAAATGTCCTTCAAGAACTCTTCCTCCTTGATTGTGGTCTCATAAGCAGTATCAAAGAACTCATCTACACCATGCAGTTCAAGGATGCTACTAGTTTGAGGCACATCAACGCATGGTCCATCGAAAAGAAACGTGGGACCATCAGCAGGGTACTCTAGCTCCAGAGGAGCTGCCAAATCATCCAGTTCCAGATAATCATCATTCGAGGCACTGTGGTCTATATGTGACAGATCATTATTCTCACCCAAATTCAAGTTACTATTCTGTTCAGGCATATTGACATTTCGACCTGTATCACTCAGAACTGGTTCATCATGAGCTTCTCCAAGCACATCTGTGGGATAGGTACATCTGAAAACAACCTGCCCGTCACCAGATTCTACTAAACAAGGGGCATTTTCACCTGAAATCTTCAAGCACTGGCTCTGAAAAATAGGAAGAATAGCAAAATTTACACTAAAGATAAAGATACTTGGCTCAGATTAGAAAAACATGGGGGCAACAATGACATGAACCCTCTTTAGAAATTTGGTTGGAGAGGGATGAGGCTGTGTTTGATACTGCTAGGCCTTATGTAGAAATCATAGTTTGTTGTGAGAGGATGTTTGTGGAGTGGGGCTTTTCAATTATTTGTTGGAAAAAAAAAAGTTTTCTTTTTTTGTAAAAATGGGGCTGTTTAATTATGTAATTATGGTGTGAGAATGATTCTATATAGTGAAGCGGGGGAACTACTGTTCTCGAGTAGCTTTCCTTTGTACCCCACAAAAATGAACGACGAGATGACCCCAAGCATTTTCAGCATTATTTTTCAACAATGTCCATCTAAGGCAAAAAAAAAAGACCAAATCATGTACACAAAGAATAAAAGGAAAAATATCAACAGGCTGTCGAAAAAATCAGGCTTACTGCAGGGATTGAAATCATATTTCACTTTTGGAAAATAAAAGGATAAACTACCGAAGGCCCATAGTTATGCAAAAGTACCATCTGGTCCTAAATCAGCATAAATAAATAGAGTGGGGATGTTTGTTCAAGTGCCGATTCTATTATTGTTTGGGTGGTTTTGCATGCTTATGTTTCAGCATACTCACCTGAGATGCATATAAGGAGAATTTTCTAAGAGGAACAAGGAAGAATATATTGGTGGCATTAAAGTAATGGCAATAGGATGATTTTGAGGGTCAAGGTGAACCTGCAAGCTTTTCAATAAGGTGAAACTACAAGCTTTCCCGTTCAAACTATCAAGTATAACAAAACAAGTGATATAATGGAGTTCATGTGGTCAAATGAAGTAGAGATTGAGGGAAATCTTTTCTGGTGCTTAGAAGTCCATGTTTCCAGTCAAGGGAGGTGGATGTTCTGTCACAGTTCTTCTACAATGGGTAATTGAATCAGAAGTACCACTCCCTCTGTATGTCTAATACTTTTTTAAATGCATCAACATTCAACTGAACAAGGTGGGTGCCAAGCAAAGCCAGTGTTCTAGCCCAGTCAAACTTTGATCCAAACATGGACAGTCCTGGCAGAGGTAATTGAATCATGACAAGGCCCACATAACCACTCCATGTGTTTCCACATACATCCCATGGCCTTGGAATTGGAAGATAAGGCCTCATCCCACTCCAAATATGAGGAATGCAACCTCCCTGAAAGTTCCATGAATGATATAGCTTATTTATTTTCTAATGATGTAAGTGTATAGTTTCAATCAGCTTTCTGAATGTGCAATGCTGTAATCGATGGTTTGCAAATGGAATCATAATTAAGAACTTGGTCAGCAGCTCAGAATAATATCGGGAGAAAATAGAGGTTAACAGGGTAACTGAATTACTTTCTTAGGCATAAACTGACACAGTTGTTTAAAACTTACTTAACATGTAAACTGATTCAGCATGGTAATTAAGCCCTAAACATTTTTTTGAAAGAATTAAGCCCTAAACATAATATCTGAAACAAAAGACACCACGTTACAAAGCATAATAGCAACTTGAAACTATAAAGCATGCTAGGGATATAAACAAAAAATAATGTGGGACAATAGTTATCACTAACCTTCTGCTCATAGTCATCAAGCTGTCCAACTTGCTCATCCTGGGGATCTACCAGGGGACCATTATTGTCTTCTGCGCATAAAGTCAGAACGTTTTCATCATTTTCCCTCTTCTCTACAAGTGGTGCCCCATACTTGCCACTATTCTGAGGGTCTCGGGCACTCTTCTGGAATATCCGACACACCACGTATGCATCCTTCACATCCCACAGCAACCACCTAAAATTAGATCCTCATATTTCACTTAGAACGAAAAATCTTCAAATGCAAACACCTTTTCCAGACCATCTTGACATTTAGACCCACTATGAATCTTTTGCAAAATGACCAAAAGCATTCTTGTAATGAAACTATCAGAAGTGGTTCTAGTTCTCATCATAAATTTCCATGTCTCAAAACAAACTTAAGATGATAGTTGATCAAAAATATTAAATTACCAACACAAAACCATTCACTTCTCTCATTAAAAAGGTTTCATTCAGAGGCTTGTGAATTTCAACTAATATACTCCCAGCCTAGCTGAGATTCCAAGTACCATTTTCACAAAATATCCACCATATAAAAAGCTGATTCGGTTCTGATGGAAAAATGCATTTCCCACCCCATCATCTTACACAACTATTAGACATTTCGGAATCATGCTAAACATGCCATTATCCCAAAACTCATATAAAGAGCCCCAAAATAAAGAAAGCCAAATGGTTGCACTTGGTAGTGGATTAATCCATCACAGGCAGGTTTGCAGCAACAGCAGAATGTGGAATTTAGTAGTAGCTGATGTTTCCAATGCATTACAGCTGCCTCTAAAAGAACAACCTAAAATCAAATATGAAACAAATGAAGCATAACCCCCATGTCCCTACTTACAATGCAATGACTCATCAGTCAAATTCAGTTCACTATTTATCTCACGATTGACTGCAGACAAAACCAATCAAGCATCAAACTAGAAACATAAATAAACTACATTGCACAACATGATTCACATATCACATCTAACCTGCCACCTATCTCACCAACCAGATGTAACGTCACTAATTTTCCATCATCATAACAATCCAAAATCACTTTTTCCCGCAACCCATCACACGAAACCCAATCGATTCACAATACCAAACACCTTGTTTCCATTCAACCCTTCCCAAAACTCGACTAATCTAGATCTAAGACCACAACCAAGATGCATCCGCGATCATCTTCTTCCCACAACCACCAATACAGCGGTAGAACCCACCCATTTAGCAATACCAACGTCACAAAATTCAACCTCCTCAAAGAACCACAAAATTCAACCCGATAGATGCCCACCCTTGCAAGCTCTACAATGCATCCAAAACAAAAATCCAATCAACCAATCCAACCAAAACACATCCAAGTTCGCCTTTTTCCCCCAACCCATCAATCAAAACCTACCCAGTTCGCAGTACCAACATCACAAAACCTCCGGTAAAAAATCCTCACAAAATCCAACCCGATCCACGTCTTCCCTTGCAAACCAATCCCACCCGCAACCAAAACCGCATGCATCCAAGATCCTTCCTTTTCCCCCACCCGATCACCGAACGAACCCCTCAAAATCCAAAACACCAACATCGCAAAAGCCCCAAAAATCCACGCAAATTCCGACCCGATCCACACCCAATGACAGCATCCAAGATCCTTCCTTTTCCCGAACCCCATCAACGAACGAACCCGACAGAATCCAAAATACTACCAATATCGCAGAACATCCGGAAAAAAAATCCATCCAGAAGATTTTGCTTTCCTCAACCTGATCGGCACCCTCGTTGTTGGCGATCTCCCCATCGGCCATCCTGTACTCGTGCATGACCCAACTCGTCCTCTGCCCCTTCGGGGCCCTCCCCCGGTGGAACACGAGCGTCTTCTTCATCCCAACGACCCTCCCCGAGGCGCCCCCTCTGACCGCCCGGTCCCGACCGGTCATCTTCCAGTAGCCCCGGCCGGTGGCGCGGTTCGCCCGGGCCTTAAACCCGGCGTGCTTCCGGTCCAATGGGCTGAAGAAGTACCACTGGGGTTCGGTGTGGAAGGTGGGGAACTTGTCCGGGAGGTCCCATGGGTCGAACTTGTAGAGATCGACCTCGGGGATGGCGTGGAGGGGGAGGGGCCTCGAAAGGAGCTTCCTTTTGAGGTAATAGAGGACAAGCTCCTCGTCCGTCGGGTGGAACCGGAACCCCGGCGCCAAACAAGATGAAGCTTCCGCTGCTGCTGCTTTTGGGCTCATCTGCGGCGGCTGTTCTTGAGAGTGAGAGGAGGAGTTTGGTCCTCGTCTAGGGTTAATCGTTCTTTGTTCTTTTGTCTTCCTCTTTTGCTTCCTCTCTCTCCCTCTCCACCGTGGGAAGGAATATGGAGAGGAGTTTTTGGTCATGTGGTTGGTGCGTATGGGTTGGGGAATCGTCTACGTTGGGAAGACTTTTTATTTATTTTATTTTTTTATTTTTTTTCCATTTTCTAGGTACAGAGTTTGAAAAGGAAGACGCGAGAGAGAGAGAGAGAGAGAGAGAGAGAGAGAGAGAGAGGAAGAAAAAAAAAAAAAAAAAAAGGAGAAGTGTACATTTTTGAACGTGAAGGTAAAGTAGGGAGAGGAGGAGCATGGGGGAAAAGGTAAATCGTTGATGTATTTATTTTTTTGTTCTAATCTTAGAGTTAGTTTTCTAATAAGGGAGGAATAAATTGAGAGGAGGAGGAGTTTGGTCTTTGTCTAGGGATCTTTCCTGTTCTTTCTTCTTCATCTTTTATTTCTGCTCTCTATGGTGGGGAGCAATATGGAGAGGGACCTTTTGTTCATGTGGTTGGTTGGAATGGGTTTTATGCACGTTAGGTATTGGAAGGATTTTTATTTTATTTTATTTTCTACTTGGAGAGCTTGAAAAGTAAGTAAAAAAGAAAAGGAATAGAGATTATTTTTGAAAGTAAAGGAAAACAGAAAGAGTGTATGAGAATAAGGAAAAGAAAAATAGTGATGTGAAAATTTTGTGGAAGGATATTTGTTTGGAAGAATGAGGTAAATAGTGAGGTAAAAATAATTGATATTGTGACATAATGTTAGTAAATAATTTTTTTAATATTATAATATTAATATCAGTGGATTGACGTGATATAGTAAATATATTTTAATGAGTATCTTATATTTGAGTGGATATATTTTAATATACATTGGTTCTGATATGATGTAATGAAATGATTTAAAGATGACCTATTTTACTATACATTAATATTGATTTAATAAGGGAAAAGAAGCTCAATCTATTTAACCTAAAAATTTATTTCTTAAATATATTTTCAATTTTAAGATAAATGTTTAATTATTTCGCTGTCAAATGAAGTCTAAAGGTACGGTTGGTTGCAATTGTTTAACTTTGACAATTCTCTTTTTGTATTTCTCTCTCTCTATACCTAGACCCCATGGTAGAGGAGGTTCGATGAGATCGAGGGTGAGTATAATCTAATCAGGTTCAAGGGAAAGCCTTCTTTAGCATTTTTTAAACTCCATATCTTGACATGTGATAAGATCTCGTTGATATGAATTGGGAAATAAATAGCATATCTTGGCTTGTGATAAGGTTTTCTATATTGTGGAAGGTTTGGAAGTTAGGAGGTGGATTACATCATAATTCAAAGTTAGAAATCGGATTGGCTCATTTGGAATTACTATTTGGGAGTTTTTCCAACTATTGAAGAAAGTATTAGCATGAGAGAACCACCCTTTCTTTGAATCTCAAGCTAATTCATTACGTGATTATCCTTGTTCTATTAATGTCATAATTTTGGAACAAATTTGTAGGCAATCTAAGATTTGATCGCAGCAGAAGATGGAATTATAATTCTTCTTACGATGCAGTAGGAATGGATTGAATTGAAGTGGGTTAAGCCCAAACCTCATCGGCATGTAAATAATAAATCAAGTTGGTACTTTTAGTAGTTCCACTATGACTATGAATATACACTCAACGACCTATAAACTATTTTTTGGGATATATGATGGATAAATCACCATCCTCTCACCAAGAGAGACTAATAGAAACAATTAGACCACAGATGTGAAAATTTGATAATCAAGTCCGCTTGATTATGTGTACACTTAGGAAATAGAGCATACTTCAAAGCTTTCACTATAAACCAGAAAAGAACGAATGTGGAGTTTAAAACCTCAAGCTCTAAGAATGGAAATGGAATAAAATAGTATTAGCCTGAATTCAATGCTTAGTAAAGAGTAACATGTCCCTAATTACATAAGCCAACTCCAACACATTCTTCATTAACTACCATCGAAGATATGGCAAGTTCATTGGATTTCAAGTTACTCAACCCATAAATAAATCTAATCACACAAAAATGTCTATTAGAAGAGAGAATTCCTATAAGCAACTCTATTGAATGAACTAATTGTTTGACCATGACTTAAATCAAGCTGATGTAAAAGCCAATTGCATTTTCACCACATATTGGTCCAACGTAGGGAAACTGGTCAACCAAAAAAAGCACAACCGTATTTAGGGACCTTAGGATGTATTGAGTCAACTTAGATGAAGAGATTCTAACTTGACCGACCCAGTAGGTAAATTAGAAGCAGACACCTATAAACTTGATCTCTGCTGACTTGAACATATTTTCGACAGCCTCCAAACACCCACCACCAACCCATTCCCAAACAAAAGTACTGCTTGTTCATTCATCCATCAAATTTCATAAGCCCATGACAATTTATAAAAAAAATACCGATACGGGAAAAGACACCAGACTATCTTAAATGCAAGTTTAATTACTTGAGTGGGAAAAGCATTTCTTTATTAAACACTTCTGCAACAAAATTGACGAAATCTGAGTTCTCGTGCATCTTCTTCGAGCACCAGGCAAAAGACAGAACATGCCAACCAAACCAGACCACGAACCCTGCGTGTAATTTGTAAAAATTGTGCCATTCTCTCTCTCTTCGTACAGAGTATATTTTACACGTAAAAATCAAAGCATATCAGAGAAGAAAGATTGTTTCAATACCAATGCAGAGTCCTTTTATCATTTATCTTTTCCCGCACCGTGCCCCAAAATTGACACCATAGCTTCAATAAACATGCCTCAAGTAACTAATCAAGAAAAACGATTCTCAGCTAATTTCATCAGCACGGACAATATGGATATTCAAAGACAATCCTATAGGGCTGTGTTTAAAGGACAACTCCAGTGTAAATGGAATAGGTGGGATATATGAGATGAAATCCAACCATGCAACAACATTCACCTTTCTGCCCCCATCCTTCTGTAAGGTGGGTAGAGAATGGGAGGCAGGGTATACGCTGCGTGTAAATATTATATCTTCTCTTAACTCGTATATTTCATCAAATCCACAACTTATTCCTACCATCAAACCAACTACATTATAAACTTACCACTTCCGAAAACTAAGCTGATGTTAAGTACCGACCCTCTCCCAAAGGCAACCTATAGGATACAGTAGGTTATGATTGGTTTGGATGACAAGAGAATATCACCATATGGCACGATTATGACAGATGATTAACTCAAAAGAAGAAGCAAGTAAACTATCAGCAAGAAAAACACGTAGAAGAAGAAACCTTTGGTTATGGAAGAAGAAATCACAACAATTTTCCTGACAACTATGTAACATGCTTTCAGGGTTTTTTTTCAAAAAACAATAATCAAATGCTACCTACGTTTTGGAGCAAATCATTCAAGTCTGCCAATAAAACCCACTACCAACAAAGAAAATCCCATCCCTAAGATTCCTGAAGATTGACTAACAAAACATCTTCTCAACCAGGAAAACCACATCCAACTCAACTCGGAGACCAAATCTTACCCCTTCTGTACCAGTGATGATGGTGGAGAGAAGACACTAAACAACAACTAAAAAGATTGGAATCTTTGGAGGACATTCCCCCGCAAATCATATTCCCAACAATCTGATTTTCCACATAAAAAGGAGAATGCCATCAGCTTTCGGTATTCACAGATATCCTCTGCATGATCATGTCCTCTGCAGCACGTATTGCTTCTTGTGTACCACTAATGGTTACTTTCCTGCCCATAGAACCATGAATATCAGATGTATCCGGAAGAAAAGCCCAAGGAAGAAAGTATAGTACTCAAAAAGCAAGGAATACCTGTCAGTTGTTCCTGTCATAAAATCCCCTCTATCTGAAATCTTTATCCGAGCTCCACTGGCCTGTGGTCAAGGTGAAAACTTACTTCAAATAGACAAGAAGGCAAAAAGAATAATGGTCCATGAAACTTGCTTCCGCACCATCATTCTATCATACAACCTTAGGTTATTGGCATAGGGGGATAGCAATAATTCAGGAAGTACGAGAGTTTGAAATTGGAAGGGTTCTCTTTTTGTGAATGTGTATGTGTGTGTGTGCGTTTTGAGAATTTCCCAATATGAAAAGGAAACTAACATGATACTCCAAAAGGTGCAACCCTTTATTGCAAGTTTTGTTTTAAATCCCTATAATGTAATTTCAGGAGCTTGAATCCGATAACATCGTCTGAAGATGCTTTTCATATTTCCCCATTTCTATATGAAGTAGCATTCAATGCAACTTATGTGTATATGATACAGATCACCACATGCAGGCCATCATTTCCACAAATTAGATCAACTTCCATAAGAGAGCCATTTGACCTTTTTCTTGTGCTTTTTCAAAAAGTTCCATCAAATTGATGTGTTTCTAATAATTGGGCTACATTTGAGTTTGCAAGATCGTTGTCCGAACCTGAGTAATTTCCATGATATTTCTTCCTCCCCGGCCCACCACGGCACCAATGTATTCATCAGCAACCCCTATGGTAACAGAATTTGTGTGTCCTTCCTGAGCTCCACCACGTGGCCTCGAACCCCCCTGCTAAGGCAACAAGAATGTAATTGTTTGCAAAATGAGGTTGTCAAATATGCAGTTCTTTTTTTTTCCTTGAGAAGGGTAAATAAGGTGGGCATGGGATTTGGTCCCATGACCTTAACATGCCAATGGAATGGCCTTGCTACTCTGTCAATGCCTAGGTAGAAAATGAGCAGCTCCACATTACAAGACAGAGAATGCCCATTCTGTGACAATGATTCTAGAGCTAACTTCACCCAGCTATTGGGGAAAAAATTAATTGCAACCAAAGCTTTGAAGCGAAATTCTCCATCCAACACCATTAGGAAAAACCACCAACTTTCTGTGCAAGAATATTAAAAAACACTTCCAGGCAGAACCTAAGTTCTACCAGTCAAGAAACATATACCTCATCGAACTATTGGTTTGCTCTGGTCCTATCCATGAGATTTCTAGCATCTCAAATCATGTCAAGCACCTTTGCAGGACTGAATATGGAAATCAATCCAGCACATGCTACTGAAATTTAAATATTCCCAGCAGTTACTGTTGTGAACTAAAATTAAATTATATCTTGCAGTAAAAGGCAACAACTGCATTCCCATTTCTTCACAGTGGAACAAGGGAGCTATGTGTAAGATTCTTGCTATATGCATCTCAGATTCTTTGTTTCTTGAGAAATGTTTTTTCCCCTCCAAAAAAAGATATAATAAAGATAATGTGTTCCATGTTTCTAGAAAGAAAGACAGATCCAGAGAAGAAAAACTCAGATCAAAATTACAGAGACTGCAACGCCTAAAATTTAAGCCTACATCTCACAAGTTCAAAGAAAACCAATACCTCAACTAGACATGACAAATAAAAAGGAAATATGAATTAGATAAACTAAAAAAAGATAGTAAGATTTTTTCCAGAAAAGTAAAAGGATAACTAAGATTTTCTCTTCTGGAAAAGTAAAAAGGATGGCTACTTGGCATCACTAGCCCCCAATTCACGCAATAAAATGCAAGTGTATCACATCAGCAGATGTGCTGGCTCCCCCAAGTTGAGGTCAAGTGCATAGCACAATGCATAACATTATCAACATAAAGCCCCAAACCTTTGAAAAGAACCCCATTTCACTCTAGTCAGATTGATGACGAAATAGCCATGATTTTTGCCCTTTCAACCTTGGATCTAAATATTGCCAAGCCATTCTTTTGTTGGCCTAGATGCAAGAGGCCCCAAAGCCACCCAAAGAAATGTGTCAATCCATCAACAACACCTCTCCAAACCTGTCACGAAAAACCACACTCATAAAAGATGTGCACCATATTTCCCACCCCTCGTGCAATGAGACACCCATCTTGTTTGGAATTCTTTAACTATCCTACTCATGCCGTAGAAGCCAAGCAGAGATGCCCATCCCTAAAAGGGCATTCAGAGTTCCAAAGCAACCTCCACTTTCATTATTGAATCAAAAAATCATTACATCCACAGCTCACTTCAGCAATTGCCCCCAGTTAGCAACACTTGACCTAGCTCAAAAACAAAATTTTCACAATATAGACAACTACCATAAAAAACAAAAATATTTTGCTTATGCCAAAACATCCAAAAAATAGCCAACGACACTGTTCTCTTTCTTAGATCCAAATTGCAATGGTCCAGTGTCAATGCGACAACATCTGAGGGACTTCCAGAAACCATCCAAAGAAATCAAGCAGACCAAATCTGGTCCAACTTCATCCCACACCTTCTTGTCAAACGGGCAAGAAAAAAGAGACATCAAATTGCACCTTCATGATCCTTCTGGTAGGACTAAAGTTTGGATGCCATCGCTTCCTTCTGGTCCTCATCATGATCCTTCTCTGCAATTTCCAAGACAAAAATTGCACCTTCAATCCTATAGGAAATAGTCAGAAGTCCTTCAATCGCTGCCCCGAAACCTCATAAGCTTTTTTCACCAAAAAGCACCAAATCTTACCACTTCCACCCATCCTGCACATCACTGCAGAGTGCAACGCCTCCAATTGCCTCATGTAACTCCAAGAGTTCATCCACCCATGCATCTGACAAGCAACACCAAAAAGTGGGGTCCCCCCACCAAACTCTCTCAAGTGGCCCAGTCGAAAAATCTACCAGCCTAGCATCCTAGTCAATAGCTAAACCATACAGCCAAGGAAAAGCAGACAATAACTGATCTGAACCATTCCAAGCATCTTTCCAAATTGAGAACCACAAGCCATTCCCAACTCTGGCAGGAAGGAGATCCTCCAATTGTGAAAAACATTCAGCAGACCCTTCCATAACCCCAATTCCCTGCTTGTCTTGAACACGGCATTGTTCCCTATTAAGCACCATCACATACAAATCCAGCAACAAACAAGTGAATACGTGCTCATCTACTCCAATTATCCCAGTACACCATTTTATAAGAAGGGCCTCATTTGTGGTTTCAATACTCCAAACACAAACCATCTTCAGTAAAAGACACACAAATATCCTTCCAGGCATACAAGCACTCTTCATTTCTGGTAAGCCTTTTGAACAATGCATCCACCATTTTCCCAAACTAATAAATCCTCAGCTTCTCCTGAATGCAAGCTCCCTAATAACAACAATAGAGGGAAAAATCCTACACTATGGTCCGAAAGTGTGCTTGATAAAGCCAGGGTCCAAGCTCCTAGACCCTCCCAGTAGGACCTGACTAACAATCTGCAGCTGCAGCAACCTTGTTCCCTGCCGAAGCATATAGGCATGGAAATAAAACTGCCAACAAACAATTCTTCAAACAAGAAATTTCTCCCTGAGCCAAGTTGTGAAAAATGAACCAACCTTGCAGCACAGGTCAGTCACCCCTTTCCAAAGAATAAAGATTCTCTAGATACACAGCTCCACCTCTCCTGATGAAAGGATTGCCATGGCAGGCATAAATCACGTCTATCCATGGATTGCCATCTTGCCCATCAGGCACAATCCACTTAAGGAGCAGGGCCTCATTCATTGTCCACAAACAATTGACTCTCAGGCCACCCTCTTTAATCATTCTGCATTCCACATCATATGCCAAGTTATGCATCTTCAAGGAAAACATAATTTTAAAATTAATTAGGGCCAACCAAGATTGCATTTACGAAGGGATCAAAATTGCTTACTGCTACCAAAATTTCAGGCAAACAGATGGATGAGAAGGCTTTATCAAGGTTGAAGAAGATTGGCCTTACATTTGCTGTAACAATCATCTCCAGTCATCTTCTAGTTCTAACGTGCATTTTTGGCAACTTCCAGTAAATCTTTGTGCAGGGGATAACATTTAATGCACTAATGTTCAGTTTCCAAGGATAAACAACAAATTAAAGACAGGGATTTGATCAAAGGAGTGAATGTCAGAAAATGCAAGTTTTTTTTTCTTTGAAAAGGAAATAAATGTTGTGTTTTACACCGCCACTTTGCTCAAAAGTGATCAATAGTAGCTGGTTGTCCAGACTTTTGAATCTGGGAATCTACATGTGGTAAGAAGAAAAACTCGCTGCTGCTGAACCATAAATGAGGAATGAAGCACCTTAATGCTAGATTTACAAGTTTCTTGACTTCAAAATTCTGATCTGATCAGGAGAAGCTTCCTTTTATTTAACTTCCACGACATTTTACTTAAAAGCTTCAAAATTGTTGCAGCATTCTCCGACTCTAAATCCTAAATCATCCACATGCAGTGGTAGATCAAACTGTCTCTAGTGCATGGACTCAGACTAGTACTTGTCTGAGCACTAAACATCTCCAGAAAATATTGAGGTTAAGGCAGCCAGCAGTCCACTCCCGCAATCAATACAAGCTTTCCTCCCCTTTCAATAATGCATCTCTCCTTCCTGACCACCTCAAACCTTCTCCACCTTTTCTCTCTCCCTCTCTACCTCCTAGTCGTCATTGTCTAGGCCATGAATGGCTGCACTCATGCCCGGTGACTTCACACCTCAATGTGAGAACCATGTCTTCTCTCAAGCTTGTACAGTCAAGAAACTGCTGATAGAAATGGAGTGTGGTAGGATGAACCCGTGAAGATTAAGAGCTGGCTCTATAATTATCATACAAATTATCCAAGCTACACGATTTATGTAACCAAAGAAGAAAGAAAAGAAAGAAATTGGGTAGCCAGTGAAGCAATAAGAAAATGAGAAGGAATAGAAAAGTAAATCAGGTAGCCACCAAGGGGTTGGTTAGCACAATGGTAGTGCCCCCCATTGGTATCCAAAAAGTCATGGGATCAAATCCCATACCCACCATATTTACCTTCTAAAAAAGAATTAATCATGTCATGACAAAAATTCCTAAAGAATCTCAAGTGTCACAAGATTGATAAAATCAAATGAACCTAAAGTCAACAGAGGAAAAATAATCCATGGGCATGGATTAGGCATTGGGGATAGATTTTAGGAGCTGCCAAACACATGATTTTTAATCTGACGGACATTGGGAGCAGTTAGGGACAGGGTTTTAAATGTCGGCGACATGCCGTCGAAATAATATTTTTGTGGGAATGGCCATGCCAACATGGAATAGCTATCGAGAAGCAGGAATGCTGCCAGCATGCCGATCATATTGACGGCATTCTGGCTCGTAGATGCCGATGTTGATGCCACGTTGCCTAGGCCTGCTGTGTGTTGCTGCTTGGACCAGTTGCATTGCAGCACCAGTCCTTATTTCCCTTCAAATTTACACCAAACTATCATGCTATCTTAAAGTTCAAAACATGTCCATTTGATTCTCTATAACTAATGTGCAAGGCTGTCAAAGGTAAGAGGCGCTAAATGACGAGGGAGGTCCAAAATGCCTGAGGCGTTAGGCGCTTGCCTAGTCGCTCACTCAAGAAAAATGAGGCACTTATATATATGTGTGTGTGTGTGTGTGTGTGCATACGCATAGATGTGTGTTTAACTAAGAGAGAGTACCTAATAGTTCGGTAAAAAGAAATTAAAACCTTTAAAAGTATTTAAAAGAATGAAAAACTAGCAAACTTGGTTCAAGCGCTTACCCTGGGTGCCTGGCACCTGGGCCTAGGCACTCGCCTAGGCAGCGCCTCAAGCAAATCAAACAAGGCGAGCCTTGTCGAGGTGCTAGGGCCTCGCCTCAACCTGGTGCCTAGGCGAGCACCTTGACAGCACTGCTAATGTGCACTCCCTTCTTTTACACCAAACTAAGAACGGTAACTTTTTAAATGTGGACAAAAATATCCTTTTGTATCTGATGAGACTCATCATGACTCTTAAATACCCTTAATTAACTAGTTTCCTAGTTAATTAGCTAAAAATATGCCTTATTAGAGTTTAACTATGATATAAGGGACAAAACATTAAGGGCCACAAAAATAAGTTAAAAATACTAAATTAAACATCAAATTATATTATCAATTATTTAATTAATAATTTGAACTTAAATCATACAAATTTAGCTATCTAATTAATACATAAATTAACTTAAGCATTATTTATACCTAATAACTTAAGTAATTTAATTAATTAATTAAATAAAGCTAAAAAGGTCAAAAACATAAATTCAAGACATATATAATATTTATCTAATTTATAATCATATATAAAAAGTTGAAAAAGAATTAAATTAAAATAAGCTTTGAAAATCTCAGTTTACGTTTCAATCCTTAGGTTTCTATTTCCATTGAATCTTTTTATTCAATCTAGGTCCTTAGGATTTCTTACAAATAAGTCCTTGTATACAACGTTGTCTTCTTCCTCTTCTTCATCTTCACCTGAACGGCTGAGGGCATCCGATTACCGCACCGCCTGATCACCCTTCATCCCTCGCCTGAACTCCTCCGCTGCTGCTCCAAAGCTTCCGCTCACTTTCTTCGTCGCATCTGACGGACCAGATTGACCTCTAATCCTATTTAGGTTAGGTGAATAACTTCACCGACGTCGGAGACGACCCCAGTGGTTTAGCTGAACCTAGACACTTTTCTGTCCTAGCGCACACCACCTATCCTACACCATCACCTATAAATAGCTTGCCATACCTCCGATTTGAGCGGTTAGCTCCCTACCCTCTTCCCCAACTGTAACTAACTCATAGGCCATTCCCTCCTACTCCGACGAACTACCTTCACCTCCACCGACTCCCTTTGATTAGTTCCACCTATTGTCGAGCTCCACCGTCCTCCGCTGCGCCTCTGGACAAAGCGACGACTCCGGACTCTACTTCCACTATGTGAATTCGCCCACCGGACTTCTTCCCCTTCCCCTCTAATTTCCTCCTCCGCTACGACCTTCGACGGAGACTTCTCTGCCCCCTTCGTCCTGGTAACGATAGGATAGGTAAGTTAGAATAGTTAGTTTAGTTAATTAGGTAGTTTAGTTAGATTAGATGTTAAATTCTTCTGCCATCTTCTTCAGCTACGGCGAGCTCCTTAAGCTCGTCTGGAGCGTTCATTTATCTTTTTAATTCGCTGAGCACTTTTCTTTTCCTCTCATGATTCCACTTCCTATCTTTTCCTTCATTTTTATCAACTTATGCACCTAATACAATATCACCTTCACCGATGACCTTCGTTGTCCATGGCAAAGGTCTCCGAACTTAGATCACCTTCCTAGGGGCCCTCCATCACCTAAACATCATCTAAGGGCCACATTCGACAAATTAATTTGATCAATTAACACCTATATCAAAAATGCACAATTTCACATTTCAACCTCTGAACTCACTGTCAATGGTGAGCTAAGAGGAGCAATTTCTCCTAATTAATCACCTCGACATCATTGCCGATCATAAATGAGTAATTCCTCTCACTCAATTGAATGAGAGGAATTGTTCTGAGTTCCCGCAAACTTAGATTACATTCTTACTAAATTCGATGCTTATCTTCTGAATTGATCTTTAATTGCCATAATTGAAGAGCTCCTGAGGTTCCTTGTGACCTCAGGGATCTTTTGAGATCGTTCACGGCTTGTTTTGTCAAGTTTTTAACTCTAGGTGATCATTTCTAGACTCACCAAAGCTCCGGCAAGCTCCGGCGAGTCAAACTAGAGCTTCGGTCCTTTAAAGACCCTGAAAAGCTTTAGAATACACTTATAAGGCCGAAGGATGATTTTATTGCATTTTGAAGTCTAGAGCTCCTTATTGATCTCCGTCTTCTCCAACTCCAACGGAGTTGGAGGAGCGTGTCTGTTAGGGATTTGTGCTCGCATGTAGGTCTAGGAGCATCCATAGAACCTAGGGAAACTACTCCAAGTTTTGTATCTGACTGAAACCTATAGGTTGGTCCACCGAACAACTCTATTTCTCATCTCAGGCGGAGCTACCTAAGAGCACTATCAGAGTGCTTAAAGCTTTATTTTGAGGTGTTGAATGAATTTCTGAGAATGAATTAGGTCTATTTAGGTCTTTAATTTGATCAAAGAAGCCTTAAAATGAAAGTCAACTCTGAAGGTTTTTAGGTCAAACCTGAGTCATTATAGAGGATTAAATGGTCGAAACTCTGAATTAATGGGTTGATTAAAATTCTAGAGTGAATTTGAGTTCATTTAAAGTGATTTAGTTGTGTTTTATTGAGGATTTATTGAGATTTGGTTTCCTGCACATGTTGGGTTGTTTTGGAACCCAAACACTGTTCACAATGTTTTAGTTGAGTTTCAAACTTAAATCCTACTCAGATCTCTTGTTTAGGACCCTAAAATTGATTCAGACCTTTTCTTGAGATTGATTTTTCTGTGTTGGATGAATTCTGAGCTCAATCAGAGCTCTGTGCTTCCAAAATGAAGCTTCTCAGCTTCTGCTGTTTCCTGAACCTCTTCCAGACCTTCTTCTCCCAAACAATGCGGAATACCTTATTGAAGGTATTCTGATCCTCAGTTGAGAGGAATTCCTCTTTGTGGGTCATCAGACCTGAAGTTCTTCACTGTAGGCCATCTCGACCATGGCGGATAGCCATGTTACATCCCTGAAATAGGTGAATCAAGCACAATCCTAACACCAAATTGGTGTTATAATTAGGTAGAGCGTTTGATCAGCTATGGATGGGGGTTAAGGCTCTCATAGCATATGAACTAATAAACAAATACATGCTTATGGAGAAGGCAGATTTAAGTGACTTTTCGAGTTGAAAAATATGTGGTTCCATTATGGAGTTACACTGATAACAAATGGTTGGACTAATTTTACAAGGAGGTAAATCATTAACTTGTATATTGTGATGGAAGGTCCATATTTTTGAAATCCGTTGATGCATCAGATAAAGTGAAAGATTACAAATACTTTTACTTCTTACCGAATGATGAGATTGATGAAGTCGGGAAGGAACATATCGTTAGATTATTATGGAGAATGGCAGCAACTTCAAGAAGGCGAGAGAAAAGATTATGAAATCAAGTAAATATGGAATATTTTAGACAGCATGTGTTGCACATTGTGTAGATTTAATTTTGAATGACTTGAGAAAGAGGAAGTTAGTTTCATCTGTTGTGGACAAGGTCCGATGATTACGTCATTTATTTACAATCATGGGCATATCATGTCATTGATGGAGCATTGCAATGGCGAATAAATGCGTCCTAGAACAAAACGATTTGCTACAAATATATCACCTTACAAAGTATTTTGGGCAATAAAGTTTGGTAAAAGTAAATGGTAAATTCTAACAATTAGTTTGGCATTGCAGAAACTATGACACAAGGTGGGAAGCATGCAGAAGACTTGATAAACAATTCACGATTTTGTAATGATTGTTGTCGCATTACTCGTATTATGGAACCCATCGTATTAGTTTTGAAGTTAGTGGATGAAGATAAGAAACCACTGATGTGCTACATATACCAAGTAATGGAAATTATGTATGAAAATGTCAAAAAAGAAGTGAGAAGGGCTAAAGAGCCCTTCTTAAAGATAATAAGAGAAACAAGGGAAAACATGTTATCCCACTCGCTCCACCTTGCCGGTAAGTATATTTCATTATAAATTTATCTTATTAGAGTAAATTTTTATTCCTTTAACTATTTATCTTTTATCATAAGTTATTATTTCAACCAAAAATTTAACTATAAACAAGGTTCGAAATGCCGATTTTGATGCCGTGCCGATGAATTCCAAGTGTGCATTTCGTGGGCATGCCGAGGGCATGCCGTGGAAATACCCGTTTTTCGATTGGCATGTCGATGAGCATGCCGTAGGCATGCTGTGGGCATGCCAATGCATACCAACAAAAATAGCAAAAGTAATTAAAAAAACCAATAGCAACCTAGACATGGGCACCAATTTCGCCCGTATGCCGAGGGCATGCCGACCGTGCCGAGGGCATGCCTACGGCATGCTGACGAAATCCCTGTAAATCGACGCTTTCTTCATGTCGGCACGACCGTTGCTCGAAAATGCCCTTGCCGTCGGCATTTAAATCAATGACTATAAACACTTGCGCGAAGATCTCATTCAAGCTATACAAAAAATTGTTCAAAAGCTCTCTTCTACAAATAAGATAATTTAGCGTGCATGAATGAGGTAGGCAAATTTAGCTTAAAATTTGAAGCTTAAATAAGATAATTGACATATCTACTTGTCAACATGTCGTAGATTAAATTATTTAAAGAAATGATGAGATCTTTTGGAAGTTATATGCCACAACATGTTATTAAGAGCACTCATCCTTGGTAATAACTGATATCCATTTAATATTAATATTTACTAATAATAATTTCATATATAATATCTAATCTATGACTCAAATATGTTTTCCCTATAACAGAACAGTAGAATTTGCATGCAACAGAAGTTCCAAATTTACGGCAAGTGACTGTTCAAGTGTTATCACAGGCATCATCTGCTGGTTGATGCGAAAGAAATTGGAATACATTTAACCTTATCCATTCCAAAAGAAAAAACAAGCTTGGAATTCACAAGCTTAATGACCTTGTGTACATCCACTACAATACAAGGTTACAAATGAGGCACATTCAAGATAGTTTTGAACAAAACAAATGGTTGATCCAATTGATCTGGCCTACATTTTCCAACTCAGAAATAATGTGCTATAAAGTTGGATAAATGACATTGGTGAACCTGTGATGGATGTTAAGGGAAGGCTAGATCCAGAGCTATCAAAGAAAATGGATGCCAATATTAAAGGACATATGGGAAGATCTAGTCATCATACATTTCCTATAAGAGCACTGGATGAAGAGGATGAAGAACAGTTATCACAATTGTCTTCAACCTCAAAGGATGACTCATATGTAGATGCATTTGTAATGGTAGAACGACCTGGATCAAAACAATCATCCAACAAAGGAAGACATGGTGGTCGAGTGCAAACTCAGGGTGGTAAAGAATATGATAAACAACAAACCAATATCCATGGCGAACATATTCCAAGTCCAAGTCCACTACCCATGGATTACGAAGGAAAATGAAGTCACGATGCCTACGTGGAGGATTTAAGCTCCTCAATTGGTTCCATGAGCATTAGTGATCAACCTTTTAGTTCAGCACTTGGATATGGATATGGCATGGGATACGACACGACATGAGACGGGATCTTTGTACACACAACCATCGTACCCACAGTCATTTGTATCACCACCTTTGTATAATTATCCATCATATTCATACGCTGAGTTAGGAAATGTTGACACTTCTAAGACTAGAAGTAAATATTCTTACCCATATGAGTATGGTACCTTCCAAGATTATTTTACTCCTCAATTCCAACACCAAGCTCCCCCTCAAATTCCAATAAGTCACAATCATCACAAGATGTTTCTTAAAAAACAGAATTCTCCCAAACACGTGCAGCTAATTGTACGTTGACATACCTTACACAGATAGTAGATTTCCCCATCTTAAGATTTTGGTTGACATGAATGAACATGAGTACAGACAACACATAATGGATTATCAGATAATATATTCATATATGTCTTGAGATAGTTACTGTGAATACATTCAAAGTATTCATCTACACAATAGTCAACGATGGTATCAATCAAGTGGTGATGGTACCCATGATAGAAATATGAAACCAACAAGACACTTTTGGTTTTGGTGAAATTTGACTTTCGAGTTCCAAGTCCCGACTTCAAAGTTCTGACTTCTAATGCATCAAGACATTACGGTTTCAGCTTTTACTTTGAAACTTTATACTTTGATTCTTTCATTCTTCAATTCTTTGTATTCTTAAATTCTTTGTATTCTTAATATAGTAAGAATATTTGATATTTCATTATTGAACTTTAACATAATATGGTCATGTTATATATGAATATTATGATGTAACACTTTTATTGTTATATAATCAGCATTTGATTTTCTTGAAATTGATCACTTTAACTACTTCTACCATTTTGTCGGCATGCCTTCGACGTGCCTCCGAAATGACATATTTTCAGGTCATCGAAATTGTTGAAATCTGCCATCGAAAAATGGATATTTCCACGACATACCCTCGACGTGCCGACGAAATGCACACTTAGAATTTCATCGACACGACATCGAAATCAATATTTCAAACCTTGCTTAGAGGAGCATGAGGTTCCGCAGCTAAAGTAAGCACAAATAATCTCGACTAGGCATGGCAAGAGAAGGAAAAAGTGAATGCCAGCTCAAGCAAAGAAAAATTTACAAGAAATGATCTCAACTAGAGTGTGGTTTGTTTTATTCCTCGAACATAAAAAAGGTGCATATTTCCACCTGTGGTTTGGAAGAGACAGCTGGATTTGGAAATATGGAGCATTCTCCGGGAGAAAGACTTATATCCACTTTATGAAGACCAAGATTTCTAATTGTAGGACTCAGAGTAACCACATCCCTTTGAAGTTGAAGTTCTTCATTTGTCTTATGAGAAGGAAAATCATTGCCAGGGTTTTCACATGTCAGTGTGCAACAAGTGCTGAGGTCTGTTGTCTAAGTAGCAGGAGCTTAGAAGACACCAACCACTTGTTTTTCTCTTGCACCCTTAGGTGTTGGCTGGGAGCAGGTGTGGGGGAACTGGACTTCAGATGATGTCAGTTGGGGAGCACCCATATCATCATAGTTGATAGCAACCATATCAAGAATGCGTTTGTTTTGCTCTAGATGGTGTAATTAGCCCCTTCTATTAATACAGGGAATTAACAACTTTTATTTATTAATTCTCCTTTCTCCTTTCCAAAAAAAAAAAAAGGAGCACATTGGACAAAATACATAATCAAAAACATGTTCCTCCAGACCAAGATGCAACCGTATGTCTTGTTGTTGAAAGCATAGAAGCATATGCATAAATGCATGCATGCATCCATGCCTCTTTGTGGCCATAGATGAGGAGGAGAATCTAGGTAGCAGAAGCTTGCATAAGAGAAGAATGAAGAGGCAGTTCAGACATAAGCAATTGAAATGGGAAGCAAAACATGTGAAGCTCCGTATGCCCATTTTAAGAAAGATCGGCTCATAAAAGCAAAAAACTACAAATCCAAAAGGTTACATTGATATATGCAGACAGGTATGTGATAAATATATGTGAAATATCAAAGGTGAATATGGGGTATCATTACATATACCTATTTCAACCTTTTCCTCCGAAGCCATCCAATCATTTACAAATCAATACATTTGCCAAATAAGTGTAGAAATTTGCATCAACCTTCCACTTTTGCAGGGGAAAAAGTCTCAAACATATATAGGCTATAGCCACTCATACTTTTCATTAAATAAACCTATAGTCAACAAGGCTCCTATTTTGAATTCCAATCTGTTTATCCAACAAAATAGGTTACCACACATGCAAAATTCACCCAAACATAATGCTTTTTTGGGTATCAAATTTCACTTGGAATGAAAGAATACAGACGAAAGGCCAAATTGCCAGATTTATAAGTCATTAAAACATCAAATTGGATTTATATTGCACCCATAAAAATCATAATTATGGCATCCATAAGAATCATAATTCCAAAAATTAATTCATCCCAAATATTCAAAAGTAAAAATAGCACATATATCTTCTCAACAAACCCCTAAATCCATAATAGATTTCCCAGTCTTCCCTAGAAACACTGGAGAATGTTTCATCTAATAGCATCAACAAGCCTTTACATCCTTTAAAAAATCATTAAAAAATTTTTAAAAATCATGAACACATTGTATCCTAAGACAACTTTTATGGGTTGTCATAGATGTTGAAAATCTATCTATTATCAAAGTACTAACCTTGTTATTATTAGAGAATTTTCCTCCAGCGCCATTTTGTCCATAGTTTATTGTGTTGTAAGGTACAGATGGAATCATATAGCCAACCGGAACACCATGGAAACCTGAAAACATAAGACCTAAAACAATTGAAAGATAGCAGGTATAATCTTTTTTCTTTTAAAAGGCAGGCACAGTACAGTAAATAAATAAGGCTAGTTAACAGGAAAAAAATGCCATATCTGCCATATGAGAAGATTCCTTTATCTTATATCGAGAAAAGGATTTCAAGCGATGATAACTAATAATGCATGTGAGCAAATTCAAAGGATAAAGCAAAAATAGTACAACAACCAAAAATTGCTTGTATAACCACCACCACCACCAGGCATGTATAAGAAAAGGGGAGAGAGAGAGAGAGAGAGAGAGAGAGAGAACCGACAAAGGAATTAAACCTGTAAACGAGATTTTAATAAGCATCAAAGAATAAAGACAAAGCAGGTTCCCTTTTTCTTAAACAAGGAAAAACAGGTACTCTGGCCAAAACGGTGTCAAATATCATCATAACAAAAGCTAGGCAACTAAGAGAAGTGATAGCATAGCAAAAGCATAAGAGGTGATGATTCAGTGCAATAACTGCATTGGTTATTATTCAACCAGTATAGCACGTCAAACAACAAAAAGGCAAGAGTGACATACGTATGGCATCAGAATTTTCACGCCAAAAACAAACTTTTCTACATCAAATAGGCTCAGTTATCAGAACCATTGAAAAGTGAAAATGTCATGGAAGCTCAGATTCTACTCTAAAATGGATGGCATACCATGGAAGGTTGAGCTCTTGGGACAAGACAAACCATTCATGAGGGAAGGCCTCTACTTATCATTTCACCTGGAGTACTGCTTCAGTAAATCACAGATCTAGGTTGGACAGTTTCCTCTGCTCTGTTGAGTTTATAGAGATTTTCCCTCTAGCACGTGTTTGAGCATCCTTTGTTGGATTTTTTTTAAGTATCCTTTTCCAGATTATACGCCTATGCCTTAGTCATTAAATGAGGAGTTACACTGAATAAGTCCAAAATTTAAGAAATCTTGGCTTCTATAAGAGGGCTTCAGAGGCCTGGTGGAGTGGTGAAGAGGGGATTTGGTGCTTGGGTAGCCACTCTGCCTACATGCCTGCAGGAGTTACAGATACATTTGATCCTGTAACCCGTTAAAAAAAAAAGGCTACCTGAGGATTCATACAGGAGCTCTACAAGAAAAATCTAGGCTCAACAGGTTCAAAGACTCCAGAGGAAGTCCATGACAAAAGGAAAAATCAAGTAACGGTTTTTAAGGACTTTAAGCAGAAAGTAGAGTGGAGACAGAAATCCAAGCCAATACCATTTTGTTTTCATATGGTGGCAAATGCCAGACCAGGGAAGAATAATCTGGTAAGTTGCACGAGATGCAGTTGTTCAAAAAAAATAGAAGGTCAAAGCAGAGATTGCACAACATGTTAAAGGCTTCACAAGTAAGGGCCCTGCTTGATTGCACCACAGTGGAGGTGGATGGGTTGCAACATGCCTAAGTTATCTAATGCACAGGCTGAGGGGCAACCATTTTCGCAAAATTACATCCCTCATTTCTCTTCACCTGGAAGAACGGGATATGGATATTAAGATTTTTTTTTTGATAAGGCAAATATGGTGGCCATGAAATTTGATCCCATGACTTCTGGGATGCCAAAGGGAGGCTCCACCACTGTGCCAACCCCTTGGTGGCATAAGAATTTTTCTCCAATGAAGGCCTGAAGGTTAAAGTGTAGAGATATTTAGGCCTATATGATACGTTCTAGGTAACATGATAATCAATGGAAATGCTATAGGAAATAAATTAGGTTGATTTCACGATGAAACATGGGTCATTTCGTTTGAAGGGATGCCAGGAAAATTTTGTTCATCCGTCTATTATTTCATTCGTAATAATTGAGTCCAACTGTTCATTCATTCTTCCATGCATGTGTGAGCATGTGCATGTGCGTGTGGGGGTGCATGCATGCATGTGTGAAGCCAAGAACTTCCAGTACTCAACCACCATTGATTTTACTGCAAGGAAAGTGGAAATAATCAAAGTGCATATACTCATAAAAAAGGATATACTGAATGAACAAATATATTAGATGTTTTTTTGGAAGAGAAACGGATATTCACATAAAGACAATGATTACAATTGTGCTTTTATTAGAAAAAGGAGAATGATTACATGATTGAAAAGAAAGCACCAAAAAAGACAGAAACATCAAAAACAACTCACTCAATAGAAAGTTGTTCCTATCTTGTTAAGAGCATTAAGAATAATTAAGAAAGAATCCTAATTTTAGTTAAGTTAGTCTATTTAGTCAAATTAGAAAGTCTTGAGTCCTATTTCTATTCCTATTTGCTATTTACTAGTTCTTTTGGATTTAATATGTAATTTGTTAACTGTAGTCTCTATATAAAGGTTGTCAGGTTTTTTTTTTCAGTAATAAAAGGCATTATTTTCTTCCACATGGTATCAGAGCCAGTGTAGGGAAAGAAGGCCCTAATCCTAACTCTTTTGCCCCCTTTTTCCTTTTTCGAGAAGCCACCAACCAGCCATCCGCTGGCCCTGTAAGGGCCCCCACTGCCGCCTCCAGCCAGCTGGAGGGCTCTCGCCAGCAGCGTCGCTCGGCCCTGGAGACCCTCCCACCAACACTGCCAGCCCTCTGACAGCCCTAGGCAGCGGTGCTGCTGCTGCTGTTGCCCCTACTGCAACTGCTGCAGCTACTGTTGGCACTGCTCTGTTGTTGCTGCCACAACAATAGGGCCCACAAGATAACAAAAGGCTTGGCTCTATCTCTTCAAACAAAAGCTTGCCAGTCCTACTAGCCTTCAGCAAGCCAAGATGCTATCTCAAAAGGCTTCCCATGATGCGCATCAATTCAATCCAAACTCATTCAAAGGCACATCAAATGAATAGGTGATCACAAGTTTCTGATTGTTCACCACAAAAAGTGTCTATCTGAATGAAGGGGAACATTCTCTTCCTATAAGCGTTGTCATTAGCCTCCCTCAACCCGGCAAAGATCTTGAGTTTCCAAGGCATCCTACGCTTCCATAGCAACTTGTTAGTCCTGCCTAATTCCAGATCTAAATCAGGAGGCATGTAAATAAGTCTTGTGTAGATATCAAGCGATGAAATACCTGTTAACATGTAATAACGTTAGGATGTTATCTGTTGTTGTAACTAATTCCATGTAACAAGATCTTCCTTTTTCTATAAATTCAAAGGTATGAGAGCTGCAGAGAGTAGCCTCTCTCTCATAATAATTCACATGGTATCAGACACTATCTCCTGGGGCAATCACTTCCTCTGCTGATGGCTCCATTCGTTCTTCAACAAATTCTATCACAATTACATCAGATTGTTACACTTCTTCGTCAGATCACTGATCTTCTTTGCCAAATTTCTCTTCTCCTTCAACAATTATTGAGTCTTGCTTGACACTCTACTTCTGACACTGCAAATTATGTATGATCGAACTGTAATGCTCTGATTGGGGATCTCTGCTTCTTCTCCAATTAGATCCCTTCTCCAATTGGAACTATAATGCTCCAATTGGTAATCTGCTACTGCATCTTATTAATTCTTCTAGTTCTTGCTGATTCCTGCAATTACGATGAGTTCAAGCAGCAGCTCTGGTCCTGGATCTAGGATTCAAATTACCTCTGGTGGTCCTATATCTCCACAACTTCCTGCTTCCATTCAGCATAACATTCCCTAGAAACTAACATCTACTAATTTTTCTACCTGGTGGGCTCAATTTTTGCCACTATTACAAGTCTATGATCTGCTCGGATTTATAGATAGATTGGCTATCCAACCATCCAAATTTAGTCACAGTGGTGCTGGTGATTCAGCTACCCAAGTCTTACATGAATGTCTTCTGTTTCATAAGAAATATCAATTAGTTTTGAGATGGCTCATCACCTCCGTTACTGAGGAAATTTGCGTGCACATTTCTGATCGTGCTACTGCCAAGGAGGCTTGGGATAATTTGGAGTGTTTCTTTGGCACCAAGTGTCATGCTCAAATATTGCAATATTGTTGTGAACTCAGTTCCTTTAGTATTATTGACTTTGTTAATAAGGCAATGCAACTTGCTACGAATCTTGTAACATGTGCTAAACGAGTAGATGACGACGACTTAATTTTAGCTATTCTCAATGGCTTAAGATCTGATTACGATCCTCTTGTAGCTGCTATTACCTCACATAATTCTGTTACTTTGGATGAATTCATCAGTCTTCTGCTTAGCCATGAGCAGAGATTACTTTGAGCTCTATCACAAATGGACATTTCTATTAATCATGCTGCAACCGATGTCTCTCGTGGAGGCCGAAGAGGTGGCAGAACATGGGGAGGTGGTCGACCTAATCGATATTTTCGTGGAGGTTTTGCCAACAGTTCCCAGCACTCCTCCCAAAAACCTCCCTTTGTTGCAGGAGTTAAATGCCAGATATGTGGTTGCTTAAATCATTCTGCCTTCACATGCTATAGAAGATATGATCAGGCCCCTCAAGCAAATTTTTCCACCTCTGAATTCACTTCTTGGCTCACTGATTCTGGTGCCAACCAGCATGTAACAAATTCCATGGCTAATCTTGATCTTGCGGCTGATTATGAAGGTCAACATAATGTTACCTTTGGCAATGGCAAAGGTGAGCCCATAAACCACATTGGTCATAAATATCTTACTGCCTCTAGCCGCCAATTATGTTTAAAGTATGCCTTACATGTTCCTAACGTTTCCAATAATTTGTTGTCAGTGTATAGATTTACCAATGAAAACAATTGCTATTTTAAGATGTATCCTGATTTTGTTATTATCAAGGATCTCAAGACCAAGGCAACCCTGTTAAAGGGAGTTCCAAGGAATGGTTTATATCAGCTGCCACTTCCATGCTCCAAGCAAATTTCTCCTGGCATTTCTTCAACAACCTCTGCACCAGCTTCTTCTGCTGCAGATTCTTCCTTTACTATCAATGCCACTACCATGAAGGTGCATCTCGCCACTTGGCACTACAGATTGGGTCATGTGAACTATCATCTTCTCAAGCACATTCTCTTTTCATAAGATTCCCTATGTACTAAATAAACAAGATGCTCAATTGTGTTCTACATGCTGCAAAGCAAAAGCACATAGAAGCTATCTTCCATCCACTGCCACTGTTAGTCAAGAACCATTTGATCTTGTTTTCTCAGATGTTTGGACATCTCCAATAACATCTTTTGATGGATATAAATTCTATCTCACATTCATTGATGTTGTACAAAATTCTTGTGGGTGTTTCCCTTAAAGTTGAAGTCTGATACTTACCATATTGCTGTCCAGTTTATTACATACATAAAAATGCAATTTAATAAAACCATCAAAGCCTTTCATTCTGACTGGGGTAGCCTATATAAAAATTTGCATCAGTGGCTTAAACATAGAGGCATCCAACACCGTATTTCTGCCCCTCACACACCTCAGCAAAATAGTTGTGCTGAGAGGAAGAATCACCATCTTATTGAGACTTCAAGAGCTCTCTTATTTCATGCTGCTGTGCCACTAAGATTTTAGTTCCTTGCTGTCCATACTACTACTAAAATAATTAATTATTTACCTTCCTCCAATGACTGTCACAAATCTCCTTTCGAACTTCTCTATTCTCCACCCCCTGACTATCATTTTTTAAAAATCTTTTGTTGTGCTTGTTTTCCATTTCTAAAACCATATACCACCCATAAGTTTCAACCAAGGTCACAACCGCACATATTTGGATATAGCTTTTATCGTAAAACCTATTGTTGTCTTGATACATCCACTCATAAAATACTCCTTTCCAGCTTTGTATCCTTTAATGAATCTATCTTTCCCTTCAAAGTGGAATCCAATTCTTCTTCCCCACCACATCCCTCCTCCTCACCTATTACTCTAATTGAACATCTTTTGTTACTAATCCTATTCCACCAAATACTTCCTCTTCCACTGCATCCATCTTGCCATCTGTGCATCCTAATTTACCATCTGACCATTCAGTCCAACCTGAACCTGTACAAGCATTTCCCACAATTCCACATGAATCTGTTCCCTTCTCAACAGATGCTTGTCTTCCTCAATGTGAACCACCCAGTATTTCACAAGCAACTGTTCGAACACACCCAATGCGAACCAGAGCTATGGATGGTATTACCAAAAGGAAAATATTTTCTTCCACTGTGCATCCACTACCAGAGTGTTTAATTGCTGCTATTGACGAAACATAACCTTCCTCTTATACTCAAGCCTCTAAACATCCTCATTAGCACAAAGCTACAGGTGAAGAATTTGAAGCATTGCTACACAATAACACTTGGGAGCTTGTTCCTCCAAGTTCTAATCAGAACATCAATGGGAATAAGTGAGTGTATAGAATAAAACACAAGGCTGATGGTACTATTGATCGCTACAAAGCTTGCCTTCTAGCCAAAGAATTTCATCAAATTGAAGGACAAGATTTCTTTGATACATCTAGCACAGTTATAAAAAACAACCATTCGTTTATAACTCACTTTGACCATCAGCAAGAATTGGTTTATCTCACAGCTGGATATTCAAAATGCCTTTTTACATGGTTTCTTAAATGAAACTGCTTATATGATGCAACCTCGAGGATTTATTCATCCTGACTTTCCTAATCATGTATGCAAATTAAAGAAGTCTCTTTATGGGCTCAAACAAGCACCTTGGGCTAGATTTACTAGATTAACTCCCTTCCTTATCAAGCATGGTTTTCAAGGTTCTAAAACAGATACTTCATTATTTTTGTTTCGACAAGGAGACATTATTACGTTCTTTCTCATTTATGTGGATGATATTCTCTCTATTTCTTCTACCAAAGCAAGTATGAACATACTTCTTCAACAATTATCTACTGAATTCCCTGTTCGTAATCTTGGCTTCCCTTCATTTTTCCTTGGAATTGAAATTACCAAGACATTGCTAGTATCAGTCTCTCTCAACAAAGATACTGATCGACTTCTAAAGCTCCAGTTTGATGGTATCAAACCTGTACGCACACCTTTAACTCCTGCGCACCTTCAACTTCTACTTAAAGGGGTTGGGATTCCTCTTTTTGATCCAACACCTTTTCGTCAATCGATTGGATTCAATTTATGCGACCAGACATTTGCTATGCTGTTAACAAACTTGCTCAAATGATAAGTCATCCTCCCAACAAACATATGGAATGCCCGGAAAGATTACTCCGATACATAACAGGCACTATCACCTATGATCTACATATAACTCCAGCATTGTCTTTGCATTTGCAAGCCTACACAAATGCTGCTTGGGCTAGCTCTATAGACAATCGTAGATCTATGTCTGGCTATGCAGTTCATCTGGGAGATACTCTAATTTCTTGGACAACCAAGAATCAATCCACAGTCACGCACTCCAGCACAGAGTCTAAATACTGTGCTCTTGCTAATGTCACTGCTGAAGTCACTTGGATTATGTCATTACTTCGAGAATTGGAAATTTCCTTGTCTTTCATTCCCATTGTCTGGTGTGATAACATTGCACCACTTCTATGGCTTCTAATACTGTGTTTCATGCCAGAACTAAACACATTGAGACAGATTATCATTTTGTCAGAGATCCTGTTGCTTCAAACCAATTACAGGTGCACTTTATTCCTAACCCTATTCAGATTGCAGATCTCTTCACCAAGCCTCTGCCTACCACAAGATTTGAACAGCTCAGGACCAAACTTCAGCTCTCTTCGAGAGCCTCTGTTTGAGGGGAGGTGTTAACATGTAATAATGTTAAGATGTTATCTGCAAATTTCTGTCATGGTTGTTGTAACTAATTCCATGTAACAAACTCTTCCTTTCTCTGTATATTCAAAGGTATGAGAGCTGTAGAGAGTAGCCTCTCTCTCATAACCTTTCATAACAACTCACAATAGTACAATACCATCCTCCGAAACCCATCTATCTATTTCCCCTGCTCTTGGCTTGCACCTGGAAACCCTTTACTTGAAGTTGAACAATATCAAGGAGGCTGGTGAAGGTTGGAATCCAACTCCCTTGGTTTCCATCACCTGCTGCAATGCAACAGGATGACACTGGAGCATCCACATTCATCGATTATGCCAATAGGTTGTGAATACATTGGGTGCTGAAGCTCTTAATAGGCTAGAATGACCAGGTATTTCACTTAAGTGATTAAACCTAGATGGACTAAGGCTATGTTTTCAACCTGCCTCAACAGAAGCAGCATGTATTCTTTTTTTCTAATATTACAATTTTTTAAGCATCCTATGTATGTAAGAACAAACAAATGCCAAAGCTAGTATTATCTGCATGAATAGAGATGCAATCTAGATCCTTAAGGTGTAACGATTATGTCAAACTAGCAATGTTTTATGTAATCATTTCGACAACATGAACAAAATTTCACAACTCCAACAAATTCCGCAAAGCTCCATGAATGGCAAAGAATTTGTTTTTTGAGCGAGCTAATTAAGTCAGATGAAATCTGTTCTCGAGGACAGTGATCTGGCATATTCTAACATGAATGAAGTTCTTCATAATAATTCATAGCAAACTGATATTGACAAGATTGAAGATGTTGCTGACATCCAAGTATAGATCCATCAAATGCATATAACATTCATATGAAATGCACCATCAACCCGCTTAATGATGCACAATGCCATGAGCATGAAAATAGCTTTCATGGTAAAACAACAGACCATGAGAAATTATCATATTACACATTTACCATCGGTTCAAAACAAAGGAAAATAGATAAAACTTCATTCGATGAGAGTTTAAAGGAAGGGACCAAAGCAGTGAGAAAAGATCAGTTCTGGTGGAAATATTAAAACAATACTACCATAGGTGGAAGGATATAAGGGGAAAAGGCTGAGAACACAACCACCAGCCAAAATCAGCAACTACTAAGATTAAAAGGATTATTTAAAACCACACCTGCATATGGATAAGGGGTATTTATAGACTGCGAATAGTGAGCATCTTCACTTAGCTTTGACAAAATCAAGTATAAGGCCCGCAACTGTTCCTTTGGGGAACCTGTCAAAGTCACTATCCTATCATTCAATCCAGAATACATATTATCCTGAGGAGATATCTTAATGCCAGCTTGAGAATCTTCTATGAATGACCTGCTCAAGTAGAAAAGGTGTCAACCTTCCTTTAAAAATTAAGATATAGTAAAATTTCAAGGGCAGCAGGCCCATAAATTGCACCATTATCTCTGTCAAACCAAAAAAAAAATGGCACCATGATGGCACCAAAAAATGAGCATCAACAAAGGATCAATAATGTCTGGATAGCCAACAAGTGCTCCTAGGAAGTTCCCTAGTGAAGCAGTGCTCTTAAGAAACACAAACACAGTAGTACCTAATTCTAACATCTACAACGAAGATTAAAAAAGCATGTGCAATTATTAGAATTCAACAGAAAATGTTGATTACTCCCTAAAAGTATCGAACTAGTTACAAACAGTGCATGGAACAGTGGAAGTCTGTCCAATTTACGACTTACTAATGAATTTATAAAGCAAATAAGTACTTGATTGTGATGCCACCCTTGCCAATTATGCCTCCACAGCAGCCATTTGGGACAATTAGCCTCAACTTCGTTCTGTTCTCAACGTCATTATTATCTCTTTTTTGAGACAAAACATCACCGTTGTCTTCGGTCTGCATAAACTGACAGAGTGAAAGAAACCAACTAAATCAGCAATTTCATCTTTCTCTGCTATTATTTTTCTCAAAAGCATTTCCATCCATCTTAACAGCATCACCAGATTCACCACTTTGCTCAGGTTAAAAAAAAAACAGAGCATAATACAAACTTAAAAGCAAAAAAGATTACCTCGGCAAACAACTTCTCAGTGATAAGTTCAGTCGCTTTAAGGATATCATCCAATGCTCCAGAAATCATGATTATCCTATCAGACGTTCCAGGGAAAAACTCATGATTCCGAGACAGCTGAATGCGGGCTCCAGACTGCGTCTGGAACTCTGTTATTGTTGAACCACCCTTTCCTATGATGCATCCAGCAGCTGTGTTTGACACGAGGAATCTAGCATTCGTGGTCCTCTCCTTGTCATCTGTCAAAAGGGAAAAAAAGACCAGAAATTAAAAATGGAATGAAACAACCACACGCAACAAGCTAACCAACCAAAACAAGGTTTTAAATATCGATACTGATATCGAATCGACAAGTCAAAAAAAGGATATATCGCTGATATCGGTGAATTTTGGGGAAATCACTCAGAAAAGCAAAAATATAAGAAAATATCACAAATTTTATGAAAATTAATATTTTAGTGACTAATACATCATAGGGAAATACCTAGAAGAGGAAAATCGATAGATTGAACGCAAATGTGTGTATGCGTGCATGTGTGCCAGCAAGTTTTCCAGGTTTCCCGCCCATCGCTGGCACCTTTCCCACCTAACGATGGCTGCTGTCGGCGATGTATCACCAATATTTCGGATATATCACCCGATATATCAGCGATATATAGCCGATATCATGGGAAAAAGATACTACATATGATATCGATATGTTCAGATCCGACGATACCAATACATCGGCGATATCCGATATATCAGCGATATAAAAGCAGCAACTCATATGCAGCATGTAAGCAAGTACATAAGAAAATTCTTAACCAGCATTCCCAGCGAGTTCACTACACTATGTAAGTAAATAAACAAAATCAGGAAAAAGAAGCAAAGCATGAGAAGCACCATATGTTCTACAAGCGAGCTGTTTGAAAGAGTGAAATTTTCAGGAATAATTATCGTCTATTGAAATTTTCACAGCATCCTCAACTGCTCGACCATAACCCCACAAGCAGTCCAAAATAATCTAAAGAGCATAAACGAAACGAAACAAGCTTGACATGTTCCACAAATGAACCACTTAGGAGCACTGGTTTCCTAAGGAAAACACCGTCCACGATCGAAAAACACAACGGAGCCATTTGGAAGGATGTAAATTTCGGGAATAACCACTGTCTATCGAAATCTTCACAGCATCCTCAGCGAATCGACCATGACTCCATAACCAACCCAAATTAATCTACACATGAAAGGAAACGAGCTTGACATGTCCTACAGGTGAGCCACTCAGAAGCACCGGTTTCCCGATGGGATCACCGTTCGTCTACGATCAAGAAATGCGATAAATCACACCCATTACACTCCCACATAGACTTTGACAACGTTCTCCGCAGCAAACAACTCCATTTCTCCGTGCGGGATTTTCGTAATACTCATTCTCCTCTTCAGAATCCAACCGTTCGTCAACAACCTGCTGACGCCGAAGCGAACGCGCACCGCAGCACGGAATCCCCCAATTCCGCTATCTCCTGGCTTGTTTCGACGAGCTGAAACCAACGCCACCAGTCTACCCACTGGCCTCTCCACCCAACAAAAACGATACCTCTCCATTCCACAGACCCGAATCCCAAGATCGAATACAGAGGAGTCCCAAAACAAGGAGAAACCTAAGCCCGAGGCACTCCGGCGGCGCCGAAATCACAATAGGAGGCAACAGATCTCAGCTCGGGTCACTCCAACAACCGGATCGCGAGGATAGAGAAACGATCGAGAGATATGGATGAGAGGGGTTCACCGGAGGTCGGCGACTTGGGCGCTCCGCCGCTCTTGTGGGGCATCTCCAGCGAGGACGGCGAGTTGGGGGACTCCATGGCGGCGGGGGCGGCGGCGGCGGCGGATGGCGGCGGACGTGGGGTGGGGGGTGGGGAGAGCGTTGGGCGGAGTGGGGAAACCCTCGGGGGTCAGACCATTCGAAAAGGAGCGCTTTGCTTTGCTTTGCCTTGGTTCCTCTCTCTCTCTCTCAGCTCCCAATGGGCGCCCCTTCTTCGGTCTCCCTCTCTCTATTCCTGAGGTGCTTCTGAAATGGGGAGGAAACGGCCTTTTCCAAACGGGTAGGGAAGGGAAGACAATAAGATATTTGGGGGTGAGTGGAAGGGTGTGGGGGATTTTGCGGAATTGCGGATATATCTGTTCTCTCGCTCTCTCGCTTTATCCGAGGGTGAGGGTGAAATTGGGATGACGGGATGGGACTAGAGGGAAGATCCGGCCCGTCCGATCTCGCTGTGGTAATATTAGAGAAAGTACAGAGAAAATAATCACCTGATCACGTGAGACAGAGATTTCTAAGGTCGGGTCGATCATTGCTGGTGAAAAAATCATATAATTACACGTAGGAAGCATTCAAACGATGACAATATTTAAAATATTTGAACATATAAATTGAAGGAGTTGACGTAGGGTATCGTGAAGCTGATGTAAATGTATGGATATATATATATATGTGTATTTCTCAAAAAAATAAGAAGTCTATAATAGTGATAGGTGATCTATGAATTATGATTACACCATGGGTGATTGATTATTTTGAGTGGTATCATCAAGGTCTACATCTCTGAAGTAGGAGAGAACGTCGACCATCAGCACTAAGCTAGAGCTTAGTTGGAGGGAGATGAGAGTTGCATAGCCATGGCAAGAGGCGAAGCTCTCATTCTCCATAAGAAAGCAGGGGTAAGTTGAAGTCGTAAAGTTGCTGGAGAGGTACCTTCTCGTTGTCAAGAGATGGCAGTTGGGGGACCTAACATCACCTAAAGCTATTGGTATCGACATGGCTAAGGTCCATCACAACTCATATAGAGATGCGAGAGAGTTTTCATATGTATTGAGATAGGGATCATATCGAAGCCTACTCAATCAAGTCCTATTTGAGTTCGTAATATGGAAAATATTTGTCGGTTCGAATAATCAAGCACAAAAAAAAAAGAGATTTAGTTATCCAGTTCTATAAAAAATAGTTAAATTCACTAGCTTTTGGTTTGAGTACAAAAATGAAGCATCTCTCTCTATGCATGTCCTCCCCCTCGTTTGGGGAAGTCGCCTATTTATTTGTGGTCCATCCGACAACTCATGTAATGCCTAGTTCACAGATTCTTTAGGTAGTAGTAATTGTGACCAATCAAATGATCTAGAGGTAACTGCCACGATGTCATGTTCCAATGAATGCGAAATCGTGGGCTTAATTATTTGTAACTATCATTCTCTAGGTGGTTAACAAGAGAACTCTCCTGCATGATTATCATATGGGCAAAGTGAGTAGTCCACTTGACTTTCCCGGTGGCTTGGACTTACACCACCTCACATATCTCCATTTGGATTACCAGGTGGACGGAGTTTATGTTGCTTGGCATATTCGCTAGATGAAAGTATGCCACCCGACTTATTCAGGTAGAATATAGCTAAGGTGTATTAGGGGTTTTGCTAAATGTATTCCTTGATGGATAGTTCTTATATGACCTACTAAGACTATCTAAGGTGGTTTTCGGGTATTACCCGATTACCCACCTAAGGAAGATGTTAAAAAGGCCTTGGCTTGAGTAAAGATTTTCCATTCCTTGTCAAGATCATATATTTTATTCTAGCTTTGTTTGAGTTTTTATTTAGATGAATTAAAAGAATGGTGATTTTATGATGCTATTATGGATTGTTTACTTTATAATCAATTCTTTTTATTAAGGATTGCTTAGCTTATGATTGGTTCTCATGAATACTTTACTCGAATTTTATCCTTACATATCACAATGGATATATCATGAAGTTATTACAATTTTATTTTTATTGTGCATATTAACTTTATTAACATAAGGCATTATTCAAACCCCTCCTACCCTATTGCCTCCATACATCAAGGATTTTGTCATCAATCTTATTGTCCGAAGGCTAATAAGGACCTTAGGACCTGTAGGTATGAGTATTGTAAAATCAATTTGATTTACTTTTTTTACACATTTCTTAATCGAACTAGATTTTATTTTTATTTCAAGTATAAAAATCAAAGCCAAATCGATCTAAATAATATTTTTTCTTATTTGATTTTGGAACTAGTTTAAACTTGTCCAATTTTAGTAATAAACTTTAAGAAGGTCAGAAAGTTCATCTCTATTTGCAATGCAATAGGTGAGAGGTTGTGCATCTAAAAAATGATAAACATAAAGAGAAACATTTTCCATTTAACCAATAATTTGTTATCATTTTCGTGATGTTTGTGCACTTTCCCTGGATTTACATCATTTGCCCTTCAATGTACAAACCATCTTCCCTATCGAAAGGGATGAAATTTTGGGTGAAAGTGAAGCAAAATGATTTCTTTCTATTTTTCAATGCATAAATGCTAAAAAGTTGGTTACGAGAAATTTGAGAAAAAATAAATAAAAAAGTGATATCATTTACATTATTTTCCTTTATGATTTCATTTTTTTTATTTTCTCTTTAACTTTAAAACAATTTGTTTGAATTTTCAATCACACAAACACTCACTAAATGAGATTGGAAAGTTGGAACTTTGAAGGTCTCACCTTAGACTTCTCATGTGAATTGAAATGTGAAGAAAAGAGTTGATTCTTGGCCCTCCTACCCGCGTTACCCCATTGAGAAAAGGGTGTGGTTGGAACCAAGAAGTCATATATGTTGCTTTAAAGTGTTTGAAATTGCTTAGATAAAAAGAAAGGTTGTCTTGAACAAAAAGGCTCACAAGAGAAAATTTGTCCTATAAAAGGGCATCAAATGCACTTAGGCCAATTATTATCGGTTGACTTTTCACGTGTAGGAAAAAGTTGACATTTATTTTTTGTATTTAACATCAAGGATTTTAGTATCTAAGTCTCTTTACAATATAAGTCACTTTACACTAACATAAATCTCTGACTAATATTAAATTGTAATACGTGTAATTTTCCACACGATCACACGTACCTAAATGTAATATATATACATTATTGATGAAATAAAATAATTTTGAATCAATCCATTTTGACTTTTGCAAATAAAGAGCAATGGAAAATATGATTTTTAAAAAATAATGAATTAATGACCAAGCCCTTATAAAAAAAAGTCTATTGTTGTATGCTGCTAATTTATTAACACTATCATGAAAACCCATACTTTGCAATAGGATTCCTTTATCTCTTTATTTGATTGTTTTGAAGGGTGAAAATTTAGGAGGTTTATTTTTATGATGATGATTTGGCCAAATGAAATTGAGGATATATATTTTTTAGAATTATTTTATTAAAATTCTAGAGATATATATGTGATACTTTTCAAAGTGCATCTATGAATAAGTGATTTTTGTAAAAGGGAAAATAGGTGGTGTGGACACATTTCATGCAAAGGCATCAAGACAAATAGATCAAATTTTAATTTTGTGCATTATTATATATTTAGACTCCAAGTATGTTTAAATAAAATAGTACAACAAAACAAAATTAAATTTAAAATCTTTTAATTCAAGTTTATAAATTAAATAATATCAATTTCAACATATGCACAAAATATATTTTAAATTATACAAGATCAATTTAAATAATAATTTTTGTGACTAAGGCCTTTTCTTTTTCACTAACTACTAATTTCCATTTAATTTTACAATTACAGTATGCAATTTCAACATATATATGTAGATATGTGATATAAACTTGTCCGTTATAGATTTTAAATAATAAAGAAGGCTAAATTGATAGAGACCCATATACTAATCACATGCATAAGCACATAAAATAAAATAGAGATAAGTTTATAACATAATACGATTGATGTGCTCATATAAGAACTTTTCTTAGAGAAAATTTATCTCCACAATATCGATGTGATGAGTTTAGTGATCTTTTCATAGGATAAGATGATCACACCACCATAATTACTGCACTCCAATTGCGATCATCTTCGAAAACCACCTCAATTTCTTATTACTCCTTGCATAAATTGATCCATCAACTTGAGGTTTGGTTTATTAATCAGTGTACCGTGCACAAAGAGAGAGAGATGTAGGAAGAGAAAATGTGTGGGAATGGGCTCGTAGCCTCACGACATTTTTAAATAAAATGCCAATGGAATGTTATGGAATTTAACGTTGGATTAATTAACAAGTAATTAATTAGTCAATTAAATAAAAAATTAATCCATAAATCAAAGAAAATTTGTATAGCAAAAAAGTTAAAGTTTCAAATTGATTTTTACCTGAGCCTAAGCTTGGGTGAGGCACATGTGTGTGATCTCCAACCCTAGCTCTTGCTCTTTAGTACTACATCTGTGAGGGAAGAGGCTGCATATAAAATCCCACAAGAGGAAGTTCGTCTCAACAGAGGACTCAACTTGTTAGCTTTGTAACAAAGAGGAGGAAGCAATTGATCATCTCTTCTTCGAGTTTTGATTTGCTTTAAAGGTGTGGAGTCTATCATGACCACGATGGGTCAATACATATCTACTAGAAAGCCTTCTAGAGGTCAATGCATAAAAACTTGTTTAGATTAAGAAAGTTGAGGATTGCACCTTTCGCTATACTTTGGGGGTTCTACATATAAAGGAACAAGATGTTATTTGGGAATGAAAACCACTTTGTTGAAAATGTATGTAGAGATGTATTAGGGTTTTTATCCTTATGAAGTGCATTGTAATGCATCTCTAACCATGTGCCATGTTTCTTTAATGAAGCTGACTATCACTAATCTCATGTAATCGTCCTTTTTTCCTTCAAAAAAAAATGTTACCTTATATTTCTTTAAATTATAAGTTCTCAAAATATCTAAGCCCATATGTCGAAATATTGCGGGATTGCATGACTAGTTTTCCACTAAAATATGCGATGAGTTGTCATTCATCATACCTAAATCGCCTAAGTTAAGCTAAAAATGAGGTTAAACACTATTAAATTAACACATAAAAATGGTTAAGTGTGAGAAATATAGAAAAAAGACCTAAAACATCAATTTTGTGCTAAAAACGCATAATTAGGTCATTAAATGAAATATCTTTAAAATAAGGTTAAATGGTGATGTAAGTGCAAATTGAACACACAAATGAGCTCAAAGTTCCAAATCAAAAGTGTAATTAACTTCTTAAATGCTCAATTGAGCTTCTATAAAAACTTCGGTGCATCTAGACATCATTAAGATCTTGCAATTATAGATTTACATTTAGGTCCTCCTTTCATCACATGTTATTCATTGAAAAATTCTCCAAGGACCTATTTGCAATAACCTAGGGACTGCTCTGTCACCATTCCTTATCACTTATGGGCTTCCCTACACTTTTTCTACCCCTTCACACAGGGGTATCATGCACAATTTCACCAATAGAAGCCTACATGCCACCAGAGCTCCTCGCGCACTGTTCATCGCAAGAACACAAGCAATCCTCGCCGTCCATCATGTAGGCCCTTTTGATCTGTGGCTCGATTTGATTCAAATCTTCACGCAACTCCATGCGTGTAGTCACCCCTACCCCCATATCCCATCTAATGGCCGCAAATTAATTTGAATCTTGCCCGTGCTCTCTCCTCAAATCCCCTCTGTCCATGCCCTAGGTGGCTAATTGCACCACCACGGTGCTCTGATTCACTGCTCAATCTACTTAAGCACCTCCATTGCCTCGCTCGTGAAGGGTCAACTCCCTTCTATACCTCTCGAGCCAATCATTCATCCACTCCAACTCTTCTCCCCACATTACCCCATATTCACGACCACCGGTGGTGAAATTCCACTTCTTCCTCGACTCTCCTCGTCGCTAAGGACTTCGTAGCACCTGAGGGCGACCCAGAACTCCACTAGCAAGTTTTCCCTCCACTGGAATGCTTACTTCCTCCATTCTTCCTCTCCATCCATAGGGTGGAGATCCAAAGATCCCATTCTTCCATTTAGACTAGGTTTTAATGCTTTCTAGTTGTAGCATAGATGTAGTAATTGATAGTGTAGTGTATATTAGATAGGAGTAGATCAAGTAGAAATTTGATGATAATGTAGTTAGCTTAGGAGTAGATTTAGTGTAGAATCCACATTTTCACCTCCTCTAATCATTTCAGATCAGAGGAGACGATTTCACCCATCCACTGATCATTGATTCTTCCTCTTCATGTTTTTACTCTGCATTCTAATTTCCCACATTTTTTTTTGTTTCTCAATCCACCCATTCATTCGAGTCAAACCCTCATCTCATTACTCTCAAGCTTTGAGATGAGGATTTGCGTTCAAATCCATCTAGGGGTCTCCCATCCATTTCAGTTTTTCCACAAAGACCCTTGATCTGGTTTTGAATTGAATCAGTTTGCTTGATCGATTTTTAATTTGGTTTTCAATGCAAGATCGCAAGATTTTGATCAAATTGAGTTTTAGAGGATTTTTGATCAAGTGAATTAATAAGTTTCTATTTAATTCAGTCTATGGTCGTGATTCTGAGATGATTCTAATGATAAGTTTTTCCCTCAATTGAGCCATATTTGAATTTGGTTTGAATTGGAATGTTTTGATCTTCAATGTGTAGAAAGCCAAGGAAAATCAATATTGTTGATTTGAGGCTCTCTCCCTTGTATTTCTATGTGGATTGCATTTTTTTTATTCTGATTTTTCACCTAAGGAATTGTCAATATTCCTTAAGGTTTAGAGAACTAGGATTCAAGTTGAATTTAATGGACTAATCTAAGACCCTCCATGCTGTCTATAGCATTAGGAAGGTGTTAGATTAGTAGTTTTTCCCTCTGATTTGAAAGGAAAATGTTGACAAGGAGTTTCTAATGAAGAGTTTGACATCCCAAAGTGATTTCAATGTAATTTTTAAGCCTGATCAGATTTTGAGGTGATTTCTGTTATGAGTTTTGAATCCCAATCCATCATATTAAAGTGCTGCATTAGTAGCCACATTCCAAGGGTTTCCCAACCCTGAATTCCATGCAAATTATTCCCTTATTAGAACATTTTATATCCCTGATCAAACTTTCTCAAGTTTAATATGGGATATGCATGTACTGAATTAAGGACTAATTTGCTGAATTGGAAATCCAAACCCTACTGCAGTTGTTTCTTTGATTTCTGCATGTACTGCAGTAGGGATTTAAATCATGTTTAAGACGTCATGAGCAGCTCCTTAAGCTGCTGTCAGTTGGTGCTACTGCTGTCTGAAGCTGTTGGTGCAGTTGTTGCTCCTACTTGTGGATGAAATTTTATAGGATAGAAGGCTTAGTTTTTAGTGTTTAAATTAATTGACATGTTGTTAATGTTGTATCTTATGTATACAAGCCTTCATGTACTTGTATTTGATTTAAATTTAACTTGGAATGGCTTGTTTCACGATTAATTCTTTTTTTGTCAACTAATTGATGTGTGTTACGACCCGGTTCCCGAATCCATATAGGACACGAGACCGGACCGACTCGACTGATCCCAAGACTAAGTCATCCAACGAGAAAGTAAACAAAAAGCAGTAAAATAAACAACATTCACCATGCTAGCAACTAATAGCAACAAAAGTACAGCAGTAAAGAAGTAAACTACTATAGTACACACCACCACAACAATAGAAAAGTAAACGGGTATAGGAATATAATGTGCAGAACGAAAAAAAAAGTACAGAAATATAAAAGTACAAGAGGCTACTCACTACTACAAACGAGTACAAAAGAACTACGACTACTGGGCTCTACTGGGTCCAGCACCCTCTGCAGCCGTGTGCTCTGGCTGCTCAACAGCTTGACCTGAAAAAGGTTATGAGGACAAACGTCAGCGAATGCTGAGTAGAGTGGCAACCAACTACTAAAGAAGTAAAGGTGGACAGGTAGCTGTGGGTTTTCAATTTCTTTCTTTCTTTAACTAATTATTCTTTCTTTCACCACTTGATTTAATTATCAAGTCTCTTTCTTGATCTCGAATGTTCCTCGTGGGAACAATCTTGATTGCAGTCTTTTCCGAAGAGTAGAAGTAGCACGTGGTGCTCTTCTAGCCAGGAGAGTCCCCCGTGATGGTCCTACACCCAGTCAACCACCCCAAGGTCACGGACAGACGTAACAGTGACTACGGCACGCGCGATAAAAGCACGGGTAGCTACCCCGCAATGGCACGCGGTCAGTCGTTTCTGTTAGCTGGTGCGCCCAAAGCACAACACGGAACCAGTATAGGGCATAGCCCTCTCAGTAACAGTGGTCTAGGCCCTAAGAACCAAACAGGTGTCTCGCCCCTCCACAGTCTACGCACTCTCGCCTGACTACCCTGGTTTGCCCAGTGGGGCTAACAAGTTTGTGTAAGGCGGCTAGCTGAACCCCGGGCCCCGTGGGGTGGCTACCTCTCTCCCTATGCTAGTAGCACTCCCGGTACTATGTACGTGAGGGCCAAGAAGTCAGTATAGAGTGGCCAATCCTAACCTTGGATCCCAACCCAAGGGCGACTAGCTCCGCTCTGCACTAAACAGGAGGACAGTCGCTCTCTTTGGTACTCTGTACTCAAGGGCCAGCTCACTTCCCAACTCACATTCCCTGTTCCATTCCATTTATTTCCAGGAGCTCTACTCCTAATTCCCCGTAGGGTTCATGCTCATATTTCTCAAGCCAAGCCATATCAGGTGTCATCGTTTCTATTTCCATTCTCAAGTTATACACATGCAATTTGTAACTCTATTTCATATTTAGTTTATTCACAGATAGCTCGTGTTTCCAACATTCACCTTTCCATTTCCAATTTATATGCATGCAGCTCATATTACGTCATTTCACAGGTATGACAAAAATGTTACATTTAACAGTTAACTGACACAAATACTATATATTTCGCAGGCAACTGTTATTCATTTATAGGCAATTGTTATTATTCTATCTACTCATTCAAGACTGCAATTCACTTATTCAATACAGACAATCAAGTATTTCTAGTCCTAGGATTCATGCCATATCCTAGGTTCTAATCATTCATTCCACACATGCAATTAGGTTGTAATTAAATTAAGGGGAAGCCACTCTACCAGTAAACCTAGGAGTAATGGGGGCTTGAACGGCAGGCTCAGTGCCTCAGGAAGCCCAGAACCCGCAACGGAACAAGGTCCTATAACAAGGATCAATCACAAGAGAATACTCAGAACAGTATAGAAAGTATTCCAACAAGTAGAGGAAATCATACGAGAAACGTCGGTATCTTAATTGTGGAAATCGGACCTCAAACGGACCCTAAACGGGTCAAAAGAGGGATTCTGACTCAAATAAGACGTCTGGAACACCTTCCAGATGTCTTAAAAGAGTCCAGAGCCATACCTCAGTTCTCCGCTAGTCCTCATACGTCCAGGAACTCCGCTGGGCCGTCTGGACCCAGTTCCAGATGTCCGACCACCTCTCCGGACGTCTGGAAACGCTTCCCATCGTCTGGTGCCTCGTCCAGACATCTAAAGTGCGTAGGAGGGCGTGTCCCGTGCCTTCCCAAAGCAACGCCTGCGCGAATCAACCGAAATCTTCTCAAAAAGGCAAGGAACAGTGTCTCGACGAAGCGGCTTGCATGACCGTATCCACAAAGGAGACATACCTTTGCGAAGCCTCCTCAGACATCTGGCACCACCTCCATACGTCCACACTGTCGTTTGGCGGTCACTCCAAACGTCTAATTCTGGGAAAATCCCAGAACCAGAACCTGCCTTCGCCTTCTCGCGCCCCGCCCGCTCGCCTGCTGCTCCGGTTGCAGCAGTGTCGGGGAGGACCTCCCCGACGCACTCCTCCGCCTTGCACACGCGCCGACTGGCCGTGAGCTCATCGGCGAGCTCCGACGTGAGCTCACAAGCCTTCTCTCCTCTCCTTCTCACGCTGCTCCTCTCCTCTCACGACGCTCCTTCTCTCCGCCACTCTCGCTCGACTGCACTCGCTGGAGGGTAGAGGAAGGAAGTGGTTGGAAGTGGAGGTGGTGTGAGGGAGAGGAGGGGGGTTTATATAAGGTGTGGGGTTAGTGTTTTCGTCGGGCGGAAGGAGAGAGAAGGAGAAACGAGAGACGTGTACTGTCTGCGCGCAGCACGTGCGCAAATGTGAGCTCGTACACGGAAATTTTGATTTTCAGACGTCTGAGAATGAGTCCAAACATCTTGCAAGACGTCTGACCCTCAGTCCAGACGTCTTACCAAACGTCTAATCTAAAGTACGGATGTCTTAAAAAGGCTTAATAACACAGATCTTAACAATGTGCTATCTGTCCAAACTGAAAAATCAAAGTGAAATTTACTAAAAAGCATGATTATATGAGTGAATATCCTTTTGTATGGTGTCTAGGGCTTAACTGAGGTAGTTCACTAACTATTCTCCTCATAGATTAGAATTTAGGGTCTTATATTCCTTTTAAAACACTAAGAAGACCCTAAAATGTATTAACTTTGTAATTAAATAAAAACACTTTAAAAAAAAATAAATAAATAAATAAAGGTGTAGTGAGTAGGATAATTATATCTCTACACATGTGCTAAGTTTCAAGGCATTTTGAACCCTCGGTTTGGTAGAACATACTAGTCGACAGTTCAATCTACCTTAAAACTTAATAAAAGACCTTAATATATAAAAACACAAAAAGTTGTCTATTCTTATCATCTCTCTCTTTCTTTCTCATCCCCTACCTCTATAAAATATATAAAAATCATAAAAAGTAGAAAAACTCCAAAAATACTTTGTATATTATGTATATACTTGTAAATATAAGCTATATAGTAAGCTATATGTGTATATATTGTAAAATAGGTGTATGATAGGTATAACTAATTCATATATATATTGTATAATGTAAATTAAATATTTAAGATCATATAAACTGTATATAGCTTAATTATATAATTACTTATTATTTATACTAACTTATAAGTACTATAACTTAAGTAAATTTATAAAACCCTATATATAAATGTAATTACTAATTATACTGCGGATATATGTTTATATATATATTATGTATATTATGGTCCCTGTAGTATAATTTAATTATGTATATATAATAAATAATTAATTTATTAAGTTACTAGCTAAGTTATTAAGTTAAATTAAGATAAATTGGTAAGTTAAGTTATAATTGAACTAACTTATATTTTACACTTGTAGTATTGTATTTTAAGTAAATTAAGATAATTTAACTATATTTATAATGTAGTATACTATTTATACATAATTTATATGTATATTAGAGTGAATTCACCTATTTAAATGTAAATAAAATAAAAAATAAATTGTATAAAATACAATAAAAATATGTATTAAATACTTCAATATGTATATTAACTCAGGGTCAATTAGACCATTAATTAACTAATTTATATGTTAATTAAGAAATAAGCCCTTAAATCAGGATGTATTATTCACAAACTTTAGCTAATTTATTTATATAGTAAATATAATTATTTTTGTAAATAAACCAAATAATTATACAGCCCTATATAAGGACTTTCCAAATATATTTTTTATTTTAAAAATGGAATTAATTTCTACCCTCAAATCGAGGGCCAAATGTATCAAATTAAGTATGTAGCTCTGCAAGGAGCAGCGCCTGTAGGGCACGCCACATCATGTGTGGCAGAAGCAGCGCATCACTATAAATTGAATTTGTGTTTCCCCTTCTTCATTCGTCAGGTGCCAGGCACCAAAAGAATCCCTTATACCTTCTGAGCATGAGACTATGGCATTGGTTTGTGATGTTCGTGTATGGTATGTAGCTGGGAGCCATGCACTGTGTGAGGGCCTGTGTGGGCCCAATATTGAGTATAAAACAAAGTTAACGAGCTAATTAATTATTTAGGGCAACCCTTAGTATAGGTCTAGTCCCACACGATAGGGTGCTGTCTCCCTCGAAAAGGTCGCCTGCCAATTAATAACCTAATTTTTTATCAGATGAACAAAAACCATGGCTCTTAATTACTAAGGGGAGGCAAGAGAGAAGCTAGAAAAAATGCTAGTGTTGCCCACAGAAGGCTAAGGGTGAGAGAAGAAGAAGAGAGAGAGTGAGTCTGAGACACTAAGTTAGGAAGAAAAACAGAAGAAGCACAGAGAAGGAAGAATTAAAGTGTTGTACATGTGTTTAATATGTATAGTATACAAGTGTATAGTATAAAATAACATATGTATATAGTATACTGTAAATAAACAATATGTACAAGAAGTATAGGTAGTATAAGTAATGTTTAAGCAATATGTGTACGTAAATAACAGTATAGCTTTAGTAACAGACGAATCTGTCACTGTAGATAGAATGAGTGTCACTATAGACCTTAGTTTTTACCTTAGCTTATTACATACTTTTCCTAAGGTTTAGCAACGTTTATATATGTTGTTGTATATACTATATATGTTAGTATATTAAGTTAAGTTAGTGTGGCATATATTATTACTTATTATTGTATATATATGTAAGATTGTTATTAGAAGTATAGATAGATAGTATATAGTACTTAATTATAGTGTTTGACGCTTGTTTGTTTATATCTGTTTGCAAACATTTTAGTTCATTCTTTTGTACATAATTAAGCTATTATTTCATTAATTGATCATTCATTAATTCATTCATTCATAATTTGACATAAAATTGATTTTTTTGGAATTAAAGACTGATATTAGACTTAGAGAGTGATGTATATTAATAAGTGCTTCCCAATAAATGATCCGGAATAAGATATTAAAAATTATGTAATTAAATAAAATGGACGCGATAATGATTTGTATTTGTGACATATATTATAACAACGACGATTTTTTATACTAACCGTTATCTATCGCTTCATATTTTTGTGGAGCATGATCTGATGTCAACTTCAGTATGAATTATCCCAAACCAAACTTAAGAAAGTCTAATCAGGGATCATGCATACTGAATTTGAGTCATGATTTTTAGTTAGAATCAATTTGTATCAAATGAGGGTTGGAAAATCCATGGAAATGTAGCTGCTGAGTAGCACTTTGTTGTATTGATTTGGGATTCAAAACCAAAACACTAAACAACTCAAAAGTCTTATGAGGCTTCAAACCCACTTTAAAATCAATTGGAAGTATCAAAATCTTCATCAAAAACTCTTAAATGACCATCTTTTTTTAAAATCAGAGTTTCTTATGCTATAGACAGCATGAAGGAAGAGATTAAATCAGTCAATTTAATCCAAAAACTTGAATCCCAAACCTCTGAAACCTTAAGGAATATCGAAATTTCCTTAGGTTAAAAATCAGAATCTCATTAAAGAACAACTCACAAATACTAGGTAGAACCTCAAATCAACAAGGTTGATTCTCCTTGGCTCTCCCACACATTAAAAACCGTCAAAATCTTCAATTCAAATCAAATTTAACCATGACTCATCTGAGGAAGAATCTATCGTTAAAATCATCTCAGATTCACTGCAATGGACTGAATAACACAAAAATATATCAGTTCACTTGATCAAAAATCCCTTAGAACTCAAATGGATCAAAATCTTGCGATCTTACATTGAAAACCAAATTAAAATCAAGTCAAGAGAACTGATTCCATTTTAAATCAAGATTAGGGGCCTTTGTGGATTTCTGAAATGAATGGAAGACCCCTAGATGGATTTGAGTGCAAATCCTCATCTCAAAGCTTGAAAGCAATGAGATGAGGGTTTGACTCCAAATGGATAGGTGGATTGCGAAATAAAACACAAGGAAATTATAAAGCGAAGTGGAAATATGAAGGGGGAGAAAATAGTGGTTTACTATATCAGCAAACCATGGAAGCCCTGTATTGGTAGTCAGGAGGTGTTCATCAGGAAAATGTTCTGTGATGGGTCTGGAAGGGTCGATGATCTCAGAAGGAAGGCGGGACAAGTGATCAGCTACCATGTTCTGTTCTCCCACTTTGTCGTGAATCTCGAGGTCAAACTCTTGCAACAGCAAGATCCAGCTGATTAATCGAGGTTTCGCATTCTTCTCAAGGAGATGCCTCACAGCTATGTGATCCGAGTAAATGATAACACGAGAACCCAAGAGATAAGATCTGAATTTTTCAGGGCAAATACTACGGCTAGCAGCTCTTTCTCCGTAACTGTGTAGTTACGCTGAGCCTCATCAAGTGTCTTGCTAGCGTAGTAGATGACCACGGGTTTCCCGTCAATTTTCTGCTCAAGTACCGCTCCTATAGCAAAATCAGATGCATCGCACATGATCTCAAAGGGTTGAGACCAATCAGGGGACTGTAGGATCGGGGCTTGGGTAACTCGATCGCGAAGGATTTCAAATACTTGAGTGCATTCTTTGAAGATTTTGAAAGGTACATCCTTAGAAAGTAGAGTTGTCAGGGGGCATGCAATCTTCGAGAAATCAGGAATGAATCGATGGTAAAAATCGACATGTCCCAAAAAAGATCGGATGTCCTTGATCGAGCTAGGCATAGGGAGTTTGGAAATCAAGTTCACCTTGGCTTGATCGACTTGGATGCCTTTTTCTAATATGAGATGTCTTAGGACAATTCCTTCAGGCACCATGAAATGGCTCTTTTCTCAGGAAAGAACCAGATTCACGTCAATGCACCGCCTGAGGATTTGGACCAAGTGCAGGAGATAATCGTCAAATGATTCTTCGAATACTAAAAAGTCATCCATGAAGACTTCCGGATAATCACCTACCATATTTGAGAATATGACAAGCATGCACCGTTGAAAAGCAGCGGGTGCATTGTAGAGATCGAACGGCATCCTTCGGAACGCGTACGTCCCGAAGGGGCAAGTGAAAGTGGTCTTTTCTTGGTCCTCAGGATGGATTGCCACCTGGTTATAACCGAAGTACCCGTCAAAAAAGTAGAACCTATTTCCCGTTAGTTTCTCGAGGATCTGATCAATAAACAGTAGTGGGAAATGATCCTTCTTCGTGGAGGAATTAAGTCTTTTGTAATCAATGCAGACTCTCCACAAGTTCGCCACACGGGTTGATATGATTTCTCCGATTTCAGTCGTGATAACGGTGAGTCATGCCTTCTTAGGCACAACCTGGATTGGACTCACCCATCGACTGTTGGAGATCTGGTAGATGATCCCTACATCTAACCACTTGATGATCTCCTTTTTCACAACTTCCTGCAGATTAGGATTCAAATGTCTATGCATATCATGGGAAGGTCGTGTGCCCTCTTCGGTGTAGATACGGTGTGTGCAATAAGAGGGGCTGGTACCAGTTAAATCATCGAGAGTCCACCCAATGGCTCTACGATGTTGCTGGAGAACAGTATTCAGACGAGATTCCTGGTCAGGTGTGAGTCTGGAGTTGATAATCACAGGAAACGTCTGATTGAAACCTAAAAAGACGTACTTCAAATGGTCGGGAAGAGGCTTGAGTTCCAGAACGGGGTTATCAGCAGCAGCGAGCGGTTCAGGGTGTGTGTCAGGAGCAAGGGAAGGAGTTATGGGTGTATCTAAGTCAGATTCGTACTCCTTTGTTTGCGGGTTCTGATTCTCTTATGGTTAATTGGAAGTAATCAGGTTGTCCTCAATATACGGTTCATAAACCACGGCCTTGACATCACATATTTGTTCTATAACTCCACAATTAATCCCTTGTTAAGCCTTAAAGGTGTCAATCTTCAGTATTTGGTTCCCAAATTTTAGTTCAATTTGGCCCTCCTCATAATTTATATTGGCCCTAGCAATGGCCAGAAAGGGTCTCCCTAGTATAATTGGTGTATCCCTTGGGTTTTCTGGAGCATCCATATCTAAGACTACAAAATCCACCAGGAAATAGAAATTCTGGACCCTAACGATGACATCCTCGAGTACTCCTTTAGGTGACTTAATAGATCAGTTAGCCAATTGCAATGTCACCTCTGTCGGTTTAAGCTCAGATTCCTCAAGGTGGTTAAGGAGGGATGTAGGTATTAGGTTTATGGAGGTTCCTAAATCTAATAGAGCTCTGTCAAAATGGGTTTCACCAATGGTACAGGAAATCAAGGGAGTACTTGGGTCTTTTGCCTTAGGTGGGAGTTTGCTCAAAATTACAGAGCTAGCTTGCTCTGACAGTACGATCGGACTCCCACTTTTGGTTCGCGGCTTACGCTTGGGTGTACACACGTCCTTCAAAAATCGTGCGTAAGCTGGTACGTGGCAGATTGAATCCATCAAGGAGATGCTTATATGGACCTGTTCAAAGAGCTTGACCAGATCCTCCTCATGAGCCACGAGTTTGTTTGTCCTCTTTCCCTTGGTTAAGGCCTCGGGAAATGGAACCTTGGTTGGTTCCTCTAGACTAGGCCCAGGTTCTTGATCTGGGACAGGGGTGTCCTGGATAACTATCCTAGGGCTTGGGTTACTACTAGGCTGAAAGTGGCTTGGATAAGGTGGGTCTTGTGTAGCTTTGCCACTACAGGTTGTTATAGAATTTAGTCATGCCTGGTTTTGGTTTGGAGTTGGTAAAATAGGTGGCTGCTGCTGAAATCCCGCATACGATGTCAAAGCTTCCATCCCGTCGGGTGATGGAACAGAAGGGGCCTGATAAATCATGTAGGCTTGGCCAGGATTTGGGTTCATAACACGCCTCTGGTTCGACAAGTTATTTGGATTCGGCAGAGGTTGCAAAGGGAGTGTACCAGGTTGGCAGGAATTCGCCATCTAGGCGAGTTGATTTTATACCTCTATGATCTCGTCCTTATGCTGTTTTTGCATAGCTACATTCGTCTTCTGAATGTCAGCCAGAGTCTGAAGGATAAGAGTTATTTGATCTGTTCAGGTTGGCCTAGATTGATATGTGGGGTTGGGCCGAGGTTGAGGCAGCTGGTATGGACGAAGAGCTTGTGGACGGGGTTGATAAGGTGGTCTTTGATTCTGATTATTTCCCACCCACAGGAAGTTGGGATGATTCCGCCATCTAGGGTTATAGGTATTAGAGAATGGGTCATTCTGGATGGCGATGAGGTCCTCGCAGGTTTGAGGAACCTCAGGAAAGTCAGAATACGAGGGTTCAGAGTTCCCTCAACTAGAGTAGGTCGGGTCGGAGTTTCCTCTGGTCCTAGAGTCAGACGGGGGTGGATACGGGTCCATCCCCTGAAAAGATCGGTGATAGATGTTATGCACAACTTCCCTCCTAAGAGGTGGCTGTGCAAACGGGTTTTGCGTAGGGGTGGCTCGTTGCAGATGCCGAGTCAACTATCCACCTTCTTCTCGATGATAGTGACCTTGTCCAACCGATTGGCCATCAATTCCAAGTCGACGAATGCGGACAGGCCCTGCGATGAGAGCCTCATCATGAGTCCTAACTAGCACATTTTGACCTAAATAAGTATACAAAAGCTCCTACAAAACCTAAGGGAAAGCCTAAATAAAAGAATTATAAATCTGAATATAAAGCAACACAAAAGGGGTAAAACTGTAATTTTACCAATGTAGTACACAAACGGGATATCTAAGGGTCTAAACACAGGTCAAATGGGCTTAACAAGAAAGAAAGTGGGATGATTTGATCTGAAAAGGGTTATAGCAATTTCTAGGAATAAAATGACATTCTATAACCCTAAAATAAATATGCTTTAATTCACGAAGTTATAGGTAAAAAAAAAGTCAATTAAACCCTCCAAAATTCATGGAAAAACATCCCCTAGGGTTTAGAACCTTCAATTTGGCCATTGGAACCTGTCTTGACCTAAATTAAGAACCATACCCAAATTTTGACCTAATTTAGGTTTTTGTGCAAATTGACCGATTAAACGTGGTCAAACCTAAAATCAAACTTCACCATTAGATTCCTTAGGTCCAAATTAGGTTTGTACCAAAAGTTGGACCTAGGGAAGGCCATTTTGACATACTTTACAAATTGGTCCTCATGAATTACTTTTTGACCCTTAACTTTTTGAATCCTTGCACTTTGCCCCCCAACTTTCCTTTCGTTCTTTACAGAACAGTCCTTCTGCAACCCCGTGTAGCTGCCCATACCTGTAACGACCCGATTCCCGAATCCCTACGAGACACGAGAATCGAACTGACTCGACTAATCCCAGGACCCAGTCGTCCAACGAGAAAGTAACCAAAAGAGCAGTAAAATAAACCACATTAACCATGTATTAGCAGTAACAAAATACAGCAATAAATAAAAGAAATGCTACAACATACACCACCACAACAGTAGAGAAATAAGCATGTACATAACATGAAGCTTACATTATAGAGAGTACAAGGAGCAACAGAAAACTAATCATTACAGCGGAAAGAAAAGTGCAGTAAGTACTACAGGTAACCCTACTGGACCCTACTAGGCCCAGCGCCCTCTGCAGCCGCTGACTCTGGCTGCTCAACACCTGGTCCTAAAAAGGCAACAAGGGTGACACGTCAGCGAAACGCTGAATAGAGTGGCAACTAAAAGCTAGAAGAAGCAGTAGAGTGGACAGTAGCTGTTATGTTTTGCTTTCTTTATTTATATCTTTCCATTTATTTACTGTTGATTTATTTCTCAGATCCTTCTCTTGATCTTAAATGTTCCTCGTGGGAACGATCTTGATTGCAGTCTTTTCTGAAAAATAGAATTGGCACGTGGTGCTCTCCTGGCCGGGAGAGTCCCCCGTGGTGGTCCTACCCTCAGTCAACCACCCCAAGGTCGCTGACAGACGTAACGGTGACTACGGCACCCGCGATAGACGCACGGGTAGCTACCCCGCACTGGCACGCGGTCAGTCGTTTCCGTTAATGGGTGCGCCCAAAGCACAGCACGGAACCAGTATAGGGTAGAACCCTCTCAGTAACAGGGGTCCAGCCCCTCCACAGTAACCAAACAGGGATCTTGCCCCTCCATAGTTCGCGCACCATCGCCTGACTACCCTGGTTTGTCCAGTGGGCCTAACAAGTCGGTGTAGGAGAGCTAGCAGAACCCCGGGGCCCGTGGGGTAGCTAGTGCTCTCCCTACACTAGTAGCTCTCCTCGGTACTGTGTACACGAGGGCCAAAAGTCGGTACAAAGTGGCCAGTCCTAACCCCAGGTCCCTGGGGCAGCTAGCTCCGCTCTGCACTAAACATGGGGATAGTTGCTCTCCTTGGTACTCCATACTCAAGGGCCAACTCACTTCCCCAATTCTATTCCATTCGCTTTCCAAGAGTTCTACCCCTGATTCCCCATAGGTTCATGCTCTTTTAACTCAACCAATTTAGGTTTCACCGTTCTAGCTTTATATCCATGCAATTTATATTCTCAACCGTAATTATCCATTTATACAGGTAGCTGTTAACCAATTTACAGGCAGTTATCATTTCCTTTCCACTTTTCCAAGACTGCAATTTTTATATAATCAACTAGTTTTCCAGTCCTAGGGTTCATGCCATACCCTAGAATCTATCATTCAATCTAGTTTTCCAGTCCTAGGATTCATGCAATACCCTAGGATCTATCATTCAATCTAATTTCTCAGTCCTAGGGTTCATGCAATGCCCTAGATTCTATTAGTTGTTTAATAATTGTACAATTTTTGTTAAATAAATTAAAGGGCCACTCTACCCGTGAAACCGGGAGTACTGGGGGCGTGGTCGGTAATCCCGCACGCCTCCGCAACCCCCACAGCCGCAACGGAACGGGGTTCTAATACAATGATCAATCACAAGGAGTTTCTCAGAACAGTATACAATTACTGTAAACAGGTAGAGAAAATAAATCTGGAAAGAACGCAACTCAAAACCCGGAAAACAGACTCCGAACGGGCCCTAAACGGGTCAAAACGGCAAATCTGTCCAAAATCAGACGTCTGGGACCTATTCCAGACGTCTTAAAAGGTTGATTATGCCATACCTTGTTCTGCGCAGTCCTTCAGATGTTAAAAAGCTCGCTGGATCGTCTGAAGTCAGTTTCCAGACGTCCGATTGTCACCCCGGACGTCTGGAGGTCCTCTCCGTCGTCTGGTACTGTGGCCAGACGTCTGATTTGTGTGGGATAGCGAGCCCTCCCGCCTTCCCGAACAACACCTGCACTCACACCCAATCGCTCTCATCACGAAAAGGCGCAGAAGAAGTGACGGATAGCTGCATGGCCGTACATGCGTAAAAAGGAAGAAGTAGGAAAATAGTGTACCTGTCAGACGGACGTCTGGATCTTCCTCCAGACGTCCTATGCGTCGTTTGGACGTAAGTCCAGACGTCTGATTCTGGGAAATTTTCCCAGAATTAGGACCCGGTTCGTCCTCCGCCCGCGACGCACAGCCGCACCGCGTCCACCTGCTGCCCGAGCTGCAGCAGCCCCTCCGCGACAACCCACGGCCGCTGCTCCTCCGCCGGCCGGCTCTAGCTGCCCCGGCAAGCTCACACCTCCGCGATCGAGCTTTCTTCTTCCTCTCGCAACACTCCTTCCTGCATGCTCATCACGACCGCAGCTGCCGCAGTCGCTCGCTCACTCTCTCGCTTGCTCACAGGGAGAAGGAGAAGATGAAGGCGGATGGAATGAGGGTGAGGGAGAGGGGAGCATTTTATAAGGCAGCCGCTGGGAGAGAGAGAAGGAAAGCGGCGCCTACAAGGAGAGATAACGAAGGCTGCGGGTTCAGTCTGTGCGCACGGGCGCGCAAACGCGAACCGGTGCGCCGTAAAAATTTATTACCAGACGTCTGGCAAGGTTTCCAGACCTCTGGCCAGACGTCTGGGACACTTCCCAAACGTCTTAAACTGCTTCTGATGCCCATGATCGTAACAATACCTCCGGCAACTTTGCGTGGAGGATGGCGCCGCGCAGTGTATGGGAGCCGCTCTCAGAAATGAAAGGGAAGTTCCCTGTGTCGTCCTCTTCCGCATGGACCCCCTCCCATGTCCTGCCATCGCCCATGCCTCTCGTGCAAACGCGCGAGAGGAATGGGTCTCTTCTTCAGCCATTCTCCAGCAAGCTACCCACGCTCTCTCCTCGAGATCCTCTCCTCTCCAACTGCTATTTAAGGAACGGCAGGGGCCACCGGTTGTCTTAAGCCTGTTTTGGCGCTTAGTTAGGTAAAAGCTCTTCAATTTTCTCCCCTCTTTATTTCCCCCTCAACAATTTTTGGTTTCAATCCCTCGACTGCCACTACCACCACCATCAGTTCCACCATCCGGCCACCCTCCGGCGAGACGCCTCTGTCACTCTGCAACCCCACACGTCTCACCACCCATCGCACAACCTCTTCCACACTCCACTGAACACCGTCCACAGACCACCTACACCACCACAACTGTCTCCTGACCTAACTCATCACTCCGGCCATAGACCGACCTAGGCACGCACGCCTAGACCGCCCCGCGGCTTGCTGCCTACCGCCTCACCTTCGCCGTGACACGACGAAGGTCCTCCTATAGTTTGATAGAGTCGCAAGGCCCTTTTTGTGTCAAGCAGGGTCCGAGCTCCAGTCGCCATTAGCGACGGCTCGAGGAGGTTACAAGCATGCTCCAGGTTAAAGGACTTCAGAATTCCAGGTCCAGCGGATTCGGGGAGGTCTCGCGAAGCTATTTGTCCAAGCAGTGAACGCTGCCAAGCCTGCAGCTGCTGCAATCGGAGGAACGATCTCCTGCGGACGCGCGAGCAAAAGTAGTGGAACATTAGTCCCACCTCGGTAAGTCATGAGGCGCTGGAGAAGTTTAAATTGATTTTGTGATATCGTTTGGTTGCCTCCGATACACTGGGGTGAGGTCCCTCCTCACCTATACACGCACCTCATCCGCAGCACTACCCACATGGACCTGGTGACCCAACCCGACTACCCTCCAGAGCACTTCTCGTGCACTACACCCACGCGAGTGCGCCTGGACTCGGGCACGTGACCCGACCCGATTACCCGGCTCTGGGAGAGCGTCCCAAAGAGAGATTCAGAGAGAGAGAGACGTGCGGGGAAGGGTAGGGGTAGGTTTTGTGTTCGTGTATGCAGGGACAGGTGGAGAAGAAGATTAAGAGAAGCGGTGAGGACTTAGCCGCAAAGAGAAGAAGAAAGAAGGCGGAGGAGATGCAGCAGTAAGAAGAAAAGAGGAAGCCAAGGAGGAAAGCTGCAGAGAGAAGAAAGAGGAGAAAAGCTGCAGCAGCCGAAGGAGAAAGAAGAAGGAAAGGCCGAGAAGACAACTGAAGAAATAAGGAGGAGGCACTGTAGCAGCAGGGCCGATAAGGCATCTGATTCAGAGAATCAGACGTCCGAAAAAGGGAAAGGCAGAAAAGGAAGAGAAAGGAAAGAGAAGAAGAGAAGGAAAAGAAAAGAAGAGACGGGAAAGAGAAGAGAAGGGAAAGAGAAGAAAGAAAGATGAAAATGATTCTTTTGTCCTCTCTCTTTTAAATTTTTGTAATTGTGAATTTGTAAGCCTCTAGAATCACAGTGTGCTCCCTGAGTTCGACCTCGGGATAATTTTAAATTCCGAGTAATAAATTGTTATAAACTGGTGATCACTTTTCACAATATACTGCAATGAACTTAATTTTATAACACCGCGAAACGAGATGCGACCCCCTGCGTCTCATGCGCTCCCCTTGGATTCGTCCGGTCGAATAAGCCCATGGAGTCATTATTGATGGAGTTCTCGCACAAATTCTTGATAATCTCCCACACTGTTTCTTCGTGTTGACCCATGATATTTCCTCCACAGGTTGCATTGATGAATAAGCGGATGTCTTCACGGAGTCCCTGGTAAAAAGACTGGACTTGTTCCCATTTAAGAACTCCGTGATGGGGTACTTTTGCATGAGATCCAAGAAACGGTCCCATGCTTCATGGAGAGGTTCTCCAGATTGCTGGGTGAAGTGTGTGATCTGGTGTCTTAAGGCATTCGTCCGACCAACTGGGAAGAACTTTTTCAAGAATTCGGATTGCAGTTCAACCCATGTGTTGATTGGATGCGTTTGAGTCTGATACTAGTGAGCTGCTTTGTCCATGAGAGAGAAGGAAAATATCTTCATAAGAAGAATATCCTAATTTTGGACATTTTACTCAAAGGTCTGGACCAGATGTTTGAGTTGTTTGATGTGCTGGAAGGGATTCTCGGAATTAAGCACATCAAATTTTAGATTGGCATGAATCATGTTGGGCTTGAGTTCAGAATCAGGACCTCTAGCTGAGATTTCGACTTGGGGTTTGATCGCCACCACAGCGAAATTATAGTGATCTTGCATCATAGGACACTGCGACAGGTTTACAAAGTTCTAAAATAGATCATTTAGGCGCTGAAGTTGGTTTTCAAGATTGTTCTCTTCTTCTACTGGTTGTGTCGTGATGATGGAAGAAGAATTAGGTTCTAATGAATCAGAGATGTCTATGTGGTGGGGTTGCTGCATAAACACAGACGTCGAGGCTTGGCCTTGGCGGGAGTGAGTCACTAAAGGAGATCTTAAGGATGGTCTTAAGGACCTCCTACCAAACATGCACCGAGGGTTTGGACAAGAGTAGAATGTGCTGGACCTAACCAAGACACCCAAAAATTTGGATGACTATAGAGGTTCAGGGCGAATGATATCCCTTCGACAGAAAACCGTCCACCTGAGAAATACGTGGGCAGCCAGAGAGGGGAGTCCCACAAAGACCCCTACACGGTAGAGTGTCCCCACGAGTTAAAAGGTTTCCTGCACCCGACCTCTCTTGTCACTGAGATTCCAAGTAGACTAGAATAGGGACTTTAACCTCTTAAGTCTACCACTTTTATTTAAGAGCAAAGGTGTTACGACCTGGTTCCCAAATCCGTATAGGACACGAGACCGGATCGACTCGACTGATTCTAAGATCCAGTCGTCCAACGAGAAAGTAACCAAAAAGCAGGAAAATAAACCACATTCACTATGCTAGGCAACTAACAGTAACAAAGGTACAGCAGTAAAGAAATAAAACTACTAAAGTACACACCACCATAATAGTGGAAAAGTAACCAGGTATAGGAATATAAAGTACGGAATGTAAGAGTACAGAGGTGCAAGAAACGACTCACTACAACAGAAAAGTGTGCAATAAGAAGCTACAACTACTAGGCTCTACTGGGCCCAGCACCCTCTATAATCGTAGGCTCTGGTTGCTCAACACCTGGACTTGAAAAGGACTTATGAGTACAAAACGTCAGCGAGTGCTGACTAGAGCGGCAACCAACTAACTAAAGCAGTAAAGGTGGACAGGTAGTTGTTGTTTTTCAATTACCTTCTTTAACTACTTTTTCTCTTTCACCACTTGGTTTATTTATCAGGTCTCTTTCTTGATCTCGAATGTTCCTCGTGGGAACGATCTTAATTGCAGTCTTTTTCGAGGAGTAGAAGGTGCACGTGGTGCTCTCCTGGCTGGGAGAGTCCCCCGTGGTGATCCTACACCCAGTCAACCACCCCAAGGTCATGGACAGACGTAACGGTGACTACGGCACGCGTGATAAGCACACGGGTAGCTACCCCACATTGGCACGCGGTTAGTCGTTTTCGTTAGCGGGTGCACCCAAAGCACAACACAGAGCTAGTATAGGGCCTAGCTTTCTCAGTAATAGGGGTTTAACCCCTAAGAACCAAACAGGGGTCTCACCCCTCCACAGTCCACGCACCCTCGCCTGACTACCCTGGTTTGCCCAGTGGGCCTAACAAGTCGGTGTAAGGCGGCTAGCTGGACCCCGGGCCCCGTGGGGTGGCTAGCTCTCTCCCTACACTAGTAGCTCTCCTCAGTTCTGTGTATGCAAGGGCCAAGAAGTTGGTACAGAGTGGCCAATCCTAACCCCAAGTCCCAACCGAAGGGCGGCTAGCTCCGCTCTGCAGTAAACAGGGGGACAGTTGCTCTCCTTAGTACTCCGTACTCAAGGGTCAGCCCACTTCCCCACTCACATTCCCAGTTCCATTCCATTTATTTCCAGGAGCTCTACTCCTAATTCCCCATATGGTTCATGCTCATATTTCTCATGCCATTCCACACCAGGTTTCATCAGTTCTATTTCCATTCTTAGGTTATACATATGCAACTTGTAATTCTATCGTTCACATTTCCATATTTAGGTTATTCACAGGTAGCTAGTGTTTCCAACATTCACTTTTCCATTTCCAACTTATATACATGTAGCTCATATTATGTCATTTCACGTGTGCGACAGGAAAGTTATATACAACAGTTAACTAGCACAAGTACTACATATTACGCAGGAAACTGTTATTCATTTACAGGTAATTGTTATCATTCTATCTACTCATTTAAGACTGCAATTCATTCATTCAATATAGACATTCCAGTATTTATAGCCCTAGGATTCATGCCGTACCCTAGGTTCTAACCATTCATTCCACACATGCATTCAGGTTTGTATTTAAATTAGGGGAAGCCACTCTACTAGTAAATCCAGGAGTAGTGGGGACTTGAACGGCAGGCTCACGTGCCTTAGCAAGCCCCGAACCCGCAATAAAACGAGGTCCTATCAAAAGGATCAATCACAAGAGAATACTCATAACAATATAGAAAGTCTTCTAACAAGTAGAGGAAATCATACGAAAAACATCGGTATCTTATTTGCGGAAAACGAACCCTAAACGGGTCAAAAACAGTGCTTCTAACTCAAATCAGACGTCTGGAACAACTTTCAGACGTCTTAAAAGTGTCCAGTGCCATACCTCAAGCCCTGCGCCCATCCTTAGACGTCTAGGAACTCCTCTGGATCGTTTGGACCCATTTCCAGACGTCCGACCACCTCTCGGACGTCTGGAAGCACTTCCTGTCATATGGTATGTCTACCAGACGTCTGAAATGCGTGGGAGGGCGTGTCCCGCACCTTCCCGAAGCAAATCCTACATGCAGAACCGAATCTTCTCAAATCGGGCATGCAAAAGGTGAATTGGCGGAGCGGCTTGCATGGTCGTATCCGCAAAGGGACATACCTTCGCGAGACTTTCTCCTTAGACGTCTAGAACCTCCTCCAGACGTCGGCTACGTCATCTGATTATGGGAAAAACCCAGAACCAGAACCCGCTTCTGCCCTCTCGAGCTGCACGTGGCCGCGCCGCGCCTTCTCGCCTACAGCTCCAGTTGCAATAGTGTCAGGTAGGACCTCCCCGACGCACTCCTCCACCTTGCGCACGTGCCACTTTGGCCGTGTGCTCACCGGCGAGCTCGCAAGCTCAACTCCTCTCCTTCTCACGCTGCTCCTCTTCTCCTTCTCACGCTACTCCCGTGCTCTCGCTTGCTCTGCCGCTCCCGCTGAAGGGAAGGAGGAAGGTGGCTGGGAAGTGGGGGAAACGAAGGTGGAGGGGGCTTTATAAGGGTGAGGGTTTAGGGTTTTGCTGGGGGTGGAAAGAGAGAAGGAAAACGAGGGGGTACTGTTTGTGAGCAACATGCGTGCAGACGCGAGCTCGTACTCAAAATTTTCGATTTCCAGACGTCTGGGAAGGTGTCCAGATGTCTAACCCACAGTCCAGACATCTTAAAAGGCTCAAATAGCACGAGTCTTAACAAAAGGTGCTTAGGATTTCACTTGAACTTTAGATGTTTTGAGTGCAAAAGTGACCTAATTTCAAGGTTGGTTGACCCAACAAGAGGTCAACTTCACCTATTTGTCCTTTAAGAAGCTTTAGGTCCTTTCTTTTAGGATTCAAGTGAAATTAAGAGCTTGAATTTTAGGGTTTCTCTTGAATAAGTCTTTTCAATCAAGGCTTAGGCACACCTCTTTTTGGATAGTTGATTCTTGCTTAGAGAGGTTGTCTCTAAAACCCTAAATTGGAATCCTTAATTTGGCTCTAATTTTGGTCCAATTTAGTTGCCAAAAATATGGTATCTAAGGCTTAATCAAGAAGGTGGTAACCCTAGTTACCTTAAATGGATGCACAAATAAATATTTGTTGTTGAAATCAAAATCAGGCAATTTTGGTGACTTAGCTAAAGATGGAAAGCAGGTAGCCCTAATTAATTTTTATCTTGTTTTTCCTTTTCAGAATGAAGGGGTTAAGGAAAAGGGTTAATCAAAGATTACCTGCCTCAGGTGTGTTTGTTGTGCGGCTGTCTTCTTTTGAATCTTCTCCCCTGAAACAATCACAACAAAAGAGATATATCAAGTTAGTACCAAATTAGAATTTCTAAATCGCCCATTGCTCCCCGACAACAGTGCTAAAATGTTCGTCAGGCGAGATCAATGTTTTAAAGTCGATGCGTCATAGTATAGTTGAAATCACTCGAGAACAAATAGATTTTATTACTCGAAGTTTTAAGTCCGAGGTCGAACACAAGGAGCAAATTGGGGTTTCAAAATCAAGAGCACAACTTTAAAATTGAATATAATATGCAATGAAAATTAGAGTTATAGTGCAAAAAAGTAAATGTAAACACTAGATGTCAATGTATATAAAGAGAGCACAAAAAAATGGACGTCTGATTTTATGAATCAGACGTCTTAAATATGGCTGCTACAGTGCTGCTTCTCTTCTCTAATCTCTGTCTCTGGCTGGCTTTCTTCCTTCTTCTTTCTCTCTTTTCTTCGTGCCTTAGCCTTCCTTTGCTTTCTTTTGTCTTCCTTTGGCTTCTTCTCTTTCTTATTCTTCTTCTTTCTCTAGTGGCACCTCTTTCTTCTGCCTTAAGTTCCTTCTTCTCTTTCTTCTTCTTCTTTCCTTGGCGGTGCCTCTTTCTTCTGCCTTCAGTGCCTTCTCCTTCTCTTTCTTCTTCAGCCCTTCAGCCTTCAGCTTCTTCCTCTTAAGCCTTGCCTTCTCCTTCCTTAGCTTCTCTGGCTTTCGCCCCCTTCTTCCTTGGCTTCTTCTTCTTCTCCTTCCCTACGAGAGCAAAACCTACCCCTACTTGCCATCGCGATCTCTCTTCCTCTTTCTCTCTTAGGCTCGCTTTCCCAGAGCCGCTTCTCGGGTAATCAGGTCGGGTACGCACGCCCGTGACCAGGCCCACTAGCGTGTGGTGGTGGGCGAGGAGTGCAAGTCGGGTATACGAGTCAAGCCAGGTCCGCGGGGATTGGGTCACGGATGGGGTAGTGAGAGGTGAGTGGGACCTTACCCCGTGGTCAAGAGGCGAAGAGCCTACTTCACTTATTCAATTTATTCTGCTGCAACGCGCTAGCAGCTTCTGAGGTGGGACTATGCTCCCACCTCCCTTCGCACGCGTCTGCAGCAGGAGCCTTCTTTGATTGCAACGGCTACTTCAGTCTTCAGTGCTAATTGCTTGGCTGGAGCTGTGCGCGAGAGGAGTCCTCACACCCTGGGACTCGTAGCCTGGAGCGAGGAGATCTGGAATGAGCTTGCAAGCTAGCAGCTTACGTGCATTAATGGCGACGAGCCTCCAAACTTGTCAACCACGAAAACGGCCTCGCGGCCTCGTCAGAGAGCTCAGATAGCTACGCCGAGACACGGCGAACGTAGTGCGGGGGTCGGTGTGGTGTGGGGTGGCTGGAGTGTGCGTGCCTAGGGCACCTTGTGTGCGTGAGAGTGGGTGTGTTCGGGGGGTGTTTTAGGGGCGTGGCGCGGTTAGTGGAGTGAGGGTTTAGGATCAATGAGGCGTTGCGGTGCTTATGGGGTGGTTGGAGAGGCAGATGGAGGTGTGGAGTGGCGGAAACACCTCGCCGGAGGTCTGGCCAGAGATGAAGAAAGTGAGGGTGATAGCGTGCGTCAAGGGGTGTTTGCAAGAATAGAAGAGAGAAAAATGATTAGAAAAGAGAGAGGAATTAGCTGTGCGTAAGGAGATGAAGGGGGAGGTAGAGATGGCGGCCGGCTCTTATTGCCGTCGCCGAAGATGAAACACTCAGTGGGGGGAGGGTGGCGACGACGAAGGGGCTGCATGGGCGTCGACTGGTCCGACGCAACGTAGACGAAGAGGAGGAAGAGAACCCTACCACTGGTATTGTGCCTAAGCAATAAGGGAAGGAGAGGGGGGTCACCTGAGCTTGCTGAGCTACTGGTCAGAGGGGGAAGAGACGAAATAGAGGGATTCTCAGGCCAATTTCAAGCGTGCCAAATGCAGAGGGATTTGGGTATGCTTTTATAGGCCCTGGGGGAAGGATTTGTGCTTGGAAGCCAAGCTTCCAAGCACGGCAAGCTCGCTGGAGATGGAAGGTTGAAGGAGACCCGAATCTCTCATGCATTTGCATGAGAGATTGGGTACCAAATAAAGCCTCTGATTGTGTTCAAACTAGAGGAGATTTCTCGAAGAATCTCCTTTTCAATTGTGAAGGAGATTCTATGAGAAATTAGAGAAATGTTGCCTTCGATTTCTCGCCAGAGTAGGATTCCCTCTGCTCGAATAGTAGAGGAACCTAATTACAAAGAACAAAGACAAAGATAGGGGGTTTCTGCAGAAGTTTTCAAAAGATTGGGGTAGAAATGTAATTAGGCTAGACCTATTTGCAAAGTAGGTCAGGAGGAATTTTCGTTAGGTCCAAATTTTGGTACAAACCTAATTTAGACCTAAGGAATCCAATGATGAAGTTTGATTTTAGATTTGACTACGTTTGATTGGGTAATTTACATAAAAACCTAATTTAGGATAAATATTTGACTAAGACCCCAATTTAGGTCAAAATAGGTTCTAAGGGTCAAATTGAATATTCTAAACCCTAGAGAATATTTTTCCATTATTTTTAGAGGGTTTAGGTGAATTATATCCTGACCAGAACCTTGTCAAATTAAGTGGATCAATTTTAGGGTTATAAGAAGTTATTTAATTCCTAGAATTCGCATGAACCCTTTTCTGTTTAAAGCAACCTACTTTTTATCTTGTTAAGATCATTTGACCTGTGTTTAGTCCATGAGAAATCCCATTGTTGTACTGCAATGGTAAAATTGCAATTTTACCCTTGTTTCTTGCTTTTCTCTCAGAATGGTTATTCATAGAATTAAAACATCCAGTTGGTTATGTAGGAGCTTTTGTTCTCTTTTTTGGGTCAAAATGAGCTAGTTAGGGCTCATGATGGTGTTCCCATCACACATGCATGGAGTCGTGCGAAGGTTTGAATCAAATCGAGCCACAGATCAAAAGGGTCTAGATGATGGATGGCGAGGATTGCTCGTGTTCTTGGGGTAAACAGTGCACGAGGAGCTCTGGTGGCGCGCATGCTTCTATTGGTGAAATTGTGTATGATACCCCTGTGTGAAGGGGTAGAAAAAGTGTAGGGAAGCCCATAAGTGATAAGGAATGGTGATAGAGCGGTGGAGTTTTGGGTTGCCCTCAGGTGCTACGAAGTCCTTAGCGGCGAGGAGAGTCGGGGAAGAAGTGGAATTTCACCACTGGTGGTCGTGAATATGGGGTAATGTGGGGAGAAGAGTTGGAGTGGATGAATGATCGGCTCGAGAGGTATAGAAGGGAGTCGACCCTTCACGTGCGAGGTAGCGGAGGTGCTTAAGTAGATTGAGCAGCGAATCAGAGCACCGTGATGGTGCAATTAGCCACTTTGGGCTTGGGCAGAGGGGATTTGAGGAGAGAGCACGCGCAAGATTCAAATTAATTTGTGGCCGTTAGATGGGATCGGGGGTTTGGGGTGACCACACGCATGGAGTCGCTCGATTGTTTGAATCAAATCAAGCCACAGATCAAAAAGGTCTAGATGGTGGACGGCGAGGATTGCTCGTGTTCTTGCGGTGAACAGTGCGTGAGGAGCTCAGGTGGCGCGCAGGCTTCTATTGGTGAAATTGCGCATGATACCCCTGTGTGAAGGGGTAGAAAAAGTGTAGGGAAGCCCATAAGTGATAAGGAATGGTGACATAGCAGTCCCTAGGTTATTACAAATAGGTCCCTGCAGGTATCAAATAGGTCCTTAGAGAATTTTTCAATGAATAACATGTGATGAAAGGAGGACCTAAATGTAAATCTATAATTGTAAGGTCTTAATGATGTCGAGATGCACCCAAGTTTTTATAGAAGCTCAATTGAACATTTATAAAGTTAATTACACTTTTGATTTGGAACTTTAAGCTCATTTGTGTGTTTAATTTGCACTTACATCATCATTTAACCTTATTTAAAAGATATCTCATTTAATAACCTAATTATGTATTTTTAACACAAAATTGATGTTTTAGATTTTGTTTTCTATATTTCTTACACTTAACCCTTTTTATGTGTTAATTTGATAGTGTTTAACCTCATTTTTAGCTTAACTTAAGCAATTTAGCTATGATGAATATTATTCTTTGTTTACTTAATTTTTGCAATGATTTTTATGTATACTAGTGAACTAAACCCACTGCGTAGCAGGTTATCATTATTGTATTATTATTCTTGTCATTGTTGTGGAAGAATGTATTCTACTCTAGTATTGTTTTTTAATTTTTTTTGGTATAGACAAAAATAGTCATCATTGTAATGAAAAAAATGTACTCTATTATAGTATTAGTTTTTTAATCTTTTTTTTTTATATGAACATAAAAAGTGTAGTTGGCTACACTTTTTATTTTAAGTTGAATTTCATCATTGATCATCTTTGAAAAAAGGGGAGTCATCTTTTAAGTTATTGAAAATCCCCTTAAAGGTTTCATTTACTGGCTCAAAAATCTACATACAAAGTCATCATTTATGTATGATCCATTTGTCACCGTACCATATAAACACCATATAAAGGATGCTACCTGAGATTGTATGGGTGAAAAATTAAATATTGGAGTGTATAGCAATATTGCACCTTTAAACGTTTGCAACAAAACCATACACATGAAGGATGATACCTGAGATCGTATGAGTGGAACTAAGTGGTGAGGAAATCGAATACTTGGACTACATGATAATATTGCATGCTAAAATGTTTGCAACAAAGCCATCTTCACAATGTAAGCATGGAGCATGGCCTTGATGCAACAAGCAGAGTAAGCAAAACACATAATAAATCCCACTCAAGAAAAGGAACAAAAAAAGACAAAGCAAATGATGTAAAGCGAGGTTACTTAGTTCAAACTCAAAGTCGTAATCAAAGAATAATACTATAGCACCTTCAATATAATTTACTTGAGCAACACTTAATCGAATCCCATGACACTAAATTGGGCGAAGCATATCTTGTCAACTTCCTAATTCAATCCATTTTGTTGAGGGAATTATCCCAACCAATTGTACTCCAAATTAAATTTGAACAATTTCAATATTCAGTTAATATGTTAGGACATTTTAAGCATTTGCTGAAGATAAATTAATGCCCATTAAGATCATTGCTACTCATGAAATTAGATTCTTTTTTTGAGTAAATAGGTAATTTTCTCTTTTTGAAATTTAGGCCAATAGACCAATAACACCTCTTGAGACCCTTCCCTATGTTATTCCATCCCTTGAAGAATAGACAACAACTTCCAACATAGTCAAAGGCAATAATAATTGCTAATTACATCGGTCTATAATTCAATCCCCTAAATCATTCAATGTTCTACTAATTTCTGTTACCAAATCAACTACTTTCTTCCTTCTATAGTTATGTTCCTTTGCTTTTGTTCTTGCCATAACAACCACATTTGCTACCAAAGTTGCATGACATCTTGCCCTCCAATTCCCTTCAAGATATATAGCGCCACAATCGCCTCCATCGCCCACGATCTAGCAATACGCTAGACTCTGATCTACAACATGAATGGTACCCATTGCCACCTCCCACACATGCAATCACACACTTGAACCATTGATACCTCCACCTCTCACATAGGCACATATTCAACGACCACCTACACAACAGTGACGCATGACCATAGTCATGCATTACTCTCAATCGATGCACACTCAGAGTTTGCAAGCATGTCCCATATTCCTATGCACCACCAAATTAGTTGCTAACACCCAACATGAGCTCGATCGAAATAGAATAGTGTTGCTCATTCGCATGCACTCTCAACATGTAGTCATCGATGGTTTTGAGACTCCCATGCATATTATCCTTGATCAATGTCTCTCCATTCGAAGGTAGGGGTCGCTCCACAGTTAGTGCACTCCACAGCTAGTGCCCTATTCGTGGCCAAGCTTGCCACCCCTTTGTGCTTAGAACCTACAATGCCGTCTTTTTGCAGAACATTCAATCAAGGCCTTTATTAATATTGCTAGGGGTGAAATATATAGCGATGGTGATTAAGGATCGATCAATGTCAAATGTATGGAGAGGCAAGGAGAGAAGAGGTGGTCGGTTGATCGAAGCTCCCCGTCACATTGATGAGAATGGGGAGAAGCGTATATTGTGGTAGAGAGAAAGCATGGAGTGTGCATTTGTCAAGCAACTGTGGAGGTGTCAAACACTTGATTGAAGGAAGAAAAACCTCTAGTGTAATAGGTGTTCAAAAATAGGGATAGAAATATATATAGATAGATGGTCTTGCAGTCGGGAGTGAAGGAGGTAATTGGATGGGAAGTGTTCAGAGGGAGAGGAGGGTGATGTGGGAGAAGGTGCGTGCAATGCACTTTCTTTTAGTATATACTTAGATGATAGTTTTGAGTAGATTTTTGAAAGAGTCATGTTTCATGAGGTCAGAATTTGCACCATAAGCCCATATTATTATATGGGTAGCCTTTAGAAGGTCTTTAAAGATCAAAAGAAGGTTGCTTTTAAGGAAGCAGAGGGATTTTGGCTCCTAGATCTTTTGGTTTTGAGAGGTCATTTCGTAGATCGTCTTGTTAGGGGAAACTCATTATCTAGTTTATTTAGATTCTTCCTTCTTCTTGGTACTGTAGATCTCCATCGTATGTCTTAGGAGGTGTATTCTCAATAGTAGACTAACCTGACATAAATTTGAATTGAATTTCAGTTACTACGGAGATTTTTCTCAACCTTTTTTCAATTATCCTCTCCCAAAACTTCATTATATGACTCATCAATTTAATACCTCTATGGTTGAAATAATTTTGCATATCTTATTTATTATTGTATAAAGGCATTATAAAAATTTTCCTCCATTCCTTTGTCATCTTCTTACATCTCCAAATAGTATTGAATAATTTTATAAGTCAGGTTATCCCATTTTCTCCCATCACTTCCCAAACATCTATTAGGTCTAACAACCCTCCCAATTTTCATCATCTTTAAAACATCCACTACTTATTTCTTTTGTATCATTGAATAACTTGCTCGATTCACATAATCTTCTAAATTGACTAATTCTTCTAAGATGATATTATTCTTTTGATTTTCATTAAAAATATTATGAAAATAACTTCTCAATATCTATAAACATACTTTTGGTGTTAAAATTAATAACTATCCTTTTTTTGAAACAGGAAGGGGTCCTGAATTTCTTACTTGCCATGGAGCTCCTCCATGATTAGAGGCACGGCCACTCTCCGGTGCCGAGTCAAGATGGCTGGACACACACCAACGGCACGTCCACACATAATGACGCTATGCACGTCTGGGCAAGCCACGAGGTTTCGAACCCACGCACCTCGTACAAAGAACGCTTTATGAGAAACAAACGCACCAGCTGTGCTGTCCTATTAACTCTAAAATTAATAACTATCTTGACATGCAAAATGGGATATAGCTATAATTTTGTAGGTTACGGTCAACACCTCTCTACTTAAAATCAAATATTATTGTTGCTATGCACTAACCAATGTTAGGCAAGAAAAATCAAGGACATGAAACCTAAAGAGAAAAAGAAACAATTTTCAACATGAATTTAAAGATGAAAAAGACTTTCATTTTAATTAACCATGAACATGGACCCCTTCGAATCTTGATCCATTTAAGCGCTTATGGATCTTAGTTCATTGTTTTACTTAGGACTTGTTCAAAATGGAAAATGTGTATCTTATGAGCATGGAAATTCTCGAAAAGCTTCGGCATCAGTCGATTTTTCTTAGCATTTTGCTCACGTAAAGAACACAATCGATCTTGTTCTTGTTATTGATGCAAACGATTTTTAACTAACGAACCGGAAGCAAATATAATATTTGTTATCATTGGATTTCCTCGATGTAAGACTTGAAGCCAAATGATACTGGAACATGCTCTCCAACGACCATAGCTTTGCAAACAAGTCTGCTCTCGATACCCACGAATATGATGATGAATATTCTAAAAGAAACAATACAATTCTTGTCGATATTTATTATATTAATCGACGACCATAAGTACGTAGGCACGACTTTTGTGTTGTATAAAATTGCCATCCACGTAGTGAGGTTCAAAGAAAAATCATAAATGCCAGGGCAACACCTTATAAGTAGAAATTTAAATTTTAACGGTATATCATTGGATGATTATTTTTTGAAGAATGCAACGTCGACATCAATAAAATCATAAGGATTACGATGAGGTTTTGCCAAAATTTTACCCATTTTGTGTAAATTGAAGGTTGTTACTATTATTGATCTCATTTTTTTATTGTTACTTCAATTGCTGCTATATTCTAAACTTGTTAGATGGGAGGGGGATTGGATTTGTTTTTTTACCTACTTCAAAACCTTCGATTCTCTTCCCTTTACCTATCTAAATGACTCATCCATATTTTATCTTCTTTACAACTGTTACTTTATAGTCCGTTAAATTCTTTAAATTTAATTCTATTCAAATTACATATCTATCCTTGATTATAAAGTAAATTTGCACTACATCTACTATATTACCAACATTTAAGTCTAAATATAATTTTAAATTAAAAAAATCTTCATTTAATTTCTAACAATAAAATCCTAATATTCTATTGACTTTAATACCTTTCTTCTTCTCTTACAGTCAAATTTCAAAATAGTTATCTAATTTATAGATAATGTTTCCACACTTTTTGAGTCACATGACATTATTCCAAGCACACATTGATATGCAACTTTTCCACTTAAATCGTTAATTCAAGATATTGACAGGTGTGCAAGTGCATTCGAATTCGGGCTACGTGCACTCATTGCCCGATCATTGCGTCTTATCTATTCGAAATATCTATCGTTGAAATTGGAAATAAATAAATAAATAAATAAATATATATTTTTTTTTTAATATTTTTATAGAAATTAAAAAAATTAATTCTAGTAAGTCAAATATTATTTAGTAAGATATAAAATAAAATAAAAAATAAAAAATATGTAATAGTATAAATAATTAAAATGAGAAGAGATTAGATTTTACTCTAATCGAAGTGTTTATTAAGGATTTCTCTTAGAAAAGATATCACCCCCTACAATACCGATGCATCGGGGTCTAATAAATTCCTCCCAGGATACAACGATTCACCTTTAAAATTCGGCATACTTCGATCTTGGATGTTCTCGAAAACTACCTCAGGAGAACAAAGCCGAGGCAATTTGGTTTTCAACCAAATTCCCGATTGATTTACCAATTGAATGGTTTGATCAACCAAAAATTTCCCGTGGATCTCTCAATCTCCTTGTGTAAGATCGACAAAAGTGATTAAAGATTTTTCTACCAATCTCACATCGAACGAACGCACCAAAAAAGAGAAACAAGAATGAAAGAGAGAAAGGGAGAGATTGAAGAGAGTTTTTCTGCTCTTGTTGTATGTAAAATAAGAGTCCTCCTGTGACCCTTATATAAAGCACACGACTAAACGTTTAAGGAAATTTCCATTTTATGGAAACACGCAATTGTTCGACCAATTAAGCTCCTTGATCGACCAAAATAATTGGTCGATTAAACTTCATTAATTGGTCGATCAAAATAATTGATCGACTAAACTAAATTCATTGATCGACCAATTTTACATTTTGATCGACCAATCCAGGTTAAAATGGTGAGATTAAAAATTCATAGCAAAAAAAGTCCAAGTTCCAAGTTCCAAATTGATTCTCCCCGAACCCGAACCCAAGCCGAAGCCGAAAGCGGGTCGGGGATGGGGGAGCGTGTGTGCGTGCATGGTCCCCAACCCCACCTCTTACTCTTTGTTTAGAAGTCATGGGAGGCAGAGGCCTTTTACACTCACCAAGAGATTTGTCCACTTCCAGTATGGGACTAAAAACCTCTCCTAAATTTCACTGACTTTAACATGAATTCTCACATCACCATATAACAATTGCATGTCAATTGATGCAATTAAGCTCTCAAATCTAACATCTATTACACTTGCACGTTGAAGTGAGATTGTTATTTTGAAATCTTGATTTATATGCATTTGCGAATACATCGAAGAAAATTGATACATCAAGTAGTATTGTAAAAACCAAATAATTTTACCACTTTTAATTGCTAGATGATTTCAATCATTTCAAATTATAGGAGGTATTGGATTATTTTCAAATTAGGAATCACATGGAAAGTAAGTTCTCTGATGTCCATGTTTGTAGGGTGATTTCCTTTAACCTATTGTCGTAAAAGTTTCCGTTGGAAAGTTGAGACTAACCTAACATAATGAATTCAATCAATGAGTGACAGTTTTGTCATGTGTGTATATATATATGTATGGGAAAGTATCTGTTACAGAGGATGCACCCCAAAGGGAAGAGAGAAGAGAAAGTCGTAATCGCCCTAAAAAAGGGAAGGTTACTCTTCGTAGAAACGGAGGGAAGCAAAAACACAAAGAACCAACATATAAGAAATAAAGGAAAAAGAAAATGAAGCATCCTAGAATGGGAACTAAACACCCCCTCAAAGGTGGGTGACCCCACATTTGTAGATATGGCAAACACCAACGAGATAGCCTCGAAGAATACACCAACGAGAGATCGAATTACAATGACTCGAAGGTCAAATACGACCACTGACAAGCGTCATTAGATTCGGCCGTAAAAAGCGCGGGGTCACATGTGGTCCCCCAACAAAATATAAAACAACACAAAAAGAAAAGAAGGACCTCACCACCCAAACACAAGACCAGCACCCGAAGCAAAACATTGCCAAACGTGCTTGTGACTGTTGATGAGGAAACCTTCTCGTGGCCGCACACCAACCACTTGAGGCCAAGCACCCTAGCTACCTCAACATTATGGCACCGCTACCGCAGCAGACGAGAACTACAAGGGGTGTCGCCGATCGTTGCCCGGAGAGCGCCGAACGCTCTCACCAAATGTTGCGGTCGGCTTTGACCTCAGCGCAGCCAAACAACATTCACGAGAGGCATCATCGTCGTCGAACCACGGGTGCCACCGTCGCTCGACCACCTAGCACCACCACCACGGCTGTGAGAAGCCACGAACGTCGATGCATGTCGAAGGGGAGGTTCGTACGCCAAAGAGGAGAGGTCTGAGGAAGGGGACAGGACATCCGAAGGTGGGGGGTGGCCGATCAGAGCCCCAAGCTTAGCTCTGTATTCGCTTGGTCTTTCGGTGGAGACGAAGGGTGCTTTGGTGTTTTCCTTTTCTTTGTTCTCTTGATTTCTCCATGTAAGGGCAAATGTTTGGAGCTAACTGATTTGTCACATGCCTACAATTAGCACATGATTTCTTTTATGCAAGTTTGTATAAAATGCAATTTAGATCTATTTCTTTCATTATCTAATCAATAACATGGATACTTTAATTTATGTTACATGCATCACAACATATAACTTTAATGCCTCAGTGACAAGGGAAGAAGACACATCACTTAGGTTTTAAGCTCTACGTTTACGGAAGCTAAGGCTACACCATAAAACCAAAGGAAAATTTCCATCCTTTGGACTTCTTCTTGATGCTCTACTTGATGGTGAAGAAGAGATCTTCTTACCGACCTTTTCTATTTGTTGGTATTGGTGTACCCAAAATGATGCCTCAAGAGACCTTACGTGGATAAGGAGCGGAGGGAGTTAGTCCCAGGCATCGTTTAAGATGTCGTCATGCTGTTGACACGAGTAGTTTAGGGTGAAGGGGCATATTGACATTTAAAAGTTGTTGATATGCAAGTGTACCAGTGGTACATTGACCATATGGAACCTGTGCCAACTGCTTTTGTGGATGTCTATGACGGATGTGTTGTTGTTGCTCCTGTTGTCTTATGTGTTGCTACTTGGTTGTCGGCTTTTAGGGTTTCATCATGTTATTTTAAAGTCCTAGGCGTTATAGTATATCACGAAAATCCATCACCAGTTTATAATTTATTACTCGGAATTAAAAGTTTCCCGAGGTCGAACTCAGGGAGCACACGTCATTCTAGAAACATAATTTCACAATTCTGTTACAAAAAGAATAAGAGAGAGAGAGAGAGTGAGCAAAAGTTCTCTTTTTGGTTTTTTCTTCTTCTCTCTTCTTTTTTTTTAGCCGATTCTCTTCTTCAGTTTGTCTTCTTCTTTCTTCTTTTTCTTTGCTGCAGCTGCCTCCTCTTTCTTTCTTTAGCTGTTGTGGCCTTCTTCTCCTTCGCTGCAGAGGCTCCCTCCTCTGATTTTCTTCTTTCTCTTTTCTTCCTTGATCCGGACGACTGACTCTTCGCGTCGGATGCCTTAACGGTGCTGTTGCTACAGTGCCCCTGCTGTCTTCTTTTCTTCTGTAGCTTCTCTTCGCTGCGGCCCCGTGGCTTCTCTGGCTTCTTCTGCTCCTCTCCTTCCTTCCTTCTCTTCATCTCTGCGGCTAAGTCCCAGCCACTGCTCTTCCTCTTCTGCTTTCTTTCTTCCTTCCTTCTTCTCTTCAGCAACTCCTTGCTTCTTCCTTCCTCACCTGTTCCCTGCACACACACACAAGCTCAGCGCAAAACCTACCCCTACCCTTCCTGCGCGGCTCTCTCTCTGAATTTCTCTTGGGTACGGTCTCCCAGAGCTGGGTTATCGGGTTGGTTGCGCGCTCGAGTCCAGGCGCACTGGCGTGGGTGGTGCGCGAGGAGTGCACAAGAGTGGCGGTAGTTGGGTCGGGTCAGGTCCGCGTGGGAAGAGCCGCAGGCGAGACCCTGGTGATAGGTGAGGAGGGACCTCACCCCAGTGATTCGAGGCGAAATGCCTTTGCGACCTTTTCAATTTATGTGTGGGCATGCGCCCACACACTTCCGAGGTGGGACTAAAGTCCCACCTCCGCTCCACGCACCTGCAGGCAGGAAGCTGCGAGCAATTGGGGTAGCAGCGAAGGCGTGCGACCCCAATTGAGAACCTGGGCACACTCGCGGAAGTGTTCCGTGTTGCCTGGGGCCTGCACTTGGTGCTGAAGGGGCCGGGAGCTGCTCTCTAAGCAGCTCCTGCTGTTCGTCAATGGCGGCGAGGGGGGCGAGATTTGAAAGCACTGAAACGGCCTCACGGCCACATCAGATAGCTCAGGAAGCTTCGCCAGAGTACTGCGAAGGCGGTGCGGGGGTCGGCGTGGGGAGAAAGTGCGTGTGGTCGTGTGCCTAGGGCACACTACAGAGGTGCAGGTGGGTGTGTTCGAGGGGTGGTCTGGAGGTGCGGGGTGGTGAATGGAGTGGGGGAAATGCTTGAGTGGAGTGAGGGGAAGCTTGTGGGCTTGTCGGCGAGGGGTGGGATGGCCTATGGAGGTGGAGCGACCTCGCCGGAGTTGGTGGCCGGAGGTGGAGCAGATGGAGGTGGTAGTGGCAGTCGAGGGGTTAAAAGTGCCAATTTAAGAGGGGAAAATAACAGAGAGAAAAAGGGGAAGGTTTTTACCTACTTAATTGACGAAGAGGGAAAGAGGAGGCACCCGGCGCATGCCTGCCAGAGCTGGGGATGAAGGTACCCAGAAGGGGGTAACGGCAACGAGGAGGGGATCAGGAGGCGCCAACTGGTGCGGCCTGGCGTGGGAAGATGAGGACGAGCGCACTCTACTGTGGGTGTGGCAATAGAGCGGCGAATAGGAGGAAAGATCGCCAAAAGCTTGGGCTGTCTGACCGGAGTGAGAGGAGACGAAGTATGGGGGTGTTCTTCGGCCAAAACGAGCTTTCCAGAAATGGCTGCCCTTGCTACTTCTTATAGAGGTGCTGGCGAGGAGAGGATCTCTAGGGGGCGACATGGGGAGCTCGCCGGAGAATGGTCGGAGATGGAGACCCATGACTTTCGTGCGTTCGCACGAGAGGCATGGGCAACCGCAGGTCAAAGGGGAGGGTCCCTGCGAAAGAGGACGATGTAGGGAACCCCCCTTTCATTCCTAAGAGCGGCCCCCATACCCTGCGCAGCACCATCCTCCGCGTAAGGTCGCCGGAGGTATGGCGCCTGTGTGGGGTGGCAGGAGGGGCCGTTCTGCAAAGAACGGAAGAGAAGATAGGGGGTTAAATGCAAGGGTTTAAAAAGATAAGGGTCAAAAAGTAATTCAAGAGGATCAATTTGTAAAGTCGGTCAAAATGGTCTTCTCTTAGGCTTAAATTTTTGTACCAACCTAATTTGGACCTAAGGAATTCAATGGTGTAATTTGATTTTAAGTTTGACCACGTTTGACCGATCAATTTGCGTAACAACCCAAATTAGGTCAAAATTTGGGCATGGTTCTCAATTTAGGTCAAGATAGGTTGCAAAGGCCAGATTAAAGGTTCTAAACCCTAGGGAATATTTTTTTCATGAATTTTAGAGGGTTTAGTTGATTTTTATCCTGCCAAGAACCTCGTGAATTAAAGCGGATTTATTTTTAGGGTTACAAAATATCATTTAATTCCTAGAAGTTGCTATAACCCTTTTCGGCTCAGGCTATTCCACTTTCTTTCTTATTAAGCACATTTGACCTGTATTCAGACCCTTAGATACCCTGATTGTGCACTGCATTGGTAAAATTACAGTTTTACCCCTTATGACTTGTTTTATTCTTTAATTTAGAATTCTCTGAGTTAGGCTTTTCTTTAGATTTTGTAGGAGTTTTTCACACTTATTTAGATCAAATTGTGCTAGTTAGGATTCATGATGAGACTCTCATCACTACTAGCATGCTATTGCTCCAGAAACAGCTGGAAGTGGCCTCGTTGGCAATGGTCAAAGATGGTTCCAACTTCAAACTTTCGGGGTGGTGGTGCAAGCCTCAAGGTGAGTGGTAGAGATGGTGGTGAGCGGTGGTGGTAGGAGGTTCAACTTTAGTAATGGTGTGGCACTGTAGGTCGTAAGGAGGAGAGGTGGTGGGTCCGTTGGTCACATGAAGGAGAGAGAATATTGGGTTACAGTAAGGAAGGAGATGAGGTGAGGAGAAGGAAAAAGAGAAAGAATGAGGGTTGTTCGATGGGTTGAAAAGTGAAGGTCTTGTCGGGAAGGGAATATATGAGAAGAAGAGATATTTCTCTGTAAAAAGTGCATAAATAATTAGTCACATGATTCACACCCATGTCCTTGTTTATAAAAAAAATTACAAAAAATTAATTACACGATTTGCAACAAACATATGTATAAAAAACCTATAAAAACTTAATTATATATTTCAAATCCATCGAAATCTTTATAAATAAATCTATCAATAATTAATCGAATATTTTGCATCGATAAATATCTTTACAAAAAGTGATTGGCCTTTGGATAACATTCTTAGTTTCTCTAAGTAGGTGTACTAATTTAGATATGCATGGTTTATTTCAGTGTATTAATTCAACGCTTGCAGTTTAGTCCCATTAGACATTTAGGTTAATTCTCCCCCTTTTAAACTCTTGTTTTGACCCCTCAACACCGTGAATCACCCTCGTCTTCTTCGTCTCCGACTGCTCCTCCGGCGAGCTGCCCTGTAACGACCCGATTCCCAAGTCCCTACGAGACACGAGAATCGGACCGACTCGACTAATCCCAAGACCTAATCGTCCAACGGGGAAGTAACCAAAAGAGCAGTAAAATAAACCACATTCAACATGAAATATAACTAGTAGTAACAAAATACAGTAGTAAGGAAAAGAACTACTACAGCATGTACCACCACAACAATAGAACAACATTTATATCATAATACGAACTACAGGTAAAGAAAAGTACAGAGGTAACAAGAACTACTCACTACAGTGGAACAAAAAGGGGTACAAAAGAACAGTGGTAACTGTTGGTGCTAGAGCACCACGATCATTTATTTTGATGATAACAAAACACGTGTCATTTAATATTTGCGCTTTGAGTCCTAGATTTCAGGTCAATCGCAAATGGATACGTGATTAGATGGAGTTCGAGTTCGCATCCAAGATGGATTGGACGAGCTTGATGGAAAACAGAAGAGATTCGCGAGGAGCGATAGATTAAAGATGGAAGGAAATGAAGAATATGATAGATTTCCTTCTCTTGTACTTGTTGTATTTTTCGTTTCTTTTGTTGCTCTTTATTTCCTTAGAAAATTATGTTAAAGAGCCTCAAAGTACCCTAACAGTAGTCCTAGGAACACCGGCACAACCCTACGATACTTAGGTTTTCTGTAGAACACTTAGAAAACCAATATAGGGTTCAAACAGAGTTTCCAGATGTCTAATTACCAAATCAGACGTCTGATAAAGTATTTTAAGACGTCTGACTGTTGTTTCAGACGTCTGATAACTGTTAGGCTGGATATAGTTAGTTCTGTCTGATGAAATCAGACGTCCATACCTTAGAACAGACGTCTTAGGAGACGTCTGATGGATTTGCCAGACGTCCAATTAGTGGACCGTTGGCTGGCTTAGCAAACACTCAAGAATATGACCGTTAGAGCCTTATCAGACGTCCATAGGACTGTCCAGACGTCTGATAATTGACCGTTTTGCCTCGGCTGACCCAAAATCTCTTCTCAGAGATTTTCTAGTCGTTGCAACGTTTGGAAATCCATTCCCACAGAAAAAGTAGGTTTCCAGACGTCCAGACATAGTGCCAGACGTCCTATATGTCGTCTGATGGACTTGCACTAGAACCCTGTTTAGATCTGATCCAAGTCAGGAAGAGACCTGCCCAAAATCAGACGTCTGACCTTGAAATCAGACGTCTTAAAGTGAACTTCCAGATGTCTGATGCCAGAATTAGACGTCTGATAAGCTTGTCAGAACAATGATTGTTCCTGATTTCGGGCTGATTCTCTTGGACTTTGTTCCCAACGGCTATAGAACATTTCCTAAGCCTTCCTAAGGCCTCTATAAATAGAGGGGAACCTTTGCAACAAAAAAGACACCTAGAAACACAAGATACACACTAAGAGAAACAAGAGACACACCTAAGCAACTTAGTTCCACTCTTTTGTGTCCAAAAGAAGCCCTTGCTCTCCAAGCTCTAGTCCCATCATCTTTAGAGCATCAAGCTGTTGCGCACCCGCTCTCCCGCCGTTGTTCACGAGAGCGAAGTTGCGCCGTCGCGTGGCTCACGCACCGCGTCATCAACTCGACGCACTCCTTGCAAAGGGGAGTATCCTAATTCCTATAGAAGCTTAGGTTCAAAATTACTTTGTTGGCTCTATAGGACTTGTTGTTTCTTTTATCTTTGTTATTTGGTTGGGTATTCGCTTTGCGAATTTCCGTCTCCTTCGTGAGACAAAATCCTTCTCGTGGAGAGAAGGGGTTGAGGTACGCTACCATCGTTTAAGTAGAGTGGTTGTATTGAGGTTGAATCACCCTCGTTTAAAGTGATTCGGTTTAGTGGATTTTGATCAACTTGGTTGATCGGAAAATCCTAACTCGAGAGGGTTAGGTGGTGGTTTTCACCCGGTTTGGGTTTCCACCTAAAAATACTTGTTTACTTTGTGTGATTGTTTTTTTTGTAAGATTGTTTTTATTTTATTTCCGCAATTATTATATCACCCCCTCCTGGTAGGGTCGGAAACTACAGTAACTCTACTGGACCCTACTCGGCCTAGCGTCCTCTACAGCCGCTGACCCTGGCTGCTCAACACCTGGTCCTGAAAAGTAATGAGTGTAACACGTCAGCAAAACACTGAGTAGAGTGGCAACTAAAACTAAAGAAACAGTAGAGTGTACAGTAGCTGTTATATTTTGTTACTTTCTTTATTTGCATCTTTCAATTATCTCACGATTTTATTTATTTCTCAGATCCTTCACTTGATCTCGAATGTTCCTCGTGGGAACGATCTTGATTGCAATCTTTTTCGAACAGTAGAAGTAACACGTGGTGCTCTCCTGGCCGGGAGAGTCCCCCGTGGTGATCCTACTCTCAGTCAACCACCCCAAGGTCACTGACAGACGTAACGGTGACTACGGCACGCGCGGTAAACGCACGGGTAGCTAACCCGCACTGGCACGCGGTCAGTCGTTTCCGTTGACGGGTGCGCCCAAAGCACAGCACGGAACCAGTATAGGGCAGAGCCCTCTCAGGGGTCCAACCCCTCCACAGTAACCAAACAGGGGCCTTGCCCCTCCACAGTCCGCGCACCCTCGCCTGACTACCCTGGTTTGCCCAGTGGGCCTAACAAGTCGGTGTAGGAGGCTAGCAGAACCCCGGGGCCCATGGGGTAGCTAGTGCTCTCCCTACACTAGTAGCTCTCCTCGGTACTACGTACACGAGGGCCAACAAGTCGGTACAAAGTGGCTAGACCTAACCCCGGGTCCCTAGGGCGGTTGGCTTCGCTCTGCACTAAGCAGGTAACAGGTGCTTCCCCTGGCACTACGTACCCAAGAGACAACGCACCTCCACAACTTTCTTTCTCAGTTCCATTTCATTCTCTTTCCAGGAGTTCTACTCCTAATTCCCTGTAGGGTTCCAGCTCGTTTAACTCAGTACATTCAGGTTTCCCCTTTCCAGTTTTACGTTCTTACAATCCATGTTCTCAATCACGTTTATTTATTCATAACAGGCAGCTGTTAAATCAAATTACAGGCAGCTATTTATTCCTTTTCATTTTTCCAAGACTGCAGTATTCATATATTCCATTAGTTTTCCCATCCTAGGATTCATGCCATACCCTAAGATCTATCATACAATCTAGTTTTCTAGCCCTAGGATTCATGCAACACCCTAGGATCTATCATTCAATATAGTTTCTCATTCCTAGGATTCATGCAATGTCTTAGGTTCTATTTATGGTTCCATAGTTTAACAGATTATGCTAATAACTTAAAAGCTACTCTACCAGCTACAACGAAAGTACTGGGGGGGTGGTTGGAAATCCCGCGCGCCTCCGCAATCCCCAAGACTGAAATGGAATGGGGTCCTATAACAAGGATCAAACACAAGGAGTTTCTCAAAACAGTATATAATTACTGTAGACGGGTAGAGGATTTAATTCTGAAAAGAACGTAACTCAAAACGCGGAAAACAGACTCCGAACGGGCCCTAAACCGGTCGAAAATGACGAAACAGTGCAAAATTAGTCGTCTGGAACATCTTCCAGACGTCTTAAAAAGTGGATCAGAGGATACCTTTGTTTTGCGTAGTCTCTCAGACGTCTAGAAGCCTGCGGGGGCTTCTGGCCTAGTTCCCAGACGTCCGATGGTCACCCCGGACGTCTGGAAGTCTTTCCAGTCGTCTGGCATTGCAGCCAGACGTCTGATTCGCGTTGGATGGAGAATCTCAGAACCTGCGCGTACCCATTCCTCGCTCTCAGTACGGACGGTCGAAGAAAAGGAGTAAGTACGAAAATAACTTACCTTTCAGACGTCTGGACAGTCCTCCAGACGTCTTCCCCGTCGTCTGGTTGGAAGCCCAGACGTCTGATTCTGGAAAAACTTCCAGAATCAGAGCGCTACTCGCCCTCCGCCCGCGACGCACGGCCGCGCCGCGCCTCGTCCGCTTGCTGCTCGAGCTGCAGCAGACCTCCCGCGTCACTTCGTGCCCGCTGTGCCCCCGCCGGCCGGCTCTCACTGCCCCGGCAAGCTCGAGCCCTCATGGCTGAGCGCCTCCTCCCTCGCGCAGCACCTCCTCCCGCACTCACCGCGGCTGTCGCTGCCGCCGCTCGCTCGCACTCGCACTTGCTGGAAGAAGAAGAAGGAGGAGTGGAGGTGATGAGAGTGAGGGAGAGGGCGAGGCTTTTTTTAAAGCTGCACGCGGGGAGAGGGAGAGAGAGAGAACGCAGACTGTGGTCGCAGGAGGAGAGAGGGAAAAAGAGAGAGGTGCGGCGGTTGCGGGTCTGCGCGCGCCTACGCGCAGACGCAGCCCCGCGTGCCACCCAAATAAAATCCCAGACGTCTTAAAAAATGTCTTGGAATGCATTCGTAACATGCCTCCGCAACTACACCCCTCCATTCGCCTCGTCGAAACCCTCTACATCTCCGCCTTGATCTCAGGAGCAAAAGCCCTAACTTAGTTAGGTCGATTGCCCCTCCAAACCTTCCACCCAACACAACACCTTCCGCACCAACAGACCGAGGTCATACGACATTTTCACTCGCACGCACTGCCACATTCACCAACACGGTTGCCATCTTCATACGAAGCTCCTAAACTTGTTTAATAGGGTTGAGAGGCTGTTTTGTTTGTTTCATGTCTTTAGGTCCTCTCTGCCATTAACGAGAAGCTTCAAGCTTGCTAGAAGCTTGCTCCAGGCCACGTAAGCCCTAGGCTCCACCTCCAGGTTGCGCGGAGTCGTTCCAGACATCTTCCTAGGTCTTTGATTGCAGGCTTCAACCTCAATAGCTACCTTAATTGGATGAGGCTTCATCCACAGCTGCGTGAAGAGGAAGAGTGGGATTTAGTCCCACCTCGTGGAGAACAGCGCCTCCTGTAGTGCATAAATTGAATTTATCGCGCCAGCTATTCGCCTCAAGTCACACAGGGGGGTGAGGTCCCCTACGCACCCTTCACGCCTCGCCTGTGACACTTCCACGCAGGCCTGGCTTTGAACCCGATAACCCGCCTAAGCTATACTCACACCTCGGCTACGATTCATGGACAGTAGCCTTGGTCTCGGGTATGCGTTCACCCGATTACCTGATTGAGCCTGGTTTGGAAGAGAAGGGAAAGAAAGAGAGAGAGTGTGTGAGGTTTGGGGGGTTTTGCTCTTGAGGGCAAGCTCTCGACACTTAGCCGTGAAGCTTAAAAGAAGAGTTGAGAAGAACCAAGGCAGAAGAGGTTGAAGAAGAGGAAAAGGCAGAGAAAGAAGAGGAGAAGAAGAAGAGGAATCATCCAAAGAGAAGCACTTTGCACTGTACCAAAGCTGAACTTAAGTTATCTGGCATTATATGAGGCACTGCGCATTTATTTAAATCATTAAGTAATTATTATATGTGTATCTAAGCTAATAATTGGTGATTTAAATCACCATTATTTTATTTTAGATATCTTTTTGCCTCATTAGACTCTTGATATTCTCATATGCTACAATTGGATATTAGATTTGAGTAATTATTATCATTAATTGTACTCATTTATATTATTCATTGAGATTAGCGCGTGAATGCAATACTTGCTCCTTGTGTTTAACCTCGGACTTCAATTCAAGTAATAAATTGTATTGTTGACGAGCGACTTTGATCTGTATTACAATATATCAATCTTAAATACCGATTTCACACAACCAACAGATTACTAGATGATTTCAATCATTTCAAATGATAGGAACTATTGGATTATTTCCTAATTAGGAATCACATGGAAAGTAATTTCCTTGATGTCCATGTTTGTAGAGTGATTTCCTTTAACCTATTGTCGTAAAAGTTCTTGTAGTTAAGACTAACCTAACATAATGAATTTGATCAATGGGTGACAGTTTGGTCATGTGTGTATGCATATATGTAAGTATGGGAAAGTACCTGTTACAGAGGACGCACCTCGAAGGGAAGAGAGAAGAGAAAGTTGTAGTCGCCCTCAAAAAGGGAAGGTTACCCTCCGTAGAAATGGAGGGGAGCAAAAACACAAAGAACCAACAGGTAAGAAATAACGGAAAAAGAAAACGAAGCGTCCTAGAATGGGAACTGGACGTCCTCTCAAAGGAGGGTGACCTCACGTTCATGGACATGGTAAGCGCCAACGGGATAGTCTCGAAGAATGCGCCAATGAGAGCTAGAATTACAATGACTCGAAGGTCGAATGCAACCATTGACAAGTATTAGTAGACTCGATCGTAAAAAGTGCAGGGTCACACGTGGTTCCCCCAACAAAATGTAAAACAACACAAAAAAGAAAAAGGACCTCACCACCCAAACACGAGACCAACACCCAAAACAAAACATTGCCAAACGCGCTCATGACTGCCCATGAGGAAACCTTCTCGTGGCTGCACGCCAACCACTTGAAGCTGAGCACCTCGGCTACGTCAACATTGTGGCACCACTGTCGCAACCGACAAGAACCATTAGGGGCATCACCGATCGTTGCCTAAAGAGCGTCGAACGCCCTCACCGAATGTCGTGACCAGCCCTGACCTCAGCGCAACCAAACGACATTCATGATAAGCATCACCGTCGTCAAACCACGGAGTGCCGCCGTCGCTGAACCACCTAGCACCGCCACCACGACTGTGAGAAGCCACGAACGTTGATGCATGTCAGAGGGGAGGTTCATACGCCAAAGAGGAGAGGTTCGAGGAAGGGGACAGGACATCCGGAGGTGGGGGTTGGTCGATCAGAGCCCCAAGCTTAGCTCTGTAGTCGCTCGATCTTTCGGTGGAGATGAAGGGTGCTTTGGTGTTTTCCCTTTCTTTGTTCTCTTGATTTCTCCATGTAAGGGCAAATGTTTGGAGCTAATTGATTAGTCGCGTGCCTACAATTAACACATGATTTCTTTTATGCAAGTTTGTATAAAATACAATTTAGATCTATTTCTTTCATTATCTAATCAATAACATGGATACTTTAATTTATGTTACATGCATCACAACATATAACTTTAATGCCTTAGCGACAAAGGAAGAAGACACATCACTTAGGTTTTAAGCTCTACGTTTACGGAAGCTAAGGCTACACCATAAAACCAAAGGAAAATTTCCATCCTTTGGACTTCTTCTTGATGCTCTCCTTGATGGTGAAGAAGAGCTCTTCTTACCGACCTTTTCTATTTGTTGGTATTGGTGTACCCAAAATGATGCCTCAAGAGACCTTACGTGGACAAGGAGTGGAGGGAGTTAATCCCAGGCATCGTTTAAGATGTTGCTGTCATGCTGTTGACACGAGTAGTTAGGGTGAAGGGGCATATTGACATTGAAAAGTTGTTGATATGTAAGTGTACCAGTGGTGCATTGCCCATATCGAGCCTGTGCCAACTGCTTTTGCCAATGTCTGTGACGACTGTGTTGTTGTTGCTCTCGTTATCTTTTGTGTTGCTATTGTCATGCTATTGCTATGACGATGGCTAGTTGTGGCCTTGTTGGCAATGTTCAAAGATGGTTCGAACTTCAAACTTTCGAGGTGGTGGTGCAAGCCTCAAGGTGAGTAGTAGAGATGGTGGTGGTGGGAGGTTCAACTTTAATGATGGTGTGGCATTGTAGCTCGTAAGGAAGAGAGGTGGTTGGTCTGTTGGTCACACAAAGGAGAGAGAATGTTGGGTTATAGTAAGAAAAGAGATGAGTCGAGGGGAAGGAAAAAGATGAAGAATAAGAGTTGTTTGGTGGATTGAAAAAAAAAATAAAAAGGGATATTTTTTTTATAAAAAATTATATAAAACATTAGTCACACGATTCACATCCTTGTTCTTTATAAAATAATTCACAAAAAATTAATTGCACGATTTATACCAACAAACATATGTACAAAAATACTATAAAAACTTAATCATATATTTCATATCAGTCGACATCTTTATAAATAATTCATAAAATTTTAATGAAACATTTGGCAACGACAGAAATCTTTATAAAGAGTCATTGGCCTTTGATAACATTTTTAATTTCTTTAATTTCTGAAAATCTCGACAACTTCTCAAGTCCTTATAATTTTTTTTGTGTTTTAAATATTTATCTTGATTGGTGTATTAATTTAGATATGTATACTTTATTTCAATATATTAATTCAACACTTATATATATATATATATATATATATATATATATATATATATATATATATATATATACTTCTTACATAACTTTTCATAATTTCATGTGGATTGAGTCATCATTTGTTGACATGCAATGACATGTCTTTGAGATACATAATTTTTGAGTTATTGATAAATTTAATAATCCAATATTGAAATGTAAATGTTTCCATAACGTGATGTTAGTATGTCTACGATGCACGTATTTAAAATTTTATTGATATAACATTAATATTGATATTTAAAATCTAACTAATAATCACTATTTAATGCTCTACTAACCATCATTATGGACTCCTAATCGGCTATGCAAGCCTAAATAAATGGACCATTTTACAGGTTAAGTTCTAACATTCTGTTCATACAAGCTAAGAGCAGTTGATGTTTCCTTTTTGTTGGAGCGAAGCCAAAAATAGAAATCTGATCTACAGTGGAATCCATCTCCATCCAGGCCAAGCCGAATCCAACAACAAATCCGACAGGCACACTTTACTTTGGCCACACCCCTATCTTATCCAATCATGCGAATCGATGCGAATTACCAGACAAAGTGACCGCCATCCAAGAAATGCCACGTTGCCCATTGGAATCTATCCCCAGATTCCTTTACTTCTTAACCCTTCCCAAAAGGAATAAGTTTCCAATTATGTTTGGATATGGAATAAAATTTAAGATTGAATAAATTTTAATTGTATCGGTATAAATGATGGGATAAGGAAAGGGGACATGCTAGGTGAATTAATATATTAGGAATTATAAGTTGGTGGGGGTTTAAATATGAAAGAGAGAAACGTAGTTATGTATATTATTAGTACGTTATCTAATAATTTTTTCATCTCTCGTCTAAACAAGCATACTCAAGATTTTTTCCTTGATTTATATTTGTTTCCTAAAGTATTCTAAGAGTGTAGGCGTCATCTCTTGCACGAAGTAAGTAACTTTCCGAACAATGCTTATTTGGACCAAAACTTAATCTTTCTATCTCCATGCCTAATGCTTGATCTTTTTAAGAGTAATCAAGAGAAAAGAAATAGAATCAAGGAGAAATAAATCAAGATGCTTGGAGATCTACATGTAGGATCACCGATCAATTCTTAAAGAAGTTGAAATCAAATATGTTCAAATACAATAGAGAAGCCAACTTGTGAAAGTAGCAAATAATGTCATTCAAGTAAAACCATGATGCACATGAAGTTTAAAATAAAGCTCAAAAGCTTTACCCTTGAACTTGCAAGCAATGATTCCAGCAACTAGTTTTGCTCGATAATGTGACATCACTCATCCATGGTGTATTCAAATCAATAATAGTATGCTTTCCATATTTATAAGTGCTTTTGGTAAGGTGAATGAATTTGTGAAATAAATAAAGAAATATAGAAAGAGTACAAATAAAATGGTGTAATAAGTGAGTTAATTTATTTAAGAAATTTACCTGATTAAAATTATTTCATAAAATGGGTGAAGTAATTTTATCCTAAGTTAGATCATATTTAACCTTAAACAAGTGATAGGCACAATAAGTGCACCTAAACAGAGATTAAACCTACTTCATCCCCCTTAGCCCTCGTAAAATCTCCACATTTGTCACCATGCATACCATTATTGTATGTGAGGGATGCATGTGAGGGATTGCCTCTCACCGCCTAAACCGTTACCCTTAGGATTCCAGAAGGTTCTCATTAATTCAAAACAATAGGAAGTTATCGATAATGGTCCCGTGAAATCTATACAGGGAATAGAAGAAGTAGTTGGCAACGCATGGAAAGCTACTCGAAAAGGTCATACTTTGGGAACCAATTTGTAAATTACTTAACAAAATACAATGGACTTTTTACATATGTATCCACATCTATTACGCAGATGCTCCTTACTTTTTTAACATCTACCCTCAAAGCCGTACATATTTCATATCTTTGACATAAGTACCCCTAAATTTAAGCAACATTAAGAAACTTGCTATTGTTTCGATTTTCTCTTGTGCTAGTATTTGGATTAATATGAATTCCACCTTCCATGATAAAACCTATCATGGATTTGAGCTCTGCCAATGTCCAGATCTCGTCAATGGGAAATCCTCCTTTTAATATCAATTATTTGGTATTATAGCCACAAGTTAATATTTAGGTAAACAACACTAGTATCACAATCAACCCTAAACCTAGGCCTAGATATCAAGTTAAATGAGCCAAGTTGAACTTACTTCGAGCATTTTCATGAGAACCAAGTGAGCTCACTGACTGCCATCACTTAAATGTGCTCGTTGAGTTTGACTCACGAGTCAAACAAATTCATCTACCACTTAGGTATGTTATTTGAATTTTTAAAAGTATTAAAGTTTTATAATTAAATCATAAGTTTTCATGACTTTTATATTTAACTGCGAATATCATATACATTAAAAAAAAAACTAAATGAGTAAAAAAAACAAAAAACAATTGAGTAAGCTTAAGCTCGATTCAAACTCAATGAAAGCTGAACGCCCACCGACCCCTACGTGCTAAGCCTGATGCAATCTGGTTCACACACGGTCTGCCCTTAAGCTTCTGAACAAGCACGAACTTTGAGCAAACCTTCGGCATGTGCGCGCTCGGACATCATAAACTCAGGCTACGTTGGCAGCAGGTTACGGGGGGTGGGATTCGGGTTTACATGAGATAGAAATGAGTTTTGGGGTTTTTTTTCGAGAGATTTTAATAATTTTTTATTTATATCACGTCAAAATTATTTTTTATATCATATCAATATCAATTAATATGCACTCGAACTATGATATACCTATTTACATCAATTTTAATATATATTAAAATATATCACTAATGTAATATTATAATATTAAAATATCAACCGCGTGCATAATATCACATATAAATTTTTACAAATTTACAAGTTTTCCAACTAAACACCTCCTCAACTCATTCCACTCAAATTCTATCCTGAGATAGTCCAAACCCCTTGCCAAACACAACCCTTGTCATCATTTGCTTGGAGGATAAGATGTGGGATAAGACTACCGTAGTAGGATAGTTACATTGGAGCGAATATGATTGGAGTGACATGAAAATCGAATCAAGAGAAGGGAGTATTCATTAACTAACGATCATTAATATCATATAAAAACCTTCACCCTTAATAAAAAAATTATTAAATGAATACCTACTAATATCACATCATAATACCAATCATTTTATCTTATTACTTATTCTTATACCACAATCAAATATTCCATAACTTATCCCTACAATATTTTATCCCGACATAATCCTTATCTTTCTAACAAATGCAATCTCAACCTGTGTTTGGTAAGGAGATAGTATTATTTCGGGATACAATCGAAGTGAAAAAAGTGTAGAAGGTATTCAATTAGTGGAATTGTAATGATTGGTGTGATTCTAATGTTTGATAAGATTGTTAATAATTAATATGTTAATTTTGAAGAGAAGAGAAATAATTAGTGGATTTTAATGTGATGTATTATAATTATCAGATAAATTTTTTCAAGTTATGTGTGAAAAAAAATATTAATGTATTTTGAAACGATAATTCTCATATCCCCTGCACCCCATCGTAAACCTATTCTTATCGTGACTGCTACCCACCGATAGCTATCCCGGAAGCAAACACAGCTTCCTAGACTCATATCTTTTACCTGACATTTTACGAGGACGTCTATGTAATAATTCCTACCAATCGGCGTACTTACCACTTCCCGCCCACCGACGGAACCAGACCGGAGGGTGATGGGCCGTTCCAGACAACAACCCGATCTTTTTGCACACAAGGGCCGAAGCGTAAATTCGGGTGCCGATTCCTATAAATAGCACACACCGGAGGTTTCCGTCACTCATCTCCTGTCACCTTATCTCACTTCTCCCGAGATGGGTTCAGGGAGGGAGAGGTACGGGGAGCTGAGGGAGGTGGTGGAAGGGGTGGCGGCGGTGGACGCGCACGCGCACAACCTGGTGGCGATCGGCTCGAGCTTCCCCTTCCTCCGGTGCTTCTCCGAGGCCGAGGGCGACGCGCTCGCCGACGCGCCCCACACGCTCTCCTTCAAGGTAAATGACGTGCAATTGCTTTGCTCCCCCGCCGATCGGATCCGATCCGATCCGGTCCGATTCGATCATCTCAGATGCGTTTCTCGCGACTTACTTGTGTTGAAGAGGGTAAAAGCATCCAAAAAGCATCGTTCTCTTGGCTTTTTACTGAAGATCTCTCAACTGCCCTCACCGAGGTTCCGATTTTGATTCCTTTGCAATAAATCCGAAGCATGTTCATTAAGTTTTCCAGGTTATGTGGGGTCGTCTATGTGGAATCTTCATTTATATCAAGAGATAATGGAGACGAGTTTGATCGGGGGAAGTTATGAAGGTTTGTTTCTGTTCAGTTTTAATTTGTTTTCTGTAGGGAAGTTGAGAAGTAGAGAACTGCTCTACCTGACATTTTTGGTGGTTGGTGTGTCTAAGTTACTGAAGTATGATTCTATTACTTACTTGGAATGGCGAGGTACAAAGTGAAAATGCCTCCTCAATCCGTTATTGTAGAAGGGAGTGGAAAGTGATTTCTTTCATTGGCTTTCGAGGAACCAATGCAGCAAAACTCTTTTGCAGGAAGTGCATTTCTCTGAAGTCAAGGTTAAGGTGGCTTGCTCTTGAAACCCCCAAATCACGGAGGGTTTGTCATGAGGAAGTCTACCTCTTTTAGATGGTTGTCGATATTTAAATCTAAGTTTAGATCTTGCGAAAGAGGAAATTGTCATTGTTTGAATTTATTTTGACCGTCCCTTTCATTTTTTTTTGATTGTAACGGTAATGGAAGTATAGACACTAAACTGCAAGATTGAGTTTTAGTTACTTGAGGAAATGGATTTATCATGATAATTCGACAAGTGAAAGTAAATTAGTTCAGTTAGTCCTTGATATCTTGTGGAGAATTGGAGATCTTGCTTTATTGTGATTTAATACATCGAACTTGTGAACGTTGAACCTCAACTAAATTTTTATGGGAATTTAGGCTCTGTACTGATGTATACGTGATCTGATAAACTAATCTGAATCTCTAGCTTAACTACCTTTTGGCAATATGACTTTGGAAAAGAATTGATAGTAACTTCAATTTGGATGTGAAGGAGCTCACCATAAATTTTGAAATTTGTTTAGTGTTATATGTCCTTATGGTTTCATTAGATGTCATTCTAGCATGTGATGCTAGTACTAGCTATTTATATTGTTTTGAAGTCCCATTTGTCGAAGCTTGCTTATCATAAATTTCCTCAACTGCAGAGAAGCATAAGGGACATTTCAAGTTTGTATAACTGCAACCCGTCTTTTGATGATGTCGAGAGACATCGTGAATCTTCTGGATTGGATTCCATCATTTCACAATGCTTTGCTGCGGCAAACATTTCTGCCATCTTCATTGATGATGGCATTGAATTTGACAAGATGCATGGCTTGGATTGGCACTCTCGCTTTGTTCCAGCAGTTGGTAGAATATTGCGGATAGAGAGGTTGGCTGAGAAGATTCTTATGGAAGTAAGAAGAGTTTCTTTTGCTTTAGGCAACTGCATGTTATATGCATTTCTGGATTTGGGGATTGAGAGGAACTGATGTAGACATGCTTACTTTCGCTGGTGACGGTGTTTTCTTTTTGCTATGTATTTTGTTGACTTACATTGGACAGTGCAATAAAAAATATTGTCATAGAGACTTGTGAAGGATCCTTCCATGTCACCCTCTCTCATATAGCTGGCTAGCAAAGAAGAAAATATCTTTTTTAGCAAAATATTGATAGATGGACATGTTTTAAGTGCTGTGTTCAATAAAGGATAATAAACTTGAGGCAGAAAAGATTGTATATAGAGACGCTAAATGACGGTAGAAAAGAAAGAGGGTCTTGAATGACAATGTTGAATTAGATGAAGTTCATTGAATGCGCATCAAGGAAGTTCAATCGAAACTTATGCTTATTATCTTCTCTCTGCTATTGATATTTATATGAATTCTAATTGCGCGTTCACTTTGTCCTAACAAATAGCAAACTGGGAAGTGATTTTCGGTGCCTTTTCCTTTGTACTGCTGACTTGATTCACTTTTGGCATCAGGAAGTGCAAAATGGATCAAAAATCACACTGGACTCATTTACAGAGATGTTTGTCACAAAGTTGAGATCATATCCTTCTTTTGGTTCAGTTATTTGCTGCAAATCTTTTAGAAGCAATTGGTTCACATTAGTTGCCCATTTCCTTAGTAATTGGTACAATGGCCAAAGAGATTGTTGCCATGAAGAGCATAGCGGCTTATAGAAGTGGTCTCGAAATCGATACATTGGTGGACAAGAAGGCTGCAGAAGAAGGTCTTTTGAAAGACCTGAATGGTGAGTTTGTGACCATACTGTGGTTGGTTTGCATGAAAGTACAATTCAGTTATGCTGCTTCTCATCTTTGTTATTTTGGGCAGCCAGGATGCCAATTCGCATCCAGAACAAAAACATAATAGATTATATCTTTACACTCAGTTTGGAAATAGCAGCATGCTTCAATGTGCCTTTGCAGATACACACTGGGTAATATGACTTTATCATTTTCTACAATGCTGCTGTACGTTTTGATCTTGTGCTGTCATTCTCTGGAAAGGATCGGATGAACTGTTAGACCAGCATGATTCCTTTTTGAGCCTGTAAATACTTTTGCTACAAAGAAGGATTGTGATAAGAAACACTTCATTTTGCATGCTCTTGCCATGGCTAAATGATCCTCTTTGCATGTACATCCTTATTTTTTTTTCCTAATAAATTTTCTTATGGAATATGATTTCATTTTGAATAAAAGAGAAGAATGCAAAAGAACAAAGCAACAACGTAAAGCATCCATTGTCTAATGGATAGGATAAGGGCCTTCCAAACCACTGATATAGGTTCAAATCCTATTAGACACATTATCTGATCTTGAGATATTAGGATCATTGCTTGGAATGGCTTGATTGTCTAGGGTCAATAGGCTATTCTTGGCTAACAATGACCTTGCTTTATGGTTGACACAACTCAGCCTTGTGAGGTATGGCTGCCTTTAATAGAGCCTCCCTACTAGGAGACCATGCTCGAAGAGCAAGGGCTTAAGGGCCTGCAGCCTCTTGCCAAGCTCCCCTTAATAGGTTGGTTGGCTCAAGGTTCTAAAACAATCATCTAACAACCGATAATCAAGCTGAGCCACCTTTTACTTCATAACTTAAAATTTTTGCAGCAAGTCCTCCTTAGAAGGTTGCGCATGATGAGGCAGGGGCTTGAGCAGCTAATGCCTCATTGACATGTCTCAACCAATGACCATCAAGGGCATACTTGCTTTCTTGGCAGCCAAACAACATTTGCTCAAGAGTCAGTTTGTTATTTGTTAAGAAAATTGATTCATTCATTTTGCTATTAAACCCTAAGCCTCTATTTATAAAGGAGGGGGGTTAAGAGAAAATTGTAAATAAACCCCTCAATTATATGAAATAGGAAGAACAAACAACGGAATAACAAAACGGAAAGAGATGGAATGGATAAAACTCTCAACACTCCCCTTCAAGTTAGAGTATAGATATCTATCGTGTTCAGTTAGGAATGGAATAGTATTGGTTGAAGGAGGATTGAGGAAGCACCTTGGTGAACATATCTGGTGCCTGGTCTTCGGATGATGCATGAAGAGAGTGGATTTATCCCTTCTAGATCATATCTTATGTATAGTGACAATCTACTTCCACATGTTTGGTTGATCAGATTGTTGGCAATGAATTATGTAGCTTTGTTGTCACATCTCATCCCCATAGGGTTAGTCATGGGAATCCATAGATCTATAAGAATAGATTGAATCCATGAGCACTATGGTAGCTAAAGCCATAGTCCTATATTCCGACTTTGCACCTGATCTAGTCACTATAGTCCGTTTCTTGCTTTATCATGTAATAAGATTCCCTCCAACGAATGTATAGAACTCTGTAGTGGATTTCTTGTCGTTTTGTTAGCTAGTGTAACGTGCATCAATATATGCCATCACCCCCAACGAGTCACCTCGGATAAATAGGAATCCTTTTCTTGGTGTAGACCTTAGGTACCTAAGAATTATAATTGCTGCATCCCAATGAATTTTCCTTAGTTTGTCCATGAACTGGCTTACCATGCTAACTGTAAAACTAATAGCAGGACATGTGACAGTCATATACAACTTACCCATAAGGCATCTAAATTACCTTGCATCCACAAATGCAGAGTCGTCCTCATACATATGCACATTCGGGTCCATAGGAATGGAGGCTAGCTTGGCACCAAGAATGCTCGTCTCTTGAAGAAGATCAAGTACATATTTTCTCTGTGAAAGGGAAACACCCTTTACATTCTTAGCTACTTCAATGCTGAGGAAGTATCGAAGTAGGCTCAGATCCTTCATAACAAAAAGTTTAGACAGAAACTCCTTGGTAGTGGTGATGCCTCGAACATCATCTCCAGTCAAGATAATGTCAGTTACATAGACTAGCATTACAAGTCTCCCCTATTTGATTTTTCTCACAAACAAAGAATGATCTAATGTAGACCTCTTGAAGTCAGTGCCCTTAATAATAGTTGAAATCTAAAATAATGTGAAACGAATCAAAGCAATAAATAATCAAATAACGCTTGGATTTACGTGGAAACCCCACCTACAAAGAGTGGGGAGAAAACCACAGTAGAAGTGCCCTTATGGGCTTGTTTCTCTTTATTTCTTCTCAACGTTGCCGCTTCTAAGGTTACGAGTCTTGTGCATGCGGGTGCCCTAGTAGCCCCCCTTGGGCCACTTCCTGCTGCGCCATTGAGATTGATGTCGCTACAATGACCGTTCTTTGACTGCGTGCCACTGAGAGCAACTCTCTTCCTACGATCAAAAAATGGTACTCAACGAAATTGATAAAGATCATAATATCTCAAAAAAAAGATAATCCCGCAAGATTGACTTTCTTTGATACCAAGTTGAATCAAATAAATAATGCGAAGCATGATGTCAAAACAATAAAATAATTAAGGAATACTTGGATTTACGTGGAAACCCTACTCATGAAGAGCGGGGAGAAAACCATAGGAGAAGGCTCCGATAGGGCTCTGATGTTTCTATTCTTCTCAAAGGAATAGGTGGGGGGTACACCCTTATTTATATGCTACCACATACAACACAAACTCCTACTCCACTATGTGGGACTAAACCACTACACAATTCTCTCAACAATAACTTCATACAGTTTCTGAAACCAAGCTAATGGGCTTTGCTTGAGGTCATAAATGGCCTCGTGTAATTGACAAACCTTAGAACACCCCCTCTACGTTGAACCCAACAGGTTGTTGCATATAGACCTCCTGGAGATCCTCATAGAGGTAGGCATGTTTGACATCTAACTGGTGTAGCTGCCAACCTAGATGAATTGTGATAAAAATGAGAATCCGAACTATAGGCAATTGGGCCACTGGGGAGAAGTGTCAAAATAGTCAACCCATAGGTTTGTATATATCCTTTTGCTACCAATCATGCCTTGTATTGCTCCATTGATCCATCGGGTAGGCATTCTACCGTGAAGACCCACTTGCATCCTACTATAGTAGCATCTAATGGTGGATCAACAAGGCGATCAACAAGGCCCTAGGTCCCACGTGAGAGTAGTGTTGATGTCTCATCTTCGATGGCAATTTGCCACTCTGGATCACTAAGTGCCTGCTGATGCATAGTTGGTGCCTGGTTGCACACTGGAGAGAGAGCTATGGAAAACTTCTTGTACTCAAGAGACAAACTAGCTATGGATATGTACTTAGAGATTAGATGCATAATACATGATTGAGTACCGTTTTGCAAGGCAATGGGCACATCAAAACTATCATTTTGAGGATCATCTACCTCAGTAGAGTCAAATTCAAAATCTTCATCTGCTGTACTCTTAGGTTACTGTGGTATATCAAAATTTCCCTGATAAGTAGGGATGATGGTCTTTGCATCACCAGCTAGAGGATTCTCTTTGGAAGTATGAGATGGTATTGACATAGGAATAAGCTTGAGTTGAGCTAGCTCTTCCTTTTGAATTGAGCGACGAGAGTAGATCATCTCGAACATATTGTTAGGGTGACTATTAGGAGGTGGACCCTTGGATGACTGCCTTTGTGGTGCATCTGAGGGTACAGGAAGTGGGATGACTGTCAGCTACACTTTCAGGTGTAGGAGTGTTAATTTGGGAATCGGATGTAGAATAGTGAGGGATTGACTCATGGAATGTAACATCGGCACTAACATAGTAGCATCACCAATTGGATCATAACAGTGATATCCTTTTTAGGTTTTTGATTACCCTATAAAAATGCACTTGACTGCGCGAGGGGCAAGCTTATCCTTGTTAAGACCATGAATATGCACAAATGCTACATAACCGTAGACCTTGGGTGACACCCGAAACAATTCACGAATAGGAAACAAGATGGAATAGGGAACTTGCTTCCCAATAACTGTAAATAACATTTGATTAATGAGACACCACATCTTTCCAGTACGTAGTTGGTGCCTTGCTTTGTATTAAGAGAGTTCTCGTAACATCAAAGATATGTCGATGCTTCTTTTTACCACACCATTCTGTTGTGATGTGTAAGGGCAATTTGTTTAGTGGATGATTCCATGCTCCTGATAGAAGATATAAAGGAGTTTGTGCAAAACTCCAAGGTATTGTTTGATCAAATGATTTTTACATTAGCCCTAAATTGATTTTTGATCTTTGCTAGGAAGGCTTTGATCATATCATTGGCTTTGGACTTGGATTTCAAAAGGAATGTCCAAGTGAGGCGAGAAAAAATCATCCACTTCAATTCGATAAAATGTGTCCCATACGATTCAGGGCTCGACTAGATCCTTAAATGTCCAAGTGGAATAATTTGAACATAGCTTCAGTGCTGAGATTACCACATTTTCTCTATTTTATGTTATTATTTCTTTTGTTAATTTTATAAGGGCTCCATAGTAACTTTCCTTTTATAGTACTCTATAACGAGGATTAGGGTTTTTAATAGACCATTCTTCTCATTTCTCTTAACTTGGTATCAGAGCAGTGGTCTTAGGTTAGGTGCATGATACCCTTGATTCTTATACCTCTTTTCTTCTTCACCAAACAAAATAAAATATCAAAAAAATAAAAAATCCTAATTTTCTTTTTCCCTGAAAGTAAGAATATTAGGTTTTTTTTTTAATCTTGAACGGCCATCGACTTGGCAGACCATTGCCGAGCTACCATTAATCGGGCACCCCACCATTGTCATTGATCCTCGCCAACTGCTAGCGGCCACAGTCGGTTTGTTGATAGCCCCAAGTAGTGCAAGGAGCTGCTGGGTCAGAGCACCGCTTGACGTTGGATACCCGGTGGTCGCCAGATGTTGTCGTGTTAGTTGGGGAAGCATCGTCGGAGCACATTTTCCACTAGTTAGACTCTAAGATTTGAGTTTTTGTTTAAGCTCCTCCACATGGTTGTCTGGGGTCCTAGTTATGTTCCTGATAGAATGGGGCATTGCTACTATTTGGTGATTGTTGATGACTATTCTTGCTTGAGCTATGCATTTTTGTTAAAGAAAATCAATTGTGGGAATGATTATTCGGAATTTCATTTTGGAAATGAAGATAGTTTGGGGCCATACATTCCTACAATGCCTTGTAGTTTTGTATCGTGTGACTTTTGCAAGTCACAGGGAATCATACATTAGATGACTTGTCTATACACTTCTCAGCAAAATAGTGTGGCCAAGCATAAACATCGTCACATCTTGGATGTTGTCAGGACACTATTGATCCACAATAGTGTACCTTAGGCATATTGGGGAGATGTAGTTCTTACAGAGTTGATTTTTAAAATAATGCAGAAGCATGATATCAAGAGCATACAAGAAATCAAATGAATGCTTGGGTTTTACGTGGAAACCCTATTCACAAAAAGCAGGAAGAAAATCATGGGAGAAGTGCCCTATGTGTGTATGTTTCTCTTTGTTTCTTCTCAAAGAAATATGGGAGGAGCACGTCTATTTGTAGGTCACCACACACTTCATAAAGTCCACATTTTAAGATATGACACTAAACAAATCACACATTCTCCAACACTCCCCCTCAAGCTGGAGCATGGAATGCTCAGCTTTTAAAAAAAAATGAAACCCACTCTACACAACATAGCACAACTCTCTGGATTGGTTCTTGCTTGTAGGTGGGTGTGTTGATGTCGACACATCGGCGAGATTCGGAGTTGCTGGACGAACTGCTGTAGTTGACTCTAACAAGGGGCCTCTTCTCTGGAAATCTGGAGTTGGTGGCTCCCCATTCAATATCCTTGTAAAGGGTCTTCCTCTGAAGACCTTGAAGTTGGATCTCAACAATGAAGTCCAGGAGACTAGATCTCTCATATAGAAATTGGCTGGACCCTTTTTTTGAGGACCCCAGAAATGAATCTCCCTCTTTGGAGACCTTGAAACGCTAGACCTCCCACAGCTTGGTTTCTTATGTGGAGTTTAGGAACAAAAGAGACTCTCGAATAAGGGATGATTATAACAGTCTCAACACTCCTTTCTCCGATACTTATATCGGAGAAGAAAATAAGGAGAAATTCAATCAAAATAAATAATGATCATAAACATAAGAAATGATAATACCAGAGAAGTGCTTCTCCCCCTTTTTCTCATAAACATTCATTATCATTTTTTGATTTTTTTTTTCTTTTCTTTCCCTTTTTTCTTTTTTCTAATGTTATCTTCATTTTTTTTCCTTATTGCTCCTTTCCTTTTTTTTGTTTTCTTTCATTCTTTTTTTCCCCTCTTTTCCTTTTTTCATTCTCCTCTTTCCCCCCTTTTTCTTAAAAAGGCTAAACATAAGGAGATTGAAAGATAACATCAAAAGACCTTAAAAGCAAGCCAGCTCGCGGTCTTCATGCCTTACGGTTTCATGTGTCACTGTGATCCTCGCCAGTCCTTGCTACAATCTTATCTGTCGATCGCTTCAACGCCCTGATCTTTTGCTGCATCCTCCATCGACTTAACCAGCCAGTAGAACAACGCCCGAGGCCCTAGGATCCTCTACCTGGAGTGCGTTACCATGGATGGAGAGCTTCGCCTTGACGTCATCATCGCTGATCTCACGTTGCTCCACGCCGTGATCTTGTGCGAGGTCTCTTGAGAAGATCGTAGGGTTGGAGCCTCTTCTCCTTCTTTGGCGTAGCCATTGTCGCCAACAGCGCCGCCAATCGCGGCCCATCGCCTCCTCTTCTTTCTCCGCCACGCTCTGTTCGCATGATCGGCACCTCCATGCCGCGATCCTTCTCATTGCCTTCTTCCTTCCTTACCTCCTCTAGGCCCTCGCTCGCCAGCGTGCGTCGTCTAGAACATCCACTGTGTCCTTGAGGAGCGCAGCACCTTTTCCGTTGGGGGTTGAGGTCATTGCCTCACCATGATCTCCATTGAGGAGATCCTCCTCTAAAAACTCATGAATAATGACAAAATTCAATAATAATACAATGATAAACTTGAAAACAAACCAAAGAAATGACTTGCTCTGATACCAAGTTGATTTTTAAAATAATGTAGCAGCATGATATCAAGAGCATAAAAGAAAATTGTTGAGACTAGGGATATATTTGTCTTTTTTGTAGCTTTCTTGGATGATCATGTAATTTATCCAAACCTCTCTAATATAGGGTTTCTTTTGAGATTAATGATCTATTTTTTCCTCCACATGGTATTAGAGCAGCGGTCTTAGGTCGGCGCTCCGATATCCCACCAAATACCACCCTAAAAACATGATCGAATCATCATCTAGAGGGTGATTCAATGGAAGAATCAAGATCGGATCATAGAGGCAGCTCCAGCAACATAGGAGAACCTTCTCCTAGCACCGTTACCCCTGATGTCCATGTCGCAGTCGCTGGCGACACCATCGAAAGGCTTAGCGCCGTCGCCGCTGGTCTACCGGCCTTTCGATGTTGGTCCTTTGAGTAGCGTGATGAGCCTTCTCTTACGCTTTGTATGCATGGTGATGAGTCTTCTCTCGTCATGATTGATGGAGTTCTTTGTCTCAAGCACGATGAGTCTTCCCTTGTGCAAAGATGGATGTTTGTGGACTGTTTGGAGAGTCTACTCCAGTCCAATAGGGGCGTGAGTGTGCAGCCCAAGAAGGATCAAAGAAGAAGATAAGGGCCAAAGGAGTTTGGGTCGTTGACTCCGGTGCCTCTGTACACCTCACAGGAGATATGAAGAGATTGGAGAATCCCATTCATCCATGCGGGATCCGTGTTAGAGTAGCTAATGGAGTCACATCTCCGATCATAACAATTGGAAGTGTGCGCACTTCTCAGAAGATGGCGATCAAAGAGGTTCATTGTGCTCCAGAGTTTCCATTGAACTTGTTATCCGTGAGTTGTATCTGCAAGGACCATAGATGTTGTGGTTTGTTGGATGAGAATCATTGCTATGTCCAGGATCGACAGACGGGAGAGATTATTGGTAGGGTTATAGAGCGAGATGGTCTTTATTATCTAGACACACCTACACTTTCTCAGGGCCGTGTCCATGCCTTTGATTTGTCGCTGTGGCACAAGAGGCTTGGACACCCGTCATTGAAGAAGATGCGACGGATGTATCCTGGTTTGCTAGATTCCTTGACTTTGGTGTGAGGACTATCAGCTTGGGAAGCACGATAAGAGTACTTACAGAGAGTTGATGGAGTGAGTATTGTTCCCTTTTCTTTAGTGCATTGAGATGTTTGGGGGCCATCTAGAGTTCCTACCCTAGGAGGACATCTGTACTATGTTGTTGTTGTGGATGATCATAGTCGCTTGACTTGGGTCTTCTTGATGAAGACATGCTCAGAGATATCTCAGGTTATTCAGCAGTTCTTGTTAGAGGTTCAGACTCAGTACTCTAGTATAGTCAGAGTTTTTTGTAGTGATAATGCTTAGGAGTTTATGCAGCGAGATGTTCAGAGTCTCTTCTCTTCTAGGGGCATTATTCAACATACTTTCTGTGCTCATATGTCTCAGCAGAATGGCATGGCTAAGTTGGATATTGCTAGGACCCTGATGATTCATATGAAGGTTCCTAAGCAATTCTGGGGGGATGCCATACTTACTGCAGCTTATTTGATTAATCGGGTGCCTTCCTCAGTTCTTGGGTAACAATTCCCGTTCAGGTCATCCGTTTAGATTGTGACAGGCCGCTTGCTCTTCCATTAAGAGTCTTTGGGTGCATTTGTTTTGTTCAGGCATATGGTAATCAAGATAAGTTCTCTCATCGGGCATCCAAATGTGTTTTCCTTGCGTATTCCAGGACGCAGAAGTGATACAAATGCTATGATCCAGTTCGTAGGAGGTATATTGTTACTGCATATGTCACATTCTTTGAGAAAGTCTCTTATTTCTTAGAAGAAGGAACTTCTATTCAGCCTGCCTTGGAGGAGACACAGGTCTATCACCGGAGATCGCAGACCTCGCTAGATGCAGTGCCGTGTCCTATTTTGACAGATGAGAGCAGTTTAGATACAGAGGAGCAGCCAGTTCTGAGGAGATCTAGTAGACTGTATTCTCCACCCTATTACACAGTATACAGGGGTTGCCCATCTGGGGGATGGTGTTCGTCAGTTTGCCTCCACTATCACTATCACTGTTATCCCAAGAGATTTTACTTAGGCTTTGCAGGACTCCAGGTCGCATGTAGCGATGGATGAGGAGATGCAGGCCTTGTAGTCACAAAAGACATGGGATCTTGGTTCGACTTCCTCCACTCCGATTTCTCTTGGTCTGATCAAAACCAAAGACCACAATATCCGAATTAGACCCGACAAAACCTGCATACGTTGCCGTTTCAATAACCAAACTCGAGGCCCTTTCACGCGAGTACGCAGAACTACTCAGGGCCAAATAGAGATACGCAGCTCGATCAGATTTTACGAGCTGTGACTAAGAGCCAGTGATAGAATGTTGAGGCTCTCGCTGAAGACCAATGGCAATGTTCGGTAGAATTGGCTGACCTTAGGGGCCAAATTACGCAGTTAGTTGAGTCTCATCAACTAGGGGCCCTTCCATCCCAGCTAGCACCAAACCCTAGAAATATCCAGAACCATAGGTATAACCCAGGAGGTCAACATCCGATTCAGGGACAAGCCCACTTTGTAAATCCAATTCCCCTGAATCAGAATCAAAACCCATCCTCTGCACCTCCCGAATACGAGTATTTGAACCAGCAGCAATCACTTCCAAATCAAATGAATCAATGTTTACTACCAAATCCATCTTTCTAGAATCAAGCATCTACATCTTCTGCTTCCTCTTCACATGCAGGTATCAACTCTGTTACAACTCACCGTGGGACTTCCACTAGGGACCCCGTAGATTCACGTTTGCAATCCCAAGACCCTAGTACATTTAGAACAGCTCTTGTTTCTACACCTGTGAGAGGTGATTCACCTTATCCCGCTATTCTCATTAATTCCGATGATCAGGGCAACCCCTCAGTAGAACATAATATCCAAGTCCCATTCCCAGAAGCATTGAAGAAATTTAGGAAACAAAAGCAACCTGTTACATGGGATGAAGATTTGATTAAGATTTTTGAGCTGGTCCATATTAAAATCGCACTCCTATATGCTATCAAGCACATTCCAACTTACGTGAGATTTCTCAAGGAGTTGTGTACTCCTAAGCGTAAGCTGAAGAAAGGAAGCACTGTTGTACTCTCTGAGTATGTGAGCTCAATTATTTTGAGTACGCTTCCTTTGAAAGAGAAAGATAGAGCCCTCCTTGATTTAGGAGCATCCATCAACCTTATTCCATCCTCCTTGGTAGAACACTTTGAGATAGAAAACGTTAAGCCTACCAATGTGACTTTGCAATTAGCGGATAGATCTATTAAGTCACCAAAAGGAATTTTGAAGGATATCATAGTTAGAGTTTGGGACTTCTACTTCCCAGTGGATTTTATTGTAATTGATATGGAAGTACTCGAACGCATTAGAGATACCCTAATTATTTTAAGGAGACCCTTTTGGCTACTGCAAAGGCCAACATAGATTGTGAGACATGAAATATGGAATTGAAATTTGGGGAGAAGATACTTAAGCTTGATATATTTAGAGCTTCTCGAGGATTGGATTGCAAATGGATTGAGGCGATGAAATTTATTTCTGTTCTTGAGGATGAGCCTAGTTCCTTAAAACTAGAAGACCCTTTTTTTGATATTATTCACCCTCAGGAAGAAATCCCACTTTCAGAATCCCCACTCGATCCAGAGGTTGAATCATATGACTCATCTCTACCTTTCTTTACAATAGAAAATCCCATCCCATATTGATTTGACTCCAAAGATTGAACTCAAACCATTGCCTGATACACTTAAATACGTCTATCTTGAACTTGATCAAATCTTTCCTACAATCATCAATTCACATCTTTCTCAAGAATCAAAATTGATCGCGGTTTTGCGAGATCATAAGAAGGCAATCAGGTGAACTTTACACGATCTCATTGGGATTAGCTTCAATTACTGTACTTATCGCATCTATATTGAAGATGGGGCAAGACCTTCCCGTGAAGCACAACGGCGACTAAATCCGAATTTTAAAGAGGTCGTAAAGAAAGAAATCATCAAGTGGCTAGACGCTGAGATCATCTATCCTATATCTGATAGCTCTTAGGTAAGTCCAATTCAAGTGGTACCTAAAAAGACAGGACTCACTATAATCAAGACCGAATCTGGAGAAACCATTCCCACACGAATTGCGAATTCGTGGTGGGTTTGCATCGACCATCGCAGACTAAACACGATTACAAAGAAGGATCACTTTCTTCTGCCATTCATCTATTAAATCCTTAAGAAACTTGCTCGTAATAAGTTCTGCTTTTTGGATGGTTATTCCGGATACAATCAAGTTGCGATCCACCCCGAAGATCAAGAGAAAATGACGTTCACCTACCCCTTCGGAACCTTTGCTTTCCGAAGGATGCCGTTTGGACTCTGCAACACACTTGTGATTTTTAGAGGTGCATGTTAGCCATTTTTACCGAGATGGTGGGTGAATATATGGAGGTATTCATGGGTGATTTTTCAATCTTCGCGGAGACTTTTGATATTTGTCTAGATAATTTGTCGAAGATCTTAAAACATTGTATTCAAGTGAATCTTGTCCTCAGCTGGGAGAAGAGTCATTTCATGGTTCTAGAGGGCATTGTACTTGGTCATCTCATCTGAGCGAGGTATCCAAGTAGATCGAGCTAAGATCAATCAGATCTCAAATTTACCAATTCCTGGCTCGATCAAGGGCATTCGATCTTCTCTTGGGCATGTTGGATTTTATAGAAGATTTATACTTGATTTTTCGAAGATTGCCCGACCACTCACGAATCTCCTTACGAAAGACACGATTTTTGAGACGAATAAGTGTACATCTACATTTGAGACTTTGAGAGAGAGTTACGCAGGTTCCTATTCTGCAACCTCCTGATTGGAATCTACCTTTCGAAATCATGTGTGATGCATTTGAATTACGCAAGAGCTGTTTTAGGTCAGAAAATCGAGAAAAATCTCGTAGTGATTTACTACGCTAGCAAGACACTGAATGATGCACAAAGGAATTATACTTTTACTGAGAAGGCGCTGCTAGCGATAGTATTTGGATTGAAAAAGTTTAGATCTTATATCCTCAGATATCGAATCATCGTGTACTCTGATCACTCAGCAATCAAACACCTATCGAAGGACACGAAACCTAGGTTGATCAGATGGATCTTGCTTCTACAAGAATTTGACCTAGAAATTCGTGATAAAGTTGGACGACAAAATGTTATTGCCGACCACCTTTCACGCCTTCCTTCTGAGAATATAGAGACATCTCCAATCACAGAATACTTCCCTGATGAATATCTTTTGACTATATCTTCTGATCTTCCTTGGTATGCCGACATCGTTAACTATTTGGTTACACATCAAGTCCCACACGACTGGGATGGGAATCGCAAATCACGACTCAAATCAGAAGCTAAATACTATTTCTGGGAAGATCCGTATCTGTTTCGACTCTACAATGATCAAATATCAGGCGTTGTGTTTCATCTTCTGAGATTGACTCTATTCTTTCCTTTTGTGATGACTAGGTTTGTGGTGGTCATTTTTCTGGTCGTAAGACTGCTGCAAAAGTTTTGCAGTATGGGTTTTATTGGCCCACTTTTTTTGCAGATTCAGACATATTGTAATGCATGTAGTCATTGCCAAATTCTTGGTAGCATGTCGTGCAGTGACATGATGCCTCTAAACTCGATTGTTGTCTGTGAAATCTTTGACATTTGGGGTATAGATTTTATGGGTTTATTTTCATCTTCTTCTGGCTTCGAGTGCATTTTACTCGCTATTGATTACGTTTCTCGTTGGATCAAAGCTGTACCCACACGCACAAATGATCATATAGTTGTCATTCCTTTTGTTTAGAGTCATATCATCTCTCGTTTTGGGGTACCGCATGCTATAATTTTTTACGACGGATCCCATTTCAATAACAACCAGTTTAGGAATTTACGTAGAAAATATGGGGTCACACATCGTATTGTTACACCTTATCATCTCCAGACTAATGGACAAATCGAGGTCTCTAACCGGGAGATCAAAAAGATCCTTCAAATAACAATCCGACCCGATAGAAAGGATTGGTCTTCCCAATTAGACGAGGCTTTGTGGGCTTATATGATTGCCCACAAAACACCCATAGGCATGTCACCATACAGACTTGTTTACGGGAAACCCTGTCATATTCCCGTAGAAATCAAATACAAGGCCTATTGGGCAATTAAAGCTTGTAATCTTGACCTCGTGAAGGCTGGTGATCACCGTAGGTTGCAGCTTAGTGAATTTGAGGAACTCCGACATGATTCCTATGAGAGTTCTAAGTTGTATAAGGAAAAATTGAAAGCCTTCCACGACAAACACATTTCCCGCTTTCGCACCTGGTCAAAAGGTGTTCCTCTTTGATGCCTGTTTGAAACTCTTCTCCGGTAAACTTAGATCCAAATGGACAGGACCATTTGATGTCATTAGAGTCTTCAACAACGGAACTGTCGAAATCACCGAACCTAACAAGAATCAACCCTTCAAAGTCAATGGTCAACGCCTTAAACCTTATCTGGAAACACATGTCTTGGGTCTTGTTGGAGATTATTATATGCTTCAGTAACTCTCTAGGGTTGACACCTAGCTGAAGGCGTAAAAGTTAACACGCACATCTATATATAAGTGTTTCCTGTTTCCACTCTTTCATCTACCTATACACTTGAGTCTGTTCTGTATCTGTCACTTCTTTATTATCCTACTCTTCAATTAGTCCAACTGACCACTCTGACTTAGGTCATACTTGAAATTGTTCGCACAGAGATCTTTAATCTCCTCTTTATGACTCCATCCGTCACCCTATACTAAGTGAAGTGTAGAGTCTTTTCCACCCTTCTTATAATGAGGACATTGTAAAATTTTGGCTTGGGGGTGTGAAGTGAAATCTTTATATTTTAAGTGTATTGGTAGATAAAAGATGAGAAAAATAAAAATGCCTAAAAATTTATTTTTTTTTGAAAAATTCATAAAAATTAAAAAAAGTAAAAAAATAATAAAAATTTGAAAATTGATAAAGCATAAAAAATAATAAAAAAGTAAAAATTAAATAAATAAAATGATAAAAAATAATATGGGGGATTACATTCATTTCAAAGAAGATTTGAAGAAGAATAAAAATATAAAAAATTTAAATATTTAAATTAGTAATTTAAGAGCTTAATTTTCTTTCAAGGTCAGAAATTAAAAAAAATATATACATTTATATTGTAAATAGTGTATACTTAGTAAAAGCATTGCATCCTTACTTTGGACTTTTACTTAAATATCTTTTCAAAATACGTATTTGTTTACGAATTTTGAATGAGAGTTTTCTCGCGTTAGAGTTTGAAACCCTAATAGGATATGTTTTTTCCGTTCTTTATTCTAAAACAAAGTAACTAAGATGTATTAAGTTTTATACAAGACTTAAATTTTGGAATTAAATTTTAACTTTCTTGGTTAATAAGATTAGGTTAGATCCTTTTGATTTTTGAATATCTGTTTTTACCACCAAGTTGACTAAAGAGACTGGATACCTAAAGGTTATTAAGTAAAGGGTTGGTAGAATTTTTAGCCATAAGGTCTAATGAGCTATAGCTAGCTTAATCAATCGAGGACATTCAACAAGACTTGGCAAGTTGCGTCTTAACAGATTTTGCGGGTTGATACTAATGGTTTAAGGGACCTGAGAGTGAGGCTTTGCTGTCCATGCTCTGTTTGAGAGCTAACCTAAGCGTCCAAAATTCACATACATTAGAATTGCCCTGTTGGCATCTAAGACCGTGAAAACATAGAGGATATGAGATCGATTCTAAATCCTCTTTATTCTAAGGATTTCTGCGGGACAACTCTTGAAAGGGTGAAGGATGTGCCACTCACCTAAAAAAAGGATTTGGAGTATTTAATTTAGTAAGAAAAATGAGAAGAAAAATAAATTTATTGAAAAAGAAAAATTAAATTATATACACCTGTAGTTAAACATCTCGCTCCAAATGGATGCTCATGCAGTTTTTATCCACCAAATAAAGCATCTTGTTACAAATGGATGCTACCCCTTCCTCCATCAATAAAACACCTCGTTACATATGGGTGTTTTAACCTATAGAAAATGGATTGAAAAAATATGGAGATAAAATATATGAATAAGAGATCCAGTGGTCCACCGGGGAGATACATACCTAGAGTGTTGACCTCGGGATAAAAAAAATGGTGAGGAGAAAGCAACCAAATTTGAATAAGGCCAAGTCAAAGGCTTGAATTGGAATAACTTTGATTGCAAATTGATGTCTTAAGATCTGGATTTTTGCAACTTTGGATGCCTTTAGGACGAGTCTATTCACGAGCACGGATGCTTTAAACTCATATCTTCTGAACTTTTGCATTGGGCAATGAAGCCTAAGAAATCGGGTTTTGGAGACTAGCGGTTGAGGGCTAAAGGAGAGATTGACAAGGCCCGAGGTTTGGAAGTTTGTCCTTGATGTTGTGGGCTGGGTGGTCTAGGAATTTTATTCTTCTTTGAATTTTGTTAATAAAGGGTGTTTAGTTAATTTGCAAAAGCTTAGGTTGGTAAAAATTGGATTTCATGAGCCTAAGGATTAACCTATGTCGAATTTTTGAGTTAGAATTTAAGTTCCAGTATTTGAGTCTTGTTACTTTATTCATCTTGACTTCTTTGGTTTTAGGGTTGAGAGTGGATATAGAGAATAAAGGGGTTTTCAATGTTCTGATTCGAGATAAATTTCCGTCAAGATTCTATTTTTACAAATATGTATTCTTGAAAGGAATTTAAGGTTTTTGAGTCCATAGTAAGTGGATTCTTGCAAATGTTCTATCTATTTATGGATATTTATTTAAAATATAAAAATAAAAAAAAGAATTTTCAAAAATTCTAACCTAAGCATTCATCTATAGAATTATTTATAATTATTTAATCACCTTGGTGCTTAAATTATCATATTTCTTGGTTAATTTTGCTAGGAACTAGCAAAACCTTGGCTTGGGGGGTATGATGAGACTGATCATGGCTTTTAATTATCACTAATTAACTAGTTTCCCTAGTTAATTAAGTGAGAGTACATTAATTATAGGGGTTAAATTACTAAGGACATCTAAAATAAATAAAAATTGCTAAATTAAATAGCAATTATTCTTAATAATAATTTAATTAATAATTTGGACTCAATTAATAACCATTTAGCTAGATATTTAATATTTAAACTAACTTATTCAATAGTATGACCTAAGTAACTAACTTATTTAAATTAGTCACTTAAATAAATATAGCTCAAAAGGGTAAAAACATAATTTCAAGGCATAAATATAATATTTACCTAATTTATAATAACATATAAAAAGTTGAAAAAGAAATAAATTAAATTAAGCATTGAAATTCACTATTTACATACTGGTCCTTACTTTCATTTCAATTGAATCCTTTTATTTTATTCAGGTCCTTCACTTTTAATTACATTTAAGCTCCTGTGAGCATTGCATCGTCTTCTTCTTCAACCTTTTTCTTCAACCTCGGATGGTTGAGAAAGTCTGGTATCCGTATCCTTTGATCATTGTCCATCCAGCGTTAGAACACCTACGTCGTTGCCGCCTAACTTCTCCTCATCGCCACCTTTACATCCGACGGTCCGGATTATCGCCTAATCCTAATTAGACTAGGTGTCTAAGCTCACTGACGTTGGAGACGACACCGGTGAGTTACGATGAACCTAGACGTATTCTCGTCCCAATACAGACCCCCTACAGCTCATCGGCACCTATAAATACCCATGTATAGCTTCGATCTCAAGTGTTGACTCCTTATCCTCTATCCCCACTGCAGTCGACGATAGGCTATTCTTCATAAGCCTCCGACGACCTCTCACCCCCTATCGGAGCTTCTCTAGCGGCGTAGCTCGTCTCCCTCACCTCCTCTTCCTCTCCTGCGGCTGTGACAAGGCCTAGAGCGTGCCATCAGACTCTCTCTTCACTTTAAATTCTCGTTGGAAAGCCTTCTGTCTCCTCTGATTTCGTCCTCCGTTAAGAGCCTTCGACGGAGTCCTCTCATCTCCTTCATCTAGGTAACTCGTAGGTTAACCTTAGATCTTAGCATAGATTAGTTTGAACTTGATAGTTAGGTAGATAGATTAGTCTTAAGCTCTGGTTCCACATCATCTTCTCTGTCTTCGGTGAGTCAATTTTGGCTCGTTGGACATTCAATCACTTTATCAACCACTTGTTCACATTCCTGACTTCTCCACGATCACATTCCACCTTCTCCCTTCTCAATTCTATCACCTATTTCGCTTAATTCACTCCACTTTCATCGGAGTATCTCCACTGTCTATGGTGGAGGTCCCTGACCTATTCCACATTCAATAGGGGCCCTCCATTACTTAATCATAACATCAGGGCCCCGTTCCACCATTTTATTAGCTTAATTACCACCTATACACTAAACGCCCAAATTCCACTCAACTTCTGAGCTCATTGTCAATGGCGAGCTTAGAGGAGTCTATTCACTTAATCCACCATCGAATCACCATCGCCTTGATGCCATCTGGCGAATCTTGAGTTCAGATGAACTCAAGATTCACTCATTATGAAATTCTTGATTAATTCATAAATTTGTCCATCAATTGAATCAATTGTAGTATTCTTGAGATTACTTGTAACCTCAGGAACCTTTTAAAACCAATTCGAGTCAGTTTTATGGAGACTTAGTCTCCAGCGACCTAAATCGACCTTCACCGGAGCTCTGGCAAGCCCCGACGAGTCAAATCTAAGCCTCAGCCTTTGGAACTCTACGAGAAGTTCCAGATTGCTTCTCTGAGATCATAGGATCATGAATCAATGATTAAATTTGTGTTTTAATGATGATTATTCTTTACTGGACTTCATCTTCCTCAGCTCCGGCAGAGCTGAGTAGACAATTCCTTTAAGGATAAGAGCTTGGATTTAGGTTCAGAAGCTTGAGAAGCTTATGTAGAACCTATTTTAAGCTTTGAATAGGTTTGATAACCTTTGGTTTCTCCTGTCGAACACATCTTTGATCAAGCTTAGGCGGCGAAGCCTGAAAGCATCGCTGGAGTCATTAAAACACGATTTAGAAGTGTCGAATAGATTCCTAGGGTTAAATTAGGTATGATAGAACCTTTAATTTGAATATCTAAGCTCTAAACTTTAAAGTCAAACTTTGAGCTTCTAAAGTTAAACCTAAGTTTAACTCGAGGAATTTATGCTTGAATCTCTAATTTAATGGAACGTGTGAGTTCATGATTTAGAACGGATAGGAATCAATTTGGCGAAGTATCAGAGTTTCGATGAAGATTTTAACTTTTGTCCTATTTGGGTTATTTCTGGACCCAACACTGTTCTCTGAGTTTTTTTTGAGATTTGGCTCTAATACTTGCTCAGATCAGTCACTTTTAATCCCTAGAATCAATTGAATCACTTCTTAAGTCTTCTAGTTAGTTGCTGGTCTGATTCAAGTTTGAAGTGTTCTGTATATCGGTTGAGAAGCTCTAATGTCTCTGAGCATCTTCCAGGCATTCTCTTCCCTGATCTCTCTCCTCCTAATCGATGCGGAATACTTCTTTGAAGCATTATTAAACTCTCAATCGAGAGTTTATTCAATCTGCAACAGGTTAGTTGACCTGTAGCTCTTCTCTGAGCACATTTTTATCTATGGATCAGATATGATCCAAACACCAAATTGGTGTTAAAATCGTGTAGTTGAGTTCAACAGCTTTCCATCGAGCTTTTGATCACTTGATTTGGTCTTGTGAGCTGACGGGAATCGACATTTAAAGATTTGGCATGCAGACGCAGCTGCGTGAAGGAGGAAGGGCTCAGATAGTTCCACCTCGGAAGATCTGGAGCTACCTTGGTATAAAATTGATTTGTGAACCCAATGCTTTAGTCAAGCGTTAGGCGCACATATTCCCTATTCCCCTCTGACCATGATCTGAGTGCGTGCTGTGCATGTGTGAGCGTGAGTGTGCACACACTTGTGTGTGCATGGGCCCAGGTGGGCGTGAGCGTGTGGGCCTGGAATGGGCCCGGTACTGTGCAAATGTTTAAAGTGGCTAAAATCCACCACTAATTGAACTAGGATTGGTTCGAGTAAGGTTTGATCCCACCCCTAATGGGTGTGGTGTATCTCTGAAAGAGCCTAGGCTTTCCATTAAACAAATTTTTGTTAAAGAGTTAAACATGGGTTAAGGGTTGAAAAAAATGGCTAAGTGTGGATACTTGTGCACAGTGAAGAGAAGGAAATTAAAAAGAAGTTGAGGAAGAGAGTAAAAGAAGAATTTAGAGTGGAGAGATTTGAGATTAAACAAATGAATAGAGTACTGAGAAATAAGAGAAAGAGTAGTTTCAATAAAAGAATTGAAGAAAGAGAATTAAAGGAGAAACATATGTTTGATATTATAATTAGAAGTCTAATTTTTATGTTTAAGTCTAACTTTGTAAGGAGACGTCTAATAAGAGAGATGTAAAGAGAAGGTTGAGCTAAAGGTTAAATAGAAGATGGTTTACTGATTGAGTTTTATTTTATAATAAAAGGCATTTGTAATTAATGTAGACATCTTTTATACCTTATTTTGTAAACAATTGATGTTTCTTCTTGTTATTTATTGCAAATCACTCATGTGCTCTTCTTTCATTAATGGAATAATTGCCATATTTTAGAGATAAATTCTTGTGCAATTATTCATATGTTTAATTATGCACTAGAATAAAATGGTGAATTAAATACATTTATACCTCCCAGTGAACGACTCGGACTTAACCAATTAAAAGAACTAAAATATAAAATGTTAGGTTAGCTTGATCCTATACTACAATCAATGATAACCATTTAACAAATCAAGTTAACCTAAGTTTATTCTTTATGTAATTAATTAAGACTAATAATCTTAATTAACTGTGTTGAGAAAAGACTCATAGAAATCCTACTCACGAAGAACGGAGAGAAAATCACGGGAGAAGTGCTCTATGATTGTGTGTTTCTGTTTGTTTCTTCTCAATGAAATATGGGAGGAGTACATGCCTATTTATAGGCCACCACACACTCCACAAAGTCCACATCTTAAGATGTGGCACTAAACAAATCACACATTCTCCAACATACAACATGCTATCTTATTAATCGCAAGCCATCCTCAGAACTTGATGAATAAATTTTGATACAACAATTATGTCCAGATGAAGGATTATTCTCTGTCTAGCCCCGTTGATTGGAGCCTACTTAAATGGGCCTTATTTGGGCTCAAAATAGGATTAGGTCCGTTCAATCAAACAAACACATGAGAGAGATGGGAGGTTTGGTTTACTAGTTCCACTTGAAATGTTGCACGCTTGGGGGGAGTACGGGTACTCTCAAATATTACTCAGTATGTGGTTGAGTACAAGGTGCACTCAAATTTCTATGGATGCCCCCCTCAACTAAGTGTGGAGCTTACTATTTATTAGCTGAAACCATAGTAACGACCATTAACCCATGTCCATGGATCTCTTGGATGGTTAGTAATTGCCATCCATGTGGTGGCAGGTCGGGAGAACCTTCCGCCTGGTCTAGTGATGGATGGAGTAGATCGTCCAACTTGCTTGTTTAGTATCTGGGTAAAGTAGGGTGTTCTCCTAGCTTGCCAAGCGGGCGGAGCTTGTTAAATCCGACTCATCCACTGGGTGGGAATACTTTGCCTGATCTCTTCTGTCGGGTGAAAAGTCTATGCGGTAACGATTTATTGATAGAAACTTGATTGAAATTGGCTGTGACTCCTTGGTGGATTAATCGATTACCGGCTCAAGAGGGGTTTTCAAGATGGTTAATTTATTGGGCCTTGATTGACCTTCGTGGGGCTTTTTCTTGGGCTTTTAGCCTCAAAGAGTTTTTTTTTTTTTTAGAATTGGGCTTAAGTCAGGATTTTCCTTCCCTCATTACCAGTGTATCTAGATGTGTGGCTTTTGTTCATCTTGATGGTAAGGCCACAATTTCACCATAATTTATTAATTCAAGAAAATTAGAAAAATAAATTTTGACAGTGGCATGTCTTGTAATTTTTAATATGATGCAAAGCAGAGGATTTTGTCCTCTTGAGCATATGCGAAGAAGAGTGAACAGCGAGAGACGTGGCCTTACGTGGAGGTCGCTAGTGACGAGGGCTACGCGTGGGTGGTCGCAGCGTGGTTGATGGTGGGCTATGGCGGCCGGCCGATGGGAAGGTTGGCCGGCAACATGGAGCTTCGCCGGCGGTCGTGCGGGCTATCGTCGGTGATTCTAGGGGCGTAGCCGAGGTCGTAGCGTCATTGCAAGCACAGGGGAGTCGATGGTGTGAAGTTTCGTGGTCGCAGGTGGCGGTTGCAAGTGGAGGAAGCCGGTGGATGTTGGGTTCCTTTCCTTTTGTCGGTGGAGAAGAGGAGGTGGTTGGTCAGCTTGCCGGTCGCATGGGAACGTTAGCTACTATGCACGTGAGGTGTGCGTGACTATGGTGGCGTCGGAGAGTTGTTGACGTCGAGGAGGTGGTTGCATGCGGTGGTGGCTATGGGTTTCTTCGGTGGTGTAGTAGGTGAAGGATGGAGAAGAAGGTGGAGGCCGGGCGTGTGTGGGTGACCAGCTGAACTGTGCCTGTGTGCGAAGGCGTGGTTGTGCGCTGAGCAGTCGCGTGCGAGGGCGTGGCTGTGTTGAGTGTGGCCACGCGGTGAGGGGTCTCTGTTCATTTTGGGTGCGGTGAAGGAAGATGCGTTGAGGAAGAAGGCGTCGTGGGCTGCTGTGGTTGTGGATGGCGTGGTGGATGTGAGGTTGGTCAAGCACGGTTGCAAGTGGAGGGGAATGGTTGAGGAAGGTGGTGCCTGGTGGTGCGAGTGGTCAAAGATAGAGGTTGGAGCTATTGCTGCTCGGTTGCATGGTCTGAAGGAAGAAGATGATTGCGGAGGAGGATGCGGTGGCTTAAGACGTTCGGGAAGGTTCCCAGACATCTTAAATGAAAGGGAGAGGGGGCATGCGCTCCCTGTTGGTTGGCGGACGCAGTAGAGGATGATGTGGTTGCGGTGGTGGTTCCTCGTTGCGGTTGTGAGCGAGACACGGTGATGAATGTCGAGGTGGAGTCGTCGTAGTTGCGGGTGTCGGTGCTGTCACCACTGACCGTGGTGATGGAATTGGCGCGGATGTGGGCAAGATGCGGTGGTGGTTGGGCGTCGTTGGTGACTCGCGGTGGTGGGTGAAGCACGGTCAGAGGACTTTGGTGGTTTTGGTGGAGAGGAAGTTCCTCCCCCTCGTGGAGGAAGATGATCCTCCTGCTGTCTCCATGTGCCTATATATAAGAGAGAGACAAGAGAATGAGAGAGATTATCGAGGAGGGAGAGAGAGAGATTGGAGGAAAAATAGACGGTGCTCTCTTTTCTTTCTTTCTTTTCTTTTTACTCTTCCCTGTGTGTGTTAGTGTGGGAATTAAAAAATGGCAAGTGGTGGATTTTGGTTGATTTCGAGGGAAAGCAATTCTGGAGAAAGAATATGCTAGCATATTCTTTCTCTCTTTCCTTTGATGCATCAGCCACCACTTTCCTTTTTAATGACATTTGCCAAAACCAAGAGCCAACAAAGGTAAGCCCACTTACTTCCTTTTGTTAATATGTTTGGAAAAATCGGATGACAAGATGACAATCCTCAATTGGCCCTTCAATCAATCCCTTTAAGAAAAAAATAATGTCAATAGACGAGGTATTCATTAACGTATGCTTGCATCGTGGAAAATGTTGGAACATTCAAGACACAAGCTTAACTGATTTCTTAGTGAAATGCATGCTTTAAATCGAATTCTTAATCTAACCATAATGTGCTTAGGCACTAAATTAGTGCACTAAAGTGGACCTATCAATGAGAAGATGGTTGCTTGATTAAAAAACAATACCTAGGATGTGGTTGATACTTTCGAGGATGCTTATATAGTTGACTCAAAATAGGTGTACACCATCAAGTACAAAGTAGATAGATAGATTGATATACATAAAGCTTGCTTGGTAGTGAAAGGTTTGATGCAGAAATATGGAATTGACTACTTTGAGGCATTTGCCCTTATGGCTAAAATCAATTTTGTGCGGGTTATTTTTGCTATTGGTGCTCATTTTTTTGTGGAAACTCCTGTTCCTATTCTAGATGATAATGATGATGGAGATATATTAATGGGAGATAAGGTTCATGAAGATACTTTAAATGCTTCAAATGTTGAAGACATGCCTATTGCTCTCAGGAAAGGAGTTAGAGAATACAAAACATATGTCAAATAGATACTTACTCTAGATTAAGTCTTAACTATAGATGCTTCTTGTCCTCACTTGTTTCCTCTGTGGCTCTTAGGAATGTAGCTGAGGCACAACTCGACCTTAAGTGGCTTTTCAGAAAAACTCAACCCCAAGTGGGTAAAGGCCATGCATGAGGAGATGGTTGCTTGATTGAAAAACAACACCTAGGATGTGGTTGATACTTTCGAGGATGCTCATATAGTTGACTCAAAATAGGTGTACACCATCAAGTACAAAGTAGATAGATAGATTGATGTACATAAAGCTTGCTTGGTGGTGAAAGGTTTGACGTAGAAATATGGAATTGACTACTTTGAGGCATTTGCCCTTATGGCTAAAATCAATTTTGGTGCGAGTTATTTTTGCTATTGTTGCTCATTATTTGCAACAACTCCATCAATTGGATGTAAAAAATGCCTTTCTAAATGATGACCTGAAGAAAGTCATCTACGTGAGCTTGCCTCCAGGATATGAGTGAGTAGCAAATTGTTGCAAATCAAAGAAGGCGCTGTATGGATTGAAATGGTCTCCTAAGGCATGGTTTGAATGTCTTCGCCTTGTTATGAAAGATTAAGGATATAAGTAAGGAAATGGTGACCACACCCTCTCTGTGAAACTGAATGCTGACAAGACTACCTTGCTAATTGTGTATGTTGATGACATGATTGTTACCGGAGATGATGAGGAATAGATCAACAAAAGTAAGAGTCATCTTGCTAATGAATTTGAAATCAAAGATTTGGACATACTAAAGTACTTTCTCAAGATAGAGATTGCAAGGTTCAAGGATAGCCTTTTCTTGTGTAAAAGGAAATATAAACTTGAAAGAAATAAGGAAACTTGTGTAGACCCATTTCCACTCTCATTAAAGAAAATCATCATTTGCGCTTGAAGGTTGGGGAGCGATTGGATGAGCTTGGGAAGAACATATATCAAAAACTGTGGGAAAGTTGATTTATATCACCTTAACTCAGCCGGATATCACTTATGTAGTTATTGTTGTCAGTTAGTTTAGGCATGCTCCAATGGATGCTCACCTTCTTGCTGTCAACCGTATCCTCCAATATTTGAAGAATCTTGGAAAGGGCCTTCTGTTCACCAAGGGAGAGAGTCTTGGACATGGAAGCTTATACTATTGCCGATTAGGCAAGCTATGTGGATGATAGGCGGTCTACTATTAGGTATTGCATATAGCTTAATGGGAATCTTGTCATATGGAGGAGCAAAAAGTAGACTATTTGTGTAAGATCCAGTGTGGAAGCTAAGTTCCTAGCTATTTCTATGGGGGTTATTGAAATGTTGTGGGCAAAAATCTTGCTTGTCGATATTGGGATTCATCCTGTTACATTCATGAGGCTTTATTGTGACAACAAAGTCGGCACCAACCTTGCCAACAATCTAGTCTTGCATGATAGGACCAAGCATGTCGAACTTGATAGACACTTTATCTGTGAGAAGATTGATTTTGGAGATCTTTGTCTCCCTTATCTGAGATTAGGAGATCAAGTGGCTGATGTCTTCATAAAAGGGCTTGTCCGACACAATATGAGTACATAGGCAAGTTGGGCATGTTTGACTTATATGCTCAACTTGAGGTGGAGTGTTGAGTGGTGTAAAACACTTGTATATGTGTATGGATCTTGGGTGTGGGTTCATGTATCTGATCCTCCTATAAATTGTCTAACACATCCCCCTACCTCTTTAAGTTATAATGAAGTGAAAAACAAAAAGCTCTGGTTGCTGGTGGGCACTAGAGTCCTTGTGGAGCTTGTGCTCTCGTGGTTTTTCTCGTGACGTGTTTTTCACGTAACATCGTGTCGTGTGTTTGTGTTTATTCAATAATCTACAACAAGCTTCTATACTTATGTAGTAGGGAACCTCGTGATCTAGAGAAGTAAGAAGCAAGAAGCAAGAAACAAGGAGTTGTCTCCAGGTTGAGTGCTGAGTTAGAATATTGGGCCATGATGGGAACTGCGACAGAAATGACGTCGATATATTCTATGCTGAGTGATCTAAATATTTCTAGTGACTCCCCTATGGAGATGCGATATGAAAACAAGGCAGCAACTTTCATTGATAGTAATCCAATGTTTCATGAATGAACAAAACATGTGGAATGGATTACTATTATACCAGAGATCTCATTCATAAGGGACTTACTAGAACCACACATGTTTCTTCTGAGGATCAGGCGGTGCACATCTTCACCATGGTTCTCTCAAAGTCTTCTTTTGATAGATGTTCTAAGCTGAGCATGATGGACATCTATGCTCCAGCTTGAGGGTGAGTGTTGAGATTAACATATTTTCTCTATTTTATGTTATTGTTTATCTCTTTTGTTAGTTTTATGAGGGCTCCATATGTAATTTTCTCTTTCTAATCCTCTACGTAATGAGGATTAGGGTTTCTAAGAGAGATTGCTTCTCATTTCTCTCAACTCCGATGTACTCCTATGATGTTTGTCAAGTTAGCATGCTTGCATTGGAAAATGGTTGTTGGTGGAATTTGCAGTAGCATCTGTCAAAGTTTATGTAAAGGAAGGTAACCAAATCGAAGGTGTCATAGGTAACTCGAAGTTCCTCTTGATGGAAGAGAAATGTGACCTGCATAGGGTGATTGTAGAGAACGATAGACACCTTCACGGCTGCAGCCAATAGTACACTAGAATGTCTTGGAATGCAAGGGATATTGCATCAAATAGTGTCATGCAATTCAACTCCAAATAAAGGGCAACTCACTTTTAATATGAGGCAGGCATGGGAAAAACTCCAAGAGTTCCCTTGTTATAGCTTTGTTAAAATCACAGAATATTCTCTATATGTTGGAACCATAATTTTATGTCTGGTTGGCCATTGATGCACGAGGCTAATGGAGATGAAAGCCACTTGGCTGTGGTAACCTTAAGAGGACGAAAGAACTTCTCAAGTAAAAATTTAGGAAAGATGAATCAATTGATCCATAAAGAATAGATGCTATGCATGTATCAAAAGAGGCTAAATTTACAGAAGAAATCACATTTGTTACAAAATCATACCAATTCACAAAATGATAGGGGTTTTTATGAAAATGTTTTCTTGGTGGAGTCAAGCATTTGGATAATAGATCTATTGCATTTCAAAAGAACATCAATATTTTTATCCAAGGATATGAATTTCTTAATTAGGTCATTTTTCTTTGCCTGAAAACTTTTGGAACTTGGAAGAAGTCATGAGGCCCAAACTTCAGCGCAGACCCTGAAGCAACATTTTCGCAATATTTTGCTCATTAGCTGAAGGTCCTAAGTGGTATCTTGTCAAGTCCTATGCTTGATTCACGCATCAAGGGAGTGGAGTAAAATTTTAACCTACATTTCTACTACTACATTTGAAGGCTAAAGTCTGCCACAGGATGTACACGCTGTCAACATGAAACTTGGAAAAAGCCTTGCATCTCCTATGTGTTTGTGCTTGTGTAGTTACCTTTCTCCTTCTCTGCTTCTATGTAGTGTTGGCATCCTTTTCAGCCTTAGTTACCAGGGATCTTTTGGAACTTACCAATTCTAAATTCATGAAAACAACCATAAATTTTTTCCTTTTTTTTGATAATGCAATGAATTTTGTCAGAAGATTAATTTCTGATTAATTTTGGATCGTCTAGTTTTCTTTATTATTTGTAAATTGTGTTCATTAAGGCAAAAATATTGATAGCTTAAATAAGTTTTGGTACGACCCAAGTATCCGTGGTAAATAAATCTGAACGAAGGTGCACATTGATGTAGCAGCCTTGGCGATGTGGTATAGTAGTAGTAGACAGTTGTTTTTGTAGCAGAAGCAAATATTTCCTTCTCAAAAACAATAGAAGCAAAGATTTTGTAGATGGTAAAAGCACAAGAAGGGAAATACTTTATTTGATTCAATTCACAACAACCTACGCCAAAGAGGAGAAGTGGACCTTTGGACTTTGCTAGCACTTAGCTGTTAAGAGGAGTGAATGCATTGAATATAGCACTCACAAAAACTTTATTGCATGTATAGACATTCCCCTTACAAATATAGTTTTCATATTTGTACTTCACATCCTTAGCATGAATATCTGCATTGCACATCTAATGCTAAAACTTCCAGAGTCCTTTAATTGGACTTATCAATCCCACCGTCAACTTTTACAAATCATAACTCCTACTCCGTTGTCTTCTTGTTTTGCTTTTAGCCACAGCACCATATTTTATTTGATGGCTATTACGTTGGTGGTCATTTGTGCACTAAAGCTGATATTGAGATAAATCACCAGTTTTGGAGACAAGGACTTGGACTTGAAGCACGGCAATCCTCTTCTCCTTCGCAAAGTTCTGGAGGATAAGAGGTTTTCTGCATGCTGCTTTGTACTTTTGCATGCATCTTATCCTTTCTCTAAAGAAGCATCATATTTGGCCTCCGTTTATTCACAGGTATATATTTTTCCCCACTTTTAGGTGCCTATGCAATTTAACCAGCCATAAATTATGCTTCTGTTTTGGCTGAGTCTTTTGTTTTATTTGTAGGTCTACCTTGACTTTGGATTAGCAGTTCCAAAACTTAGTGTTCAAGGAATGATATCATCTGTTAAAGAACTTCTGGAGCTAGCGCCGATAAATAAGGTAATTGTCTGCTTTTGACAGACTTCATGTATTTGATAATTTCCAATCCAGTTTCAACATTGAAGATGTAGTTGGTACTTAATGAGTATTGACATTGCTCAGTTAATCAACATCAGTTGTTTTCTCCATGTTTCATGGCTTGATTGTTTAAACTATTTATGAGATCTTAGAAGTTCTAATGGCTATTTGTATGATATGTTCTCTCTCATTGAGTATAGTTCATATGTAGGAAAGCAGCTAAATATTTACATGCATGAGAGAAGCAGTCAATCTTATTTTGTTATTGTGTTCTGCACTTTCACCTGCCCTTTTCAAATAGCATATAACGGTAGATTTGTTTCCTTGGATTGCAATCATTACTCCAAAATTTTTTCTTTTCTTTTCTTTTTTTTACTAGTGATGAAAATTTGCAATCTGCATTAGAGCTAGTATAGCACGTGTCTTTACAGATTGGTATAATGGGTCAACAATCATCATGATCACTAGAAGTATCCAGGAGATGCACATTTCATTTCTGTGTAGACAAGATTATCATCAGACACTAAGAATTCATATTGTTCCACATATAATCCTTGAGGTACCTCAGAAGAAGGCATACTTCATGCCAGTGACGGTAGCATAGCGCTTTTACTAACTCTACTCAAAGTGAAGTTGATATGCAATTAGGTGATGGCCAACTATAGAAGGCGACCAACTAAGCTATGATATTTGAAGACATCCTTATAGGGAGGATCATCCTCCTCGGTACTATGAACCTACTGTGCCTCAACAGGAATGCCAGAGGGCTTGGCTCCCAGTAAGCCAGCCTTCTCAAGTATCTATAGGGTATACTGTCCTTGAGATAATGACATATGACGTCCCGTTTGAACAATCTCAATATTGAGGAAGTATCGTAGGTCTTTAAGATCCTTTGTCACAAAGGTGAATTGCAGAAAAGCCTTAGTCTGACGGATACCTTCCTCATCGTCACTGGTCAGCATTATGTCATCGACATAAACAACTAGAATAACAACTCTGCTTGTAGACGCATCTCTCGTCCTTTAAATAAAAATAGAATGATCGGAGGATGATCGTAGGAAGCCAATACTTTGAATTTGTGAACTTAGACACACAAACCATGCCCTCAGACTTTGCTTCAGGCCTTAGATGGCCTTCCTTAGAGGACATATGAGCTCCCTCGAAACTTGATATCCAGGTGGTTTCCTTATGTAGACTTCCTTCGCTAGGTCTCCATGTAGAAAGGCATTCTGGATATCTAGCTGATACAATGGCCATCCTTTGTTGATTGCCAAAGAAATAGTAATCCTGGTTGACGAGAGATACGCCATTGGTGATAAGGTCTCGAAATAATCAATCTCCTAAGTTTGGGTGAGGCCTCTGGCAACTAGTTAGGCCTTGTATCTGTCAATCGTATCGTCTGCCTTATATTTGATGGTTTAAATCCATCGACGGTTAAAAACAGTAGCGTCAGAGGGACACAACACCAAATCCCAAGTCCCTCTAGACTCAAGTGCTTGCATCTCCTCGTCCATAGCAGCATGCTATCTAGGATCCTGAGAAGCTTGGCTGTAGTCTTTGGGAATAATTATAGTGGTGATGATTGAGGAAAACTGTCTAGTCTCACCTTCCAGGTGGGAGGTCTTAGTGTAATGAGACATAAGATGCAGAGTCCAAAATTCACTAGACCCCTTTATGACTACGGGCTTGTCATACTAGGGTTCGATAGCTTTGGATCTACTATCTGTTTAGTTGGAGAGAAATCTATGGCTGACCTGCGATGGTAAATTTGAGTATTCCTGGGAGCCAACTCTATGCTAGAGCTCTCTTCAGAATAGTAATGTGCTTTTTCAAAGAAGGTTACATCTACAGTTGCTATGTAGCGTTTATGCATAGGGTCATAATATTTGTATCCTTTTTGGGTCCGTGCGTAACCTAGAAATATGCACTTCGTGGCATGTTGCGAGAACTTATCCTGGCTGTCCTGAATACTCGCAGAGATGAGGTGAAAGGCCTGTCACACTCAGGATGTCGTACTTGATATGAGATGCGCCCATGGAACACTGAAGAGGGAACCTTGTTGATTAGGTACGCAATAGTGTGAATAGCATCACCTTAGAATTGTTTGGGTACCTACATGTGCATCATTAGTGTATGTGGAAAATCAACAAGATGCCTCAGCTTGTGCTTAGTTACACCATTTTGCTGGGATGTGTGAGCACAAGAAGTCTGTTGAATGGTCTCATGAGCACTAAAGAAGTCTTGCATCTGCCTATGAACAAATTCCAAAGCATTATCGCTTCGGAAAATTCTTGACTGTGGTAGAGTACTGTACCTGTACCTCAGCAAAGAATCCTTGGTAATCTATGGAATCTCTGACCTGGCCTTCATCAGGAAAACTCACGTAAGACGGCTATAATCGTCCACAAATACTACATAATACCTATGTCCCATAGTTTGTAGTCATGCAGGTCCCTAGACATCACAATGGACTAGTGCAAAGGGTGTGGTGCTTACACCATCATGTCTCGAGGAATAGGTGCTACTGTGATGCTTCCCCATCGGACAGTCCTCGCACGCCAGGGTTAACGAGGTTGGTAACTCGGGATACATCTGATGCATTTTCCTAATTGAGGGATGCTTGAGTCGTCTATGCCAAAGCCAGAAGTCATTGGCTATGGGCACAACTCCAGCAATAGTGTTGGTGTGTCCAGGTAACAGAGATCATTTGTCTCTGTTACACCACCAATGATCTCTTTGGTGCGTTTAGCTTGGAAGTAATAGTGCTTGTCATCAAACACAACCCTACACTGGAGGTCTTTGTAGATCTGGCTAATCGACAACAGGCTTATGGGAAACTTCAGGACACAGTGCATGTCTATAATCCTCATATTAGGGTAAGCCCGAACTTCCCCAATCGCAGTAATCAAAGAGTTTGCTCCATTGGCCACCCAGATCTCTCGGATTCCATTTGTCCTGGCAACTTACTCCTCTGCTCTTCCAGTAAGATGAATTGAGGCACCAGAACCAATGACCCATGGTTCGGGCCTCTTGTTACTCCGATTCATCTAGAACAGAGAAACCAACTTTGATCTGATCTGAATTTTACCTTTTTCTCTGGCCAAACGAACTCAAGCCACATGAGAAAAGATTGATCATGCCAACAAAGGAAAAATTCTTCATTAGTGGTGAGAGAAGACTCATTACCCTCATCAACTTTAGGGTACTTCATGAGAGGAGGCTCATCACGTGGGCACCATGGATAGAAAACCATCAGTGGACTCTCTTCCAATCGACGACAAGGCAAGAGGCCAACGGGTAGCCCCTACCGGTAGCACTGGTGATGCTGTAGGCCGCGTAGCATGAATTAGAGGTGGTGACAACGGCGCTATAAACCATGCGGCAAGAGGTGGAGGTGGCGGCGGCATTGCTGGATCTCCTCGCAGTGTTGCTGCTGTTGCCGGTGATCTCCTCATTGATCATCTTCATGGATCATCAAGTTGTTGGTGATCGAATCATACTTGGTAGATATTTGGTGAGATACCAAATCAACGATCTAGGATTGTTACTTTGATGCCATATTGAGAAAATTAACTTGATGATTTTTGTTGTATTGAAAATGAGGCCTTGGCTTTCTTTATATAGAGAGAGGGTTTAAGCATACAAGGAAACTGTAATAACTTTCTTGATAAAAATAACATAGACTAAAATATAAGGCAATAACTTGCCTACTAAAAATAACAAAGATTAAAGGAGAAGGATACCTAACATATCTTTAATGTTAGTTCCTAACAGAATGTGCACAAAAATCCTTTTAAATTCCAAGAGGTCATCTTTCGAGTTCTATTTACCAAGAGGAAGACAATTTACTCTTGATAGAATCAAAACTCAAAATAAATGCAATTTCATTTCCTATGCCCAATCTGAGTAACAAGCAAATGGGGACTCCAAATCCACATCCGAAGAGTCCAATCTTCATTTGGAGTCTGAGATTTGGGATCATTTGATCGGCTCTATGCACCATGTTGTGGTTGATGCAGGTATGAGAATGACTCCATGTGGCAGAGAGTATAATGCCAACGTGACAAATGGTACAATGGCAAAATTTCTTGATCACATGTAGTTACCGCAGTGCCAAGTTCTTCATCTGCACAACCTCAACCAGTCCCAATTTGGTTGAATACGTGTTAATATAAAGTTGCCTTTTATCCACCTGTACGTTTTTTACAGAGAACTTAAATAAATTTCTCATTGTTAATTCAAATCAAAGAATCAGTGCTTCTTGATATGTCTAATTAATTATGCACCCTGTGGTGTAAAAGTAATGAAAGTGAGGGAAAAAAAGGAAAGTAGATATTTGGTAACTAAATGGAGAAGGTTGCTATGCAATTCATTAAGTTGGCCAGATATTTTATTGCAAAAGCTTTACTGCATTCCACTTGCCTGCCATGCCAAAACAGCTTCAATAAATTAACTCAAGCCAAGCTTTTCTAAAGATGAAAAAAAAAAGGAAAAAGATGATTAAGCTTGGTTGGCCTTGATATGAGCGGCTGAGTTTTTGTTCATTTGAGTCCATGCCTAGTTTCAAGCTTTTCATTCTTGCAATTGTCACTAATCCTAATTATTTTTTTTCTCGGGACTTACAACTCTAGCATTAAATTGTAAATCTTGTGATCTCTCTATTTGATTTTGCTTGTCAAACATATTTTCTTATCGTTAAGATACCTTGGTGCAGATAATGTTCAGTTCAGATGGCTATGCATTTCCAGAAACCTTTTATTTAGGTATGTTGTGGGTGGGTTCTTTTTTTTTGTTGGTTGCTTGAGAAAGTTTCTCTGCAGCTTTGTTTGTCATGCTGTTGATACAACAGATCACTTAGAACCTGTCTAAGCAATACTTATAAATCTTAAGACTGACCTTGCATATGGAAAAAGGCATGCTGTCATCATTTTTTTTGAAAAGGGGAAGTGTGGTTATCTGGATGATGACCACTCAAAATATATTCCGAAGAAAAGGTACCACGTCATATTACAAATTAGCACTCTAAAGGGAAATAAAAGACATAATAGACTCTACAACATTCTTAACATACGGACGTTGACTCCTAAACACCACGACATTCCTCCCCAACCACATTCCCCACAAAATCGCAATGGGCCTCGCCCTTTTCTCTGTCCAAAAGACATTGTGCCTCCCTCCTCTGACATCACATCTGTAAGAACTCCAAAATTTATCAAAAGAGCCAGACGTCCACCATGCAGCATTGAATCGACTCCAGACCTGAGCTTCAAACGGGCATGTGAAGAACAGGTGCTAAACATCCTCCTCCACCCCAGAGCAAAGAGGACATCTCGTGTCTACATTCGGGCCCCACTTCACCCTCGAAACCCTCATCATGGTCTTGCCTCTCTTGAGAAATCAAGTAAAAGCCTTCACCTTCAAGGGGCAAGATGCTGACCAAATCTGGTTGTAATCTCTCACCAAGTTGATGTCCCCCGGCATCCCTGGGTTCCCTAGCCTCCTATACGCGGTGCGGACCGAAAAATCCCCCTTGTCCATCCGTATGTATCTGCTCCCTCGTTGGGTTGGAAACCCTCAAGCTGTAGTAGCAACGTTTGAATCTCCTTAATCCTTTGATCAGACAAGCTCCCCATAAAGGTAGGGCGCCAACACCCATCCCACACAGCATGCACCGTAGTCTCCTTTGTCTCGTCCAATCATCAACCCAGAACCTGAATAGCCTCTTGGATCTGAGCACCGATGTAAAGAAACCCTGTACCTCAGGTGTTACCAGGGAGAGGCCTGTAACAAAGTGTGAAGCGCCTCGGGGAGGAGACGTTAGCAGATCCCAGCGGAACTGGGCACCATAGCACTTCCACAAGATCCTCCCTATCAAGCACCCCTCATCCCCTAGTAGCCTAGCAATCCACTTAGTCATGAAGTTATTCATCCTCCCCACCTCCTTAACACATAGACCCCTTTCCTTAATCGGGTTGCACACCTCCTCCCATGCCACCAACTTCGCCCCCTTCCGGACTGCTCCATTGCTCGTTCAGAAGAAGCCCCTCATCAGGCTCACAATCTTTTTTAATATGTTTTGGCATCTTCAAGACTGACGCAAAACACGATGGCATGGATGCCAAAACCGCTTTCAAAATCACCAACCTCCCCCCTATAGAGGAGTCTAGAGGCCCATCTTGCCAATCTTCCTTCAATCCTCTGCACCAAGGGGACCCAATCCTGCGTAGATATCCTCTTATATGTAAAAGGCAGCCCCAGGTATGAAATGGGCAGTGCTTCCTTCCCCGTACCTAAAGCAGCACTAGAACCCACAACCTCCTTAAACATGTGGAACGGGACAAAAGTGGACTTGGAGAAATTAATTTGCAGACCTGAGGCTCACCAAACATGTCCAGAAGAATATAGATTCTTCTTTCCTCTACCTGAGCACCCTCCATGAAAAGGAGCATGTCATCCGCATATTGTAACACATGAACAATTGTATCATTATCAAGAGAGAATCCCTTGAGAAGTCCTTCAAAAGCTCTAACAGATGATCTTGCCAAAACCCTTGTCGGGTTCCCATTGATAAGCATAGAGAAGGGCACCATTGTGACACACTGCTTCATCCATTGCACCCAAATCGGTGGAAATCTCCTCTTAATCAAAGATGCTCACAAGAAAGACCAGTGTTAGAGTCATAGGCTTTCCTGAAATCGACCTTCCACATGAAAGCCTTCCTCCTCTCTGTCCTCCAATAGGCAATGATCTTCGAAGTCGCAACATAGCCATTAAGAATGCTTCTCCTCAGCACAAAAGTAGACTGCAGCTGAGAGACCACCCCATCCAACACTCCCCTCAACCTATTTGCCAGGACTTTAGCCATAACCAGGTAAATCACGTTGGAGAGCGCAATGGGTCTAAATTCATCAATGGCCTCCGTCCCATCCTTCTTCGGCAAAGGGAACATGAAGAATTTATTTAGCATGTTGAAGTCGAGATTGCCTTCCCTGAATTCCGTTAGCACCTACATGACATCATCTTTGAGCAGCATTCAAAACTCCTTGTAAAAGTGTATTGGGAAGCCATCCAGGCCTAGTCATCCATCCACATTCAGACCCTAAATTGCATTCCTCACTTCGTCCTCCGAAAAGAATGAAATCAACCTTGTAGCCTGTTCCTCACTAATGGTAGGTGCACTCGACCCCAACCATCTCCATGTGCCACCCTGTCTACTAGTAGTGAACTCTCTGAAAAAATCTGCCGTAGCTCTGCCCACCTCCTCTCTACCAACAAACTCAGAGCCTCCTACCAACAGCTTATCAATCATGTTTCTTCACCTCCTTCCGGATGCCACCATGTGAAAAAACCTTGTGTTGGAGTTACCTTCTTTAAGCCATCTCTGTCATGATCTCGTCTTCCATTCAACCTTGGTCTTCTTGTCCTCTACTTGTACCGTCTTCATTTTACAAAATGCCAACATCATTTTATGATTAAGTTGAATCGTAACAAAATGTTTGAATCCAATTTATTTCATGATCAGCAAGTCACCAAATAATACCATAACCAAGCATCTATTTTATCTATTTTTATGTGGATTTTCATATGTTCCGGTAATTGGGTTTAACGCTTTATAACACACTTTTGTATATTTATAATAACTTTGGTGATTGTGCAGACACGTAAATAGGTGCCTCCATGTTAACATGGCAAAAATGCAAGTCCACTTAAAAAATTTTCAAACAAGAGGAAAGATAGCAGAGAAATTGATTAGAAGACCTATGAGGTTAAGGAAAAGCCTTTACTGCAACTAAATCTTCTGAAAGTGCAACAAACTAAAATTCGTGGATGTCTCTAGTATATCCCCATGACAATTGTATGAATCAGTGTTGTCAAGGCACTCACGTAGGCACACGTAGGTGCCAAGATGAGGCAAGGTGAGGTCCTGGCACCTCGCTAGGCCTCGCCTTACCTGATTTCCCCGAGGTGTTGCCTAGGCTAGCGCCTGGGCCAAGGCACCAGGTGCCCCGAGTGAGTGCTTGAAACAAGTCTTTAGGTTTTTCAATTTTTAAAATACTTTAAAGGATTTTAATTTCTTTTTACCTAATTATTGAGTATTCTCTCTTAGTTAAACACACACATATGTGTATGTATATGCACATATGTATAGATATACACATGTACATGTGCTTAAATAGATACGTACATATAATAGATACATATGTAAATGCAAATATACACATATATTCTCAATGTTTGTGTGTGTATGTATTTATGTATGTACATGTTAACATATACATATAAATATATACATTCATGCTTACATACATGTATATATGCATAAGTATAGCATATAATCATAAAAGCGTATAAATATGATGTGTATTTACAATTATGTGTATATATAAATGTAAGAAACTGTATGCATACACCTATCATATGTATCAATGTGTACATGTATGTGTATTGTGCTTGTTTGTCTAAGCATTTATATATCATGTATATTATATATATGCATGTATAACATACCATATTTTTGTTACTGTGTATATGTATGTATATATGTATGTCTGCATATATATATGTATATGTATCTATAAATCCTTTAAGGTCTTTTTTTCTCTTGGGCAAGTGGCTGGTGCCTAAGGCGTTTTCGATTCCCTCGCCTTTTAGTGCCTTTCGCATTTGACAGCTAGTATGAATATATTTTAAGCAGCTTAATCCTTCTCTTTACTTTCAACAAGCTGCATAAAGATAATGCTGGAGCTTTTTTTTTTTATCAGAGAGCTGAGATTTTCTTTATAGCAGAATGAATGCACTAAACTTGCTACTTTTCTTGTTTTGATTGCTGTAACATAGAACTGATATTGTTCTTTTCACAAGCAAACAAAGAGTGGCATGTGACAACTGTTGCATTTGAAGCTTTTATTAATGTTATTACCTCGTAAGCTTCCATAGCTCTGTTATTCTGTGTTTATTGCTTGTCGTTCCATAATATTTTCTGAGGAAGTATCCCACATAAACACTTGGTTTTGCAATTTTGTTTGTAATACCAGACAAATTCAATGAACATCGCTGATTTTACAGGTGCAAAGCGATCACGTGAAATCATATACTCTGTTTTGTCTACTGCTTGCGATGATGGAGACCTTACCATTCATGAAGCTATCAGAGCAGCGGAGGACATCTTGTGCAATAATGCTATAAATTTTTACAAGTGTGGTAAAATCAAAGGATCAATTGATCCTCAACGTTCTTTGACTGTTACAGCAGCTGGGAGTAAACCATTGTCAAAGGATATAGCTTTTGTCCGTATTGTATGGCTTGACAACTCTGGGAAGCACCGATGTCGTGTAAGTCAATTTCTACTAGAATTTGTGGCTTTCTTCCTTTGAATATTATATTCAGAAAGCTAAGGCAGCATTTGGTGGTAGATTACTTCCACCTCAATTGGGTCTATAGTTATAGAGCAAATGCGTACATCTGGGTGCTTGGGTTAATACGCTGCCCTCTGCATTGCTAACCTTCTTTGCATTCAAGACTTCATTCCTTGTTGTTTCTTCCCATTTCTTCATGGTATTGATTTCTATACTCCATAATTCATTTCTATTACCTATATTCTCCATTCTTCTACTAAATCTTATCATGTTTTGGGACCTTATTTCTTTCCCATCTTGCTACACTCTCCATGACTCCATCTTTAAGTCAAGCCTGAAGCTCAATCTCCTTCCATCATGGTGTCGTGCATTTGTGATTCATGCATGCCTGCTTATTTGCTTATTAGTATTTGGAAATTAATTATTGTAATTTGAAAATTTAAAATAGTAACTTATAGGTAGCCTTGAATGTATGTTGTTGTTGCTTGGTTTCCCAAGGGCATGTTTGGTTTGAGGAATGAGGTTTTGAGGAATTGCGCATCGAATTAGTATTTTGTGGAATAAGTAGAGGAATAAGTCCCTTTTGATGTTTGGGGCCATGAGGAGGAATAAAGGGCCGGTGTTCCACGTTTGGAGGAAGGGAGAGCGGAATATAGATATTCCATGAGCCCTCCGGAATAACTTTATACCGGCATAAGTAGGTCTATTCCAGTATAACTTTTTTCCAGATTTTCTCAACCCAAACACAAAGACCTTATCTTATTCCTGTAAACAAATGGACCCCAAAGCACAATTCAATTACTTTGCATTTCTACAGATACACGTGTTCTTGCAGAGAAGTTATACTTCAGTACTTCTATAGTGTTCTTAGATTTATGCATGTATACGCTAGATTGTACTTATTACTTGTAAGTGTAAGATACTTGTAATAATTAAGCTTGTAGTTAGATTTGTATGAATGCAAGTTAGCTTGTACTTTGGGCTTCTCAGTAAAAGCTATCTTATTAGTATTTTCTGCGGCTTGACCTTATTTAACATGTTATCAGCATATTTCTCTATGATTGTAGCCCTCATAGGCATTAGAAGTGTAGATTTATATTTGTTTATAAATGTAATAAACATTAAAATCATAATTTTATAGAACTTGAGGCATTTCTAGCCATTTCATATTATTATGTGATGTTGATGATAATATCCCTGGTATATGCCCCCTTTCTTCCTTGTTGACGGTCTCCATGAAATCAACAAGCATGGGGGGGGGCTGTTATGGTATAGGACCCACATTTTGAGGCCCCGATATGAGAAGGTCCACTCTATGAGGAAAACCTATCCTTGGTCTCTAGTGATGCATTGTCAACCTGTCTGGCATAGAGCACTTGTTATGATGCATTGTGCATTGAATAAATGTCAACTCTGTGGTGATAAAAAGATTGTGGCATCCTTTATGATAATATTGTCATTACAGGTCATACCTGCAAAGCGCTTTTATGAGAATGTGAAGGACAAGGGTGTGGGCCTAACTCAGGCTTCAATGGGAACGACTTCATATTCTGATGGGCCCGCAGAAGGAAGTGGTCTTACTGCAGTAGGCGAGATTAGGCTATTACCTGATTTGACTACGAAGTGTACATGCCCCTGGTACCTTTTTGTGCTTATTGTTTTTTCCCCCTTAATGTCCACCTTGTTGCTTCAAGGATGACGTGACAACAGGATGTTATCATAATACTTTTTATTCTGCCAGATGAATTTGTTAACTTTTTGGTTATATCACTCATGTATATTGCTTCTATAATGCTCAACATTTCAAAGTACATTATGTTCATCGTATATATTGGTTGTGGGTCATCATAGTATTGATAGTGGATTCCTAATTATTACTTACATGCGGTGGCATGTATGGATATGGATCACACATGATCCCTTCTTCCTTAGCTATCCGTTGGGATATAGGTTTAATTGTTTCATGAATATGAAAATTATGCCACCATATCAGTAGAATTGGATGATCGACCTAGATATTGGTATGTGTTAGTACATATGATTTTTTATTTTCTCTTATTGTAAGGGCTATGGGTGTTTTGTCCCTCAGGGATATTTATGTACTGTTGACTCTACGGTCTCTCTTTATATAAAGAGAGCCTAGGGTCTCTAATAAGATTAACTCTTTTTATCCAATTTGGTATCAGAGTACCGGTCCTAGATTGTACTCTAGGTATCCTACCCTTCAAGGCCTCTTAAACCTTACCACTGAATCTCGATCTCCTCTCTTTCTTCCTCGACGACGGCAGCGGCCTCCAACGGCCCTCCGGTTGCACGCAGTAGCCCTAGCAGCCCCTGGTGACGCTTCAGCCCTTGCTGCGGGGTTGTGGCGGCGTGGGGGTCATTGACCCATCGCAACGGTGTTCTGGCGAGAGTTGTTTAACCTAGCAGTGGCGCTGCAGCGGTGTAGTGACCTGCTACAGCAGTTGGCGGCGGTGCTGCGGCTTTAAGGAGCATCGGCGGTGCTCTGCAGCAGGTGGTAGTGGCGGTGACAGCCTTTAGACCAGCAGCGGCGACCTTCTGTAGCGCTGTAGTGGTTGTCTGCAGTGGCAATCGACGGCGAACGGGGTTTCTGATCCTTGTGCAGTGATCGTGAAGGGCATCTTGCCTTGATCTAGGGACTGTTGTCCCTGTTGTTACGAGAGGGAGGCTAGGTCTCTTTGGGGCCATCTTGGGTGTTTTTCCTTGCACCCAGGTGAGGCCAACATTTGTCCAAGGAAGCCTCTTGTCACCTATGCAGATCTAAATCCGTTGGTTTTTAGATTATTTGATGGTTTCTTGGCCCTAGACGCTTGATTGAGGCTTTTGGAGTGCGAAGATGGCTTCAGATGATCAGTTCGAGGTGTCTTTGGGCTCTATTTCGAACATCGGGGTGCTCAAGAACCCGTTCTTTGCCCCTGTTAAGTTGGATGAGTCCAACTACCTGCGGTGGTCCCAGACCTTTCTTATGACTGTAAGGGATCATAAAAAGTCATATACTTACAGATCCGGAGCTTGAGAACAAGATTGCCACAAATACCAACTGGGATAGTGACAATGCCATGGTTTGTGCATGGCTGATGCAGACAGTTATTTCCCGAATAGGCGATGAGATCATGTATTATACTATGGCAAAGGAGATGTAGGAGTCTTAGTGTGATACTTATTCACACACCAAGAACTTCTCATGAATTGTCCAGGTCATTTACAACCTTTTCTATCTGCGTTAGGAGGGATGCACACTGTCACAATCATTGATTTAAATGCCGTCGGCAAGGCCAGTTTTGAAGAACAGCCATGTCAATATGATTTCAGTGTCGAAAAACAGGTGTAACGGCGGCATGCTGACCATACCGCCGGCAAAATGGTCACTCTCCCTTGTCCCCCTCACCTGTATAGGAACTTGGCAAGGCTGTAGGGCGTACGGCTACCGGAGAACACCGCGGAGTAGATCACGTCGAGATCACACACGAGGCACACGACCTTCCTGTCGTTGCCCTCGCCGCCCGCCTTCTTCCTCTGCTGCGGCCTGTAGACGTAGGGGTTGTGGCGGTCGCTGAGGAAGTAGTTCCTCAGGGGCGGGGTGTGGAGCAGCGCCTGCAGTACGGAGTTCATGAAGCAAGTGCTGCCAAGGTTGTTGAGCCCCCGGAGGCCCCACGGGACCCCGCGGCCCGACTCGGCGGCGGCGGTGTCGGGGCACCACAGTGGGTTGGAGCAGCAGTCGAGGAGGCACTGCTCCCTGGGGGTGGGGGTCCAGGGGCGGAACTCGACTAGTCGCCTCCTCTTGGGGGGTGTGGGGGGAAGGGGGATGGAGGCGATCCGGTATTGGGAGGCGAGGAGGACGGCGGAGTCGAAGTCGGGGTCGTGACCTGGTCGCGGCAGGCGAAGCAGAAGAGCTCGATGCGGTGGACGTCGAGGGCAAGGGCGTGGGGAGGGGAGGGGGACTGGTAGAGGTGGTCGGGGGCGTGGAGGGGGCAAGAGAGGCAGAAGTAGAGGCGGGGTGGGGAGGAGGGGGGGCAGAGGGGACAGCAGTGGGGGAGGTCGAGGTGGAGCTCGGCGCAACCGAGGGCGGGGGGTTTGGGGCGAAGGAGAAGGTGGAGGGAGCGGAAGGGGTTGGGGGAGGAGGAGAGGAAGAGCTGAAGGTGGGGGCAGGGAGGAGGGATGGAGGGGGAGGAGGAGGACATGGGGAGGAAGGTGGTGGTGGTGGAGCCGTAGGGTCGGTGGGCCCTGCGGACATAGAGGGTGGGGAGGGAGGGCGGGGGAGGCGGGAGGGCTATTTGATTTGGGTGTAGTGGGGGCCCCACCTTGTTAAGAGATGCTGTGTGCTTGTGCAGATATCCATAGGGTCGGCAAGCACTATCGATGCCGTAGGATGCTTAACATATAGGGACTCCCACCAAGGGTGTGTGCTTGTGCCGATGCCGATGCAGCCCATCTTGTTAAGAAATGCTGATGCCGATGCCGATGCTATGTGCTTGCTATAGACTGCCACTGCCATCTCTTCTGCTCCGCTAATGCCACTGTCATCTCTGCCGCTGCTTCAGGCTGTAGCCTGCATCGTTACTTATGGAACTTCTCACCTTCTTGGTGGTGTACTAGTTGCCTGCTGGGAAGGTGGGGGAGCGTCTCCCTGTAGAGGGTGGCCGCCGCACGTTTAGGATTTCCTCCAATGATGACTCTTTTGGAGGGAAGGGGAAAGGGGATAAAGGTAACGGGAGGTCGTGCGGTGCCAGTGCCCGCACTGGTTGGTGGCATGATGCAATGGCCAATATGAATCGGGTGGGGTGGGAATTAAGGTGTGTGCACTGTGTGGTGGATGGTGGTGGATCTGGTGGTGGAGGAGAATGGGTAAGAAATCCATAAAATATTTATCAACAATTTGCATAGTAGACAACACCGACGGATGTAATCGTAAATTTATCAAATCAAATATTTGCACAGTACGTCACCGACAGTTATCACAGTCTACTTCAACCTCAAAGGATGACTCAGATGATGGCTCAAATGTAGATGCATTTGTAATGGTAGAAGGATCTGGATCAGAAGGATCATCCGACAGAGGGAGACATGGTGGTCAAGTGCAAACTCAGGTGCTACAGAATATGACGAACGACACACCAATATCCATGGCGAACATATTCCAAGTCCAAGTCCACCAGCCATGGATTACTAGGGATATCCAAATCAGGATGCCTACATGGAGGATTTGAGCTCCTCAATTGGTTCCATGAGCATTAGTGATCAATTTTTTGGTTCTTCAGCACCTGGATCTGGATATGACATGGGATCATACGACACAACACGTGAGATGGGATCTTCATATGCTCAACCATTCTACCCGCAATCATTTGCACCACCACCGCCTTCATATAATTATCCATCATATTCATATGCTGAGTCTGAAAATGTTGACACTTCTGGGACTAGGACTGGAAGTGAATATTCTTACCCATATGAGTATGGTATGATCCAAAATTACTTTCCTTAGCAGTTCCAACCCCAAGCTCTCCCTCAAATGCCAAGATCAGAATCATCACAAGATGATTCTAGAACATGATTCTCACAAACACGTGCAACTAATCGTGCACGTGGGCAGCGTGACAGACCATACACAGATAGTAGATTTCCCCGTCTTGGGATTTTTGTTTCATATGTCTTGGAAGGATTACTGTGAATACATTCAAAGTATTCATCGACACAATAGTTAAAGTCAATCAAGTGGTGATAGTACCCATGATAAAGATATGCATCCAGTAAGACACTCTTGGTTCTGGTGAAATCTGTCTTTCAAGTTCCAAGACCTGACTTCCGATACATCATACATCAAGACATTACAGTTTTAACTTTTACTTTGAAATTATACACTTTGATTCTTTCATTCTTAAATTCTTTGATTCTTAAATTCTTTGTATTCTTCTATTATTAAATTTTTTGTATTTTTAACATGGTAAGAATATTTCATCTCGTTATTGAATTTTAACATTGTATGGTCATGTTGTATATGAATATTATGATGTAACACTCTTATTGTTACATAATCAACATTTGTTTTTCTTGAAACTGATATCATTTTGATCACTTCTACCATTTTTGTTGGCATGCATCGGCATGCCCTTGGCGTGCCTCCGAAATGGCATTTTTTCAAGCCATCAAAATCATCGAAATCTGCCATCGAAAAATGGGCATTTCTCCGGCATGCCCTCGGCAGGCCCACGAAATGCACACTTGCAATTTCATCGGCACGACGTCGAAATTGGCATTTCGAACCTTGGTCACAGTATTACTCTCTCATGAAGGGAATGTTGGAGAGGCACTACTCCTAAATGCCAGGGTGTGCCTGTGAGTCCTGGAGGAGTTTCAGGAGACAGTTGGTTGTCTCCTTGTTCCTAGTTTGTCCTTGAACCTGAATATGCTACAGCCACATATCAGATCCTCACTGTTCCTGAGCTTCCTACCCTGGAGGAAGCATATAGTAGACTCAGTAAAGTTGCAGTGTGCACTCCTGCTCCTGACTCTACTGCTCAGTCGTCTGTGCTGGTTGTGATTCCTGGACGTGGCAGGGGTATTACCTATCCTGCATGTGGTCATGGACGTGGATGTTCTTCTGGTACACGTACTAGGATCTCGTGTACTTACTGTGGCAGACTTGGTCACTTTGAGGTTATATGTTGGCAGAAGCATGGTAGACCACCTGTGGACAATCAGGTAGTTGAGATCTCAGATGCAACTCTTCCTACTTTTGATATTAGCTCCTTGAGTACTGAGATCGAAACTTTGTGGCAGCAAATTGCTTAGTTGACTCAGGCTTCTTCCTCTCAGACTCTTGACACTGCAGCTATGGCTACTTCTTTAGAGACACCTGCGACTGGTATGTCGTCCCTTTTGTCTTCTAGTGAGTGGCTAATTGATTATGGTGCATCCAAGCACCTATGTGGCGACAGAGGCTCTTTCTCTCAGTTAACACTTGTTACACTTGCCAGAACAGTACAGGTAGCTAACGGGAGACACTCACCACTTGGTAAGGGAGATGTATTTATCTCCTACTTTGAGACTAGCAAATGTCTATTATGTGCCTGATTTTCCTTTGAGTTTATTGTCTGTTAGCAGTATTACTAGAGATTTAAATTGCCAAGCTATTTTTGATGCATCCTCTTGTGTCTTGCAGGACAAATTCATAGGGAAAACGATTGGTGGAGAGCGTGAAGAACATGTGGTGTACTGTCTGAGCCATACTGCTTTTGCTGCCTCAACAACTCAGGGCCTTGCTTCTGCTGGATCTCCTCTCTAATGGCATCACCACCTTGGCCATATACCCATTCATCGCCTCAGACATGTTCTACTGTACGTCCCCTCCACTACTGCTTTCACCTATGATGCTTGTCAGCTTGGCAAGTACCACCGGGCTAATTTTTTCAGTTCTTCCTTTATTTCATCTGTTGCTACATTTGATCTGATTCATATGGATGTGTGGGGTCCCATTCGTACTCCTGATCGACTTGGGAACAAATATTATTTTGTTTTAGTTGATGACTTTTCTCGTGTTTCTTGGATGTCTCTTGAAAAATAAGTCCAATGTGGGACAAATTATTGAGAACTTTGTCAAGGAAATAAAAACTTAGCATTCGTGTTTGGTGAAGTGTTTTCGTTCTGATAATGTCTTGGAGTTTTGTATTATGCATTTGCGTAGTTTCTTTTCTAGTTGTGGCATTATTCACGAGACAACATGTCCTCATACCTCTTAGCAAAATGGTGTTGCTGAAAGGAAACATCATTATATTCTTGATGTTGCCCGCAATTTATTGATTCATCATTCGATCCCATCTCTCTACTGGGGTGACGGTGTTTTGATTGCATGTTTTTTTGATTAATCGGATGCCCAATGCTGTGTTATATGAATGGATTCCTCTTCAGGTCATGTATCATGATCGTCTTCTGTTTCACATCATCCCTCAGACTTTTGGTTGTGTTGCTTTTGTCCATTTGTTGGGATAGAGTTGGGATAAACTTGCACTGAGAGCAGTTAAGTACATCTTTCTAGGGTATACTCGGACATAAAAGGGGTATCGTTGTTTTGATCCACTTACTTCTCGGCACTATCTTTTTGCGGATGTTACCTTTCATGAGGCTGTACTTTCTTTTCTGTGACGGTAGCTGAGATGCCTCCTGAGGGTGATATGGCACCTATACCATATACTCCGATTCACTTTGGGAGCTTTCCTGGGATTCCTGTCCTTACTACACCACCACTACCTCCTGCTACGCATCCTTTTCTACGCCTGACAGGGCCACTCCAGACATATGTTCGCCCTCTTACTATCAATCAGGGATCCCCACTCCCGCCTTCACCATCGGCTTCTCAGGTAAGTCCTTTAGATACTGACGTATGTTTGCCGTGTGATGATCACAAGGACAGGACGTGGTGTGCCACGCAATGATCTTGATCTTCCGATAGCCATTCGGAAGTGATTACGGACCTGCATCACTTATCCCATGGCGGGGGCACTTGCTACTGATAGTTTAACGCTTGGATTTGCTGGATCCACTCAGGCGTTAGCTACTACATAGATTTCAGCTACTCACCATGAGGCCATGCTTGATCTGAAATGGCGAGCAGCCAAGGAGGATGAGATGGTCGCTCTTCGAGGCTGTCGGACTTGGGAGCTAACTCCACTTCCTGATGGTGTTGCACTCGTTGGCTGTCGATGGGTGTTTACTATGAAGTTCAATCCTGATGGTGGTGTTGCTAGGTACAAAGCCTACCTCGTGGCAAAGGGGTTCACCCAAACTTATAGGGTGGACTTCTTTGACACCTCACCAGTTGCCAGGCTTCCCACTGTCCGGGTATTGGTTGCAGTGACAATTTAGTTAGATTGACGCTTGTATCAACTAGATGTGAAAAATGCATTTCTTTATGGTGATCTCCAAGAGGAAGTCTATATGCAGCAGCCACCTGGTTTTGAGAATCAGGGAGAGTGTGTATGCCGATTACGGAAGGCTATATGTGGCCTTAAACAGAGTCTTAGAGCTTGGTTTCAAAGGTTGTCATAGGTTGTTGAGGCAGCTGGATTCAGGAGATTGACAGCTGATTTTTCACTCTGTTAGGAGGACTACACGAGGTACTGTAGTACTTGTTTATGTTAATTTGATCATCACAGGGAATGATGAGTAGGGCATTGCTGATGTTAAGCGCATCCTTGCAGTACAGTTTGTCGTGAAGGACTTGGGAGCTCTACGGTATTTCCTTGGTATTGAGGTTGCTTGCAACAAGAAGGGTGTGGTCTTGTCTCAGAGGAAGTATGCTTTAGATATCCTGTAGGAGGTTGGTATGCTTGGAGCCAAGGAGATCAATATTCCTATGGACCCCAAGATGTTACTCTGTGATGAAGATGCATAGGTGGTGGATAGTAGATAGTACAGACAGCTTATGGGCAAGCTGCTGTATCTTACTATTACGAGGTTAGATATCTCCTTTGCAGTTGAGAGACTGAGTCAGCTCATGACCAAGCCAACACATCAGCATTGGGATGTAGCATTAATGGTACTTAAATATGTCAAGAAGGCTCCTAGGAAGGATCTTTTCTTCTCCAAGGGGTCTTCTATGACGTTGGTTGGCTATTCTGATGCAGACTATGTTAGATGCCATGTGGATTGCAAATACATTACTGGGTTCTGCACCTTTTAGCAAGGAATTTGATCACATGGAGGATCAAGAAACAGGACAGTTGCGTGATCCAATGCCGAGTCTGAGTACAGAGCTAAGGCTCAAACAATTGCTGAGATGATGTGGATCAGATCCTTATGGACCTACAGGTGCAGTTTTCTAGTCCCATGGAGATGCTATATGATAATAGAGTAGCCACTTTTAGTGTCAACAACCCAGTATTTTATAAGAGGATGAAGCATGTTGAGGTTGATTGTCACTATACAAAAGACATTATTCAGAAGGGGTTGTTATATACCACTTCGATTGCATTTGAGTAGCAGACTGTAGATATTTTCACCAAGTCCTTGGCCAGATCTTCATTTGATTCTTGTATATCTAAGCTGAGCATGATAGATATCTACGCTTCAGCTTAAGGGGGTGTGTTAGTACATATGATTTTTTATTTTCTCTTATTGTAAGGGCTACAGGTGTTTTGTCCTTCAGGGATATTTGTGTATTTTTGACTCTACGATCTCTCACCATATAAAGAGAGTTTAGGATTTCTAATGAGATTAACTCTTTCCATCCAATTGTACGAATGGTACGCAGATGGTCTCAACTCTTAACTATATAATATAGATTTTGATTTAATCAAAGGTCTCTAATAATTGGAAACCTAGCTCGGGCATACCTAATGCCATAAAATCTTACAAAATCTTGGCTGTGGATATTATATTCATACCTTTGTGGATTCAAACTAGTCCAAGTATTTGAAAGTACTCTTTCAAAAACGAAAAAAAAATTATGGATGCGAAAAATCATAGCCATGTGATTTCTTATGTGTATGTGGACAACTTGCTGTGGTGAGGGGGAAGGGGTGTTGCTTATGTTTGTCCCCGCTCTAAAGCATTATTGTGGTGAAAGAAGTGATTCATAAGTGCTGGGATCTCAGGATCTGTACATGAGGTGACATCTTTTTGTTCTCTTATATCCACCCTATTTACAGCATACAAAACAAATAGGGGCCTCGATGCATTCGTGTCTTTTACAGCAAACCTGTGGATTTCGGAACTTTTTTTTTTTTGGTTTTACATATTGAAGCAAGTGCTACTTTTATTTTACAAATCATGTCCTCCCTTCATGAAGAATCATACCATTTTTCTTAATTGACAAAGATGTCTTTAAACAGCTAATACTAAGCAGTAACAGATTGGTGTTAGGATATTGAACATTCTTGTTCCATACTGTAAGTTGTTTCTATTAGTCACTATTAAGCAGTGATGGTTGCTGTTAGTGTAGGATCTAAGCTTCGCAAGCACACACTACAAGGGAGGGGGGGTGAGGAGATGAATAGTGTGGGATAAAAAATAATTGCTCAAAATAAATATAATGTCAAACTATAAAAAGATGCACAGAATATATAGTGGTTTTCTACCTTAGGTTCTCCACTACCTAGATCTCCCAACTTAGTATTTTTAACCTTGATTCCTAGATTTTTAACCCTGATTCCCTCACTCCGAGGGAATCAATTTGACTAATATGAGATAATTAACTGGTTATTTTAACCCAATTATAAGATGAGAATATGAACAAATTAAGTACAAATGTAAGATGAGAATAAAATCTTACAACAAAAAAATTTCTAAGCTTCCCAACAAAGTATTAGATAGATTTTACCAACTTGAGAGCCTAGGAAGATAGGTACGCAATAAATCTTGAAAAGGGAGCCTTTGCGCATGCCCATGAGCTCGTCATGACGAGAATTAAGAACCGGAGAAAAAGTGTAGAGCAGCGAGCTTTTTAAACGAGAGAAGGGTGTAGAGAGCCTTTTTGAGAGCTAAGACTATTCTTGCTTTTTGTTGTGGAGAGAATGGGCCTAAAGGGGTCTATTTATGGAGTTAGGATTGCTAAGATTCGAATAGTAGTAGTTACAATTCAAAAATTAACATTAATCAACAATTAGCCTTGAATTTAGCATTCTAGATTTGGCCCAATGGTTAGTTGGTACCGGTACTAAATGATGAGTTCCGATACTAGTTGCTTGTAGGATGAATTTTAAAAGGTATAGCTAGCCAATTGAATCTTATGGGTACTGGTACTTATCAAGGTACTGGGTTACAGGTACTCATAGATTCGAGGTGCATTAATTCAAGAACTATTCTTTGCTTAATGGAAGCTTACTAGAATCTAACATGTACTAGTATTAACCATTAGTATCGGTATTCGCTTTACACAGGTTCAGTAATTAAAGACTTTATGGTGGAACCCTATAGGTGCCGGTTCCAGTATTTGTTAGGTATAGAATTACTAAGACTTCAAATAGAACCCAAACTTGTAGCCTACGTCTAATCCTCAGTATTAGTACTTGTTGAGTACATGTTTTGTTCTTAAGTTTCAACTAATTCACAAACATGTGACTTACATGTGCCGATACTAAGAGTTAGTACCGGTACTTGTAAGTGATTTTAACAAGTACCAAATCTTTAAGTTATAATCTAATTGGTTCATTATTCACTTTTACCAAAAGACCTTCACTTTGGAAAATGATGAAATTTCGAAATCACGAATTCTTTGATAAATGACTAAGATTTTTGTGACTCCTAAGTTTATCTTTAGATTATTTTTGTGTCTCATTTTATTTAACGGTTAGGAGGCATACATTCTATAAATAAAAACTCTTTGTGCCATTTCATGCCTACCCGACTCTGGTGGTCTTTGCCTTGTCATCCCCACTTCCAATTTTCTTTTCATTTCTTTGTGCCTTCATCATCATTTCACATAGATAATCTCTTATATTGTGCAATACAACTCATTTGCAACTATTAATCTAAAGAGGATTTTGTGAACACCAAGACATGGGATGATGTGGAACATAGTTCTAACAATTAGATGCACTGATATTACTCAGTTCCCTTCTGCCTTACCAGGACCGAGAAGGAAGAAATGGTCTTGGCTGATATGCAGATAAAGTTAGGTAAAGCTTGGGAATACTGCCCAAGAGATGCCTTGAAAAGAGTTACAAAAATCATAAAAGAAGAATTTAACCTGGTAATTAATCTGAATTTTCAAGATTTCTCTATAGGAATTGACATTTTGCCAGTCATTGGGTATTCATGGCAGTCTCTTGCATAGGTGGTAAATGCAGGCTTTGAAATTGAATTTTATCTGTTGAGGAGAATATTAAGGTATGCCATTACTTTTCAAATCACATCCCTATCATTCTGAACTTGGAGCTATTTATAATTCACTTAGAAATCATATTTCTTAAGAAATGGGGAAGAGCAGTGGATTCCATCTGATGTGGCGACTTATTGTTGTACATCTGGGTATGATGGTGCCTCTACAATTTTACAAGAAATGGTTTCTGCTATCCATTCAGTTGACATCCCTGTCGAGCAGGTAAGAATTGCTTAGAAGATTTAAAGGTTCTTTCTTGCTTTATATTTATTTAATTTCCATGACCGTTGATTGTTTTAGGGGTTTCTGAAGTTGGTCTTGGAGTTATGAATAAGCTAGGTTCCCTAATTTGCAAGTCATAAAAAAATCGAATCTGAAAATCCTCTCCTTGTGTTTCTTGAATCTTGTCATGGTTTTGCAGAGAAAATCAGCATTTAAATTGATTTATTTCCTATAATTAGAAGAATTCATTTAAAAGTAATAATATGAGGTGCGACTCAACACTTTCTGTAGACCACAATAAGAGAAAAAATCCATTACAAGAACAATGAATTTAAATAGAAAATTCTTAATCGAAGGGAAAAAACATGGGAGTACCCCACCCCAGCGTCTACTGACAGATAAGGTTGCTTTTCATTAAGATCCCAAAAAAACATAGAGGAGTGTAGGCACATTATATAGAGACATGGGTTTAGATGGATCCACACCTGATATCCATGTACCCAATAAAAAAAACAACTCAACAGCAACCATAGGCAAAGTAGTAAAGAATGAAACAGTTCTAGGATCCCAGGTCCACTGTTGAAACACATTCAAAAGATATGAAGCTGACCTTTTGTGTTTCAATCTTTGTTGTACTACATCCAGAACAGCAAATAACCCCTTGGCACTCACATGAATTTTTTGTTTGCTTCCATACCGTAAAACCCTTATTGGTTAAATATTGTAGGCGCATACATCCAAGGCAAACACACTACCAAATGTGCAATTGGATGACTAACTTCAAGATAATGTTTCATCAAATTCTAACTCAAGATCAATTTATGTGAATATTTGAAACATTGACGATAGTGTTACAGTCTCTGTTGTTATGCAGTGAAAAATTTTGTCCTTGGATGCGTGAATTTTTTTGCTTTTACAATGGTAACAATTGCTAAATCCTGTATTGGTTTCCTAAGAGAACTTGACTGCACTCAGTTTCTTTTTTAAATTCTACCACAAGAAAATAGTTACCAAACCTATTCTGGAGAATCTGGTGGACTGTTAATTTTGTAATCTTTAAACTTCTACGATCATTCAAGTCAAAGTTATTCAGAAAATGGTCAAATATACAAATAAAATGATGTCTGAAGCTCCTAATGCCTTTTAGAGACAGCATAGCTGCATTTGACAAGATCACCATCTGCTATCATGTTAGTTGCATGCAGAGTCTGGGGAAGGTCAGTTTGAGATAGATCTGGGATATGCGGAATGTACTCATGCTGCAGATATGCTTATCTATGCTCAAGAAATTATTAAATCTGTTGCAAGAAAGCATGGATTACTTGCAACTTTTGTGCCGAAGTATGTACTTTCATTTCCTACTTTGCACTTTTTTTTTTGTTAGTGCTTAACCCCTTTTCTGTTGTGTAGTTATCAGTGTGGACAAAATACTTATGAAATTCCATCTTGGTTTAGATTTGCTCTTGATGATATTGGAAGTGGTTCACATGTGCACTTAAGCCTGTCGGAAAATGGAAGCAATGTTTTTATGGCATCTGATCAAACAGAAACCCAGTATGGCATATCTAAGGTTGGAGAGAAATTTATGGCTGGCGTTCTTTTTCACCTGTCCGCAATCCTGGCAATTATTGCTCCCCTTCCTAATAGGTAGTTAATTTTTTTACTGACTGATTTGTTTATATTTAATACTAAATAATTGCCTTTAGAAATGAATTTTGGAATGTCAGCAGCACCATCTTTGTTTCTAGTTTCCTCCTCTTCAATTCAACACAACCCACGCCCCCCCCCTTTTTTTCTCCTTATTCTTTCTTCTATTCTCTACGTTTTTTTGTCTTTTCTTTTTTTTTCTTTTGATATTTTTCCTCCTTTCTCTTTTATTTTCTTCTCTTCTCTGTTTTTTCCCTCTCTCCCCTTTTTTTTTTCTTCTTTTCTTTTTTTGTTTAAAAAAGGCTAAACATAAGGGATAACATCCAAAAAGACCAAAGAGGTAAGATAAAAACAAACCTAAACAACAAACCTCCTCCACTTGGTCGCATGAGCGGTGAGACTTCAGCCGTACTCTCCGTCGAGCAGCGCTCGATCAACGCCCTGACCTCGTGTTATCCATCAACACCGAGATAGATAGCTCCACCGACCGCTTCTTCCTCCTCGCTCTCCGCCATCATCGCGAGATCCATGTCGTGAGATTGATGCCGCACGATGGGGAGGATGGCGTCCTCCGGATCGCTCACGTACTCCAGTTCTTCCTCGTACTCCTCGTCGAATGGCATGCCACCCTTGTCCTTAGACTCGGCGCCTCCTCCTATCCCCCCTTCTCACCGATGGAGACTCTGATCGGAGGACTCCTTCGGGCGGGTGGATCCGTTGTTGATGATGGAGCGTCGTAGACACCCATGCCGAGGTAGAGGAGGCCTTGGCGATGTGGCGCTCGGTGTTTCTCGTACCACGTGTTACTGTCGTCGATGATGGAGCACCGGAGACCCAGTGGATAGCACCCACTGCGCCATCGCCCAAGGCACCCAACAGCGGCCCCTGAGGCCCAGCGATGCTGCCAAGGGCTGCTGCAGCTTCTGCAGCATCCTGCTGGGTTGATACGACCCCTCCAAGGTGCCTCATTGAGGCACTGCAATGCCTTGCTGCGGCACCTCCTCTAACTCTTCTTCCATAGCCTCCAGATCTGGGTCCGATGATCCTTCTCCAGGAACCTCATGATAAAACTCAAGAATAATGAATACAACAATGAACTTGAGAATAAATCCAAGAAATGACAGATCTAAATAATGAGGAAGTCATAATCAAAGTAATAAACAATCGCATTACTCCTAGGTTTTACGTAGAAACCACATTCACGAAGAATGGGGAGAAAATCATGGGAGAAGTTTCCGATAGGGTTCTGATGTTTTTATTCTTCTTAACGGAACATGGGAGGAGTGCACGCCTACTTGTAGGTCACTACTCACCATACAAAGTCCACATCTTCCAATGTAACACTAAATCAATAACTTAATTCTCTCAACAAGTTCCTTTACAAGGAATATTATGGTTTTTGGGATGTGACATGGACTTTATCTTTTTTTGACTACTTTAGGGTATTGGATTAAATTTGGCTTCCTGATCCGTTTAGTATCAAGAGCAAAGAAATCCTTAAAATGGATGAGTAACTTTTTCCTTTGCAAGCAAATTCGTCTACAAATGTGGTGATCCTTGACATACATTGTCTGTGCCACCAGCCTTCATTGAATCTTCTAAGCTCTCCTTTACTCTATGGTGAACAGTGTTGTGTGCCATGTATCTGATAATCCTGCAAGCATTCGAAGAATTTGTAGATCAATAAATGCCAAACAAATAACTTTGCCTTACAATGGCCTTAAACGATTTTGAATTGTTAAACGTGTCAAGAATCGGAGTAGTTCTGAGCATGGAGGCTCCCTATGCACGGGAAAAATAGCCCCACATGGACTAGGAGGAGTAGCCTTGCGGTTGGCAGCCCCTAGTGGTTGGCGCAAGTGGCTAGTTGCCCTTTGACGGTGGTCGGCTGCCTTGTAGAGAAGAGGGAGGGAGAGGAGTTTCTTAGAATAGGAAATATTATTATGACTTAAGAGATTACAAAGAGGGAAGGCTCTCTTTTCCAGAGAGTATATATCCCTATTCTTGGAAACTAAAAATCTTATCTCATAAGGAAAGTTCTTATCTCTTTAATTAAAGTAAATCACAAACTCTTTTCCTAAAACATATTTACTAAAAATAGAAAACTTAATTTCTAATCAAAAGACTTTAAACTTAGGTTCTAGAACTTATGACTGCCGTCCCTGTTGGGCTTTCTAGGGGCTACCATGTGGACTGTCCACGTGGTCTGCTGATTGCCACGTGGCTGTCCATGCGGCCTTCTTCCTGCTGCCCTAACGCTCCCCCTCAAGTCAAGGTCAAGAGGGCGATGGCTTGCCGAACTTGATATTGCTACATCGTTCTACTCTTAAAGAGTTGATGATGATCTTCGTATCTCTTCTTCTACGCTCGAGAGTCCAGCCCTTCATCTCGACGTTCCCCGATGCATTAGAAGGTTCCACATGCCTTCTCGAGAAGTATGGCGCCCTGCTCGTGAGCCGAAAAAGACCCTCAGCTTTTCTTCGAGCCATGGTCACCAAGAGAAAGGGGAGAAGTCGATGCAATCGTGGTGCTCTTCTGGAGGCTACACTGTGCTTTTTCTTCCTTTTGAGTCGAAGTCGAAGCGATCACCGTGGTGTTCGTTCTCCGCTCATTTGATCTGTTTGGTATCCTTTATTTCGATAAAACCTCTTCTTTTGAAGAGTAAAAAATCGAATACAAAGGTACCATATGACTTGAAATATCTTCTGATAAATCTCCTCCTCAAGCTTCTTTTTCTTCTTGTTGGATGCCCCATAGTGCTTGATGGTTGTCCCGGAAAGAACCACCTTTCTCTCTCTTGGTCCAAGCGTGGTATCATTGACTGTTGCCGATGCTTCCTTCATCTTCTCTAGTCCTCCGCATAAGGCGTAGGATTTTCTTGAGGAAGACTTTCTCTGGAGGCGTAAACCACCAACGTGCGGTCTAAACCCATATGCACTAAGTCTAGAATGGTGGCTTTGATACCATGTCAAGAATCGACGTAGTTCGGAGCATGGAGGCTCCTTATGTGTGGGAAAAATAGTCCCACGTGGGGGCTATGCGTACGTGGACTAGGAGGAGCAACCTTATGGTCAGCAGCCCCTGGTGGCT